>OY987300.1:50031032-51286427 GCA_963920635.1 Pseudeuparius sepicola | reverse complement strand
GGTGGTCCCAGTTAACGTGATGAACCCTATTTTCTCGGTAATTTTAAAGATAAATTCATATTTCGAAACCAGACTTGTGTAGAATTTTCCGAGGAATTCTAATGTGACGTCAAACTTAATATACCTGGTGTTGTTAAAAAGTTATTTCAAAAAAATACCGCTTTCCAAAAAATTGTGTAGTTGGATTTTAACACTAAATGCTAGTAATGAGTATACGAGGAGTAACGAAAATAGTGTTGGTTTTCATTTCTGACTTCTGGTTTTACCGGAAGTGAGCATCACTTTGTCAAATTTTAGACAACCTGTATATTTTGGATTTTTTTAGTTTCTTTTGTTCTCCCAATTCCAACCATACATACTTTATATAGTTACATATCTCTAAAAATAACCAAGCAGTAAATTTTATTTTCTGATAAATTTCGTCGAATATGACAAATTCACATCTTTGCATTGAATGCTAAAATATATCGTTAGAGATAACTATATAAAAATATATATGGTTGGAATTGGAAGAACCAAAGGAACTTAAAAAATCCAAAATATACAGGTTGTCTAAAAAGCTGACAAAGTGATGCTCACTTCCGGTAAAACCGGAAGTCAGAAATGAAAACCGACACTTTTTCGTAACTTCTCGTATACTCATTACTAGCATTTTGTGTTAAAATCCAACTACACAATTTTTTGGAAAACGGTATTTTTTTAAATACTTTTTAACAATACTCGGTATATTAAGTTTGACCGTCGATGGAGGAATTTAAAGATTAGTTTCCTAATGCGAAATACCAACTGACTCAATACTCTTCGGAAGAAGATGGAGCCACCGTCGAATACTTCTCGGCGCGGTGGGGGAAACGAGGCTTCCCAGTCAGACACGGTTGTTCGGTAGATGGCGCACTTGCACCATCCTCGGATTACGTCTCGGCGTTGAGGTGGAAGAGAGGCTTCTGTCCGGTAGATGGCGCACTGCGCACTTGTAATGCGGCTTCCCAAGACGAACTTTTGTTCGGCAGATGGCGCGCTTCGCGGCTTGCCAAATCTGTTGATTAGACCTTGGTTGTTTGCGTTTTTTGTGCTGGTACGAATGAGTCATCGCCATCGATCGTCGCCTGGAAGATATATTTTAGATTTTGTATTCCAGCGTTCGATTCGAGTCGCCCGGCCGCGGCCCCGCCCCCCTATTTGCCTATGGAGGCGGTTTTTTTAAAGTAGCTAGTAACGTTATTAATTGTTAATGACAAATTTCTCGAGTCTTTTTAAAATAATCTTTTTATAATGGAGTTATAACGTTGATTGATTCCTTCCTCCATCGACGGTTATAATATTCATATACAACAAGGTGACCAACTCCTGGCTGACGAAAACCGGGACAGTAGTTAGGTACCTAGCCAGGGGCGGATGGGACCACCGGGACACCGGGCAAATGTCTTGTGGGCCGGTCATTCGAAGGGCCCCGGAGGGCCGCAGGCTCGAAGGCTCATCGGCCATCGCATCTTAAATTTTAAGACAGTCTTAACTACTTGACAAAACAAAAGGCAATCATTGTTACAATAACTGTTGTAAGTAGGTAGTTAATTTAAGATAGGACGGTGCAACTGGCCATAATTAATTATTTTTGTTTTGTTATTTTTTGTTCTATTATTTCTTTACGTGTTTTACGGAAACGTAGAAGGGCCACACCATTATTTTATTTTTATTGAACTCGAAATTTCGACTTTTAAAGTCGCAGTCCGACTTTGAAGTCGAAATGCCGATTTTGAACTCAAAATTTTGACTTTGAACTTCGGCTTTGAAAGTTGGAAGTTCATAAAGTCGAAACTTCGAGTTCAATGTCGGAATTTCGAGTTCAAAGTCGGATTTCGAATTTCAAAGTCGAAATTTCGACTTTATAAAGTCGGAATTTTGACTTCAAAGTTGGCCTTCGTAAAAGTCGGAATTTTGAATTCAATAAAAATAAAATAACGGTGTGGTCCTTCTACGCTTCTGAATGTTTTGTTATTTTTATATCTTTATATTTAGAGAAAAAAGTTTTATTTGTTTTACGAGAGTTATGATTTTATTTATGTTTTCATAAAACATGTATATTTTGTTTTATTAAAAAATTACATTATCTACATTGTTTTTTTTTAATTGTTATTATAATAATAATTAAGAAAAGAAAAATCTAAAGCCAAATGAGATGTTTAGGGGCCTCTTGAGAGACAAATGCCCGGGCTGGTTAGGTAAAGCCCATCCGCTCCTGTACCTAGGTATTTTTTACCTATAATATGCAACTGTCAAGTTTTGTAGTTTAATCAACTTATGATTTTGTTAGAATTGATCTAGTTCATCCTTTTAACCAATAAATACCACCCAAGGGGAAAAAAAAGAATTTGTGATCAAGTAATATAACAAAAATAAAATTTAACACAAAGCCACAGGTACATAAATTAAAAAAAAACAAATACTGGCTGTTTACAATATACAGGGTGGCCCAGGATAAGTGAGCCAATATGTGTAAAAGAAAAAATTTTTCGCGTTTAAATTTGATTGTGGTTCTGATTTGCTTGACTAATGACTGGAAACTAATTTATTCATTTTCATTGTAGGTGAAGTGCCTTTTCCTTTAAAGATAACAACAAATTTCATTAAGAAAAGTTGTTCCCAATTAAAATTACCCCAGGGTACCAAATTTTGGAAAGATCGGCCTACTTTGTTTTCCCACTATTTTTTCTAAGGCGCTAAAGAAAAAATGAAAAAATTAAGTAGGCTGATTGTCTCAAAATTTGGTACACGGCAATAGGTTTTAATTCTAAACAACTTTTTCTCATAAAATTTTTCGATACCTTGTATTTAGAAGCCACTTTTAGCGCGTTAGAAAAAGGAAAGAGTGAGAAAAACAAAGTAGGTAGGCCCATCTTTCCAAAATTTGGTACCAGGTGGTAACTTTTAATTGGGTTTTAACAAATTACATAGGTTCTTCGGCTCTCTTGAGGGCATGAACATTTTTGTCGATTTGAAGTTTTTTAGCACAGCGCGAAAAATTGGGCATGGAGGCCCATTTCTTTTTTAACGTCACCTGGCTGCCCAAAATTGCCATATTTTATTTTCTTATCTATTTTCTGTGCGGCCTAAAATAACCGAGAAAATCGCTTAATAAGAAATAAACAAAAAATGCATAGCCTCAAGAGAGCCGAACACCCTGTGTAATTTTCTGAAACTATCTGAGTGCCCAGTTGCATAAAGCTTCTTAGTGCCATCAATTTTCAATATGATAGTTTTCCTCTATCTCTTAAAATAAATATGCTAGGGCTATTAAATTGTTTTGCTCAATTTGAGGTATTTTTTATATTGCGCGTCAAGTTGGCTATGGCTGCCGATTTCTTTTGCAGCACCACTTAGCTGTCCAAAATTGCCACATTTTTGTTTCTTCACGATTTTTTATTGTAGGGCGCAAAATAAGTGAGAAAATCGCGGTGGTATAGTTCTAAAATAATCATCCTGTATATAAAAAATAAGTTGATCAGTTATATAAAATTTATAAAAAATATTACAAAAAGTAAAGTATGAAACAAACATTTAAAAAAAACTATAAGTTTTAAGTACAGGGTGGACCAACGTTTGGCGCCCTGCCGGAGGGGTCTCCCATGGGGGCCCTGGTTATGATGTATGTAGGATATGATGTATTCATATCTAAATAGATGTAAATTCTTTGCCTTGACTGTCACCAAATCCAAAGGTAACTCAATTTAGAAAGAGAAAAATATTCCTAAAATTTTAGTTGAAATGTGCATGCGGGCAAACTTTTGAAGTCGGTTTTAATTTTTTCGTTAAAGTTTTGTTATACTATTTATGCTGTAAACCGTTGATTGAATCTTCCATCGACGTCTAAACCAAATTTTCTGTATGAATGACAACTATACAGTGTGTCCACGGATTGATGTCGGAATAGGTGTAAATGACAAAAAAATTTCGATTTCAAATTTGACCATTTGGGGTTCAGCCCTGCTTGGATAGAAACTAATTTGTGCCATATTAGTAGTTTCGAAAAATCAAGTAGGCCTTGACAGGAACGATTTATTTATTTTCTGTGTAGGTTAAGTGCCTTTTCTGAACAAGATATCGAAAAATGTTATTAGAAAAAGTTGCTTATAATTCAAAATTATGTCCCTGTGCAGATTTTCAAAATAATTGGCCTACTTTGATTTTAATCCATTTCATTTAGGTAGTTGAACTTTTATATTGCCGAACACACATTTTCAGTCAAGTTGGCATGTTTTTATTATTTTTTTTAAACTCCATTGCTAGAATTTGCTAAGATTTGACATTAAAACAATAAACAAAGCAAACACTATCTAACCCCTAATGAAAAAAAAAAAATCAATATAAAATAAACACTATGTTATTCTATCAAATCACTGCCTTTGTCAGCGCACAACTCAAGTCTTCTTCGGAATTCGCCGAAGCTGCGCTGAACTTCTTCTAAAGGTATCGTATTTATGGTCACTCTAATCTTATTCTTAAGCACTTCTTCATTGTTTTGCAGTGGTTGCTCATAAACCCTCTGTTTGATGCGACCCCAGAAGTAAAAGTCCATTACCGTTAAGTCTGGCGACCTAGGTGGCCATAGGATGGGCCCATCCTCATTGAATTCTAGCTCACGGGTAGAGCGCCCAATCCAGCGGTTTTCAAAATTCCTGTTTAGCCAATTAGAAATAAGTATTGTAGAGTGCGATAGGCATCCGTCTTGTTGGAAATATAAATGTTGCTGTCCTTGCGGGATTTGTGTGATAAAGCAATTTAAGATATCTAAATACTTATGTTGATTGAGCCTACCCTCAATAAAATATGGGCCAATCACACCGTAATGATATGAAAGAGCACACCAGACATTCACTTTTTTAAAGTACTGACTTTTGTTTGCGATTCTAAAATTCGGGTTTGTTTGACTCCAAAATCTACAATTTTGTGATGACGGGACACCGTTGGTCGTAAACGTTGACTCGTCCGAGAAGATAATATTTCTGTAAAAACTTTGGTCATGCATAATTCTTTCACCTAGTTTGAGACAAAATTCAAGTCGTTTGGCTTCATCACCGTCTTCCAAAGTGTGAACAAACGTTGGTTTATATGCGCGAATTTTATTAATTTTGCAAATTTTTTGAATCTGCGACTTACTTATACCCAAATGGTCAGCTCTGGATCTTAAAGGTTTCTTTGTGTCCTCTTCTACCGAATTGTAAACAAGCAAGGTAGCCGCATCATCCTCATCATAACGTTTTTTCGTTTTTTTCTGGTTAAGCACACTTCCAGTCGCGAGAAACTTATGAACTATCCTTGACGCTGTTCTGTCAACTAAGGGGATTTCAGGATATTTTTCGTTAAATCTTCGAATAACTTCAGGGAACGAACGGTTACCAATTCCATAACACTGAATAACATAAATTTTCTGCTGAAGTGTTAACATATTGTTTTATCGAGGTGAAAACTTACTTTGCTTTTTTTGAAAATGTAGGTAGATGTTTTAGTTGACAAGACGGTGACAGGTCGTTTTTTTTTTCGGAGGAATTAAATGCAATTTTGGTATCTTGTAAATTTCTGTCCTACTGGCAGTTTTTTATTAATATATTATATTAATAAATTTAATTAATTCTAATAACATTTTTCGATATCTTGTTCAGAAAAGGCACTTAACCTACACAGAAAATAAATAAATCGTTCCTGTCAAGGCCTACTTGATTTTTCGAAACTACTAATATGGCACAAATTAGTTTCTATCCAAGCAGGGCTGAACCCCAAATGGTCAAATTTGAACTCGAAATTTTTTTGTCATTTACACCTATTCCGACGTCAATCCGTGGACACACTGTATAAATTTAGCTAGACATCATATTTTTTATGCTTAGGTATGTCAGTGTTAATACTTATGCTTATGAAATAGTGTGTATAATAAACGATATGCTTTACTAGGTATGCTACTTCAGTACCTATATCACATAGATAATCGAATAACAAAACATGAAGATAATATTATAGGTATATTCCGTTGTTTGAGAATCGACGATATAAACTTTGATTATATACCTATTATAAACAAGGATTAAAGGTATCAAAGCGTTGATGTAGAACTTTGGAGAACAGATACGTCGTTGTTCCCTTCCTCCATCGGCTGCGAATATGAAAAAATACTAAGAGATACTTTTTGTTAAACATTTTTCTGAAGTAATAAATTCTAATAACACCCTGTATCTCCGCAACTGTGAGCCTCAGCTTCATTTCAACCTTAAGTTTGACGGCTCATCCGGTCATGTGACACGCCAAGTTTGAAGAAACTATCTCGTATAATTCTAGAGATACTAAAAAATACGTGTATTTTTCTCTAAACTTCTATGATCTGTATATAAAAAAACTAAGGCCCGTAGAAGAAAATAATATATGAAGAAGTGCCCTTATTTTGACTCCAAGAATACGTGGCTTCATTTTTGACCATCAGTTCAGTTACACCCTGTATACAGTGTCTTAGACTATTTTACGGTATAACTTTCCAATACCGCCCTGTTTTCGAGATAATAATAATAATGACAGAAAGTTGGACACACATGGGAATTTTCTTTATTTGAAGTTTCTCAAAACAAATTATTCTTGATAAAAGTTGGTGCTTGTGATTGAACTCAAAATCGACCTGTAAAAATTTTAAAATTTCTATTCGTATACAGGGAAGGTTGAAAAATATGAAAATTCCTCAAGAGTAAAGTACCCTTATTTTTAGAACTACAGCAGTATAGCACTAAGAAAAGTTGTTTGGAATCCCAAGAAAATGTCAAATATGAATTCACAGCCACCTATTCAAAAGAAGAAGAAAAATCACACTTTCGCATTTTTTATTCACTGTATATATAATATTAATATTCACATCTGCAAGCATGACAGTACGATACCAACGATTTTTATTTACGTTCAACTAGCATCTTAAAAACACTTAATAACTGAAACTTCTGCAAAGTTTGTCGTTTTTTTGTGTCCAGGTAAAATACTACTACAATTTCAAACATAACTTAGCAACTAATTTGTGGAACACAAAAATATTTTAATAGAGCAATAATTTAAGTTATTTAATAAATGACAATTCAACAATAAAAATATCACAACAAAAAAATTATTACGAGAATAAACATTTCAGTGACTACTCTACATGTGACCCTTCCTTCGCTTCCTTTCGCCTTCAACCAGCGACTATCCCACTAGGCAATATAACAAATTTTTGAGGTAATTATGGAACGTAGTGTATGCACCGCCCGATTTTCTTGAAATTTTGGCTACCCACCTATTTTCGAGGTCCCTGACCAAGAATCTTACCTCAGTTTTTTGAGGCCGGACGTAGTTTCCGAGAAAATGAATGTTCAAATTTCCTTTTGACACCCGACACCCCATTTTTCACGGTGACATTTGTGGTTATAATCCAGATAAATTTTTAGTGTACGCAGCTTAAACTGATCACCACCCTATGCTGCAGAAGGCGCAAAATATGGTGGTGATCAATTTGAGCTAAATTCATCTCGATTATAACCAAATATTACCGTGAAAAAGTGGGTCGTCAAAAGGAAATTTGAAAATTCATTTTCTCGGAAACTATGTCCGACCTCAAAACACTGAGGTCAGATTCGTATTCAGGGACCTCGAAAATAGGGGGTAGCCAAAATTTCAAGAAAATCGGGCGGTGCATACACTATGCTCCATAATTACGATTTTTGAATACGCTTCTTCAATGTTTGAATACATTTTGCAGACTTCTAAGCTTCACAACTCACAACGCTTTCGGCTACGGCTTTTTCAACCTGTCCAAGTTCAATTTTTTGTTTTTTTTTATTGGGGACCTTCCCTACGACTCGTGCTCGATTTGGACAAATAACTTGGGCAACCTGGTAACTTACAAGGTATTGCACCTAAAAAGTAAGTATATTTTGTAAAAATATAATGAAATTAACTAGCCATGAAAATTTAAAACCTTTAGCCACAGAATAGCCACTTACGGTGGCTATTCTGTGCTTTAGCTAAACGTGGAATTTTTAAAGGTGCACGTAAAGTTTCACCAGTCGATTCTACAACACACCGTTGATTGAGGACCATCGACGAACACACGTAGTCTCCCTTTCAATGTCTTGTGTTAAAAGTGTTGTTCACAGACCTACAATAACCCGAAGCTTTATGAAAAATATATAAAAATGTAACATATAACTTACCTTAGAATGTTTCTTGACTACAAAGTCAGCCCTTTTTATGGCCTGCACCCATTTTGCCCTCAAAACCGGATCCTTAGGAAAGGCAAAAACTGACACTTTTGGCTTTGGCTCGGTTAGGTTAGGCAATTTGGGCGTCGATTAATTCGTTCCTTCATCGACGAATTTGGGACACAACACTTCTCGGGCATGGCTGAGAAAACACAAGAAAACACCCATTTTGATATTATACATACAACCAGAGACTTGCCTTGATGGCAAGACTTGCCTTGATGACAAGTCTCTGTATACAACAAAACACACTTTCACTTCCTAACCTCCGTATTTAGGTATCCTTTATCTGATGGCTCAAAACATGAAATGTTTTTGATAGGCACACACTAATTATCGGACTAGAACACCACTGGTCCTCTGCACACTACTGTATCCACCAAATACACGTAATAACAATCACAGATTACCCAGTAACGATAATATAAGTGGAAATAAGTCATAGATAAAGGATTTATATAAATAAGTAAACGAGGAAAACGAGGAACAGATACAGATCAAAAACAAAAACAGCTGGACGTCGTCACGTCGGACGACAGTAATTGTATGGCCTTGTCCATAGGTGGCGGTGCGCTGACCGCGTAGTTTTCTGCGCTCTTCCGTCGTCGATGGAGTGACCTTTTGCCCGAACCGTTGATTGAAGATTCCTTTCTCCATCGACTGACTCGAATGGTGGTTTCGGAATTTGGCGCCACCCTACGGACGCGTGTCGGTGAAATGTAAGGGAACGAGACAGAAACATTTAGTAACAAGTGGGAATGTGACAGACAGACCATAAGGATCATATTCGCATGCCACCCTAAGGGAGGATATCTTCCCCTTCTTCAATCAACGGTTTGACGTCACATTCGAATTCCTCGGAAAATTATTTTTTACTAGATTCGTAGTTCCCTAGTATTTTTTTGCCACGGGGGTGCTCCAGCTGACACTAACCTTACTTATTTATTAAGTAAAAACTACCGTACAGAATGAAGAAAAATTATGCTGACCCATGAAATTTTGACGCCAGCCCCCTGACTTTTTTCCAATTTTCAGAATCGGGATCCTGTTTTAAGATCCCGGGATGAAAACCCAAATCTCGGGATCCCGAGATAAATCCTAATAATATTTGTATTAAAATGCGTAATATTAGCAATAGCAAATAAAAATTCAGACTTACGGAAAAAATTATTAAAAAACACATAAATAAAAAACATTTTTATATATTTATCTACATAATATTGTATTAGGTAGGTATAAGTAAGTGGAATGAAAAAGTGAATCCCCGGTTGTATCATAATAAATACGTAAATAACTTGGGTAAAACTAAATAAAACGCCGATAAAGTACAAAAAAATGCATTTTATACAAAAACAGTCGAGAACAAATTAAAGTTCGATCATTTAAAAAAATCAGGATTTTCGGGACCGCTATATCTCAACCCGGGATTTTCGAGACCCCACTGGCATCCCGGGATCTCGAAATCCCAGGATCCCATCTAAAACCCCTACGGGATCCTGGGATTTCGAGGTCCTGGAATCCCGGATTGGAAACCCTACCCCTGACTATAAGTTTTTAGTTTTTACTATCATAGGCTATTTTGAGGCCAAATTTAAATAAGTTTGTGATATCTTGATAAAGTTATAATCGTGTTTTTTTTCGCATAACACATTAATAGTAGGTGCAGGGTTGTGAAGGGAGAAGGGGATTTGTTAGGGTTGCCAGACGTCCCGCTTTTGATGGGACAGTCCCGCTTTTATTCCAAATGTCCTGACTTTTAAAATGTCCTACGTTTTTGTTCCTTGTCAGGATCATGCAAAGTACCTGGTTCCGGTATTGTTATCGCCATCTGTTATGTGAAGGCGGCACTTGCATTTAGAATTTAGGCCACACTGCCGACTGTGGCGTAGACCTTCAAGGTAAACATAAGGAATAGGGGATATGATATAGGTCAGGTTTTAAATTCGCTTGGCTTTGAGCTCTGTTTGCTGGTCCGCCTGCGAAGTGCGAATTGCGAGTTCTGATTATTCTGAACTCTATTAATCTAACTGTATACAGCAGAGCCGTAGTAAGGGGGGGGGGGGTTAGGGGGTTCAAACCCCCCATGATGGTATATATAAAAATCAATTAACATGTCCAGTGCCCGCCAAAATGGAAAATTAAATAATTGTGCTGGCCGATTGTACAGGGTGATCCATCCAAGAGGAACACCCCCCCTTAACTTCTTTATTTTTCAAGTTAAAGAAAAAATTGTAGAGATAAAAGCTTTAAGGTTTTTTGTGAGCTTTTCCATGAACTTACTGAAATTGACACAGGGTGTCCCATAAAAGCTGGACAAACCAAGCTGATGTTTTTTCACAAGAACACCCTGTATATTATTGCATTTTTGGAATCTACACTTCGTCCCGATTCCAACGAATAAAGAAGTTAAGGGGGGTGTTCGTCTTGGATGGACCACCCTGTACTGCTTGGACGATTATAACATGGCATCAAGGTCAAGCGTTTGTGTTTGGCAATACATATTTAAGGATAATACTCAAAAAGTTAACCTTTTTTAAACCTAAAAACCCCTAGCTACGACCCTGGTATAAGTACAGTATAACCGTTGACTGACGTATTATTAAAGACTGCTCACGGCTGTCATGTTTGACAGTTCTCTGGCTCACCACGCGCTTCCCGGAGACAAAATACAATGCAAAATACATTGTTGACCATAGGCGCCATCTACTATCCAGGACATGAAACTATAGCCGTGAGAAGTCTTATTAATACGTCAGTCAACGGTATAACCATTGAGTAAAGGATATATTCGAGGATATATTCTATATATCCTTTACTCAATGGTATAACACAAAGCAAAGCACTAAACTAACTAGGTACCTAGTGTGTGATAATCACATTTAATATAATACCTATTTGTAAGGCCGCAAATATATGTATGTATATATAGTTTGTTTCGAGTTTTTTTGTTTTATATAGATTTATTTAAAATAAAACTCAAAGAATTTTGTTGTTTGTTTTTTAGAATTTTTTATTAAAATAAATTACCTAAATAGGGTGATTGCGC
Source organism: Pseudeuparius sepicola (assembly GCA_963920635.1). Lineage (NCBI taxonomy): Eukaryota > Metazoa > Arthropoda > Insecta > Coleoptera > Anthribidae > Pseudeuparius > Pseudeuparius sepicola. The sequence continues at coordinate 51,275,117 of OY987300.1, read as the reverse complement.
CGGTTGTGCGACCATTACCGGTTCTCGACCATTTGTGCATATCAACGGGAATATTAAAAACACAGGACTCTTCATCCAATTGTTGTCCGCTGAATTCGTTACTGTAACCGTCACAGTAAATATTATAGTAAGTTATTTAAATTTTCTATTTCAAAATTGCATGTAATATGTTTTAGACGATTAAGGAATAATAGATTTTAGTATTTTTAAGATAAAAAATCACTCAAAACTAGTTTTTTGTGAAAATTTTTAGTGGTCCGAAACCGACATTGGAAAATTGCCGGTTTTTAGTTCCCGACCGCGGTGGTTGAGAACTAAAATTTTCTTGTGATTTTTTCCCCTCTGTATTAATTTTTACGTGAATCTTTTTCCATTTTTTTTTGAGTAGAATTAATTAGGTAGGTATATTTATATTTTCTAATTATTAGTTTGCGACCATCAATGTAAGTCTATGAATTTTGGTGGTCGAAAATTAGTTTAACTTCGTTCTGTTCTCGACCACTGCAAAATTAAAAATAAATAAAATAGGAAAAAATCTGAAAAAACTCCTGGTGCAATTTCAATTGATAAATGGCGTGAATTTTACAAAAGAAAAGATAAGGACACAAAGAAAAATGCAGAAATTATTTTAAAAAAGCGGAAAGAATAAAGTCAAAGGAAAGCAAATTACAAAAATAAGTTACTAAATAGAAGAAGTTAGCTAACAATAATAACAAGAAACCAAGCGACAGAGTTTATGTTTCATTTTAAATATAAATTTTTCTATATTACCTATGAGGTGCCCCGTACATACCAACCCCGAATTTTCTAGTTTATTTTTATCAAACAACTCGAGACAATGTTAGTTACCCCCTCTTATAAACTTAGCGGGTATGACTCAAGCCGCCGAATACCGGGCCATAAATTTAATCGAAAAACCATGTTGTTTACATTGTGTAAGTACCGAAACACCAGGGAGAGTGTGCCAAGGTTATTAAGGTTCTCCGAAAAACATGCTCCAAACAAAACCATGTTTGTTTATATGTTCTATCAGCCGACAAACGCGAACACCTGCAGGTCCAAGAATAACGGCGAAAACAATGTCCGATTCTAGTATAAAAGGGGGTTACTCCCAAACAAGTAGCAGTCATGGCAGACCACCAGTTGTAGGGCTAACTTCTGCCTGAGAGACCAGCGAGCTTCCGATGCCATGCCAGCCATGAAACCAACACCAAGAACCAGCAGCAATTACCTTCCACTGTCCATTGAACTGTCCAAAAAGTAAGCGATTGAATTTTGTTTTGTTGGGTTTTGTCGACTGAGTTGCCTTTCTTTTTCCAGTTAATTCCTTTATTTTAATTTATTTTATTTTGAATGCTATTAGTGTTTACTTGGGGTGTCGTAAAGGATTGTTATATTTTGTCATATTTTAAAACAGTGCCATTACAGTTCTGAATATTTTACGCTACATTTTGGGTATTTTTATATGTGATTGTGTGCCAATTTCGAATCATTTTTAAGAATTTACATATTTTTATTATCTTTTGTGTGATCAGGCTAACTAACTTGTGTGCCAATAATTTGGATATTATTCTTGGGATATTTTGAGCTACATTCACTTACCATTTTCTGCAGATTCTGTTATCATTTTATACTATAAGCTAGTATTGTTCGCCACACAATTTTGGAACCAGTTAGTAAAATTATAGATAATTATTTTGCGCTAAAACATTTATTGTCGATTCTTTTCTGTTAAAAATTATTTATTAATTTTCTAATAATTCACTGTGAATACTTGTGTGCATCCTCATCTTACCTTACTGTAATTAGGTATTAACTTTTATTTTATATTCCATAGGTGTACTATTTAATTATTAATAATATATGTATTAAAATTTCCCTTTGTTTCTGTTAATCCCTATGAATAAGGAACTCCAGGAAGGAGCAAATTTGGGCTTTACGCTGGACCGGTCCAGTCTCTGCATATGGCGGCATGCCGTTTCCGGTTTACAAAAGTACTTACCGATAGAATGGTATCCCCCAAAGATTTTGTTCTGGTAGTCACGGAATAGCCGCAGGCTGCACAGCTGACCATAATAGATCTCCAAAAAGTACTTATCGAAGAACTACACAAATATCTAATAGCACAAACCACCGTGACAACTGTCAAATATAAAAATATTTTGTCAAAATTCAGTCTCCATACAGGGCGATTTCCGTCTCACGTATTTTATAATGCCCATAGAGCTTTGGGTCCTTCCTGGGGTTCTTTATTCATTGGTTAATCCTTAGACTCACACAAAAAATAAGTATCTTATGGCCCACCCTGTATACACCGCTCGACCAACTAACATCTAATTAAGGGTGGCGCACCACACCTACCTACTTGGTATTTAATGTATGGATCTCAGGAAGTTCCTATTCATTTTAAAACCTATAACTAGGTACCTACCTATAAGACACTAGTAAGCTCCATAAATATGTTGTTTTCTTCAAATTTGTATTCTTTCATATTTTTTAATTTTTTATAAATAAAATAACTGATTTTGTAATAAATGTTTTTGTTAAATCATTACAAAACAACAAATTTTGATTGAAAATCAAGCGGTCGAGAACTGACTTAAAAGTGGTCGAGAACCAGCAAAATCGCACTTTTTTAGATTTTGGGTAAATTTCTCGAAGATAAGGCCAAAAAATACAAAAAACTTAGCTCCAAATTGAAAATAAATACCCTACCTATGAAAAAATACCAACGCTGGTGAAATTTCGTCAAAGGTTCAGAAGAATTTAATTATTAAATTTAAAATTTCTCTTAAGTGGTCGAGATCCAGCACATTCACCCTATATAAAAATAGATGTATGTATTTGTGTGTGTGGTGGGGGGCTATTGTCCCACTTTGAGATTTTGGAAATCTGGCATCCCTAAGATTTGTGGATCAAAAGGCATCCTTGACCCTTGACAGGGCTTTGTATTTTCACTTATGTCTAAATAAATGATTGATGGAGAGAAAAACAGGGCGACTATTGAACAACTAAAAAAAAAATATACGTGTGGATATTGTGAAATATTTTACCTGTCTTCACTTTTGGATGCAACCAAGGTATGGATGCAACCAAGGTATGTCGACAAAAAAAAACAAATTAGTTCAACATTGATTCCTTTTGTGGCTAAATCTTGGTTGCATGGAAATTACCTAGCTGACGCAGTTAAATTTCTGAAATTAAATGTAGTCCACCAGGAAAATACGGGAATGTGCTGAAAAAAATAGTTGTGTCACTTACTTCCCGGAGTGAACCCACTCAGGTAGGGGCCATATGAACGTATCATCAACTACTTAGACGAGGAAAGAGTTTTGGGCCATCAGATCCCCATCAATAAATGTTGGGAGTGTATCCTGTGCCTACCGGTAGGCACAAATTTTAAAACAAAATTATCACCTACCGGTAGGTGATAATTTTTTGGTAAAAAAACACCTACCACTATAATAGATAGGTATTAAGGAAAGCAATGTTTTGGAAATTGATCACCGCTGTTTTCGTGCGCCGAATGTCGGGCGAAAACAGCGGCCGGGCCAGACGTAAACACGGCATAAATATCTTTCGAAATTTCGGTCTCGATGTTGCAGAAGGTGCAAAATAGGGTGGTGATCAATTTGAGCTAAATTCATGTCAATTATAACCGAATATCGCCGTGAAAAAGTGGGGTGTCGAAAGGAAATTTGAAAATTCATTTTCTCGGAAACTACCTCCGACCTCAAAACACTGAGCCAAAATCTCAAGAAAATCGGGCGGTGCATACAGTACGTTCCATAATTACCCCTATCTATTAGTAGGTGATTTTTTACCAAAAAAATTATCACCTACCGGTGGGTGATAATTTTGTTTTAAAATTTGTGCTTACGGGCCTTGTTTATACAGAGACTAGTTAGCTTTTCCTTATAGCCGATTCTCTATAAATTTTTATTGGGTATAGTATTTCCTAAAGGTGCCCGTAGAGGGCGCTACCATGTCTGTTAATAATATTTGAGTTTCCATAAGCGGTTTCTGTATTGCTCGACTCGTTCCCCGTTTACGAAGCCGCTGGCGGGGAGGTAGGTCGCGATGCGGAGGGATTTGGTAGGGGTACTGCGTTCGATTCTGATAATAGGGGAAGTGAGGAGTGAGAAGGTATTAAGGTACAATAATAGAATACAAAATATCTAAGCTGAAGGAGCCGTCACGCCCCCGCCGGTTTCGACTATTTGGAACGTGGAGTGTGCGGCACGCTGAGATAATTACGATTCCGTTCTAATTTGCCACTGTCCATTTATTTATATAGTTATAATAAGAGATAATAATAATAATAATAATATGATAGGTAAATGGATATGTTGGCCATGACGAATACATTAATTCGAACTGTGGGACACAGGCCACAAAAATTTTGAAAAATGTTTTTATAAACCTACCAGTTAAATTGAGGCTTTCGGCAATATCTCTCCAAGCAGTGTTTTTTATCCACATTTTTTAAATATTTGTGGCCGATGTTGTACATAGTGTACTTGTACTTTACCTCAAGGCAGCACCCCGAGAGATAATGCCATTAAACCTGATTTTCCACCAGTCGCGCAACAATACAAATTTAGCCACCTTTCGGTCATAGTGAAAATTTCCTTTGCGTTTCTATGGAAACTTCAAGATGGCCGCAGCAGGTCTAATTTTCATTGTTATGCCAACCACTAGCAAACTAAGTTTGTAGGCCTTATCTCTTTGGGGTGCCACTCAAGGTGGTGTGGAAACAAGTACAGTTAACAGTTAACCCCGGCTAATCGAACACGTATATTATATTGAACTTTAGTTTTGTTCCCTTAAAATTCGATACTTCGGGTAGTCGCACGGAAAAAACACATAGAACATTTTTTATAGAGTTTTTACTCTTCTTCAATTTTGGTAACTACATATTTTGCACTAAAGTTGATAGGAATCGAGTTATTCACAAATACTGGAAAAAATGCAATTTTAGTCACTTTTTCCTAGATGGCGGCCAAATCCGGGCTTTGACGGGGGTGCAAATTTAATACGTGCTTTCTAACACCAAATCGAGCAAAATAAAATTTATTCCAGCTTGTCTGGATTTGCTCCCGCTATCAGTGCACCTGCCGACTGGCCGATTACCAGAGCATATAGTTTTATATGCTCTGCTATTCTACATTGCTGTAGCTTATTTTATGCTATGCCTTTGCCCAGTGGATATTTTCAATCACTATAAAAAAGAACTAGTAAGAGATTGAAAACAAAAGCCGGTTACGTATCAGAGATTGATCACAATGTGTTCGCCACACTAACGTACAAAGAGTGTCTAATATATTTCAATAATATAATAGTTTTTAGTGGAGGAGGAGTAGATAAACATCTTAAATGGAGACATGTTTGAAATAATAAAAGTATTTTAAAATTTAAACCAAACAATTTGTTTTTTTGCATTCCATGTATATAAGTTTCATTGCGAAAATAATGTACTGCCCCAACGAGCGCCCCAAGCCAGAAGTTTCAATGTCACGATATTTCTACAGTATCCCCACAAGGCCCCTTATCCAGAGATCTTACGGAGGCCCAAAGGGAGCCCCACCGCAAATATTCGCTAAAAAAGACCAAAACTAGATTTTAATGGGCAAAAGCACTTAGTGGCATGGATTACAGCAGGTCAGCTGTGCAGGCAGGTGTTCAGAGGCCCGATGGGATTCAAAAATTAAAGGGTATGCAGGAATCCTGTGACGTATCCAAAATAAAGTATATTAAGCAGATGAAATCTGCCTGGGAAGCCAGTAACCAACTCGAAGCCGCTGATGCTGGAAGCTCTGGTCAAAAAGTTATAGAGCCCTTTGCCGCAGGAGGTGCTGCTCAAAAATGCATAGAAAATAGTTCCTAGTCACTTGAACATCGCTTGCTGAATTTTGGACTGATGAACGTAATAAATTCAACTGAAATAATTTTGTAACTTTTATTGAGAATTTTGAATGGATTTTGGGAATTTATTTTGAACCATATAATTTTGCTATTGATTTCAGGAGATTTGTTCTTTTTATTTAAACTATTTTATGCCATAAACTTGAGTAAATTTGAATTAATTTTATGCCAATTTTGTACTGGGAGGTTAATCAATGTTATACAGTGTGATCAACTAAATTATATATATGCTATTTGGAACCCTTTTGTAAAAATGTTATACTTTTATTTTCTATTTATTTCCATAGTTAATGTATTTTGTGCCATTTTGGCATATTCTTTTGTGCCCTATTTTATTCTCGATTATTTAGCAGTGTATGTACCTTTGAAACATTTGGATTGTGTTACAGAAAAAGGGTTCATATTTCTGATATCTTGAGTGTGAAACCATAGATTTTAATTAGTTATTGATAATTATTCCACATTTTTAAATTTCCTTTTAAACTGTATTTACCACCAAAATTTTAAAACGAAATTTTACTTTTAAAATCGATCTTCTCTGTTATGCATAAACCGATTTTGATGAAACACTCCTTAAAATGTAGAGAACACGTCAGTCTATGATTTGTTTGGACAACTTTTTTGATTTTAATTATACTTTTTGAACTGTAACTATAAAACCACTAGAAATACATCCGAGAAATTTAAACGGAAATATCGAGGAAATCAGTAACTTTTTTAACAAACTTGTCCAAACAAATTGTTCTCCCATCTTTTAACTACACTCCCTTAAAATTTGAAGAGGTGAAACCGAAAGCAAGGAATATTCCAATACCCCCACGCAGCGCCGCGCTGCGCTCGGCGGCTCGCTTCCCCTCTTGTGTCTCGGAACGAAAGAAGGGTAAATCAGTAAATAATAAAAATAGGGATCGCGCCGGTTTCTGGTCTGGTATTGTTTTATGCAATTTTAGCAGCCCAGAGGTAACGAATTGTGTGCGGTTTCTTGGTTTTTTACTTCTCGGTGTCCATTTCGGGAGCTCTAGCCCTCTTAGGGGGCATTTTTGAGGCCATGTTTATAAGAACTTTTTCATTTTTTTTGGTCGCAGAACACGTTGCTGGTAAAATATGGCAGGCTAATTTCTAATACGTTTTCATGGCACTCTGCAAAAAAATTTTCAATACGATTTTACCAGAAAACATTTTTATTTTTGGACTTACCTACTCGTATACTTTAAAATATGTTAGATTTCATTCCCTTTAGAGTAAGTAAGAAAAATACCTGTTGCTAAAGACTTTTTTTATTACAGAAATACTGTAATTGTATTTTCAAAAATAATGATTTTATGCGTTACCTACTTTACGGAAACACTATTTACTGTACAATCGTCGAATTCGTGGTTTTTATAAGCAATTCGATGGTTAATTATTCAATGTGGCGGGGATAACAAATATAAAGTTACTGTAATTTTCATAGCGAAGAAAAAGTACAGTCGCATTTGCAATAACAATTTTCGGCAAAATGTGAGATTACTCTATTTATGGTGATGACAGGCATTTTTTTTGTTCTTTTATTTTCCATGTCTTGACTGACAAACAAACTGAACAAAAATAGAACCTGTCTACTTACTTTAAAAATCATGCTATGAAAAGTGAACAACCAAAAAAAGCCGCCAATGGAAACACTACTTGCCATATTGTATTATTATTGGATTGAGTGTTTCGGATATTAGGTAATTAATTTTTATTAATAATAATTAATAATAATTTTTAAAAATAACGTTAAAACTAAGTTCCTTGGCTCCAAAAACATTTAAATGATATACCACATGGTATTTTATATAAAAAAACTGTTATTTGTTGTTCGATCCTTCCAAAATTATCGCTTGCCAAAAATATTTTATATTTTTTATTGCTTGTGTATTGTATGAAAATTATTCGAAAAATATTATAAAAACACGAAAAACTTCGAAAATGGCCCCTTTATCCTCTATTTCAACCCCTTCCCGTGGAGTGGTTTTAACCAAAACCAATCTGAACCGTCCTATTCGGGCTTGCTTCCCGTATATCAAATTTCAATTCGATATATCGATCCGTTCGGGAGTTATCGCCGGAACACATAATTTTTCTTTTGCTCAAATAATTGGTTACATAGTTCCTATTAAAAAATACACCGTTCTTCGTCAAAAAATATATAATTTATTTATTTCCATGGTATACTGTTATTTTTTTTTTAATTTTAATAAACATTCCAAAATTATAACAAAAACGGGAATATACTGCCTTTGTGATTTACCTGTTTATTTACAAAAGTATTTATTTGTTAATCTTTGTTAAAAAATGTTATGTTAATTTGTTTTTATTTTTTTGTTTCCTTTTTATATAAACCCCTCTGCAAAAGATTTCTAAATTTGTAAATATATAATATAATATAATAAATGATAAATTTTAAAAGCCTCACTTTTTACGACCGCTTTGGCCTTCAGCAGGCTCGGCCGGCGGCGGTCGTTCGGTGGAGGGGTCTCAGATTAGACGCCGGGAGGACATTCTGGTGTGTAGTAGAGGGAGAACGCCGGGGAACTCGTGGCGCACTCCCCTCAATGCTCTTCGAGATAGGGGAATGACGGTTAAATTGGGATTGCTTCTGCAGTGTCATGAGCCTTAAACGTTCCCTGTGTTTTCGTCAAACTCTTAGACTCACACCAAAAGTAACTAACTGGGAATCACCCTGTACTTACCGCTTGCCAACAAACACTCTCATATGCGGCGGTCATCACAATAATAGGAAATAAACAAAACTTGTAAAAACTATATTTTATTACGCAAGTATTTACATAAAATCAGTAATGTAACATTTTGCTTTACAATTACCTATGGACCATTTTTGCATAAAAATAAAAAAAAACTGCGAAATATTATAATTTAAGACAAAGTCAAAATCCCCACATTACCAAGTGAAGATTTTAAATATTACGCTAAATACACAACCATGTTCTCGGCTGCTAATGACCCCAGATGCTTCGAATTCGAATTTCCAAACCTCGATACATAAAATTTGCAGTAATTCACTATTCGTAAGGAAGAAACAAAATATATTATTGTCAGCATCTATTAAAAACCAGTACAGTATAACAGTAAGAAATCATATGCCAGATGCTCGGTCGTAATACATGTAGATTTATATGATTTTCTTGATTTTTTTAGGTTCACTTAAGTAAATAGACTCATCGAGATAGACTCCTGTCTCGACGCATGTCTCCAGCACCTTGTTCACCCAGCCGCTGGTGTGCAGGTATTTTATCGAAGAATGGGTGCTGCAGTGCTTCCTTCAGGGTAATTCTCTCTGCGGGATCATATTCTAACATCTTGAAGACCAAGTCAAACAGGTAGTTGTGCTCAGAGTCATCAGATTGCTTGTACCTCTGTAATAAAAAAAAATCTAATTGCAACATAAAAATGTGATATCTTATAAACTGATCACAGAACAAATATTTTTGATTGTTTTATTTTGCAGTACACTTAAACGTGCCCTGGAAATTGTATGTTTGGTTGCCTGTATCAATGTAATTTTATTTACAACTAGCTGTTTAAAATATTCATAGATACTAATTACACAATACCTTTTCAAGTTCAAATTGGCAATATCAATTTCAAACTGGCATTAATCAAAATTAAATTGGCATTAAAGAAAATAAAAATCACTTTTTGATCCAAATTGAATGGGATATACAAAAAAGGCAAAATTTTTGGTTTTGCACAGGACCGTCCTACTTTTTTTACAATTATTTAAAGTAACTATTTGTATCTACGCCGCTGGTCATCTGAACGGGGCCAAATTATTGCACAAAATGGCAACCCTCCAATGCATAATTTGGAAAAATTTCAACATGGAGAACCAAGGGTTTTTGAGCTAATGCTTATTAAGCATACTCCTATATGCTTATTTTAGTGAGTTCTACCTTGATTGCGGCTCTGCCGTTAGATGTGACTCACCCTGTATTTGTATTTTCTAGTGTTGCCGGACACTTATTTGTGACCGGACATAAATGTCCGAGCACGGACATTTATGGACATGACACCAAAATGACATCAAAAATGCTCGAATGTGTCCAATAAGTTTCAAAATATTTTAAATAGAAGAAGAAGCGAAACTTAACCTCACAATTTTTTAAATTTTTTATAACAACACGTTTTGGAAGGGTTTTCCTCCATAAGATATCTTCTGCTGTGTGTGCGTTTTTTTTTCTTATTGGTATAATATGGAATTACTTCCAAAAAGTCCAAAAAAACAATAAAACATATGGAATTTGCAAATTCTGCAAGAAGACTTATCTTAAACATGCTACACGCATGACGTGTTTTCTTTTATTAGTTTTATTTAAAACTTCAGCTGTCCTTTCGTTATTTGTGACAGGCCTTTGACGATTACGCCTTTGTGGTATAAAACTTCCATTCTGAACAAGAGTCTTGGGTGAATCACCCTGTATAGTATGGAGTAGATGAACCATCTACTCATCCCACTTCCAGCTTGCTTTGACTCTCTTGCACTTGCCATACGAGCTGGTTTATGTTTCAAGACTCTGTCCAGCAGTTTAAAAATTGCAAGGCATTCGGCGTACCCCCGTGATTCCTGAGCTCGGCGTATTTAGGTTGTATACATATTCGCTTTTACTAAGTTAAGATATAATGATCCTGTTTCCCCGTAAATAAAATTACGTAGAATTTTTGAAACAGTTGAACTATGATGAAGTCACATTTGATATACAGGGGAAAAATTATCTAAAAATGAAATGGGACTTGGGACTTTTTACTTTAGAAAGAGCGCATTGTTAATTTTTTTCCAGAATAAAACACGAATATATTTTTTTCTGATTTTTTTCGGCCGGGAAATGCCCTAAAAATGTTTTTGAAATTCAAATTCCTTGGGCCCATGACGTCACGGACCCAAAACGCTGATTGACACGATTTACGGCAATATCCATATGTTTCTATTTGAGATTTGTGAAGACTGAAGAAGAAGGAAATTTGCCTAACTTATGATATTTTGTGGCCAAAGCTAAATCGGTATCGGCATTGAACTACACCATTGATTCTGGATTGTCGTTGGGAATAAACATTGCATAGATCAAAGTTTTCTCCTTTACCAACGTAACGTCAAAGATACTGCTATCTTTGTTGGGACATGTCCTGACATGCTGCAGGCACAATGATCCCAGCCAGCCCATTACCGGTTTCATCCTCTTTGGGAATCATCAGATGGACGTAGGCAAAATCCGGAGTGCAGATGGATTCAAAAGATAGAACCAACAGAAACAACTACTCCGAGGGCTAATACCCCTACCGGCATTGAACTACACCATTGATTCTCGATTTTCGTTGGGAATAAACATTGCATAGATCAAAGTTTTCTCCTTTACCAACGTAACGTCAAAGATACTGCTATCTTTGTTGGGACATGTCCTGACATGCTGCAGGCACAATGATCCCAGCCAGTAGGGGTATTAGCCCTCGGAGTAGTTGTTTCTGTTGGTTCTATCTTTTGAATCCATCTGCACTCCGGATTTTGCTTACGTCCATCTGATGATTCCCAAAGAGGATGAAACCGGTAATGGGCTGGCTGGGATCATTGTGCCTGCAGCATGTCAGGACATGTCCCAACAAAGATAGCAGTATCTTTGACGTTACATTGGTAAAGGAGAAAACTTTGATCTATGCAATGTTTATTCCCAACGAAAATCGAGAATCAATGGTGTAGTTCAATGCCGGTAGGGGTATTAGCCCTCGGAGTAGTTGTTTCTGTTGGTTCTATCTTTTGAATCCATCTGCACTCCGGATTTTGCCTATGTCCATCTGATGATTCCCAAAGAGGATGAAACCGGTAATGGGCTGGCTGGGATCATTGTGCCTGCAGCATGTCAGGACATGTCCCAACAAAGATAGCAGTATCTTTGACGTTACGTTGGTAAAGGAGAAAACTTTGATCTATGCAATGTTTATTCCCAACGAAAATCGAGAATCAATGGTGTAGTTCAATGCCGGTAGGGGTATTAGCCCTCGGAGTAGTTGTTTCTGTTGGTTCTATCTTTTGAATCCATCTGCACTCCGGATTTTGCCTACGTCCATCTGATGATTCCCAAAGAGGATGAAACCGGTAATGGGCTGGCTGGGATCATTGTGCCTGCAGCATGTCAGGACATGTCCCAACAAAGATAGCAGTATCTTTGACGTTACGTTGGTAAAGGAGAAAACTTTGATCTATGCAATGTTTAGAAGTTGTTGGAAAAAAAATGTAGAGTTTTTTCTCCAAAGCGACTTAACATACTTTGACTTTGGGCAAAAAAATCAAAATTGGACTTGACATAATATTAAGTCCAAAAAAAACCAAACATCAACAAAAGGCAAACAAAGTTAAGTATCAAAATAAGACTTTTATTAAAAAAAAAAAAACACTTAATTCTGGTCTTTACTATATATATTTTTGTACACTTTTATTAAGATATTAATGAGAATCTTCTTCACCATGTGGCAAGTTGTGGTAGAAATCATGGAAGGTTTTTGGAATCCACGGTAATAGCTTTTGAAGATGTTCATATTTTTTGTGGGATTTTTTTAAATTTTATGGGCGCAAAAAGGGCTTTACTAAATATAATTAAGCTATTGAGGATCACTATTTAATTACACGGCAGTGTTGTTTCTAAAAAAATTGAATTTCAATTATTATTATATTAAGTCCCACTCAATAATGAAATTCTATAGTTTCGAAATATGTTAAGTCCATAATACTATTTAATCCCACAATTATTAAATAGGTTTATGGGCTCAAAAAGGGTTTCACTAAATATAATTCAGGTATTGAGGATCACTATTTAATTATACCGCAGTATTGTTTCTAAAAAATTGAATTTTAATTATTACTAATTTTAGGCAGCATTTCAAAAATTCTGGCAATTCTTGAAGATATTCTGGCTAGTAATTTGTTATTTTAACTCAAAAAGACCAGAAAAACAACACAATAAACATTACAAAAATTCTGTCTGCATTGAGCGCAACCATTGTGTTTATTTATTACTAGTGTTGTTGTGAGGTGAAATTATTATAAATAAGGAGCTGTACTTTCTAGAGTAACAGTGTGAAATATTCAAAAATTTGAAGGGAAGAATGAAGAAGATATTGTTTATCTGCTTGCTGAGTATATTAAGAGAAGGCTGCTAGGTAATCTCTTTAAGGTTTATTAGTACAGGAGTACTATACTAAAATCGAGCAACTCTTATGCCTGGCGTAAACAAGAGCACGTGCGTTGAAATATCTGCCATAGCCACACGGAGGTACGACCTTTATTTAACTTTAGTCTTACAATTGTGTACATCAAAATATTTCAGACAAGAATTATTGGCTTAATTAAAATGGTTCAAAACATCGATAAAATTATTTGTGGCAGTGTATAAATAGCTGAAAACAACAAGATAAAACCGAATATCTACACTTTTGCGATCGAGCACGTCCCTGTTGCCGAGTCGGGTGAAATTTTATAGCCTACCGACCAATCGCGGATCGTCATTGAACACGTGGTTTTATTTACGCCAGGCGTACGGATTGCTCGATTTTACTATAAGTACCTTCTGTTTTGTTTATAAGAGTTTTTGTGATTAGATATTTTTTAATGATTTCCACGTTATGCTTTTAGATAAATGAAATTCATTGATACATATAAAAGTTCAAAATATTGGAGATCCTTATATTCAGTAGAAAAAGTGCATAGTTACACGTGTAAGTGGATGAGCGCAGAAAATAAGAGTGGAACTTTTTGGGAAAGGTACAGTAAATATTAAACACTTCTGGTGTGCATGTTAATATTATTTTATATACAGGTGTTTATCTGAGAAACCCTCGTTACTATGGATAATATATGAGAATCACCGAAACCTCCAGGGAGTTGCCCAGGTTTAGTAGTTAATTGTGGTAAAGTTGGATATGTTGGGACATTTGAAGAAGGAAACTATTTGGACTACCTCTGGTTTGCTGTTGGTAAAGAGCGCTTGGCAAAATGTAGAGTCATGGTTATTACTCCTGGATAGCTTTATCTCTGTATGATTTACTGATTATTGGCTTACACTCACTAGGATTACTACGGTTTTCCGTTTCCCCACACAAGCATGTGGTTGTTTTTTCTGGGATACTCCTAGTTTGGAGTATTGAGAAAGTTAGAATTATTATTATTTGTTTTAACTAACTGTTTTTTTTATTTCACTGGGAAAATAACAATCCTTTAAAAATAAAACGGTTTATTGCCCATTAATATGCATATAATTTTCATTGCATCTTATCACAAATCTATATATTTTCTAGTGTTTTTTTTAACCAGGTGGTAGCATAGAATGTCTCAGTCTTGTGCATAAAAATATTCGATGATATGTGTTTCTTTTGGATGCTTTCTACACAAACTCCATATTATGTTGGTTCTGATGACACACGGGTTTCAAAATTAAAAGATGGGTAAAATTCTGGGATATTCTGTGTACTTTGAATGATCCGTCAATTCCAAGGTTAGATTGTTTCTCCGATACGTTTAGGTGTTCTGCAATACCATCCGCAATAATAATTTCTTATTGCAACACTTGTAAATAAAAGAACATTAACATGTACATGAGAATTGTTTCATATCACTGTACCTTTCCCAAACTGAAACGTTGGTCTCTAAAATGTTTCACTCTTATTTTCTGCACCCATCCACAATGGCGTAATGTAATACATATACAATTCCAAGCTTTTGTACGCCTTCATTTCATCCATAGTGTACACACTTTTTATACTGACAAAGTACAGGCACGACCTCATAAATGTTTCCACTAGGTATGAGAAATGAGCAAGAAATCAAGAATTTCGGGTAAGTGTAGCAATGTGTGCCAATTCTACGGCTTCTCAAATCAACGATTTCCCCTACATACCCCCGCACCACCCCGCTCCCCATACTGTATAACAATAGCATTGACCAAGATTAATATTTCAGTCAACGAAAATAGGTTAAATCGCTGCATTATTATTATAATAAAATTTATAAGTGGATTTAAACTTTTACACTGTTTCTTGGTGTTTTGGAATTCACGTAACGTGAAATTAAGCGGATTTCTTTGACTTTAAAAGTGGTATTAGTTAAATAAGGTGTAAGTATTATTGTGATATAGAAGAATCTCGTAGTGGCTTTCTACATTGGTTTATTATACTTCTTTATTTTAACCGTGAACCAAAAATTTGATATAATTTAATTTTTAAAGTTTCCCCGGAGTCTTCGGGTGAGGTTCTGATCCTTCCCGGGCCTCTGAAAAATCGAGAAATAAGAAAAAACACGCAATTTCCAAGAATGGTTTCAGAGGATTTTCCTTCGGTTTCATTAATTCTACAGCTGTCCCGTTTCTTGAAAGTGGTTAATCGTGAATCGGGACATTCTATAAGATATCGGATTTTCAAAGTTCTTTTTGGTACCGGAAGCAAGTACGGCACCCAATTAAGAGATTTACCACCTCCTTCGATTTTTAGAACGGATCTATTCGAGGTTGTCGAAAGACTTTTGCAAAAAGCCGCCTATGTCCGTGGGCAGGGTTGTAAGATTTTACACTATTATTCAGGCCTAAGGCCAACCTAACGAAGCCGAATTTACTGTTTTTCGCACTGTAACTGGCAATCTTGCGTAAAACAATGTCGCTTAATAAGACGTTAGATCTGTCGTCACTCGAATTTGAGGTTATGGCTGACTTTCAAACTATGAGAGAGGGGAGGGGTAATTGCAACGTTGTTAGTTCCTTTGCAATCGCACGTAGTGGAACGATTTCAAGGGCCACGCCTGTACTTAACAATATCTGGGAATGTCTGTACACAACAATATCTGGGAAAATATTGTCCAAGTTGCTACTGCAATGTTCTATTGGAACTGATTAAGAATCTGCTCAAATATATTGAATTCTTTCATCTATAAGCATAACATGTGACAAGGTTTACTAATCCTGTAAATACTAATAAATTTTAAAAACGATTATTTGCCTTATACTGGGTGATTCATTGGGAATGGGAAATCCCGAAACTGGGGGTAGGGGAGACCAAAATATGGCGATTGAGCCCAACATTGCTTAGACAAATGTTGTTTGTGTGAAAAATACAGTGCGTTCAAGTTCTTATTTTTAAATTGAATTATTGCTATATCTACCAAAATAGTCAAGCTACTGAACTGAAATTTGGCACCGCTATGTTTTTGGGGATGGAGAATAAGCTGAAAATGTCAATTTCAGCGTATCTTACAGAGGGCGCCACTTGCGCTGTTTTTTGATCACGCTTTTACGCGTAACTTTTTTGAGGTTATCTTTTTGGTCCTGCAGGTCCATCATTTTAGTGCATCTTTTCATTCTGCAACAAAAAGGTATTCTTGTTTCATAACGCTCAAATCAACCGTTTGCGTTGAAACTGCCAAACGTGCCCCGAAACACATGTTGACTTCAAGATTCGAAAAATAAAATATTCACCGACTGCTTTCAAATATTGCACAACGACTGTACCATTTAAAGCAAGAAAAAAAACCCATATGAACAATGTCCCAAAAAATGTTCACTTTCAAAATGGAACAGATTGAAACTCGACAAACTTGGACACCCTATTTCAAGAAAACAAATGTGTTTCGACCAATGCCCATCTGGCATTTTTTCTTCATTTTCAATGTACAGTTGATCTGTAACATTTGAAAGTAGTAGGTGAAAATTTTATTTTTCGAATATTGAAGTCAACAGGTGTTTTGGAGAACGTTTTGGCAATTTCAAAGCAAACGGTTGATTTGGGCGTTATGGAACAAGAGTACCTTTTTGTTGCAGAATGAAAAGGTGCGCTAAAATGACAAACCTGCAGGACCAAAAAGATAACCTCACAAAAGTTACGAGTCAAAGCACGATCCAAAAACCGGGCAAGTGGCGCCCTCTGTGAGATACGTAGAAATTGACATTTTCAGCTTATTCTCCATCCCCAAAAACATAGTAGTGCCAAATTTCAGGTCAGCAGCTTGATTATTTTGGTAGATATAGCAATAATTCAATTTAAAAATAGGAATTTGAATGCACTGTATCTCTCACACAAACAACATTTGCCTAAGCAATGTTGGACTCAATCGCAATATTTTGGTCTCCCGTACCCCCAGTTTCGGGATTTCCCATTCCCAATGAATCACCCTGTATATACTTACTTATATAGCAGGTAGGAAATTTCCTTGGGGAAATCTCAGTACTTGGTTTTAGAAAATTTTACAGATTTTCAGAAAAACATTTAGTTTTAATAGTTCGGTTTACATTAGAGAATGACATGACCAGACCACAGATTATTAGACACGACATACGACCCACGAAACAACTACCTGCATCTGTAGAGTTCGGACAATCGTTTATACAACTGTCTTTCTCTAGAGAATCGATTTCGATTCAATGTGCACGTCTGAGATTAGAATGGAGATTTCCTTTTGGGGCTTCAATTACTAGTCTGGGAAAGGGGGTAGCCGCCTGAAATCGACCCGGCACGTAGGCCACTATGGGCCCATTGTACCCCCGCAGCCAGTATTTGGCTCGCAGCCATTCGTCAAGGACTCCCACAGCCACGATCCCTAAAAGGGGCTCCGGCCCATAGGTCTGCTCAGGGATCTCTGGCCAGAAGGTTGGCGGTCTCATTCCCTTTGATGCCCGAGTGCCCAGGCACCCAGGAGAAATCCACCCTATTCCCTTCCGCCACCAGCTTTAGCAAACTCGCCCTACGGTCCACCAGGGGGGTGGTTGTGCGGTTCGCCCACAGAGCCAGCAGCTCTGCCTTACTGTCCAAGTAGAAGGTCACCTCCGACCCCTCAAGCAGAGTTTGGAATACCATGGCGTGCTCCCCGAGAGAGGCTGAAGCCTACAGGCCAGTTCCTTACAAAAGGCTCTGGCCCCGGTACCTTTCCCCATCAACCCGTCTGTGTACCAGACAAGCCACCCCTGGGTGTTGTTCTCTTCAGCCCACTCCCCCCTCTCTGGGAAGGAAAATCGGAGGTGGACATGGAAGCTGATGGAGGGTGCCTGCACATCTCTTCTCATGTCCAGGAGGGGGAGTGCCTCCCTCAGCTCATGCCATAGCTTCCGGTGCCCACATAGTGAGTCGATTACTAGTATAACCGGCAACGTCGCAAACGCAATTTCATTGCTTCAAATTAAGGCGCGCAGTTTAAAATTTATATATATATTTTTTAGTTAATAACAAAATTAGGCATTGATGAGAAAGATGCTGAGGGAGATGTTATTAAAGGGTTATGTGAGTAATTTCATTGTAGTAGTAAGAAATATTGAAATCTGATTGAGTGAACAAGGCTCATTATTGTTGTACATTGAGGTTACGGATGTATTGACGGCACGTTGGTCCAAAATGTGGTGGGATATTTAAATTTTGTTAGAACTTCTTTGCCTAATAAAAAACTGTGTGATCCCTTAATGAAAAATCACGCTCTACTACATGAAAGTACAGAGTTTATTCTTTCTCTCTAATCATAAAAATTACCTAAGTTCAACTCAATGAAAAAGGCTGATTTGGATGTACTATGGGTTAATAATAAACGAATAATAAAATAATAAATGAAGTAAAATAATGGGTATTTCAGACAAAATCATGTCTTTACAATAAACCAAGCTTTCGGCCATATTTTTGGCCTTTGTCGGGACAAATTAGTGTTAGCGAGAGTTGTAAACAGCTTATTACGCATGAGTGGAAAAGTTGCGCGCGAGCCACGCAGCGGCGAGTGCTGTAATTCCACGAGTATGTAATAAGCTTACAACTCGAGTTTTGTATTATAATTTTTCTTCGATTAAAGAAAAACAATCATAATAGATAAACAACTATACTTCTGATTATCTGACAGGAAACAATTAGTATGTTGGTTAGTTGCTATGGTGACGCGGATGCCGCGCTAACAAAGCACCCGTGATAATAGCGTTTTAATTAAGAACAGATACGTAAATTTTTTTTTACTACTAACCCGAGACATCACCATTATTTACCTCATTTCTCTAATGAGAAGTAATATTTCTCTACCTAGGTAAATAATGATAATAAAAAAATACCTAGGTAAATAATGAAAAATTTTCTATGTGACATTTAAAAATTAGTGTCATTTTATCAGCTTGACAACTGAACTCCCAGGCTACTTGATATTTTGAAGTATTTGAAAAAAGCGAGAAATGACTCAAATATGGCAATATTTCAATGTTAGTAGTAAAAAAATTCTATATACACTTCAGTTGAGAAGGCCATTATTTACCTCGCATATTATATCCTTCGGCGCTACGCGCCTCAGGATATAAAAATGCTCGGTGAATAATGGCTCACTTCTCAACCTAGGTGTATAATATACTATTATTACATGTCAGTCATTACGTGTCAGTGTTCGTAACAATGGACGTCACTTAATTGGTATGTTACTAGCATAGGAGTAGAAAAAATATATTATTAAGGAAGATTTATTTATATACTTACTAATGAAATAAATATTACAAGTTATGATCGTAATGGATATAAACTTCCAAAAATTGAATAAATTGTTATCTAAATATTTGTTATCGTCTACTGAAAATTTTGCAATAAATATTTATAGTTGTCATAGAAATTTGGTAACCTAAACATTTTTATAACCTGAAAACAATATTACTGTCTGCTATCATCTGTTTTTTCATAACTTACTTCATAATATAAAAATTTTCTTTTATTTCAAATTTTTATGACAACCATAAATATTTATTTTATTACAAAATTTTCAGTAGACAATAACAAATATTTAGAATACAATTTATTCCATTTTTGGAAGTTTATATCCATCAGGATCATAACTTTTCAATATTCATTTCAATATTAAGTATATAAATAAATTTTACTTCTTAATATATTTTTTCTACTCCTATGCTAGTAACATACCTATTAAGTGACGGTTTAGGTTACAAGTAAGTTCATTGCTACGAACACTGACACGTAATAAATGACACATAATAAAAAAAAATTATGTATCTGTTCTTAATTAAAACGCAATTATCACGGGTGCCTTGTTAGCGCGGCATCCGCGTCACCATAGCAACTAACCAACATACTAATTGTTGCCTGTCAGATAATCAGAAGTATAGTTTATCTATTATAATAGTTTTTCTTTCGTCGAAGAAAAATTATAATACAAAACTCGAGTTGTAAGCTTATTATATACTCGTGGAATTACAGCACTCGCCGGTGCACAGCTCGTGCGCAACTTTTCCACTCATACGTAATAAGCTGTTTACAACTCTCGCTATGTAATATACTATTACCTAACACTATTTTAGCCCTGATGAACGAGAAAAATATGGCCAAAAGCTTGGTTCATTGTAAAGAATAAATAACACATGATTTTGGCTGAAATACCCGTTATTTTACTTCATTAATATCAAAGTCCCAGCAGTTATTAAAGAAGATCTATTATTATAAATTATTGCTATAGTCAAAAAACTTTAAAAGAAAGGTTAAGGTGGCATAAACACACATGACATTAAATACTACCAATCCAAGTGAGTTTTCTGTGTTTATTTTGAAAATCATTATGTTTTTCAAAAAACCAATGCTCAACTCAAATACTGTAGTATATTACGCATATTTGGACAAAAAAATCAGCCAAATCTGATGTCTCGTTTGAAAAAACAATACCGTACCTAAAGTTTCTGGTAATTTTATATTAGAGAAGAAGAAAATACATTTCAGGTATATTGTTTTTTGCAAACGAGACATCAGATTTGGCTGATTTTTTGTCCAAATATGCGCAATAGAATGTAGTATTTGAGTTGAGCATTGGTTTTTTGAAAAACCTGGTAATTTTAAAAACAAACACCAAAAACACACTTGATAATGCCCCCTTAAAGAACACCTAGAAATATTAAAACAGCCAAAAAAATTTCATTTATGGTAGCACAAAGGACTCAAAAATTCTTAATTTACCATATTTAACGTGCTAGCTAGCTGCCTGCAGCCTGGCGTGCCATGTAGCGTATTTGAGCCCATCACTGCTTTGTATTTGCTCTATAATGTTGGTAGTACAACAATGCAAAGGAAATTATATAAATTATACAAGTTTATTTGATTTGAGACAACTTAAAACTATTGTAAATCATTGTTCCTTACTTGTCTTTACTTGGTATAGACAGATTGAAATAACTTTTACTAGAAAAACTTGGCATTGAAGCTCTTGAGAGTAGAGTAGTTCTAATGGAACCATCTCTGATCTTGATGTCGACGATTTTTTAGGACAGATATGAATAGGAGAGGCCCCCTGTCAGACCAAGCCCCTAGGCTTGCCTCTTCTTGGACCAAGAGCTTAAACTATAATTTTTTCTATATTTTGTCTATATATTTTTCTGCATTTTATCTATATATTTTTTTCACTATAGCAGTTTAATACATACAGTTGTTCAGCGAATGTTCGGCCCTACGTCACAACTCCCGTCCTTGTCTTACTCATGACCATATGACGGATATCGGTCGTCATTCACGAGCCAGACAAGGACGGGAGTTGTGACGTAGAGCCGAACATTCGCTGAACAAACTGTAATTGATTAAGTACTAAAAAAATCTTGTAAAATTGTTTGATTTTCAAAAAAATCTAAATTTTATGTGCAATGCATTAGCTTGTTCAAAATTTATTTTTATTTTTTGTGGCATTCTACTCTAGTTTTCCGCAGTAGCATTTCCAAAAAAAATTTTTTTTCGGCCCACCCTACCATCCAATCCAAGTCAAATAAAAACGAAATAAATCAGTATGTTGCATTTCTAAAGTTACTAATTCAATGAATTTAAAATACTTCCTTCTAGATTTATGAGGAGACGTGATTTCGACTAAATAAAAAATTATACATACTAAAATTTAAGACATAATATTACCCTCTTTGTTTTAGTTTAGGGTGCAAATTTTTTGAAGAAAAAAATGTCTTTGTCTTCTACTTTGCCTACTTTTATATACAAATCCTTAAAATCTTTATTTTTGATTTGAAGATATTTGCATGAACTTTTTTTTTATTCGACCATCCCACCATTGTCAAAATGCAAATGCAGGGCAATATAGTTAAAAAAAATCAGTACTTTAAGATGGCACCGAGAAAACATCCTATATATTTTACACCAACGCTTTTTTACTTTTTGAGGTAATTTCATGGCACACGTGACTCGCCAGAAGCCTTTAAAATTCCTATTTTGCTCGACTTTGGCACCCTGTAGAATGAAACTCCCTATATAGCTTTTGTTCAAATTTGGTATAGGGTAGATTTAGTGAAAATCGGGGGTATAAAAAAATCGTAGCCAGCCTTGGATTTGCATTTTGACAATGGTAAGGAAGGACGCAGGAAGCGGTTTTATCTCCAAAAAAAAGAATTCTGAATTTATATTTGCATGTTATAAAAGTAGTAAAAAAACTACTTAAAGTGGATACCACAAATCTTGATCCCTGCATCACAATGGCCGAAAATGTAATTTCCACTCCAGGGATCATTATTCGTGATATATACTATAGTACTAAAATTCATAGGTGAGCATTTTTGTTACATTAAGATTTCATAAACTTTCCCAATTTACAAATAAAAAAATGGTTTAAAAAATATAACAATGAGTGTGACAAAATCCACATTAATTTTAGTAAAAAATATCCGTAATATAATACAATCTTACCATTAGTGGCTTGCAATTATCTCTAACATATCTTCCAGCAGAACTCTTCTCATCCCATTCCAATTTCCCACGGTAGAAATATTTAGTTTTGGTTTTCCTCGCCATCCTGCAATCCAAATGATCACACAAAATTTTAATTTGCTAAAAACAACATTACCTAGCTGGTATTTCTCCAAGAATACGTTGCATCATAGCAAGGTGCTCACGATTATCGTGAGTTTGGAACAGAGTGATGCCCAAGTAAAGCTCAAACAGTATACAGCCAATTGACCACACATCACATGGTTGGGCCCATCCTAATTCTGAAAAAAGTGAAATTGAAAGTTTTTTTTATATTACTAACATAATGTATGAAATTTAAAATCTTGACATTGCAGTTACTAAAATGGAGAATCAATATTGTGCTTCATTGAATATAATAAAAATTACATTCAAGGGTCTGTTTAATAAATAAATCTAATATTTGGAGAAAAACGAAAAACTCCACTTATTAGGGTGCAAGTCGTCTTCCAATTTTGAAAGTTTTCCTATAAACAGTGTACAGGGTGGGCCAAATTGGACACTTAAAGGGAACTCCTATTTTTAAAGTAGAGAGACGAAAACTGATATTGGTGTCTGAGGCTCTGATAAACTTAATGGAGAAAACTGCAAATCGATATCTGTCACCGTTCTTGAGTTATATGGCGTTTTTCGAAAATGTGCGTTTTCGAAAAGTGGCCGTAACTTTTTTCGGGTTGAAAATTTTGTGTTTCTGTAAAAACATTCTTAAAGCACTTTTTTATGTAGAATTCAATGCTGCTACTAAATTTTTTTCAAGTCAATGGTTTAAGAGCTACCGATGAATTACCATTCCAAAAATATATAACACTTAATGATTTACTTAAGTAGTTTTCGTGATTTAATGTTTATAATTATTATTGGAAGCCCTTTTAACAAGTAGGCTTTGGACGGTGAAACAATGACACAACCGTGAAAAAATGTTTACGGTTACCTGTCAAATTTTCAATAAAGCTGTTTAGGCAGTGTAAAGATTTTTCTATTTTTGTGCAATTTATGAACTTTATAACATACAATGAAATTTGAAAGTTATGAAAAATGGGATATGATAGTCTGTTTTATACAATCCGGGAAAAATGCAGATACGACGAGCAATTTATACTACGAGTGGTATCCAGAGAGAAGGCAACCTTTCAGGGACATTTTTGCAAGATTGCCAGAGCCGGACTGGACCATCAGATCGGCCCGGGCCACGGCTTCCAACCAGCCCCTCTGTACCTAGACCTTGCCTGTGGCGTATTGGCATATTAAAAAAAGTCCAATTTATATTACGAGTGGTATCCAGAGAGAAGGCAACCTTTCAAGGACATTTTTGCAAGATTGCCAGAGCCGGACTGGACCATCAGATCGGCCCGGGCCACGGCTTACAACCAGCCCCTCTGTACCAAGACCTTGCCTGCGGCGTATTGGCATTTAAAAAAAAGTCCAAAGCCCCCTCCCAATGTCTGGGCTATCGATTTAGGGACAAATATTTACATAAACATTTTATTATTTTTATTAAACAAAATATAATTTTCTACTAAAAACAATAAAAATGACTAAAAATTAAGAGTATATCTGGATTCGATTTGGTGATTTGATTAAAAAACATATCACAAGATATCTAACCTAGAAATAGGAACATTTTTATTGGATAAGAAAACTAAAAACATAAAAACGTCTAATCTAAAACTTAATGAAGAAAAAAATATTTAACAAAAGAAATAATTAAACAAATAACAAACTTTTTAAACCTTGATGATCATTTTACTAAATCAAAAATGATCTCGTCGTTGTCAAGGAATATCAAAATACCTTTTTCACAAGACATTATCATGAAGATAAACTTCAATTCAGATCTTTCACAAGCAACTTGTGAAATTGTATGCCTGTTCTAAATTAGGATAAGCTTCAGCATACAAATGCTATTTCATTAAGAGGGCATAATAACAAAATATACACTTCTCAACTGAAAAGTTTCATTCAGATATTTTTTTGAAAATTAGTTTGCACGCCAGGATGAAGGGAGATTCAAAAACAAATATTAACAGGTGTTATAACAATTAGTACTTATAGTGAATAGAGTTTCCAGAGTTTCTGATTTTTGCTGCTTCAAATTTATTGTCACTCCTTGGGGCTTTGTCAAAAGCTCAAGGCATTTTTGCTTGACAATTTTTTACAGAAAAATTGACAAGTAAAAGGAGGCCTTTAAACTATATGCCTTTTGTCCAATAACACCAAAATCTCCTAAAAAAAACCAAGAATAACGCAAACCGGTGAAATCTCAACAAACTCTGAACCAGCTGTTGGGGCATAATAAAGCAAATCCGCATCGTTCACAAAAAGCTCGTGCAACGTTGCCACGTTAGCCAGAATGAGCAATTTATTGAGGATATTATTTATAGACCAAGTAGGATTAGTAAATTCACAAAATCAGTAAAATTTATTGTTAAATGATAACTGTCAAAATTTTTACTATATGTAGATTGTAGATATCAACTAATTGTTCCAAATTGATGTTTTCTAACATTGGTTATACATTTATTTTGAAAGTACAAGATAAATTTATGAAGACGTTTGGCAATATGGTGCAATAATTGCACTGTTTTGTTTTAGATTTCTGTTTCTAGCTCAGACAAATAATGTTACGAAACATTTTTTTTATCTTGCAGGGTCTGTATTGTATTGAATAATTAGTCTATTTTTATTATTTGCCTGAGGTTGCGACCAATATATCCCCCCCCCACTGCCACCTGTGACGGAACCCCAACTGAACGATATCGGGATATCTCTATATTTCTATTATTTATTACATGACTTGTGGATTGTGGGCTGCAGGGGGCCTGCGGCCCCCATCAGCCCCAAACCCAGCGGCCCTTCGGGCGCTCGCCCGATCGAGACACAATTTGATTAATAGTGGGCATTTTGAAAAGGATAGGCAGAAAAGGTACGAGTTAAACAGAAATAGGCATTTTTCCCAGATTATAAATAGAATATATATAATAAATATAGATATATATTTATTTATATGCGGTGGCATTGCTCGTACCGGCGCTGACTTTTTAGACTGCATGATTTTCTGCCTTCGATCGACCTTGGTTCGAGGCAGGTGCATGCACATTGTCTTTAAAGAAAAACACCGCTATGGCCAAGAGCGCTGGACAAATGTGGGTTCACGGTATTGCTCCTAAATAGCTTTATCCATGTAATTTACTAATTGTCCTACACTCACTGGGATTACTACGGTTTTCTAGGGTTTTCCGTAGTACTTGAGCGAATGAAGGTGAATTATTGTTGTTACCTGATATTTTTGTTGTTTTAATGTTCAATAAATTAATTAAATTGTTTAACGCCCGCCTACTATGAATTTTTACTTAATTTTCTGGAACAGTCAGGGGAATGGTATTTGGCGTGAAACTATTTTTTGTACGAAAAATATTGTGCTTTCGAGAAAAAATGTAGAGGGAAAAAAGTTTCTTAAATAAAGGGGCTACATAAATCATATTTTTGTTATACGTAAAAATGACCCACAAAAAAGTTAGAGCAAAAAAATTAATATGGGTTGTTAGTAGGCGTTTTCCAGTAACACATACCAAATTTCAAATTTTTAAGTAGCGCCGTTATTGAGATATAAATAAAAAATATACTTTTGGGTCACCCTGTACACCCGAGTAACTTGGCAAGGAAAGCCCAAATCGAAAAATTTTCTATGAAAGACCCCCCTTCAAACCACCTGCCAAACACCTCTTTAAAGTATTTACTATACATTCTGACTCAACCTGGATAAACATGAAATCATTAAAGCTATTAGTAATTGATACCTACTTAAGTAAATCATTAAGTGTTACATATTTTTGGAATGGTAATTTTTTGCCCTATTAAATAAAAAATGCAAAAACATACAGGTGTTCCGTTAAAAAAAATTTTTTTCATGGTACCTCTTAAACCATTGACTTGAGAAAAAATTTTCAAAAAGTTACAGATATCGATTAGCGGTTTTTGCCATTAAGTTTATCATAAAAATGAGCCTCAGAATCAGTTTTCGTCTATCTCTGTCAAAAATTGGAGTTTCTCTTTAAAAGTGTCCAATTTGGCTCACCCTGTACAAAAATATATTTAAAAATAAAACAAAATGTACAAATTTATTCACCTGCAATAAAATGTTTTGAACATACAACAGCAAATTTTAATTTACTTTTTTTATGATATTTGCTCTTTTTTATAGTAGTTACAAGTTATCCATTTATGTCTTCTGATAGAGGAATGCTTGTGTCGGCATTTTTTTATGGTTAAAGCTCAAAACACTTGGAATTTGAAAAAAAAAAACTGATTTTATCTCGACTTCATGATTAAAAATTCGGCAAATTAAGCAGTAATTTAATGAACTTTAAACATTTAGCATTACAAATGTAAACAACTGTACTACAGCGGCCATTATGGCTGATCATGACAGTTTGTTGGACTGCCCTATTAGCCCGGGAGCCAGTAACAGATTTGTTTGACCAAAATCCTCTCGACCGATAATTCGTAAAATGCTTCATTCAGTTGTGTTATGAAGCATCGTGAACGTCAGACGCTGGGGTACCAGTGGTGGGTTGGACAATGGCACCCCCCCCCCAAACGTAAAATTTTTTTTTTTCAATCATTTCCTCCCGGCTGAAAATTGGTCAGATAATAGTTAATATAATAATTAAAAGAAAAAGTTACGAGTAAAAGCACGATCCAAAAACAGCGCAAGTAGCGCCCTCTATGAGATACATAGAAATTTACATTTTCAGCTTATTCTCCATCCCCAAAAACAAAGCAGTGCCAAGGTTCAGTTCAGCAGCTTGATTATTTCGGGAGATATAGCCATAATTCAATTTCAAAAAATGAACTTTAACGCCCTGTATCTCTTAAACAAACAACATTTCTATAAAGCATATTAGTCTCAATTGACTTTTTTTTATTTAGACAAACCCGTAAGTATACCAACTGACAAATTTTCAACCGAGAGGAAATCACTGAAAATAGTTTTTATTTTTTCATGTTCGTGTGAGCAGCTGACGTATAGTCCACCACCTTACAGCCAGCTGACGTTTTTTTTCTTTTAATTATTATATTAACTATTATCTGACTAATTTTCAGCCGGGAGGAAATGATTGAAAAAAATTTTTTTTTTACGTGTTTGGTGGGGTGCCATTGTCCAACCCACCACTGGTACCCCAGCTGACGTTCACCATGCTTCATAACACAACTGAATGAAGCATTTTACGAATTATTGGCCGAGAGGAAATGACTAACAAAAATCTGTCCTTGGCTCCCGGGCTATATAGGTGACCATATTTCAATATTGACTGAGAACTAGTTTTGTAGTTTATGCTCACTTCATGTATCAAAATTCCTTTATTCTTGTAAGTTTGAAATGCTTTTCTTCCCGAGCTAACTTTTGATTTAAGTTATGCTGTATATTGGTTGAAGTTGAAATTGTGGTAGTAATGTATATTGACGTATTTGATATATGGGCACGGTTTAATTATTGTAGGAAATTTTTGTCACAAATATAAAGGTTCTTTCATTGTCATTGAACTTATGATACCTGGTAATTTTCTCATGGAAAGAGGAACTGCTCCCATGTTGTGAGTTGCTAACAGGTAAATTTGTAGAAAACACTAGGCTGCAAAATTATTAAAAATGACAACAAAAAAGGAATAGAGTCTTTGAGCTCCGCGTAGCATATACAGGGTGAGTTTTTTTGATGATCAGTATGGGGATCTCAGAAACTAGCGGAGATAGAAGGAAGGTAAAACGGGGAAAGAATTGCAGTTTTGTGGGGCCAATTTAAAAAGCCTTTTGGATTTTTGAAAAAAGACATGGCTTACTAGATATTTTGAAAAAAACAAACATTTTGCTGATTTATTCTAATCGGTCTAGCTTCGTTGATTCTGATTTTAGATAAAAAGTGTAAATACCAAAGTTTGAGGGATTTGTGTCCCCAATGTGGTTATCATGTTCTACTTTCCGCGACAGCTGTCATTTTCAAGATATGACACAAACTTGTGTTTTTTTAAATGCAAACAATAATTGGCCATAGTCTCAGAAAATCAGGCATTTTAAAGCTTTCCAATGATATAATTCTCGATATGAGTATTCAGAAAAATAATGGATATAACTATCGTTTCTATTTTAAAAAATTCAAGTTTGTGTCATAGCTGGAAAATGGCAGCTGTCGCGGAAATTAGGGCATTATAATGGCATTGGGGACACAATTCCCTCCAACTTTGGTATTTACACTTTTTATCTAAAATTATAAACAACGAAGCTAGTAGGCCAGGAAACGAATACCGAAAAATCCCTCAATTCGGAAATAAATAGTGCTCAACGAATTATTATTTTAAGTTGTAGGGTTGACGCCTAGGAGTAACATACCAAAAGTCCCCAGCCGTGGACCTTATGCTTTAGTGCACGGCCACACATAAGGCGGATGGTAGACCGGAGAACAGAGCGGAGATGGTAGCGGAGCTTTCAGAACAATAAGAGGAGCGTTCAAGTCATTTGACATTTTCCGACGTATTGGTATGTATGTAACCTCAAAAATAGCGCGTTGTATTTTTATACACTTACTTAATAATAAACAATATGGATCGCGAAATGCTAATTAGTGAAGTTTTTAGACGCAAACCCCTATGATACATAGCTCATGCACATCTCCACAATCGAGGTGTGTTTTAGACAAACTTTGGGTCGAGATTTCCAAAATTATTTTTGTACAGATGATGGAATTCACCAAGTGTTTCCCTGCTTAGGTTTATTTCATGTACCCACACTGCACGTTTATTTTGCAAAAATCCGAAATTTGAGTTGTGAATTTTCACATAAAAATAATGTAGAAATCGACATTTTTATAGCTGTTTCTATGAAGTTCGACTTTTCAATGTTTCCACTTTACTTCCAACCTCTCTGCGCAATACACCTTTCAAAGCTGTCACAATCCGTTGACTGTGTTAGGCGTTAGGGGGTGGAAATGGCCGTTTTTAAGGTTTTTCGCTAGTACCTCGAATACTAACCGTCCTAGCGAAAAGATCATTCTATACGAAATGAAAGTAAATTAAATTTTCTATAAAAAAGGTCCTAATCCTTTTTTCGCTAGGAGGATTAGTTAAGGGTGTATGATACTTGGAAAATGCGAAAAGTATGAAAAACCGTTTTTTTATCACCTAATTTCAATGAAAAATGAATGTTTGTATTGTGAGTGACACCTTGCGGCGAAAAAGCTAACTATAGACTCATTGTCAGATAATACAGATTGCTAAGCATGCAGTCGCAGCTTCACTCAAGAGCAAGGGAGGTGTGGTGAAAGTATTTTTGAAGGCCGAGGAGCAGGTCAGAGACATTTACAAAGTCTTCGGTGATCCCTTAGCAACACAGGACATGTTAGCTGATGCAGGAGAGCGCCTTTTGTTGGCATTGTACCAGCCCCCAGAAGGAGCAGACCTGGACCGGGTAGGTACGACACCAGGCCTTTGTTAAAGCCTCAACAAAGCCAAAGCCTGATTTTGCGACAGTTCCACCTACCAGAGGGGCCACTCGCTAACACTCCCTTGGAGTCAATTGGCAGGTTTGTATCAATATATGCTTCTTTGCAACTTATGTTTTGTATTGAGTGCTTAGACAAGATTGTGTTAAACTACAAAGGACGAATTATTGTTTGCAGCTTCAGCAATATATGGAGATCAGCAGCAGGAGCTTAGAACTGCTTGGGGATGGATGAGGGGTCGGATGGTTTCCTCACCCCTGTCACAAGGACGGACCTAGTTGCGGCAGAATCCGTCCTAAATAACATATTTTTTTTGGTGCAAAACTGGTTGCGAGGCCGTTGCGGGTGCCGCAAAGGCTGTGACAACGACAATGATGATGATGATATTGACGATGAACTCTACCAATTACTCGATATTGCCTTGTAAATAATAATATTGTTAACAAAGATGTAAGATTGTGAGTGTGAATGTCAATACAAGAAAAAGTTATAATGAGCATTGTTAACCACAATACACACTTTTTTGCAGCTATTCCCATTTTCAAACTCAAATACATCCTTAACTACTGCTCTTAGCAAAAAACGAATTCGCTAGAATGCTTAGTTTTCGAGATAATAGCGAAAAACCTTAAAATCGGCCCTTTCCACCCCCCCTCCCGCTTAACGCATAAGGTCCATGGCTGGGAACCCTAGAACTTAAAACAATAATCCGTTGAGCACTATTTATTTCCGAATTCATGTTTTCGTTTCCTGGCCTATAGATGGAATAGAATAAACCGCCAAATTTTAGTTTTTTTTTTAAATATACAGGGTGTCCAACTTTAAAACTGTACAAATCCGTAAAATCTTCATTTTTGGAGATAATCGCCTAAACTTTTTTTGTTTGAAAGACCTTCAAAAACCGCTTCTTTTGACTTTCCTACCATTTTCAAAATGCAAATCCAGGGCCGACTGCGATTTTTTTTATTCCCCCGATTTTCACGAAAACTATTTAGCGATTTTTTTATTTAAAATCTGACTCCACAGCGTTAATCAGAACACCCCAAAACCCCCATATACCAAATTTTAACAAAAAATATACAGGTAGTTCCGTCCTGGAGGGACTCAAAGTTGAGCAAAATAGGAATTTTAAAGGCATCTGCCGAGTCAAGTGTTCCATAGAACACCCACAAAATAGTTGAATGGTCAATAGGACCACTCAAGGTGTTGGTGTGCAAGGGTCCAATACAAAATATACAGAGTGTTCTTGTCTGTGCCATCTCAAATTACTAAATTTTTGGAACTTTATATGGGTTAAAAATCGAGTATATCAAAACTGCTCCACACACTATAAACGAACTAAATCTAAAAAATACAGAAACCTGCCAGTCAGTAAGTCCATATCAGTTAAGGTTGCTGGTGTGCCACAACAGAAAATGCACAGAAAATGTATCATCTTAGACAGTGACTTTGTTGAGATAGGTCCAATAATTTAATTTGTTTTTATTTGTTGGTTGGCATTTCGTAAAGAAATAAATTACTTTTGTGTTTATCAATATTTTTTCAATGATTCCAGAGCAATCTTGATCCGTATAAATTTTATAAAATTTCAGAATTTTGAGATGGCTCAGAGAAAAATACCCTGTATATTTTTATAGTAAATATTTTCACACCAACATTTTGAGTGGTCCTGTTAACCATTCAACTGTTTTGAAGGGATTCCATGGCACACTTGACTCGCCAGATGCCTTTAAAATTCCTATTTTGCTCAACTTTGACACCCTCCAGGACGGAACTCCCTATATATTTTTTGTTAAAGTTTGGTATATGGGGGTTTTGGGGTGTTCTGATTAACGCTGTGGAGTCAGATTTTAAATAAAAAAATCGCTAAATGGTTTTCGTGAAAATCGGGGGTATAAAAAAAATCGCAGCCGGCCCTGGATTTGCTTTTTGAAAATGGTAGGAAGGTTAAAAGAAGCGGTTTTTGAAGGCCTTTCAAACAAAAAAAAGTTTAGGCGATTATCTCCAAAAATGAATATTTTACGGATTTGTACAGTTTTAAAGTTGGACACCCTGTATAGTAAGCCATGACTTTTTCAAAAATCCACAAGGCGCATTAAATTGGAATGAATTGCAGTTCTGTGGGCCCAATTGAACGCGTCTTGTGGATTTTTGAAAAAAGGCATGGCTAATTAGATATTTAGAGAAAAACGAAATTTTTATTTTTTTTTTGTTGCAATTTGTCAATCTAGCCACATGCCTTTTACTTTTTTAGTTTCTTTAAGAGGCTACGATACTTATGAAATCCGCCCGAAGTGCCCGACTCAATTCAGGACAAACGTCGCCACGACTCCCCACTCCAGCCTGCCCCTTCACAGTGCTTCGACTGAGGCAGGGCGCTACACTGAGAAAAATCTGTCTCTTTGTAAAAAAACCCTGTTTAATTCAATGAGATATTATTCCTCAAACACAAGCAGAAGCTTTTTTGTAACTAACAATAATCAATTCAATTACAATTGATATTGAGTTCTAATGAATAATTTAAATGTAATATTTCATTTCAATTAATACCATGTCATGTTCTGGAATTGATTCTATAATACTTCTTTTCTAAGCACATTCTTTTCTCAGAACAACATAACGTTTAATTTGAGGCCTCATGTTGTTGAATTGAATAGGGGTACATTTAACTGTTCATTATTATACTGAAATTACAACTACTGTCATTGAATTTTTGCTGGATTTGTAATAATTGTGGGTACTAATATCAATTATAATTATTAGTATATATCATATTATTGCCTGAATAATAAGCAAATGATGTGTAAAATGCAAATCAAGTTGCTAGTGCAGCAACTTGTAATCGACAAAAACAGAAATGTTGCAGATGAGATCAATAAATTAATAACATTTAATTTTAGTGGATACAATAGTTCTAGTAACCCCCAGTTTATTAATAGCTCTTCTATTGCCATTCACTTGCACAGTGTTCATTATGACTACGAACGATATAGAGTGTAGGGTTGATTCAAAACCTTAACTGAGAAATTTGCCATCATCATTCGTTTTGGTAAATTGCTCAGTCAAGGTCACAGTTTTTTTTACTAACGTGTTTGTAATAGGAGATTTAGTTCAGTCGAGTAAAAAGTACTTAATTCAATCTAACTTGTATTTGACATGAATTCTAATATGTAATTCTAATAATTTTTTGAATACCATAAAAATTGAAAAACATGATTTACTGATTATATTGACATATAAAAGTTGCAATTAAGTTGCTTTGTTCATCCAATGAATTATAATGTTTTTCAGTTGCTTCTGGGGTACTCTTATATAGTTTGGAGTAGTCCGAGGGTGAGAATTATTATTATTTAAATAAAATAAATTTAATTGTTTAAATAAAACATGAGACATTTTAAAACCGAGGTTATGCTCTTATTGTAGTGCCAATTTTGTAAATGTTCCATTCAAAGCCCTATTTTTCCCAGAAAGTTTGTTTCTCAAACCCTATGCACCTGCCACTACTACTAATACCTAGGTATACCTAAATCCGAATAATAAGTGTGCAAAATATGTGTTAGTACCCCAGTAGCCCTGTCTCAAATTCTGGGAATCCTATTAGGTACGGGAATAAAAGCACACAAGCCCACAAATTACTCCTATTGGTTTCACTGTGACTGTTGTGACATCATTATCAAACATTATCCTGACTGCCGTTCAGTTTCAGAACCTTCTGACAAATCTGAATTATCGAACCTCCTAGAAAATGTATTAAAATGTCGTAAATTCGACAGACTGGAACAATAAAATGTACTATTTTTATTTTGCCCGATTTTCAACTCCAATGACTTTCGAACAATCTTCTAACGAACAAGTTTCTAAAACTGACTGGATGTCAGATTTATCATCGTTCTCTCTGGAAAGTATATAAATTAGCTTTTATCATGCAGCGATTTGACACAATAATCGTATTACATAGGATATTATTCGTTTTCAAAAAAGCTTCACATGACCCATTTATTTAATAAAAATATTGCTTTTACCTATCACATTTTTAAGTAAACATCAAGCGCACAATATGGTCTAGAATTTAAATTTACTCTTTTTGCACGACCAGGCCATTTTATGCCCTAGGGATTAAACCATTTTACACAAAAGCAAACAGTACTTTGTGAATAATAATTATTTATTTATTATTCCTGAAGGAATAATGATAATGAGTATTATATATGTCAGTCGACATACATAATGTCGCGGTAGAAAATATTTTCTTCACCTTCGGGTACTCGGAAATATAAATATTTGCTAATATTCAAAACAAGCGAAACACAAATAAGGGAGACTAATAAAATAAAATATGAAACATCTGATATCGATTGAAAGTTCCCCTGACGTGGTTCCTGAGTCCGGTGAGGTAGGCCGAAGTAGGGGAACCACGAGTTCCAGCGAACGCCTGCCCGCCCGCCTATCTCCGTACGTCTAATTCCTGCTCGGATGGCCAATTCACGGATCATTTTATTGCCGGGCAATGGGTTCGTAGTTTTCAAATCATAGCCAAACGAACAAACGTATCGACTTGAAAGTAGTCTTAAAATAATGTTATCGAATGCCTCAATCGTCGTTGTGTCTTTCGAATTATTTTTGAGCGGTGGAAATACTCGAAATTCTTAACCGAATATAGTCGAATTTCGGGTATGTTTGGCATTTTTTTTCACAGTGTCGCATTAGTCCTGCACAGTTCGTGATACACAACGACGATTCTTCATAGTTTTATCTAAGCCACAAAAAAAATCAAGTGAAAATATTAAGAAATGCAAGTAGGAGATGTAAACTACGAAACCCTTGCAAATGGGGGGTATCGTAGCGCCTTAAAGAGCTGATACTGCCTCATTTATATTTACCATGGACATTATTTTTAGAAGTTACATTTGGCTGTCCTAATATTATTTTTGTTTCTGCTGGGCACAAAATAAGTAGCTATTTATACCAGTCACTGCCAAATTATTTATTTATGTATTTGTGGGAATAGAAAGGTGTTATAGAATTAACCTAATTAGTCTAATAAGAGATCAAATGAATGAAAAAAATCTCACCTAAAATTACTTCGGGTGCTCTATAGTGACGGGTTGACACTATTGTGCTGTGGTGTTCATGGTCAAATGTTGCACTGCCAAAATCAATTAACCTAACATCAGTTTTCTTCACTCTTTTTACGTCTCTCCTCTAAAACCAAATAATAGATATATTCGAAATTATGTTGAAAATAAATCACCTTCTTTGAATTATACACTAAATCAAAATCTGAATCGACAAATAAAATATTCTCTGGCTTGAGATCAGTATGTGTCAGCTTGTTGTCATGTAGAAATTTGACAGAATAGCTGAGCTGATGACCGATGTGTCTAACTTGATCCAACGGGTATGGCTGGTAATTGTTGTCTTTCTGTAATAAGTATAAAATTACACTATTGCTGTTTCATTTGATTAAAAAAACTTACTAAAAAGTCAAATACGCTGAGACCTAGCATCTCGAATGCTATACACATATGCCCACGGTAATCAAACCAATCCAACATCTTCACACACAGACTAAAATTAAAAAAAAAACTACTTAAAGATCGGTATTATTGTAATATAAATTAAAATCAAGTAGGTCAAGTTAATGTGTACTTGTTAAGATAATTTGCCCGGGAGCATTTTCACAAATGATATGCACGGAACTTATTTGTCGGAAATGTGTCCCAGAAGAAGGCCAATCCATTAACAGTAGGTTCTTGACATGAAAAATATGACCGATTTAACCACACTTACCTATATGCAAAAATGCTTCCCTTAAAAGATACAGGGGGTTAATCTGAGAAATCGGTTTTTGATTACATTTTTGTTAAATTTTAAAGATATTATGTTGAGATTTGGTGCAGGTTATTATTTTATATGTACAATTGAAGACCTCGGTGCAAAAACCGGACAAGTCCATAGTTTATAAGTTTTGGGAAAATGAAAAAGAAACTCCTGGACTTGTCTGGTTCTTGCACCCAAGAATGCGAGCGGCCAAGTCCTAAAGCTATATATCAACGTTATTCTGCTTTGGACATTGCTGATTCTTACACCAATCGATCGGCGATATTTTAATACATAAATGTAGTGGAAAAAGTCAATTTTACCCATATTTATAAGTTTTGGGAAAATGAAACAAACTCCCGGACTTGTCTGGTTCTTGCACCCAAGAATGCGAGCGGTCAAGTCCTAAAGCTATATATCAACGTTATTCTGCTTTGGACTTGACTGATTCTTGCACCAATCGATCGGCGATATTTTAATACACAAATTTAGTGGAAAAAGTCAATTTTACCCAAAAGTGGACTTGTCCGGTTTTTGCACCGAGGTCTTCAATTTGACCACTTGGTTCTCTTGTTGTACCTCAAAAACAAGTGAAAATCATGGAGGGACATAATATTTTATTTCTCCCAATCTTTTTGCTGAAGTACGCCTCTGGAGTGTCTGCATATTAATTGTTAAGTACAAAGACAGAGAGAGATAAATATATTATTTATAAGATACTGAAGAATTTTTTTTGAAAAAATATTTTAGGTTTATAAATTTAAATTAGATAATATATCTACCGGTGAAGTTGACAAGAGGGGGAAAATTGTATTATTGATTTTTTGACGAAAAGCCATTCTTTGCATAAAATCCTGCTTCTGAGAAAATGAGTTTACCATATAATATAAAAATTTCAGATAAAATGTACAGGGTGTAATAAATTAAGAAAACATAAAAATGTTTGAAAAGAGAAGTACCATTATTTTTTTATTTTAGACAAAATGTCTATAAACCAGTTGTTTATAACCCAAAATAAAAGCTTTAATGCAAAATTTCAAATTTTATTTTTATTTTTTAATGTTGAAATCATGAAAGTTTTAAATGAATATATGAAAAAGTGTGGAGGGTGGAGGAGGATATGCAGAATAATTTGTTATACAATAAGTGTTATTTCATTTTTATGGTTGGTTTAACAACAAGACTCATCTTTTCATGCAAGTTTAAATAAATAATTTCAAAATTTAGATAGCAAATTTTGTGTTGGGCCTTTTTGGATTATAAACAATTTTATTTTAGAAACATCTTATCTAAAATAATAAATAATGATACTTAGATAAATAATTAGTGTAATATTATACTGAATACTAGTATAATTATTACATTTAATTATAAAGCATAAAAAAGGTGATTAAATTAGTGATTTAAAAGTATTAAACCATATCAGGTTCACGGAATATTACCAATTGAATTTTCGGCAAGGATATCACTACTACCAGAGGTTAGAATTTTCTGTCGTGTTATGCCAAAAACATGCCTTTAAGTTTATCGATGGCTTTCAGATCGCAAGTTCGTTTACCTGGGTTACCTAATTAGATTATTATAATCCTTATTTAATATATAATAGTCACATGGAAACTAATTTAACTTAAAAATTTTAAAGAATAACACAAGAAAAAGGGTACTGCAATCATCTAAATCCATCTATTTTAGGATTATGGATTTTTGTATTGATAAACAAATTTATACTCATGTTTAATATGTGTCCTTCATATAGGCGGTCTATTTAGTGCTAATTTTCGTTTAACAGTTTCCCGTAGTAATTTTTGTTTTTTTTTTACTCTCCCGAGTTTCAAAACATTTTGAAAACGCGTATATTTTATCCAAGGATATCCCAGAACTGAATCAGCCAAAAATGTAGTATAATAGAGGGTAAGTAATGACTTATCGCCACAAAATCAATAATCTACAATCTAAAAAAATCTACAATCACAAGAAAAGTATACAAGAAAAAATGAGATAGTAGAAAGTATTTTTTAGATAATTAGAGGGTGTAGGAAGCATCAAAATTTTTATGGAGATTGCAAAAAATTCAGTCAACTCTATTTTTTGTTAAAATTTCACACCAACAATGCACATCCTGGAAATTAGAAGGGATCTGCAAGCACCTTCTGTTGGCTTTCACAACTGGTTCACTTCGCCTTATCAGAGGGTTGAGGGGAATAAACATCCAGAGTTGGCTTGTCTGGTACATGGATGGGTCCAAAATAGTAGAGGGGACTGGGGCGTTTTTTTTTAGTAAGTTTCCAGGTGGAGGGATATGCATCATGATGGGGACAGAGGAATCACTTAGGTCAAGAACCATCTTGTACATAGGTCAGTGTGATCTTCCATACCCGCAGGTATGCCTCATCTAGTGGTCGCTAACTGTGCTCAAGTACAAAGACAATCCTGTATCGAGTGGAATCAATTGGCCACGGGTTTCAGAACAGCTGTGGAACTATTATATGTTTTTAAAGCAGGTCTGTACTAAAAGATTTTAAGAGTTTCCAAACTGCAAATTATGGTCTACTTATTACTTAATGAATATATTAATAATGGAAAAAGCCATGAATACCTCGAAAATATATCAATAATTATCTGCCTTAACAGTTACATTAATTAGAGGTAATAGAAAGCCGCTCTATTTAGGATTGTTTTTGTCATCTAAAAGGTACCTATATATTGAGATGATAATTAACTTCCCCAAATATACAACAAAATATAGTTTAAGAAGGGGGCGCAGAAATAAACACTAAATTTTCGGTCGTACTCTTCTCTAAAATAGTTTGGTTTTATGATGTCTGTTTAAGCGTGAATTTATTTAATACGCCTCATACCTTTATTTATTTGTCTGCGCAAATGATTGCAGACAAATTTGTAGTTTTTCAGAACACCATGTCTGAAAATAACGTGTTGTCATGTCCATTTCCGAACCGTATTTACTCAGACACTGGTAGCATGTACTCACCCTACTGGTCCAGGTTAGTTCAGTTCGAAATTTAGAGATAGTGCAGAAAATACGTAGCAAACCCCTTCTTAACGGATTATGGGACAACCTATTTTCGGTAACTGATAACAAGCTAGAAATAGTCGGCATGTAACCATGAAATCTATTAGATTGGATGCTGGTTCATTCTCTCAGTTACTGAAAATAGTTTGTCCCATAAGCCGTTAAACTATATTTTATTATTGTTAATTGATGAATTACCTAAGTATACTCGTATAAATTATAGTTCGAGAGCTACATGCATGTTTTGTGAAACGTTTTGTGTACGAATGCAAATTGAAGTTAACGTTTGGTAAAAAACAGTGAGATTAGGGGGGAAGAGAAACGTTTCTCGCTGGCCACTTTTTTAGCTGTAATTTTTGAATTTGTAAAAAACATAGAAAATGTTGTATTTGCTTTTATATATTTATATGGTTTTATTTATATATCTTGAAGTTAACGATGATGACAACGATAATGTAGATGAAGACTCTGATGATGATGAGGATAGTGAATTCGATAAAATTGATAAAAATGATAGTGCAAAGAGGAGTTCTATACTGAATCTTCTCGTGATGAATGTGAGGGATAAATAAATTAAGATTTCATAAAGCATTTTCAGTAATTATTATTGTTTTCCCTATTGACAAAATATGTCTGTCTAAAGAGCAAGAATTTGTAAAGGACCCCGCAGAAAGCTTACGGGAAATGGCTTTCTGCAAAATTTTCTGAAACTTTGTCATTTTGTACGTTGTGATGCAGATCAAAAGTCATCATTGCCGCAATAAAATTGTTTTCATTCTACAGGGTGACCGTATTTCTAGTCTTTGCATGGGGATCTTGGTTATTTTAAGAGATACGAGGTCGGTTAAATTGGGGCAAAGTTGCGGAATTTGATGTCGAGTAACATGGTAAAAAAAATGTTGGCTGGCCCTTCTCGTTTTCAAAATAATGAGAAAAAACTGGAAATTGTCATTTTCGTTTTTATTTTTTAAACGAAAACGAATGGCGCTGGACATTTCTAAGGTAAACATTATTAAGACACTTTTTTACAAGGAATTTAAATATGATCTCGCATTTTTTTCTCGCCTCCCTGGACAAAGATATAACGATCAACTTTTATTTTTCTTATGGGCGCCATATTGTATTTTTTTCTGGTTAAAATGGTATGTCACACATTATGCTTTACTTTGTTTTTCTTGCCGTAATTTCAAATTAATCGTTTTTGCCTTGGAAATGAAAGCCCCATAATGTTGGACGTTTTTGCATAGAGTGCCTTGGAAACATAAGCCTAGTTACGCATTGTTGCGAAGTGTGCTTTGGAATATTGTTTATCGGTTCAGTAAAAATTCAGTTAATGTTAAATTGATTGATTAAATAAATCATAAACGTACCGCGAGGACAAGAGTATGATCAGAGACCTTGTTATTTATTCGCCATTTGCACACATTAACACTAAAAGAGTTAAACTGGAAACACAAAGAACAACAAAAACCTAGACGAGGAGACAATCCTGTTTTACAATAATAATGTTCAATTTGTTCTCCTTGTTCCTCAAGGCACAATGCAGCACGTTTCTTTAAATTGTTTATGGCTCGTCCAATATCCCCACGTCATTTATATTTGAGGAATAATACATTTGAATCATGTCACGCTTTTCTTCATGTTTAAATGACATTTTTTCAGTAAAATAAAGTATCCGTGACATTTAAAATTGTAGTAAACTATCAAACGTTATGGGGCTTATGTTTCCAAGGCATTCTATGCAGAAATGTCAAACATTATGGGGCTTATGTTTCCAAGGCCTATGCAAAAACGTCAAACATTATGGGGCTTACGTTTCCAAGGCACTCTATGCAAAAATGATTAATTTGATATTATGGCAAGAAAAACAAAGTAAAACATTTTAACCAGAAAAAAATCATCTTTTCAAAAATGCAAAAATTCAATATGGCGCCCATAAGAAAAATAAAAGTTGATCGTAATAAAAATGCGAGATCATATTTAGATTCCGTGTAAAAAAGTGCCTTAATAATGTTTAACTTAGAAATGTCCAACGCCATTCGTTTTCGTTTAAAAAAATAAAAACAAAAACGACAATTTTCAGTTTTTTCGCATTATTTTCAAAACGAGAAGAGCCAGCCAAATTTTTTTTACCATGTTACTCAGCATCAAATTCCGCAACTTTGTCCAAATTTAACCGACCTCGTATCTCTTAAGATAACCAAGATCCCCATGTATAGACGAGCTCAAAGTTTGAAAATAATCCAATAATTCAATGCATTATGAAAACTTAGACTTGTGTTGAACTTTTTTGTTTTTAAGATAGAAAAACACTTAAATACAAAAGCTGTACAGATATACAGGGTGTTTCATCGTAAGTGCGAACACCCCGTAAAATTTGTATTCTTCATCCGATTTTAGACATTTCTTTTATAAAAATAGGCCACAAAAAACTCCTTACGTTAGTGCACAATTTCAGGTCTTAATCTCAATTCTCAAGGCCTACTGCGAATTTTTTTTCTAGTAAAAAATTAAGAAAATCATTTAGCGATTTTTTTATTTAAAATCTGACACCACAGCGTTAATTCGGACACACCAAAACCCTCACATACCAAATTTGAACAATATACAGGGAGTTTTATTGCACAGAGTACCAAAGTTGAGCAAAATAGGAATTTTAAAGGCATCTGGGAAGTCAAGTGTGTCATGGAATCTGTTCAAAACAGTTGAATGATCAACAGGACCACTCAAAGTGTTGGTGTGCAAAGATTTAATTCAAAAATTTAATGTACAGGGAATTTTTCTCTGGGTCTTCTCAAAATGCTGAATTTTTATGAAACTTTATATTATGGGTCAAGAATGCTCTGGAATTTTTGAAAAAATATTAATAAATACAAGAGTAGGTAATTTTTTTTACAAATGCTAACCAACAAATAAAAAACAATATGAATTATTGGTATTGTTTTTTTTAATTGTTACATTTTATGCGTTTTTTACAAATTCAAAAATTACAGCTAAAAAAGTGGCCAGCAAGCAACGTTTCTCCCCCCAATCTCACTCGTTTTTGCCAAACAACATTAGCTTAAATTTGCATACGTACGCAAACATGCGTGTAGCTCTCGGACTAGATAGCATCTGTTGAAATCTCAGAATAAAAATGAATCACCTACAAGGTGTTACAAAAAAGTATATCAATCTTTTAACCACATATTGTGTGTGTGCTTAATTAATGGGAATGTTCTGTATGCCATTTTTCATTTACTCGCCTCTACTTGAAAGGATGTTCAATTAAAAAATATTAATAAAACACATTTTTTTAGGCAGTAAAGTTCGTTATATCTGAAGTTCGTTATAACCAGTAATGAAATAAACCAGTAATGAAATTAAACTAAATATCTCACAGAACTAATTATTATAAATTGTTTTTAAAATTCAAATCTATACCCCTGTATTTTGTATTCTGTCATCTATTGGCGACAATGAGCTGAGCCACGAGCCGAGTGAAAAGCCACACTTACTCGACACGAGCTGGTTATGGCCTTCTAAAATTTTAAACATTCCATGATGGATAAATTGACGGGTTTATCCTTTAAACAGGCACATTTGCTTACAGCAAGCCATCCAACGGGAAAAATCGTACGATTTTTTTTATATGTCTATGGCCTTGGCTGTAAAACAACTCACTTCGAACAAATCTGCAGATAAGTTCGTGGCGAGCTAACCATTTGGAAAAAATGTATGGCCGGCTATTGATCTACTTTTTTTGTTAGACTGTTTACATTGTACAGTCTGATTCAATTTTATTCCATTAATTAAACCATAAAATATACTTTATCTATTTTCTGGCATAATTTTTTACACAGTGAGATAAATTTTCAAAAAACTATATTATTTGAAAAACACAAAATTTGGTGTACAGCA
Organism: Pseudeuparius sepicola; assembly: GCA_963920635.1. Classification (NCBI taxonomy): domain Eukaryota; kingdom Metazoa; phylum Arthropoda; class Insecta; order Coleoptera; family Anthribidae; genus Pseudeuparius; species Pseudeuparius sepicola. The sequence continues at coordinate 51,232,197 of OY987300.1, read as the reverse complement.
TGCATTGATTATGAGCCACAAAATGCGACAATACCAAGTTCTCTCAAGAGCTAGTGGTGGAGATATAGATATACCACAAACTTATTTTATAAAAATATATATATTTTGCATTTGCCACAGTTTAATGGCAATTTTGTTATTCGTTTACTGCTCTTTTTTCAAATGCAAAACCAACATTATTTAATTTGAAAAATACACATTTAGATTTCTATTTGGCCGAAACTGACTAAAATACCAATATAATTAAGTAAAACAATTCATTTTTTTCTTTTAAAACCGAAAGTCAAATTGTCAACAAATTACATTTAAGCATGCACAAGTAGTTTTTGACAGTTGACAGGCAAGTTTTAATTTTCTCGAGCATACCCAACACTTTTTTATATTCTCTAGATATACACTGTCCCCGAATTGGTTGGACGACTTGTAAATGACAAAATAAATTTGAATTGAAATTTGATCTTTCGGGGGTTCAGCCCTGCTAGGTTTAAAACTAATTTGTGACATAATTTTAATTTCGAAAAATCACGTATGCCTTGGACATTTTGAAAAAACTAATATTCCATACCAATGAAGTGACCTGGTTAAAATCGGTCATCCGCTCGAATTCGGCTTTGTTCATGATGAAAAGCTGGGTAGGTGTGAACAATTTTGAAAGCCTAGGACCACTTTGATTTTTTCCTCCTAAAAAATGCACAAAAATCAAAGTAGGCTTAAGCTTTTAAAAATTCTCACGCCTAGTTTCTTTAATATCATTTTGGTTAGCTACAGAAAGAACACTTGTCTGAGAAAAAAATGGGAAAAGAGGTAAAAATCAAAGTAGGTCTGAAATTTTGCAAATCTTTCATTCATTGTTTCATTCTGAACAAGTTTCCCTAATAACATTTTGTTGTAAAAATTGCAAAAAGGTCACTTTATTGGTATGAAAAATTATTTTTTTTCAAAATTTCCAAAGCATACGTGATTTTTTGAAACTAAAATTGTCTCACAAATTTGTTTCCAACCAAGCAAGGCTGAAACCCAAAAGATCAAATTTCAAATGAATTTTTTTTTGTCATTTCAAAGAGTCATCCAAACAATCCGGGGACACACGGTATAATGGAAATCTAAAGGTGCTATTTTTTTCAATTCAAATAATTTTGTTTTTAGAATGTTAAAAAGAATAAACAAAAAATAAGTTTTGTCATGAAACTGTGTGTGTGAAAAGTGGAAAATAAAGTTTCTTAGATCAGTATTTTTTCTTTGATAACATATTTATGTATCTACGTCACTTGCTATTTGGAGAACTTTGTATTACCACACCACATTGTGTGACACTTAGTCGAAGTATGCCATGTCCCAAATTTTGTTTGAACATCTTCAACAGATGGAAAATTAAAAAATAAAAGATGTGGAAAAGAGTTATACATTATGGATGTGGGGGGGGGGGGCAGGAGTGCAGATGGTGTCTGGAGGATGAGGAGACCCCATACCACCTAATATTACAGAGTACCCTGCACTTGACACAGTAAAGCCTGTTTTACATTGACAATTTCTTCATGAATTAATTCATGAATAAGTTTATGAATAAATTCATGAATTAATTCACGACAAGTTCTATTTTGCACTGATGAAGAAATTGATGATTTTTTTTGTCACCTTATGTCAGATTCTAGCGAATACCAACACAAGAGAATAAATAACAAATTATTTTGTGCTGCATTTTCCTTATCAGAACATATTTTCTAACCATATCCATCTTCATCCAAAGCATCTTTAACTACAGATTAAGTCTGGCTAGAAGAGTAGTTGAAAATGCATTTGGCATTTTAGCCAAACGATTTAGAGTTTTTTTGACTACAATTAATTTGAATGTGGATAAAGTGCAAACCATAACATTGGCATGTTGCACATTACATAATTTTTGAGACCCGAATGTCCTAGTTCCATCCTAGAAGAGCTTGATAAACACTATATATATTTCAATTTGGACTTTCTTACTAAACATATGCTCACCAAGACATGCTTGCGTTGCTGCCTGAGAGGAGTTTTGTGATTATTTCGTGAATGAGGGAGTTGTGCCTTGGCAGCGGAATACATAAATAAAACATATTCTAAGATTTCACACACTTTTTATCTAAGTATATTATCTTTAAAATTATGTACTCTCCTCTTCCTCGTCTAATGCCTCAAACAAAAACCAGTATCAAAATACAACCTTCCTTGCGTTAAAATTTTAAATGTTAGTACTCCTGAAGTTCACGCAAACTTGACGGAAAATAGAACATGCTCTAATTCGTGAAGTAACTTCGTGAAGAAATTCATGAATTAATTCATGAAGAAATTGCCAGTGTAATATTATAATAATTTGTCCTTGAAGTGACTTCATGAAGAGGTGTGAAATGTTCTTACCAATCCCCTATTAATTAATTAATAACTGGACACTTTTCATCTGCCACGAATATTTAGAAGAAGTTTCGGTATATATTCACCGAGAGATTAAATCGTTTGTTTCTATATTTTTACAATTTTTTGTTCCAAAAATTGATCTCTGTGACACACTAGAATTTAAAGTGTCGTCCTGGTGATCCTGATTTTGTTTACACCCAGTTTTATTCAATCCATAAAGTCAAGAGAAGATTTGTAGATGAATGACACATTTTTATATTAAAAATCATGAGTTTTCGGACCAAAATATTTATTATTAAAATTGTTAATAAATATTTTGGACCGAAAACTCGATTTTTAATAGAAAAATACAATAATTTACAGTCAAGAAACCTAATAAATGAATGACACATGTTAAATGGATGCCAGACCGGGTCTGTAAATTAACATAATGTAATGTAGTTTTAATATAATATTTTTGTTTTCAATGCTAAAGTAGAAAGTAAGCATCCATCTGACATATACAGGGTGTCCCTGAAATATAAGTGCCAAAATCTTAACCACAAGTGGCAACTTTTTTCAGATAATTTTTTGGAAACCTCTTAGTTTCCAAGATAAATATTTTTAACATTTTAATGTGTTTTTACTCTCTACTAGAGCAAAATCGAAACTTTTGGTTGACTTACTACTAATAAAAAAAAAGCACAAACAATGGGTTGTCAGTCTTATTTACTAGTTTAAAGTAATCACGTGTGTGATAAACTACGAGAAAGGATCAAAATTGTTATAAGAAATATATAAAATAATAGATTATAGATTTACATAGAAAAATTTACATAGCTTTTATTAGCTTTTTTTTATTGTTGTCCAAAAACTATGAAAAAACAAAACATTTACCTATCTTTAAGCTAAAACTCCGTATCGCGCTAGTAGATGCGTTTGGGGAAGATCAAATAGGAGGTTTTTAATTAGGACAGTAGTTCTATTTGCCTGCCATGCCATGCCATGTTTTTAATAAGCAAATTATACTTATCTTCCCTAAATTTCGCACCGGCAATACGAAACCCCACGTCAGTTTATTATAACAACCTTTCATGTTTAGTTCATGTGTGTGCCTTAAAGTTATATTAATTTATTAGTTATTGTTGGTTACTATTACTGCTATTACCAGAGGTACGTTTCTACTACCGAGTTAGACAAGTTTTTATAATTCTTGTTATGTTGATATTCCGCAGTGGCTTAACAACAGTTGTTAAATTTAAGTCTTATAAAATTAGAGAATCATATTAATACAATGGCTGCATCACCAAAGCACGTACACACGCTTGCTGTCGACTATTGATACTTATCACTTGAGCGGTAGCAGTAGCAAAAAAATATGAAGATAGTAAATCATGGGTTCACATGCATTACTTCGGTATTTATTTTATCCATAAGCAACTCATTACAGTTATTTTAATTAGAAAAAGAGATAAGAAATTTAGTTTTCAAAAAATATATTTGATAAAAGCTGCTGCTATTGATGTGCTAAATATGTGGTTAAAATTTTGCCACTTATTACAGGGACACAATGTATACAGTTTGTTCAGCGAATGTTCGGCCCTACGTCACAACTCCCGTCCTTGTCTGGCTCGTGAATACACGACCGATATCTGTCTTATAGTCATGAGTAAGACAAGAACGGGAGTTGTGATGTAGGGCTGAACATTCGCTGAACAAACTGTAGATCACCATACAATTGTGTTTGTGTACGATTCAAAGAAACAAAGGACAACAGTAAACAAAAAATGAAACTTACTGAATACATTCTGGATCTTTATCGGCCAATTTTTCTAATACATTTATTTCCAATTTTGCTGCTTCCCTATACTTTTCAACATTTTTAATTATTTTTAAAGCCATGGAATGATCCCTAGAAAATAGATTATTACAAACATACATTACCAAAACATTAAATACTGCATTGTTTCAAGGGAAAATATAACTTACATTTCCAAATCCTTTACTTTGACTACCTTGCCAAAAGTTCCTTCACCAAGGGTACCAAGAATTTTATCTGCAATTGAACATCAAAATCTTTAGAAACAACTAGAACTAAATACCGAGGCAAAGTGAAAAACAACTTTTCTACCTTTTCTTCTCGAAAATTAATTTGCAAACATATAGTATTGCCGTTATATTAGTTGTTGAATTTAATTTTTATAGCAACTAAATAAGATATTGCGAGTAATAAAAATCAAAACAGATTTGGGCAGTTTTATATTAACCAAGGTATTTCCTAGGTATCATTAACTTTTCTATTAGTTATTTTGTTTGTTTAACAAAAAGCTGTAGAAGATAAGCCAATTAGATCTTATTACAACAAGCAAATGGAGTGGACAAGAGGAGGAAAATTTGTATTATTGGTTTTACGACTAAATGTCATTATTCATAAAAAAATCTTGCCCCTTGAAAACATTTGCGTTCCATACAAAAATCAGATGTACAGGGTGTCAATAAATTAAGAAAACATGAAAATGCTTTAAGGCAGAAGTGCCATTACGTTTTATTTTAGATTTTAAAACAAAGTTGTTAATAATCCAAATAAAGCCTTAATACAAAATTTTATATCTGAATTTAGAATTGTATGTTTTTTAAGTTGTTTTTTTCCACAATGGGCTAGTCTGGTCATATATAAATCTGCATGCCGGCGAATAATAGAGGTTCAGCAGATTCCCCTGATATATTTCATTTTTGCCTGTTCCTCTTAGTTGTTGAATAAAAAATAATCGAAAATTTTAAGGTATTGTTCCTTTTACTCTCAAAAGATGCCCCTGGATACAATAAAATCCGCAGTGATGTGCTGAAAGGCCGCTGTAGCTAAGTTCACACAACCTTCCTAGTTATAATTTGTGAATTATTGATTTTTTTAGAAATATAACCTATAATTTGGGGTCTTGTGTTCTTTCCATCTCCCCGGGTGGCCGCCTCCGCGAGAGCATGTTTATTTTATTAAAATAATTCGGTCCAAATGGGCCATGAATAGTTTCGTGCTTTAAAATAATGTTCACTGGTGCAGATTCTGTGGTCTAATGAAGTTTGTTTCCGAAAATATGAGGAGATGCAGAAGATAATAACGGATTTGTAAAATGTAAAGTAACACATAAAGAATCACCAGATATAGAGACATCCCAATATGTCATTCCAAAAGGTGTTTTCGTTGTTGCATTTCTGTTTCTACACATAATTTAAAATTTTGTTATCCACTGTCATGTCTCTGGTCATTGTCAAGTTAGTTTTTTTTAAACAATTCCTCAATTCTTACATCGTAGATCAGCTAACTGAGAAGCAGCGGATTCAAATTTTAATGACACGAGGATATGGAGACAGGCAAAGATCGCACGAGGAAATTTGCCACGTGTTCAGGAAATTATGTCCCGAAACACCTCCTATTAGTAGGAGAACTGTGGGCAGGACCATTAAGAGGTTTGAAGAAACAGGCAGTATAAAAAATAAACCTAAATCGGGAAGGCCTAGATCTAGATCGCCCGATCTGACTCCATTGGATTTCTTCCTTTGGGGATATCTCAAGGCCAAAGTTTATAAAAGTAAACCAAACGACCTAGAAGATTTAAAAAACCGCATTATCGAAGAAATACAAGATATAAATGCAAACAAACAACATTTTTTTATAAATTCGTTGCGGTCTTTTGTGGATGTCGCAGCTGATGGTCAACAATTTGAACTGTTGATAAAATAGTGCTTTTTAATTCTTTTTGTTGCAAACGCGATAGCAGACGTTTTTTACTTTGTTTTGATAAGAATACAAATTCAAATTTGAATTGTGGTTTTCTTTTTTTACTCATATTTTTCTTATGGGACCCCTATTTGGTAATACACCCTTGGATGCAGAAAATAATGTACTTTCAGAAATTAGCATTTTCTAACCCTGTTGACATTTAAAAAGAAGACCTCCACCCTGTATATTCTGATATTTGAAAATGACTTCAAAATATGCGGAAATAAGTCGGATATACGTCTGCCAAATTTCAATTTTTTTGACAGCCTACTTTAGATTTTAGAAGGCCCGGTCCATACATTTGCCGACCACTGTATATCAGATTCCTCTGCTGAAGGTAGCTAGTGATGTGTGTTGTTTTTTTGTGCTGTTTGCTGTATCAAGTCAATAATGGATAGTAAACCCAGCTGTTCTAGTAATGATGCTTCATGCTACTATTTCTGTAAAATCAAGTATTCAAAGACTTTCTTGGTAGGCAAAGTAGGTACTTCATATTTAATTTTTTAAGTATCAATTCAATTTGAATAATATTATTTTGGTTAGATTTTGGAAACAGACGTCATACCACAAATCACTAGGTAAGCAATTAAGCAATTAAGTACCCTCTCACATGGTTTTGATACAGACTTATGGATACATTTTAATGTCTGTAAAAATAATTACTACTACCTTAAATATTTTAAGGTATTTAAAAATTTCTAGGATTTTTGATATTTATCTGGGAGCTTTTAGGGACCTAGATGACTGTAGATAATCATTGCAAATACCAAATACATTTTTAAAATTTAATCATACTAGCCCATTATACAAAATGTTATTCCATTTATATTTTTGTTATACATAAAGTTGAGATAAATTTAAAATTCAGACTTTAAATTTTGTATTGGGGCTTTATTTATTATATTATAAACAATTTTGCTTCATAAACATTTTGTTTAAAATAACAAATAATGGTACTATTTTCTTAAAGACTTTCATGTTTTCCTAATTTATTAAAACTCTGTACATCTGATCTAAGATTAACTAATTTTTCAAGCAGGCTTTTCAATAAAGAATGGCTTTTCATCAAAAATCAATAACTCAAACTGTTGACAGTGTAAAATTTCTGTTCAATAACAAAGGTACAAATAATAGTATATTATTCAACAAGCATATAATGATGGCTGTCATTCACAAGGCTGAAGTATACGACACGAGACATAGGCGAGTATCATAAATTATCCGAGTGAAGAACAGCCATTATATGCGAGTAGAGTACTAAACATTGTCCATGACTGTCAAAAATAGTTTTAGCTATAATTATTATTATATTATTATTTTGATATATCAATATTTTTGATATTTTAGATAACCGTATCGATTTATCAATATTTTCGAAATGTCAATGTTATTAAAATCGACATTTTTGATTTCTCGATATTTTCAATATATCAATATGTTCGCTATATAAATATTTTCAATTTCGATATATCAAAATTTTCAATGATGTATCGATATTCGGATATATGTATTGATGTAATAAGTATACAGTGCCCGCTAAAAAGTTGGAACCATATGGGAATTTTTTTTATTTTTGGGCTAAGATGAAACTACTCTGGGGCGATCATCTCTGCTTCTAAAAAGACTCGAAATGAGATCAATAAACGTCGTGAGGTCATTTGACATACCTGTCAAAAATAACATTTAATTAAATAAATTGCCAAAATGCCCTTTATTTGTGATTTTATCGAAAAAAGTTATTTGAAAAAGTTGCTTGGAATTTTATTTTACCCCTGTGTGCCAATTTTCAGACAAAAATTATTAGAATGATAAATTACTGATTTTTTTGAAAAAAAAAAAAACAATTGCAACTTGTTAGTTGAGTTCTTCTTGAAACTACCCGATTACGACCCAAAAAGGGTCCATAACTAAAAAATATCACGTTTGGATGATAAGCAAACAATTCTAAAATCAAATATGGCACACCAAAAAATGAAATTTATTAATTTTTATATTTTTTTCAAAAAAATTAAAAATTTATCATTGTCATAATTTTTGCCTGAAAATTTGCACATAGGGTAAAATAAAAAAAATCATCTTAGCAAAAAAAAAACCTGACTGACGTTTTATAGCATGTTATATTTTTGTGGAACTAGCGAATAATGATTTCATTATTCATTAATTCCTTAACTACCCATTATTCACTAGAGAATAATGGGTATTATTATTATCATCGAGGAAACCTCCGTATAATGAAAATACTGGTACAATAGTCGTGGACGTTTTTTTTCTTCAAATTGTGTACTTAATGATTCTTTATATTTCTGAAATCTACTCCTCACTAAAGCCGCATCTTGATATGTTTATGCCTTATTAATTAGCATGCCTGTCGGCTTTGGCGATACACTTGCACGATGCCCAATGAATTTGATTAGTAATATGATTTTTATTTTTAGTCATGAAAAAAAAGTACGATGAGCCGATTGTCTTTGCATCTTCCCTGCCTCATTCTGCTCAGTTTCCTTTGATTGGAACCTCAGAGAAATAACCAAGGATAGAGGGAGTAAGAACAAAAAGTAAACAAAGCCAACATCTTTTTGAGTGATGCCGCTTACTCCATTGTTTACAGCATTTCATTTCAAAATAGAAGGGTTTAATAATGAGATTCAATGAAGGCACACCTCCCATAACGCTAAAACTAAAACTAAATTGCAGTGTAATTATAGTATCTAATTATCACTTTAATAAAATCGTCACAGATACCTCAAACCGACAGACATGGCAACGCTGCTTTTTCTGCCGCGGGCGCCGCGTCCGTTAACTCAGCGATATTTGTTTTGTGTATGCCCAGCATGTCAAGTTTTCCGATTGTTTATGTATGGATTTTTCCCGTTTTTAATTGTTTTTCTGTTAATTTAAAGGCTATTTATTAGTATTTAGGATATAGTGACTGATTTTGTATACAATGGGACGCAGAAAGTGTGTGGTATGTGGCTAAATTAATATTTCTCAGGACATAACCTATCTCAGGTAAACGTTGTACACACGAGCCTAATGTTTGTTTACTTCGGTAAATTTGCATAAGATGTTGGTTGACTACAAATGTATGTATTTTGAGGCTGTTGCTCCCTCTATCCTTGGTTATTTCTCTGAGATTGGAACCAACTTTGCTTGGCTTGTGATTTGGCATGACGATCGGCTTTTTGTGCATATCGGCTTTGCTGAATGAAACTTCTCCACTGGACAGCAACACTATTCCAAAAAAAAATAATGTAACCAAGAGCGGCTTTAAATTGTGATAAGTGATAAGAATCATATCATCTACCAATGTTTTGAAATACAGGGTGTTCCAGCGGAAACGTAACAGGCTCTATAACGGCCGGGAAATTTTTTTCTTGGAGGAACGCAAAAATAGGTCAATTTTGTTTGGCAGGGGGACATCTTTTGGCATAAAATTGATAGATCTATCTGCAACCCCCTGAGCAGGGGTTGAACCACTTCAAAAAATTTAAATGGGAAGGGGGTTCATGTCGCACACCCAAACGTTTCTCAATTCTCTATACACCTGCATCAGATTTTCGAAAATCGATCGACTTTTCAAAAAGATACAGCGTGTAAAATGCAAAACATTCATTTTCAATTATTTCTCGGTATTGTTAAACAATAGAAGATCTGCGTTTCCGTATTATAAACGAATGTCAACAAATCACCCCTGAAATGTTGCACAATGTTCGGCAGCGTTTTGAACAAAATCTTTATTATTGCATGGAAGCAAATGGGCAACATTTTGAGCATTTATTACAACAGAGTTTCAATTTCCTCCCCGTTCGTCAAAATAATGTTGCTGAATATGCTTTCTATAACTTACGGCCCCCGACCACCACTTTCTGCTTAATTGTTTAACAATACCAGGCAATAATTGAAAATGAATGTTTTGCATTTTACTCGGTGTATCTTTTTGAAAAGTCGATCGATTTTCGAAAATCTGATGCAGGCGTGTAGAGAATTGAGAGACTTTTCCAAAGGTGTGCGACATGAACCCTCTTCAAATTTAAACCCCTGCTCAGGGGGTTGCAGATAGATCTATCAATTTTATGCCAAAAGATGTCCCCCTGCCAAACAAAATTGACCTATTTCTGCGTTTTTCCAAGAAAAAAATTTCCCGGCCATTATAGAGCCTGTTACGTTTCCGCTGGAACACCCTGTATATTAAAATAATGTATGCATAATCCGAAATAGTCCCTAATGCAAACAACCCAATAATTGTGTAAAATGGTCCATAATCCGAACTCCCTGTATTCCGTAATCCGAACTATTATTTATTTATCTTTGTAGGTGCACACACATCCACCCAAAAGAACAATGAACATTTTATCAAGTTTAATTAGGTTTGAAATGGGTTTTTTATTTTGAAATACTTAGAAGTTTTTGTAGCTATTGACTATATCTTACATTCGGATTATAGATATCACTTATTATGAATTCCATAATCGGGAAGTTTGGGCAATCCGAATGGGGCCTGCCACCTTTTTGTTCGGATTATCCAGACATTACTGTACTTGCAAATTTTAAATGTATTAACTTCACTTTGTAGCTAGACAAAGCTATGCCTAGACTGTCAGAACCATTGTTGAAATTTCCAAGTATTTTGCATACAAATTTATACAAAAACTAATAATTAAATTAAACTACCTATGTCTTAACTTAGTATTGAGTCTTAAGAATTAAGACATTACATTTATCTGATTTAATTTGTTTTCATTCCAAAATTAAAGTTCAAATCAAATGTGTGTGTGCCAAATTTTTTTGCAGATGGTTTCAATAATGCTTCTGACTATCTATGACCCCTTTAATCTATGTTCTAACTCAAGAAATATCATTTTAAATGTTAAGGTTTAATGCATTTTGAGTTTTTTGTAATTATTCTGCTTACAAGTTTTACTTTCAGAGTTTCTGTAAATCTCAAAAATATCTCAAGAATTTAGAACTGTAACATATTTTATTGGTTTGAGCAAACATTTCTTGTTAAAGCATATATTATCAGGAAATCCACAAATTGAAATAATTTAATACAACTTCTGAAAAATGCGAAAAGTATGAACTTAGTTAATAATAATGCACTGATTTCAAAAATTTCCCTAAAAACAAATCTCATATTTTTTATCAACGTTGTGATGTTCTTTTGTTTCATCTGGTGACCAATTCTGGTGGTTCAGAAAAAGTCCTACCACTTTCATTTGAAAAATTTGTTTCTCACTCAAAAAATTAAGACCGTAGGGGAGGGGACACTAAATATATGGGAACACCTTGTAAAGGGTCGGCCATCCAAGCAGAAAAAATGTGTTATGTGGAGACCGATTAACATAAAATCGCCATTCTAAAAATGAATTTGTAGTTAAAATCGTTTTGCAAAATAATAAAATCTAATTTTTTACCTAGACAACCATAAGAGAACCTTTAAGTAAGTATTCCTGAATATTCAATTTTTGAAATAACTTCCGGTTTTAGAGAAAGTGTTTTCTTTATTTTTCAACTTACATATTTCATTTAACCATTATAGTATTCCTTTTTTAATTCTGAATTTGACCTTATTGTGTCCATCCGTTTCCGAGGTATTAATTATTATAAATATATATCGTTGGATTCAGAAATAAAAAATTAATCCAATAATGGTTAAATTAAATAGGAAAGTTGTAAAATACAGAAAAAATACAGAAAATAACTTTCATTTTCGCTAAAACTGCAAGTTATTTCAAAAACTGAATATTCAGGAATATTACTTACACTCTCTGTGTTAAGAGCAATCTTCAAAATTGTACTTAAAGGGTCTTTTGCAATACTTTTAACAACACCAATATTATCAACTGGACCATGAATGGATTCTTGATTTTGTTGCATTGAATCATTTTTTGAATCATTAGAATTGTTCAATATTTCGAGTAATGGCACAACCTGTAGGAACAATCCCACTCTCGTAACCCTTTAAGTTTTTGAAATACAAGAAACGATTCAAACAAAAGTTCTAGCATATTACAAAAAGTTTTGTGCGGCCTATACAAGACGTTTCTTAAAATGGGAGCAAACCAAACATGTTTTTTTAACAGGCATCCCCTATATGTTTTCAGTTTTTTTAAATATGCTCGTCATTACAGTTATGCCATTGCCTTTTGCTGTTTTTGAATATTTATTTTCCAAATTTTATACTAAATGTATAACTTTTAATTTGTGGACCTCGCAATAAAGATAGTTAATCGATGCAATCACAAGAAATGTTTGTTTTAATCAAGAGAATGACACATTAGAATTCTAAAATGTTGGGAGCTATTGGAGAATATTTTATGTGTAGATTTTAGTAATATCTAAAATGCCACCTAACATTTAGAATTATTTAATTTTCGTGTGATTTTTTGGTTAAATCAACAATTTTTTGTTATTACATTGATTGTTTATCACTATAGCTCTGTCATTTCTTAGAAATATGTTTCATTTCGTTAGTACTTGCTAGTTGCTTTTCACTATGCATCGGTAAAAACTTACAAGGAAGTTTAAAATCACATGCAATATTCAAAATTAACATAAATAGTAATGCTGATTTAAAATCTAATAAATCTACGCTGCTTGGAATGTAAATTCCCACTTTTTTGGCAGTTTTGCATTCCAAGTAGGAGAAAAAATTCCGGGAACACGCTAACATGCTCCGGAGTGACAAAAAACTGCATTCGTTGACAAAATATGGGTAAATGTAAGTGGGACTTTATAGCATTTTTGAGTGACAAAACTTATCCGATACAATTAAATGTATATAACAAAGTGTATTCACACACATCTGTCTTGCAGGATATCCCCCGATCGGTATATAAGGTGTCCCTCTTCATCATCCTGTACTGAGGGTGCCCTCGAGCTCTGCTTGGTTTCAACAGTCACACGGTTGCCACAGGTTGGGTCATCATCGTCATCATCCAGCAACCAAGAAACGGCATCAGGTGTCATCAGGTGGCATGAAGAGAGGGAGTGGACAGCAACCGCAGGTCAGCGTACAGTGTGGTAGAATGGATTGGCCGATCATACCCGATAAGCATAGACAGAGGAAAGGGCAAACGGATTGCCAAATCAACAATCGTTCTCTTTACGAGGGCACATAATTTGTATGCACCAGAAATATCAGTTGTGGTTGTTGGGGAGTCGTTACAAATCAACAGGGTCAAAAGGGCTCAACGTTTCAATATTTTAAAGCAATATGGTGACTTGATTAAAGTGCCTGCATAAATCACTTATTGACAATGGCTATTTGATTATCAGTTATGTGTTTTAAAAATAAAGGCCATTGGTCATTTTTGCGCCACTGTAATAATATATGTAAAACATGCCCATCAATTGCAAAACAACTGCTGAAAAAATCCTCATATTTGTGTGTAAAAATGAACTTCGACTTAACAAATTGGGCAATGATTTAATTGGTGATTTATACATGAAACCCAACAAAGAAATACCTAATAAACATGGAAGGGCATCAATTGAGCAGAAGGCAAATTGAAAGCAAGGCATACATGTCAGAAATTATCTCCTTGTCATGGTTACTTTAGTGAGATTCCAATTATTCCTGGCATATACAGAGAAGAAAAAACGGGTCTCATATTTTGTGTAGAATATCTCCCTATAGAATGACAGAAAGTTAAGACCGAGTGCAAAAAACTGTCAACTTTTAATCAACACTATTTTGCGATAACTTTTGTCAGGAGAGTAAAAATTTGGCTATTGCGTGCTCAAAAAAGGTTTTGCTACTGTTTGTAAGAGGAGCTTTTTTTCTAATATGAATGGGAGTGTTCAAATAAAATCAATGTCAAGAAGGCTCTGGGAATTCTCTAACGTTTATGTATGGGCGTTGTCAGAAAAAAATATTATGGCAAAAATAATAAAATTTCACTGTTTTTGTTTTATTTTATTTTTACTCTGATATTTTACCATCCAAAATTAGAATGTTTTCAAACAGTGGCGTATAATTTAGATATTTGTTTCAGGGTGCAGGCAAAATTTTTAAGGAATTTTGAGGAAAGATGCGTAAATTGCATATTAAATAATCACAAAGTCTTCGGTTTTATAATCTGCAGCAAATATTTTTGAAATCCGAAATGACCAGCCCTTCCCTTATATATACACCACTGAATGCAAGTAAAATATTCATTATTTTATTTATGCCTCCCTACACACTAAATAATTAAATTATTTGTAGTTATTATAATATGTAATACCTTTCATTAATTTATTAACTTATAATCCTAATGCTAAGAAAATGCCACTCCCGATGTGCAATCGTGGTACTAGCGAAAGGTATTATAAATAATAGGCACACCATTAGTTATATTGCCTACCCCTGATAAGACGATAGTTTATTTATACAACTGTCATTAAAAATGACACTTTTAGTGTATAATCCCCAGATAATTTTAACTGTGTAACTTTCATTTAAATTTTCGTGTCTCCCTTGTTTTTGAGTTTTTTCAAAAATTGTACTAAAAACCGGTTCTTTTTTAGAAATCTACACCATTATAAAGATAGTAAATAGTATAATAAAGGCTTTTTTGATAAGGCGCAATATGGCCGCTTTCCTTAGTAATGATACCACATATAAATCCAGTATTTTATTCAGTATTTCGGTATTTTCTGTTTTGACATTTTGTTCCATTCAACAAAAAAAAAGTATTTTATGGGGTGTTTTTGATTTTTTGTTTATTCGACATTTTGTTTTCGACCTAATTTGTATTTGTGATGTAAGTATCATTCAACATTATGCATTTAATTTGTTTGTGATCTTTTGTGTTTCGGTAAATATTTCACCCAACTTTCTTTAGTTTGTGAAATATTTTTTTAAACTTGCGCCCTTGCAAGTGTTTTAATAAAAACAAAACTGTGGTAAAAGTATGTCTATCAACCCAGAGCCACTTAACAATATTTTGATAAAAAGCATTTTCAGAAAACTGCATTTTTTCTAGATATTTTTGAAAAACATAAAAGAGATCAAGCACATTTTATAAATAAAATATGTGTGCACAAATTGATTGTTTTAAGGTCAAGTAGATGCTCTCTTAGCACGAAACAAAACCATTAGTATTAGTAAATATATGGAAGAACTTTTCGGAAAAATATCATATGTGAAATTCTACATGGAAATTTAATATTAGCACCTACATAGGTGGACATGAATTCTCAAAAGTGTTTTGATTCGGGTCTCTAAATACTAGAAAGATAAAATAATTTTCAGCTTATCTATCCGCTGCAAAGCCTTCAAATTGCAAGGAAAGGTAGGGGTGAGTATGAACTTTTTTTCAAATAAAGTTCTCTAATATACAGGGTATTTCGGAAATAGGTCCAAAAAATTAAATTGCGTAATCTTTGACAAATTTTATGGGGGTGTTCGATATAAAATTTTCCAATCCAAGCACTTCTTAAAAAGTTACGACCTATTAAATGTAAGGGTAACAATCAAGTTTATTAGATTTTCTAGAAACAAATAGCCAAACTGACATAAGCCTATTCTAAAATCTCACCAAAAATCATGACATAATTGGCTTTTCACAATAAGCTAGTTTGCCACAATTTGATGCTGCAGAGACACTTTCAATTTTTCTCCTGTGCAGGGTGACCGAAATGGGTTTTGACAGAGGGTATCTCCTTTAATATTCTTGCTAGAAAAACCAACCAAACCACACGCCATCCTCTTTCTTTAAAACAACTTCAAAAAATAAATTGCATAAGTACTTAACTGAGATTTCAGATTTAAGGTTTTTGTTTAATTCTCTATAAAATTATAAATCACAGTGCTTTCCATTTTCAGATATTTGCATTTTCTGGCTACCATGTACGGTTGGCATCAGACAAAACCGAACGCTAAAAATCCATTTCTTTGGAATATTTGGATTCTGTTCTGACATTTGCCAACCTCGCGTTCATCGGTGGCTTCATTCCTTGGTTTGAGCTCGAATCCGTTGATTGCTAAATGGATTTTGGGTATTTTTACTCCAAAAGTCTCAAGAAAATGGCATTACGTCGTTCGGTTTCCTCTGACGCCAACTGTACATCTGAGAAAAAACAAAAGTTTTCATAAAGAATACTTTTTTGCAAAAAGTCAAAAATAAAAAATTACTCTTCTTAACTCAATCCGAGGACAACTCAAACCGTTTTCTGGCAGCCGGATTCAGTGTGCCGGTAAGAATTGAACCCTTACCCAGCAAAATTTCGTGTGCACCGAGTCATGTGAAACCCAATGTAGCAAGCTCTAAATCTGTTTGTTTTGTCATCACAGTAGACTTTCCAATTTTTGTCAAACTCTACAATGGGTTGTAGTTCACTTAATATCGGAAATATCGCCAAGCTGTAAGAACGTTTTAATGATGAATGACAATCAATTTTTTTCCTCTTCGAGTCTTTTTCACTTTTTCTCATTTCTTTATTCAAAAATGTGAATAGGTAAAAAACTGTTTTAAAAAGTGCCTAGCTTGGCGATATCTTCGATATTAAGCAAGCTCCAAGCCATTGAAAAGTCTGCCATTATGGCAAAAAATTAAGATTGAGAAAATTTAAAAGCACCTTTGAAGTTGTCTAAAAAGAAACATGATGAGGATGCATAGTCCGATATCTTCTAGTGCAAATATTAACGGAGTAGATACCCGATGCGGACAACCCATTTTGGTCACTCTGTACAGGGTATTCCAGATACATGCCACATTTAGATCATTTTCTTGACAATTTTGCAGATAAAATCATAGTTTAAAAACTAATATTATGTAGTTTTTCCCAAAGAATTCAACCCCAACAAGAAAAAAAAACAAAATAGCTGCTTATTGCAACTTTTATTATGGGGAATAATATTAACATCATTTAAGGTATAGCGAGAAATGAATTTTTCCCCTGCAATTTTTTAAATCTCTGTATTATCATGTTCTCAGATTGACTGAACTATAGGTGAGAAAGAAAAAATTAATAGTTGAAATTTGTAGTTTAGGGATTCAGGCCTGCTTTGTTAGGAAGTAATTTGGGTCACGTTTTTATTTTTGACACGAAATTAAGTAGGCTTTGACAGAAGCCAAAAACTTTTTTGCTTTAAGTAAAGTGCCTTTCCCGAAAATATATATACCAAAATGTTATTCGGGCATTCAAATTATGTCCATATATAAGGTGTTCACATTTAAGTAACCAAACTGTAACAGGTGATAGATCTTTAAGAAATAACCACACTTTTTTGTATAAACTATATTTTTTAAGGCTTTATAAAAAAGATAGATCAAACTAGTTAAGATATTTAAGTCATATTACACGTGATTGCGGCATAGGTTAGCTTAAAACCTGTTAATATCAAACATCTTCAACCACCATTGGTGGAGAAGTATGTAATTAGTACAATCGATTTTAGAGAAAAAAATGAACCACCTTGTATAGTAATAACATGTATTGAATTTTTATGTACATTTTAATTGTAAACAAAAATGTCCTCTTGGCATTTTTTTGTATGTCAGGGTTTCATGGACAATTTGTTATTATTTTTGTATTATTTTAGGGCATTTTTGAAAAATTAACTAAACAATTTACTCCATAAGTAAGACTCAAAGTAGAAAGAATGTGTTTCCTACTTTAAATAAAGTTACTTTTTCAAATAAACTCACCTAAGTATTTAAAGCTACACTTTTGAAGATACGGGGTCTAGAACATTTAGGGAAGATGAAATTAATATTACGCACTGTATATGTGTTGACTGATATATTATTAAAGACTGCTCACGGCTGTCACGTCTGACACATTTTTGGCTCACCATGCGCTTTCCGGAGATACACTACAATGCAGAATACATTGTTAGCCATCAGAGCCATCTGTTTTCCAGGACATAAAGCTATAGCCATGAGAAGTCTTTATAAATACGTCAGTCAACGCTTGAATGGGTAAGTTAATTGGAAAAAGTTGCTTTATTTAATGTAAGAAACATATTTTTCTGTTTGAATCTTTTGGAGCAATTTTTGTTGTTAACTTTTCAGAAATACACCCTGAAATTATACAAAAAATAAAATTTGGCATGAAACTATAACACATATGCAAATACCAAGAGAACATTTTTGTTTAAAATTAAAATTATACAAAAAACAATAGATTTTATTACTACACAAGGTGACTCATTTTTTTAAAACAGTTGTAAGAATTACCCACGTCTCCGCCACTGGTTGTCAAATATGTTTGATATTAACAGGTTTTATGCTAACCCATGCCATTATAATGTGTACCAAATATAACTTAAATATCTTAACTAGTTTGGTAAATCTTCAATTAAGTTCACATATTTTTTACAACTTTAACTCCCTGTAATTTTTTTATAAGGCCTTAAAAAGATATAGTTTATACGAAAAAGTGCGGTTATTTTTTGAAGATCTATCACCTGTTACAGTTTGGCAACTTAAAAGTGAATCACCCTGTATAAAATTTTATATTGGCATGCTTTTATTTTTAACCCTTTGTTATAATGAAAACCTAAAAATTAAAGTAGGCTAATTGTTTTTAAATTTGATTTAGGAATATAATTTTTATTCCTGAATAACATTTTCTTATGAAATTTTTCGATATTTTTTATCCCAAAGGAACCAAAAAATAAGTTTCCAGCTCCTGTCAAGGTCTACTTGTTTTCTAAAAAATAAAAACGAGGCTCAAATTACTTTCTAATAAAGCAAACTTGACTTTTTGCAAGTGAAATTTCAGATCTTAAATTTTTTACCTATACTTACATAATAGAGCAGTCAATCTTTTTTCACATACTTTTTTATAAGTACACCATAAAGTAGAATTAAATATTAAGTTCAAATTTTCTGGGGGCATGATGTCACGTTGCCGAAACACTGATGGCTTAATAAATAATAATAAACTATCTATTGATGAAAGGACATTGAATACATTAAAACAGAAAATATTAAATGCTAATTTAACTTAAATCCCACTAAAAGTTTCATTTTGGAAAAGGCATATCTGTAATCTCCGTCTCAAGTCCTCCTGTATTGCAAGACCAAAAAAATGGAAGAATCAATAACGATGCATTGCTACTTTCCAGGATGCGGGAAACTTTGTATAGGTTCCCTGGAAAGTATCACAGGATTGATTGCAGTATTGATTCTTTTTATTTCGTCGCAGATCTTGGATGCAGGAAAACTTTATATGGATATTAACAAATGTTTAATTGCAAATTTGACACTTGTCTACCATGACATTGGTGCAAAAACAACAACCTAGCCTGTCCTTATAGTTAGATAGCAAATCAATAGCTTGCAAGCGAATTGGTATCTCTGTCTTTGTTTTATAAATACATATACAAACAACAAAGAAAGACGCACTATCTGACAGCAAGTGATTGCCTCCACTAAGTAACCTTAAACGCAGCCGCTAAAACACAGCATCTAGCTGCCCTGAACGACTGCGATTTGGTATACAAAAATCACAGAAAATATAGGTCCACAACAGAAGGCTTTTTTTTATTCTAAAAACAAGTACCTCGGCAGTTATATTCTATTTACTTTTCTGGAATAGTATATTGCCAAGTTGTAGAATAACTGAGATCAACCAGCGGACAATGCCATCAATACTTATAGAAAATAATAAGCTTAAAAGTTGGAGTCCATTTGACAGCTGTCAGTTACATATAGATTTTAAAAACACCATGAAAAAATATTGTCTGCTTAAACCAAAAAAAAAAAAATTAAGATACAGTTTTTGTTCTAATTATATTCCTCATAAAAAATGCAATAAGCAGCCTTTTTCAAAATAATCTAGGTATTTTCTGTCCCTATCTTTTTTGTTTTGATTTTTTGTTTTCGTAGTGGCATTGGATTCCTTTGAAAATACTACACCACATTAGTTTTGAACAGAGATTTTGTCTGCAAAATTAATGAGAAAATAGCCGGGATCTTTCAGAGGATATTTTTAGGAGTTGCTTTTGAAATGGCGGACAAATTATTTTTACTGCAAGGTGTCAATATCATTTTTACTTTTAAAGAGAATTGCTTATTCTGATTTGGAAGCAGTCATGTGGCAGACTTAAACCGAACTGCTATTATTGACTTGCCCACTAAGACTTCCAAAATGCGGATCATCTAAATTTGACAATCCAAGGTAAGTAGGCAAGGGCAATATAATGTCAAATAAATGTGATTCACAGCAAATGCTTAACCAACCAGCAGAGACTTAGAGATGTTGCCATGTTTTAAAATATGGAGGATTCTGTTATTTCTGTGCATTTAAAAGTTAATATCAATGTCTATGATCCGGCGTGCTGTTATATTTAGAAACTGAAATAAACAAGTTGTATTAAAATATGGAACACCACAAATTAAAAAAGTCCAAATAGATTGCTTAACATTAGCACTGCCAAAACAATATTTATCAACAAACGTATGAAACTATTGTATCACTGCTTAATCTTTCCATTGAAATCAGTTCCATGAATACTATACGTTGTATTAAAATATGGAACACCACAAATTAAAAAAGTCCAAATAGATTGCTTACATTAGCACTGCCAAAACAATATTTATCAACAAACGTATGAAACTATTGTATCACTGCTTAATCTTTCCATTGAAATCAGTTCCATGAATACTATATCAGTACAGTCAAGTATGTTCGATTTATAGTTACCTGGTGAAAAAATATTTCAACATAGTTGCAAATTGAAACTTTGCGAACTAAAATAGTCTGGATAACTATATCATCAAATGATTAGAATGGTTTAGAAATTGTATATCGTCTTCATAAAGAGCCACTAACACATAAAAAGGAAAGCGATGACAAAGCAAATGTCAAATATATCTTGATTGCTTTGAATTGAGTAGTGCAATTTAGTATTGGAAATGCTGAATGATATTAAAAAAACTGAGATGAAAGACATTCCACATTGGCAATGGTGCAAGTGAATGAGACTTGATATATTGGTTAGTTTAATGAACAGAAGTGATGCAGTACTTTCGTTAGCAACCAATGGTTGGGAACCAGCTTTGTGGTCATCACTTGTGCACTCTGTCTAATCAACCTTAATGCTCAGAGATAAGTATAATTTTTCCCATCATTGTTTTACTTTTTGGGGAAATGAGAAAGACCACAGGAATTTTTAAATAAGTTTTTTTCTGATAGGACCCTGACAGCCCTGCGCAATTCGCTTTTGGTGTATAAGCTGAGAGATTGAGAAAAAATGGACACAGGAGATACTTCCCCTAATTGATTTTAAATAATGTTAAGCTAGTTACTGAGCATTATAAATCCATAGATTGCCCCTATGCAAAACTCAACACAGTCAACAACACCAATATTACCAGTATTAGTATCGGGTCGGAGTGAACTCTGAAATACATACTCCTAAATAGGAACGTTTCACACATTTGACAACTACCGACTTCACAATGTGTGAAATATTCCTATTTAGGAGTATGTATTTCAGAGTTTTCTTCGACCCGACACCGATATCAGGTTGGTGTGTGTGAAACGGCGTAGTAGATAAGAAATTTGCTTTAGAAAATCACATAGGGTAAATGCTAAGTAGCTCTTGGTGGAAATATCCTATGCCATGCCTCATTTAAACTATTTACCTTTGAAATTCCTTAAAAATTTCACCTGCGGCATATTTTACTAACAAAAACGCCTGCATTTTTTTCAATCTCCAAAAATAAATAAATATGATGGGCCCTACCCTGAATTCACTTGAATGTATTTTAGTAGCAACTAAGGCCTAATATTTTTAAAGCCACTTAAATTTTTTATAAGAAAAAACTGAAATCTAGGAATTTTCTTGTCAAAATTTTCCCCTGGCCTATGACACTATAGTGCCGTTTGACACTACGCATAATTTTCTAGTAATTCTGTGCAGAATTATCTAAAGTCTATCCAAGTTACAGAGGCAGTGGATCAAAACATTGGCCACCACGTGACCTATTCTCTTATTGGTCTGGCCGTCATAAAATGTCAAGTTTACGCGGCGAGCAGAATGCAGGGCCGGCTCTTCCCTCAGTCGATTTTCCCGCATATTTTAGATCGGAATGCGAGCAGTATATTCTGTAAATTTATTTTGCTACTTAATTTAGGAAATTTATAAAGATCCACGAAAGGTAAAAACTCAATTTTTAGAACTTCTAAAAGAATTAGTTCAGAATTACAAGCCACTGGGAATCTCATATTAGTCAGACCCTGGAAATCGATCGCAATGGGGTCATGTGACTTTGTTTATATCTACTGCCGCTGTAACTTGGATAGACTATAGATAACTCTCTTGAGAACTTATTACTAGAAAAATGTGAAATCTCATGATAAAATATTATTTTGCCCTTCATGTGCATAATATGTACAATTATTGCCAAAGTATGGAAATGACATAAGTAAGCCACGAATTGTCAAATATCAAATTTCAGATTAGCTGATCGACTAAGGTTATTACCAAGGTAAATGGATAAATAGGTCTAATTACTTAAGGCACTTAATCTTCTCCCTCCAAACATTTTCTAGGTACCAGGGTTTGAGATTAAATACCATTATATTATGGATAATGCAGTTTTTTCGGGGAATCTTAATCTAGTTTTGGGACTGATATACAGGGTGTAAATGAATAAGTGCGAAAAAATTCAAGTGGTGAATCCTTGAGTGATTCTAAGACGAAAAGTTTATATAAACATAGGTCCGGTAATACGTCCTTTTCAAGATACAGGGTATTAAACTCTTCTGAAAAAATCGCTTTTTCGTAAATATCTTAATATTCCTTTAGCCGATTTTGTTGAAATTTGGCAGTGTTATTTATGGTAGAAAGAGGCTAATTTAGCCCCTACTAGATTAAAATTATTAAGTACAGTGGCGTCCCGAGGGCACCTTAACCAATAATTTTGTAAAAAAGTGTGCGCCACTGACTTTTTTTAAGATTTTTAATTTTTTTTCGCATTCAGCAACTAAAAATACAACTTTTTTGTCTCTTGAATTATTATCATATCACGCTTTGTTTTTGAGAAAAAAAAAATAAAAATCACTTTATTGCATGTCTCCGGGACAACATAATAAAAAATTAAAACTACTAATTAACAAAAACTAGGATACACCCGATATTTTTTCCATATTAATAGCTTATTATAGTCTTAAAAATTGCTATAAACGGTAATGCTAGCTATAAAAAAATTTTGTTGTATTATAATAATTATTAAAAAATGTTTGCCTCCCTGTATTTTGAAAACGAAGCATTAGCGGACCTATGTAACCTAAGACTTTTGGTCTTAGAATCATTCAAAGATTCACCCCTTGAATTTTTTCGCACTTATTCATTTACACCCTGTATAGCATGTGGCTGAAATGTTATGGTCAAAAAAGAACTGATTCATCAGAAAAATATTAAAAGTGTTCAATAGAAGTACGGCTAGCAATAGTAATAAGAATAACTTTAACAATAATAGCAAAAGGAGGTTTATAGAAGTTGTTAAATCGCAATAGCAATAAGAATAACAAATGACAAACTTCACAATTTCTCTCACATAACTCATTTTGTGTGTTTCTTTCATGTGTTTGAAATTCTTTGCATTTTATGTGTTGCACATTTTAGCACTTTTGGGTACTTTCAATTATGTTCAGGTCTTACAGAAGCTTCAAAAGGTTATTAATAATAAAGACTGTTCCTCGCTGTGAAGCATATTAAAGGCGTTTCCTAATGTTTCTGACAAACTAAAGGAGGCCAGTCCCCACTGAATTTTAAGACGAGAATCTGGTATAAGTTTTTTGAATATTGCTTCGTTTTCGAAATAGTGTTAAAAAACTTTTTTCTGAATTTTTTCTTTTTATAATAATTATTACTGCTGTACCAATTAAGTAAAAAAAGTTTTTTAACGCCGTGTATTTCGAAAACAAAGCAATATTCAAAAAAAAAATGATAGCACATTTTCTTATCTTTTATTTTGCCAGAACTTGAAGTCACTCCCGATACTGCTATTCTCTTAGGGAGCTGACTAAACCCACAATAAAAATTTTAATTTCACTTTCCCTTAAACCATGTAGGGCAACTCAAAACTCAAAATTTACCTTCCCAATACTGTCAAATTCGATCAAAATTTTAAAGGGTATCTTTCAATGAATGTCTCCGCCCCCCCTGCACTAAACTAAACAATTTTGTCATTCCACTAAATAAGTTTTGTTAGAAAAAATTTATTAGTCCATCTTTGTCTGCTTTCACTTTACAAAAAGTAGGCAATGTACAGTTCATGCAATCTAAGTTGACACGCGAAAACCTCAGTCTAAGCGCCAGCGATCCATAAGCAGCTTATTGTGCGGCTGAGGTTATCGCGTGTCAGCTTAGAGTGCACAGACTGTACCTGGTGGCTGTGGCATGTGGCTCACCCCAATTTTTCTTTTATTTGTTAAGAAGAAAGTTTGAAATTTCGGGTACAAGTAAGTATTTCATGCAAAATGGGACTTTGGCATACAGTAAATTTTTTTCGACTTCTGGTTTTACAGAAAATAACATCAACTTTGGATTTTTAAATGGAAGGCCTTGTATATTTTACATATTCAGATTTGGCTTAAAATTCTGTGTGCCCTATAACATTCCTGTCAGCTCGGTCAATTTATTTTAAATTTCATTTTTGCATCTAGAGGGCCATGAAGTAACCACAGAAAAATTGAAAATTTAACAAACAAAAATTTGACATTTTTACTAGAGCCACTATGGCTTCTAATGTGTTTATCAAAGAGTACTTTTTTGTGTGTAATTTGGTGGGTCGATTTCTAAAATCACCCCACAAATACGGCCCCAGTACTATTTTTGAACCGACTTTTCAAGAAAGTGGCTATTTAAATTTGCACTGGGGCCGTAAAATTGAAAGGAGCCACGGTGGTCCTATTCGAAAAAAGTATGTATTTTGCAAAAATTTAATCTCTACGTCATGTAAGATGACTTATGTTACTAAACAGTGTGGATAGAAATTTTGGAATATTGCTTATATTTTTTAAAATATTCCTCATATCAAAAACGTGTTTTAATAAAAGTGTTAGGGGAAATTATTTCCCGTTTAGTGATATCAAGCAATCTTCCGTAGCAGAGAAAATGTGGTTGCCATGGTAACCGACTTATTTTTTTTAAAATGGCACCATATACTTTTTTTGGTGAAAATTAATACATTGGAACTTTCTGAATACAATACAATACAATTTTAATGGGGTCGCATAAGAAAAAAATACAAAAAAATAAGTTTTCTATTATGCTATTGACAATGTTTATCAAAATAATTATGAACATCAAGTTAGTCATGCCAAAATCAGAACAATGCGAAACTGTCACTAGCTGTGTAACTGTGTACATTGTTACACTAAACGTACTTTTTTACTCAATTTTCTGTGTACTTAAGTATTTAGTATGTTAACCTGTATTCTTTCCGTTTCACTTAATTCAAGCGCCATTATAACTTACTAAGTACTTAAGTACACAGAAAATTGAATAAAAAAGTATGTTTACTGTTACAATGCACACAATTACAAGCAACTGACAGCTAGTGACAGTTTCGCATTGTTCTGATTTTGCAAGGGGACCAACCGTACCAGATTGGCCGGGACAGGTTCCCGTTTTTGTAATGCCTTCCCGAAAAATAAATACGTCCCTGATTGTACCGGATTCCAATCCGATCCCGTTTTGTCCCGGAATTGATTGTTAAATTACAGAAATAGATAATCATTTATCCATCATTCAAAAACAAATTATGCATTATCGAAACCACTTTACGTGGGATTTTGTAAAAACTACTTTACAAAATAATGCAGTGTCAAACGGCTATGCTATAAGAACAGGAGAAGAGGTAATATTCTTTCTGTTTTTCATCTGTTGCAAGGTTTTTTTCTTTTCAAGCAAAATAATATTATGTTCAAGTTAATAATTTACTTATTTTATTAGCATAGTGGGGGGGCGCGCCGAATGTCGAGCCACAGAAAATTCAAAATTTCGTTTTTTCCGCGGGTTTTTCGAAGTTTCAATGTTGCAAAAGGTGCAAAATAGTGTGGTGATCAGTTTGAGCCGAATTTATCTAAATTATAACCACAAATATCGCCGTGAAAAGTGAGATGTCAAAAGGAAATTTGAAAATTCATTTTCTCGGAAACTACATCCGAGCACCAAAATCTAAGGCCAGATTCGTGTTCAGGGACCTCTAAAATAGGGGGGGTAGCCAAAATTTCAAAAAAATCGGGGCAGACATACACCACGGGAAACTTTTAGCAAAAAATAGCGAGGTACCTAAAGTCTATCTATCTATCTATCTATCTTGTGCAGGGGGTGGCCGCCTCAGATCGGCCCGGCACGCAGGCCACAGTGGGCCCGTGTACCTGAAGTCTATCCAAGTTACAGAGGCAGTGGATCAAAACATTGGCCACCACGTGACCTATTCTCTTATTGGTCTGGCCGTCATAAAATATCAAGTGTTTACGCGGCGAGCAGAATGCAGGGCCGGCTCTTCCCTCAGTCGAGGAGTCGAGTTTCCTGCATAGTTTAGATCGGATCGCGAGTAGTATATTCTGTAAATTTATTTTGCTACTTAATTTAAGGAAATTTATAAAGATCTTCGAAAGGTAAAAACACAATTTTTAGAACTTCTAAAAGAATTAGTTCAGAATTACAAGCCACTGGGAATCTCATATTAATCAGACATGCAATGCAATGCGGTCATGTGACTTTGTTTATATCTACTGCCGCTGTAACTTGGATAGACTTTAAATACGGTCCCAGTTTTCGTGAGCCAGGAGTTGGTCACCTTGGATTTTGGCATGGCTAACTTGATGTTAATAATTATTTTGATAAACATTGTCAATAGCATAATAGAAAACTTATTTTTTTTGTATTTTTTTCTTATGCGACCCCATTAAAATTGTATTGTATCGTATTCAGAAAGTTCCAATGTATTAATTTTCACCAAAAAACGTATAAGGTGCCATTAAAAAAAATTAAGTCGGTTACGATGGCAACCACATTTTTTGTGCTACGAAAAATTGCTTGATATCACTAAGTGGGAAATAATTTCCCCTAACACATTTATTAAAACATGTTTTTGATATGAGAGTTTTTAAAATTCCCTGACTTTTCCAGGTTTTCCCTGATCAAAAAGCAAAAAATTCCCTGACTAATATAAAGCCGGCGCCACACGATGTGGCAAATGGTTTCAAACGTTGGACACATTAGGACTTGCCACATGGTGTGGCCGTGTATCGGCGAATTTCATGCGTCCAACGTTTGACGCTTGCCACATTCGAGCCATGTTCGGGCTGTTGTCGGTATTTTTGCACGAGTCAAAGGATGCTTCAAACATTGGAAGCAACAATCGACACACGGCTATATGGCAGGTTTTGTGTTTTTAGGTATTTGGCAATTGTCATTGCTGTTCTATAATTGTTCATTATTTTATTATTTTTTAAGTATGGAGCCGGTATGTAAATGTGTTTATTGTTTAGTCTATCGAATATCAACAAAAGGTAGGTAAACAAAAAGGAGTTTGAGTTATTAACATTGTTTTTCTACTCCTATGCTAGTATATAACATACCTATTAAGTGACGGTTTAGTTTATAAGTCCATTGTTACGAACACTGACACGTAATGACCGACACGTAATAAAAAATTACGTATCTGTTCTTAATTTCTCTTTTAGTATTAAAATTTTAGTATTAAAATACATATACTTTTTTATAATAAAATAATAATAAAATATATACGGCACTGATGATCTCTGAAGACGACGATGCACTTCAATCGCTCCAACGTTCCCTCCAATGTTAGGTCAAATGTTCGCTAGATCGTGTAGCCGAAATACTTGATAAGTGCATCATGTATCGAATCGATTCAAACATTTGAACAAAGGTTGGATCAAACGTTGGACGTATCGTGTGGTGCCGGCTTAATACGTACCTGCTGAGATAAATATGTGAATTTAAATAAAATGGAAGAGTCAACAGATCCGCTAGGATGAAATTACTCTGAATGATCGTGCTTACTGACAAAAAAATTCAAAAGCGGACCTCTAATTTTAGTGATGTCATCTGACATTAATTAAATAAATGTGCAAATTAAGTCCTATTATGTTTTCGAAGAAAGTTATAAAGTGGCTTGGAATTTCAACTTTTTGGCAGAAACTGTTGCTACCGAGGTTAATAAAGTACAGTGTAAATTGACAACCCCTTTACTTGCTAGTGTTTGAGGTTAGAAAAAAGTTTTTTTACAAAAGTTTTAGATACTAATACAACGTTTTTTGTTACACTATTGGACCTTATAGAGTGTGTTCTAGAAAGCCCTAGCAAACATAACTTTTGTTTTTTAAATGGAACTCCTTGTATATTTTTGGATTGTTGAATTCTGGGCATTTTTCCGATTCCAACTAAGCATATAGGTATGTTATATGTTCGCTCTATACGTTCATTCAGAACAGCCTTTTTGTGAGGGATTACTCCTTGGGTTGCCATGGAAGACAAATGCCAAATTATAGTAACAATTATTGACAGTTTGCAAGTATATTCACGCTTTGGAAAACAAAATGGGCTTTTTTTTAGGATTTCGGGGAAATTGAGAAAAAAGAGAAATTTTAAATAGTGAGTGACATAGTACACTTCGTTAGATTTATTGTTTGAAATTTAATTTTTATTGAAAACGACAATAACATTTAGAAAAAGGATATATGTATTACAAATGCTCCACATGGCCTCCATCTTGCTCAATGAATTTGTTGATATTTGCTACTAACTTTCTGTTTATTGGGTCAACAATAAAATTGATGTGTTCAGTATTTAATATGTGGATTTCTTCCCGAATTCTACCTTTCAGTGTTTCTACATTTTTTGGTCTGTCATAATAAATCCTGTTTTTTAAATAACGCGACAAAAACATATAAAAATACATATACAGTGAAACCTCTCCTAGCGGACACCTCTCTTGAACGGACATCTCTCTTGAGCGGACATTTTTTCTAGAACCAAACACAGGCATACGTTTTAGCATGTAAAGAGTTCTCCCACGAGCGGACTCTCTATTGGACGGACGCGGAGAGTTTAATTTTCCCAGAAATAGATTAAAGACTCTCATATGCGGACGCGAAACTCTAATGAACAGACTTATTTAATTCGGGAACATATTCAATTCATATTAAAGGATAAAGATGGAATGATACCCCTACTCAATATAGTGCAAGAAAATTATACATGGAGAAAAAAAAATACTTATCAGGTAGATATTTTCAGGGTTGGTAGTGGGTAGCGTCCTGAGTATAACCCAAAAAAATCACCATCGAAGTCGTGTTACGAACCCCGTAATAGGGGTGGTTTTGCAAACATATTTTTTGCAATTTTTTTTCTTATGTGTACATTATTACATTCTCTACAACTTTCCCTTATGAAGTTTTTTTTAACTTCAATACTTCACGAGATATAGGTAAAAGATCACCATTAGCTAAAGTGCTTTATAAGGGTGAAAAAAAATTTCTTTAAAACAAGCTGATTTTTTCAGGGTTAACTGGGGGTGCACTCCTAAGTACTTATACAAAATATTACACGCAAATCAGCTTGTTTTAAAGAAATTTTTTTCGCCCTTATAAAGCACTTTAGCTAGTGGTGATCTTTTACCTATATTTCATGAAGTATTGAAGTTAAAAAAAAACTTCATAAGGGAAAGATGTAGAGAATGTAATAATGTACACATAAGAAAAAAATTGCAAAAAAAATGTTTGCAAAACCACCCCTATTGCGGCGTTCGTAACTTGTAACATGATTTTTTGGGGTTATACTCAGGATGCTACCCACAACCAACCCTGAAAATATCTACCTGATAAGATTCTTTTTGTCCATGTATAATTTTCTTGGACTATTCATATAAAAACAGCTTTTCCCATAAGCGGACACCTCCCACAAACGGACAATAAAGTTGGAACCATTGGTGTCCGCCTGTGGGAGGTTTCACTGTATCCCTTTTCTAAATGTCATTGTCGTTTTCGATAGAAATTAAATTACAAACAATAAATTTGACGAAGTTTATTAACTATGTTACTATTTAAAATTTCTTATTTATCTCAATTTCCCTCCTTCATTTTCCCCGAAATCCTAAAAAAGCCCATTTTGTTTTCCAACGCGTGAATATACTTGCAAACTGTCAATAATTGTTACTATAATTTGGCATTAGTCTTCCATGGCAACTTATGACCCAAGGAGTAATCCCTCAAAAAAGGCTTTGTTCTGAACGAACGGTTGGAGAGAACATATAACATATATACTGCGTAGAATTTAATAATTTAACAATATAATATAAAAGGTGTTCCATTTAATTAATAATACGTCTGCCACGGCTTTCTAGAACACACTGTATAAGGTCCAATAATGTCACAAAAAACTTTGTATTAGTATCTATTACTTTTGTAAAAAAAACTTTTTTTCTAACCTCAAAAACTAGCAGGTTAAGGGGGGTGTCAATTTATAATGAGCCACCATGTAAAAAATAAAGATACAAGATTTATTGTAAAAATATAAAATCACGTATAAAACAAACAAACAAATATCTGTACATCTATTAAACCACAAATTTCCAGGTATTTCATGAATTTCCCTGACTTTTCCCTGATTTCCCTGACACTGGAGGAATATTTTAAGAAATATAAGCAATATTGCACAATTTCTATCCACCCTGTATGTAAAAAAACTCCTTTTACATGAAATATTTGTATCTGAAATGTCAAATTTTTATCTTAAAAAATAAAAGAAAAATTGGGGGTGAGCCACATCCCGTGGCCACCCGGTATACAGGGTGTTCAATTTTTAAGTATCAACAGAAGACATTAAAAAAGTTTAAGTATAAATTTTAGCAAGTTCATGGCCTTCTGTTAATCCAAAGTTGATGTTATTTTCGGTAAAACCGGAAGTAGAAAAATGTTACTATATGTCAAAGAAACTCTTTTTACATGAAATATTTGTACCCCAAATTTAAAATTTTTATCTTAAATACAACAAAGACATGAAAAAAGTTTATAGTACATGTCCTTTTTTCATCATTCTTACAAAAATCATAAAAATGGTATTAGGGGCTTCATTTTAACGAGTCTACCACACTGTAACATTTTCAGAGTGCGGGAAGGGCGCTTTCTCGCACGCACAGCACCTAAACCTGTCATTCTAGTGCGGTTATGATTTTTTATTACAAAACTAAAATTTTTATGTTAAGTGAAAGATTATGCATTAAAAAAGAAGACATTTTTTTTGTTCGAAGAAAAAGAGGGCGCATTCGTCAAGTCCGACAGTCGCAACATGTCACTCTAGCGCGGTATTGCTTTTTTATTGCACAACAGCTAATTTTTAATTAAAATTGCTCATAATTGCTTAAAAAAGATAGTCGATAACTTGTTCAACAAATTTTCAGCCTCGATTCTTCAGTCTGACAACCTGAATATGTCAGTTATGGCAGATTACTTTTTGCGATTACAAAAGGTATAATCTTAATTTTTTAACATTCAAATTAAATATGTGTATTAAAAAAATAGGTGTCTGACAAAATAAATGACTCGAACTAATAAAATATAAAAAAAACTTTTGAAAGTAGTACTATTGTACAGAGTGTGCACGATAAAAAAGCTATTATGCTCCATTTTAGAATTGATATTTACAATATAAATAAGCTACCTTCCAAGATGTAAAGTTTTGGAAAACGTTTCAGCTGAAACCGCTGAAACCGCCGTTGTGCCGACGCAAAGAAATTCTTGTCCCGTCAAAGGCATTGAGTTCATCTACATTGTTTACTGTACAAAAGTGAGTAATGGGGTACATACGCTATTTTTTGCACCACAGGAACAAAAATTGAAAAATTCGCAAGGCATGTAAAAAGAAACATTTGACTTTGCACCGTTGTCACAGATTAACCAGGCAGATGCGAAAGTAAGCGGCAAACAGCAATTCAAGGTTGATTTAGCAGACTTATGTTGCCCGCACCAATGCATTTATAAATTTGGTCTGTTTTATGAAAAAGATTGGGCGCACCAATAGATTTTACTTTGTATGATTTAATGTATCTATTATTGTTATTATTATATTATTATATTATTGATTAATACAAAACAGTCAAAGCTTAAAAATATAATATTATTCTTTTTAAGTAGTTTACAACAACAAAAGAGAATATTGGCTGCACAATTATTTTTAAATTACATACTTTTTCACTGAATTATTATGAATGTCTGAAACAATTAAAATAATACATTCAAAAGGAAAACAAAGTATTCAAAAAAGTTACAGGTACCAGCTGATCTTACAAGTGGCTTAATACATTTATTTTTCGATTAGTTTTTTTCAGTTTTTTTTAACTCTAAATTGCGATTTGCATATTTTAAGGTATAAAATATCCTTAATCAAACAAATAAATTAATTACATATAATTAAATTACATAAAAAAACGAAATTCCGTAGCTATCCCAAACATCATCAAAAAACGCCAAAAATATATTTGATATATATTACTTTTCGATTATTTAAATACCGACATATCATAATAATATAATAATACTACACCTAACTAACTATAATATTTTCTCAACTTTTTACCTAGGTACTGAAAACTCTTGAAAGGTGCAATACAAAAATGTAGCCTCTCTCTGTTATCTATATGTATCATACTGAATTGCCGACGTTTTCATAATTATTATTTCATCATCTTCAGGTCACTACAATAAATAACAGCTAGCATACCAGAATAACAATTCAATGAAATAAAATATGTCATATATTAGACAAGAATAGGTTAGGTTAGGTTAGGAACGGACAAAGACATTAAAATCTAAGGGTGATTTCGATTTGACTGCACTTTTGCACTAATATGACATGACAGCAACAAAAGTGGACTCAGTGAAAAAGTGCAGGCAAATCACAATCGCCATAAATGTAAGTCCTCACGTCAATACATAACATATTATTTTATTTCGTTGAATTGTGAATCTGGGATTCTAGCTGTTATGTATTTATTGCAGTACCTTGAAGATGATAAACAAATGGTATTTTCGACTTGCTGCACTTTCCTGGTGCGAGTGTATAAGTGTCCTTTTCCTAATAATGTGGAATGACAATTACAGAAATGCACTCAGTGCGCACTGAGAGCAAAAGTGCAGTAAGTTGAAAATGCTATAAATTGTCGAAACGCCTGAGATTTGGAAAAGTATCTACCTAGCTTTACTTCACGAAATGACCGAAAAATGACATTCAATGCATCGAAATCTGAATTTTCATAAACCAATGAATCGAACATAACAGGTCCTACCTACATAAGAAACATATGTGTTTTTGACGAAATAAAAACAGGTTTTAACAGAAAAAAATCTGGTATTTGTTTGAAAGAAGTATTAAAATATTTCATATCAAGTATTTAAATACCAAATACTTTTTGTCAGTATTTGTAATTCCAAATACAAATACTAATTTTCTGTAAGTATTTAAATACCGAGTATTTAAATACCAGAAAGTAATCTTGATTGGAAACTTCCACAGGCAGAATATGATGATAATAGGTTCTCTTCTGGATGATCTGTATCAATACCCATACCAATACTGTATTATTATAGTATCAATACAAAAAATTATTTAAATGTCCAAAAGTATTTATTTCAACAAATATGTAGACAGCCCCCTGAATGCCATTATCCTTCAATAAACAGATAAAAAACTTGAAAAGTCACTGTAAACAAATTCAAAAAATCCAGGAAAGTTTTCAAAACTTCTACAGAATAAAATTAGTTTGGAATTTCAAGTGCGCTATTGAGTCCCTTATACGTGCTGCCGCTATTACTTGGATTGACATGATAATTATTTTTTTTGTGTCATGTTATATTGAGTATATTATACCAGTACGATAGCTGCTTTATACCGAACAGGCACCGGACTTTCGGAGCGGGCTCCTTCTCAGGAGAGGGGGCTTCAAATCGGCACTGCCGCTTGCTTTCGCATCTGTCCTGTAATCTGTGCCGTTGTAGCGAGGAAACTGTTTGAGATAGATCAAAATGAATATCACATTTCTATTTTAATTTTTCAAGGGCTAACCTAATGGTGCTGGTATCAATTGGTACCATGGTGTCGAAATTGTTACTTACCAAAAGTTGGTACCAACCATCAGTTACACCACTAGATAGCTCTTGAAAATTTAAGATAGGAATGTGAAATTCATTTTATTGTATCTCAACTAGTTTTGTTGCTACACCGGTGCAAAGTAGTTAAAATGCCTATTTTCAACTGTTCAAAGCTCAGAATCTACTAGTTTTTAAAAAATTACAATCTTCTATTGTTCCATTTAAAAAATCATCTCATTTGTCACCACACTTTCATGGTACATCCTGTATAACTGAAAATATTTTTAAAATTTGTTTTTGTTTCCCCTAATTACTCACATTTTGTTCTTTAATATCTCTTTTTTTAGGCTAATTTTGGTACTTCCACATACTATTGTCCCACCCTGTATAAAATTATTATATGAAACTTAATTAATGTTATTGAATGAAGTACATAGTTGGCGTTGGCCACAGTTTCTATTGTTTTTGTTACTTTTAATATCAAGGGACTAAAATATTTTAGTCCCAAGGGAATAAACGCGGCACTTTAGTCCCGCAAAAGAGGGAGTAAAGTGATCACTTTAGTCCCAGCGGTGCAAAAATTAATTTACATAATATTTACAGTTACAATTATTCACGGAAATAAAAATTCGATTAAGGAAGCATCGTTTTAACCTTTTTTTTGTCGGACTGCCAATCTGATCCACTATTTTTGTTGGACAGTGCTATATTTGGTTCAAAAATGTACCAACTTATCACGTGTGATTTTTGTCCGAAATTTTGTAATTGCAAAATGTAACCTGCCATAACTGACATATTAGGGTTGTCGGACTGAAGAAACAAGGCTGAAAATTTGTCGGACAAGTTATCGACTATCTTTTTTAGGCAATTATGAGCACTTGCAATTGAAAATTAGGTGTTCTGCAATAAAAAAGCAATACCACGCTAGAGTGACATGTTGCGGGTGTCGGACTCGATGATTGCGCTCTATTCAATCAACATAAAAATTGTAGTTTTGTAATGAAAAATCGAAACTGCGGTAGAATAACAGGTTTACGTGCTGTGCGTGCGGGAAAGTGCCCATCCCACACTCTGAAAATTTTAGTGTGGTAGACTCGTTAAAATGATAATAATAATACAATTTTTACAACTTTTGTAATAATGATGAGAAAAGGACGCTGCTGTACTGGGGACTATTAAGTATGATTCATTTGAAATTGTTAGTTTTGTGCACAGTGGGTGGGGGCTAATTATTTCAAAGAAATTCTTCGGTAATATTTATGGCAAAACTATTGGTTTAAAACAAATTTTATTTAGAAATAAATACCACGTGACAGATCTTTGGGGGGCAAAAGCCCCCAACCCCCCCTGGTTAAGCCACTGTTTGTGCATGTCACTTGTTACTTAAGTCTTAGTTTATTAATATCTCTCCAAATATTTTGCCGTTTAAGTTTTTATTTAAAAAAAATATATTTTAATTGTCTATAGTTTTCTTAGACTCTTGCTTTTACACAAAGTAATAACGATTTTCTCATAGAGTACAATTTTTTTACCCTTCTTAAGATATCAATTTAAAAAACTGGAAAAAAGTTCCATGCGTTGACTGACGTATTAATAAAGACTGCTCACGGCTGTCATGTTTGACAGTTCTCTGGCTCACCATGCGCTTCCCGGAGACAAAATACAATGCAAAATACATTGTTGACCATAGGCGCCATCTACTTTTCAGAATATGAAGCTACAGCCGTGAGAAGTCTTATTAATACGTCAGTCAACGGTCCACGTTGTATCAACTTTTTTATCAGATTAATATATTTTATCAAAGCATAAAGTTTCGAGGTTTAAAAAAGAGAACACTGTTAAAAAAAAACAGAATCCATGTAGAGGACGTCCCAAATTGGACACCTTTGAGAGATTTCTTCCATTTCCCGAAGAGATAGACAAAAAGTAGCTAAGGTGCCTATTGAAATGTTGAATGCCTTAAACCGCATCTCCAGTCTCGTTACTTTTTTTTCTTTTTGGTAAAATCATCATCAGGGTACGTTGTTTGAAGTTTGTAGACAAGGTAGATTGTTGAGTAAAAATATCTCTGATCGAAACATGTTTAAATAAAAATAAATCAAGACAATGAAAGTCTGACAAGAGATTTTTACAACATCCTATGCTATTTTTATGTGTAATTTACTGAAGTAGATGGCAAGTTTCTAAAAGTGTCTATTTTCGATTTATAACAAAAAAAAAAAATTATATAACTTTAATATGGTAAACTACAGAAAACTATACTCTTCACGAATGGATTCTACACAAAAATGTTTTTAGAGGAACGAAAAATAGATAGCAGTTTCTGTAGTTTACTGTTTTAAGTTATAACATCTTAAGATATCCCATTTGAAACAAAATATATTTTTCTTGAAATTGTCAGTGAAGCGTCTCAAAATCGTTATTAAAAGCTCAGAAATCGGCCCCGAAGCAGCCCATTATTGTACGATTTTTTCAATAAGTAAGCCTTGATGAGATGCAAACATCAAATGCTAGACGTGGAGCCATCACCCATCAAAAGTGACCAAATATTCAAACTCGGCTGATAAAGGTCCATTTAACTTTTCGTATACATTGCAAAATTGTAACCTATAGCAGTGCAATCTTTCAGTATAAATATTTTAGTAGGTTTGAATAGCAATCTATATTTCATGGACGCTGCAGTTTGTACATTATTTGTCTCATACAGACGCCTCGGCTACTAAATTCCATATGAGTCATAAAAAGTTGCATTTGCCTTGGTACAAAAATAACTATTTTTGTTATAATTCGAAAAATGAAACATTTAGAAACTTGGTGTACATAAAAAAGTGACTTAAGGAAAAAGTTACGGGTCTTTGAAGAAAATTCCATCTTTTGAGAAACACCATGTGTATCCTAAATTAATCAAGATATCGTGATATGGTTTATGGCTTTCAACTTTTCTCGAAAATACAACACTAGACACTGTAGCTAGGTACTTTTTGTCTATTTCGTCACAAAAAGGAGAAAATCCTAAAATTGTCTAATTTAGGACAGCCTATACCGGGTATATGTATGCAGTTTTGTTTTTACATTATTGGAACCCGCATATACTGTGTGTCCTTTGGTAGATATAGGTAATGGACAATGGACATTGAATTTTGAAATGGCATTTGGGGATTGAGTCCTGTTCGTTAAGTTAAAATTAAAGTAAACATAAAATGAGTTGCTTCGGTTCTATTTTTCAAGAAAATGTACTAAAGAAAGTTGTTTAGAATTTTATACCTCCATTCCAAATTTCCACAATATAATTTTTTAACTTTCCATTTTTTTCAATAAATTGTTTCTCTTTTAGAAGAGTCGTTTCAAATAAATGAGGACACATTGTATATTTTTACTAAGACTGTAGAGTCGAAACATTCAGTGGTCAGTTAAATTTGACCACAGCACAAATTAATTAAAAACAAAAACTCGAATTGACGGCTCTTAAAAAGGGCGACTTGTGGCTATCAGCCAAAGTTCACAGAAACTTGTAGCGTTGCCAATGCCATGAGTAATCAGGTGGCCGCGTGCCTTAGTCCAAATATTTATATAAACTTTCGCCAAAAACCGCGCAACGTAAACGCTGGATTTAAGCAGGGATACAAAAAAGTTCAAGGGATATACAACGTAGCACACTCACACACAATTATGGTGACCACATCTACTGGGACTTACACAACGGTTAAACTTGCGGCATTCTTATAGCGCGTTCGGTTAATTATTCCAAGCGGCGGTCGGCCGCGCGCGGTTTGTTGTTAGTTGTGCCACGCGGGGGTGGGTTGCGTTACGTTGGTTGGATCACACACAGCGCGCCCGCGCTTTACTTACAGCCGCCACCAGGTTGGGGTAGTATTTCTGCGCGATGGCGTCCGCCACGCTGGGCGCACCCCCTAATGCGTCTTTGGCGATGACCGCCCCCGCTCCCGCCGCCCCCACCTTGTTGTATGCCTCGTCGAGAGCCGAGTACTTCATGATCAGGCTCTGGATCTCCTTGCGCTTAGCCTCACGCTCCGACACCGGGTTGAGTTCCACGGCTGCGGAGTTCGTGGGAGTGCGTTCATCATCCCCCGCCGAGCCGCTCTTTTCGGAGGCTTCCGGCTCGTTGGTCGGGGTGGACGGGGTGGCTTCCTTGGAGGAGATGTGCACCGGCACGGGGTTATCGATTATGGGGATATCGACGGGACACAGCTTCAGATTCGTCGTCTTGCGCTCACCCACCTCGCTTTTGCCTACCCTCCGGGGCTTGGATGGTCTCCTGGGATGGACTTCGGAATGGTTGGACCTGTTTCGCACCCGGTACACCGCATCGCGGTCCAAATACGAGTAAAGCGGGTCCGGATAGTGTTTTGTGGTATTGGTCGATGCGTGCTTGGTTTCCGGATAATGCTTCGCTCTATGCTGCGAACTTCTGGCGTCACTTCGGTAGGGCGTCTTCTCGCGCCGCCCCAGGTTATTGCCCACGTAGGGGTAGGCTTTCTCGGACAGCACCGGCGCATTGTTGTGGCTAAGAATGTTGCTGGTAGTGCTGCTCTTGGAAAGAGTTCTGCCGGAATGCGGGTCAGCGATTTTTTCTGGATCTTTCCTTCGATATATCCGATCTAAAACGGAGGTATATTTGTCATCGAACTTTCTGCCAACAAAACTTGGCACGGCGACCGTGCTTTTGCTGGTCGACAGCGGATTAGGGTGGTGGATGTGGGTGACAGCGGGGGCGGCGTTGTTCGCCAAGGTCCTTTCTACGGTGGCGGAAGGACCCCGCACGCGTGTTGTAATTTTCTGTAGAAGACTCGAGCACGAATCACTCAACAGCTGTGCGACGCTGTGCGTCGACGAACGCGTGTAGCGTTGGCGGCGCGCGGCTGCATCCGAGGTCGCGGGCGCCTGATGGCCAGCCATGAGCACGTCATCCGCCACCCTGGAGCGAACGGAGAGGCGCGGCGACCTGGGGGTGGCAGCGGCGGACGGGCCCCCGTTGGCGGGCCGGTGCGCCCACGGGGACGAGTGCCCGCCGCTCCAGGGAGCCTCCCTGGGCCGATGGGCAGCGTACCGGTAGTCCAAGTCGTCGTGTGCGGGTCGGTACCGACTATAAGATATTCCAGGGCCGTACATTGATGCCTGGCATGCCCTCTCGCGCCCGCGGCTCGCGCACAGCACACCGCGCTCCTATCTGGGGCAAGACTGAAAATCACACGAGTCGCGCCCGTCCCTGCCCTGCTAAAAATTGCCAAACTAAAAATATCGAACGAAGTAAGCTCGCACCGACGCTTTGTGTTAGCGTTCGGTTCGGTCGCGCACTCAGCCCGACTTGCGTAAATTTAGGTGAAAACGACGCGTGTGTGCGTCGCGAGGTACGGCCTACGACAAGCACCATTTCCGACTATTTGGATTCCAACCAAAGGCACAATGTAAACAAACGCCTAGGCTATTAATCTGCCCCAACTATATACATTCACGATTAGAGGACACCCGACACTAACCCTGAGGAAGCAGCGGATTAGTTGTTTCACAGCACTGGAAAAATGATCGGTTTTCGATTGCACTTTTCTGTTATTGCCAGCTTTCATCTTGTGCGGCTCAACACCCGGCACTATTGTGATGATAGTAAGCGTTACAACAGCATTCAAATCTTATGTGCGATAAAGCCAGCACAGTGAGATAAGAGGACCATTGGCGTTGTGACTATTATTGGAAGACGTTTTTAACAAAAACTTGGTACAAATAGTTTATAAATATTAGTTGCACAACCTCACGTCGTATAACAACAAGCACACATCTCCTATTGATAACAGCATTTCGTTGTATAATCCGATAAATTGTTGATGCCCCTCAGCGCGGCGGTGTTTTTGCTTCGCAACTGTATGTTCGGAGAGCCACACACAAAATCTTCGCCGGCACGGTTCTGTTCTAATACTGGCAGCGATCGAAGTGTGCGCCCTGTGTCTAGACCGCTTTAGATGTTTGTATGTCCGCGTGCCTTCTTGCAGTCTAATAATCTTGTTTCAATTTGATTGCATGAGGATTCGTCACGAACTGGCCGCGGGAAGGTCGGTAGAACGCTCGGCCGCCGCTGCGTGTAAAGCGAAGGATTCATTAGCCGAGGAACAGTGCACGGATGTTAGTAGGGTTTTCGTGACGATAGAAGCACCCCCTACCCCCGAGAACTGCGAGTGGGGAATACGTTAAAATTGATAATCAATATTGAATTTTGCAAACCAAATGTTGTATCAGAAAAATTTCATCCTGTAGGTTGGGTCCATAAGGGTCCTTTAAAAACGGCTATCTTTAGTTTTTCTTGTTAGTGCCACTGTCGTAGATAAATCAAAGGTTGTAAAATTGTCTTAGAAGTCGCCGGGCTAAATAAAATGAATGTATGAAAATACGATAGGTATTCCTAGAATCTAGTGTCTTTGAATGGCTAGTCATTGGTCGATTAAATGGGACTATGATTACTCAAAAACGCGTGATAAATTCTAATTTTCAATTTGTTCATATTCCTCACTTGGCAACCCTCCGTAATCCACACCCTTAAACGCTAATCACGCACAAACGCCAGTCACCACCTCCGTCGACGAAGCTAGGGACCTGCTACGGCTAGTCGCGCAGCTGTCGTCCCCGCTTGACTCCTCCGAGTCTTCGGACGACATCTTCAGAGTCGTCGAAGCCAGCCAAGGGGTGTAGGGCGCAAGAGGGGCAGCCGCTGGCGCCCGTGGCCTCGGCGGCGGTGGCCCCGGCAGCGCTCTGGCAAACATCCTCGCCGCCGCACGCCGCTCCGCCGCCGACCATTGAAATTTCTTCGGACCGACGTCCAAATTGGGAACTGGAGATTTTGGTTGGGGGTGAGCTTGAACAGTGCACGGTGCACGGCGACATTTATGTATATCATGCAGTGCGGCCAATATTTGTAGCTACCAATTATTAGTTATGATTGTTCTTTACTGTTAAGTATATACAGAGGGGTTATCAGTATAAAGAGACGTGATACAATAGGCCAAAGCTTTTACGCTTTTTAGGAATACATATATAGACCTATACAAATCCATAAAATCTTTATTTTTGGAGATATTCGCCTACACTTTTTTGTTTGAAAGGTTTAAAAAAAGCTTGTTTTGACGTTCCCACCGGTGGGGAAAAGCCAGAGTCAGATACGACTTTTTTAATTTATATTTATTATTATTTATTAAATATTAGTTTCGGGATTGCGATATAAATACAATACATATATTATTAATAAATCATTAAGAAACAAAAAAAATTAGTAGGAATATCGAGAGAATAAGTATTGGAAAAAACTTGTCCGTACCCCTCGACATGACATCTACAATCTACACATTTTATGGGCAACAATATAATAAATATACTATATTTAATAGTATAAATAAATTTACGTTTGCTGTTTCCCAAACCTGGATCAATCGTAAGGATTTTTTCGCGAGTTCGCGTTTATGCTTGATGCACATAGGACCACACGGATTCTTTCGAGAGTCCGCAGTGCATGCACTAGCGAGAGCTCAAATTGACAGCGCGCCTAATTTTCGCGAGAAAACTGGGATAGGGTAGGATCAACGATATATAAGTATAGATACATTACCAAAGGCAACTTGTTTTGTTTCATGATATTGAAAAGATGTTATTGTTGGCACATTCAAGTTTTCCAGTTTTTTTAAACGATTTAGGTTATTTTGTAAATATAAGTATCTCAAAGCATATATACGATATACAATTCTATCAAAAAACTATTTATTATGCATTACAAAATAGGAAAGACTGAATTTAAGAAATGCCAATGTTAAAATGGGTAACCGCTTACCCCCTGCAAG
Source organism: Pseudeuparius sepicola (assembly GCA_963920635.1). Lineage (NCBI taxonomy): Eukaryota > Metazoa > Arthropoda > Insecta > Coleoptera > Anthribidae > Pseudeuparius > Pseudeuparius sepicola. The sequence continues at coordinate 51,190,146 of OY987300.1, read as the reverse complement.
CCACTGCATGACCGGGAAGTGGCAAACCAACTTCTAATAATATTATACATACTACATAATATAAGATTTTTAGTTTCTTATTATTGCAGTTTCATTTACTAAGAAAAGTAATTTTTCGTAATAAGGTATATTTTTGCCGATAAATAATAAAATAATATTGGCCGTACCGCATGTTACATAACTGTCATAACTGACATAATAATAATAACTCTCACCGTCGCACATTAAAACCTGCGGGACCACGATACACACAAATATTACAACGGTATGTCAGGTTGGCGAACGAAAATCGAACTCTCCTTCGTCACTTCGACAAAAGCGTGGCTAACTTATAAATAAATAAGCGTTGAACTTACTAGGTCAGTTATTAATTTCACGTCAAGTTAAATTAAAATTTTTGAACTTTGATGTTAGAAATCATATATTACTCAACAAGCTTTTGAATAAAAAATATTTAGGGTAGTCTGAACTTACATCTATTTCACTTCACCACTTTATAAATGTTCTGTACCTATATTCGCTGTATGTAGTCTGTCATGTGCGGCAGGGACGTGTCACTCATACTATCCGTTAGAAAGCCGCACCAAATTCGCTGTTTCCATTTTGCATTGATTTCTAAGAATATTATTTGAAACGGTTTTATGTTTGATAGATACATGATTCTATCTATCGGTTTTGGTTATAAGTGGAAATTAGTGAACAACCTATTAAAAGGTAGCCATGCTTTTATCGAACGAGCGTCACAGCTGACATCACAGCCCATGCACGCGGACATACCGTTTGTATGTGTAAATTGGTATATTTATATAAAACAAATTTTTATAGAAAAATATTTGTTAATTCTTTGTCCAAAATAAAAGTATTTTATTAAGATCACTTAGGACGTCGTAAATCTCAAAACAAACATTAAATGAAATGATAATTATAAATAATTTAATGTGAAAGTATTGTTCTCTGTTTTTAGCTCACGCGAGTGGAGTTTTGTAATCACTCGAGAGCGGTAAGAACCCAATTACTACATGAAGTATATACGATATTTTATAATCAATTTTATAAAAAAAATACAATGCTGCCATTTTTTAATTTCATAGTCCCTTCTACTGATAAAAATGTTAAGCCAAGTTTATACAGTCTCGAATCGAGAATTTCGAAAATGACTCTGACAATATTCCCTAGTAGAAAAATTAACATTTCTCGGGAATTCGCAAAATTTGAAATCTGGGGAGGGAATTTACTTTGGTTCAAGTTTTGGCGAATTTCGCAAGAATAGGGCGCGAAATTGACGTGGCGGGTGCGCGCAAGCTTCGGTTTTTTCTTTAAGTTATGACTGATTATGTTTAAATTAAGGGGTATATTTAAAAGTCTCTAAATTTCCTAAAAAAATAAATCGCGAGAATACACAGTGATTCAGTAATGATGTAAAAATTTAACCACTGGTGGGAAAAATAGATTAATACGAATTCGAAATTAAAAAAATTCATAAGCCAACCAAAAAAAAGGAAACACTTTCAGAAGTGTATTAAAACCCCTTGTTAACGGCGTTCATCAGATCAGCTGTTAAGCTGGCGCGTCGACGCTACTGACCCCGGGGCGCCTAGTTTGCCGTTGCACAACATATCGTAAATTTACTTTTTTGTGCCTTTTTGCAGATATTTCAAAAAATGTATGCATAGTCTATGTGAATTTATTACCTTTTTGATTTTTCAATGACTATCAACAGTAATTAGTGGGTGTGTAGGAGTATATGGGGCTCTTAGTTTCCCGCAATGGATGAACGTTGTTTGCAGAGACTGCAGTAGCAGACAAAACACAAAACTAAGCCCAAAATGTGCAAATATGCATCAAAATTAAAACATTCTATCACTGTTTACTCTCAAGGTACAAGTTCGTGGCCTCGCGAATCGCGGAACTCTACAGGCCACGGTCCATACACCTGTACTCAAGATATTGACGGGACTGAGTCGCCATCGTCGCTAGAAAGCTACAGTCGGTACCGTTCCTTCCTACCCCGTGCTACCGCTACCACCTGGCCATTGCTTTTGTTCTGAGAATAGTTATTCAACCGCAGTTAGTTCACACTGGACCAACACAATATTAAAGACCCGAGCACGAGGGGGTCACCACGAGTGGAAATTGTTCTACACTACCTTGGAAATGCGTGGAAATATGGAAATGTGTCGCTAATATTTGGAAATATTTGGATGTATGTGGAAATGTTTGGATGTTTAGAAAATATTTGGATAAAATTTGGATAATACTTGGATAATAATTTGTAGGGAGTATGCGGGGTGGAATGCAATACGATTGGCAGCGAGAAAGGGGGCGGGGCTTAAGAGGAAAGGGGAGGGGGCTCGCCCAAGTAAGGCCATACCTACTACACTCTATTCAATCAAAATGCAAGTTGGGTGTAAACATTTACACGATGGAAACACGTGAACAATTCTGAGGACTAATACGGGGCAGGGCCGCATTAAGGACGATCTCTATGAATTTTATATTAAATATTAAAATAATATGCCCCAGTATAAAGAACTTTAAAAACAAACTTTTATGGCACACCTAGTCGTTCACTTACCTGCAAATTTCTACTATTAACACAAATCGTAGCTCCAACAATTAATAAACAGCGAAAGAATTATATCGGAAAAAATTAAAAGTCCACTTGCAACTCAATACACCTCTGTAATAAATAACGACTCGCTGAAGTCGCCCGCCGGGAAAAACTTTATTGCCAACTAGCCAATAGCAAGCCGATCACGTGCTAGCCATGCAACAACTTTTGTTTATCTTTCACTTGCGTTTAGTTTCAATAGTTTAGGATTTCAATAAAACAATAATATTTATAACATCGTTTCGAGTATTTTTCCGAGTACTTATATTTCATTAGTAGCTGACAATTTAACAAAGGATTTCTGTGGAAATGTATGAAAATATCTGGAAATATTGGAAATATTTAGATATATGTGGAAATATTTGGCTATGTGCGGATATAAGTAGATATTTTGGAAATAATTGGATATTTGGATAATAGTGGATAATACTTGGAAATGTTTGTACGCCCAATTTTGTCGTGGTTACCCCCTCGCCCGAGCATCATGTCCTATTTCATTGTTGTTTGCGGACTAGGGTGGCGCTACTCGACGAAAAAAATGGCGACTCATAGGTTATAGGGGGGTATTCTATGGTTATAGGTATGTCAGTTTGTGACGTTTTTGCGTACAATATTTCAGTTTTATCATATTAACAGAACTTGAATAGGTAGATTTGTTTGTAATAACATGAAATTTCCAAGCACATGAAGGAAATCGTGTGCACAGACCATTATGTGAATTGCAGAAGAATAAACACTATTTGGAATTAAGGGATGATTTGTTCAACCAGTTGAAGAAGCTAGAATTTTGGATATTATATTTTGGAAGAGTATTTGGTAATGAATGAAGAATGAAAATAGAAAATTTTGTTATAAGCAGAAACTAAAAAATGTAATGCCTTCCATACTTGCTTACAATATAACCAAAGTCTAGAGAATACTAAAAGTCGGATCACTCCTTTGAAGTCGTCGAAAAGCCGCCGATTTTTTGCGACAGGTCGTAAATTAATATCAGCTCGTTACTCCGTTATTTACGAGGGTGGACTATCCAAAACACGAAGTTATACGGGGGCACCTCTATATTGACTTTCCATTATGCACAATAGGAGTAAAAGGTATAGCAGAAAAATAAGGAGCATAATATGTATAATAAAAATGCAGGTATTTTACTTTTTCCGTGTGGGTAGTAAATACGAACTCGCGTATAGTATAATGATAATGAAACCAAATAGTCGTGGGGAAAATTTGCACACTGATATGTATTTTACTGATCGGAATTCCCTTAGTAGGCTAGAACTTAAGCCATCCTGATGCGATAGGTCATTAAATTTTGATAAGAAAATATTTTCTAAATTGATTATTATATATATATATATATACTATATTCTCGTGGAGGTACTGTCAAACTGCCAAATGGTCCTGAACTGCCTTCATAGGCTTTTAATTCACAAAATATTGTTGACTTGTCTCTGCCTGCCAGATTACGCATACGAATATGCCTCTAACCATAAACTTCTGGTAATAATCTTAATGGAACAGCCAGTTGTTAATATAATAAACTTTCTCCGGACGAAGTGAATGATTGGTTATCAAAATATGCCCTACAAATTTTTATACGTTTATGTGCCTCTTCAGGTGCAATATTCACAAATTTATAGTCTTTGACGAACCCTAAGGCCTTCTTCCATTGCTGACATCTGCAATTATTAATATTTTTATTTAAAACAAAAAGGAAATAAACCTGCGACATGTTGGCTTTATATTATTCAACATATACAATGTGTATATCATGTAATATTGTGCATAATACGAGTATAATGTAATAATATAATAATATTTCGATGACTATAGAAATAATTGATTAAGACATTTTTCTTAATTATACGTCAAACTAAAACGTACCTTTCAGGGTCTTTAGATTTTGAATTTCTTTTACAGCCATCCGCACTGCAATAAGAACCGTGATAATCCATCACTACTCAAAATTGGCAACGGTATTGGATATAATTTACGCGCACCCGGTAGAATACGAGAGACACTGTGTAACAAAGTGACGCTCGGACTTGGAATCACCCGCTCAGCGGGATATCGATCGATGGCTAAGTGCACGGTCACACATAAGGCGGACGGCGGACCGGAGAGCAGAGCGGAAAGCGGGGAGTAGTGCGGCTAGTGTCCACACAGTCAGCGGATTGTGACAGCTTTAAAAGGCATATTGCGCAGAGAGGTTGTAAAGTGGAGACATTGAAAGTTCGAAAAATGTCGATTTCTAAACTATTTTTATGTGAAAATTCACAATTAAAATTTCGTATTTTGCAAAATAAACGTGCAGTGTGGGTACATGAAATAAACCTAAGCAGGGATACACTTGGTGAATTCCATCATCTGCACAAAAATTAATTTTGGAAATATCGACCCAAAGTTTGTCTAAAACACCTCGGTGTTGGTGATGTGCATGAGTTATGTCCCATACGGGTTTGCGCCTAAAAACTTCACTAATTAGCATTTCGCGAGCAATATTGTTTATTATTAAGTAGGTATATAAGAATACAACGCTCTATTTTCGAGGGTAAATAAGCGCCAATACGCCGGAAAATGTCAAACTGACTCGAACGCTCCGCTACCCGCTTTACTCTCCGCTCTCCTCTCCACGGTATGTGTGGACACTATAGTAGGCTTTCTATTGTTTTGAAAGATCCGCTCTGATCTCCGCTCCGCCGTCCGCCGTGCACTAAGGCGAAGGGAGAGGGATCGGGCAGAAGGGAAATATTTGTTTACACAGGCCAAGTGAGCGGACTTATAGTATTCCCTAGACTTTGCTACAACTAGCCATGGACTTCCAGTGGCGTTCCTAGATGTTTGGCCGCCCGACTGCAGAATATAATAAAAAATTTCTTTTAGGCTTTAAAAACTTCAAAAATCTTGAATTTCTAGGCTTTTCCGTCTCTTGTACCTACGAGGTAATTGCAAAAATTATTAGGTAGGTATAACAAAAATAATAATAGATATTCTCAAAAATATACTATATCTATAACAATAAAATACAACAGGCATACGCATACGCCACTATCATTCTTATTATAATGAGTAATATGTTTTGGATTTGGTAGAATTTCCAGACTGAAAAGAACAAGGTAAATGTTTCTTTAAAATAAAAATGCTTTAAAATATAAAAAAAAAACAAAAAACTAAAAGTAAAACATAAAACATCACTTACACTAGAGAAACAGCCTTTTAAAACAAAATACAAATGCATACATAAAATTAAATAAATAATTTTCTAAGAAAAAGAAACTAAAAATGTAAAAAGAGTTAGGTTTACAAAGTAACAATACAAATGAAAATAAATATATTTTGCATCGGAAAAGAAAAATGCAGACACTTGTAAAAATAAATAAAACATTTTAAAATATTTCTAAAATATTGGGGTGTTCCCGCTGTAGGCCTGGGGCGTCCAGTTTGGATCACCCTGTACAAGCGTTGACTAAAAATATTTAAATATTTCAGTCAACGGTACAAGGCACAAGATACAAGTTAAACGAATGATGGTACTTTTCTGGCTTTAACACTGGCAAACTGTGATAATATATTGCTGATATTTATTGTATCAAGTAGGATACTTTCAATGAAAATTATTGCTAAATCGGTTAATCTCTCCTGGCTCATAGAAGACCTTAGATAGTTTTTTTATAATTTTTAATTTGGAAAATGATCTCTGCGGATGCTACGGTAACTGGCAAGCACAACAGTAAGTATTCGGAAAACTATTCGTGACAGAATTTTTGAACAAGTTCGTCAAGTACTCTAAAATAGTTCTTGAACTTGCCGTATATTCTGATGGAAGAAATATATTTAAATTTTTTAGTTCACTATTTATACAGGTCTGAAGAGTCGATATCCCCTACGAAATTGGCGGCCTACCAACGTCACGCCGCGCCGCGCAGTTGCCACAGAGCATTACCTACCAGAATAGAGGTATTGCCGACTGCCGACTGCCGACGGCCGACCGACGCCGCCGACGGGTTACGGGTTCATATCAATATGAATGCTGTTGTTGCATTGTTCACGATATTCTTTTTGAGGGCGAATGCAAGTAATGTAGATAGATATTTACTACCCTTTTTCTGAAAAAATATTTTTTGCGACGGAAGGGCGGCCTCTGGCCGCCCCTGGATTTGGCCGCCCGTCTGCGACGCAGACCTCTGCTGCCGGGTCAGCTCGCCCCTGTGGACTCCATTTCAAACCAAAAGGTACTAAAATACTCTTGCTTGCTTTTTAGACTCGGTTTTCTTAATAAAATCTATGAATGTATGCCAAGTAAGCTTGTCCAGTTTAAGGAACATAACAAACAAGCATTTGATTTTACTTTGGATGTTAAATTCGTTGTAACACTCATTTGCATGCTTTTATTTTTTTAAAAAGTCTCCAACAATAGTGTTTTTAACATTAATCCACCCTACCGATTTTTTTCGTCGTGTGGCGTCATCAGCGCTATTCACAGCTCTTTAATATAGTGTTGGTCCAGGTTCACAACAACGAAACTTTAACGTAGGACCAAAACGAATTATTTTGAGTAGTTTTTTAAGAATACCTTGAAATAATTTTACTGATATGAATTAGCTGCAGTTAAATAACTATTCACAAAAACAATCCTCCCACTTTCCGAGATGAGTGGAGCCACATCCATCTATCCGGCGGTGCCTGAACTTGCCGTCCCGTATAAGTAATCTCTAATAATTAAATTACTGGCGCATCCGATGCGCCTAGTCACTGACCTGGACCGAGACTATATTAAAGACCTGAGCATGACGTCATATTTCATTGTTGTTTACGGACTTGGGTGGCGCCACTCACTTATTATAGGTTATAGGAGGGTATTCTGTGGTTATTGGTATGTCAGTTACTGACGTTTAAAATGTCCCAAATTTTAAATTTCAGCTTTATTACGATTTGCCTTCTTGCACACTGCACAGACCATTAGGTGAATTGCAGAATAATAAACACTATTTTGGAATTATGGGATGATCTGATCAACCGGCTGAAGAAGCGAAAATTCTAGATATTATTTTGGAAGAGTATTTTGTAACGTATGCAAGAATGAAAATAGAAAAATTTGTTTATCGCTCCAAAGCAACCCAATGGTACACTATAGAAAGAAGTAACTGAAAAATCTAATGCGTTTTATGCTTACGTACACTACAACTAGCCACGGACTTCATTTCAAACCAAAAGGTAGGTACCAAATACTCTTGCTTGCTTTTAGACTCGCTTTTCTTAAGAAAATGTATGAAATATGCCACGTGAACTTGCCAAATTAGAGGGACATATCGAACAAATATTTTATTTTATTTTGGATATTAAATTCATTGTAACAGATACATTTGCATGTTTTATAAAAGATTCTGCAACAATGGTGTTTAAACATTAAACCACCGTGTAAATTTGTTCCGTCGTGTGGCGCCAGTGGCGATCGCTTGAAACAGGGCTATGCACGGGTCTTTAATATAGTGTTGGTCCAGCACTGACACCCAACGACGCCGGCCAGTCAGTAAACTAAAAAATCATCTCATAATAACCACTGTCAGGCTGTTTTGTTGCTTAGAAAAAAAAAAACAATAAAAAATGAAAACGTGCAAAAAATGGATCGCGGTCGTAACGCGGTAGCAATACTCTCGTGCAATTTAAAAATTGTGATACAAAAATGTGTGTGCGGAAATTCGCGCAGACTTGTAGCAAATTCTGGTGCTTATGATGTGAATACAACATTTTCTTAAGATGTTGAAGTGTTAGAACGCTTGCCCTTTCTAGAATCAAGACTGAATGCACCAGAAATGCAAATGAAAGGTAGGTATTTCTTATTTCTCCAGTTTCACCTTTCACCACAAAAAAATGATTAAATGTGTCAACAAAGCTCTCCAGTGCCAACCATGACGGTTGGCATTGAAGCAGAAGCATCGAGTTACTCGGGTAATAAGGTTCATTTGCCCCAAGTTCTAAACTTCGAAAAAAAAATTCTTTCGCAAAATTTTTTACATCATGACTGAATCACCCTGTATAAAATAAGTGCTCTGCAGCTTTTAAGTTTTTATTGTGCGAAAATTCGCCATCACTATTCGCGATTCACGATTGTATATGAGCTTAGCTTTACGAGTATGTGTCATTAAAATTAAGTCTCCTTGCGAAAACTTCATTCAAAGCGATATTTTTTTTCGTTGCTATATAGTGATAATACAATATATTTCACCCTCACAATACGCCAAACTGAGAGTACCTCAGAAGCAATAACATGCTTGTGCGGGGGAGGGGTGCAATTACTATTATTTTGTCTTCGTTGCCACTTGCGGCTGGGGCCGACTTTTTTCCCGATAGAACTAGGATAGCATTCGCTCAAGTACTACGGAAAACCCGAGAAAACAGTAGTACTCCTAGAGAGTGTGAATCCACATTTGTCCAGCGCTGTTGGCCATAGCGGTGTTTTTCTTTAAAGATATGTGCATGCGCCTGCCTCGACATCGGTTCGAACCAACGCCGATCGAAGGCAGAAAAACATGCAGTCTAAAAAGTCAGCGCCGGTATGAGCAACGCTACCGCGGCTCCATATAAACAGACGCTTTGCATCATCCTGTATGTATAGCATAAAGCGCGGTCTGCCGTGGTTATGGCCTATTATCGCACGGCACGCAGTAAAGTGATATTTTATTTTTTTACCACACTATACATAGTGCGTAAAATCTTAGTTACCGCATAGTTGTAGACAAAAAAACACAATCAGGCAATTTACAACTGACATGGTGTCTACCAAACAAAAACCAAGGAACTAAAATTATACTAAATTTTAATTAAAATATGGCTCAATTAATATATTGGTTCGGAGGCTGGGATATATCGGAATTTATGAATTATTAATATTAGAAAAAACATTCAGAAGTGTAATAATGCTCGATAAATACTATCTCGTACAACGTCAATTTTCAGTGCACACTTGCACTTTCCTAAGGACAAAATTACAAAGCGTTGCCCTCAGTACTCACCGTCCAGCCACGTAGCCATAACTCCTTCATAAAATCTTAAGTAATCCGGACTGGTTTGATCACATATCGTTTTAGTTTTGGGGGTATTTGTTCGCCGACCCCATTCTAGGGCCGCCACGGAACATTTCGCTTGTCCGGTGGTGCATAGCGTCAAAAGGGTCCCTGGCAGGAAAAGGGGTCCCGGCGGGGGACGTATAGAAGTCCCCGCGGGCCGACCGCGCTGAAAGCAAGCGTCGCACTGACGGACCCCGCCGTCTTTTAGTTGTTCGAAAATAGCCGCTGCTGTATGGCGAAAAAACCGACCGACCGACTTCTATCATTTAAAATAAACTCGCAAGTGTCCAGAGGTAGGAAGTCCAAGATGCCTTAGCGGCAACGTCTAATGCAGTTCGGCCGAAAGTGATTATACAGGGTGAGTCACATCTAAAGGCAGAGCCGAAAGCACAAGGTAGAATTCGCTAAAATAAGCACATATGCTTAATAAACATTAGCTCAAAAACGCTTGGCTCTCCATATACAGAGTGTTGAAACTTTTCCAAATATTTTTTAATTTTTTTCTAGCCCGTTTAGAAATTATTTATACATATTATGGGTTGTCATTTTGTGCAATAATTTGGCCCTGTTCAGATGAGCAGCGGCGTAGATACAAATAATTTTATTTTAAATGCCAGCATAATCACCTTGACACTAGTTTAACAAATCCGAAATTACGAAGAAACTGTACCAGAAATAAAAAAAATACCAAGAGGCATTTTTTGTTCCAAATTAAATGGGCTATCCAAAAAAGGCAAAATTTTTGGTTTTGCACAGGGCCGTACTACTCTTTTTCTACAATTATTTACAGTAACTATTTGTACCTACGCCGCTGGTGATCGGAACGGGGTCAAATTATTCCACAAAATGGCAACCGTCCAGTGTATAATGTGTACCAAATTTGGTTGGAATTCCTAAATGGGATCGAAAGAAATTAAAAAAATATGTTATTTTTGGAAAATTTTCAACACGCTGTACATGGAGAACCAAGCTTTTTTGGGCTAATGTTTATTAAGCATATGTGCTTATTTTAGCGAGTTCTACCTTGTGTTTTCGGCTCTGCCTTTAGATGTGACTCACCCTGTAGAAGTGGTTATAAAAGTTGACATCTGTACAGGGTGTTCCCGTATATTTTGACCCACCCCTAGAGCCTCTATTTGTCGAGTTAGAAAAAAATTACTTAAATGAAAGTTATAGGGTACCAAGGTGTATTGTCCCAAAAATAATGGATTGACAGGAACGCCCTTGCCTAAATCGAAATGTTTTTCCATGGCAACCTTGATTAAATATTAAGATCGTATTTATCTGCAATTTGGAATATCATGCGAATGCTTAGAGCAAACATATAACATATTTATATTGTTGGAATCGGAAAAATGCGTGCAATTCAAAAATTCACAAATATACAGGGTGTTCCATTTAAAAAAAGTAAGTTTAAATTTTTTCATAAATTTGCGACGCTCATTTGTTTTATCTCGTAACAGATCCTAGCGGTTCAGAAAAATCCCTAGAATTTTCATTGACGTAATTTTTTTCTAACTCGAAAAATATAAGGCTCTAGGGGTGGGTCAAAATATACGGGAACACCCTGTACAGGGTGGGCCAAATTGGACACTTTTAAAGGGAAACTTCTATTTTTGACGGAGATAGACGAAAACTTATATCGGTGTCTGAGGCTCATTTTTTATGATAAACTTAATGGCGAAAACCGCAAATCGATATCTGTCACCGTTCTTGAGTTACAGGGCGTTTTTCGAAAATGTGCGTTTCCGAAAAGTGGCCGTAACTTTTTTCGGGTTGAAAATTTTGTGTTTCTGGAAAAACATTCTTAAAGCACTTTTTTACGTAGAATCCAATGCTGCTACTACATTTTTTTCTAGTCAATGGTTTAAGAGTTACGGATAAAAAATATTATTTTTTAAATGGAACACCCTGTATATTTTTGCATTTTTTAATAGAGCAAAAAATTACCATTCCAAAAATATATAACACTTAATGACTTACTTAAGTAGTTATTAATTACTAATAGCTTTTATGATTTCACTTGTATAATTGGAAGCACGCCCATTCAACAAGTAGGCTTTGGACGGTGAGACAATGAAACAACCGTGGAAACATGTTTGCTGTTACCTACCTGTCAAATTTTCAGTTAGGCTGTTTAGGCAGGGTAAAGATTTTTCTATTTTTGTGTAATTTATAAACTTTATAACATACCTACAATGAAATTTGAATGTTATGAAAAATGGGATATGATAGTCTGTTTTATACAATCCGGGGAAAATGCCTATCTCTGTTTAACTCGTACCTACTTTTTTGTCTAACTATTAATCAAATCTATTAACTATTACTCTAACACTATTAATCAAATTGTGTCGCAATCTTGCAAAAATGTGCTTGAAAGGATGTCTTCTCTCTGGATACCGCTGGTAGTATAAATTGCTCGTTGCATCTGATTTTTACCCGGATTGTATAAAACAGACTATCATATCCCATTTTTCATAACTTTCAAATTTCATTGTAGGTATGTTATAAAGTTTATAAATTACACAAAAATAGAAAAATCTTTACCCCGCCTAAACAGCCTAACTGAAAATTTGACAGGTAGGTGACAGTAAACATTTTTCCACGGTTGTTTCATTGTCTCACCGTCCAAAGCCTACTTGTTGAAAGGGCGTGCTTCCAATTATACAAGTGAAATTATAAAAGCTATTAGTAATTAATAACTACTTAAGTAAATCATTAAGTGTTATATATTTTTGGAATGGTAATTTTTTGCTCTATTAAAAATGCAAAAATATACAGGGTGTTCCATTTAAAAAATAATATTTTTTTATCCGTAACTCTTAAACCATTGACTAGAAAAAAATGTAGTAGCAGCATTGGATTCTACGTAAAAAAGTGCTTTAAGAATGTTTTTCCAGAAACAGAAAATTTTCAACCCGAAAAAAGTTACGGCCACTTTTCGAAAACGCACATTCTCGAAAAACGCCCTGTAACTCAAGAACGGTGACAGATATCGATTTGCGGTTTTCGCCATTAAGTTTATCATAAAAAATGAGCCTCAGACACCGATATCACTTTTCGTCTATCTCCGTCAAAAATAGGAGTTTCCCTTTAAAAGTGTCCAATTTGGCCCACCCTGTACATAATGCTGATTGTTGAAATCCCTCGTGTTTACTTGGCTGATAATGATATGTCCACTGTTTTTGTTTCTATTGTTTTATCCAGTGTCTGCCAGAAAGTTGGACACAAATGGGAATTTTCTTTTTTTGAAGTTTCTAAAAAAAATTATTCTTGATGAAAGTTGGTGCTTGTGCTTAAACTCAAAATCCACCCGTAAAAAAATTGAAATTTCTATTCGTATACAGGGAAGGTTGAAAAATATGAAAATTCCTCAAGAGTAAAGTACCTTTATTTTTAGAACTACAGCAAAATTGCACTAAGGAAAGTTGTTTGGAATCCCAATGTCAAATGTGCATTCACAGCCACCTGCTCAAAAAAAGAAAAAATCACACTTTTGCATTTTTTATTCATCACGCTGTATAATACCTAATATTAGATATTTATTTTGAAGCACATCTTCGAGCATGACAGTACGATATCAATGATTTTTATTTACGTTCAACTAGCATCTTAAAAACACTTAATAACTGAAAGTTCTTTAAGTTTGTCGTGTTTTTTTTGTGTCCAAGTAAAAATACTCCTACAATTTCAAACGTAACATAGCAACTAAACATAAAAATATTTTAATACAGCAACAATTTAAAAGTTATTTAATAAATGATAATTTAACAATAAAAATATCACAACAAAAACATTTCAGTGACTACTCTACATGTGCCCCTTCCTTTTCTATGCAAACTATTGTTCTTCGATTCACTTTGGTATGTACGTTTTGTAACATCTGTTTCACAGATTAGTTGCTATGTTATGTTTGAAATTGTAGGTATATTTTACCTGGACACAAAAAAACGACAAACTTTGCAGAACTTTCAGTTATTAAGAGTTTTTAAAATGCTAGTTGAACGTAAATAAAAATCATTGGTATCGTACTGTCATGCTCTAGATGTGCCTCAAAATACATATCTAACATTATGTATTATACAGCGTGATGAATAAAAAATGCGAAAATGTGATTTTTTTCTTTTGAGTAGGTGGCTGTGAATTCATATTTGACATTGTCTTGGGATTCCAAACAACTTTTCTTAGTGCCATTCTGCTGTCGTTCTAAAAATACGGATGCTTTACTTTTGAGGAATTTTCATATTTTTCAACCTTCCCTGTATACGAATAGAAATTTCAACATTTTTACGGGTAGATTTTGAGTTTAAGCACAAGCACCAACTTTTATCAAGAATATATATTTTTTGAAACTTCAAATAAAGAAAATTTCCTCTTGTGTCCAACTTTCTGGCAGACACTTTATAATTCACTCAATATTATTATCCAAGCCTAAAAGCCCATTAAAATAAGATTTGTTAACTTGTACGTAATTTTTATTCCGTTAGATTGACCTGGACCGACACTATATGAAGGACCCGAGCATATGAAGGACCCGAGCGGACTGGGGTGTAGGGCTGCGATTTTTTTCGATATATCGATACTTTTATCGATATATGGATATATCGAACAACGATATTTTCTTTTCTAAATATCGATATATCGATATTGCGATATATCGATATATTAAATTGATATATATAATAATAATAATTCTCACCCTCACAATACTCCAAACTAGGAGTACCCCAGAAGCAACCACATGCTTGTGCGGGGGATACATATGGATACATCGATATTGTAATATATCAATATTATGTATATTGATATTTAGAGAAGATAGATATATCGACATTCCGATATAGGTATCGATAATATGTTGATGTATCGATTTATAATTTAAAAAATGAAAGAGTGTAATGAAAAACGGTTTATTGTTTTCCGTCAGTATGGGTTTTTTTGTTTTACTTGTACACAACCCACCCAAGGGCAAATACTACCCACCTCCACAACCACAATAATAAGCAAGACAGTACTCAAAACCAGATTCACATGACATATAGTCATGTATATACAATGTTTCTGTTAGTTGTTGGTAGCAAATAGCAAACATATGGAAAAATGACACACTGAGCAATTAGGGCCCCCTAATTTAGGGGAACTCGCCATGTGTGATTTGTAAGTAATTTACGTTTTCGTACAATTACTATTGCAGGTTTCATTAATTTCGGAATATCGATATATAGGAATATCGATATATCGGAATACCGATATATCGGAATATCGATGTATCGGAATATCGATGTATCGGAATATCGATATATCAGAATATCGATATATCGGAATATCGATATATCTTAATATCGATATATCGATATATCGGCTATATCGATATTTTTATGATTATCCATATCTTCGATAACTTTTTCAATATCGCCCAGCCCTACTGGGGTGGTGCTACTCGACGAAAAAAATGGCGACTTATTATAGGTTATAACAGGGCTATTCTGTGGTTATAGGTAAGTATGTCAGTTTCTGACGTTTTGAATGTCTCATATTTTAAATATCCAGCTTTAATTCCATTTGTGTGGCGCCAGGGGCAATCTTTAATATAGTGTTGGTATAGGATTGACAGACAGAATTCTGTTTGAAAATATGGATGATTCAATGAAACGGTTAGTGCCCACGCACCGCCATGGATCGAACCACTTAAATTTCGATATGACTTGTGTCAATGTAACCTTCATACTTATCCATCCCTCTTATACTTCTTTAATTTCTTACTAGGGCTATATTTTTACACATTGTACACCAGAAAAATGAATTGACCAGATCTGCATGCTATTTTTATATCTAGCATATACAAAGCTACACATAGACTGACAGAACCATTGTTGAAATTTACGCACGCTAAACCAAATATTTTGCATATCATTTTATACAAAAACTAATAGGTAACTAAATTAAAATACCTACATGTACCTCAACTTGGCAACGAGTCCTAATATTGGGGTCATTTCATAAAAAAAAAAGTTGTTTTCTTTGCGTTTACTTTATGTATTGTCTTCAAAGTCCCAAAAAGTCCACCCGTTTGTTTTTATTATCTTTAACTAGGCCTGCTGACGTCAGCTGGACCCTTTACCAATCAGTTTCATAAGTTCGGGCTAAAAAATTTAATAGATTTACTTGTTTTTTAACACTTATTACTAATAAAAGGTATACAACTGGGGTGTATTAATTATATGGCACACCATTATAACCAGATTGTAGTTTAATTATAGTTTTATGATAGGACATTTTAAAGTAATAAACCCTCCCAGGTAGACGACAAAATAGCCGGCAACATCGCACCACTGTCATTTCGATTGTTTACATCTTACGTCGTCGGAGTTAACCTCATCGATAGTTGTGATTTGTTCTTTGTGTTGAGAGTTTTTTCATCTTTCATTATGAAACTAAACAATGCTTTAACAAAGCCGTCTTCCATGCTGAACACTATTAAGCAGTAATTCACAACAAAACGTAAACGATGGCTAGCCAAACGAATAACCAACAAAAACAAACCAACGCAATAAATAGGTCACAGCTGTGATTTGACAGAAAGGTGGGCGGGCTGTTTAAATTTGAACCTGACCGTTTTGCGGCGTTGCCGGACCTACAAAAAGTACCTATACTCACTCCGTGGACATTTTTATTTTTTTTTCGGGCAAACGGGCCTTCAAGAAAAAATCCATAAGTATATTTTAGTCAAAGCTATCATCTGAGCTTATCAGAAAAAAACGTGAAATGTGCCCATTGTAAGACATTACAATTTATCTGTTTTTGCGCCAAAACTAATTTGGTGTAGCGGTGTAGCGGGATTTTTTGCGGCCGGTTTCAACAATGCTTGTGAGTATCTATGGCTCGTTTAATCTATGTATCCAGTGAAGTCAAACTTTTGTTCCCAACATTTTACAATACTGTCAAATTCAGTACGTTTTTTAAAGGTAATATTTAAAGTTAAGTTAGTTAAGATGATTAATGCCACTGGCAATAGAAGGATGGTTTTATTGTTTCTGGTTGTTCTATTAAATCAGTTTTGACAGAAAATATCCAGGCATAAAATCGAACCAACTTTTATTGCTTGAAAACCGGCGTGGCTCACTTCAGCACTGGATGTAAAGAAACAGAGTTTGCGCTTAAAATAATTTAATATATATTTAAATCGTTATAAACACGATGAGTCCTGAGACAAATAATAATCATGATTTCTTAGTAACTTAGTATCTGCCTATGTAGCTTCTTGAGAACTGTATAAATAGAATTTTATTTACAACTAATTGGAAAAACTAGTGCATTTTAAAGGTTTTAAGGGTACTTTTAAAATACTCATAGATAGTCACTATTTTAAAAGTTATAGCAGCTAAATTAACTATTGTTTTAGTTTCTGGAGGTTATAACCAAAGTCTAGAGAATAGTATTCTCTAGACTTTGCTATAACTACGTTTATCTCGTGACAACTCGATGGGATTGAAATGGATCCGATTGAGTGATGTCAAATCTTTTATAAATCTGCATTTACATCATCAGTATTGAATCCTACGGTTTTCAATCCTCTCTAGAGACATTATCTTATTATTTATTATACTTATTCCACAGTAGGTTGGTGCACATTCTGGCCAACTTCTGTTTGGAAATAGCGGCTTGACTTGAAATTTTAAATCTGATTGAATTTCAATCTGTAGGATTTACGTCGTCTATTTGAGTCTGCTCCAGTGAATTCAAACCTCTCTCAATCGGATTAATATCTATGAATATTTTAAAATAATCTTATCTTTCAAACTGCACTAGTTCTTCCAACTAGTAGTAAATAAAATTATATTAATACAGGCAAGTAATAGTACATTGTGTACCTAGTAGGAAAAGCTGAACATTCCCGGACGACCGTAAAGATTGCCTGTCGAGGCGTAAGCCGAGACTGGCAATACGGAGTCGGGGAATGAGGCTTTTCCAACGAGGTATACATACTATTTTTCCGAAAATCGAAAATTACTCAAAGAACATAAATTATTACAATCAATTTTTTAGTTTATAAATAACTGTAAGGAAATAATATTTCCTTACAGTACAAAAATAAATATTTCCTAACAGTTACTTTCCGTTGCCTGGCAACGACTAAGTGCAAGGAAATATTGACTTTTTCTTTCAAAAATGTTATCAAAAATGTCAATATTTCTGATTGATTTTCGGAAAACATACTTTTTATTGCATTTTAATTCCGTCCTTAATGAATTGAAGTTTTTGGAATTCAATTTTACTTATTACTACGATAAGTATTACAATTCTTGGAGATTGCAGAGATACAATAGAAAATGTGAAGTAGTGATTTGGCAGCGTTTCTTTAAATATATTATACAGATTGCGATGTAGGTAACTTATTTAAATATGTTAAATAATTTAATTTGATATTAACTAAGATAAAGTGAATCAGGTTCCGTAAGATTCTCTAATTCAACCTATATGTTCCAAATTACCACCAATGGAATACAGGGTGTCTACAGATAGACACAGCAACAAGATACCACGAGTCTTGATCTCTGCGTCACAATGTCCAACAATACAATCTCCATTGTCAACCATTGTGTGGCAGGGATCATTATTTGTGATATCAAGTATACCTAAATGACAAAAAGCTACTTGGGATTGGTGTCTTGGGCCCAGATAAACCCACACCAGATGCGTAAGGTCGGTAATTCCCCCCCCCCCCCTAACTTTGGCCTTGATGTCGCGGCTATATGCAGCCTGCACCAAATAATCTCGGCATGATTATAGAATTATTGGCATTTTAAACACAAAAAAAAACAAATTTAATTATTTTTCAGTTCTTGGATTAAACTTCGTTTTAAATGATGCGATGCGACGTAGTTAGAATCACACTAGCGACTAGCGTGCGGGCAGAGGATAACTAAGGGTGCGGGCGCGCCTGGACTATTACCTCGGATGGCTGGCCATCCTAAGGGGTTGAAGCTTTAAACGATTTCGTGTTTCATGCGTCACACGGGCGCTTTCGCATCTGGTGTGGGATTATCTGGGTCTTGGGTAAAGGCCTGTTTGTTTGTTTCTGGCATATTGACTTGACAGTAACAACAATCATGTTGTGAAAGTGCAGCTTCTGCTTTCTTATATTTTTGCTTTTTACTGTTCTTTGTCCATACCTGCCTCTCCCAGAGGTCAGGGAACAGGCTAGTGAAAATGAATCACTAAGAATTTTATTCCAACCCACTACTTAATAGTTATTTATGTATCAAGGGTATAAAGGAGGTGTTTACATTTCCTAGCTTACTATTTTTTTACGTTAAAAACAAAGATATGAGGGTAGAAAATTCTTGAAGCTATCCCTGATAATTTTAATTCCTTTAAACTGGAAACATTGAACTGGGTCTAATTCTTTCCCTTTCGTTTTTCGTCCTCCATTATTTAAAACACAGCAACGGCGCACGGGCCCGCTTATTTCTATAGTACATATACCGCTGCACTCCTCTATATCTATCCACTAAAACCCTACAGTAACAATCTCTTACCGTGCGCCTGGGCGTATGAGACCTGCCACCACATCGGCCCTCGGTACTGACCTGTTCGGGGGAGAAGGAGCGGTGGGCGGCGTGCTTCTTCTTGCTCGGTGGCCGCTCGTGGCGATGACGGTGGCGCTTTTTGGACGTCGGCGAGCGGCGGTGGCTGCGCTTGTAGCGACGTTCGGCGCTCGAGCCGCGCTCATACTGTCGCGACCGGTGCGCCCTCTGGCTGCTGCAAGACAAAGCAACCGAGTTGCGTATCATTGATGAGGCATTGGGTTGCCGTAGCGCGCCTACCTCGCCAACGCATATTATATTGTTATCTAGAGTAGATCGCTCTTTATAAAGGCACCCAGCCTATTTTAGTTAATCGCGATTTTGTCAGTAATTTTCAATGCAAATTTGTGGTTCAAAACCTAAACTTTCCTAGAGTCGCGAAATCGGAAAGAAAAACTGACACTATGGAATACTTTTATCCTAATAACCCTTGACGTATCCTTTGAAAGGTCACCGCGAGTGAACAAATTTTCCGTCGATTGTAAGGAATTTTTTTCCAGGCATAGAAAAAATTACCAGCTCAAACTATCATAACGGTAATATTAGATTATAGTCACTTACAAATAATAGTGAAGAATATAGCAAACACTAAGAGCGGCTCAACTTCATACAATAAATTATCGTGTGATGTGAGTTTCAAAAAAGGACAATTTTAGTTTTTAAAATCTGGTGATCGCCAAAAAAATTATACGATTAATAATAATAACAATTCTCACCCTCACAACACTCCAAACTACAGAAACAACTACATACTTGTGCGGGGCAGGGGTGGTATTTACTATTAGCTTGGTTTCGTTTCATTGTCATTTACGGTAAAAATAATAAAGAGGATGTCTTTGTTGCATTATCCAGGTCAAGGATAATCAGTTGAAAAAAAAAAAACACTCCAGTCAGGATTCAAACTCGGGACTCCTACTGGAGTCGTAAGCACTTAACCCACTAAGCTACTGGAGCATATATTATGGGTTTCATCGGCTAGGTGGTATTTGTTCCAACTGATAGTGAGTAGTGGGGAGATGTAGATGTCTTCTACAACTACAACTACCAGAAAAGGATGGCCCCAGTAGGAGTCCCGGGGTCGAATTCCGGCTTGATAATCATTTAACTGATATGCCACAAAAACATCTCTTTATTTATAATTACAGGTACAGGGTGGTTCATTATAAATTGACACCCCTTTAACTTGTTAGTTTTTGAGGTTAGAAAAAAAGTTTTTGACAAAAGTTTTAGATACTAATACAAAGTTTTTTGTGACGCTATTGGACCGTGTACAGTGTGTTCTAGAAAGTCGTGGCAGACATAACTTATGTTTTTTTTAAATGGAACACCCTATATATTTTTGCATTTTTGAAATCTGCTCGTCAGGGCAATCAAAATGATATTAAACTTTGTGGCACTATCTTTTTCCGTTTTTGAAAAATTCCGTATTCAAATTTTATACTAAATTTATTTAACTCGAATTTGTGGATCTTATGATAAAGAAAGACGATCAATGTAATAACAAAAAATATTTGTTTTAAACAAGAGAATAACATAGTGAAATTCCAAACACTATTTTTTTCTAGCCTGCGGAAAGCAAAGAAATTAAAAGTACACTTTTCCGCACGCTTGTAGAAAATAGTATATTTCCTAACAAGTGCGGAAAGTGCCACTTTTCCGCACGCGATTGCAGTTGGCTGAACGACGCGTAGCGGAGTTCAGCCAAGAAATCGAGTGTGGAAAAGACA
Organism: Pseudeuparius sepicola; assembly: GCA_963920635.1. NCBI lineage: Eukaryota > Metazoa > Arthropoda > Insecta > Coleoptera > Anthribidae > Pseudeuparius > Pseudeuparius sepicola. The sequence goes on along the minus strand of OY987300.1, from coordinate 51,169,157 downwards.
CTTTCCGCCAGAGTTAGGAACACTATTTTTTTCTACAAGCGTGCGGAAAAGTAAGACACTTTTCCGCACGCATTTTAGTTTAGAAAGTACCACTTTTCCGCACTAGTGCGGAAAAGTAGTGCGGAAAAGTGACACTTTCTAAACTAAAATGTAGAAAAAGTATTTTTTTAGGACTATCTATTTTTGCAGATGTACTGCCAAGTTCAAAGTGCGATAACTAAAAAACTGTTGATCTTTCACCGCAGCGCCATCTACAAATATTTAATTTAAGAACCATATTTTAAACAGGACATACTTCTACTATATACGGAGTATATTAACAATGACACATAACAGAGCAACTGTATATTATATTTTCTGCCAACATATTACGATTGAGCATGATGCTGAACTAAAATGTGACACGGCTGTGTTTTTGGGGGTGGATAATGAGCTACGTATCTCACAGAGGGCACTACTTGCGCTGTTTTTTGGATCGTGCATTTAAACGCATGGTAACTCCAAAATTCAAACAATAAATATTTCACCTACCTCTTTCAAAAATTTCAGATTAATCGTGCCAGTTAAAGCAAAGCCATTGGTTAAAGTGAGGAAAAATTCCCTATGAAACAATGTACCAAAAATTTTTCGCTTTCAAAATGGATCCGATGCCCATTTGGCATTTTTTTCTTCATTTTGAATGTATGTACAGGGTGTCCCAAACTCGAAGCCCCAAGGTTATTACAGGCAAAAAAAACAGCCCGTTAAAACTTGACTTGTGGGTTTCTTGTGGGACCAAAAAGATAGTTTTTAGATTTGGGAAATATAGGTAGGTTATGACGTCATCAAATACCTATATTTTTCCCAGGATCATACCTGTTTCTTTTCATATTTGGAAAAGCAAGTTATTCTGATAAACTTTCGTAAATATTTTTTTTATATCTTGTTTCATTAAAAAGTTATATGCTTATTATTTGTAAAAATATTAAAAAGATGCCATGGTATTTTTTTCATATTTTTACAAATAATACGCATTTAACTTTTTAATGAAACAAGATAAGTATAAAAAAATATATTTATGAAAGTTTATCAGAAAAACGTGCTCTTTCCAAATATAAGGAGAAGCAGGTATGGTCCTGGGAAAAATATAGTTAATGACGTCATAAACTATATTTCCCCAGTTCCTAAAAACTATCTTTTTGGTCCAAAAGCAAGCTTGAGTGGTCCTACAAGAAACCCACAAGCAATTTCTGCTGGCTGTTTTTGTTTGCCTGTAATAACCCTGGGGTGTCGAGTTTGGTACATCCTGTAGAATTTTTTTCAGGTTTTCTTTTATTTTTCCTAAAGGAAGACAGCTAAGGCAAACACAGTTAGTACAGTTTAGACACATATTAAGTAATCTTTTTTGCTTTCACTAAATTTCTCAATCAATTCTGATATAAAAACTATTCTTGAGTTTTTTCGAAAAATGTACAGTTTTGAAAAATTCATTTTTTGCATTTTATTTTTTTTTTTAGCAAAAGGAAACTAAAGTAGGTCTAGGCTTTTGAAATACTGCACTCAATAAAATTTTGTCGTAAAACCTACAAAAAGGGTTTCTAGATTCGAAAAATCATGTCTTGAAAATTTCGAGAAAACTAATTTTTCGCAGCGGCAAAGTGCCCTTTAGGTAGGTTTTACGACAAAATGTTATTAAGGAAAATTGTTCAGAATTAGAGTAGGTCTGCAAAATTTCAAAAGCCTAGACCTACTTTGATTTTTTCTGCTAACAAATTTAAAACGCACAAAAATGTATATTTCCAAACTTTTTCATTGGCGTACCACTTTATTAAAAATTAAATGGTAGATGATGAACTCACAAAAACCTTCTATTAAATTTACCCTAGAAATAGCAAATAATAATCAATTATTTTTGTTACATGTTTCTAACTAAAATCATATTATAGAAATTACCTACACTCTATTCAAACTAAACGCAAGTAATACATAAACACAAGTTGTTGCATGGCTGGAGCATGATACGCACGTGATCGGCTTGCTATTGGCTAGACGGCAATAAAGTCTTGCCCGACGAGCGAGTGCAGCGAGTCCGTGTTTCTTACAGAGATGTATTTAGTTGCAAGTGGACCTTTATTTTTTTCCGACATAATTATTTCGCTGTTTATTAATCGTTGGAGCTACGATTACATTTTCAAGAAGTCTAGGTGTGCCATAAAAGTTTGTTTTTAAACTTCTTAATACTATAATATTTTATATTATAAAATTCATAAAGATCGTCCTTAATGCGGCCCTGCCTCGTATTAGCCCTCGGAATTGTTCACGTGCTTCAATCATGTAAATGTTTACGCGTCACTTGCATTTCCTTTTAATAGAGTTTAGTGCCTAGAGAAAACCAACATACAGTGTGACCCATTTGTTTTGGGGTCAGTCTGTAAAAAGTGTATCAATCGTGCGATTTGGCTGATTTTTTTTTTTAAATTGTAGAGCTCGATGAACTGCACATTTTGAACAAAAATTGCCTGGTTCGCATAAAATCCAAAGCCTACTATGACCGTTTTTATGAGCAAAATTTTAAGAAACCATATTAGCGTTTTTTTTTTGAAAAAATCTGTGTGCGCCAATGGACTGAGCACCCCTCGAAATGGGTATGTACAAAATTTCATCAAAATATTTCAAGTAATAACGATTTTGTAGAAAAATTAAAAATGCAGCCAAGGTACGTCTTTATTTTCAAAAATTCAAAGTTGGCCATGGAAAATAATTGAATTGTAATAATACAACCTTATGCTTATAAACACAAAACATAAAAACAATTAAAATTATAAAATTTTTGTAACTTCTACCAAGCCTCCATTTTCTACAATGCATTTGTCGTTCCTCTTGCGTACATTCAAAATTACATTTCGTATTTGCTGTGGAGTAATTTCCTCACAACTACGGTTTATCCTAGCTTGCAGTTCTTGTAAATTATGGGGTCTTGACTTATAAACATTTTGCTTAAGTGTACCCCAAAGAAAAAAATCTAAAGGAGTTAAGTCCGGAGATCTCGGTGGCCACTCACAGAAAGGACTATTTCGCCCTATCCAACAGTTTTCAAAATTATTATCTAGCCAGTTTCTGATTAAACGAGCATTATGAATAGGACTGCCATCTAACTGTAACTTTAAATTTAAACGGTATCTTAATGGTAACTCATCTAAAGCATTTCTAAATTCAATTTCTAGAAAATTCAAGAAGCCAGCCGCATTCAAATTCCCTTCAAAGAAAAATGGGCCAATTATTCTGTCGCGTAGTATTCCACACCAAACGTTAATTTTTTGTGAATATTGTCTCCTTGCATTTATTATAAACTCTGGATTTTCAGCTGACCAGTGACGGCAGTTTTGACTTGATACTACACCATTTGTAGTAAACGTGGCTTCGTCGGTGAATAAAATTTCATTTAAAAAGTTGCCATTATGGAGATATTCACCTTGCAGCCAATAGCAAAATTCTAATCTTCTCTCCTCATCTCCTGGTTCCAGGGTGTGCAAAAATTTTGGCTTAAACGGTTTTATTTTGTTTTGTCTCAAACATCTCCTTATACTCTTTCTGGGTATATGAAGGTCTAAACTAGCCGTTTGAACACAATTTCGAGGATTGTCACTAAAGTATTGCAGAATTTGATTGTTATTTTCAACAAGTCCACGGCGTCCATTTTGCCTAGTTTTTAATAAATTTTTAGAAATCGATCCAGTTTCATCAAAAATATTGTTTATACGTTGTACAGTACTTCGACTCACTGATCTACCTGGGTGTCTATTGTTAAATTCGGCCGCAGCTTCTGCTGCCGAGCGCTCGTTGTCGCCCACGAGTCGAACAATTTCTATTTTGTCTCTTATGCTTAAATATTCCATAATTATGATAATTAATTGTATTGAGCACAAACAATTTCTGAACTCAATTTAGACAGTTTGACACTTAATGAAAGTAAACAATTCAATTATTTTCCATGGCCAACTTTGAATTTTTGAAAATAAAGACGTACCTTGGCTGCATTTTTAATTTTTCTACAAAATCGTTATTACTTGAAATATTTTGATGAAATTTTGTACATACCCATTTCGAGGGGTGCTCAATCCATTGGCGCACACAGATTTTTTCAAAAAAAAACGCTAATATGGTTTCTTAAAATTTTGCTCATAAAAACGGTCATAGTAGGCTTTGGATTTTATGCGAACCAGGCAATTTTTGTTCAAAATGTGCAGTTCATCGAGCTCTACAATTTAAAAAAAAAATCAGCCAAATCGCACGATTGAGACACTTTTTACAGACTGACCCCAAAACAAATGGGTCACACTGTATAAGTAGAAGAATGCGTCTGCGGTGAGGAAAGCAAGAGGGGTGGAGATCCGCCCGTGGGCAGAACTAGCGCCGAAGGAAGCATAGGCGGAGAGATCACTTTTGTTAAAGTAAATAAATTGTTATTTTATTTATACTTTCATATGCGGAAATAATTGATAGAAAAATGTAATATGAGATTGCACTTGGCCTATGTATAGTAGGTACACCCTGAACGACTCATAATCTCGAAAATACTACCAATTTTTCAAAACTATAAATTTCGAGGCTAAGCTCACCAGGACGCGCATGTCATTCAAAAATTATAGGGAGTTGCCTATCTATCCTTATATATAAATCCTTTATCTATGAGTAACATTAACCACTAACCTAGCCATTTTACATAATATTTTAAAGTTTTTGGCGTCGTTTGAGAGCCTTTCGTGCGTTTAAATTTGCGATAAAACATGTTTTGATCGATCTGCATCTACAGAGAAAAAAAATATGGTGAAGAAGTGCTGTGTGGCATATGGCAAAAACAATTCGTAAATACTAGTACAAAGATAAAAGGCATCTCTGGTTCCTTGCAGTACGCACCGGCGACCACAACAACTACAACCTATTACTGTTGTGAAGATCATTTTGATTTAAGACAATAATGTTTTACTTAAGCTAAGTCATAAAAAATATAGGAGAACCAGTTAATGAGAACAATATAGTTGTTAAGAAGATTCCGGTAAATAATATTGCTTTAAGTTAGGGTTCAGATAAGCAGGTAACCAAATCTTTTATGGCTCCTTGTCTATAATAATGATAACAATTACATATTACGGTTTATAAAGTTTAACCTCAAAATGTAAGAGCTGCAAGTTTTCGACAAGATTATTTTACACAGTACAAAAATAAACGTTCAGCAAATTTCGGACAACTTTTATGACATCAAAATCGGTTCGTGTTCCCAAAGAAAAATTTTAGGAATTTTTTCAAAAACTAACGATATCTGTAGCAATATTCCATTACATGCAACTTCCCTATTGTGAACTAGAACTAGAGCATGAGCCCAGGGGTCCCATATTTGTTAATTTTTCATCGTTTTCCGTGTAGAGATTCCATAAGTTTTCTAGAAATCCTCTAGAACTTTATTATTTGTATGTACATCTAAACTCCTGGACAAATTTACCACACCACTTTAATTAATCTAAATATTTACAATACAAACACAAAATAAAACTAAGTTACATTGAAATGATAATGAACACCTACACATTAGTCAAACATGACCTTAATTTGCCTTAAAAAGTGCCATTTTCAAAATGCAAATACAGGGCCGGCTGCGATTTTCTTATACCCCCTATTTTCACGAAAACCATTTAGCGATTTTTAGTTGTTTTTTTTTAATTATTTTTAAATACGAAAACTGCCAATGGTTGTTTTACTTATAAAAATATGCCTCTTAAATATAAAATTCTTTCAAACACTATCTTGCAAAATTCAAGAAAGGTTATTGTAATTTGCCTGGTGTTTTGGGTATTAAATTATTTCTGTCATATAAATAATGATACACTTACTGCCAAATACGTAAAAGTTTAAATCCAATAAATTCCCATGCCAAATTATTGCGGGCATTCAAAATAAGCTTTATGAAAACAGAAAAGCGTAAACTCGAATCCGTTATGGTTTCGAAAAGATGTTAACCTTTAACTTTACATACTTGAGACTATTTATTATGTCAACTATTTGTGAACGCAAATTAAATTTTTAAAAATAGCTTTTATCTATTCAGTCGTTGTCAACAAAGTCGAGGTATAAATAGACCACAATGTCTCTGCAATTCATTTAAAAATAGAGAAGTTGTTTTATTTCGTTCTAATACTATTATTATTATCAATTATTATTAAACACTTAACATAACTTTGAAATATTATTTAAAAAACTTATATGTACTTTACGTTATATATATGTATATACACATTATAAAACTCATTCATGTCCAAAAAATCGTCGGTGGTTATGAAGAGATATTCTTTTACAAACTTGTGTTTTACAATCTGCACCCAACGCAAGTTGTCCCATATTTTGATCTGCACCCTTAAAAAGTTGACAGTTGCCCCATATACAGGGTGGACCTAATCGACTATACGATAGGTGTAAAAGAAAAAAAATCGAGTTGAAACTTTGGGGGATCAGCCTTGATTGATTAGACAAAAATATTTGCACCATATTTTTATATTTTAAAAATCAAGCAGGCCTTGACAGGGGCAATTTATTCCTTTTCAGTTCAGGTAAACTACCTTTTCCTTGAGATATCGAAAAAAATTATTGGAAAAAGTTGTCGAGAATGCAAATCCCAATTTTATATACAGGGTGACCGTATTTCGAGTCTTTGTATGGGAATCTTGGTTATCTTAAAGAGATACGAGGTGGGTTAAATTGGGGCAAATTTGCGGAATTTGGTGCCGAGTAACATGGTCAACAACATCGTTTTGAAAATAATGCGAAAAAACTGAAAATTGTCGTTTTCGTTTTTATTTTTTTAAACGAAAACGAATGGCGCTGGACATTTCTAAGTTAAACATTAAGCCGCGTATACATTTGCAACATCACCGCGTAGTGCAACCTCGTCGCAAACCGAACAGCGTGCCGCACGCCCTAGTTTGGACGGCCCCGCGAACGCTGTCGTGCGCGGCGCGCGACGGCGTTGCGGCCTGTTCCCGACGGCTGTCGGTTTTTGGTGCAGATTATTTTAAGGGAAATTCGCGCGGAGGCGCGCGGCGGGAGCAACTAGCAATGACATTGCGAGGTTCAGCGCGGGCAAAATTTGTTTATCAAATTCGCGGCGCGGCGCGCTGTTCGCTTCGCGACGATGTTGCAAATGTATACATACCTTAATTAAGGCACTTTTTTACAAGGAATCTAAATATGATCTCACATTTTTTTTCTCGCCTCCTTGGACAAAGATACGACGATCAACTTTTATTTTTCTTATGGGCGCCATATTGGATTTACGCATTTTTAAAAAGAGGATTTTTTTCTGGTTAAAATGATATGTCACACATTATTCTTTACTTTGTTTTCTTGCCGTAAAATACTACATTATATTGCGCATATTTGGACAAAAAATCAGCCAAATCTGATGTTTCGTTTGCGAAAACAAAAAATAACGCGTATTTCTTGTCGTGGCGCATGTGACATATTAATTTTGGGACTAAAAGTGGTATTCCTAATGGGAAAAAGTGCGTTATTTTGAAGGCAGCGACCGTTTTAGCCAGTGTTATTACTAATAAACGTCCCTTATCGGCGTTTCAACAAATCGCACGATTGAAAAAATATTTTTTTTAATAATTTATTGAAGCTTAATTATTCAAATAAGAAAATACTTGGATAAGATTGTACGTTTGATTCGAAGGTGTGCACATTGTATTCTTCTGTGACGGCTTGTTTTAAATTATTATTAACTAATAAAATCTATCGGGACATAGCTGCCCAAATAAAACAATACCTACTTTACGAGTTTGTCCTTATTTTCTTGGTTGTAAAGCCTGGTTCATGCAGCAACTTTATCTTCTTATTCATGTTTTTGCTTTATGTTTATGCGAAAAAGCATAAAGATAAAGTGGCTGCATGAACCAGGCTTAAGTTCTTTTTTACTAGCATTCTTTAAATTTCCGCTGCCAAGGTACTTAAAATATCGGCAAAGTGATAATAAGTGATGTGTTTATTAAATTATTTCTGTGCGCGCATGAAGAAAGCAATAACCATCAGTTCGAGAGATAGCAAACCTACTAGGAATAATTCAAAGGTACCTACCTAATTTTTGTTCCACTTTGAAATTAGACAACATCGCGCAATTCCAACGCTGTTCCCCTCCATCCCTTAAGGAGAGGTAAGACCTCCCCTCTAAGCGAGATTCCAGCGGTGTTCATTGAGCACGGACAAAGATTGATTTGCCCCATTTTCTAAACATCGAGTAATTTTTTTTGTGTTTTTTAACAGTATGGGGCTCCCCGATTACGTGGTTAAAATGAATGTACTGATGACCTATACACCCTGTATAAACGAACTAAGTCTAAAGAAAACATAAGCCTGCCAGTCAGTAAGTCAGTTAAGGTGGCTGGTGTGTCACAACAGGAAACGCACATAAAATGTATCATTTTAGACAACGACTTTGTTGAGAAAGATCCAATAATTTAAATTGTTTTTATTTGTTGGGTGGCATTTTGTACAGAAATAAATTACTTTTGTGTAATATTTTTTCAATGATTCCAGAGCACTCTTGAAATGTCATAAAAGTCAGCATTTTGAGATGGCCCAGAGAAAAATACCCTGTATATTTTTGTATTAAATCTTTGCACACCAACATTTTGAGTGGTCCTGTTGACCATTCAATTGTTTTGAATGAACTTCATAGCACACTCGACTTGCCAGATGCTTTTAAAATTCCTGTTTTGCTCAACTTTTGAAACCCTTCAGAATGGAACTTCCGGTATATTTTTTGTTCAAATTTGGTATATGGGGATTTTAAAGTGTTCTGTCTGATTAACGCTGGGATCTCAGATTTGCATCTTGCCAATGGTAGGAAGGTCAATGTCAAGAAGCGGTTTTTTGAAGACCTTTCAAACAAAAAAAATTAAGCGATTATCTCCAAAAATAAATATTTTACGAATTTGTACACTTTTAAAGATGGACACCCTGTATATTTGGCGCCAAAATTAGAAAAATCATATTAGCGATTTTTTTTATAAAAATTCTGAGTACGCCACTCGATAGCGCAACCCTTAAAACCAAATTTTGCTAAAAAATATCGAACAATAAAAATTTTAGAAACCAATAAAAATCGCGATTTAACTAGCTATTTTACCTGCCTAGACGCTTAAATCAAGAAGTTGCATAGGAATTGAAAACAACTGTAACTTGCTTTATTACAAATAGGTATTATAGGTACCTAAATACAAAAAAACTAAAGTAAGAATGGAATTTTAATTTTTTTCTACTATTAAGCCATTTATTTAGATAAATTTTGTATACCATATAATTTTTACATTTTAGTACAGGAGCATAATGTATTTCGTGGGACCTTTTGTGAACGAAAGTTGAGACTGTGGAATCTTTTATGTTTTTATTGTATGCTACGTAATGGCGTAGTACCGGGTGTTTACCTTAGAGTTGCGCTGTTTGGTTTTTATGACGTCATAAATCCAAGATGGCCGCCATACAAGACATTTATTCATTCCATCAAGAATAACTCCATCCAGAGGGCCCATAGGCTATTCTGCATAAGCAGACAAACAAATTTAGTAATTATAAATTTTTCCATATCTTCTACCGTTTACGAGTTATGATCCATTATATATGCCACCATCGGTTTAGAACCATCGGTTATTTATTAAAGGTGAAAACATAATGATTGTGCTGCTATTTACTCACAATAACTTAATATTACACTACTTATATGCAACAAACATTACAAATAGAGTCATTACAATGAAACAATCTTTAATAATGTTAATAATTGTCCAACATGCCTTAATAGTTAATAATTGTTTAAGAGATACAGAGCGTTGAAGTTTATTTTTTAAAATTGAATTATGGCTAGGTCTCCCAAAATAATGAAGCTGCTGAACTGAAATTTGGCACTGCTGTATTTTTGGGGACGAAGAATAAGCTGAAGATGTCAATTTCTATGTAATCTCACAGAAGGCGTTACTTGCACTTTGAATCGCGTTTTTACTCGCAACTTTTTTGAGGTTATCTTTTTGGTCTTACAGGTCATTCATTTTAATGCATCCGTTCATTATGTAACAAAAAGGTACTCTTGTTCTTGATAAAATCAATCCTTTTCGTTGAAATTGGCAAAATGTGCATCAAAACACCTGATGACTCTAACATTCGAAAAATAAAATTTTTACCTACCACTTTTAACTGTTACAGATTAACTGTACCATTTAAAGTGAGAAAAAGGTCCTTATGAAAAATGTGCCACAAATGTTTCGCTTTCAAAATGGAACGGATTGAAACTCGGCAAAATTTGAACACTATTTCAAGAAAACAAATGGTGTTTTGACCAATGCCCATTTTGTATTTTTTTTTTGTTTATTTTGAATGTACAGTTGATCCGAAACATTCAAAAGGGGTAGCTGAAATTTTATGTTTCAAATGTTGGAGTTAACATACAGTTTGTTCAGCGAATGTTCGGCCCTGTCACAACTCCCGCCCTTGTCTTACTCGTGAATATACGATGGATATCGAAATTTGTTGAAAATTGTTGAAAATTTCTGAAATAACTCTTCAGTGCAAATTATTGTTATTCCTGTTGTTTAGATTCTTTTTAAATTAAATGGTTGTTATTCAAGTTTGACGTTTAATTTCATAGCCAAATTTCGAATTTTAAAAGATGTTAAATATCAAATCTGCAATACGTGTTTTCAGTTATTCGCGTTTTCGGCGAAAGCGATAGTTTTTCGAAAAATAACAAGAGTAAAAAAAGTTTTAGAACTAAATTGTTCATAACACAAAGTAACAATTTTGTAAGTCCACCAACGGACAAAAAAGTTCTGTCACATATTTAGGGTGCATCACTCTGTATAAACCCTTTAAAATGATAACAATTGAACTATATTTTCTGTCGATTAATGCCCTTGGTACACCGACAACGTGTACCAAATTTGGTTTTTCCAAGTTCAAAAATATCTTAGATATTTTTTTTTTCGAAATTTCAAAGCCCACTTTCCAGGCCTATAACTTCTCATGGGTGCAACTTAGTATAGAGGTAAGTTGCGTTAATTCACCTTATTTTGGGCTCCCCTGTATGCTCCTGCTCTGTGTCGTTTCTTATGCGGATCACCCTGTATATTACAGATAATCTTTGCTTGCAACTTCTGTCGTCCCCTTACATGCTATCCATTATGTTACGACTTACTTGTTACTACTTCATGCTAAATACCACAAAAGATTAACACAAAAGCCATTATGTAGTACGTTTTGAGACATTTTAAGTCAGTTTAGCTAATAAAAAAAAACTGTTTTTGCCGATACAAATTAATACCTCCTATATTTTTTTGATGGGGAAGTAAAATACAAAACGGGTATTAGGCAACTTGTTGATGAACTTCCTAAATCTCCAGAGACGGTATTTACATTCCACATGAGTGCTATTTAAAAATTCGTAGAACTCTTAAAATTATACCTACACATTTATATTGTTTGTTATAACAAATCCCGTGCTTTTCGTGTTTTTTTTAACCTCCCAGCAAATATCGGAAATTTATTTTAACCTACTCTGTTTGAAACCTAATAGAAGAAGGTTGCCTCTTGTTGAGAGAGAGCGTTCTGGATGACGTCATGGGAATGCTGGCAATAATCGTCGGCAAGGGCAACACACGAGGGAACGCCAATCACATCATCTGACAGCATTCCTGTGACGTCAGCGTTCGCTATCTCTCTACGTTAGTGGGTTACTTTACGGGTCTTGGATGCCAGTTATTATATGAAAACTTTGAGACTCCATCTATTAAAACTAAACCACCAAATTTTTTCCACATTTTTTACTTCTTGCTTTTGTGAACACAAAATTTTTTAATGTAAAATTAAACGTTGTTATGAATTCGACACTTTTTCTGAGATAAAAAATAAATTAATACAATGGACAGTTATAGCATGAAGACATATACCATTGTCTATTACTTTAATAAAATTAAAATGCTTGTGCCTTTTACAATATTATCATACATCGATGGCTACTTCCTTTCATTCAAACTGTATTTGTTTTTTTTTTACCGAAGAGCATTTGTGTTCGTCCACAATGTCACGTACTCATCTACCACTACTACTATTCTCACCTGTCGTGCAAATTGCACGCGCTGGGCTACAAATCTGTATAGGGCCTGGCGCGGCCAACGCTCGGCTCTTCACGCGTTGGAAAAAAGCAGTTGTAGGGTAAGTGGGAAACTCTAAATCACAACAACGAAATGGTAAAATAAAAAAAAAAGAAATGTCTTGTGAAAGATGAAGCCCAATGAGCCCAATTGTTTTTTTAGATTTGTATTATCAGTTAGGTGTCTATTACTTTAATAAAATTAAAATGCTTGTGCCATTTTACAATAATATTATCATACATCGATGGCTACTTCCTTTCATTCAAACTGTATTTGTTTTTTTTTACCGAAGAGCATTTGTGTTCATCCACAATGTCACGTACTCATCTACAACTACTACTATTCTTACCTGTCGTGCAAATTGCACGCGCTGGACTACAAATCTGTGTTTAGGGCCTGGCGCGGCCACCGCTCGGCTCTTCACGCGTTGGAAAAAAGCAGTTGTAGGGTAAATGGGAAACTCTAGATCACAACAACGAAATGGTCAAATAAAAAAAAAATGAAATGTCTTGTGAAAGATGAAGCCCAATGCGCCCAATTGTTTTTTTTTTAGATTTGTATTATCAGTTAGGTACTGGGTTCTGGCAATATATGCCATTTTCTATATTTTCATTACAAGTTTATGGTGGCCGAGAAGCCAAAATGAAAAAAATAAATAAAAATGAGGGATGGGTCCGTCATTTCTTTATTTAAACGATGCTTTTTAAATTAAATCTTCCTCCTCGTCAAAAAGTTTTAATTGTAGTGAATTTGAGTGATAGTGACTCGCGTTTATTTTCCTATATTTTTTAAAACAACAGTATCCACCAGTTAGACGTTAGGCATTGCAACTTCGGTTTGCGTCACAACTTGAATGGAACGCAATTCCGTAAGAATACATTCAAACTCTACTTAATAGCATGCCGACAAGTATGCAAGCAGTAATTAGAGATATAGGAGGGAATAGTCGTTACTAACTACCTAGATTAAAGGAGCCATAGATAGATACCTACTCAAAAGCATTGTTAAACCGTCCGCGAAAAACCCGCTAGGAATAAAAAGAGATAAATTGTAATTATATTCGGCCTCGTCGCGTAAATAAGTAAGTGTAGTACCCTCGCTTCTGTCCGTCTGACCACAAATTTTAAAGGAAAATAGGTTTCTCCCGCCATTCGCTTGCCCCTACCTCGCGCTAACTGCCGTCGGCCCACTTAGTCTTCGTTTTTGTGTGTACTGACCACATCGCACCGCTAGCGTTTAGAGAATCGTGCTCCGCAGATATGCCAAAACCTTCCAAAAAGCGTCGAAGCCCCTCGCCGGATAGTGAATATATTATCACTAAGATAATAAAACGTAGATCGAAGAGGATTTACGAAGTATTAGGTCGAATTCGCTGCACAAGAGCCGCGGTGTGAAGATCGTTGATTTGATTACGGGTGCCTAGGGTGGCACTGAGTGTTACTGTTAGTAGTCACGTTCTGCCTAGGGTGGTTATATACTATTAAAAAAATGTACTTGATTACGCGGAAGTGACCTCTGAGGTGCCTAGGGTGGCACTGAGTGTTACTGTTAGCAGCCACGTTCTGCCTAGGGTGGTAGACGTGTCTCCATGACCTAGGGTGGTTATATACTATTAAAAGATGTACTTGATTACGGGGAAGTGACCTCTGAGGTGCCTAGGGTGGCACTGAGTGTTACTGTTACCAGCCATGTTCTGCCTAGGGTGGTTGACGTGTCTCTATGACCTAGGGTGGTTATATACTATTAAAAGATGTATTGCCTAGGGTCGCAATATTAAAAATATTGAAAATATTACACTCATGTCTACCTGCTATATTAGAATGCTGTATAGGGTGAACGACTTACTATAAGTGACTGGAACCGTGCGGAAGCAATGCCTCAGATAGAACCAGACATCTTATCCATATTTGGAGAGGTCGGTTCTCCGGAAAAGAGATTTCCAGATCCGGTTCAACCAGAGTTAGCTACACGTTGGGGGCGATTCTCAAATCCGGACTACCAGAGAACTTAAGGGCAAAATTAATTAATTAATTAATTAATTAAGAAATATACCCCCCCCCCCCCCCCGAGAATTGTCAAGAGTTATACCCACCCAAGATAAATCCGGAAGTCAAAGTAGCGCTTCCTGAGAATACCGTCCGCAGGGACTTACGATTATCAATTACAAGAGCAAGTGTGCGCTACCATGAGTGCTATTGCAATTGTAATAACAAAAAAGGAGGGAGGAGCAGTAAATATGCAATTCATAGAGGTCCAGGTGCTCAGCGATACTGGTAGATTACTTAGTGATATATTCCACTCTTAAGTCTATATCAAGACGGGAATTGTTAATAATAAACCAAAATAAAGACACCTCAAAAGATACCCTAATAACCGAATGACTATTTGGAAGCAACTTAGATGGCACTATCAAGAGTGTTAAGGACTTAGAGAAGTCAGTTGATCAATTAAAGATTCAAAAGAAGAATCTAAACATTCGAACGCAGTGAAGTTGGGAAACTTCAAGCGTCCATTTCTGCAAAATAGGAGAGCGCAGCAGAGTGGACAAGTTCACCGTGCTCCCAACAGCCAACGTCGTAGATACCAATACCAGGAACAGCACCAACCGAAGAGGCAACATCGACACAAGCCTCAGAGCGACAAGAGACGTCGCTACCCTTAGAGGTTGGTATCTGCGGAGTAGATTAAAGTTTCTTGTTCAGAATTGGTGTGACTTCGTTAAGGATAGGAGATTTATTTCCTATATAAAGGGAATAAACATTCCTTTTATTAAGAGGCCAATACAGACGGTTGTTCCTCCCGAACCAAGGTGGCTCAAGGAGGAGATTAATATTATCATCTATATAATTCTAGATTTAGAATCTATTTCTAAAGTTGATCAAAGGGAAGATCGATTCATCTTTAATATCCTTATAATTCCAAAAACGGATGGTAGATACCGTTTAATTTTAAACCTTCGGTAAATTCGTTAAATTATCTCATGTTAATAAGATAGGGAATAACTGCTTCGCGTTTGATTACATCAAACAACTTTATGGGAACCATCGATCTATCTTGTACCTATCAAACCGTCTCACAGGAAATTGTTGAGATTTAGATTTAACAATTGTATATATGAATACAAGGTGTTGGCTCTTGGGCTGAGTTGTGCCCTCCTAATTTTTACCATGATTTTAAGACCAGTAACGACATGGTTGAGTGAAAGAGGATTCTTTTCAGTTATCTATTTGGATGATATATTAGATTTAGGATGGGACACTTCTGAAGGTCAAGAGAATGTACAGAAGACAATAGGTTTATTAGAACATTTAGGATATCTCATAAATTATAAAAAGAGTAACCTCGTCCCCAGTCAGCTCTGTAGATATTTAGGGTTTGTATTTAACTCTAAGGAAATGTCACTTGAGCTACCTCCTGAAAAACGTCGGAGGCTTATAGCACTGGTAAGAGAGTTTCCCTTATTGAAGAAATGCAGGATTAGAAGTTTTTCTAAATTTATTGGTTATTTGGTTTCGGTAGCTCTCGCTATAAAATATATTTTTCTACATATAAATAAAGCAATTTGAACGACAAAAATTTCTTACATTACGAAAAACTCAGAGAAACTACGATAGAGTAATGAATTTATCGTCAGTCTTACTACCAGAATTTCAGTGGTGGCTTAGAAAGTTACAATGGTCCTGTAATGCGTTACGTTATGACAGATTTTCTATAGAAATGTTTACAGATGAGTCAAAGACTGGCTGGGGTTGTCATTGTAACAACTAGACGATTCATGGTTTTTTTGGTCGGAAGAGGAAAAACAGCGTCATATTAATGAGTTAAAATTATTAGCTGTTTACCTGGGCTTATAATATTTTTCGAGAAAGATGTCTGATTGTAATATACTGTGTATGGTGGGAACGTTGTTTTTTTTTTCATGTAACATAGATCCACTTCACGTCACTGTTCCAAATGTACTGGAATTTTTGACACACAGATTCAAGGATGGTGCATCCTATGGTAGTCTTAATTCTTATCGATCTGCAATTGCACAAATAGCTGGACCAGAATTAGGGACAGTATTTAGGTTAAAGAGATTCTTCAAAGGAGTTTTTTTTTGTGGACAGGCCACCGATGCTTAGATATGAGAATACTTGGGATCCTAATCTAGTATTACGTTATGTAAGAATGCTTGATACTAAGAATTTTTCACTCCAGGAAAGTACACAGGATTCAAGCATTGAGGTCAATTAATATAGATAATATTTTTCTTCAAGAAAAGAAGATCACAATTTCTTTTTGCAATAGACTCTTAAAATATCTCAGGAGAACAAAGGGCTTGCGAGAGTCTTGCAAGTTCTTGTTCATTACCTATAAAAAGCCTTATCCCCGTGCCTCCTCGCAAACAACTGGCAGATGGCTAGGCACCATCTTAGAGAAATGTGGCTTAGATACAAGTCAATATAGACCTCAAAGCATTCGCCACGTGTCGACATCTAATAAGGCGGAAGGGCCGGAGTAAGTTTTGACACCATCAGACTAGCTGCAGGATGGACAAAAAATTCCAACACATTTGCCGTTTTTTACAATAGGCCAATTATAGATAATACACAATTCACAACAACAGTGTTAAATTTGAACACAAAAACTGATGTCAGTTACATTTTTGATAAAATAAATACTTATATAAGTATTATATAGGCTATTATAGCCTAAAGAGTGGAATGTGTTGTTGCAAGTTTTTTTAAACATCTACACTTACTTATTTAGAGGCCGAATATAATCATAAGATCAAACGAACTTACCTAAGTGATGTTCGATCTTGATTATATGAAGGCCTCATCGAAGTAAATAAGTCCCCAGATTCCACCAGTATTTCCATACCTATTCCCCAGGACATTAGTCCTTGCACCAACAACTTTAAATATGACTGAGTGGGCCGACGGCAGTTAGCGCGAGGTAGGGGCAAGCGAATGGCGGGAGAAACCTATTTTCCTTTAAAATTTGTGGTCAGACGCGCAGAAGCGAGGGTACTACACTTACTTATTTACGAGACGATGCCTTCATATAATCAAGATCGAACATCACTTAAGTAAGTTTGTTTGATCTTATGATTTCTTACCATTCGTAGGACTCGATACTAAGTCGAAGTATAGGTATTTTAATTTAGTTATTAATATATACAGAATTTTATGCAAAATATTTGGTGTAGCGTGCAGAAATTTCAACAATGGTTCCGACAGTTTATGTGTAGCTTTGTCTATGCTATGATCTTATTTTAATCAAAATACTGGTATTTTCCATCTTCACTTGAAAGTAAATATCCTTAGTTTTGACAACATTTAGTATTCATTTATTTTCACGTTTTTTCTCATAAAAACTTAATATAAAATTATTTTATTGTTTTTTTTTCTAAATAACACGTCGTCACCCTACACACAAAGTGTCGTAACTAACACTATAAATTTTACAGGAAAGCGAAAATGGGTGTAATGTTTTCCGGAAATACAGAAAAACTGTTTAAAATGAATTTTTGATTTTAATACACGGAAAAGTATGTTTCTCAAGTAAACTAATTTTGTGTGAAAGTTGTTAAAAAAAGTATTTAGTTTTCCAGATTTTTTGAAAAGTTATCACTTACGACAGTTTGTGTGATTTTTCATTCGACTTCCTACACATAGGACAGTTGTCAATAAAACACTTTGAATTAATAAGGTGAGGTATTTGAACTAAATAGCATTAGTATAAACCAGAAAACTTAAAATTATAATCCATACTAAGGAAAGCAAAACAAAATTGCAGTTTTACAAATACAAACTAATTTTCCTGAGGCAAACTATAATAAAAGTTTGTGAATCGGGGAAGCCTTGTAATAGGAGAAAGATTATCTAATTTTTTCTGTTAACTTCGGTGGAGCACTGTCCACCATTAGAGTTCCACAAAATCAGGCCAATGTAATTTTTTTACCTTCTTTACTGGTACGGACATTCAAAATTCGAAATAATTTTTAGACACCTTTTAAATCCAAAAAGGCTGTCCCACCCATTGGGATGACTTTGTAGAAACTTTTTCATCTGGCTAGTTCGAATATAGGGTAAAGTGGGCTAGGAATAAAAATGTGACAGATTTGTAAAAGAGCTGTACTTATTGCGCTATGCGCCGAATCTCCATCGTTTTGCCCATGGTTGGTCTCGAAAAAATCAAGAGATATGGTTTCCATTTCCTTAAATTTCTGAACTGAATATAGCATTATTGCAGCCATAATTATTTTGGCCAAAACATCCATCCGAATATAGAATCATAGATTTTATACCTTGTGATGAATACATACATACAACTAAAAACACAAAACAAACATAAAACCACATTCATTTAATATTGGGTTTTTCGCCAAGTTACTAAAAGGGTATTCACATATTTTTGACTTCGAAATTTTATTTTTTCCTGATATAAGGTTTATGTTCTTTGAAACGAACATTAAATGACCTACAAGTCTCCCCAACATAGAACTTTCTACATTCACAAGGAATTTTATAAATGCATAAATGAATTTTTTGGTTTTAATACTGTTCTGACATTAAAACGATTGCCTGTGCGTTTTAGCTTATCTGATAGTCCAGGAATATAAGGAATAATTAAATTTACTGTTCGGTCTACCAGATTTAAATTATTTCTCTAATTCTATTAGCATTGTAATTTTGTTGGAAATCTTGAAAAACGTGCTCAACAAATTCAATAGGATAACTATTCTTCTCAAGAACATGTTTTATATATGTTTAATTTCCTCTTCAAATTTTGTGTTATTAGAACAAATCGTTTTAGCCCTATTATACAAACTTTTAATAATTACACCTTTTTTACACTAATATGATGATTGGAGTTAAAATGGAGATATCTATAATACCTGTGTGTTGGTTTTCTATACACTAGTTTCTGTACTATCTGATTTCAGTATAGAAACATCTAAGAAAGTAACTGTATATTCAATTTCTAGGGTAAACTTAATAGAAGGTTCTTGTGAGTTCATAAAATTCAATAATGAAGTTAAATCATCTTCTCCGTGTTCACGAATGAGCCGCCGGCAACGGCACCCGAATGAGCTGCCGGAAAAGAATTCTTATAGGTTTACCACTGATTATTCTTTTAACTATAGATCATTGTCTGAAGATTTCAAGATTCCATTCAAATTCAACATTCTAGGCAAATTTAAAATAATATAATGAACAACTCAATAAAATATATACATTCTCAATCATTGTAATAATATAATAGTCCAAGATCCCAGGGCCCCAGACGTATCCGCTAAGTTGGGTAGACGGCCAATTTACAGGTAGCAGGTGAGAAAGGTAAGTAAAAATAGGACTCACTTTACTTAAATTCTGATGGCTGATTTTTATATATGTTTTGAAGAATATTATTAAAAACTAATATTCAGGACGGCCAGACACTTCCCGTCGGCCATAATTTCCGCCGGACGCTTTAAAGCTCCCAAAAAAAAAGATTGAACTTTACTTATATTCTAATGCTTGATTTTTATATATGTTACTTAGGGGACTATTTCAAAACTATATGTGGTCAGCCAGACAAATTGTAGGGGCCAAACTTCCCCCAGACACAAAAAAAATTCTGCCGTGAGTATGAGCGCGAGGGTACTATATGCATGAGTTTCAGAGCGAGTGAGATATCTATGTGAACATAGGTTTATTAAATTTAAACTGGGATTAATGTAAATAAAAATTTTCAATAAGAACTTAATAATATTTAAATATACAGCGTATCCCGCTCTGATGTCCGGAATAGAGAAAAGTTTTTATTCGTGGGTTTTCGATAAAAAGCCACTCTTTATTAAAACTCCTGCTTGTTCCAAAACGGCCAAAACTGTTAAAATATTTTTTATTTTTTATACAAGGTGGTCACTATTTCGAAAAATTTAGAAAAATGTTGTGGTAGATTGTTTTCAACGGCTTTTTCTAAAGATTTCATTAAGGTGGACTTTTGAGTTTTACAAATGGCACCATCGAAATGGCACATGGATAATGGCACTGGGGTTATAGGATACGACAAAATTATATCAATAGATATGCCAAGCATACGCCCAAATATATCTCTTTGGATTTGTACTTCCTGCACTTTACCACCTATCACATTAAGATTATGAACGCTATATACTTTGATCGCCGCCAGTCTTGCCTGCCTACATTTAAGAGGTTGTATGATAACTTGGGACAATATAGTTCCTTCAGTAGGTCAAAGGACACATCAAAACACATAAATGAAATTGCAGAAACAAATGTGCTAGCTTGTGTAATTCAGAATCCATCAACACGTCAAGTTGCAGCAGAAGCAGCTCGAACAACGTTCAAGTTACACCAAATATACTCGATAATATCACATTTTTCCAAGATTGAAAAATACATTCTTTTTGTAGAAATTAGAAGTTTTCGCAGAAAATTAGCTAATGACTGAACTAATTGTCGAACTGCACAGGATTGACATTTTCAATAAGCATTTCATTGTTTCCATGGCTAACTCGGTTAAAATAAGAATTAACAGAAAAAGCACCATAACTTCGATATTTTTGCAAAATAATCATATCGAGTAATATATCGTTAGAAAGCTTAAAAAATGCTCGATTTTACGCGACCATAGCCAACTATGGTTTGCATCTAAAAGAAACCGAAGTAATATGTCATATCTCTAAAATGACAGCTCACGTGCAAAATAGGATGGGATCCTCTTATTAGGAACATGATTCCCTACAACTTTTGTGTTTACACTTTTTCTGTAAAGTCAAAAATAACGGAGCTAGCGGGATTTGAAGGAATAGGAAAAATCATTTTTTTCGGAATATCTAGAAAGCCATGAACTTTGTCAAAAATCCAAAAGGCGCATTGAATTGGGCCCATAAAACTGCAAATATTTTCCCATTTAACCTTCCTTCTAGCTTCGCTGGTTTTCGAGATCCCCATGCTAAACATCGAAAAAAACTCACCCAGTATATTTAAATATTATTAAGTTCTTATTGAAGATTTTCATTTACATAAATCCCAGTTTAAATTTAATAAATCTATGTTCACATAGATATCTCACTCGTTCGGAAACTCATGCATACATGTATAGTACCCTCGCGCTCATACTCACGGCAGAATTTTTTTTGTGTCTGGGGGAAGTTTGGCCCCTACAATTTGTCTGGCTGATCACATATAGTTTTGAAATAGTCCCCTAAGTAACATATATAAAAATCAAGCATTAGAATATAAGTAAAGTTCGATCATTTTTTTTGGGAGCTTTAAAGCGTCTGGCGGAAATTATGGCCGACGGGAAGTGTCTGGCAGTGCTGAATATTAGTTTTTAATAATATTCTTCATAACATATATAAAAATCAGACATTAGAATTTAAGTAAAGTGAGTCCTATTTTTACTTACCTTTCTCACCTACTACCTGTAGATTGGCCGTCTACCCAACTTAGCGGATACGCATGCGTTCTAAGTACATAGGAACACTACTCTATTCCGCACATTTTGTCTTTTAGAAAATAAGTTACGTCTGGGGGCCCTGGGATCTTACTCTATAAGTAGTGCAAGAACATTCATTGTTAATGTATTACAAGGGTGTATACAGGATATCCCAGATTTTTTGACCAGGACATCGACATTTTGTAGAAAAACTCATTGTAAGGTGGGTAAGGAGGGTATTATAGTATGCATATTCTGTTGTTAATAAATGACAAAGTAAAGAGTCATCCCGGGTCCTTCATATATTAAAATTAATTAACATATTGTGTTTCGATTCGATTTCACCCAGGCTGCCATGAATCCACAATAAAATTCAAGTAAAATACCACAGTTGATGTGTCAAAGGCATACCGTTTGCGTGAGCCCAAACGGTGATCACGGTCAGGTATACTTGCTCAGACTAAAGATAATATAGACGAAACTTCATATACAAAACTTTGTGGCCAACATTTATATGTTTACCAATGCAAAACTTTGTTGTATTGCCACTTACTCTATATAGAATTCATTGGAACATTTAAAAACATATTAGAATATAATGGAAAAGAATAGAACGATTAGCTTCCCTACGTTGCAATTTTGATTACGTTACATAATAATGGGATATATAAATAAAAACAAGTGGATAAGATTATACTTTGTTTTATATATTTTGTGAAAGAGCATAACGAAAAGTTGTAAATTGCGCTGAATCGCACAATTTGGCAATGCCGCTATCGCCGCCGACGCGTCGTAGCCGGCGTTTGTTTAGTCATGTGCGTTTGTTGTCGTGGCGTTTCAGATGCAGTTTCGTGCGAATTCTTCCGTTTGTGTCGTTTTCTGTGATCGATAGATTGTTTATTAAATTGAACTATACAAGGGACATTAAAAAGTGAATACATAAAGTGCTTTGTGTGCGGTATGAGCAATTTACAGAATCGCATAGATAACCTTTCACAGGTAAGTGAAGTTACAATGAGTTCAGAGGCGTTGCACCTCCTAGGAAGGAAACTGCCTAACGCGTTATTGTAATTTCTTGTGATTTTTTCATGAATTCCACCTCAGAATCCGTATTGCCAGAGTTAAAAATTCATTCAAATTAATAAACCATAAATACCTAGGCCCGAATGATATAAATTTTCCTTGTCCTATTTATTTCTTTAACCATAAAAATATTTTTTTGCATACGCTACTGGTGGACTTTTCCAACCAGCTGCTCCACTATCACAAGGAATGTTTTGTTTTCGTATTGTATATGCTGGTTGATTACAATGCCATAAGAAAGGAGAGTCTATATTATCTTTAGTCTGAGTATACTTGCATTTTAAAATACGATTTATCCGCGTTTCTAAACAGGCTGCATTTAAGAAGTATAACTGGTTGTGTTGTACATCAGCTACTGAAAAAATGGAATATCTACCGTTTGCGCATGTCCAAGTATACCTCACATTAAAAACATCTAGTAGTTATTTAACAAGTATCCGTCATTTTACTTAATGAAAAATGTATTGAAATAAGAAATATGCATCCTAAAATGTCCACACGTAAAATGACATACCATTTGAATAGGTTTGTCATATTAGAAAATTGAAGTGAGATTGTAAAATAGGAAAATAAGTTTCTGCGTATTTAATCAGTATGCCATTCTACAGGGTGTTCGAAAAATAGACGGAGATATTTTAGAGGGTGATTCCCTGTTAAGAAATATGAAAAAAAGTTTCTATAAACATGGGTCCGGAAATGCAGAGTTTTCAAGATACAGGATGTTAAATATATTGCATGTCACTGGACAAAATTGGTTTATCAATTTTTGCAAAAAAAATCACAAGTGCCTTGGAAAACAAATAATCAAAAGCATTTCTAGGAAAGAGTGTTATTGCAACTTTTCCAATATCATAACATAAAGTACACTACAACCAATTTTGTCCAGTGACATGCAATAAAACGGTTTTTTTTTTCTCGAAAACGAAGTGAGATAGGAAAACAATACAAGAGGGAAAGAAGTTGTATTTTTAGATGCTTAATCAAACAAAAAATATTAAAGTTACAAAAAAGGTAGTGGCGTAAATTTTTTTGATAATAATATTCGCTAAGGTGCCCCCCGGGACGCCACTGGACTTAATAAATTTAATCTAGTTAGGGCGAAATTAGCCTCTTAATACAACAAATAACATTGCCAAATTTCAACAGAATCGAGTAAATAATTTTTAAGACATTAATAATTTCATGTTTTATTTTTTTTTATTTAACATCCTGTATCTTGAAAACTCTGCATTTCCGGACCCATGTTTATAGAAACTTTTTTTCATATTTCTTAACAGGGAATCACCCTCTAAAATATCTCCGTCTATTTTTCGAACACCCTGTATAGTTGAAGCAATCATGATATAATGAAATGAAATAACAAAGGGCATACAAGTTGTGCGAGTTTTACCTACGTACTCAAATTCAAGAAAAAGTCGCGAAATTAAGAAAAAATTTGCTAAAATAATACGGCATACCAATTGTGAGAGTTTATGGTACGAAAAATAGCATACAAAGTAATGTTCACAGCGCATCCAGTCATTGTTTCCCTCTTATTTCGGTCAAGTCCCTGTTTTTGGACGTGTAGCCTCTTTAGAGAACACACGTTGCACGTTGGCGTGTTTGCGTGCGGAGGACAGTATTGTAGCAGCTACCGCATATTATATAAAAATGCTCCGTAAATAATGGCTCACTTCTCAACCTAAGTGTATAATATACTATTCTATATGTAGATTTAAATTAGCGACTAGTTGGATTATCATTCCAACCTCCATGTTGCCTTATGTTACAAAAAAATAACTATAAAATGATAATAATAATGTATAATAGTGTCCTCTATATTTTTCTTTTTTCAAAATCAGGAATAGTCGTTCTGCGTTTTGTTCTTATAATGCTTTTAATCCTGTTTTTATCTTTTGAATTTTATATGTTGACTGTGATGTTACTATTACATCGATAATTAGAAACAAGGTGAGTGATAATTTGTTTGTGCCTGCCTATTTTTGGATTTTTAGTTCTTGTTGTCATTTTAATATCATTGTAGCCCTGAAGAAGCTTTTAATAAAAGGCGAAACGTTGGCAAGTTTCTATCTGGTTGTTTTTTGTCCTAATCCGACTATTCCTGTTTTTGAAAAAATAAAAAAATAAAATGATAATGCTATATGTTGGAAAATAATGCATAATTTTTTAGATTCGATAATGTTGCTGAAAAGCATTTTTAAACGTTTTATACATACACAAAAGCCAATAAAACCAAAAATAAATTTAACAGCATTTCCGTGGCTTAAATCCGAAATTAACCTAATAAATTAATAGTACTTTCAATAATTTAATGATATATGGAAAATCAAAATACAATTTTCATTGTGATCCCGTAATTTTTTTCATCGATAAAGAAATTTTTTTTTGGAAATAAGGGCCCCTCTCAGTCGGTATGCCGCTTATGGTTTGATGTTGATGTAATATGATTGACTCAAAGTTTGAGAGGCATACTGAGTTAAGTCATACAAATTCTTAACGATTATTTTGCACTGGCGGTTTTTGTGCTTTCGTCATTATTTCATACTTTGCTTGCCTCTGACTTTATCAAACGGTATGCCATTCAAATACACCATATAAATACAACTGATGAAAAACAAAGAAGCATACTGATTAAACACATGGAAATTTCATTAACCCTTTTGCAATTTCTCTTGAGTATGCCTGTACTTATGACTGCCCTGATCGCTATGCAAATTTTATATGCAACATACATAAACTGCTTGGAACCATAATGGCATATTGATTCAAATGACGGATACTTGTTAAATAACTCTACTAGATGTTTTTAATGTGAAGTACACTTGGACATACGCAGGGACCCTTTAAAGTAAGGGGACCCAGCATTATACTTTCCAAAGTGAGGCCGTTTCTTTCCTCATTCTAATGGTCTCAATGATGCCAAGTATGCAATTTTATTAGAGAATCTACGACTACGTTTATCTCGTGACAACTCGATCGGATTGAAATGGATCCGAATGAGTTATGTCAAATCTTTTATAATTCTACGTTTACATCAGTATTGAATCCTACGGTTTTCAATCCTCTCTAAGGACACTAACTTATTATACTTATTCCACGGTAGGTTGGTGCACATTCTGGCCAACTTCTGTTTGGAAATAGCGGCTTGACTTGAAATTTTAAATATGATTGAATTTCAATCTGTAGGGTTTACGCCGTCTATTTGAGTCCGCTCCAGTGAATTCAAACCTCTCTCAATCGGATCGAACGCGTCGAGATAAATGTAGTCTACGAATATAACAGGTATTTTTATTGTTAGTAAAAATTAATAATGATATCCATGATTTCTAAAAATTAGACTTGACAATGTTCTGTCAACAAACACAGAATATGGCAACTGTCAAATGAATCAAATTTATTTTATATTTGAATTTGGTTTCCTGCAATTATTTCCAGGAATTTAACTAATATAAGGATGGTAAGTCAGTGCCGATTTTGCTTATTTGAGAATTTGTCGCTACATATTGCACCTTGTTACCAGGTTCCTCAAACCATTTGTAATATGTAGGTATAATAGGTACGTATTTGAACTTTCTTCCCTTGTTGAATGTATCTACCTAAAGAACTTTCACAGATTTCGGGATGGACTAATAAGATTAGGTCTTGTACTTAGTTCTAATCATGTAGTTTTTCTCGGTGCTCATTATAAAATTTTTGTAATTTTATTTTTCTCCCAAGGTAGGTACCTCACAAACGTAAAATAAACTTATAGTTGTAGATAAAAACTGTTTAAAAAAAGACCCGACTGAAGCTACCTGCTTAATAATTTAAAATTTACGAAATAACATTTTTGTTTTGAACTACTTACTTATACGTAATGCCCACGTAATGGGAATTGTAGGATTTCTAAAGGTGAGACAAGAAAAATCTGGTTGCAATTATTGGGACTACTGCAGGCGGCTGCATTACCTTTAATTGACTATCTGGAAGTTAGAAAACTTAAAAATTGTGAATTATGATGGGAAATCTTTTGCCTCCTTTAGAATCTATGGCACTATCTATCACATAAAACCTGATGGCAGTTGGACACTGACATATAACATAACCTTGTACCAGCCCACTTATGTGGTCTCCTTGAAGTATACAGAAAACAAACTTCCCCTCAAGGCTTCACTTTTCCTATGTGATAGACTGTGACATGCTGGGTCCCCTTATTTTAAAGAGTTCCTGGACATACCTACGTCCCGAAATCTGTCACTATCTCCCGGTCTATCAGTCAAGGTTTGAATGTTGAAAAAAACCTTATACCCGGGGAAGCCTCGAAAAAATCCGTCCTAGAAGCCTCCAGAACCACTCTTGGAAATTGCGTATTTTTTCGTATATCTCGATTTTTCGGGGGCGCCGAGAGCATCTGAACCTGATCAGAAGACTTGGGGATGTTTAAGCGACGTCGGCCTCAAAGCCCCAAGCCGATGTAACATAGCTGCAGATCGACGAAAAACGTCAATTTTTGACAGAATCGAAACATTTTGGGAATAATTTTAAGAATTTAGTATATAGTTTTTATCTGAAGGATAATTTCTAAAAAATATACATATAGTTAAAAGTCAAAAGTTTAATGGTGGGCCGATTTCCATGCACGCAAGTGTAGGTCCTAAGTGCTACAGTTCGTTTCTGGGATTCATGGCGTTAAAATTTCCTACGAATAAATGCTTTTATTGACATAAAGAAAATGAATTCTGGTCTACCATTTTCATTTTTAAAATTTGCCAGAAACATTTCTTTTATTTAAATATCTCTGAATCTATAGGTAAAAGTATTTCCTATCGCGCTCGGAAACATTAATACGAAAGTGACAAACATGACAGCCGCCTACTATGTTTTTTATGTAACAGTGAGTATCAATAACTGTTACTTAAATATGGTACAGAAGGTTATTTTATTTTTCCAGGCAAACTATTAAATTAATGAAAAAATAATAAGAGTAAAAAAGTTTTTAAATTAATTGGGCTATAGAATAGCAATTTCTTTTTAAATAAACTTACTTGCAAAAAAGATCTGGATAAAAATAGGGGGCAAAACGTATCCCAAAATTAAAGTTTCTAGATTCAACCGTTTTTGAGAAAAAAATCAAAACCAAATTCTTTGTCCCGCTTAAGGCTGGAATAACTTTGCAGAGGAAGCTTAAATTGAAAAACTGTACATGATAGATCCCCCTTAAAAACAACACATGTAGACCACTCCCTCCAAACATTTGCACATCATTACGGAACAACCTGTAAAATAGCATGAGAAAAGTCACATTATTTTAGCACAAAGAATCCGTACTTTTTTGTAACACTGTGTAGATCTTTGAATATAGAACCACATTCAAAAGTGTAAGTACCTACTATAAATTTGGGAGGAAGGGCGTGGACGTTGCTGGTTTTAAAATACATAATCCTGTTAAATATCATAAAATATGGGATAGTGTTCAAAGAATAATGTCTCGTTTTCCAAATTAATGATATCCTTCTTCTACGCGTTGCGACGTTTAGACTCCACATTTCGCGGTCATGATAGCAGCCTCTAATCTATTTTTGAGGTGCTATTGCCGGCATCCAAGAAAAACATTAAGGGGGCAACCGGCGCCGGCAGCCATTAGTTTATTTTGCGGGCACCTTTGCCAGCAGCAGAGTCTGCCTAAAAAATATGTCATCTACATAATATAACATATTTAGTCAACTCATTTTGTGCAAAATCTTCCATGAATAAATTGCTTATGACTGGTGATAAAGGAGACCCCACAGCCTTTCCAAATTCCTGTTGGTAAAATTCATTTCCTAGTTGAAAATAAGTGACTTTAACACATATAGTGTTATTAGTTCTAATATTGCATCTATATTCAAATTTGTCCTTTCTACTAAAGTCTGATGGTTTTCTAACTTTCTACGTAAAATATTCAATGATTTGTCAACAGGGACATTTGTAAAAAGGCTAACTACATCAAAGCTAGCTAATATAATATAATGATCCGTGGAAGTTGACCTTCCCGATTTGTTTTTTCTAAAAAAATGATGATTGTTTCTGATAAATGAATTTGAGTTTCCTACTAACGGATTAACAATTTTAAGTAAATGTTTTGCTAACAAATGACATGGTGAATTTATTGAACTTACAATGGGGCCAAGAGGAATGTTAGTTTTTTGTATTTTTGGTAAACCATATTAAGTGTGAAGGTTTTGAATGATGCGGAGTTAACAGTGTCCTTTGTCTCTGTGTCATTTGTTCGCGGTATTTATACAGTGTTTTGTATATTTCAGTTTCTATTGAAGTTGTACGGTTTTGTTTATCATCTGGTAAGTTCCTTCATTTAATAAATCAATTAATTTATTATCATACACAGTTTTTTCTAAAATAAGAGTTGCATTTCCCTTATCTGACCTAATTCTTCAGGTAATGCTTGAGCTGTTTCATCTACCGATGCTACTATGTCCAGTTTCGAAATTTTCTTGTCAAAAACAGAAAAGTTTAAGCCTTTTGCCAAAACTAGCAGCAATTAGATTACTTAAATTATATAGGATAAATAAAATATTACCAGCAGATAAGGGAAATGCAATTGTTTTTTTGGAAAAAAAAACTGTGTATGATAATAAACTAATTGATTTATTAAATGAAGGAACTTACAAGAAGATAAACAATTCCAAACTTATATGGTTTACCAAAGTAGACAAAACTATATATAGTGGAGTCAACGTAGACGAAAAATGGTGTTAATTAGGAATTAATTAGGGAAGTCATGGATTTGAATAAAACCTTTTGAAACACATTCACACATATTTTTATTTAAAAGTCCGCAGGTTGAAAAAGTGCGCTTAAAAAAAAAACAATAAAACAATTTGTTTTCGTTCCAAAATTAAGATTTGAAATTTGGCATGTGGGGATTAAACTTAAAAAATCGATTTTTCGCCGAAATTTCTCAAAAATCGTCTACAATTAATTGTAGAATCATTATTTTTCAATGAAAATGTATATTTTTATGTTTTTTGAGATGCTGATTATGAATATGAAGTAAAAATAAATGAAAAACAAAAGGACGCCTAGTAAAAATGAAGTTGAATGCAAGAATAATCGAATTTTCTTAAAGATTTCGTGAAATTTATTGCAGGTATTCATGAAAATGAATCAATACGACAGGTAGGGTAAGTAAATTAGAAATACGTTTAACGGAATAAAAAGTGAAAATATAGCTATTTACGAAAAGCTCAAGCAGATTTTTATTTATTTCATGGCATGCTTGACCACGGAAATCTTTGAAAACAAATACCTACCTTCTTCTTTCAAATGACATGTTAATAATAATTATTCTTTTGGCGATAACTCCGAAACTAATGAAGATATCGAAATACCAAAGTATTTTTTGTTGTAAATGTAATCGACTTTTCGATTATAACATAATAAATATGTCATTGAATTTAAAATTTCGGGGAAAATTGTAATAAAAGTTAAATTTTTTGAATTGCGCCCTCTAGCGGTGACCACGAAATTCGAAATGATCTTACTGGACAATCATTTGATAGAAGAAGGAAATCTCTCTTCAACAAGCCCAAATTCAACCAATTCGGTTAAACCAAACCGGAGTTAGCCATTTTAAGTCAAGGTTTATGCGCCCGTCTCACCTCTATTTGAAGAGTAAGAGCAAAAAATCCTTAACGAAAATTGTTCAGAATTTGCTGAAGAGTGCAATAAAATTATTTTTGATATTTATTAGTTTTTTAGAAAACTCATTTTTCAAACTTACTGTTGCGAATACGCCCCTAGCGGCCGACCTACAAACTTAAAAATAATTTCCAGCGATTTTTCGTGACCATATTACTTAAGAAGATTTTTTCCCAAAGCTCCAGGACTATTAATTCCTGAGATATGGTACCTATTCACCCTTAATGCAACACCCTGTATATAGCTTGGATTTTCGGGGGATATACAGGATGATTTTTTTAGGACTACCACCGCGAATTTCACGCTTATTTTGCGCCCTACAAAAAAAGCGTAAGAAACAAAAATGTGGCAATTTTGGACAGCTAAGTGGTGCTGCAAAAGAAATCGGCATCCATGGCCAACTTGTCGTGCAATACTAAAAAAAAAACCAAATTGAGCAAAACTATTAATGGCCGTGGAATGTTTATTTTAAGAGACAGAGGAAAACTTTTATATTGAAAATTGATGGCAATGAGAAGCTTTATCCATCCAGGTGCTCAGATAGTTTCAGCAAATTCCACAGGTTCTTCGGCTCTCTCGAGACCATGGAAATTTTTGTCGATTTTAAGTTTTTTTGGTACACCGCAAAAAGTTGGGCATGGAGGCCCATTCCTTTTTTAATGTGGCCTCGCTGACCAAAATTGCCATATTTTGTTTCCTTACGTATTTTCTGAGCGGCCCAAAATAATCGAAAAAATCGCTTAATAAGAAATAAACAAAAAAATTTTCATAGCCTCAAGAGAGCCGAAGACCCTGTGTAATTTTCTGAAACTATCTGAGTACCCATTTGCATAAAGCTTCTTAGTGCCATCAATTTTCAATATAAATGTTTTTCTCTGTCTCTTAAAATAAACATTCCACGGCTATTAATAATTTTGCTCAATTTGAGGTTTTTTTCATATTGCGCGACAAGTTGGCCATGGATGCCGATTTCTTTTGCAGCACCACTTAGCTGTCCAAAATTGCCACATTTTTGTAGGGCGCAAAATAAGCGAGAAAATCGCGGTGGTAGATCTAAAAAAATAATCCTGTATATAGGCTGTGCCGTTCGTCCCCACGTCAATACAAGCTGTGCTCCAAGGGAACAGAATCACATCTGCCGACTACCTGCCGACTAACACGCCCCACAAACACACGCACATACATACACACAAACGCATGTTCTCAGTGGATCGAAAATGGGGACTATGGTAGTATACAAACATGAATGAAGTATTTACTAGAAAGAAAGCGGAAATTATTATATTTATTAGAGAATTCGTACTATTGTATGAGAGGTGAGAACACATGAGAGTTTATTTTCCAAAAGCTGATAATCGAGGGCGGAAATTATGTAGAAAAAATATTTTGACTAGGAAATGGGAAGTTTAAAACGTTTACTTTCACTTAGGATTGGTCTCATCCCAGTGAGAAACCTCCTTCATCTTGATTCTTGGATTTAAAAATAAGAAAAATTGAGTTCTGCGTTTCGGGAAATTAATTATAACGCGGTTTTCTGCAAAAATAAACGAGAAAAAAGAGAATTACATTAAAATATCTTATGCTATCAAAAAGCACACGTTTTAAGCTTCAAAGAAGTCACCTATTGAGTTTCAGTATCTAATTTTATGCGGATATTATGAGCGTTTGAAATAAATATTGAATATACGATAGCAAGAATTTATGAAAAATCTCTATGTTCAAAGTGAAAAAAACAAAAACAAACGAGATTTGATATCGCAATCTTATATTGCTCTTTCAAAAGTACATACATTTAGTAGAAACATTCTGTAATATTGCTCAAAAATATTACAAATTGACCAAGTAACATCAATTATTGTGAAAATGCATGAAATTTTGATCAAGGTCAACTTTACAATAATATGACAGACGTATCCCTTAATGGAAATTAATGCTACAATATTTTTTTAATTGCTTTAGAGTGTCACTTTCCAATAAACTTTGTTGCATATGAATTAGTTGTGCGTGTAAAAAAGTTATTACTGTTGAACTGTCTCACACATTTTTTTTTTGAGAAATTGCCTGCTCTTTCGAATGGTCTTATTTAAATTTTATAAAAACGCTTATTAAATAAGTTATTAACAAAAAACCTATATTTTTGACAGTTATTGTTAAATAAAAAAAATCGCAGACTATTTTGCGCTGCGGACTCTTCGGATTTTGTTTTAAGACATCAAAGCGAACACATTCCAACAAAATCTAAAACTCCCGGAATTTGTTCGAAGTTATTTTCCTGGTTGACTCCACTAATAACATTCCTCAGCGCCCCATTGCAATTGCAATAAATTCACCATACCATTTCTTTAAATATTTACTAAATCCGTTAGTAGGAAACTCGAATTCATTTATCAGAAACTAATTTCAAAGCTAGCTTTGACGTGGTTAGTCTTTTTACAAGAAATGTCCCTGTTGACAAATCATTGAATATTTTACGCAGAAAGTAAGAAAATGATCAGACTTTTGTAGAAAGGACAAATTTTAATATAGATGCAATATTAGAACTACCAACACTATGTGTTAAAGCCACTTATTTTCAACTAGGAAATGAATTTTACCAGCAGGAACTTAGAATGGCTATGGGGTCTCTTGTAACACCATTCGTAAGCAATTTATTCATGGAAGATTTTGAACAACATGTGTTGACTAAATATGTTCACCAACCTAATGTTTGGTGGAGATATGTAGATGACATATTTGTTATATGGGAACATATGGAGAAGATGATTTAAATTCATTATTAAATTTTATAAACTCAGAACCTTCTATTACGAGTTCTATTAAGTTTACCATAGAAATTGAAAATAATAATCAATTACCTTTCTTAGATGTTTCTATACTGAAATCAGATAGTATAGAAACTAGTATCTATAGAAAACCAAATCTCCATTTTAACTCCAATCATATTAGTGTTAAAAAAAGAGTAATAACAGTTCAAACTCGTTGCCTTGGTTACCACCTTTATTGTTTAGCCTTCACAAATAAACTTCACAAATAAACTTGTCAAATACTGTCACTGACCAAGAATATTCTTTCAGCTTCAAAACTCTAGACTACTCTAGAATATTCTTGGCCAATGTTAGATGCACAAATCATAAAGTTCTAGCAAATTTCTAGAAAACCTATTAGTCCAAGAGCCGGCCGAATGATTTCAACTCTCATAAGATTATAGAATAAGATGTTATGCAAAATGGAGAGAGAGTATATTTCTTTACTCGAAGCGAGTAGGTTGCCTCAGATAATATAGGCCCGATCATTGTTATTTAAAGAACTTGTGGTTAATTTTTAATTTTTTAATAGGGACAACCCGTCCCACGAACATAATTTTAGTACTTTTCCGCAAAAGTCTTTTGATAAATCCGAAAGGTGCCGTTCTAAAAATCGAAGGAGGTAGATTTCTTAATTATTGGTCTTGTACTTTCCTCCAGTACCGAAAGAAACCTCGATATTTAACCAAATTTCTCGACTCCCGATTTTCAAGTTTGGAGAAACGGGACGGCTGTAGAATTAGCGAAATTAGCGGGAAATCCTGAGGAACCGCTCTTAGAAATGACGTGTTTTTTTCTCATTTTTTGATTTTTCGGGGGCACCGGAAGCATCTGCACCTCACCTGAAGACTTCCGAACCCAGAGCACCGAGCCGAAATAACTTAGCTGTAACTCTGCGAAAAAGGGCAATTTCTGACAGTTTTCGGACTTTGGCTTTTAGGTGACGGGAAATGCCGACCAATCACGTAAAAAAGATGCGTCCCACCTGCGTTGGTCGATTTTTCGCCGAAAATCCTTATTAACTAGAAAACGGGAAATAATTTACCTGGAAAAGTTTCGTTAAATATGTTGACCCGTTCTCCGGCCATCTCGCCATACCGTCAGATTATTGTTGCTCCATGGGCCCTATTTCCTATTTTGTTCTACATATACAGGGTGGCCCACCACGAACTGCATGGATCTATATATGGAAAACTAAAAGTAGGAAAATTCTGAAAATTTGGCACCTCACCAATGCCGATGGGCGCTGCTCAACTAAAATATTTTGGTGAATCTGGCACTTCCGGTTATACCGGAAGTCGATATCAACTTTCTTATCTCAAATGGAACACCCTATATACTATTGCATTTTTGGATTCTAGACATCATTTTGGAACAAAAATATGCAACATGTCCTATTTCTAAATCCGACCGTTTTTGAGATATTTGCTTTTTTCCGAAAAAAATTACAGGTGCAGACCTAAAGTCAATTAGCAATAATTTATACGAGGAAACCGCCAAATTTCAAAACAAATTTTTGGCATCGTGTAACAGAAGCCCTGACCTAGTGATCTCTGCTGAGAAATAAATCCGTTCTTATACAGGGTGTTCACAAAATATGAATAAAAATTACATTCAAAATGTGCTTAAATCTCGAAATTTTCAAATGGAAACCCCCATTTTTTTAATGCGATCTTATTCACCACTAAAAATGATGACAACTTTGTGTAAGGTTTCCTATACCCAAATGCAGTAATTTTCGATTAATTTACGAAAAACCCACTTTTCGCCCATAAAATGCGAAGTTTGCTTAACGCTTGGAAAATCGTATTAGCCGTGGACGTTGAAAAGACAATCGCGGCTGAGGAAATGTCACTTCGCATTTTATGGTCGAAAAGTGGGTTTTTCGTAAATTAATCGAAAATTACTGCATTTAGGTATAGGAAACCTTACACAAAGTTGTCATCATTTTTAGTGGTGGATAAGATCGCATTTAAAAAAATGGGGGTTTCCATTTGAAAATTTCGAGGTTTAAGCACATTTTGAATGTAATTTTTATTCATATTTTGTGAACACCCTGTATAAGAACGGATTTATTTCTCAGCAGAGATCACTAGGTCAGGGCTTCTGTTACACGATCCCAAAAATTCGTTTTGAAATTTTGCGGTTTCCTCGTATAAATTGCTAATTGACTTTAGGTCTGCACCTGTAATTTTTTTCGGAAAAATGCAAATATCTCAAAAACGGTTGGATTTAGACATAGGACATGTTGCATATTTTTGTTCCAAAATGATGCCTAGAATCCAAAAATGCAATAATATACAGGGTGTTCTATTTGAGATAAGAAAGTTGATATCGACTTCCGGTATAACCGGAAGTGCCAGATTCACCAAAATATTTTAGTTGAGCAGCGCCCTTCGGCATTGGTGAGGTGCCAAATTTTCAGAATTTTCCTACTTTTAGTTTTCCATATATAGATCGATGCAGTTCGTGGTGGGCCACCCTGTAATCGTAAGAGAGTAGATTTGGCTAAAAATTAACCACAACTTCTTTAAATAACAATGATCGGGCTCATATTAATTAAGGCAACCTACTCGCTTCAAGTAAAGAAATATACTGTCTACATTTTACATAACATCTTATTCTATAATCTTATGAGAGTTACGAAATCATGCGGCCGGCTCTCATACTATATGGACAACAATGAAAAGTAAAAGAAAATGGGGCCTTGTGGGTCTCAGGCCAACAAAGCTGTAACGGAAAATGTCTACAAAATAATCATAAAAATTATAAAACTGTAAGTAGAATAACAAAACCTAAAATTTGGAAAACTATGAGGCGCCGTTTGGGCCAAAATTAATCTTTTGGCGATATAGATGTATACAAAATGTACCTTCCGATATACAGTGTGTCCCAAATTCGATGCTCACCATTGGGATCTCAGTAACTACAAAAGATAGATAGACAATTTTATGGCCAATCTGATGCCGCTGAGAAATCAAGGCTAACTGAGATCGTTTTCGAGTTATTCTCAAAAAACCGAATTTTATCATTTTCGTTTTTCATAAATATCTTAGAAATCGATGGTTTTGCAAAGACAGGACTTTGACATTATTAAGGCACTTTTATCCAACCTTGTTAGCAGTAATGTCAGTTTCTTTAAAAAAGTTTTCATTTTCGAGATATGACCCACAACTTTTGATTTTCTTATGGACGCCATCTTGGATTTGTACAAATTCGAAATCTACAAGAAATTATCTTTCCAATGATGTGTCACACTAATGATTTTTTCGTTAGTTCTAACACTTAAAAGCGTTTTTTTGCCTAATACTAAGTAGGCCATGACAAGTCTGTCAAAACAAATGCAACTCTCAGTTGTTGTTATTGTTATGAAGTCGTCAGTGTTCTGAGATATGTGTAAAAATGCCGTTTAGTACTAGCGAAAAGGTGGATATGTACAGTGGCAAAAAGAGTTTATCAGACATTATACCCTGAAAGGCAGCAGCCTCACCGCTCAATTTTTCTTAGATTGAGTAGGAATTTAGAACAACATGGGAGTTTTGTTGTGCCCAGACCGAAATATGGTTCCAATCGATTGCACCAAGAAGATGTTGAAAACATTGAACAAAGTATTAATGAAACACCGACGATTTCAATTCGAGAGATAAGTCGCAGAACTCTTTTGCCGAAAACGACTATTCATAGATACTTGACAAAAAATAAATATCACCCTTATAAACCCGTGATAGTGCAAAAGTTAAGGCCGGGAGATACTGAACGCCGACTTGATTTCTGTCATTGGTTTAACAATCAGCGTGAAGTTATTGATAACTTTCCATTAAACATTTGCTGGACCGATGAAACAAGATTTCATAACAATGGCATTTTTAATAAACATAATCACCATTACTGGGCTGTTAATAACAAAAATTTGGATTCAATGTTTGGTGTGGGATATTAGGTGGGTACGGATGTACAGATGCCTGCATACACATTACTTATTTTTTATTTCAGGAAGTAGATTGCTGGGTCCAGTAATTTATGATTATACTCTAAGTGGCCCACGATACTTAGAACTGCTGCGACATGAGATCTCTGGTTTTTTAGATGAAATACCACTAGCGGAATATAACAGGATTTGGTATCAACATGACGGCGCGCCGGCACATAATACAGGTGTGGTTCGATACTATCTAGAAAATCAATTTCGTCATCAATTGATAACCAACAGTGGGCCTGTTAGGTGGCCTGCGAGGTCGCCGGACTTCACTTGATTTTTATCTTTGGGGATACGTCAAAAATGCAATTTATCAAGAACCAGTAGAAGATATTGATGCATTGCAAGAAAGAGTTTTAGATACATTGCAACATATTAAACGAACACATTTGAGAAAAGCTGTAAATCATGTTCGTTCCCGCCTAATAAGGTGTATCGAGAATAATGGGGCCCTTTTTGAACAATTCTTTTGACTCTTGATGTTATTATTCCAGATTATTTGTTATTAAACTTCGTTTTGTGTACTTTTTTTAGTTTTATTCATGGTCTACTACTACACTAACAGTTTGTTGCATTTGTTTTGACAGACTTGTCATGGCCTACTTAGTGTTAGGCAAAAAAACGCTTTTAAGTGTTAGAACTAACGAAAAAATCATTAGTGTGACACATCATTGGAAAGAGAATTTCATGTAGATTTCGAATTTGTACAAATCCAAGATGGCGTCCATAAGAAAATCAAAAGTTTTGGGTCATATCTCGAAAATGAAAACTTTTTTAAAGAAACGGACATTACCGCTACAAAGGTTGGATAAAAGTGCCTTAATAATATCAAAGTCCTGTCTTTGCAAAACCATTGGTTTCTAAGATATTTAAGAAAAACGAAAATGATAAAATTCGGTTTTTTGGGAATAACTCGAAAACGATCCCAGTTAGCCTTGATTTCTCAGCGGCATCAGATTGACCATAAAATTGTCTAAAACTTTCCCCATTTAATCGACTCTCTATCTTTTGTAGTTACTGAGATCCCAATGGTGAGCATCGAATTTGGGACACACTGTATATAATTTGGGGTTCCATGAACTGCCACGCTATAATGGGGGCGCTCACGCTTATTGGCCGTTAATGGCTGCTGTCAGGTGTTCGGTGGCTTCGCTCGATTAGAAAAAGTTATTCATTATAGCGCGGCAGTTCATGGAACCTCAAATTATATATATCGCAAGGTACATTTTGTATATATCGCGAAAAAATATCTATATCGCCAAAAGATTAATTTTGGCCCAAACGGCGCCTCATAGAAAACAGTGCAAACGTGTTCATTTAAAACTGTACAAATCCGTGAAATCTTCATTTTTAGAGATAATCGCCTAAACTTTTTTGTTTGAAAGGCCTTCAAAAACCACTTCTTTTGACCTTCCTGCCATTTTTAAAATGCAAATCCAGGGCCGGCTGCGATTTTTTTATACCCACAATTTTCACGAAAACCATTTAGCCATTTTTTTTTATTTAAAATCTGACCCCACAGCGTTAATCAGAACACCCCAAAACCCTTATGTACCAAATTTGAATAAAAAATATACAGGGAGTTCCATTCTGCAGGGTGTCAAATTAGAGCAAATTAGGAATTTTAAAGGCATCTGCCAAGTTAAGTATGCCATGGAATCCCCTCAAAACAGTTGAATGGTCAATAAGACCACTCAAGGTGTTGGTATGCAAAGGTGAAATACAAAATATACAGAGTGTTATCTGTGCCATCTCAAATTACTGAATTTTTTGAACTTTGTACGTGTATAACAAAACCGCTCCACGCACTATAAACGAACTAAATCTAAAAAATACAGAAGCCTGTCAGTCAGTATGTTCATATCAGTTAAGGTAGCTAGTGTGCCACAACAGGAAACGCCCAGAAAATCTATCATCTTAGACAGTGACTTTGTTGAGAAATGTCCAATAATTTAAATTATTTTTATTTGTTGATTGGCATTTTGTAAAGAAATAAATTACTTTTGTGTCTATTAATATTTTTTCAATGATTCCAGAGCACTCCTGACCAGTAAAAAGTTTAATAAAAATTCAGAATTTTGAGATGGCTCAGAGAAAAATACCCTGTATATTTTTGTAGTAAATCTTTTCACACCAATATTTTGAGTGGACCTGTTGACAATTCAACTGTTTTGAAGGGATTCCATGGCACATTTGACTCGCCATAATGTCTTTAAATTTCCTATTTTGCTCAACTTTGAGACCCTACAGAATGGAACTCCCTGTATATTTTTTGTTCAAATTTGGTATATGGGGGTTTTGGGGTGTTCTGATTAAAGCTGTGTGTGCAGATTTTAAATAAAAAAAATCGCTAAATGGTTTTCGTGAAAATCGGGGGTATAAAAAAATCGCAGCCGGCCCTGTATTTGCATTTTGAAAATGGCAGGAAGGTTAAAAGAAGCGGATTTTGAAGGCCCTTCAAACAAAAAAAAGTTTAGGTGATTATCTCTAAAAATGAAGATTTTACGGATTTGTACAGTTTTAAAGTTGGTCACCCTGTAGGTAACGACTTTAGTCGCATTTTTCCTTACAATATATTCAAATTAATTTTAGTAAACCTACATCAAATCATTCAATTTTACTACTACTTTTACTGTCTACATGCATTTTCATTATTAAATTTGTTTTTAAACCAACCTCTTTTACGAAAAAACTTTATTTCAATATTTCGCGAAGTAAGAAAGTAACAAAGGATAACATAAAAACGTAAATGGTGACTGACGATAAAGCAGAAAAACTAAGAGGGAAGGGGGCTATCTGTAAGTGGATAGTGTTTAAAACGTCATTTATAAATGAACATGCATAAAAATATAGACTGGGGCGGCGGTGTCCGAGTGCCCATAAAACCATAAATATATATATATATATATATATATATATATATATATATATATATATATATATATATATATATATATATAGACTAAATATAGTAACATTGCATGATTTTAGGTAGGTTTAACTTGAATAAAATATGTATTAAGGAAAACACAAAAAAAAGATTTTCTAGAGGTTTCAATTCTAGTATAGCGGTATACAATTGAAAGGCGACATAAAATTTCATAATTTGACATACACTGCGTCCCACTTAAAAGGGTAAGCTATCTCCTCAAACATTTTTATTTGTGCACCAATTTTGAAAAACTTTGTAGACACGTACCTAGCTCTCAAAAAACCAAATACATGGCCTTCTGGGATCACTTGTAGGGGTTCAAATTTCGGGAAGTGCTCTTAGCGAATTTTTTAGAACAAAACTTATGACGGGTTTTTGTTTAGGACCACAATATATCTTTGCACAATTTGACTTTGTTTGCATTTTTTATTTCTAAAAGTTGTAATATTTTGTAATAAACATAGTTAATTTAAGGTTCCATAGCAAAATAGAATTTTCAGTTAGGAAACAAAAAGTTATTAAGGGCATTCGGGCGTTACTTCACCAATAAATAAATAAATAAATAAATAAATAAAATCTGGAAATATAACGGGGATGATTCATAAAAGCTATTCTTTCTATTAGGGCGTATTCTGTATAGCTAAGGAGGCCATGGAAACCTGGAAACAAAAGTTGTTGATTGCCAATGCTATTTTTTAGCTTGGTTTGGTGTTTATTGTTTAACAAAAAAAAAACGTATACCTAATGAAAACTAGAATAAAATAAAATGTCGTGGTAATATGTTTTATGTGGTCCTGAACAAGGATCCGTCATCAGTTTTCTTCTAAAGAAAACTAAAAATATTTCCCATATGTGTGGCACTGTTAGATATTATGCAAATTTTTCAAAATCTCTTTCGTATAATATAATATAATAAATGCCCATGGTTCTTGGGACAAAAATGTGAGTGTCATAATAAAAATTAAAAAAAAGTTAAGTGAGCCCAGATAAGTGATGAAAAAATGTAAAAGACAACAAAAATTCGAATGGAAATTTGATCATCTAGAAATAAGACTTGGCTTGATTAGAAACTAATTTGTGATATAATTTCAATTTCGAAAATCAAGGCTTTGAAATTGTTTAATAAACTATTTGTTCCTACCTGCAAAGAGTCGTTTAACGTTTAATTCGCAAAAAATCAAACTAAGCCTAGGCTTTTGAACATTTTCGCACCTATTCAGTTCTTCATAATGAAGAAGTTTCTTTAATAACATTTTGACATGAAGGCTACAGTAAGGGCACTCTTCTAAAAAAGGTAAAATGCAAGACAATCAAAGTAGGCCTAGGCCTACTCAGCTTTTTAATATCAATTTTCTGAGAGCAGAAAATTTGGGTAAAATGACATAGCAATACATTTTTTTCGGGCAAAAAATATGAAAATTTAAAGAAATCAAGGGGGGTGTTAATCTTAAGGCGGATCTCACTGTATAATATTCTGTCGGTGAGCACAAATAATGCAGTTTATATGCATTATTTGTGCTCATCCTACATGATTAATAAGTATTTCCCCATCGACGCATTTCGAAATATACGGAAAAACTGCCAGCGTTTCGAATATTTACCCAAGATTTTCGAGGGGGTCAACCCCTTTGGAAACGCTCGATCAGCTAACTTTTTTGAAAACAATAAAACACCAAAAAAACAATAATACTCCAGTTAGAGAATTATGAAAAAGAGACAAAAGCGCAACTCGCAGAAAACTGGTAGATATATGACGGCTCTTTGTGGCATTGTTAAGGTGGCGTAATAATTTCGAGCACTAGAGACTAGAGCAACATAGGCCGTGGTCCGAATCATGCTTATGGCCCTAACAGCGCTAACAGCGCAGGCGGTCCTAATTACGTTTACAGCCTTTAAAAACTGACACTTAAACCATATGACGTTCTCGGTGACGTCACAACTTGGCGCCTACGGTACCGACGGTCTCCGGCGTGAGCACCGTGGGCTTGTAAACAATATAACAATATAACCTCAATTTTAAATGGTTTTGGAAACGTTTAGTATTCGTTCTGACTTGTCCGGGCCCAAAAAGTGCAAAATTTTGCTTGAGAACAAGAACGAAATAATTACCTACCTGCCCTTATGCTTGTTTCCAAGCCAGTTAGAGAGTCTACAAATAAGTAATACCCTTGTTTATGAATACTCTAGTTAGCCAATGTCTGACACTGACATAAGGATGTGACAGAAATACGATAAATACAGGGGACAGATTGTGCAAAAAATAAAGTTGTCTAGCTGTTTTTTTCTTGGCCACTAGGCACTAGGCCACTTTAATTTTTGGCGCCATCTGTTGCTTGTATCCAATATTGCTCCCGTATCCTTATGACTCTGTCACATATTGGCTAACTAGGGATTCCATAAACAAGGGTAATACTTAATATGTTCTTGGGAAGCATCATAAGTACCTATCATAATATTATTATGGATAATTACAAATTTAATTAGTATAGTCTTCATTATAACCAGGTAGGTTTTTTCTGGATCACTGATATGGCTTTCACAAATGGAAACAGCTGCTTCAAGAAACGCCCTTTTTGTTCATCTCTGATGAAAATTTTAATTTTGACACCAGACTTTAGTCTGTCACTCTTATGGGTGACAGGATAAAACACAACCACAAATTCGCGGGTTTGTAAGCGCACTTACGACCGATCCGAATCGAATCACTCAATCAGACAGTTGTCAGCGCCCTAACAAATCGGACCGATCGTAAGCGATCTGAGCCCTGTGAGCACTGGCAGCGCGATTCGGACCACGGCCTAAGGGTGACACGATAAAACACGTCAACTTCCCAAGTTTCTATGCGCACTTACGACCGGTCCGAATCCAATCACTCAGACAGTTGTCAGCGCGCTAACAAATCAAACCGATCGTAAGTGATCTGTGCACTGTGAGCATTGGCAGCTCGATTCGGACCACGGCCATAGAGTCTTGAAATACAGTGTAAGTAAAATCACAGAAACTAATGTCAACATTGGCTACAGTTATGGCAAAATAGAATGCCACCCTGCGCACGCTCCGTGAACTATCAGATTCATTTACCTACAGTGGTGACAGGTTTTTTCTTTTTCAACTGCTGAAGATAAGAAATTGTAAATCCGTATATTTTATATCCATAACATGTATCGTTACTGCCGAAAGGTAAACATTTATGGAGTGGTCGCCCATAAACATTTTTAACAGACTTCAAAAAAGGAGGAGGTTATCAATTCGGTTATATATTTTTTATGTTTGTTACCTCAGAACTC
Source organism: Pseudeuparius sepicola (assembly GCA_963920635.1). Lineage (NCBI taxonomy): Eukaryota > Metazoa > Arthropoda > Insecta > Coleoptera > Anthribidae > Pseudeuparius > Pseudeuparius sepicola. Next base: position 51,125,790 of record OY987300.1, on the reverse strand, counting down.
CGTCATTTATAAACCAATTTGGACAATTCTTTTTTATTTGAAAGGGTATACCTACAGAATAGTCCCATTTAAATTTGAAGAAAAAATTCCACCCCTAAGGGTGGAAAAATAGGGGATGGAATTTCATAATGGACCGATTTCGATGATTCTCTTTTTATTAGAAAGGGATCACTTTAGGAGTGGCCCCATTTAAATTTGAAGAAAAATTCCACCCGTAAGGGTGGAAAATAGGGGATGGAATTTCATATTGGACCGATTTCGATGATTCTTTCTTTATTGGAAAGGGGACACCTTAGGTGTGGTCCCATTTAAATTTAAAGAAAAAATTTCACCCCTAATAGTAGATGATTCTTATTTTATTAGAAAGGGGTTACCTTAGGGGTGGTCACATTTAAATTTGAAGAGAAATTAAATTTGATCCTAAGGGTGGACTAATAGGGGATGGAATAATAGGGGATGGAATTTAATATTGGACCGATTTCGATAATTCTTAATAATTCACTAAAAAATAAGAAATAAAAAATTTTAACAAAAAAGTTAAAACCTACTTCAAAAATTTGCCCGTATGCACACTCCACTAAAAAGTTAAGAAAAATTAACAAAAAATAACACCGACTTCACAAATTTGCCCGTATGCACATTTCAACTAAAATTTTAGAAATATTGTTCTCAATCTAAATTGAGGTTATCTTTGGAGTCGGTGACAGTAAGTTATAATGTATGTAGGATATGACATATTCATATCTAAATAGATTTAAATTCCTTGCCTTGACTGTCACGAAATCCAAAGATAATTCAATTTATAAAGAGAAAAATATTTCTAAAATTTTAGTTGAAATGTGCATACGGGCAAATTTGTGAAGCCGGTGTTATTTTTTGTTTTTTTTTTTTTAATTTTTAGTGGAGTGTGCATACGGGCAAATTTTTGAAGTCGGTTTTAATTTTTTTGTTAAAATTTTTTTTACATACAATATTGAAGGAGATAAGCAACTTTCCATATTTTTTATTCTCCCTGGCTCTGTATACGCCTAATATTATTTTTTACAGTTTGAAAAAATGTAGGTAGATAAGGAGGTTTCAAACATATTTTATTATAAAACTAAGCTTTATTAAATATAAAATATAACAATGTAAAAAGCTTATAAATTGAAACACTACTTTAGTTTTCGGTTTTGTTTGTTAACACTAAATCAACATTATACTTCTCTTTAACGTCATCGTTGACGAACCAAGCAAATTTATTCTTCATCGGACCACCTTCTTGGCCTTTTCTCCATGTAGCCATTTGCTTTAGATTTTTTATCAAACTAGATTTCGATGTGCTTACAGGAAGCCCATTATTAATCATATGAGCCATAAACTGTTCTATCAGCGTTTTTTGACTATTCCCATTTCCGTCAACAAGTTTAAGAAATAGTGGCACGTGCTCGGTAGGCAACTCTTGAAAACCTTTGGATTTTTTTGCCGACTTGTTGAATATATCGCTGCGCTTTTTAATGACGATCTGTCCATTGCTGATTATTTCGAACAGTTCAAGATACCTGTGGATACTTTCATCTATATTGCTGCCATCTTTGTTACGCCAAATGCAACCGATCGAACGAGGTTTCAATTTGTGGGTCTTCGATTTCATATCTTCTTCAAATTCGTCGTGAAGAAACTTTAGTTTCTGCTTCTGAGATTCCGGAGATAATCGAGCATTTTCTTCATCATCGATCTCATCGTCGCTCAAGTGACCGTGAGGAACGAAAAATTCATTATCTACCTCATAATCATCCTTTTCATCTTCATTTTCTTTATCAGCTTCGTCATCTGAGCCATTAAGAGACTCCCCTTGTTCCTCTTCCTCCCAGTCATCATCGGAGTCTTCTTCATAATTAAACATATCCTTATCTTCGCCAAACGGCTTTCTTGCGGATATGAAATTGCTTTTCTTCCTCCAAGTGCCAAAATATGGAGGTCGCTTATTTTCATGAAACATGAGAAACTTAACCCGCAACAGTTTAATCTTGGAGACATCTTCACAAATAGTTTCTCCTAGATTTCCTCCTTCGACAATAGCCACATCATCTGTTTCCTCGTAAGGCCAAGTCGTATATCCTTTGCCCACGTGTTTCCCAGACTTGAGGTCTCGCAAATAAGACGCTTTTGAAATTTGGGTTTCTATACATTCTTCTAGGTGTTTCTTTTCGGTTTCAGTAAGTGGATATCTACGCGCGGGTGGCAATCTCATATCAGACTTAATCTCAAAAGGCATGAAATTCGACAGAGTTACTTCTGTTTTTTTCTCTTCTTGCGTAGAGTCAGATTTCTTAGCCACAAAGAAATTTACAAACGCAGCAACTGTTTTTTGCTTTTTTTCTTCCTCCCTTTGTTTTTCTTTATTTTTTTCTTCGATTTCCTGTTGTTTTTTAATTTTTTCTTGTTCCTTTTCTTTACGCTTCTGCTCTTCCCGTTCTTCCTTTTCCTTCTTTTTTTGTTCCTTTTCTTCCTTTTCTTTGCGTTTCTGCTCTTCTTTCATTTCTTTTTCTTTCTGTTTTAGTTCTAACACCTTCTGCCTTTCAGCTTCTTTCTTGTTTTTTTCAGCTTCCTTTTCCTGTTTTTGCTTCAACTTTTCTTGCCTAATACGTTCCTTCTCCTCTTCTTTCTTCTTTCGTTGCTCTTCCCTATCCTTTATTTTTTCCTTGCGTTTCTGTTCCGAATCTAATTTCTTTTGAATTTGTTTGGGAGTCAGAGGTTTCTTCGGTGTGCTATTCCTCAATTCGGATACCTTAGAATCAGAATCTGATGCGACGGATTTATCTTTGTCTACATCGCTATCCACTTCTATTTGAGAGTCCTCCAAAATACTTAGAGATAAATTGCAGTCATCGACTTCCATGGAATTATCAATTCCGGTAATGGACTCCTCTGATTTTTCACTTTGAGGGATCGAAGAATCAGAGGGACCTTTCTCTTCATTTGTTAGGTTATCAGGTTTTAGTTCTTCAGTACTAGTTTCCTCGATTTTGGTATCCTCGATATTTTCATTCTTCACTAATTTGGTTTTAGCACTGTTGTCATTTAGGCCGGTGAGAATAACAGGTTCTATATTCTTCAATAGCTCTTGGGATACATCTGAAGTGGTTTGAACTTCCTCAGTTTCATTGGGAAGGCGATTTGAACTGGAAAAAATAGTTTTTTGTCAGTGGCTTATTCTCTTCAAACTCTCGGCAAGTCGTCAGCTCCATCCTGAGACCAAAATCCTTAAAAATACACAAATTATGAGAAGGAAATAAGTTGAAAACACAGCCAACAAAAACTGCAACCCAAGAAACGAAACAATGTTCAGTTTACCTACCTTTCTAAATATCATAAATATTAAAATTTCGGTCTAAGGTGGAAATGACAACTTACTGTCATTATTTTAAAACAATTAACACATTAATTTAGTACAAGCGTGTCGTCATTCTCCTTTTAAGTAATAATTCATGAAGTCTACGGTGCTCATTGACAGGACATCACTTAAAGTACACGGATACAGACTGAATGCGTATTACTTTGCAATTATTACCAAATGATAATAATTTGTATCACGGTTCAGCAACTGCCGATGGCAGGATAATAGATAAACGGAACTAGTATTTTATAGCTATATGCCTCTAACAGTGGGCTAACCACGCAAAAAGCTTTCAGCAGCTTCAGCCATAAATATGACATAAGAACGGCATCACAAACTCGCTGAAGGTGCATAAACTATTCAGTTTTATTTTATTTAACACAATCTGAAACAGTTATTTTTCCTTACGAGTTTGGAATAATACAAATAATTTATAAATAAAGGCAAAAGTTTACATTTAAATGGAAATAATACATATAAACGCTACACTATAACATTTGCATTCTTGATTTTTTTATTCGGCATTCAACCAGTCATAAAAACAAAACCGAAATGGAAGTTGACTGTCTTAAACAAACAACTACATTAATAGTCAAAACGAGACTGAATCACATCACATAAACAAAACAAATATGGTTTTTACTTAAGTACTGGAATGGGGAACTTTAGCATTTTTTTTATTTCTTTAATATATTTGCGTACCAAATATCAGCCCTCAAAGCGCAATATTTAATTTGCAATAAATAATTAAAGTTGTGACCGCAAGCTCTTCATTTGAAACGACACGAAAAGCGCGGGAATGGTTTTGACGTCATATAGCTCGATCGATCAGAAAACAGTGACAGAAGTGACAGCTACACAGAATTAGGAAAGGAAGAATGGAAATTGAACGTTAAAATAAACAGTTCGGAGACCCATTTCCAGAGGGATCTGATGTAGGTCAAAAATAAAAACCACCTAAAAATCAAAATTTAACAAGCACTTCATTAACAGAGGCCCCAGGACTAGTAATTTTTAGGTCTCGGGTTCAATCGCACAAGAAGTTTTTTTAATTATCACTGCATTCTACTTATCATTTTTAGTAATATTTGATAGTCGCCGACGTCAACGTTTCGCTTCGTATATACCCGGCGCCCGGCATATACCATGCAGTAATCCGCCAGTAATCCGCTGCGAAACACGTGTGCGGCGCTGCCTTTGATGTCGGCCGCCGGCTCAAGTGACCCAACTTCTATTTTATTCTGTAAACTTTGACCATAGTCGCAAATGACAATGAAGTCGAAATAATAGTAATAATCACCCCTCCCCCGCACAAGAATATGGTTGTTTCTGGGATACACCTAGTTTAGAGTATTGTGAGGATGACGATGGTTTTATTATATTACCTTAATTTGTGGAGTAAAATAATATGAAATGCATTAAGAAATAAGTTAAAAAACTAATGTTTATATGAAACAGTTGCCTTAATTTGAGCAAAACTCTATACAAAAAGCCAGCAAGTTTATGTTAACCCCGAATGATTTTCCGCAATCTCGTAAAACGAAATAAAACAATCTGGCAACCGTATTGCCTATTGCGTACGAGTGTCGTTCTGCTTCATACTTTACACTTGGCTGCTGATACATGTTGCACTTGGGCACCCAAGTTGCCATCGCAACGTACAACACTGGCTGTTCGCGCACCTGCTCCAGCCTTAGGCGGTTAAAGTCCTGAAGGAGGCCATCTTTGTGGCCTCTGCCGCCGCCCAACTCGTAGTGGACGGCGTACGACACACCCGAGGTCACCATTATCACAAAATTATCACCGAAGATACACAGATATCACAGCAGTATTATTGCACTGAGATTGGCGCGACCTTCCACTGAAGTTGGCGCGAAATATTTTTGGAAAATGTGAGGTGGATTTTTTCCAAACTGGTCCATTAGGCTATGAAGGAGGAAATAAGTAAACAATCTGGAATAGACCGGGGTTAGTTAGTTGGTTGTAATTTTAGTCAATATGCCTTTCAGAGGGCATTATGCGTGTATTCTCAGGGGTAATATAACAAGTGATGTGCCTATTATCGATATCTTTCGTTAATTTCTTGAAGTCTATTTGCTAACTGTCATTTAGGATGAGACATCAGTTTTGAATATATTTATTGTATTAACAAGATATGTGACGATCAATGTGTTAACTAAAATTGTATCTTCTAGTCCTATATTAAATTTGATACTGTGAAGACGTTATCGGGTTACCGATCAGTTTTACTTACCACAATATTGGTTTACCGTAACTAGGGAGTAGGATGTCAGCGATTATTTCCCTCATACTGCTTGCATCCAATAAGGTAGCTCCTTCCATAAAAATCCAACCAATGATATGCCTCTGCTAGCGATAATTTGCACTAGTGCAATTACCGGTAATTGCACTTGTGCAAATTATCACTTCGTTGCTTAGCAACCGCGAATCTGTTGGATACAAACACGTACCTACTTCTTAAAGTTTGTGTGATTCACACTGTTCCAAATTATGCAGCTTATAAATTACGTTGCGGTATTATTAAGCATTATATCAATGAATCTATATAACGTTTACATTGCTAAATTCTTGTTATTTAGACCTCCGCCTCCGTTTAAGATTATGACACATTCAGAAAATAAACCAACGCCGACAGGGTGTAGGTATAATCGCATTTGCCTTGGATACCCAAGCGCATTGTTTGTTTACTCGAACGCTACAGTCGAAGCTGTCAATAAACTCGTTCAAAATGAGTCGTTTTGGAAATGTAAAGTAAAAAATTAATACAGAAATTATTAAATCGTACTCGTGAAATAATCTCGACAAATACCACTCGTGCCGGAAATTTTTCTAGATAATTTTATTCTCAAGCCCTATTTTGCCCATTAGCAAAACCACTCGTACAAATTGGGCTTTTATTTTCAGAGATAAAAGCCCAATTTATACTCGTGATATTTCTAGGCAAATAGCGCTTTCGAAAAAATTATCGATAAAAATCCCGGCACTAGTGATATTACATACGATAATACCACTACCTAAAGGGATGTTATTGTCACTAGTAATTGCCCTAGTGCTTGAATTATTGCCGGACATTTTTCGAGTACACATCTGTCAAAAAATTTCCGCTGTAATCACCTCCTGCGGCCTAGAGCAAGTGAGAATATTTCCGGAAATTTTTTGAGTTGCCATGACAACGAGGCAAAAAACGAGCCTCTGATTGGTCAAAAAAGGTAGGTATGGAATTTTCACGTAAACTTGTAGTTGAATAAAAAAAATTTCCGCGATTCGGGACAGGCTGTGAATGATAATTACATTATAAAGTTGTTATTATAAAACAGCTAAAGAAAAGATGGCATAGCGTTTGCGTATGCCCAAGTACAGTTTGCACTGAATAAATCGTGTAAAATTAGGGAAAACATTTCGTGATTTTAGTCAATTCAACACTTGGCCGTACGCAAACGGCATGTCATCGTTTCTTCGAGTTTTGGCAGTCTATTCAGAAAGGGGAAAAGTTATTTATTCAAATACCTACAAGTTCACGTAACCATAAAACAGTCCTTTGGAATTCTTTATTTCGAACTTAATTTTAAAATACATGCCAACCTCCTTAAAATTGTACCGAAACTCATACTAGTCTGAACATATGAAGAGCCGAGGATGACTCTCTGATTCATACTTTATTATCATGAGAATATAAGCATATGCAATGACCTCTGAAAGTCATAGTGACTAAAATCACAACCAAAAATCTGTCACTAACTCCCAGTCGAGGACGGTCAGGTTTTGGAGAACGTCATATCAACAATTACCCTATAATGTTTTTTATTGGCACTGAATGCGTGAATTTTTGGAAACTGTGGGATTGCACCGGTCGACTCGTTACTCATAATTCTGTAAATATCTGCGATATTTTTTAAGTTAAAAATACAACCTTTATATATGGGAAGTAGTCTCCCAAAAATTAACAGAAAGTCCCCAGAAAAATAAATATTTTTCTCCTAGATGCTACCCCTGCTTCTTGTTGTCAGGGGCATCCCTAAATGTCTCTTTCTGAAAGGGCCTAGGTACAGGCGCAAGTTCAACACAATTGATAACTTTTTACTACATCCGTTAAAAGTTCGTAAAGCATTTGATCGTTTCAATGCAAAAAGGATTACGACTTAATATGCCGTAGTGATCCTTTGTTCATTCTTCTGTGCCTAAAAAGGATCTTGCCGATGATTTGCTGATTTTGTTGCTGGTTATCTATTAGCTGTTTTCATTGTAGCTTCTGTCACACAAAAAACGAGGCTTCAGGTTCTCCCTATACTAGATGTTCAGTGTATTCTTCCACTGCACATTACATATAATATGTACTTATTCCCAATATGATGCTATTAATCAAACAGTTTTATAAGACATCTTATCTGCAAATTAAGGTTTTTTCGGTTTGCAATTGAATTTTGCCACATCCTGCAGATTTCAAGACTTCGCGTTACGCCATTAAAATTCGTATTTATTAATGTATTAGTGGATGAAACAAAACGCAACATGCAAAATAGCTATAACCACAGACTAACGAGTAATACAGACAATTCCTTAGCGACATATGTCAAAAGGAGACTCGCTTTTTAGCAAAATATCTTCTAAAGGCATGAATAATGTGCATTTTATTTGATTTTACGTTAATCTACGTAGCAAAGATATTCTATTAGAACCAAATTTATGCTTAAAATACTGTCTGTCTTTCGGTAAATTGAAATGGAGACTCGCTTATTTTTGACACATGTCCGTAAGGAGGCTTCTGTTGCAAAGCTACTTATTCTGTGCTATAACATACGATGATGTCATTAGCTAGTTACCGTAGTTTCGCCCTGTAGAAATCTGATGAGTTATTTAAATCGAATCCTATATTAGGATGTAGGACCGCATTCTACTCATAAAATTGCAGGTCCAGTGTTTTATCTTTTCGCGAACAGTTTAAGTGGGCCTTAGTTTTTGGTTCTTGAGTAAAATTATTCAACGAGGTAAATTTGGCGCAGGCTACTATAAAATGGTTGTATATACTTGTTTCCGCCAAACTTATTAGAGGGCGCCCTACGTCAGCTGACTTTCGTTTTTATTAAGAGGGGGTTGCCGACAGCGAAAGTGACGTTAGATTTCGTATTTTTTAAGTTGTATAGCATAAAATCTAATAACATTTTACCTGGCAAAAATTTAGTACAAACATCTCTGTCTTCATTTTAATCATAAGATCTTAAAAGCATATGCACTGGAATTATTATTTTTCCCAAGGTTTTCATAACCTATAAAAGAAAACACTGCTTTTACGATCTTATGATTAAAATGAAGACAGAGATATTTGTACTAAATTTTTGCCAGGTAAAATGTTATTAGATTTTATGCTATACAACTTAAAAAAATACGAAATCTAACGTCATTTTCGCTGTCGGCAACCCCCGCTTAAATGTTTATATACAGGGTGATTCAGGAGGAAATGTCAATATTTTAGGTACGTATTCGGGGACCCAAAATAAACATAAAAGTTCCTATAAACATGGGTCCTATTCCCGGCCGTTACCGAAATACAGGGGTAAACAACATTCAATTTAAGGTTTTTATTACATTATTTATAACAGGTAGGCTAGGTTTTATAGTTTTCAAAAATGCCACCGTTTACTTCTAAACATAAGTCAGCTCTCTGGTGAATAGCTCGGGTCGCTCTATGAATGGATACGGGCCTGTTTCTTATAGTTGCTGCTGCATTTATTATTCGATCGAGTAATGCATCTCTAGTGTTTACTTTACTTGAATATACCAATGATTTAAACCACCCCCAAAGACAACAATCCAGAGGATTAAGGTCTACTATTGCTAAGCAACAGGAATTTCCGCCTGAATCACCCAAAACCTAGCCTACCTGTTATAAATAATGTAATAAAAACCTTAAATTGAATGTTGTTTACCCCTGTATTTCGGTAACGGCCGGGAATAGGACCCATGTTTATAGGAACTTTTATGTTTATTTTGGGTCCCCGAATACGTACCTAAAATATTGACATTTCCTCCTGAATCACCCTGTATATATATTTTTTAAAGTACCACTTTATAAATAATGTACTTTAGACGCCATTTTTTTTATTAAGAATTACCTTTTCTTGTCAATCCGCAGTCAATCTAACTGTAATTATTATACAAATCAATTGATAGGTAAGGAATTCTCCCAAATTTCCGTTTTTCAATGAATTTTTTTTAAGTTTTGGGTTTGCTGATCTAGTTCCTTGTTCCATCAACCATCCCAATTTACGGTCTGCGATGTTGCCACAATTTCGTAGTATTATTTTATAATATTTAAAGAACATTAATTATTATTAATAGCAAGTATGTGGCAGTTTTTTAAAAATATTTCATTTGTTTTTAAGTTTCAAAAATAAAATTCATGGAAGTACTACAGGCTACAGGAGTTTAACTTTACTCCTGGTTAACATTTTTGTACGGGTCAAGGACCCTGTATAGTGCAGATTGCAAATTATTTTAAGATAATTAATAATTTTCTCAGCTCAAATTTATATCGAGAGCTTTTGAATTTAACAAATGCAAACCAATATTACTTATTATTTAGTCAAAGACGCTGTGACCACGGTGTTTTTCTCCGCTAGGTAAGAATTCATTTACAAATTACAAATTTTAGGAGTTGATTTTTCGATCGAATTATCGCCCTTTTGCCACAGAAGTATCTATGCGGTTGCCAATAAATTGATTATATAGAATTATTGTAATTATTATTATTATCTTAACTAAAATCAAAATCTTTATGTATGCTCTACAGGAATGCGAACCTAAAGTATCAAATGATGCACGATGCACACGATGCCCGTCCGACCCCTAATGAAATGACGCAAATAATACGGTTTATTAATTTTGCAAAATTGAAAGATTGTTGGTTTTATCCTTGTTTATGGAGGTTCTAGTTAGCTTTTGCTTATGGCGGAATTTCTATAACCTTCAAATATGTCCTTATGGTCTGTCTGTCACATTCCCACTTGTTACTAAATATTTCTGTCTCGTTCCCTTACATTTCACCGAGACGCGTCCGTAGGGTGGCGCCAAATTCCGAACCACGGTTCGAGCCGTCGATGAAGGAAGGAATCCGCAATCGACGGTTCAAACAAGGCGTGGATGGAAGAAGGTTAAATTTTAAAGGGCAGGAAACTGTATGTACAGTCGCGGACAGTTGGTATCGAACGACCTGAAGAGGTTTCTCGTGGCTATCGTTACAGGGCGCGCGGAGACGGCAACATCGCGCTGGAGTCTGCAGCCGGCCGGTCTGCTAAAAATAGAACCATAAAATGCAAATTACAGCCTCCAGCCTCTCACAGCAAAGGAACAAAATTCGAGGAAAATGCAACTTTGTGCTGGTAATAATTCCAACCCCAGTGTTGGTATTTAATATTTCGTACTATTTTATCATGTTACTATACCGTCTAGTATTTATGATAATGAAATAAAAAAATAATAAATATCAAGGCTGAGATTAGAATCAACACCACAATAAAAGTTGCTTTTTCTCGAGTTTCCTTCCTTTGCTGCCAGCACCCTGTATTAATTAGGAATATGAAATTAGGTAAATCCATAGTCAATTTGAGCCACAATAGAATTCCGAAGAATTTCTCAAAAACAATAATTTAATATACAGGGTGTCTACTTTTAAACATATGCAAATTAATAAAATCTTTATTTTTGGAGATAATCCCTGAACATTCTTTGTGTGAAAGGCCTTCAAAAATCGCTTCTTTTAGCCTTCCTATCATTTTCAAAAGGCAAATCCAGGTCCGGCTACGATTTTTGAGTGTTTTTTTTATTTAAAATCTACCAATACAGCGTTAATCAGGATCCCCCTAAAACCCCTTTATATACCAAATTTGAACAAAGAATTTAGAGAGAGATCTATTCTACAGGATGTCAAGGTTCAGCAAAATAGGAAATTTACAGGCATTTGGCGAGTCAAGTGTGCCATGGAATCCCGTCAAAATAGTTTAATTGTCAACAGAACCACTCAAAGTGTTGGTGTGCAAAGATTCAATACAGGGTATTTTTCTCTGCCCCATCTGAAAATGCTGAATTTTTATGACTTGACTCGCCAGAGATGCCTGAAGAGGTTTCTTTAAATTTCCTATTTTGCTCAATTTTGACATCCTGTAGAATAGAACTCTCTATATTTTTTGTTCAAATTTGGTATATAAAGGGTTTTCGACTGTCCTGATTGACGCTGTGGTGTCAGATTTTAAATAAAAAAATGGCTAAATGGTTTTTGTGAAAATCGGGGGAATAAAAAAATCGTAGCCGGCCCTGGATTTGCAATTTGAAAATGGCAGGATTGCTAAAATAAGCGGCTTTTGAAGTCCTTTCGGACAAAAAACAGATCAAGCGATTATCTCAAAAATTAAAGATTTCAAGGATTTGTATAATATGTTTAAAAGTAGATATGGGGGCTCTTAATATTAATTAGAAAATGTATGGCACAAAATTAATGGATTATCGGATTACCTGAGTTGAAATATTTTAGCATAGATATTTATATCTTTTTAAATAGGTATTTATTAATTATACCTACCTGCACTTAATATAACTAAATTTAGGGGATTAACTTAATAATTGTAATATTGAATTGGATGTAGATTTTGAAAATATCGATTATACCTGCTCCTAGCCCTTTGTATAAATACTAAGGTGGGTGGGCTAAAATTATTTAGTCAGTATCCTAATTCGAGAGAGTAACTAACAGTGTTCGTTATGCCTCGTTTGAGTGAATCCGTCAAGCACCGTATCATCGCCAAACTAGAAAATGGTTGGGCTATTTCCCGACTGGCCGAAGAATTTGGTGTATCTAAAAGCACCATTTTCAATATAAAGAAGAAATATGACGAAACCGGAAGCGTGGAAAATATACATAGAGGAGGAAATGTGAAAATTACGTCTGACCAACAAGATGAGCAACTAGCTAATTTTTGCCTTGCAAATCCGTTTAAATCCGCCGTTGAAGCAGTATCTGCAACACAATTTCCAGCAAGTGTTAGAACTGCCCGAAGGACATTAGATGCAGCCAATCTGAAATCTCGCACGGCCAGCAACAAAATTCAGCTGACCGAGGCTAATAAGGAAGTCAGGTTGCAGATATGCCGAGAGTTTCAGCGTTTACCGCCACATTATTGGGAGAAGGTAATATTTAGCGACGAAAAGATCTTTCAAAGCCATTACAATGGCAAAGTGCGAGTATATAGACCTTCGGTGAGTTCAAGATATGACGAAAGATTTGTGTCACCCAGGAAAAGGAGTGGGCATTTTTCCGTCAACATATGGGCCTGGATAAGCTACCGTGGACCTGGCATTTGTTGGAGAATCGACGACCGCTTCACAGCAGCTCGCTATTGCGAGATACTCGAAGGCGGATTGTTACCAACTGCAACGGAAATGTATCCCGATGGCTTCGTTTTCCAGCATGATAACGCTCCTGTGCATACAGCAAGAATAGTTCGCGAATGGTTCACCGAAAACAACGTAGAAAAGTTGCAATGGCCGGCGAAGAGTCCCGACTTGAATCCCATTGAGAATGTGTGGGGCAGAATGGCGCGGACAATGGAGAACTTCGTACCCGAAAATAGAGAGGCACTTTGGCAGAAGATTCAACAAACGTGGGATGAAGTCGTAACCCATGATCTCTGCTGCCAACTCATAGATTCGATGAGCAGGAGAGTTCAGAAAGTCATCCTATCCCAAGGTGGGTATACTAAATATTAATATACATATAATATAATAATGGAAAATGCATTTGATTTCTTGCCTTTATTTAATTATGTTATAGTCATAAAGATTTTAATGGGTTTATAGTTTTTTCGGATTCTTCCTGTGTCGGTGGTTCTAATAAAACTTCGTAATCATTATATCCAGCTTGTGGAAGTCCTCAATCACCTGAAATTATTTTATTTTATCCAGGTAATCACATTGAGGTCCAGGGAGGTGTGTAAAGCTTGACACGTGTCCCTGCTGTGTGTCTTCTGATGTTATTGATAAAGGTATGCAATTTAAATAATAGAGAGTTATTGCAGAAATAAATAACGTCGCGCTCTTTTTTGACGTTATTTTGACATTTGAGCATGCGCAGTCGTAGTTTGACATAAGGTCGTCCATAATAAGGTTATTTTCCTTTATTTTTGTTTATTGTGTATACCATAATATACGTTATTTTTACCTTATTTGTCACAATTCTTAAAATAAATTCTGATTTGTCAGAAAACGCTAGTGTTCTGTGAAAGTAGGACTTAACCTAAAATGTTCGTTGCTTGTTTGCGTTTGCACCTTGTTTGTTTTCATTTCATTTCTTTCACCTTGGTGTTCCGTGGTTATTTGGCTGTTTTCCCAGTTTTTTCCGGAGCAAAATTATAAAAGCACATAATATTCTAGTGAAAGTGTAGAAATACAAAACAATAAAGTAAACGTAAACAAGCCCTTAATTTGGATACATAAATTACGACTTGCAATAACTATTGTCAGAATCATAAATAACGTATGAGAGTATTCAAATAAGGTCGTCTTAAATACTGCTTAATGCCAAAAACAGTTTCTGCAATAACTCTCTATTAAGTTACAAGGGTAATTTTATGTCTGTGACCCCCTAATCTCATTTATCTGTTGAAGGGCATTTTATGAGAAACAATGGAGCATTGCAGCACCACGAAAACCAATTTATTAAAACTTCTGACCAATTTCTTCAAAAATAAGAAAAAATAAATAAAAGGGACACCCCTTTTATTTTATAATCATTTATGTTTAGGACTACGAGACCTAACAACTAAATGTTGGAACAAATACTTATTTTGCAAAGAAAAGAATAATTTATGAAAATCCTTTTAATTAACTTTTTTAATTCTAGGGTTATTAGCTAAATATATTTTTAGTGTTACTACATATTTTTTTATTATAACATAAAAATACATTTTTGTTGCAACGCAAAATATTTATTAACTTAATGTCTAAAACCGCTGACAACTATACTTAGTGTATTTGGAAATGAAAGGAGGCCATAAATATTGATTGAGAAGGAAAATTCGACCATTTCAGTGGCGTGCTCTTTTGCTAAAAATCTGATGAGGATAAATACGCAAATTAATATTCGGGCGAGTTATGTAGTATTTTATGACGGACTCTCGAGCCTCTGATAAAGAATTTGCATTTATATTTATAATAAGCCATAAACCTTCCTTTCATTTCCAATTACACTATGTATATACAGTATGTCCACAGAAGAGGTGTTGAATAGGAACACTTTCTTATCTTTAATTTTACCGCAAAAAGTTACTCTTGATAAAAACTTTGCTAACATTTCTTATGTGGAAATAAGTTGCTAGGAAAAGTTGTTCAAAAGTAAAGGATACTCCATACTACCAATTTTAGAAACAATTGGCACACTTTGATTTATTTGAAAAACATTTTTCGCTTTGGCCCTATCACTGCATTAAATATATTTTTTTTTTATGTAAGTAAGCTTATATAAGCATAATAAATATGGCAATTTTAGACGGCTAGGTGATGTTAAAAAATAAATCGGCATCCATAACCAACTTTTCACGCAATACAAAAAAAAACTCAAGTCGACAAAAATGTGAAAACAAAACTATCAATTTATTTAATTTTTTTTTGATCAAACAAGATCTTTAATATGAGAAAATTTGTCTTTAATTTGAATAACTGTTGATGTTTTTAATTGCTATTTCGACTTCACACTTTAAACAAATTAGCGGGAAAACTAGTACAAATTGTATGAAAATTTTCTTTTGTCAATGTTCTTGCGTGATCTAATTGCCGCTAATCTCCAATTAAAATTTTCCCTCGACTTTCAAAATAAATTGATTGTTTTCAGATTCTTGTTGATTTAAGTTTTTTTTGGTATTGCGCGAAAAGTTGGTCATGGATACCGACTTCTTTTTTTAACATTAACCAACTATCTAAAATTTACACGTTTTTGTTTCTTAAGATTTTTCAGTAGGGAGCCAAATAACTACTTTAATAAACTAAAACAATGGCCTTTAATAACTAAAACAATGGCCTCAACAGAGCCGAAGAGCCTGTGTAATTTTCAGAAACTATCTGAGCACCCAGTTGCATAAAGCTTCTCAGTGCCATCAATTTTCAATATAAAAGTTTTCTTCGGTATCTTAAAATAAATAGGTATGTTACGGCTATTTAATAATTTTGCTCAATTGGAGGTTTTTTTATATTGCGCGACAAGTTGACCATGGATGTTGATTACTTTTTCAGGGCCACTTAGCTGTCCAAAATTGTCACCTTTTTGTTTCTCATGTTTTTTTTGTAGGGCGCAAAATAAGCGAGGAAATCGCGGTGGTAGTTTAAAAAATCATACTGTATACTTGTGAACTGTTTTAATAAATAGTTTAATACTGATTCCTTAATTTTTTTTAACCCTTTCGGTGACATCGGCTTAATCGCTTGCAAAGAATTCTCGGAACAAGACACCCGTTCGAACCATCCGATGCCGAAGGCGCGCGCTGTTGCCGTCTCCGCGCGCCCTGTAACGATAGCCACGAGAAACCTCTTCAGGTCGTTCGATACCAACTGTCCGCGACTGTACCTACGTACGCGGGCCGGGTATCGATCGACCCAGCGCTTGCCATATAAAATATTTGTATTTTATATGGCGCTTGCTTGGTCATCACGGGGTCCAGCTGTTTTTGCTTTTTGCTGCCGGTTATTAATTTGCTGTGATTCTCGTTTTCTTATTTCCACTTATATTATTGTTACCTGTATTTGGTGGATAGTGTGCGGTGGTGTTCTATTCCAAAAATTAGTGTGTGCATATAAAAAAACATTTCATGTTTTGAGCCATCAGATAAACGATAAATAGGTAGAGGTTAGGAAGTGAAAATGTGTTTTGTTGTATCAAAATGAGTGTTTTCTTGTGGTTTTAGAATCGATGCAAATCAACGGTTCTAGCCATGCAAGTGTTGTGTCCCAAATTCGTCGATGGAGGAAGGAATCAATCGACGCCCAAATTGGAAGGCAATTACCTAACCGGGCCAAAGCCAAAAGTGTCCGTTTTTTCCTTTCCTAAAGATCCAGTTTTGAGGGCAAAATGGGTGCAAGCCTTATTTATACAAACAAGGGTGCAAGCCATAAAAAGTGCTTACTTTGTAGTCAAGAAACATTCAAGGTATGTTATATGTTACATTTTTTATATATTTTTTTATAAAGCTTCGGGTTATTGTAGGTCTGTGAACAACACTTTTTAACACAAGACATTGAAAGGGAGACTACGTGTGTTCGTCGATGGTCCTCAATTAACTGTGTGTTTAGAATCGACTGGTGAAACTACGTGCACCTTTAAAAACTCCACGTTTAGCTAAAGGTTTTAAATTTTCATGGCAAGTTAATTTTATTATATTTTTACAAAATATACTTACTTTTTTAGGTGCAATACCTTGTAAGTTAGCAGGTTGCCCAAGTTATTTGTCCAAATCGAGCACGAGTCGTAGGGAAAGTCCCAAATAAAAAAAAAAACAAAAAATTGAACTTGGACAGGTTGAAAAAGGCATGGCCGAAAGCGTTGAGAGTTGTGAAGCTTAAAAGTCTGCAAAATCGTATTCAAACATTGAGGAAGCGTATTCAAAAATTTGTGATATTGCCGAGTGGGGTAGGCGTTGTTTGAAGGCGAAAGGAAGCGAAGGAAGGGGCACACGTAGTCACTGAAATCTTTATTATCATAATATTTTTTTTGTTGTGATATTTTTATTGTTGAATTATCATTTATTAAATTGTTGCCTTATTAAAATATTTTTGTGTTCCACAGATTAGTTACTATGTTATGTTTGAAACTGTACCTAGTAGTATTTTACCTGGACACAAAAAAACGACAAACTTTGCAGAAGTTTCAGTTATTAAGTGTTTTTAAGATGCTGGAGCTGAACATAAATAAAAATCGTTGGTATCGTACTGGCATGCTCGAAGATGTGCCTCAAAATAGGTACATAGCTAATATTAATATTATCTATTATACAGCGTGGCGAATAAAAAATGCGAAAGTGTGATTTTTCTTCTTCTTTTGAGTAGGTGCCTGTGAATTCATATTTGACATTGTCTTGGGATTCCAAACAACTCTTCTTAGTGCCATAGTGCTGTAGTTCTAAAAATAGGGGTACTTTACTCTTGAGGAATTTTCATAAGTATTTTTCAACCTTCCCTGTATACGAATAGAAATTTTAAAATTTTTCGGGTATATTTTGAGTTTAAGCACAAGTACCAACTTTTATCAAGAATACTTTTTTTTCTGAGAAACTTCAAATATAGATAATTCCCATTTGTGTCCAACTTTCTGGCAGACACTGTATATACAGGGTGAGTTTTTTCGATGCCCACTATAGGGATCTCGGAAACTAGCAGAACTACAACAAAGAATTGCGGGGAAGAATTGCAGTTTTGAATGCTCAATCTAATCCCCCTTTTGGATTTTTAAAAAAGTTCATGGCTCACTAGATATTTTGAAAATAGTGATTTTTTGCTATTTCATCAGATCTCTGTAGCTCCGTTATTTCTGATTATACAGAAAAACTGTAGACACAAAAATTGTAGATATGTAATCCAATTTTTTATGTTGTTTGTGATTTTTGAGATATGACAGACTTGTGTTTTTTTAAATGTAAATCATAGTTGGCTGTGGCCTTATCAAATCGGCCATTTTTTTGAGCTTTTCAAATATATAATACTCTGCATAGTTATTATAACAAATAAAATAGCTATGGCTAATTTTCTGATTTTTTTCTTAATTTTCACATAGTCAGCCATGGAATATTTTCATAATTACGTTCTATTTTATAATAAGACATACTTCAAACTTTCAAATATTTTATTTTTAGCTGGTAACAAAATGTAACAAAATAAAACAAAAATTATCATGATGGAGCTCCATCACATAATTATCTGCCCGTAAGAAATTACCTAGATCAGCTATATCCAAATAGTTTGATAGGGAGAAATATACCTTTTTCCTGGCAGCCCAGATCCCCCAATTTGCCTGTTTTGGATTTCCTTTTGTGGGGAATAGTACAAAATAAAGTACGAGACAATTGTTGAATTAAGAGCAGCTGTTTTAGAAGCAATTGCCAGTATTGACAGGCTCTCTCTAAGAAAGGCGACAAATTCAGTTTTAAAAAGATGCAATATTTGAGTAAATAATAATGATAAGATTGTTTGAACACCTTTTTTATTTTAAAAGGTCACCTTTTATTATTATTTACGCAAATATTTCATTATTATTTACGCAAATATTACATTTTGATACTAAGTTTTCAAACTAAGTAAATACCACTACTTAAATCTCGCGACAAGCTTTTATATCATATAAATTGTGGAATGACGTTATAAGTTGATAGTAAAAGTTTTAAAAGAAAAGATTATTTTATTCTTTTTACGCATTTAAATAAAAGCTTTTTTTAAAAATATTTTTTTACTTTTAATTTATTATTACTCTGGTCGGCTGTGCCAAGAGTAAACAAACCGGCTGAGGGCTCCAGTGACGTCACTGCCGATCGATAAGTCTGCGAATATACACCGTATGGGATCTGCGTAGCGTGACAGGTTTCTAAACGAGTAAGATGCGCTAAGGTTTTTGATTTTGATAATAGGTGGCGCCCTTGTGAATCCGATCATAGATCTCCGTTAGTTTTAGATTTTGATAATAGGTGGCGCCTTGTGAATCCGATCATAGATCTCCGTTAGTTTTAGATTTTGATAATAGGTGGCGCCTTGTGAATCAGATCTCCGTTAGTTTTAGATTTGGTCCTTAGAGGCCGACACAAGCAACTAAATCTATTAATATATAGAAATTCCGCCATAAGCAAAAGCTAACTAGTCTCATAAACAAGGGTTTTATTTATAGACCGGGAGATAGTGACAGATTCTTGGACGTAATTTTACTCAGTATGCCTTGCAAAGGGCATTATGTGGCACATATTCTCACAATAATAAGGTGTGAATCAGAGAGTCATCCTGGGTTCTTCATGTGAAAAACTGAGTTTTCAATTATTCGAAAAATATGCGTTTTGATGTGATTTTATACAGGCTGCCATGTTGTTTATAATGAAGTTCAAATAGAAAATTCCTCGGAAAACCATAGGCATACCGTTAGGGTGGGTCCAAAGGGCTATTGTTGCCACGTGATCTTGTATTTTAATAATTAATGTTTCCACGTTTCTGAACAGGCTGCCAATGAGAAGTATGCAAGTTCTTATTATGAAAATTCTGAAAAAGGATGGCATACCTTTCGCGCATGTCCAAGTACTGTTTAAATTGAATGTTATTTAATCATTTAAACGAGTTATTCGATGTAAAGTGTACTTGGACATGCGCGAAAGGTATGCCATCCTTTTTCAGCATTTTCATAATAAGAACTTGCATACTTCTCTTTGGCAGCCTGTTCAGAAATATGGAAAAATTATTAAAATACAAGATCACGTGGCAATAATAGCCCTTTGGTTGGACCCACTCTAACGGTATGCCTATGGTTTTCCGAGGAATTTTCTATTTGAACTTCATTATAAAAAACATGGCAGCCTGTATAAAATCATATCAAAACGCATATTTTTCGAATAATTGAAAACTCAGTTTTTCACATGAAGAACCCAGGATGACTCTCTGATTCAGACCTTATTATTGTGAGAATATGTGCCACATAATGCCCTTTGCAAGGCATACTGAGTAAAATCACGTCCAAAAATCTGTCACTATCTCCCGGTCCATTAGACAACCTACTGGAAATATTAATTTGAATTTGCCACCAATTAAATTCTAATAAGAATAAACAGAATCGAGATGAACATTTAGCTAAAGATTAAATGCTTGGGCCCATAATATGCAGCATATCATTTTATTGAATAATAAATAATGAACTAATTATTTATACAAGACATCGCCATGAAAATGAAAATCTTAAACGGGGTTATAAGAACCTCGAGACATTCACACATATGTGCGTTGCCCTCCTTTGATTGGAACTATAATAATTATCAAGTTACTTTTCAACAAACCTGAACCTGACCTCCAAAATCAATAATGGGCCTTGTTCCTCAATCGAATTTCGATATTTCTTACTACTAGAATGAAATTAATCACTTAACTCTGTAATAAAATCCCCCTCAGCATTTTTCTCGTCAATACCTATTATTGTTATTAACTAAGAAAATATATAAAAAATTTAAACTGCGCACCTTCATTTGGAGCAATGAAATTGCGTTTGCCACGTTGCCGGTTTTACTAGTAATCGAAGCCCTAAAAATTCGATTTCCGTTCTAATCTCAGACGTGCACATTGAATTGAAAACGATTCTCTAGAGAGAGACAGTTGTATAAACGGTTGTCCGAACTCGACCGTACAGCAAGGAATCCGAATATGTTATAATACACAGGGAGTTCTATTTGAAATTAGGAAGTTGCTGTCAACTTCCGGTATAACCGGAAGTTGCAGAAAGTTGAAACTTTTAGTTCAAGTGGCCGGGTCCGATAACCTAAGTATGTATACAAATTTTCAGATTTTTATTCCGTTTGGTTCCCCAGATACTTTTAATGCACGGTCTTCGCGCCGCACCCTGTATAAGAGCACCTAACTCACGTGAATCATTTACGTGCGTTAAGTAGACCTAATCTTGAAAATGGAGAGTATTAGAGTTAAATAAATTATTATTAAAAAAAACTACACGTTACATGGGCCTCAAACTACATAAATAAATTAATTAGAAACAAAAGTTAAGATTTTATTTCTTCACTTCGGTATGTCTTCGATTTTTTAGAAGTTTTTTTGGAAACATACCTCCTAGCGTATCTTCACAGTTAGCTACTCCGACGCAGCATGAATTAATTTATTACTAAGATGATTGCATCTATCAACGAGTATCCTTATTTTATTCCAAATTTGGTAAAAACGAGCCGTGCACACAAGTACTGCACATGTGTAAAAGTATGTTTGTTACCTTGCATTCAGCGAGTTACAGACTAGTTTTTTTTGCCACACCTTGTTAGAAGTTTTAAAGCAAACTTCGAAATCATTTTTGTGACGAAGTTGCCAATGATTTAATTTGCTTCGTCTAAGCTCTACGCGAGTGGAAGTAAGAAATATGCAAACACACACTACTGAAAAATTGCTTTTCTTAAAAAGCTCTTGGTTAAAAAGACCACATGCGATCGATAGTTCTTTCGTTGGAATCGATTCTATCCGATACGCCTGAAGGAGGTACCTTGAGGCTGCCTTAAAAGGACTAAACGAACCGCGGGAGAAATTCATGCAAACCGCCGACCTTCGTCTCTCGCATTCGGGGCAAGGTCGTTTCTCTGTGGTTCAGAATAATAGGTATGTCGCGATCTTTGATATGCGCAAAAAAAGCAAAAAGCGATTGCGATTTGCGGAGTGCTATATACTGCCTCATATCCCTTTGGGAATACAAAATCGACAAATACATAACGGAGCGAACAACACCAATTATGGGTCATAGGTGTAACGACTGTAATGTAACTATATAATTATAAATGAAATAATTTCCATTGTGAATAGACATAAATAATAGGTGGGCCAAGTATCTAAGAGATAAATTTTTATCCAGATAATACTCATAGGAATGGAAATGACACGCATCGTTGAGAAAAACATTTCACATCTGTGTCTTAAGTTGCAATTAATGTTGGATAATTATTACGTAAATGAGCGGTCGATTTTGTTTCTACCACGAAAATAAATGAAATCGCTCTTAAGACCAGTTTGGACCACCCTGTTTTCATATTGTGGATATTGCGTGGTAGCAAAACCGCATTTGCCTTTTCAAATAAAATACGCCCACCGCATTGCCCTGGACGTTCCTTTTGAGCGGACATCGTATTTCTTGAGGTCGCTTGGAAATGCAAATAAAGGCATAGACACCAGCCAGTTTATCAGAGTTTAGTGCAAGCCGTCAGGCCATAGTAAGAACTTCGTTTGATTGATAAAAATCGCTGCCAACAAAATCATAAATACTTTCACAAAACTTTTTTTAAAAAATGGTATAGTTGCAGCAGCGACGAAACCAATAATTGCCATTAATTTCTGGTTTTGTTTTTAGGATTTGCATGAATTAAATTATTATTGTCGTTATTGTTGTAGTAATATACAGTGTGGTCATTTAAGTGTGCAACATATGGGACTTTTTTATTAATCGCACCACCAAAATATAGATATTGCCGAAAGTTGATGGATGTTCAATAATCATATTAGGTGCACTTAGAATGGTTGCAAGTTAAGCAGCATAAAGGGCAGGTAAAAAAATATAAAAATTGTACAAGAGTAAAGTACAAATATTTCAAAAAATTCAGCAAAAGTTGTTTAGAATTAAAAGATAAGTCTAAATACCAAAACCAAGCCTTCTAAGGAAAAAAAAATTCGTCAATTTCCACAGTTTCTTAATAAATATTTAAAATAAAAAATTTGCACCTTAAATGAGAGATTTTTAATATATGTACACATTATCATTACTAATGTTTTACCTTGTTCATAAGAATTGTTGAGAAATTTTAAAGTTTTGTTTAATATCGTTGAAACAAACATGAAGTTTGTGATTCCCTAAAAAAATAAAAATCTAAGTTAATTTTACAAATGTGCTTAAATTTTAACAAAGTTATGCGAAATTTATTTAATTTTGACTGATTTATGAAATTGTTTAGGGTGAATATTAACACAAAATTTAATTTAAAAAATTACTAGTTTTTCAAGAAATATATATTTCTTTTCTTAGGAGGCCATATTTTGGTATTTAGGCATAACTTTTAATTCTAGACCACTTTTCTTAATAACATTTTGCTGAATTTTCTGAAATAAGGGTACTTCACTCTTGTACAATTTTTATATTTTTTTACCTACCCTGTATGCTGTTTGAGCAACCATTCTAAGTGCGCCTAATATGAGTATCGAACATGCCCCAACTTTCGGGAATATTTGTATTTTCGTTGTGCAATTAATAAAAAAAAATCCCATAGGTATTTCACTTCAAGTCGAGACAATTCATTATTTTTTAGGGGTTGACCGATTTAAAAAAAAAATTGTACTTCAAAAGATCGACATTTTGACAATTTTTTTAAGATTCTTCTTTTCCATGACCTACACGATCAAAATTAAACCTCCAAAAACTGCAAAAGTACATTAGGCATTTTTTTAGGAAAAAATTAATAGCACAGTCGTATTAGCCATACCAGAAAACCCCCATACCAAGTTTGACGGTTCACAAAATAGCTTCAAACATAGCAAAAATGCGGTTTTTCGGAGTACCCTGTACAAACACCGAGAGATATTTTAAAATTATTTCTTTGTTAATTCCCACGATTTTACAAAAAAAAAATACAAAAAAAACGAAAAAATAGTTGATTTTTGATAACATTTTTGAAAGAAAAAGTCAATATTTCCTTGCACTTAGTCGTTGCCAGGCAACGGAAAGTAACTGTTAGGAAATATTTATTTTTGTACTGTAAGGAAATATTATTTCCTTACAGTTATTTATAAACTAAAAAAATTATTGAGAACAAGTTTTTCGAAAACAAAGTAATTTTCGATTTTCGGAAAAATAGTATGTATACCTCGTAGGAAAAGCCACATTCCCCGACTCCGTATTGCCAGTCTCGGCTTACGCCTCGACAGGCAATCTTTACGGTCGTCCGGGAATGTTCAGCTTTTCCTACTAGGTACACAATGTACTATTTCTCTTGGTGTCTTTTTTTCATTTTTTTCTACACTTTTAACTTATGCCTATTAAAAAACATAAACAATATTAAATTTTAATAAGTATTTTCAATAAAGAGCACCCTGAATACGTTTGTATTAGTAAATTATTATTATCTTTATTACTAAAAATTAATATTGTTTGTTTTTTAATAGGCATAGGTTAAAACTGAAGAAAAAAATGTAAAAAAACATCAAGAGAAAAAGATTTTTTCGATATTTGTATTTTTATTGTGGACGCCTTGTATAAGACAGGGCCATGAAATCGTAGGAATTGATAGCTTATGTAGTCCCTAATCAAACTGCAAAGCAATAATTTTAAAATATATCTCAGTGTTTGTTGTACAAGGTACTCCGAAAAACCGTATTTTTGCTATGTTTGCAGCTATTTTGTGAACCCTGTATAAGTTATGACCGTGAAACTTGGTATGTGGGGTTTTCGGGTATGGCCAATACGACTGTGCTATTCACTTTTTTAATTCCTAATGTACTTTTGCTGTTTTTGGGGGTCTAATTTTAATCATAGTAGGTCATGGAAAAGACCAATCTGAAAAAAAATGGTGTCAAAATGAAGATCTTTTAAAGTGGAATATATTCACTTTTTTTGAAAATTCAAACCATAAAAAAATAATGAATTGTCTCGACTTGAAGTGAAACACGCTGTACCTATACAGGGTGAGTCACATCTAAAGGCAGAGCCGAAAACACAAGGTAGAATTCGCTAAAATAAGCACATATGCTTAATAAACATTAGCTCAAAAACGCTTGGTTCTCCTTATACAGTGTTGAAATAATTTTATTTTAAATGCCAGCATAATCACCTTGACACTAGTTTAAAAAATCCGAAATTACGAAGAAACTGTACCAGAAATAAAAAATATACCAAGAGGCACTTTTTGTTCCAAATTAAATGGGCTATCCAAAAAAGGCAAAATTTTTGGTTTTGCACAGGGCCGTACTACTTTTTTTCTACAATTATTTACAGTAACTATTTGTACCTACGCCGCTGGTGATCGGAACGAGGTCAAATTATTCCACAAAATGTATAATGTGTACCAAATTTGGTTGGAATTCCTAAATGGGATCGAAAGAAATTTAAAAAATATGTTATTTTTGGAAAATTTTCATCACGCTGTATATGGAGAACCAAGCTTTTTTGGGCTAATGTTTATTAAGAGGGGGTTGCCGACAGCGAAAGTGACGTTAGATTTCGTATTTTTTTAAGTTGTATAGCATAAAATCTAATAACATTTTACCTGGCAAAAATTTAGTACAAACATCTCTGTCTTCATTTTAATCATAAGATCTTACAAGCAGAGTTTTGTTTTATAGGTTATGAAAACCTTGGGAAAAATAATAATTCCAGTGCATATGCTTTTAAGATCTTATGATTAAAATGAAGACAGAGATGTTTTTACTTAATTTTGGCCAGGTAAAATGTTATTAGATTTTATGCTATACAACTTAAAAAAATACGAAATCTAACGTCACTTTCGCTGTCGGCAACCCCCTCTTAAGCATATGTGCTTATTTTAGCGAGTTCTACCTTGTGTTTTCGGCTCTGCCTTTAGATGTGACTCACCCTGTATATAACAATAATAGAAAGTTTTTAGTATTCTTTTGACATATTTCTAATTATAGTAGGAAATGTCGAAACTATACATTTTACTTCATACAAGGTGTCCCCAAGGTCAACTTCATCCCTTGGAGGGCTGAAAATCAAAACTAGATGTTAGTACAAAATAGCTAGTTTTCGATATATTGGCAGTTTTAAGAATTTCGTGAAAACCAGCACATTACATCAATTTTTCGAGTGCCACAGTTACAAAATTCCATATTTATTAATTAATTAATATCCCAAGTTTTCGATCTTGAAACGTTGGCGCTCGTGACACCATATTGGAAAATGGCGCCAACACTTACTTTTTCGCGAATAATTAGTTTTCTGTTAGAATTACGTATTATCAAAAATGTACAGTTGTAAATTTCCTTTAGTTTTTTTTATAAACTTTTTCTCAGATTAAGGGTTTTTGAAATACAAGAAGGTAAATTAGACAATTTTCGGAATCTGCCGAAATTTTACATTTTTAACTTAATGTTTGAGTTTACTTTCTATTTACCTGCTTCATTTAAAATACCTTGGTAATACATTGTCAATATTTGTCTACGTTCTAAAATCGAATTGCTGCCTGTATTCTTTTCTACCGTATGGATTTAAACCACTCCCGTACAATTGTTATTTGTGAACCGATTTCCATAAACTTTTTTTTGATGGATATATTTTCGAAAAAAGCATTGGAAGCATGCGTCACTTATTTTGCGAACCAACTAACTACGATCACTTCTTGGGGTGGAAGTTTCGAGAAACAAGAACTATCTGGCATTTTTTGTAGTAAAGAGTAACAATGTATTCTTATTCGGGACCAATTAAAACCCAACTGTACCGAGTTTTACTGTTTTAGGGAACAGGGCACACTAGAAAATTAAGTAGCTGTTTTTCGTAATTCTTGAAATCATACTTACGTAATTTTGTAGTGTACCCAGTATACTATAAGAATAAACTCTGTACAGTTGGGTTTTAAAGCAGTATGTTCTTACTTTTTTCTCAAAAAAAAAATCACTCATGGCACTTCTCAAAATTTTGATCCCAAGACAGTGGTATCAGTTGATAGGTTTGGTTTTCAAAACAAGTGACACGCTTCTAATGTCTCTTTCAAAAATCTATCTAACAAAAAATTGCTCATGAAAATATATTTTCAAAAAGTAACAATAATATTGTTCGGGGTGGTGAAGCCCTTAAGAGGAACACACTGTATACAGGGTGTCCGGTAAGTACCTCCTAATCTCTCGGAAGCATACAGGGGAGGTCAAAATAACCCTAGTTTGTCAAAGGAAAAAATTCCTACTGTGCCCCTTAACGGAGATACAGGGCCCCAAAAGAGTACTTAGCGATTTACTTTTTTGGCTCTAACTTTTGAACCGACGTATAATTTAATGAAATTTTAATAGTTTATGTTGGCCATAAAGACTCATAAAACCATACTACCGTAGATGTTTCACATCGTCAGGGAAGTCAGGAACGGACTTGCCACCACACTCGTTGGGCCAAATTTTTGACAGGTGTCATTTTACAGAGCTGAAAACTGATTTTTTAAATACTTTGGTCATTGCTCTTTAAAAAAGGTACTCTTCATTTCTTTCGACCAAATGAGCCGTTTTCGAAAAAATTTAGTTTTTGTATAACACTCAAAAGTTACTAATGCTAAACACAATATTATTTGCAGTGCAGCGGGAAAATATTCGAAGACTAAGAAAATGTATTGAAGTACGTGGAGCTCATATTGAACATTTGCCAAAATAACATTTAAACGTTTTCATTATTTTTGTGTTTTAATAACATTGTAAATTAATTAAGCTCCGATCAACCCTTTGAAAGGTTTTCGAGCTGGAAATCTTTCAGCATAAAGTCTTCTTGCCTTCGAAGAGTTGGACAGCGCTTCATGCATATCAGCCTAGTGCTGTATTATGTTATTTTTAGGGTTCCGTACCTTTATGGACAAGCACTCGTTAATTGTGTAAACGTGTTAAAAAACTTAATTTTTTCGAAAACGGCTCATTTGGTCGAAAGAAATGAAGAGTACCTTTTTTAAAGAGCAATGACCAAAGTATTTAAAAAAACAGTTTTCAGCTCTGTAAAATGACACTTGTCAAAAATTTGGCCCAACGAGTGTGGTGGCAAGTCCGTTCCTGACTTCCCTGACGATGTGAAACATCTACGGTAGTATGGTTTTATGAGTCTTTAGGGCCAACATAAACTATTAAAATTTCATTAAATTATACAAGTCGGTTCAAAAGTTAGAGCCAAAAAAGTAAATCGCTAAGTACTCTTTTGGGGCCCTGTATCTCCGTTAAGGGGCACTGTAGGAATTTTTTTCCTTTGACAAACTAGGGTTATTTTGACCTCCCCTGTATGCTTCCGAGAGATTAGGAGGTACTTACCGGACACCCTGTATTTATGCTAATATTTGCACACGAAAATCCTTACGATTCCTAGAAATGAGTGAAAATAAATAAAAATATAATTTAATGGTAATTACGATCACAAGAAGAAAATGTAATACTTCGCGGATTTCAAAAATTCTCCAATTTCCCTCCTAGGTAGATGAGAAAAAAGTTATACAGGGTGAGTCGAAGTTAAACCGCCATACTCAAAATTTGAGTAGTATTTTTAAAAATAAATGGGGTTCTTCATATAACATTTTTTCCAAAAACGCTTCGTTTTCGACATACAGGGCGTCAAAGTTTTCTTTTAAGAACAGAAAAAATTAGTATTTTCGGTTCCATTTATGCTATCGAGTTGAAAATTGGTACTTTTATGTTTTCTGGGACGGCGATTATGAATTTTCTATCAACTTTCTTCTAGCCGCTAGAGGGCGTTGGCTACGTCGTTACTTTCGAACAAAAGTGTTTTAAACTTTTTTGTCGTTGAAAAATCTGCATTTTAGACACCGGAATATTAAATTACATTCGATTTGAACAAAAAATGTCTCTTGTAAAAATACGAAAACCTTAACCGTTTTCATGAAAAACGCAATTTTGTGTCGCGGTGCGCGTGAATTCGAAAAAATTAAAATTTCGTAGTAGGCTGAGAAATGGGATTTATTCATTTGGAATTCTTTATTTACAGTAGGTATTGTCCTAAATTAACAATTTTTGTGAAATTAGTAACCCACAATTGTTTTCAAAGCGTACTAAACGTTGAAGCGCTTTTTCTCTGTTTTTGCTAATAAAGTTGTCTTGGTTAAAGTTCTTTTTATTACTAATTTCACAAAAATCGTTAATTTGTTCGAAAGTAACGACGTAGCTAACGCCCTCTAGCGGCTAGAAGAAAGTTGATAGAAAATTCATAATCGCCGTCCCAGAAAACATAAAAGTACCAATTTTCAACTCGATAGCATAAATGGAACCGAAAATACTAATTTTTTTCTGTTTTTAAAAGAAAACTTTGACGCCCTGTATGTCGAAAACGAAGCGTTTTTGGACAAAATGTTATATGAAGAACCCCATTTATTTTTAAAAATACTACTCAAATTTTGAGTATGGCGGTTTAACTTCGACTCACCCTTATAAACAAATGGGCCTTGTTCACTTAATCGAATTTCGATATTTCTTACTAGAATGAAATTAATTAAAAAACTCTTTAATGATTAATCCCCCCCAGCATCTTTCTCATCAATACCTAATTTTGTTATTAAGTTTAACTGCGCGCCTTAATTTGCAGCATTGAAATTGCGTTTGCGATGTTATACTAGTAATCGAAGCCCCAAAAATTCTATCTCCGTTCTAATCTCAGACATGCACGCATAGAATCGAAATCGATTCTCTAGAGAAAGACAGTTGTATAAACGGTTGTCCGAACTCGACCGTACAGACGCAGGTACTTGTTTTGTGGGTCGTGTGTCGTGTCTAACAATCTGCGGTCTGGTCATGACATCCTGTCATTCTCTAATGTAAACCGAACTAATGCCTGGTTCATACAGCTTCTTTATCTTTTATTTTTTCTTTATCTTTAAGAAATATTAAATGTCATTGGTCAGTTCAAATCAAGGGGCAAATGCCATTGGTTATTTCTTAAAGATAAAGTAAAATTAAAAGATAAAGAAGCTGCATGAACCAGGCTTAATAACACTGAAAATTTTTTTTCAGAAAACCTGCAAAAGTTAAAGTGTATACCGTATGTGGGTTTGAAATTAAATGCAATTGGTCTTGTAATAAGGACTGCTAGGACTGCTAGGCACTTATTTAGCATTATCAGCAAATATTGCTACCTCCCTGAAGAACTGAAAAAAGTGATACATTCGGTAATTGAGAAAAAGGAATATTTTCGTCATCCGGAAAACCTTTTGATAGCCATGTTAGGGGATGATAGAAAACACATTCGAGAGTTAGCTTTAGGAATATGTAATTGTAAAATGAAGAAGATCAACGGCCACAACCAAGGATGTAAGAATATTTCGAGTTAATAAATTAAATTTTGATTGGCATTGACTGGCAAAATGTTGTTATAAGCTAGATTTATTTAGGTTGGGACAACGTACAAGTTGGTGACCATTCTGAAAGTAACTTTTAACTCAAAAATGTGAAAAACATTGCGTGTTTGGTATATTATTAAATTAATTTATTGAGGTATTTTTTTATTACTTTTTATGACTCTGCTGTTTTCGACCCACTCGTGCACCGTCGCGCCGCCCCGTGATATATTGAGGTAATGTGTTTAATATTTGGCTTTTGCCACAAAATATCGTGTACGTAAATTTTCTTCTTCTTCAGTCTTTACAAATCTCAAATATTCCTTGGGCCCGTGACGTCACGGGCCCAAGGGATTTGAATTTCAAAAACATTTTTAGGGCATTTCCTGGCTGAAAAAATCGGAAAAATTATTTTCGTGTTTTATTTACTATTAAGATTCATAATCAAAAATAAAATAAATTAAAAGTAAAAAAATATTTTTAAAAAAAGCTTTTATTTAAATGCGCTAAAAAGAATAAAATAATCTTTTCTTTTAAAACTTTTACTATCAACTTATAACGTCATTCCACAATTTATATGATATAAAAGCTTGTCGCGAGATTTAAGTAGTGGTATTTACTTAGTTTGAAAACTTAAATCTCGCGACAAGCTTTTATATCATATAAATTGTGGAACGACGTTATAAGTTGATAGTAAAAGTTTTAAAAGAAAAGATTATTTTATTCTTTTTAGCGCATTTAAATAAAAGCTTTTTTTTAAAATATTTTTTTACTTTTAATTTATTTTGTAATTTTTAGTTTGGCCAGGTGTCTGAGTCTATTCATCTCAGTTAACGCATCATTGTTGCAAGGTCGTTTGCCGGTTAGTTTAGAACAGTCTAGCTCTTCAATGAGGAGACCTTCTAATGACCATCTTGGGTGTTCCGCCATGTTGGATTTAGAATGACGTCACACATATAATCATGCATTGTCATCCAAATTAAACGTGTGTACAAAATTTCAGCTCGATCGGTTGAAATTTAACTAGTCCGCCATCTTGAGTGTTCCGCCATGTTGGATTTAGAATGACGTCACACATATAATCATGCATTGTCATCCAAATTAAACGTGTGTACAAAATTTCAGCTCGATCGGTTGAAATTTAACTAGTCCGCCATCTTGAGTGTTCCGCCATGTTGGATTTAGAATGACGTCACACATATAATCATGCATTGTCATCCAAATTAAACGTGTGTACAAAATTTCAGCTCGATCGGTTGAAATTTAACTAGTCCGCCATCTTGGGTGATCCGCCATGTTGGATTTAGAATGACGTCACACATATAATCATGCATTGTCATCCAAATTAAACGTGTGTACAAAATTTCAGCTCGATCGGTTGAAGATATCTGCTTCAAAATTGAGTTGCAAGATTCCACCCGAACAAATTACATACATACATACATACATACATACATACATTGCAAGTTAAATAAAAGCTTTTAAAAAGTGTAAAACAGGCCCATTGTACAACTAACATTTTAGCACCATTTTTCCAATATGTCGTATGCCAAAACTTTTTGCAAGATCAAGTCCCTTTTGGCTCTATTGATTGGACTATAAAATGTTATTTATTTACGACAACGATATTTTCACTTTCTTAGGCCTGGTTCATACAGCTTCTTTATCTTTTAATTTTTCTTTATCTTTAAGAAATGTCATTGGTCAGTTCAAATCAAGGGACAAATGTCATTGTCATTCTTAAAGAAAAAGTAAAATTAAAAGATAAAGCAGCATGAACAGGCTTTACTGTTTCTTTTAACAACTTATAATACTTATGCGTCAATTTGGACAAGCAACAAGCATTCTTTTTTGTTAATTAATTGTCGTTCTTGAACTCAACGTTGTTTTTCTAAATGTGCATCCAATGCCGTCTTATTATTAGTGAAATAAAATGCAAATCTGTAACTATTCTGAATTGGAAGTCGCTCCGCTCGATCGAGATGTATCCTAATCTGTTCCTTACGTAAATGTATAAAAATTTCAAACCAGACCTACCTTTTTTAATTTCCCGTCGGCAAGTAACAATTTGTAACAATTTCCTATTTTATTGTTCCAATGAATAAATTTTATAAGATATTATGTTTCAATAATACAAACACGCTTTGTGTAGTTTCCTTTAGTACTCAAAGCTGCAAGTATAAAAATTCTAATTAATGTTATGATAAGAATAGCTTGTATCTCGAAAATAAAATTTTATAGGTTGGATATTTGGGAACATCTTTGCCTGCATTCGACACGGAAACAATAGCATGTAAGATATCTTTAAGTTTTACATTTAGGTTGGCGTGTTGATCATATTGGTTTTCCTTGCTTGGTCAAGGCTATTTCGTCATCTGAAATTCTTGATATTTCTTCTCGGCACTTTAAAAGTTTGTTACGTCTCAACTACGACGAAAGAACTCGTTTAGTTAATAATGAGATAAACTCTTTGTACGAAACATGATGTAGGTATAGTGTACTCTCTGATTTAGAAAAAAAACATTCTGTTTGATATTAAACTATTTCCGAGGGCGTTGTAGTAGCAAAGACCGCACCACACCAGCGCATTGAGCCAGCAAACCTTTTTATGAAATTAAATTGTGACCAGGAATTTCTTCCATATTTAGTAATTAAAGTACTAGGCCTTTTCACATTTTCCGTATTAGATGCCAAATATACATACTCGTATTATGTGGACTGAAACCTACAATAAACAGGCAATTATTTTGCATATTTAATTGACTTCCTTAATAGATTTCAAACGGTTGAACTAATTTGGTATTTGTATATCAGGCAGTTGTTTATTATTTATAGACTTCCATTCCGTAAAAGAGCATTCAATTCTTGTTATGATTGTGTTTATTTATTTTCAGCATTATTTGGCACATTATTTGCAACCATTTCATGTAGGTACATTATACGTTTATTGGCTTATTCATATTATGAGTGTTAACACTATGAGTATACAGTGTGTGCCACTTAATATGAAGGTAGTCTTTGGAACTATTTAGTTCAATTAGTGTTCTAGTAGTGTACAAAATTTGAAACACCCATCGGCAATAGTCTCTGAACTACCTCAAAAAAAAATGATTCTTTCACGATTTTTTCACATTAAACCATCGTTTAAACAATGTTCGGCCACATGGAAATTGGATCCCTTGAAATGCTAAATATGTTATCAATAAATATATTGATTTTTTCAAATTGAATCCTGAATCGAATTACAATATGCACTTTAAATAATTTTACTGGCCTAATTTATAGATTTATTTATCCATTTACTGTGGGGAAAGGTAGGTAGGAACTTCCCCATTTTAAATTATCCCTTCATTTAATGGAGTGATGGGGTTTACAGCTTTTATATTTATCATTTATTACAGGTAGAAGCACGAGTATAAATACCTAATTAAACTGTGGTAGAAGTTTAGCAATATATACTTAGTATTATTTTTCCATAGTGTGTGGCTGTGAGAAGCAGTGTTGGAAAGGGTATTAAAAAAAAATAATGAAATGTCAACTGGTCAAAGTAGTGATTTTGTAAAAGCAACTGCCGACAATCTGCCCAGCATAGACATATTTATGGTGACTGAAAATGATCTTCATAACAGAACTGTACTGTTGCAAGTCGTAGGGAGATTACGTCAAACAGCTTTAAACCACAGTTTCTTTTTATCTGGTGCAGGTTCACAACAATTTTGTTGGTATTATCGGACGTATTCGTGCAAGAGCCAACAAAGCACTTTTCCCCATTGCGAAGAAATACGGTAAATTTACACAAAATATACAACTTCTTTAAAATGATTCCCTCACGCGTGGTAATTTTAAACGAACAGGTGGTATAAAATGTGGAGCTGGTATAAATGGTGGAGCTTAGTGCACAGCCACAAATAAGGCGGAATAAACCGGAGAGTAGTGCGGGTAGTGTCCACACCTATGTTTAATTCATTGGTCCACACCTATGAATAAAGAACCCCAGGAAGGAGCAAATTTGGGCTTTACGCTGGACCGGTCCAGTCTCTGCATATGGCGGCATGCCGTTTCCGGTTTACAAAAGTACTTACCGATGGAATGTTATCCCCCAAACATTTTGTTCTGGTAGTTACGGAATAGCCGCAGGCTGCACAGCTAACCATAATAGATCTCCAAAAAGTACTTATCGAAGAACTACACAAATATCTAATAGCACAAACCACCGTGACAACTGTCAAATATAAAAATATTTTTTCAAAATTCAGTCTCCATACAGGGCGATTTCCGTCTGACGTATTTTATAATGAACATAGAGCTTTGGCTCCTTCCTGGGGTTCTTTATTCATTGGTCCACACAGTCAGCGGATTGTGACAGCTGAAAGACGTATTGCGCAGAGAGGTTGCAGTAAAGTGGAAACATTGAAAAGTCGAACTTCATAGAAACAGCTATAAAAATGTCGATTTCTACATTACTTTTATGTGAAAATTCACAACACAATTTTCGGATTTTTCAAAATAACCGTGCAGTGTGGGTACACGAAATAAACCAAAGCAGGGAAATACTTGGTGAATGCCATCATCTGTACAAAAATAATTTTGGAAATCTCGACCCAAAGTTTCTCTGAAACACCTGGGTTGTGGCGATGTGCATGAGTTATGTCTCATAGGGGTTTGCGACTAAAAACTTCACTAATTAGCATTTCGCGATCCATATTGTTTATTATTAAGTACGTATATAAGAATACAACGCTCTATTTTCGAGGTTAAATACGCGCCAATACGCCGTAAAATGTCAAACTGACTTGAACGCTCCGCTACCAGTAAGTAAACACGTCTACTCTCCGCTCCCCTCTCCGCGGTATATGTGTGGACACGATAGTAGGCTTCCTATATTGTTTTGAACGCTCCGCTACTATCTCCGCTTTGCTCTCCGGTCCGCCGTCCGCCTTATGTGTGGCCGTGCACTTAGTTGTCAGATTTAATCCGGGCATCACATTACAAATATGCGTTATTAGACTACAGGCCCGTGCCAAAAATTGATGGGTCATTTGAACCACCAGGAGACCTATTCAGAAAGATAGAAGGGCACAAAATAATAAGATTCAGCACTATGCCGTCACTTGTAAGCTGTCCAACAGAGTGCAGGTGAGAATTCAAAAGTACAGGTAGAGGGAGTACATTTTGGTCATATTTTTTTGTACGGCATTCTTACCATCGATAGATCCATGACAAACAATAAGAAAACACGTAGTGCCGTACAAAAATAAGTGCGCCTCAGAGTCGGGAAAAATTTTTGATTTTCCAGCGATTTTCAGGGTAAATTTGGTCATTTGAGTCTGTACGGCATCGGTTCCATACAGTTTCAATACCTCTTCTTATCCATTATTCCCCAACGCCGTACAAAAACATGCGACAAGGGGGAAAATCGAGGGTTGCAACCCCCTCCCCTTCCGTGGTCTGGGGGGGTGATTTGAAAAAGTACGGCATCGGTTCCAAAACATTATGTAGCACTCAAAAGTACTATTAAAAATAATGCCGTCAAAAAATAATTATTCATTTGAATGTATATCAATAATAATTATCTTAATTTCATCGTATATTTGATTTATAAAGCTGTAAGGTCATTTGATCCTGTACGGCAACATTTTTTTAACATGATATTGCTAAATATAATTGTTATATAATATTGCCGTTCTAAAAGAAATTATAGAGAAATGCAAAAAATGCTATTTTTCAAAATATTGTAAAAGTTTAAATAATCATATGAAATATAGTTTTTTTTTACATATTATCGTTGTTTTAAATAGTATTCAGGTAAATAAATTGGGAAAAAAATGATGCCGTACATTTTAATGCGGACCATATTTTTTGGCTGACGAAAATTATACATTCATTACATTTTAGAGATACTTTATGGTCATCTGATACTCTACGGCATTAACATATTTTTGAAGAGAACAATTGATAATATGTATAAATCATTATGCCGTCTATTTAAAGTGAAACGGTATGTATATTATATCCAAAAATTGAAAACTTTCAATCTCAGTATCAACAATTTCGTATACATTTTGATGTAATACAGGGTGAGTCAGAATGTATAGTAAATACTTTAAAGGGGTGTTCGGCAGGTGGTTCTAAGGGGGGTCTTTCATATAAAATTTTTCGATTTGGGCTTTCCTTGCCAAGTTATTCGGGTCTACAGGGTGACCCAAAAGTATTTTTTTTATTTATATCTTAATAACGGCGCTACTTAATAATTTGAAATTTGGTATGTGTTATCTACTTACTGGAAGACGCCTTAGGGTAGTTTATTCATTTACACAGTGCCCTAAAAAAGGGTAAAAACTAACAACCCCTATTAATTTTTTTGCTCAAACTTTTTTGGGGTTATCTTTGTTCGTCGGTTGTTAAATGAACATTTTCCATTACGTTGCATTGGTAGAAATATCCTTTTTGAAGAATAGCCATCACTATCACCTGATACTGCACCTTTAGATTAATATTTCTGGGGAAATGTAAAAACAAGGTCTGCAAAACGAGACCTCAAAATCGGACTGAACTTTGCGAGAGAATACAAGCATGCCACGATATAGGTGTAGCAGAACTAAAGAGGTTTACCAAACACAATCGAAAGAGAATTGATGTAGGGTTAGTTGAATCAGAAGGCAATTTAATAAAATTAGGAACTAATAATAATAATTGTGCTATTGTCACTGTTTTTTAGTTTTCACGTTCCTGTTAAAAAAAATAGGACTGACAAACAAGTAAAAAAAAACAACAAAAATAGATGAAATTTGGTACACAGTAACACAGGGTTAGAATTCGATTCTGAACAACTTTTTCTAATAACTTTTATGATATCTGGAACGCGAAGTAACATATTGCAAATTGGCCCTATTTTCGGAGTTGCAGTAGGCCGTGATGCTCTGTGAAATTTGAAGTAAATAGCTCGAAAAAGGCAGATTGTGACGTTCTACATCTGCGCCAAATGGGAGATCTGTCTTGAAAAATAAAAAAGTAACAGGGCTGGCTATCTTCATCTTAAGTGGCACACAATGTCTATTATTTGGTCTGCTGCAAAATATTTCATAGAGTTTTCTATTAAGATGAGTCATTTTAAATATCTTTGGACAATGTTTGCAACAACTGCATTATTGAGTGAAGAATTTCCAAGGTGTCTTTTTAGCAAATCAGAGACATCAATTATTATTAATTATTGGACATCTAGATCGTGCCATTACCTGACACTCTTTTTTCTTGGGTTAGGTGAAGGAAAATATCTTAATTATCTAAAAACGATTTAGTGTTTAAAATTATAATTTATGTAACAATTGCGCAAGTGTTTCATACAATATTCTTTCTAAATCTAAGTCAGTCATGGCATGAAAAATTGTAAGTATGTAAATTTTTAAAATGTTATTATAAAAAAATG
This sequence comes from Pseudeuparius sepicola, assembly GCA_963920635.1. Classification (NCBI taxonomy): domain Eukaryota; kingdom Metazoa; phylum Arthropoda; class Insecta; order Coleoptera; family Anthribidae; genus Pseudeuparius; species Pseudeuparius sepicola. The sequence goes on along the minus strand of OY987300.1, from coordinate 51,088,181 downwards.
AATGTTTTTCAATAAATTTTTGAAATACCCCAGGAAAGCCAAAAAATGCGTTTGGGCAAGTGTCTCACGCAATATATTTTCAACAGCAGTCATGTAAATTTTTAAAACATTATCAAATAAAAATGAATGTTTTTCAATGATTCCTGGTCCGACTAGCATTCCAGACAGATAAATGAAGCGGTAGAATAAATCAGGTATGCGCCAGAGAAGTTTAAAAAAAATGTAGTTAAATATTGTATTTTCTTTGGCCAGGGGGTAAAGCGATAAACATTGCCTAAAGTGATCTACTTTACGTACTCATGATTAAACTGCAATTTTACTCACTGCCATAGAAAAACCATATTTGAACTGTTGTTTGAAGAGTAAGATGCAAAAAAATGTGGGTAAACGTTATGCAAAAGTTCCTCAAAATATTAACTAGTAAGACAAATATGCAGTAACGGCTCGTCCATAGGGGCTCTGGGGCTAGAGCCTCCCAGTAGAAAATGTTCCTTCCTAATTAAATTGCCGCAACGCTTGCCGCCGATGATGTACTACATGACCTTTGCTACTATTTAAACGCAAACAACGGATACCTTATAATAACGTAAATTTGTCGCTTGGCGGCTACGAATATTTGTGCCACGTTTCCGTGAGGAAAGAGGCGCGATCGGGCCGAGACAGATGCTTCCCCTATTATATACGCGATCGCGATTGTAGCACACGAGAGGGCTCTCGGTTCTCCAGTCCCAGTGCCAGCCAGTCAAGTGCGAGACACGCGTCGCCGCGTCCTGTCAAAACTTCTCTCGGTGCCTCGCCTCGAGGCCAACACCTTGAGTGGTCCTATTGACCATTCACCTGTTTTGAGGGGATTACATGGCACACTTGCCTTGGCAGATGCCTTTAAAATTCCTAATTTGCTCAACTTTGACACTCTGCAGAGTGGAACTCCCTGTATATTTTTTATTCAAATTTGGTATAAAAGGGTTTTGGGATGTTCTGATTAACGCTGTGGGGTCAGATTTTAAATAAAAAATCGCTAAATGGTTTTCGTGAAAATCGTGGGTATAAAAAAATCGCAGCCGGCCCTGTATTTGCATTTTGAAAATGGCAGAAACGTCAAAAGAAGCGGTTTTTGAAGGCCTTTCAAACAAAAAAAGTTTAGGCGATTATCTCCAAAAATAAAGATTTTACTGATCTGTACAGTAATTAACTTGGACACCCCGTATATACCACGGGATTAATATGCCTTTTAATCTATAGAGTGATTGTTCCCCGAGCATAAATTAAACGTGTTTAGTTCCTTGGTACTTAATATACTATTCTATTATGTGGATGTGCATTGTCCACCATCTGTCCACGTTTTTCCAAGGCATGTGGCACATGAATCACATAATAGCAGTGAGTGGAATATTTCTACTTGACATTACATATTGTCAAAAAACAAAAATTTAAACTGCATTGGTACTGAAAGTTATTTTAATCACTCTTGATGATGTATCTGACTGCTTATACTTATTTAATTTTGTAACAAAGGGTGCACACAGGCGAAAGAATGTCAACAAATTTATTTAAAATAGATCAAATACATCTAGAACAATTTCTCTATAATCTTGTATTATTAAAGAAAAGGATTTATCGTTTATCGTAAACCCGCCAAGTTTAAATCGATAAAAAGTATAACATATCGAACAATAGTAACCTACGTTAGGTCATTCGTATAAACATTTTTTTCGAACGTGTCATGGAACTAGGTAGGCAGAGCTTGACCAAGATAAATAAATGATTGACAGATATTGGAATCAAAGCATAAATGTTTCTAGCTGTATATATTTAAATAGTTGTACTACACCAACGCATGTGCCATTTTTCGTTCTGCGAATCAAAAGTGGCTGTTCTATTGTACCTAGACATAATGAGTTCTTATTCGGTCACTGGGAACGGTTCAATTTATTAACAGCTTTTTAAATGTTTTCTTTTAACGGGTATTTAATTGATGCGACAGAACCTGCACAACAACCATGTTAGTGTTTCGGTTTTGGCACTTTTGTAATAAAAATCTGTAGAAAGTGTAGCGTCTTAATTAAAGTCACTCAAGGAAGACCAAGAACCTACTTAAAAAATTCTAATCTTCGGAGTGTTGCCTGGGCAAAATAGTTAATAATTGTAGTTGATTCTCGTTTGTAGCCAAGGTTGCTATTATAAAAAAACAATATAAAAAACAATAATACAGGCTGTCCCAAAAACTATTTGGAACTTTCTTATTTTTAAAGATATATCATAGGTTTATTTGTAAAATAATTGTAATTCTTTGTGCTGATTAACTACCATAGCTTACCGAACTGATTTTGGTTTCATTCCCCCTGTTCTCATAAGAAATAAAATAACATTTAAGTTTGCAGACTTAAACGAGCTTTCATTTTGTCAAATAATATACTTGGGTGTTTCATTTAAAGAATTTACATTTTGTCGATATTCCCATATCTCTTGTTTTTCGAGTTGCAGACAAAGTGCAATTGCTTTATTTGAAGAGTTGGGGCGTATATGCGCACCTTATATTGACGACTATAGCTATTAAAAGCTAGCCAGAAGACATGCGAGTTCTACGAAATAATGTACTTCCCAACTTTATTTTAACCCAGCAATGTACAGATTACAACATGATTGTAAATGAAAACTTTTAGAACCACAATTGATGGCACAGGAGAGCTCTTCGCAAATGGCGACTTCAATTATTACACCGTCGTTTGCGCTCTCTGGAAGCAGTATAATTTTTTAATTAATTATAACAAAAATTCTTTTTAATAAAAAGCTCGTCATTTTTTATGGCTACCTGACACTGACAACAAAATCAAACGGACATGGCAAACTTTTCGCTATTATTATTATATATATCATTCTCGTATATATGTGGCGCGTGGATGTAGAATCATAGAGCCCTTCACTCCTCCAAAGCCGGCGGCGGGCGCCGTTGCCGATTCTTTTTAATCTAAACCATCCGCCATCGATCTTTGTCACATTACATTATCTGTATCAGTAACGAGTAAGGCAAATGTGCACAATCCAGCAACAACATACTAACATCTAGCTGTCGGTGTCTAAACTTGACCTGATTGCCGCGCCATCTCTTAGAGAGTAGCATTAGCTGCATTCGAATTTGCTCTTGCGTACATGTTATATTACTCAATAATTGACCACGAACGTCAGTTTCATTTTCACTGTCAGTTGGGTTTTTTATTTGTAGGGTGCAAAATAGCCGAGGAAAATGTTTTAGTGACCAAGACAATGCCTGGCGATAGCCCACACGTCAGTGACAAAATTCACAAAATGAAAACACCAGGTAGATACCTACAACAAAACTAACGAATCCTTAGCAATGCTCTTTTTTGCGCAGAGAGAAAATACTTTTTCTAGTTAACAAAGGAATTCGAATGAAATAAAGTGTGCATTTCTCAAAATAGAAAAGTTATATTTTACATAATAAATTATGTTTTTAAAATAATAATAGCCTTGTTTATGGCCAATGTCTCTGTAACACATTGGCAAACTAGGGTTTCCATAAACAAGGATAATAGTAAACATTATTTTCATTCTACAAGTAATTTCAAGCGTCGAACCTTCAGCACAAGTGATAACCAAATGATATATTTTTTCATATCACGAAAAAAACAATCCGGGGAGACCGAATCGACGTCTACCAAAACCGCTCACGTCCCGTGTTACCTTAATTACTCTTTCAGCCGAATCCTACACAATCTCGAGTTTACTTCGGCGACAGACAGAGAGATAGACACGGACGTAGAGTCGCGCGCACCCTCGTTTTAACGCGCTCGGCCGCACCGCCAACCAACACTGGCACGCCGCTGCCGTTGACCACGCTCCGGCGCGGGCCGACGGGCCCCGGAGGACGACGGCCGGCAGCGGTTCCGGAGGGGGGCTAGTGAAAGTATCCCGAATGGTGACCGCGAGGGGCGATTTGATCATTGATGGAGACCACGCGCGGACAGACTTGCCGGCTTGACACAAGTTGGGGCAAGGGCATGTTTTTTGATTTTTATTTAGGGGAGCGTTTCTCATAAAAATTGAGATATTTTGATGAGCGAGCGTAGCAAGAGAGCTTAAATGTTGAGATTATTAATAGCGCTTTAATACCTATACAGTGTCCTCCAAAAAGTTAGCCCCATAGGGGGGAAATTTTTAATTAACGTTTTATTTTGAAATGTAATTTTGGGGTTACCTTTTGCTTTAAAAAAGATAAAAAATGACCCACTCAAACGTGGTCATGTGATTTCGTTATCTGTCAAAAATGACATTTAAAAAAATATATCGCCAAAAATGGGTTTACTTGTTAAAATATCAAAAAGTTTTATTTGAAAAAGTTGTTTGTTTTTCAATTTTACGTAAGTGTACCAAATTTGAACGCTATACTAAAATATTTAGTTTTTTGCCAATTTTTAATATTTATGAAATTTCTGAAGATTTTAAAAACTCGAAACTTCGTAAAAACTATTTTATATCACTAGCTTTATCATTCTATTAATTTTGTATTACTAATTACCGATAAGAATAGGTATTTTTCAAAAGAAAATGATATTTACGCTTTAAAATTCTGTTACGTTTGTTGCAAAGTTCATGTACCGTCTAGCATTTGGGGTATACATTTAGTTACATTACGTTTCCCAGTTCTAAATTGATGCCAAAATAATAATAAATTAAAATATCAAACTATTTTACGTATCTAAGCAAAATTCTTGACTTTTATAGAACAAATAATTATTACCTTTAAGTTTAATTTCACACTAATCGATATTGATGAGTAGGCCATGGAGAGAATGGAAGCAATTGTTTTTATTTGACAGTTTGATAATAATTGTCAAATAAAAACAATTTGTTTGATAACTCTCAAATAAAAACAAATAATTATTACCTTTTAAGTTTAATTTCACACTAAACAATTTGTTTGACAACTGCCAAATAAAAACAATTGCTTCTATTCTCTCCATGGCCTACTCATCAATATCGATTAATGTGAAATTAAACTTAAAGGTAATAATTATTTGTTCCATAAAAGTCAAGAATTTTGCTTAGATACGAAAATAGTTTGATGATATCTTAATTTATTATTATTTTGGCATCAATTTAGAACTGGGAAACGTAATGTAACTAAATTTATACCCCAAATGCTAGACGGTACATACACTTTGCAACTAACATAACAGAATTTTAAAGCGTAAATATCATTTTCTTTTGAAAAATACCTATTCTTATCAGTAATTAGTAATAAAAAATTAATAGAATGATAAAGCTAGTGATATAAAATAGTTTTTACGAAGTTTCTAGTTTTTAAAATTTCCAGAAATTTCATAAATACAGTGACCGGCACAAAGTTGGACACAAATGGAAAACTTTTTTATTATTAATTTCTCAGAAAATTTTATTCTTGATAAAAGTTGGTGCATCATTTCAAACTCAAAACGCACATATCAAAATTTAAATATCTCTTTTTGGATACGAGGTAGATTCAAAAATGTCAAAATAACTCAAGAGTAAAGTACCCTTATTTTTTAAAATACGGTAAAAAGTTACTTACAAAAGTTGTTTGGAATCAAATGTGGATGTCGGATTTAAAGTCACAGCCACCTAGTAAAAAAAATAAATTTAACTTTTTTGTATCTTTTTTAATTTGCTACTAAACTTTAATTTTGTTCGATTAGCAGCTAGAAATTTAAATTAATCGAAGTCAGAGTTTAAAAATATAAAATTTTTGTGTCCAACTTTCTGCCGGTCACTGTATATTAAAAATTGGAAAAAACTAAATATTTTAGTAGAGCGTTCAAATTTGGTACACTTACATAAAATTGAAAAACAAACAACTTTTTTAAGTAAAACTTTTTGATATTTTAACAAATAAACCCATTTTTGGCTATATATTTTTTTAAATGTCATTTTTGATAGATAACGAAAGTCACATAACCACGTTTGAGTGGGTCATTTTTCATATTTTTTTAAAGCAAAAGGTAACCCCAAAATGAAATTTCAAAATAAAACGTTAATTAAAAATTTCCCCCCTATTGGCGATTTAGTAACTCCCTAAATAGATAACGCTTCCAGCCATAGGCGCACACAGACGTTTTTGGCATGTACTTTGTTTATGGTGTAAATTTATGTTGTTTTGGCTGTTTTCGGTTATTTCTTCATTTTAATGTTTGTGCAATGAAATAACGGAACTTTGTGGAGTATGTTGGTGCATCGCATTTTTGTTTTATGTTTTTACTTTGTTTTCGGTTTTCAATATCCGTGTTGTCCCTTTTGATACGCCATTGGCATCAAGCTGAAGGCCAGCTGGTGAGAGCGGCACAGTCGCGCGATGTTGCCGGTGCAAAGGGACTGTCTTTGGTTTTGTTTAAGAGTGGGGGCATGTCTTAACCTTCCTATAAACTAACCTTGGTCTCAATCGTACTATTTTGGCCCAAAATATATGCGGTTGCACTATGTGCCATTACTAATGATTCACCCTGTATAAGCCTGACGTGGTTGCAGTGCGGCGACACTTGGCACCCCTCAAGTTGGTGGCCCTCCGAGGTCAGTTCTTGTTATTCCTTCACTCAACGGTAGAATGTTTATTGTAAGAGATAGAAGAAAACTTTTATATTGAAAATTGTTGTCACCGAGTAGGTTTATGCAACCGAGTGCTCAGATAAATTCAGAAAATTAATCTTCGGATCTCTCGAAGCCATGGAAGTTTTTGTTTTGAGCTTTTTTTTTGTATTGCGCGAAAGTTTGTCATGGATGCCAATTTCTTTTTGAGATGCTTAGAGACGTCTAAAATTGCCATATTTTTTTATCTTTTCTATGAGGCGCAAAATAAGCGAGAAAATGCAGTGGTAATAAAAAAAATCATTTTCACCTGACGTTACTTCTTATCATAATAAAAGCGCAAAATTTTTTGTAAACGCCGGCACCCCCAACGGTTGTTGGAATCGCGCATAAAGAAGGCCTGATATCTAAAATGTGTTTCCAGCAAAACAATTCTCAATTAATTATTTATTTATCAATTTTCAAACGACTTAACTTGTCTGGCATTTTTAATTTATGTACACTATTAACAATAGAAATACAAAAAGCCAGAAAAAACCTCATTTTTAGATTGGGTATACAATGTGTCCCGGATAAGAATGAACAGCATGGGGATCTTGCAAACGGTGAGATATAGAACAACGGTTTTAATGGGGGAAAAGTTGTGCAATTTTAAGGTCAATAAAATGGTACAAACATATTTCTAATATCTTTTTTCGTTTTTGAGTTATATTGAAAAAAGTAAAATTTTGCGTTTTCGATTTTGTTGTTATCAGATAGAAAAAAAAGGAAAAACACTTTCTTGTGGCACTTTTTAACGGGCTTTAAGATGGCGTTTTTAGATTTGTTCTACAACATTTCGTTTTTGAGAAACCATCTTCAACTGATTTTTTTTTTAAATATGGACCTGGATTTTTTTGCAGATTTTGAAATCACTTTTCATTGCAAATACCATGATGTATGACACGAAATATTTTTAAAATGTTTTGAGACAATTATACTGAAAATTCCATACCTACCTTTTTGACCAATCAGAGGCTCGTTTTTTGCCTCCTTGTCATGGAAACTCAAAAAATTTCCGGAAATATTCTCACTTGCTCTAGGCAGCAGGAGGTGATTACAGCGGAAATTTTTTGACAGATGTCAGTATTATAATGTGACGTGACATTGTAACATATACTCGACAAAAATGTTGATAATAATTTCGTTTAATTTACGTGTAGGCATGGAATTTTCTTACCGAATCCTCCACGTCCTTGAATTAATATCCGAAAATTTTTCTCTAACACGAATTTTTTAAGAAAATGATCCCTCGTCGCTACGCGATTCGTGATACTTTTCAAGAAATTTGTGTACTCGAAAAATTTCCGGCAATAATTCAAGCACTAGGGTGATTACTAGTGAAAATTCCTTTTTTTGCATTCATTTTTGCAATATTGTCAACAATTTAACTTACAGTTTATTTTTAGTTCGAAAACTTAATATTTTTAAATACGGCCCTGTCTGGTAAGTGTTTTCCTCTGTTGTACAGCAAACAGTGTCGCATTGTGTTTTGGAGTAAATACTTCTCCATCTTAAAGCCCGTTAAAAAGTGCCATACGAAAGTGTTTTTCTTTTGTTTCTATCTGTGATAACAACTTCAGAAAAAATAAAATCGAAAACGCAAAATTTTCCTTTTTTCAAAATAACTCAAAAACGAAAAAAGATATTAGAAATCTGTTTGTGCCATTTTATTGACCTTAAATTTGGGCAACTTTTTCCCCATTTAACCGTTGTTCTATCTCTCACCGTTTGCAAGATCTCCACGCTGTTAGTTCTTATCCGGGACACATTGTATGATTCCAAAAATAAATATTTCTACATTTTTTAAAAACATTTTTTCGGACATCTCGACTTGTATGGCATATGTTAGGTGGGTATGTACACGTATTTTAAATAGAAATACGACATGCCAGACAAAAAAAGCATGTAAAATGTTTGATTTCCTTTGTAACTTTAAATTTTCGAACAGGTCAAGTTGACTGGCATTTTTTAAGTGTCTATGTACAAAATTCCAGACGAAGAAAACTCTTGGAAAATTTTATATCTTTTCTCTCAATTTTCCTTCACCTGGCACCGGTTTTCCAATTTCCAATCCATCTGGCAAATTAAAATTAATTGATCTACAAAAGCCGAATAAAAACGTGCTTGATGCCCCCAACAAAAAAAAAACATGAAAAAGTAGCGGGACTGATAAAACTTTAACAAAACAATAATTAATGATATTTTGCCAATAAACCCAGCCCCCATAATTGAAGTACCTTCTACCACAAAAAGTGCCGATGAAGAAGCTGAGTTCACATTGGTAAAAGGCAGGCGTGAAGGATGGATAAATATCCCAAGTCAGAACATAGGGACAGCTAAAGCTGAAGAATTGTTTTCAGCAGTTAAAATAATTTAAAAAAACGGTTATGTGGCAAAGTTCCAAAAGGACTTGGAAGCAGAACAACTCGGAGTACATCTAAATAGTATATTCAAAAGGGATGATTTTTTAGTCTTCAAAATCATACCAAAACACAGATATCCAAAATTTAACTCCTTCAAAGTGGGAACTGATATATCACTGGAAAGGGAACTTATTAAAACCTAGTACATGGGGTGAAGGGACATAGGTATCAATTGCAGTTTAAACGTAGGCCGACAACAACTGTCATTGAAGGAGAAGAGAAAGACTGAAACATTGGTCAGTATAATACAACAAAACCTGCTATCGATTGGCAACTCTCTAGAACAACTTGAAGCTCTGTAGCCGGTTTCTACTTGTCACATGAACACTGGAAAACAAAAACCAACTACTCCAACGTAAGATTTAAGGGTAATGTGAAATTATTGAATCTTCGATTCCCACGTGTTACTTCGATGTGTTTTTATCAATAAGCAACTCGTTAGCATTATTTTAATGGGAAATAATACCAGATAAAAAATTTAGTTTTCGCAAAATTATTTGAAAAAAGTTGTTTTAATGAGTTAGAAAGTAGGCACTTATTTCGGGGACACCTGTATAACATCTACATATATCGGTGGATGAAAAATTCTTAAGACTTCAAAAATGCAAAAATATATAGAGTGCCCTAAGTAAAAAATCATACTCATTTTAAAGGCATGTGGAAATTTTTAGTAATTTCTTTCATTCCAACCTTACCAACTCAATGCCACTAGAGGAACTTTGGCATTATATGAGTGAATTTGCTTAGGGCTTCACAATGTTTAATGGAACAGGTCAAAAATGCTAAGATGATTATATTAAATTGTCTAGAGTCACTCTAGTGTGAAGCATGTAAGCTAGCAGAATTCGGGCCAGTCTATTTTCTATCAATCTCAGTTCAACCAATAATAATAATGCGACAATAATAATATACGTCTCTACACAAGGCATGCGTCGATAGATATAAATATGGTACCTATGTCTTTACAACATTTAAGAATAGTATGTAAATTATGGATAATGAATAAAATACCATGGAGTAAAAGAATATATGCTTTGATAGTAAAGTAATCAGTTTGGTTGGATGTACATGCAAACAATAGCAAAATTTCACTAAATTCCTCTCATAATTCTTCGTACAAATCCAGTATTGCCACTGCTGTCAAGCCTGCATTACACTACATAATTTTAGTTGAGCACAGCAAAAGTTGTCGTAACTTTTCTTAAGGCCGCATAAAAGCCACTTTACCCTTTGCAATTTTTGTTGCTTGCGACTAGAAATTGCTGCAACTTTTTTAATGCACAGACCAAGACGAAGGCGCATTCACGTTATTTGCAAAAAATGCAAATGTGCATGCGTATTAAAAAAGTTGCTGCAATTTTTAGTTGCGTGCAACAAAAATTGCAAAGAAAAAAGCGGTGTAGCTAAATTTTTAAATTTACCAAAAATCTACATGTATTGACGAATATTAACCTTTTTTTGCAAAAATCTTTGACATTGTATGAATCTTATTCAGGAAATACTGGCCACTAATTGGTAGCTACAGAAATCTTCTTATGCAGGCTTGCCACATTTCTTATCTGAAATTCCATAACTTTTCCCAGTTTTCCCTGACCAAATGTAATTTAATCACTATGTCAACAGAGTTTTGGGTATGCAACAAAATTTTATTTTGCTAAAACTTAAGGTTTAAAAGAAAAACAAATGTAAAACATCTAAAAGTCAAATTCCATGACTTTCAGCACACTACTGCAAACTTCCCTGACTGTTCACATTTCCCTGACAGCTGACAGTTCCCATAATTTTTTGCAATATTAAAATTCCCTGACAATTCCCGGTTTTCCAGGAAGGTGGCAACCCTGTTACGGCTTTAGTAAAACACTTACTCAACCAAAATAGGCACAGGTTTATAAAGCAAATTGGTTTAGGTGTTTTATATTGAATGACGTATATGGCAGTTATACAGGGTGTATCTTTGATAGGTACAGAAATTTTAAGCACGTAGTCGGGGACGTCCATAAAGCCGGAAAATGCAAAAAAATAATTTTACTCGATGTTTAGAAAGTGGGGCAAATCAATCTTTATCCGTGCTTAATGAATGCCACTGGACTCTCGCTAGAAGCGCTTAGTTGCGATGTTGCCGCATGTCAGAGTGGAATAAATCTGCTTGCAGAATGAGGTAGGAAAATTCCTGTTGGTAGGTATCCACGTTTTTTTTATGATGTCGTTTGCTATGCCACGAACTGCTTATTCTGTTTTTCACGTGCTTACACAATAATTTAACAAAACACGTCAACACATCACTTTTTATCACTAGACCGATATTTTTACCTAGGCAGCGGAAATTTACAGAATGATACAAATAACTTTTACCGAGACTTACATTATCTTTTAGAAAACCCAACAATTTTTCATTCAATATTTTGTCATAACAAGAAGTAGGTAAGCCTTTTTTGAGTAAAATAAATTTGTTGTAGTCTTTTGCAGAGTAGGTACCTACCTACCTATTTTACAACTACTTACTTATTTTCAGGCAGAAATTTTTTTCCTAATAGGCTACACTCGTATCAGAGTATTTTCCTATTTTTGAATAGTTAGGCTTTGGTAAACTATTAGAAAAAAATATGGTGCGATTTGTTCAAACTTCAAACGCCGATATATGGAAATTGGCAAATTACTGCGCGGTTTGACAAATTTTAATTTTTTTCAACCCGTAAAACTGGCAGACAAAGAAAACTGTTTACGCACTCAATAGTTTTGTTCCAACAATAGTTCTAAACCAGTTTGTTCTGGAACAAACCCCATATTGCAGTTTGTTCAAAATGGCCGCCGCTCCAAGATGGCGAATTACCTTTTTTCTTTTATGACAACCTCGAAATACGGAAAAATGAAAAAAAAATGGAAGGAAAAAAAAAACGGCAAAGTGAGTGACGTCATACTAAATTCAATATGGCGGCCGACCCTAGATAGCAGATTTCCCATTTCTTCATAACCCTTGACATGGGTATGAAATGAAAAGGTTTGACGAGTAGGAAATGATAAAAGGTGAAAGACGTCACACTAAATCCGATATGGCGGACTACATTTATTTACCACCTCGGCACATGGGAATAAAAAAATAATAAAAAGCACAAAATAAAATAAAAAAGCGTTTTTAAAAACAATCTTTCAGTTAAGCCATGTAGGTACTAAAACGAATAAAATAAGTTTAGGTTTTCGTTAAGGTAATTCAATGCCAAATTTTGAAATCAAAAAGCTTGTCGCGCAAATTGTAAAGAAAATACATACTTCGGCAAGTATGTAGGTACTTGCTTATCAAACCAATCACTGTCCAATAAAATTAATCAGTACCTACTTTTATGAAAATTTAGCGAGACAAGCTTTTTTATTTCAATTGTGAAATTTCCTAATTTGGCATAGAATTAGGTACCGACTTACCTTAACGAAAACCTAAACTTATTTTCTTCGTTTTAGTAGGTACCTACATCGCTGAACTAAAAGCTTGTTCTTTGAAAGTTTTTTATTTTTTATTTTCATTATGTGGAAAATGTCCTGAATAGTAAAGTCACGAAAAAATAGCTCATTTTTGAAAAATCGTCACCAGGCTTTAATGAATTGAAAAGCCCTCAGTTTGGCCACATGTCGCCATAAACGGCAACACTGAGTACTCCGAGTGGTAGACGGTGAGGGTTGCGATTGCGCGGACGTGCGGCGCTTGGGTTGACACTGTTGACAGAAGCCGGACGCCCTCGCTTCGAATTTTCGGAGCGCCCAGCTTCAACGATTCAACGGCATTGTGTTTCTAAAATACTGTTTTGCTGTGTTTAGTCGGAAGTGCTCCGTAAACTGTGCGCGACGTAAGTCTTGCACATTTTCCCAGATCCGTTGGCTATTTTTTTGGACTAGCAGTGATGACCAAACTTATTGGAATCGCCGCTGCAAGTTTGGTGGAGATCCAGCTCGTCGGCGTGGTCGTCGGACTGAGTAGGTGTACCCCGTTGGAATTATCTAATCAGTTGGAGAAAATCAAAAGGTTCCTAATGTTTGAAATCGCGGCGCTTCAAGTGTGCGGTAAAATAACGAGTGTTTTGTTAGTATTCGCGGCCATCGTGTAAAAACCTCGGTAAAAACAGTGCAACTACCTAGTTACCTAGTGCTTTTTGTGACTTTTGAGAGGATTTTTGGAAAATAAACACAAGAAATGAGTACGACACTCGCAAGGAAAATCATCGAGGCATCTGAAAGGCAGTTTTTTGCATGCTATTCGCTAACCATTAAAGATTTGTCCAAAAATGAGTTAAAAGACATTCCTGAAATACCGTGAAAGAGCTACACGTCTGACGCTACACAAGGGAATTGGGAATTGGGGGGGAACCGGCTTTAGTGCCAGCTGGTTCCGGCAAGGTGAAGGACCTCTGACTGTGGCGTCGTAAATAGGGGTTTTAATACAGTTTTTAAAAAAATTAATTCTGACGTTAGTATGCACTTTAGAAAAATATTAATTGCATAGCCGTAACAAGCGCATTTTTCCCCACCTGCCCTTAAATTTTCTGTACTTATCAAAGTTACACCCTGTATAATATATCTAAGGTGTCTGATTTGATACATTTATAGTGCTTTAGTAGGATGAGTAATGCGGCACTTAAAAAACATAAGTATTTGTTTTATTCAAGTTGCAGGGCAGAGTTTTATAAATTCCTTATAAAACAAAATAGTTTATAAATGCATTTCAAACACAATTACAAAATAGCTTTGAATATGCATTTTACCCTTGGGTATAAAGCCTTTTTAAGCATATTTTGTTCTGGATTACAAATATTAAAACAATATATTTATTTTCATCCAAGACCAATTTGTATCTTAGTTGTTAATATAACGAACTAACAAACATGACTCCTATACCAAATAATAAACAATCCTGATTTGAAACTGCGCTCCTGTGTTCTTAAGTGAAAAGTGAAGTTTACTGCCAATATTATATAATAATAAGACCAAAAATAACAACATGCCTCATTTCAAATCAAGATTTAATATATTCTTAGGTCGTCTGTTCCACTGTTGCCAAATATTAATTATACATATTTGTAGAGCTAAAGAAAATTTTTAAAATATAAGTTGTAGGGGCTCTAAAGCGGTCTTGGCAATTATATAAGTAGTCTCATAAATGATAACCATACTAACATACTTGTTCTCGCCCATACTGTATTCTCGAGAATAAGAATTGATACCGCTGAAGAAGGCAGTAGGTATTGTTTTTGAAACCTGGCAACATTGGGTTTTAGCATCTAGTAATCCCCAATATAGGTCATTCATTTTGTTTATATGATACATTTATTTCATACGGTGTAATACAATGGCCGTGCCTCCCCTGCCGGCAATGAATTCTTAGGTTTTGCCAGTGTTCATACTTTTACCTATAGATCATTTTCTGAAGATTTCAAGATTCCATTCAAATTCAAAATTCTGGGCAAATTTATTATAATAAATTAATAAAATAGAAGTAGGTACATTCTCATTCATTGCAAGAACAAGGGTAACAATAATAGAATATAGTGTATTTAACAAAAAAAAAACTATACATATTCATTCTTAATGCATTACAAGTGTGTATACAGGGTATTACAGATTTTTTGATCAGGACTTTGACATTTTGTAGAAGAACTATTTGTAAGGTGGGTTGCTCATATAAACATATTATATACCCTGAGTCCTAAAGTTCTTCGTTTCCGAGATTCAGGGCGTTAAAATTGACTAAAAATTAATGTTTTTAATAACTTAAAAATTTAAGGCCCACCAATTTCATTTTGTAGATTTGCCAGAATTTTTTTTATTTAAATTGTAACGGAATTTTAAATAATTATTATCAACCTTTCAACACATAATGTCGAGTATTTGTTCTGAAGTCGCAAATTCGGACCTTAATTCATTCGAATGTCGGTGCTCTATTTTCATATCGATGTGTGACATAGTGAATAGGGTACACTGATTCACACTTGGTAAAATCAGTTTGGTTCAGTCGTGGATTTATTGTGGTCAGTCAGTGCTAGGATTCAAGTAATCTGTTCGGTGAGCAACTGACTGAGTCTGTTTCTATGATCCAGTGCAGCCTTTTTATGGTTCAAGTTCGATTTTCTGTCAGAACACTCACGTCATTAGATCAAGAACCTAATATGGGTATTTTGTGAAAATTTTCATAAATGGAACGTCAACGACGTCGTCCTCCCTTCTATCTAATTTGGTCCTCGAAAACAAGAGGTTCAGGTAAAAGATAGCATCGGGTGCCTGAGTTTTCCAGAGTTTTATCTATCTTTATCGCCACCCTGATACTATCTTTTCATAATCTTGTGTGCTTATTTGCGTTATCAACTTTTTAGTGTAAACAATTTATGGTTTATTTTTGTCTTTTCATGTGGATCACCATCTTTTGAGATTTTCAAGGATGTTGAAGGACGGCCATTTTGGGGGCTAAGGAATGCTTGGAGTCGTTGCAGCCGACTGCGTTTTTCGGCACCGGACAGGACTGGAAGAGAAAGGTGATCACACGTGTTTAAAGCACACAAGGTTCGATGTTTTCTTGTTTTTTTTATCATAATATTATTATAGTTCCAAATTCAAATTTAGTAGTCAACGTAGTCATTTTGAGAGTATTGTGACCACATATTTGTATAGAATTTTCTAGGCATTAATATTTCAAACTTTTCGCTTATCATTAATTTATTTTTGGCTCGCAACTAGTCAAATCGAAGTTGTGATTAATTAAATATAAAGGATGGTATATATATATATATATATATATATATATATATATATATATAGGGTTATTAATATTTATATAATATTTATGGGATTTAATTTAACTTGTATTTTGGGATTTATATAATTTTAAGTCATAATTATTATTGTTCACTTGATTTCTAAATAAGCAGTCAGTGTCCCTGACTGTATACAGAAAAGGTTTTAGCACTGCCTAATTCGTTCCTACAATCTGCAGACCACTAGCTGATACTGGAGCAGCTGACTTGGCAAAACCCTGAGTGCACGGCCACACATAAGGCAGACGGCAGACCGGAGAACAAAACGGAGATGGGAGCGGAGCGTTCAAAACAATAGGAAGCTTACTATCGTGTCCACACATACCGCGTAGAGGGGAGCAGAGAGTAGGCGTGTTTGCTCGCTGGTAGCGGAGCGTTCAAGTCAGTTTGACATTTTACGGCGTATTGGCGCATATTTAACCTCGAAAATGGAGCGTTGTATTCTTATATACCTACCTCACCCTTTCGGGACTGGACCCGGACGAACACGCATATAAAAGTTGGGTCAGTGGGACCGGAACTGACTATAAACGCAAGCAGGGAGGCATGAGAAAGGACTGGAACCGGACGGACACGCGTTGACTACAGATACATTGGACCGCCTACTTTACATTGGTCATGCCCCCAATTAATGTCATTGGCTGATTTTCTAGTAATGGCATCTAGTTGGGTGGTCCTTCTCGTAAAAAAAACTTACTTGTGCACTTAAATATACATCAATAAATTAAAACACAAACTCATTTGCATGTGGGTGCATGCAAAAAATGACTTATATTGTGAAAAGATCGGTTGTTATGTAATGACTGTTTTGCAATTAAGGACCGGAACCGTACATACACGCATGCGCTTCCTGCTGTGGTCCACTGGGCACAGATCCTCAGACGGCCGCAGTCCCGAAAGGGTTAATAATAAACAATATGGATCAGGAAATGCTAATTAGTGAAGTTTTTAGTTGCAAACACCTATGGGACATAACTCATGCACATCACCAGAACCGAGGTGTTTTAGACAAACTTTGGGTCGACATTTCCAAAATTATTTTTGTACAAATGATGGAATGCAGCAAGTGTTTCCCTGCTTAGGTGGACTTTTCAATGTTTCCACTTTACTTTCAACCTCTTTGGGCAATACGCCTTTCAAAGCTGTCACAATCCGCTGACTGTGTGGACACTACCTGCACTACTCTCCGCTTTCCGCCCTGCTCTCCGGTCCGCCGTCCGCCTTATGTGTGGCCGTGCACTAAGATTCTGAGCTAGCAACATCAATGCCACTATCACAGCTGTTGACAGTTAAGCTTGGTGGCAGTTCTAGTCTCAACGTGACTTAGAACTTCATAGAAAACGTCAACGAACTCAGTTGAGGACTGCACGCCACTTTTGAAGACTACGTATACTCATGTAAGGTGTTCCTCTGTAGAAACGTTCCAAGTATAAGATCAAATTGTGTAGAACTTTGAATTTGTTTGAGCTCGTAGGACTTTGATGAGTTTCATGCCAGTCTTGTCACTTCGGACATTCTTTACCTTCTCATAACCTCTTTTGACTTTAATTTTGTAAATCATTTAGTTTAACAGCTTTCGATATAATCTAAGTTAGTTGTAGTTAATTTCACAATCATTTACTGTTCACAAATTTCAATCACTTATTTTGTTACAAATAATTCACAAGTTTTTTAATAAACAACCCTTGTTATATATGTGTGTTTTATTTCAAGTGTCATAATATCGAGTCATATAGCCCGATAGCCGGGCCGTAATTGTCGTTATAAAATATCTCTGAATGTAGGAAAAAGTATCACACTCGGAAACAGTAAATTACGAAAGTGACCCAAATAACACCCCCCCCCCCTACTATGTTTTTATGTAATCGTGAGTGTCAATAACTAATAACTGTTATTTAAATACGGAACAAAAAGCAATTTAATTTTTTTATTGAAAAAATAATAGGAGTAAAAAAGTTTTTATATTAATTGAGCTATAGAATATGAATTTCTTTCTAACTAAACTAACTTACAAAATAGTTTTGGATAAAAAGAGGAATAAGTGTTGCTTGCATAGGGTGCAAAAAATAATTCTACCATAAAGTGTCTTCCAACTATCAGCGGTAACGTGTAGGTACCCAAATTCAAGTTTCTAGATTCAACCGTTTTTGGAGAACAAAAATCAAAACCAAATTCTTTGTCCCTCTTAAAGCTGGAATAACTTTGCAGGAGAGGCTTAAATCGAAAAATGTTACATTAGATCCCCCTTAAATCCACATGTAGAACACTTCCTACAAATATTTGCACATCATTACGGAACATCCTGTATAAACTCGTTTTTTAAAAATCAACTTTTAACACCCTCTATTTGAGGTAGAGGTGGCTAAACGACAAATAGCATGGGAAAAAACTCACATTATTTTAGCCCGAAAGTACTATGAATTTGGGAGAAAGGGCGTGGACGCTAACAGTTTTAAAGTATCTACATAATCCTGTTTTGCAAACAATAATATATAGATTTCCAAATGATATCCTTCTTCTATGTGGGTTTTCAGGCGGGAAATTTCAGATTTCAAACTCAATTTGATGCCAGCTGTGTTTCAGTTTCCCGCTTATTGTATGTGGCAAGATTTCGCGGTCATGATAGGCACTTGAAGTTGGCAGCCTCTAGTCTATACGCGACTGAATTTAAGATGCCAACGCCCCGACGGGACTATGCGAACTAATATATGGGCCATCGTCACCAGGTGAACGATGCTAGCCACCGGGTCTACACTGCGTTGTTCATTGTTGTTGTTCATTGTTGGCATGGCCCATAGACTAGTTTAACATTGAGCCTATAGGGGGCGTATTTCTTATATTCAATGGCGTATTTTCGGTGTGCCATCACCGGCATCCAAGAAAACCATTAAGGAGGCAACCGGCGCTGGCAGCCATTAGTTTATTTTGAGGGCACCATTGCCGGCAGGGGAGGCACTGCTTATTAAAATACATCTATACAGCTGTTATAAGGTACTTATGTTATATAAAGACTGATTATCTGCTTTGTAAATGTATTTAGGCACGGTTATAAAGCAATTTTGAAATAAAAATAAAACAACATTTTGTTGTTGGTTCATCTATAAAACATGTGTTTTTATAATAGTTTTAGCTAAAGAATTAATCGTACCTCACAATGCTCTTATACAACATTACTGAGTATTGCGTTTTGATAGTACCTTATATTGTGTTATTAGGCGTTCAAGCATTTCTCCATTATTTTTTTTTATTAACGGTCTGTTAAATTGTCTATACATCTAGGATCCTCTCTAAACGTAGCAAGTGTATTGTTTCTGGCATCTGTTCATCAATTTCAACACATGAAGATGGAGTTTTGGGGATTCTATTAACAATATTTTTTAAACATTCTAGGAAAGTTACCACTATTTTTCTTCCAAACTTATTACTTAAACCACATTTACGGCAATAAAACCAAATAATAAGTACCTCGCTGCAACAACTGTTTAATTACTATAGAAACGAAAATGAAAATAGCGTAGTGTTTTATTGCATGCTTTATATCAACTATAAAAGAGTAGCATTTAAGTCTTGTAATCTTATAGTACCTTGGACAACTATTAAAAAATATTTTTGTTTTCGATCGTATAACATCTTAGATGCACTGTTTGAGATCAATATAAAACCTTAATATCACAACATCTCTTATAAATAGAAAACTTATAAGGTATGGTATTAGAACAGTTATAAATAAATGTCTTAGATAGTTAATTTAAACGAATTTTATTAGCTGTTGAATATTAACAGGTATAGGTATAAATTGCTACTAAAACAATTTGCTCCCAAAGCCAAAACAGTTTTATAAAACATTTAAAGAACAGTTTTACTAGTTTATCTATAGAACTTTTTAAAATCAGACAGAGATAGACCGCGAGCCAGGCGCTGTTGCCAAATGTACCGGGAATGTCTTTATTCACATGTGAATTTAAATGTGATGTCGTATAATTGACAAATTTGTCATCAGTGGCGATTGAAGTAGGGATTTAAGGCAGCCAGTGATGTACCATGTCCCCACGAGGATGCATTCCAAGCATTCCTGCGGAGTGCCTAGTTAAATTGTACGAACTTTATATATATAACTGTTTAATTACGAGTACAAAAATCTAAAAGTCACATTTAAGGCTTGTAATCTTATAATACCTTGAGATATCACATAGGTATTTTTCTTATGAACAGAAAACTCTTATACGATATTGGAACAGTTATAAAAATGTTTTAGCTAGCGAATTTAAATCGATTTTATTATCTGTTGATTATTATGTTAAGATAGGTATAAACTGCTAATGAAACAATTTTCTCCCAAAGCCAAAACAGGTTTATAAAAGGTATACAAGAATATCTTAAAACAGTTTTACTAGTTTGTCTATTATTTATCTAAAAAAGTTTTGTAAAACAAGTCACAAGAATGTTTATAAACATTTTTTTCACGGCAAGAATAAAACAGTTTTACAAGTTTGTCTATACGTTCATTTAAAATGTTTTGAAGTATGTAACTAAGTATTTCTTCTCGATATTAGAACTTATAAAATAAAATAAGGTAATAACGCAGCATTAATAAAGTAATTTACTCTCATAATTTCAAATTAAAAAACTTTTGTGTTACTTGCACAATAATTAGTTTTTCCAATAGTATAAGAGCCGGCCGGATTATTTCAACTCTCATAAGATCATAGAATAAGATGCTATGTAAAATGTAGACAGTATATTTTTTTACTTGAAGCGAGTAGGTTGCCTCAATTAATATGGGCCCCGATCATTGTTATTTAAAGAAGTTGTGGTTAATTTTTAGGCAAATCTACTCTCATATGATTATAGAACAAAATAAGAAAGAAGGCCCATGCAGAAACAATAAAAAAAAGGGTCCCTTGGTTTTCGGCGAAAAAAAAAAAAAAAAAAGATCAACGCAGGTGGGACGCATCTTTTTACATGTTTGG
This sequence comes from Pseudeuparius sepicola, assembly GCA_963920635.1. Lineage (NCBI taxonomy): Eukaryota > Metazoa > Arthropoda > Insecta > Coleoptera > Anthribidae > Pseudeuparius > Pseudeuparius sepicola. Next base: position 51,067,379 of record OY987300.1, on the reverse strand, counting down.
TCAGCCTTTCCCATCAACTAAAAGCCAAAGTCCGAAAACTGTCAGAAATTGCCCTTTTCACCGAGCTACAGCTAAGTTATTTCGGCTCGGGGCTCTGAGGTCGGAATTTTTAAAGCTTCCCTAAAGTCTTCTAATTTAAAAATACCATTGTTTTTGAAAAAAGCCAAATTCAATTTTTATTAAGTAAACTTTTCGCCTTGCATTTTCAGTAGGTATATATTAAATATAACGCGAAATTTGTGTTTAATGAAATAGCTCTTGTTGCAGTGATTTCTCTATCTGCATACTAATCAATATTGAGATCAATATTGACCATGCACAGATATATTCTTTTAGGCAAGGAATTCAAAATACAAGGGAATAATACTGGCATTTTCACCAACATTCAAAATTGCCAGATTTTAAATAAATCACTAGATGGTTACACTGAAAATCGGGGATACAAAAAAGTCATAGTTGGCCCTGGATTTGCATCTTGAAAGCGATAATGAGGCCAAAACGAGGGCCAAAAGAAGTGGTTTTTAAAGATCTTGTAAATTTTAAACAAAAAAGTTCAATAGATTATCTAAACAAATGCAGATATTAGATTTGTACACTAATAAAGGCACAGGCACAAACCAATATGGTGGTGGTGCGGTGGCAAGCAGTATATTCTTGAAATCTATCAGAACTGCGCACACCAAAGCGATCTGGTCATCCAGTAGAAGTAATGTTAACATTTTACATGCCAATCTTATTTTACGGACAAGCAGACTTTCAAGAATGATGTTTTACAAGTATTTTTATTTATTTGTAAACCAAGAGAATACAAACGATTCCATACAGGTTTATCCACTAATTTTAACAACTAAACAAGTATAGTTAAGTCCATCCGTGGACACATTGTATATCAGTCGATATAATATTTCATATAGGCCGATACCGATAATTGGAATTATAGTGGCCTATATTATATTGATATCGGTCGATCCCTAATATCGCTGCCACCACAAGACATCTAGGCTCAAATGACACCAAAAAGTTATGTTAGACTGTAGTATTTTCAGCTGTTCCATTATTCCTGATGCATGTCAGTGTCACCACAAAACCTACACTCTCAATCCTCAATATCACCGAAAAGTTAGGTTTGGTTTTACTTATTTTTTTGGCGACAGGCGTTGAAATATTGAAAGACTTTCGTCCCTTATTGTAGCAGTTGGCATCGATGGGCGCTGCCATTATGGTTAATCGACTAATCTTGACCTGATAGTTTGACTTAAAATTTGGCCGGTGTGCACAGCTATGATTGGAGCACGTCGTGCATCCGGTATTGGTTGCGTTTAAGGTTAACGAGCAAAGCAATCACTTGCAAGCCGATTGGTATATCTGCATTTGTTTTATACATACGAAAACAGAGACAGAGGCACTTAACTGAAGTGATTGCTTCCGTTTGGTAATCTCAAAAGCAGCCATTATTTTCTAATGAGTTTCCAATGAACAGCATAACATTTCAAACAAACAAAATGTCATAGTAGTGTTTTCATGTAACCTATACTAAAATCAAACTCTTGACGCCTGGCGTGCAATAGGTGGTCAATAGGCCATAAAATATCACCAGACTCAAAGCGGGCCTGGCAACAGGGATGTACTGATCACAAGTGCATATTTATGCGATTTTATCTTGTTTTCATGTGCGTGTGAAATTCGTCGAATATCTCAACACACGTGCTCTTATTTACATTAGGCGTCAGTTATATGATTTTACTATAGTTCATGGGTGCAGTTACATAAGGGCAGGGGGAGGCTGGCCCCTCCCCCTGGATTTTTGGAAGAAAATTAAACTTCTAGGCAATCATATTGAAAATGTCCTAAACACATAATATATAGCAAATGCCGTAAAGGCACCCATAACCTAGTTAGTACCTCGATTGGTACATAGCACATAGACATACATTAACCTATTTTACAGATTTTACTACTTATTTAGAGTTTTATTAATGTCTGAAAATTATTTTCATTTGAAATTGTTTTTAAAATATAAATATTTTATACTGAGCTGAATTAATGCATATTTTGTTGCCTTAAAAATATGACCAAAAAATCAAAAGCACAACCCTAGCTGTTGTAGAGAAATAGGAAGGAGCAAATGCCCCTTACAGTAGGCAGTTGACTTTGATGGACGTTGCCATAAGAAAAAAGGGCACATTTGCCCCTTGTTATGGCAGTTTCGAGGGCAATCGGCAACAATGGGATCTGTCGTAGTAAAGAACAAAACAATACCAGTGGTTTGTGATACAAATACCCAATTTACAAAGGCGTAGTTCAAAAACTAAGCATCAGACTCAAATTCCGTTTTCGTTTTCGTAATCTTTGCCCCAAAACATATTTCTAAGCTCACACGTAAATAGAAAAATTGCATTAAAACTGGCCATACGTTGTGTATAATTAATAGATCAAAGTGGCTATTTATACGTCCGACATATATAAAAGTTGGTATACGTCTTGTGCTCTGATTGGCGAGTTATGTCACGTAACTTTTTTGGACGTACATTTAACTACACGTCCAAAGTAAACGTTGCAATAAGGAGCGTAATGGACTTTGGCGAAATTTTAAAAGATTTATGCTTTGTTTACGTATGCTATTTTCGCCCAATATTCGGCACGGGGAAGTGCATTATTTATAATAATTCCTGTATTTCGATATTCTTCTTTCGCACGGCCACGCCAGGGTTGCCATTCTAATTTTGCTTTAAAAAGGTGACTTTAGTGACCATTTCTGAGAAAAAATGTTATTTTTAAGTGGCTCCTTTACGGGAAAAAAGTGACTTTTAGTGACTTTCGGCCATGTCTTCCTAAAGGAATAAATTAAATATTTGAAAATGTTTTGGAATACCTATAGATAATAGGTATCGGTGTGACAGTAGCAAATGACATGTATCAGATTTTGTAATTTTTATTTAAACATATAGGTATAGAGTAACTCATCAGGAAATATAAAACAAAAGAAATATAAATAAAAAATCCCAGGTAATCCCAGATATAACAAACACCATAAGAACCAGCCTTTTCATCTGTAGTTAAACTTTGAACCCAAACTTATCTGCGATTGTGTTAAAAGTTTAACTACAAATGAAAAAATATATACTTAAGTGTTCAAATAATTGTTTTCAATAGACAGTTGATCGTTTATTATACCTTGAATCTTGCAAAACAATTTTTACGTTAAAAAAACTCAAAATTTTTATTTTCAAAAAATAATTTAGATATGATTAGACAGTAGTTGAGCAAGCGATGATACCTAGTTTGTTTTGTACTCGAAAGTTCGTTCGTTATTAAAGAATAGAGTTAAAAAATCAATATACCAGATGTTAATTAAGCATACAGACAAACTTTAAGGTTGTTCAGATCGTTTTTTTGTCATAAATTCCAAACTGGAGCAAAAATTTCAAAATAAAAGTTGATTTATCATTCGACAAACTACTATTCTTACATGTCATACGGAAAACAAAAATATTCTAACGTACAAAAAACTTCGAAAAAACGATCTGAACCACTGTAAGGAAAGCTTACTTTATTTTAAAACAAAAACTTCCTTAAATGGCTTCGTTTTGAAAACACAGTGTTGAAAAATGTTGAGGTAATGGTTGAATTAAAAATAATTTAATGCTTTCAAAATATTTAGACAGCTTTTAATGGCTGCCGTTTTAATTAAAAAAACAAATAAACAAAAAAATCCGTGTATCATATTACCTACATTTGAAAAAAATCTCTGCCTCATTAATTTTTTTTTAACTTTAAACCACGGAGCTGATTAACCCTGCGCAGTGCGCACGCCTCTTCTAAAATAATAAAAAAGTTTTTGGCTTAAAAGTACACTTTAATGAATTGAAACTGTGCACCAAATTTGAATTTGATATGACTTGGCATTTTCAAATTATTAAAGAAAAACTTCTTTATAAAAAATCAACACCCTCTATTTTCTAAACGACGCCTTTCAGGACCTATATTTATATTAACTTTTTGTTTTAAAATCAAGTAAGCTATAATTAGCGCCCTGTTTACCTTCTTTTGTAGTTTCACTGGTTCTTATTGCCATGTTTTAAGTTTTAATAGAATAAACTCACGATACGATACAATAAACATCATGGAATAAACTCAATTATAAATAATACAGACCAAGTGAACATTAACCCATAAATGTTGGTCGTGCTATCCAGTGGGCTAGCGAAATAGCGCGAAAACGGAAATTTTAAAGGTATTGGGTGGCGCAGCGAGGCGCAAGCGGCAACCCTCCGTCGGCGACAAGGCAATAAAGTTGTAGGCAAAATGCGACACAATCAAAATGTTAAAGAGTTTTGAGTTGAGGCAAAAACTACACACACTGGCAAATTTAAAGAGATTTTGATTTATTTTCCGAATTAAGTGATTATTTTTGTCTCTCTTTCTTTAAATTCAAATTTGCCGGTGTGTTCAGTTTTGCGTATTAATATGACTTTTAGTGACCTTTCTTTAAAAAAGTGACTTTTTAGTGACTACTTATTAAAAAAGTGATTTTTAGTGACCCAGTGGCAACCCTGGGCCACGCCCATTGCTACCGACTGTCACAATATGGGGCAAATGCCCCCTTTTTTCATACGGCAGTGCCCATCGCTGCCGACTGCCACAATATGGGGCAAATGCCACTTCTTTCTTCATACGGCAGTACTCATCACCAAAAAAGAAGGGCATACGCGCCTTATTGCAACGTATGCTTCGGACATGTATGAAGTTAAATTGGGGATAAATATAGTGGCTATTTATACGTCCGACGTATATAAAAGTGGATACAAGTCATGGGCTCTCATTGGCGAGTTGAGTCCCGTGACTTCTTTGGACGTACATTTAACTCCATACACATCCAAAAAACTTATTTAGATAATCGGAAGTGCATTTTTCTCAAGTATCTTTGCAATAAGGAGTGTATGCCTTCCTTTTTGGGGGATAGGCGCTTCCATATGAAAAAAGAAGGGGGCATTTGCCCCATATTGTGGTAGTTGGCGGCGATGCGAGCTGCTGTGTGAAAAAAAGAAATGGTAATTATTTCCAATGGTGTAACTCACCTCCGATTTTCTTGAAATTTTGGCTAGGTACCTCTTATTTTACGCCGAATTTCGGGCGAAAAGGAGGGCATACAACAACGCTTGAGAAAAATGCACTTCCGACGTATCTAAATCAGTTTACTTCCGACGTGTATGGAGATAAATGTGCACAAAGAAGTCACGCGACTCAACTCGCCAATGAGAGCGCAAGACATATACCGATTTTCATGTACGTCGGACGTATAAAATCCACTTTCTTAAATATACGTCCAAAGAAGTCACCTGACTTAACTCACCAATGAGAGCACAAGATGTTTGCCGACTACTATATATGTCGTACGTATAAATAGCCACTGTCTTAATAGAAAGCTACCAAATATATATTCTTTTACTCACTGACGATACGTTTATTGTAAATCATGTTGTAGGTACCTGTTGATATAGGCGACTGAAGAAAAATGATTGTGAAAAAGATGCAGACATCTTTAACCAATCCTAGAAAAATTTTTAAGGCAAAAGATACCTTACCTCACAGATCTCTTTTGCTGTGGGCTTTCAAATGACTCGACTTTTCTTCTTTTGCCTTCTTTCTCGTGTGAATCTATCTTCCGTTGCTTTTCATGGCTTCTGTCTCTTGAAGGTGAGCGTGACCTAGACCTCGAGTGTGAATGGTGCCTTTTGCGGGATCGGGGCATCTGTAATACATTGTAATGACATAATCCATACTTATGTTATTGTGAAACACACTATTTGGAAATCATTCTTATTTGGAAAATATGCTGTTTGTCTGTAGTAGTGCAGGACTGACATGGTGTAGAACTTGTATGAAAGCTATTTTTAATGAAATTAAGTATGTGATGAATTTTTTTGTGGTTTGATGAAAAATTGTAATATTGTCACACGTGAAATTTTTCACTTGTTTCAGTCAGTTTTTAATGTAGCAACTACAATAATAAAAAAAAAAGAAAAATGATACTTTAGCCCACTGAGTTATTATGAAAATATTGGACAATATTAATACAGGTAGGTACCTTATATAAATCTTTACAAAAATTCACAATTTTACTAAGTACCTATTATGTTCAGAGGTTAAAACAATAAAATAAAAACTATAAAATTCTACCTTATCAATACAACTAATTCTACCTTATCAGTGTATCTATATGATCTCTGTGGTTCAAAAGCTCTAACTGCAGAAAATAAAGGAAAATTTTAAAAAGGAAGCCCAAAAGAGCAAAGAGCAAGAGTGCAGATACCAATCTTTACAGCAAGTCGGCCATGTTTATTGCTAATCGCGCCAGAAAATTCAGCAGGAACGTGCCTATTTATATCGACTTTTCGTTACAATAATTTATACCTACTAGGTACATTATACTCACTATCGGCTGCCTTAAATGAATAAACTTATTCCAAAACAAATTTGCCAACCGCGCCACACAATTCCAAGTTCTCTCTGTTGAACCTTGAAAAATCTGAGATGCCAGCGAGAAACCAAACATCGATCCAACCTATTGGTTGGTTGGACCCTGATGTCGTTGACTTATCGCAGAATTTTAAAATCATGTGAGAAAAACCTCGCCCCGTTTCAAATGAGGGATGCAGTCGCTAATTTTCTTTGACGTAGGATGTTAAGGAACCATTCCGGGCCATTCTCCTTGAAGGGGATATTTTCCAAATAAAGAAAAAAATAGCTTAAAACCCTTATCAACAATACCGCGTTAAGTTACCGACTGAGCGAGCGTCGCGAGTCGCGAGCGACAGAGACATAAATAAATTATTAGTGTGTCTCTGGCCAGGGCTCACGGAAAATCAAGAAGAAGGAGTAACAGTGGTAGTTGCACACTAGAAGTCTAAAAGGCGGTCCACACGCAACGATGTATTGTACGATTTGCATGCACAAGTAAATCGTTACAGAAAAATCGTTACCAATTCAGTGCGTCCACATTATAACAACTTATTGTAGTAAAGCTGCAATTTTCGCTTGAACAGGTGGAGGAAGTATTTTAACGTTTTGTTATATTAAAAGGAAAAGAGAAATCAGGAAACTTTTAAAAAGAACTAGATGGTCTAGAGCATGGTTATTAAAACGATATGTGTATTTTCCCATTGAATTCTATTAGGTATAAAATTATGCGAAATGGTCGACATGTTTTTTTAACAAATTTAAAATAAATCAGTTATTGTTTTTGTTTTAACTAATTTAATAATTTTCGGACTAAACATAGGTAGGAGTCAGCTACCACCGCACCTAAAAACTGTACAAATCGCGGACAAGCGTACACACGTTACGATGACTTACATGCGCAAATCTCCCAAATCTATGCTTTTCGGCTCAGACTTTCAACTCCGACGTCCAACTTTGCACAGTTCTAAATTTTGTTCCAATCTGCTGTCCATACGCAACGATTTATTTGTAATGATTTACTTGCGCATGCAAATCGTACAATACATCGTTGCGTGTGGACCGGCCTTTAGAGAGAGACTGAAAGTCCGCATGCGCCATTAAAGATCAAGAGAGCATCTACCTAAAGCTGCGTTCCAATATTTAGATCAAACATAGTGGTTTTAGAGTAAAGCTACAATATTGCTACATTTCTAATGCAATTCGCGTGCCAAGTGCAAATTCGTCACACATGCTTAGCAAGTCTTCCGTAATGTAACCATTTTCAATCAAGTAAGCGTGCTCGTGTTAACACGAAACATTGCAAATTGCAAGCTTCAAACATTCGTGCTCCGGCACTATGAACAGTAAATTGGCGGGAAGAAATAAATGTTAATATTTGGTTTGAGTTTAGGTATGTTTGTATTTTTATGTTTCCGCTTGGATCTGCAAAAGATAAGCCCTACCCTTATTTATTCAGAGACTAGTTAGCTTTTCCTTATGGCGGAATTTCTATATATTAATAGATTTAGTTGCTTGTGTCGGCCTCTAAGGATCAAATCTAAAACTAACGTGTATAAATAAGGATCTGATTCACAAGGGCGCCACCTATTATCAAAATCTAAAACTAACGGAGATCTGGTTCATAAGAGCGCCACCTATTATCAATATCTAAAACTAACGGAGATCTCATGATCTCATTCACAAGGGCGCTACCTATTATCAAAATCAAAAATCTTAGCGCTTCTTACTAGATGTCGGTTGTTAGAAACCTGTCACGCTACGCAGATCCCATACGGTGTATATTCGCAGACTTATCGATCGGCATCGGCGGTGACGTCACTGTAGCCCTCAGCCGGTTTGTTTACATTTGGCACAGGCCACCAGAGCAATAAAAACGATTGAAAACGATTTTTTCTATAGTTTTTGTTTGGCATTTTTATTATTTAACGAGCAGTGCAGCGTTTATAAGTGTATTACGCCAGGTCCTAATTGGCAAAAATTTCTGATCGCGCGAGCGAGCGATGCGATGATCGCGTCGTCCATATTGCGCGATCATCGCGCTTGGGTCCTAATTGCAGTGTGTTTTTTCGCGAACGATTCGTGTTGTGAATTTACTTTTTTGATCGTGTCGATCAGTGGCAAAATGACACGCGACAAACGCATTCGTCAAATGTTGTGTGAGAACGTTTACATTAAATATTTTACTTTGATTAAAAAGCGAAACTTAAAGCTTCCCATTCCTTATCTACGGCCACCCGGTTTTTATACAGTGGGGACCACTTATTCCACACAGTGGGCCGTTTCTGCACTTCATTGATTAATTGTTCTATTAATATATGGTTGGACATATTAGTAATAAAATTATTTCAAATAGCACAAACGTACGCTCGCGCGACCAAAATCAAACTGGTTTGAAAAACAAACAAACGCGATCACGCGATGCGACGTGCGAGCGCGCGATCATCTCCGATTTGGCCACATGCGTTTCGCTATATAAGTTTGTTTTTCCATCGCGTCGCTCGCTCGCTCGCGCGATCAAAAATTTTTGCCAATTAGGACCCGGCCTTAGTGTTCGGTGAATTTTCAAATTGCAAAGCAGCAGTTTTTACAGACTTATTAACCTGACTTGCTCCACGTGCTTTGACTTTATTTGAACTTGGAACTGCAAACTGCATTGTTTCTGGCTTATATAGGTAATCGAGTCGAAAAGGTAATTGTAAATAAGCAATATAGTTTAATTACTTTTTTTAGTATAGTGGAGAGAATCCCAGAATCTGCGAACATGCCAGGTACCAGATGTGCCATGTATGGCTGTAACAACACTTACAAACAAAAAGAGAAGAACAAACAATTATCCTTTCATCATTTCCCTAAAGCTAAAGACTTCGTCTCCCAAACTACATACAGGGACCGGCAGAAAGTTGGACACACAAATTTAATATTACCCAACTAGCATTTTGGGTCACCATACCCAACGTCTGACTAATTATCGACTAGCGCAACGTTGGCAATCAGTGTAAATAATGGTCACCGATTTATGATAAAATTCCCAACTTTGTATTGTCGTTGTCCCAACGTTTTTTCCGGTTTTGGTGAACGTATATAACGTTGGTTAGACGTCTGCAGACAACAAAAAAATGGAAATATATCATTTCTCTATATCCAACGTTGGCATAACGTCAATAGCCGACTATGGCCAGACCATATACCTATAGCAACCTACACCGCGCAAGAGAGACGTACGACCGGGGGAATAATTTGGCGGCCATTTTTACCCCTAATTGAGGCGGGAAATTTGAAATAATTTATACGGGTGGGTCTTGGTTGTCGTTTTTGTAAAATGGAAATTATTTTAGTTCAAAGTACAACATAGGTCCACTATTGTTGGTTTTAATTTTAAATTAATGCATTCGGGAAACGAAGCAGTTAAATAGGTTGAGAAATTGTACAACTTAATCAAAACAATATTTTAATCATCATATAAGGAGAAGTAATATAATTATTATTGTACATTACACTTTATACAATAGCTACATTATAAATACTTGCAAAAATATGAAAATATTTTTAATTACCTAACATTTTCATACACTATTACTTATGGTACAATTACCTATTTCTTTGAATGCTTTTAATAATAATAACCTATTTTCCAGGAACATTTCTTCGGTTAATTCTATTCGCTCCAGAAATGCGGCTCTCTTCGTCGTATCGAGAATTACAATGTCTCCATTTTCCTCATCTCCCCGAGTTATTTCTTGAACTTCTTCTTGAATATTATAGTCGATGACACCTAGAGTACTAAGCCACTTTCTAAATTTAGTTTCTTCTCTTGAAAACCTAAAAATCAGCAAGAAATCAGAAAATATCGATGAGAAAAAAATATTATTTGGCAAAAATTATACCTATTTACTTACCTATGGAATGCAATTTCACAATCTGGATGTAAAAGCCTCTTTGAATTTTTGCACCAGGTCATGTTTTGATTTCGTAAATATGAGAACGAAAAGCTATCAACCGTACAAAAGAAAAAAACGCGATTAAAAACTAAAAACGCATCTCTCATCAAAAAAAGCATGTCACGGTGACTTTTATGATTTTACCGGCGCCTTCAAAAAGTATAATGCAATTTCTTTTATACTGTATACAAAAATTTAAACAAGGAATAAGGTATCCACCATTCAAACTGTCAAAATAGGGTTAAAAATGGCGGCGAATTCCATCTCTTTTCGTTCCCTGCGCCTTGCCGTGCGCAATAGGGCCAAAAGCGGTATATGTTAATATACAGGTATATGGGCCAGACGTATTTTTATCGTCGCCTAGTCACGTTCTTACAATGTTGTCTAATGACCTAATTCTCAATAACACATCATACGACGTATCTACAACGTATTTTCAACTTCGTTCTGGAACACCTCAGAAGAACCTAACCTATAAAAATTCGCCGTCAGCTGCTGACAGCTGTCTGTCGGAAAACACAAAAATAGTGAATAAATAATGAACAACCAACCAAAAAAGAGGCTATTTAGACATTCCGGCACCTTTTATACACAGAGACAGAAAATTTAAATAGTATATAGCTGGAAGTAAAATACATAGGCCGAAGAAAAGGGTAAAACTTGTAGTCTTAGCTCCACAAACACAGTTTATTCAGGGAAAACTGTACATACAAATATTAAGTTTCAACCCACCTAGGGGGTCATATCTTCAGCAGCAAAATTATTTTAGTAAGCCAACAAAGCTTCCTTCCTAGACGTGACTACAAGTCTTACCTTTTTCGTCGTATATTATCTTACTCCGCTTTAAGATATGGAGTACTTCCTCCGTTTAAAAGACTTTAGTGTTGTGCAAACCACGTGCAAACTACAAACAGAGAATTTCTCTGGTCAGCCGGCCGGCGTTCGCCACAAAAACGGAAATAAAATAAAGGTGCTGGCCACTGGCCTTCCTCATTTGTCAAATGTCAAACTTGTCATGTCATTCACGCCGCGTCGTTTTACCTTTTACCAACTACAGGTCGGTAATGAGGAGGTTTTGCAAAGTCTATCCTACCTGAAGTAATTGAAATTATACCAATGGTTGTGAGAACCGAGTATTAGTTAGATTTTAGTATTATCGTGACTTTTTACAACCTTGCCATTTTATGTCAACGCAGCCTCGACCACCATCTTTAAAAAACCAACCTAAAATATGTTGAAATCTCCCATCATACAAAATTGTTACAAATGTGAAATTAAATAAACGGTTTCTCATAAATACAATGAGAATTGACCATTCTGTTCATTTTTCTAATTTTCAATAGCCACAAAAATATTTTTTTAAGATTCACATTTTTTAGGTGGATTTTTTTATACAATATATTTGTATTTTCAAAAGGGATCTGTAATATTTCCTCCTATCATCACCACATTCGTCAGTAAACTTGTCTGCGTTTCCAAATTTAAGTACAGGGGTTATCCATTCATGCTCTTACAAAGCCTGTACCTAGGTAGGATTCATTCCTATAAGTTCTAGGTATCCATATTGCTTTTGCGTTTGTGGGAATTATTTCGTTGCAAACTCTCTCTGAAATCCCGACGTCGCGTCGTGAAAAAGTAGGATTTGTAACAAAAATTTGCACCAAAAGTCATTGCGCCCGCGTCGTGGCGACCCAAACTTCCTACCCCATTTTGGTGCATAAATAGGTCATATTGAGAGTGTGATAATGTACCAAAAGTCGGTCGGCAACGTCGTGATGGCTCGAATTTTGTTCTCCATTTTGGTGCAAACTAGGGTTATATCGAGGTAAAAATGACGTCGGGTCCCAACGTTTGGTCGGAATTTGAAACGTTGTTGCAACGTAATAGTGCTAGTTGGGTAAACTGATTTCGATTAATTTAAATTTCTAGCTGTTAATCGAACAAAATTAAAGTTTAGTAGCAAATTCATGTGTTATCCTATGATAAGTTGGGCTTGCAGTATTTTGATTTTTTTGTAATACACAGGGTGGTCGAAAAAAGTACAAAAAAGTTAAATTTCTTTTTTTTGACTAGGTGGCTGTGACTTTAAATCTGATATCCACCTTTGATTCCAAACAACTTTTGTAAGTAATTTTTTACCGTATTTTAAAAAATAAGGGTACTTTACTCTTGAGTTAATTTGACATTTTTGAATCTACCTTGTATCCAAAAAGAGATATTTAAATTTTGATATGTGCGTTTTGAGTTTGAAATGATGCACCATCAAGAATAAAATTTTCTGAGAAATTAATAATAATAATAAGGATGTAAGATTAGTGAGTGTAAATGTAAATGTATTTACAAGAAAAGGTGATAATGGGCATAAGCACTCAAAATTGGCAAAAAGAAAAATCTAGAAACCGCATACACGTGTTTCATGCTATTTGGCAATCATCAGTACGGTGTAACATTAACCAAATCAAAAGATAGGCTTGATTTGGGAAGCAACAAATGAAGTCCAGGCAGGAGCCAACAGCACATTTGCAGCTTCAGTCAGCACATCCCCTATTTTGGGGCTTGTACTAACATCGCCACGGAGGCTGCTAAAGCGAAAAAAAAATGTTTTTATTGGGCAAGAAAATATTCATACGGGATCACCCGTCCATGAACCAACTACGCGCGGTGTTGCTTGACTTTGACGATCTCTCTACCTAGGTCAAGTATAATGACGTATGGCGCCTTCGAACAGAAAAACCAAACTGCTGCTTGTTATGCCAGCCTCCATAACAAATCTATTGATATTTAAACTTACTAAAATATGTATACCTCGATGTATACTGAAGAATTGCACTGCTGTAGGTAACAATTTCGCAACGTGTACGAAAAGTTAAATGGACCTTTTGTGGCCGAATTTTGAATATTTGATTACTTTTAACGGGCGATGGCTCCGCGTCAGACGTTTGATATTTACATCTCGCCAAGGCCTACTTATTGAAAAAATCGTACAATAATGGGCTACTTTAGTGCCGATTTCTGAGCTTTTAATGACGATTTTCTGAGCTTTTAATGCCGATTTCAAGAAAAAAAGTTTTCCATTTGTGTCCAACTTTCTGCCGGTCACTGTATACTGCGTTGTCCATCGCACCCAGCACACAAACACAGAATAATGCCCCTATTCTGATCGCTGAGTCATCACCGGTCGGCCGGCCAACGCCCGAACCGTCCCGGGAACAACCATGCCTACCAAGGTCATTATATATTCTTCCGTGGCTATAGGTCGACGCATTATTGTAGTATCCTACCCTGTGAGATGTTAATTGGCGAGCGGTATTATACAGGGTGGTCTACAAGATCTTCTTTTAGTGTGGGCCTAAGGGTGTATGACGGAGACACAGGGTAGTTTAAAATATGTATATTAAGATTAATTATGGAACAGTACATTACGTTAATAAAATACAGTTTAAGAGGAAGTTTAAAAAAAAAACATGAGCAATAATTAAGTAAGGAATAATGGTAAAAATCTATGAATTCGCACAACGCCACTCAAGATACCCGAAATATGAACTCTCTTCATGTAACACAATCCAAACGTTCAAAGGTACACTGTTAAACAATTTAACTTACATTAGGGCACAAAACAATATGTCAAAAATGGCACGAATACACAAACTATGGCAATAAAATGACAATATTCAGATCAAAAGTACAAAAATTGCAAAATATTTCCCAAATAGCACAAAATTAATTGATTACTCTGTACAACAAATTGGCATAAAATGTAAATCAATGTTACTCAAGTTTGTGGCATAAAATGATTCAATTAAAAGACAATACTCTTGCAAGCATGCCAAAATTATACGGCTCAAAATTCAGAATAATCGTACGGCATGAATAGAAGTTCTTAATTTAGCATAAAGACTAGACAAAACACTCATTACCTCAACTGACAAAACTGCAAATAAGTTTACCAAATCCTCAGTATAAAAATGAAAATAAAAAGACTCAATTTCTGATATTAACTCTAAAATTCAAATAAAGATTGCACAATAAAGTCAATATATCTCCAAAGTTTCCAAAATGATTTCAAAATTTCAAAATAAAAGGCAATTCAAACACAAAGGAATCAAAACAAAAATATCTTACTACTTGGTCAGTCCAACTTACTCAGGTGCTTAGAATTTTGGTGGTTTCGTTCAAGAGTTGCTAAGACATCTGGACTGGGGCCGTGGGCCGCGGGTCCCGTCCCGCGACCTGGTGGATCGGTTGGTCGTCGACTATGGTTTCTTGACTACTGATCTGCTTCTGGTTCTCTACTGATTCGATGCGAATGGGCCCTTCCGGTATTTATAGGTCTCCGGGTGCCTCGCTACTCTTTCCCCGCGGCTTGCCAAACCGTGCGAACTTTTGGGAAGACCGGTTCTCGCGAAATTAATTAAGGCAATAATTATCGTAAATCAGTCAAAATTAATTACTGCAATTAGCATAAATCGATCACTTTGATCCCGCGGGCCATGTTTTGGGCTACTTTATGGTTCTTCTTCCTTTGGCGGCACCGCCGGCTAAAGCGGTACTCTAATTAAGACTTTGATTTACTGCGATGGGTTTTGAGATTTTGGTTGGGGCCCCGAGGGGACTCCGGCGAAAAACTAACGTTAAGTTTCCAGTTTGGGAACCGAATATTATATATTTCTGTTAAAAAAATCCCGGGCACCACAATCCTCCGTTCTTATAAAAAGAAAATTAAAAATACTATTTTTGATTTTCTGGAATGATCAGAATTTTCTTGCTGTGGTTACTTACTCTTTGGACTGACCTTACAATTTTCAAAAGTTAAACTTCCTCCTTCCTAACTTACGATAACTTATCTACCTTACTCTCTAGATTACATGTTAGTATTTGCTACTTGTTAATAGCTTTGTTAACATACGTGTCACAAGTTATTTATAAACCTCTTATGCTATGAACTACACGACACACGCGTCTCTCTTTTAGCGTCACTCACTATTTCAGAGGTTTTTTTTCCTTTTTCCATCTCCTTTTTTTCAAAAGTCCTGTTGCTTCCCGACTCCTTCAAGAAGCCTCGGCGACTCCCGACTCCTTTTTAAGAGTCCTGATGATTCCCGACTCCTTTTCCAAGAGTCCTGACGATTCCCGACTCCTTTTTCAAGAAGTCTCGGCGACTCCCGACTCCTTTTTTTTAATAAGTCTCGGCCCATGATAGTGCCGAATGCTGCTCCATTACTGCTGCCTTGTTCGTTGGTGCTGACCATCCATAACCGCTGCGGCTGTACTGTGGCGTCGCGACGCTGTCGCTACGCTACCTCCAGGCGACAGGCGGCGGTCTCGCTTGCGGCTACTGGCGGCCTTGCTTGCGTTGTAACGTGGCGCGGCGTGACGCGGCGGCGTCCCTGACCATGCCTAATCTGACGTCCCATGCTCGACTACGTATGCCCGACTGGTGAAGTACTATACTGCGTACCTCACGTATACCCTTTGTCTTCAGCACTACTTTGGTTAAACTGGCCAAATTTTTTTAGCAAAACTTTCTGCTTCAAGACCCTATATACCTGGATTGCCTAATATGTTCTTAGTATACTTTGATTTTATTGTGGTGTCTGTTTATTTTTGACTATGCAATCTTTGGACCTATTTTAGTTTTAATTTCAGCCATAAGTTTGTTTTCGTACCTAATCATCTGTTACCTTAAGCTTGGGGTTGTTTACACTATAAAGGGTATTGATTTTCTGACATCAAGTGCGGCACATGCGGAATATCCTTCTTAAAATTTGCCTCATTAAACTTTGTTTAGACTTGGGTTTCCTACCGTTATTCTCAGAATAAGAGCGTGCACTTCATATAATAGCGGTTCACTAATGTGACACTTGTAGCTCTAATAATAATGCAGTTTTTAGTGTTGAAGTTTTTATTTTTTTTAAGCGCGACCTTTTTGGTTAGCTTTTCTTTCGTGATTGACTTTTTTAATAAAATCTTGGTTTTTAAAATAATAAGCGGGTCAACTTCTCCCAGTAACTAGAAATTATTTATTACTCGGACTGTGAAATATCCCAATAAAATGCACTTATCAGTGTCCCAGTACTATACTTAGAGCCTTTAAAGCACTCCTAAAATTTTCATTACCTGCTTGACTCATCTTGAAGTGTACGTAGACGGCGCTACCTTTTTTACCCAATCTATTGTCTGTTTAGATTTTTCTATAGGCAATTGCCCTACAGCAATAATCGTTAACGTCTGTCTTTCTAACATCTAACTAGTTAATCTAATTTTTACTTAACTTATATTCCTATCTTACATTCTTACCTATAAAACTTGCCTAAATCTAATTAATTCTAGACACGTATGGATTAAATAATTCAGCTCCCCAAAGTTGTTAAATTCTGAATTTTCGATTAATTTTTTTTCACTTACTTACTTTCTTTAATTTTCTTATTGTTTGCTTTTTCATTTGCTTAATTTTTATTTTCTTTTCCTACCTCGTATATTTCTCGGGACTTTGGGCGCCTGTCGATCTCGCGTTGTGTTTTTCCGTCAAGCGTGCGTAACCTCTGGTGACTTTAAACTTGACCTACTTTAGTGGGTGCCTCGCTTCGGATTTATTTAGACTAGATAAAAAGGAACTGCACGTATTTTCTTTGATCTTTGTTGCGCTTCTACATTTTCGAGTTCTTCCTTAAGTAAGATGACAGTTAGTGGTTTAATTATTATTATTTATTTAATTACCTTCCGCGTTTTTAAACGTATTAATTTATTTACCGCTCACTTTTGTTTAAAATATATTTTTATCTTCTGACTTTTTATTAAATTTTTCACTTTTATTTTCACAATTTACTAATTTATTTAGTTACATTTATTTTAATGTCTCTTCTGAGTCCTGTATACTCGTTTTTCTTGTCGACTTTCCATTTCCTGGATACCTACCTACTCTTTTTCCTCGGCTTTATAGCTTTTGATAGAGCTTTCTTTTTCCGTACCATCAACTTTTGATCTGTGATATTTATTAATTGATACCATCCCTTCTGCCTTATGCCATTTTTCTGTCAACTATTATACCGTGTGTCCTGATTTTGTTCAGCGGGTAAATTTGCTGTTTTATTTTCCTAATTGTTCTTTACAGCTGTTATACATACTTTTTGACATATCGGGGAATTACTAGGTCCCTTTTTGGTTCACTTTCATCCCTTTTTGAGTTAGTGTTCTATCTCTTTCCTTAGAAATACAGGTAGTGTTCCAGTTCTCGCAGACTATTATCCTTAAGACGACGTACACGCACACTCTCGGGCTTGTACTCGTAACTCTAGGCCTTTTGTAATTTCCTTCTTTTAAGGTACAACTTCCTTCCTGTCGCGTTGAGTGTTCCATTTCTTTTCTTACGAAAATTAAGAGACATGGGCCTAGGCCGAATATCCTCAAAAATGGCAAAAGACTCCTGGATTGGTACTTGTACCTGTGTGCAACTTTTCTTCTTTTCTAGATTTTCTGAAGTTTTCCTTGCTTGCGCTTCCCTGAATGTTGCTAATTTCACTTATCTGTTCCTTCACCTGGTTGTTAAAACGGTGATCAGTCGCTTGAACACTCTCATTCCTGGCCTCTGGTACCGACCAAGAATGAATGGCGTTTTTTTTTAACAAGCTAGTTAACTTCATTCCGAACTTTTAACTTCATCTCGCAACCCTTTACTTCTCTAATAAAATATCATCTGGTACAATACTACACTGGCACTTAGCACAACACGTAATCCCTTGCACGTAGCACAACACGTAGTCACTATTAACCACTTGCACGTAGCACAACACTTAGTTACTTACACTTAGTCACTTAGTCACTTACACTTAGTCACTTATATTTCTCTCATTAATTTATTTCCTTAATTTTCGATTTTAATTATGCCACATTTCCACTTAGAGCACTTTTCTTTTAATCCTTTTTAATCATTTTACCACTAGAATTTGCGCATTATTTGTCATCCTTCTAACGACACTTTTGTCTTATTACGTCGGTAACTCACTACTGTAGTAACTCATTACTTTAGTAACTTCACTAAGTTTTTCCTTAACACGTAGATAATTCAAAATATATAAACAACAGAAACAACTACTCCGAGGGCAAATACCCCTACCAGCATTGAATGACACTTCTGATTCTTCATTTTCCTTAATCTACCGTGTGGATAATTTCTTTTTTCCCTATCAACTTTTTTTGTTTCCTTTTACACTTTCAACTTCTCGTTTCATTTAAAAAAAATTTCTAGTCTCAACTCTTTACCCAACTAAAGTTTACAGAATAAAACTCCACTAAATTTTAATATTGTAGCCTATGCTTCTCTGTAGCTTTTTGCCTTATTTTCTTGCATCTGATAATTCAATAATTTTTTTAAATTGAATATCCCCTAAATTCGCTATATTACTTCCCTGTATATTACCTACTTGTAATCTTATTTCCCTAACTATAATAACTCTGGTTTAATTATTAATTTTCTTATCTATTTTTGAGACGGCTTTCTCTGCATTTCCGTACAAAATGGTCTAAATTACTACTATTTTAGCAAACTTGATTATTACTCTGCAGCGGCTTTTCTCTAATTTTTGAGCGAAATATCAAAATTTTATTAGCTATACACTTGAAGACGATTTGCGGTGACTTTTCTCTCGGGCAATACTGCGTAATGCGTTCACGCTGTTCTCCTCGCATTTTTATCTACTTCGTGGCATTCCCTACTGTATTGCAGCGGCCTAATTGTATGTTCAAGTCAATATATCTCCAAAGTTTCCAAAATGATTTCAAAATTTCAAAATAAAAGGCAATTCAAACACAAAGGAATCAAAACAAAAATATCTTACTACTTGGTCAGTCCAACTTACTCAGGTGCTTAGAATTTTGGTGGTTTCGTTCAAGAGTTGCTAAGACATCTGGACTGGGGCCGTGGGCCGCGGGTCCCGTCCCGCGACCTGGTGGATCGGTTGGTCGTCGACTATTGTTTCTTGACTACTGATCTGCTTCTGGTTCTCTACTGATTCCATGCGAATGGGCCCTTCCGGTATTTATAGGTCTCCGGGTGCCCCGCTACTCTTTCCCCGCGGCAGGTTCTCGCGAAATTAATTAAGGCAATAATTATCGTAAATCAGTCAAAATTAATTACTGCAATTAGCATAAATCGATCACTTTGAGACGTTTATTATATCAATTATCATAAATCCATCCCGCGGGCCATGTTTTGGGCTACTTTATGGTTCTTCTTCCTTTGGCGGCACCGCCGGCTAATGCGGTACTGTAATTAAGACTTTGATTTACTGCGATGGGTTTTGAGATTTTGGTTGGGGCCCCGAGGGGACTCCGGCGAAAAACTAACGTTAAGTTTCCAGTTTGGGAACCGAATATTATATATTTCTGTTAAAAAATCCCGGGCACCACATTATATTACAAATAAATTTTAGGTGTTGAAAATAATTACGGAAACAATAATTATAATAAAGTTTATTCGGATATTTACAATTATATACCTAGCTATACCTTGGTATTGAAAACATTTTAAACAATAAACTGAAATAATCCTCAAGAAAAATTTGCTTGTGCATGCTTTCGTTGATTGAGGATTCCTTCCTCCATCGACGATGCTTTTGATGAGGACAATACCACAGACCTATACAGAATGTCTATTTAAGGGGAGCCAGTCAAGAATATCTTGATAAATATGCATTTTTCGGTTTCGGAGAACTTTCTTTGAAAGAAAAGATTGCTTTTTTGATGGTCTAACTTTATGCAAAAACATATTCGAGAATTACGGCCTACTTTCCGAGATATTTTTGAAAAACCTTTGTAAAAACCGCCTTGTTTTAAGAGTTACCGAAAAAATTCTTAATGACGTTTGTGGGAAAAACTGACTGCTTTCAGCTTACTTTATTAGAATTTGGAAAAAGGCCACCGTTTATAGCATTCATTTTATAAATGTCCGAGATACCTTTACCAATACCTCCTGAGAAATTTCCAAGATTTGCAAAATAGTAGTTATGTTGTGAAATATAGCGTTGGTTTCCATCGACAAATATAGTACAGTGTCTGCCAGAAAGTTGGACACAAATGGGAATTTTCTTTATTTGAAGTTTCTCAAAAAAAGTATTCTTGATAAAAGTTGTTGCTTGTGCTTAAACTCAAAATCTACCCGTAAAAATTTTAAAATTTCTATTCGTATACAGGGAAGGTTGAAAAATACTTATGAAAATTCCTCAAGAGTAAAGTACCCTTATTTTTAGAACTACAGCACTAGACGCCATTGAATATAAGAAATAGCTCAATGCTAAACTAGTCTATGGGCCATGCCAATAATGAACAACAACACAGAACAACGCAGTGTAGATCCGGTGGCAAGCACCGTTCCCATGGTGACGATGGCCCATATATTAGTTCGCATAGTACCGTCGGGGCGTTGGCATCTTAAATTCAGTCGCGTATGGCACTAAGAAAAGTTGTTTGGAATCCCAAAACAATGTCAAATATGAATTCACAGCCACCTACTCAAAAGAAGAAAAATCACACATTCGCATTTTTTATTCACCACGCTGTATAATAGATAATATTAATATTAGCTGTGTACCTATTTTGAGGCACATCTTCGAGCATGACAGTACGATACCAACGATTTTTATTTACGTTCAACTAGCATCTTAAAAACACTTAATAACTGAAACTTCTGCAAAGTTTGTCGTTTTTTGTGTCCAGGTAAAATACTACTAGGTACAATTTCAAACATAACATAGTAACTAATCTGTGGAACACAAATATATTTTATTACAGCAACAGTTTAAGAGTTACAACAAAAAAAATATTATGAGAATAAACATTTCAGTGACTACTCTACATGTGCCCCTTCCTTCGTTTCGCCTTCAACCGGCGACTATCCCGCTCGGCAATATCACAAATTTTTGAATACGCTTCCTCAATGTTTGCGGACTTGTAAGCTTGACAACTCTCAACGCTTTCGGCTATGGCCTTTTCAACCTGTCCAAGTTCAATTTTTTGTTTTTTTTTTATTTTTGACTTTCCCTACGACTCGTGCTCGATTTGGACAAATAACTTGGGCAACCTGCTAACTTACAAGGTATTGCACCTAAAAATTAACTTGCCATGAAAATTTAAAACCTTTAGCTAACGTGGAATTTTGAAAGGTGCACGTAGTTTCACCAGTCGATTCTACAACACACCGTTGATTGAGGACCATCGACGAACACACGTAGTCTCCCTTTCAATGTCTTGTGTTGTTCACAGACCTACAATAACCCGAAGCTTTATGAAAAAAATATAAAAATTGTAACATATAACATACCTTAGAATGTTTCTTGACCACAAAGTAAGCCCTTTTTATGGCTTGCATCCTTGTTTGTATAAATAACGCTTGCACCCATTTTGCCCTCAAAACTGGATCCTTAGGAAAGGCAAAAACGGACACTTTTGGCTTTGGCCCGGTTAGGTAATTGCCTTTCCAATTTGGGCGTCGATTGATTCCTTCCTCCATCGACGAATTAGGCCAGGGAAATTACGGTAAATAATAACGAAACCTAGACAAAATTCATAACCGCATTTTTATAATGCCATCACAAAATATTGATGAACGCCAGAATTGTTTTTATACAAAATAAATATACGCGTGTGGGCGTTTTTTTAGAAAAATACATTTTCTTGTAATAAAGACGGCATAAATATTAACTGCGAATTTTAAGCTGCATTTATTAGTAAGTAAGGTATATAAAGTTGAGATTGATAAATTAAACAGATTACGTTTGCGCAAGTATCCGAATGATGTAAAAATGACATTTTGCGTAATATTTTGTTGGTCAAAAATATTAACTTCGTTTTTATTATTTATAATTACCTTAAAAATCAAGTATTAACAGTTTGTTCTGAAATTAAACATATTGTTTCGCCGGAAATCGCATTTTAAAGAAATTTGAAGCTGTCTTTGAGAGCAAAATTATTAACTGGCTGATTTTTGTTAGTCTTGTTAAATTTAAAATAAATGTTTAATTTCGCTATATGTGATTTAATATAGTTATATTGTAAAAAGTTAAACAAAAAAAACAGTTAATATTTTTGCTTTCCTAAAGAAATGACAAGTGACAGTTGACCTATATGCGCCGTAAATAAATGTTTAATTTTGCTATATATGATTCAATATAGTTATATTGTAAAAAGTTAAACAAAAAAAACAGTTAATATGTTTGTCTAGTCTATACCAATGAGAAGTGACAGCTGACGTACATGTGGCTAAGATAAATGTTTAATTTTGTATAAGTTACATTCTATTTGTAAAAGGGAATGATCATCTGCAATAAAAACGTAGTTAATATTTTTGCTTTTGCCGAAATAGAAAATTATCCGATTTTTATCCCTCTTTGCCGAAGTTACTTCCATATTCTTAAAATGTTTAATTTCTTAATATATGATAGCAAGGGAAGTTTTTTTACCTAAAGAGTTTCTACCAACGTATTTACTTATAACTTTGATATGGTAAAACAAAATTGCAGTTAATATTTTTTTCTAGGTCAAATTCTATTTTCCCTGGCCTAAATTTGGGACACAACGCTTCTCGGGCATGGCTACAACCGTTGATTTCCATAGATTCTACAACCACAAGAAAACACTCATTTTGATACAACAAAACACATTTTCACTTCCTAACCTCCGTACCTATTTATCGTTTATCTGATGGCTTAAAACATGAAATGTTTTTTATATGCACACACTAATTATCGAACTAGAACACCACCGCACACTACTGTATCCACCAAATACACGTAACAATAATATAAGTAGAAATAAGAAAACGAGAATCACAGCAAATTAATAACCGGCAGCAAAAAGCAAAAATAGCTGGACCTCGGACGGGACGATCGGACGATGCGTGATGACTAAGCGCTGGGTCGATACGCCAGTAGTTGTAACCGCGTACAGTTTCCTGCTCTGTAAAATTTAACCTTCTTCCATCGACGCTTTGCTCGAACCGTTGATTGCGGATTCCTTCCTCCATCGACGGCTCGAACCGTGGTTCGGAATTTGGTGCCACCGTACGGACGCGTCTCGGTGAAATGTAAGAGAACGAGACAGAAACATTTAGTAACAAGCACAGACCTCGGAGCGCCACCAACTTGAGTGCCCAGTTGTGGCCGTGCTGAAACCACGGCAGACTTACAAGCGCCTACGCATAACGCATAATACTCCATTTATTGAAGCCTGTTTGATAAATAACAATTTTCGCCCAACAAATTCCCCAATATATATTACAATTTATTTTTCCGAGGACTTCATTTGAAATAAATGATTGCTTTTTTGATAGGGTAACTTTGTGTAACATTATTGAGATCCATGGCCTACTTTCAGAGATATTTTTGAAAAACTCGAAAACTGGCAGAATTTCTTCGGTTTGTAACTTTTTTTGTTTCAAGAGTTACCGAAAAATTTTCCCCAATGACATTTGCGGGCAAAACTAAATGCTTTAAGCCTACTTTATCAAAATTTAAAACAATGCCATGGTATAATGGGCGCTATCTTAGTATACCCACCGAAAAATGTGCCCATTTTATTGTAGCGAGCCGTGGCCTCGAATCCTGTACCTACTTTCATGTCTTAGGTATTTTTCCCCAACATACTACCATTGGAAATCTTGAAAATGTCTTGCTAGGTATCGGTATTTTGCCCATTTTTCACATATTTAAAAATTTCTAGTATGCATGACAGCTATAAATAAAAAAAATTAAGTGTTAAGAGAGCACACAACAAACCATAGTATTTTTCCAAATTCTGATAAACTAGGTTTAAAGCAATCAGTTTTGCCCACAAATTTCATTAAGAAAGTTTTTCGGTAACCCTTGAAACAAAAAAGTTATATGCCGAAGAAATTTCGGAGATTTTCGGAATTTTGAAAAATATCTCAGAAAGTAGGCCACTGATCTCAAGTGTGTTTTTACGCAAAGTTAGCTCATAAAATGCATTTTTTTTTCAAATAAAGTTATCAGAAAAATTAATATTTGTCAAAATTTTCTCAAGTGGCCCTTCGCAGTCGAGGTAACTGATGGACAAACTTCATTTCCAGTAATGTTTTTAATTTTGTTTTCTTCATTGCCTCTGAAGGTCTCAGGTTCTTCACTTAAAACTCTTTTTAGAATTGTTGTGAAGTTTCCGGTACTCGTACTTGGTTCATCTTCCAGAATCTGAGCACCTATTTCAGTTGTTTTTTTTTACAAATTGACTCCCCAAAATATAGCCCTCAGCTACAGTTGAAGATTTCACAAGCAATGTTGCAGAAGATCTGCGAAAACAGTGTCCTATGTATTGCATTGGGTTTTCAATCTTAAAGTACCTACCCATTTTGCAATATCACTTGGAATTTTACTAAAAGTATTTATACGAACAGGTTGAACGGAGCATTTTCCGTTATATCTTATAAAAAATCTAGTGTGACTGGTAGACTGGGGACGAAACGATGCATATTTGCGATACATTTCAACAAAATTAAAACTTCTAATTTTTCCGCTTATTACAAATGATCGAGGTTTGTTTATCTTGCTATCGGGAATTTTTACAGTTATGATAGAATCCATGTCGTTAATATTATCTAATGGTAATTTCTGTAACTCGTCTCTGCGGCATGCTTCTGCAATGCCAAATACTGCAACTATCTATAACAATACGAGTACACAAGTAAGAGTAGGTATAAAGTTAAAAATCGACCAAGTGCGAGTCGAACTCGCACCCGAAGGGTTCCGTACACCATACAATATTTAACACTACATATTTTTTAATAATACTTTAGTAAAAATAAAAAAAAAGAAATAAAAAAACTTGTACCAGAGCGTGGTTTCGAACCCCGGATCTTCGAGTTATGAGCCCAGCACGCTAAAGGATAGATGGTCTCGCGTGGCGTTTCCTAAAATATTGGAGATTTTACATAAAAATACAGCGCGCCCCTACAAGAAAAAGTCACCCACGGAATAACTATGGGCCTCTGAGCCCTAAAAAGTCTCAAATTCTTGCCCATCACCTCGGTCGGCTGTACGCCAAATTTGGGCTCGAAAAATCGAAAACTGCGACCTGTAGACGATAAAGTAGGTACATCTATTACTACCCAGCAGCGTAGAAGCCAAAACAAGGTCCTATGGGTCCGGCGGAGGACCCTACCTTGATATTTTACTCACATAGGCAAAGGTAAACTCCTAAATGCGCATGCGCACATATAAAAAATGAAGTCTTATTGAAAAAGAGTTCAGTGGCCCATGCTCGTGCTGCTCAAGACCCGTAAAATGGGCCTTGCGTGCTGCTGGCTTTTGACCACATGACACAAAAGGATATAAGCCTTGTTTATACAGAGACTAGTTAGCTTTTCCTTATGGCCGATTCTCTATACGTTTTTATTGGGCGTGCAAATATGTCCTTATGGTCCGTCTGTCACATTCCCACGTGTTACTAAATGTTTCTGTCTCGTTCCCTTACATTTCACCGAGACGCGTCCGTACGGTGGCGCCAAATTCCGAACCACGGTTCGAGCCGTCGATGGAGGTTAAATTTTACAGGGCAGTTAACTGTATGTACGTACGCGGGTATCGATCGACCCAGCGCTTAGTCATCACGCATCGTCCCGTCCCAGGTCCAGCTGTTTTTGCTTTTTGCTGCCGGTTATTAATTTGCTGTGATTCTCGTTTTCTTATTTCCACTTATATTTTGTTACGTTAACAGTTATTCCTATGTACAGAGTGTGCAACGATTACTGCTCCGAGTAGTTCGACCCATGGTCTGGAGCTGGAGAGGCCTTCGACACAAATTTGTGAATCTCGTCTTCATACTGGAGGTAATATTAAAAAAAGCAGTGTAGGCTTATTTATACTGGGTTAGTTTTTTTCGATGCCCATTATGGGGATCTAGGAAACTAGCAGAGCTAGAACAAAGGTTAAATAGGGAAAGAATTGCAGTTTTGAATGCTCAATCCAATGCCCCTTCTGGATTTTTAAAAAAGTTCATGTCCCATTAGATATTTTGAAGAGTGATTTTTGCTATTTCATCAGATCCCTGAAGCTCCGTTATTTCTGATTATACAGAATAAAAACTGTAGATAAAAATTGTAGATAATTTTGGGCTTAGTAAGATTATAATCTAATCCTATTTTTTATGTTGTTGGTGCTTTTTGAGATATGACATAAACTTGTGTTTTTTTAAATGTAAATCATAATTGGCTGTGGCCTTATCAAATCGGCCATTTTTTGAGCTTTCAAAAAATATAGTACTCGGCATAGTTATTTAAAAAAATAAAATAGCTATGGCTAATTTTCTGTTTTTTTTTTATTTTCTCATAGTCAGCCATGGAATATTTTCATAATTATTACGTTCTATTTTAAACTTAAACTTTCAAATATTTTATTTTTAGCTGGTAGCTGGTAGCTCCACCACATAATTATTTGCCCGTAAGAAATTACCTAGATCAGCTCTATCCAAATAGTTGGATAGGGAGAGAAATTGACCTATTTCCTGGCCGCCCTGATCCCCCGATTTGTCTGTTTTGGATTTCTTTTTGTGGGGAACAGTACAAAATAAAGTATGAGACAATTGTTGAATTAAGAGCAGCTGTTTTAGAAGCAATTGCCAGTATTGACAGGCGCTCTCTAAGGCGACAAATTCATTTTTAAAAAGATGCAATATTTGCATAAATAATAATGGTGGATTGTTTGAACACCTTTTTTTATTACAAAAGGTGACCTTTTAAAATAATAACAATTTGAGTTTTAGTTTTTTTTTAATTTTGTTACATTTTGTTACCAGCTAAAAACAAAATATTAGAAAGTTTGAAGTATGTCTAATTATAAAATAGAACGTAATTATGAAAATATTCCATGGCTGACTATGTGAAGATTAAAAAAAAAATCAGAAAATTAGCCATAGCTCTTTTATTTTTTATAATAACTAAAAAAAGCTAAAAAATGGCCGACTTTATAAGGCCACAGCCAACTATGATTTACATTTAAAAAAACACAAGTTTATGTCATATCTCAAAAATCACAAACAACATAACAAATTGGATTAGATTATCTTATTAAGCCCAAAATTATCTACAATTTTTATCTCCACAGTTTTTATGTATAATCAGAAATAACGGAGCTACAGAGATCTGATGAAATAGCAAAAAATTTTCAAAATACCTAGTGAGCCATGAACTTTTTTAAAAATCCAGAAGGGTCATTAGATTGAGCATTCAAAACTGCAATTCTTTCCCCATTTAACCTTTGTTCTAGCTCTGCTAGTTTCCGAGATCCCGATAGTGGGCATCGAAAAAACTCACCCTGTATATGTATAATGTTTGTGTTTATTGATTTTTTGTATAAGGACTTATTTCTATGTACAGTGTGCAACAATTACTGCTCCGAGTAGTTTGACCCATGGTCTGGAGCTGGAGAGGCCTTCGACGCAAATTGGTGAATCTCATCTTGATACTACAGGTAAGAATAAAAAAAACATATAGGCTTATTTCTATAGGCAAGTTCTCAAATGTTTCCACAATGTAACAACATTATGTGCAATATGTATGCCAAGTGGTTTGTTTATATTTTGTTTAGTTCGTTATGTTGCTTAGTATATGCCAAGCTTAATATTATATTATATATAATATTTGTACTGTGATATACAGGGTGTTATTTAAGTACATGGCCAAACTTCAAGAGTTAATTTTTTTAGTGGTTCTAACACAAAAAGTTTATATAAACATAGGTCCGGTAATGCTTCATTTTCAAGATACGGGGTGTCAAACTTCTTTAAAAAATATTTTTTCGTAATAATCTTAATAATCCCTTAACCGATTTTGTTGAAATTTGGCGGTGGTATTTATGGTAGATAGGGGTTAATTTAGCCCTAAGTAAATTGAAATTATTAAGTCCAGTGGCGTCCCGGGAGGCACCTTAACCTATATTTTTGAGAAAAAAAAATGCACCACTGACTTTTTAAAACTGTTCACATGAAGCAAGTAAAAATACAACTTTTTTGTCTCTTGAATTTTTTTCGTATCTTGCTTCGTTTTCGAGAAAACAATAAAAACCACTTTATTGTGCGCCATTGCTTTGTGGTTGCATTGTTGCTTTATAGAAAATAAAGCAAGATAAGAAAAAAATCAAGAAACAAAAAAGTTGTATTCTTAGTTGCTTAATGTGAAAAAAAATATAAGAGTTGTAAAGAAGTGAGTAGCGCACATTTTTTCTCAAAAATATTAGTTAAAAATACTTTAAACTATTTACATTTATGTTTTTTCTTTTAGATACGGCCAGTCAAACAGTTTCATCGTTAACTGCAGATACTCCAAGAAAGCATGCTATGCGCCAATTAGAAATTTTGAAAGAAAATTGAAGACATATGATGCAAAAAAACAGCAAACTCCGAGGAGTTCTTTGATTCCTGCTACCGACATTTCACACCACCAGCATCAGCATTTCTAATTATATAAATCTAGAATTAAGTGAAAAAAATTGTATAGCATATATGTTTCTGGTTATTTCTTGAAAAAATGTTTAGAAAAACATCAGTGCCACGTTTGTACTTCGTATTTAAATAATCCCACATTATTAAGAGAGAGTGACATGTTCACTTTCTTTAAAACTTATGAAACTTTTGGAAAACTTATTTCTCCCCCACAGGACTTTTTGGATTATATTTATAAATTAGACCAGTTTTGTAAAAATGTTTTCCTAAGTACGCGGCAGAAAATAAAAGAAGAACTTTATACGGTATATCGTTACCCTTTGTTCAGCGAATGTTCGGCCCTACGTCACAACTCCCGTCCTTGTCTGGCTCGTGAATATACGACCGATATCCGTCGTATAGTCATGAGTAAGACAAGGACGGGAGTTGTGACGTAGGGCCGAACATTCGCTGAAGAAACTGTATACATATATTCATCCTTGTGAATCATTTCCTTATGATTTTTTAATGAGTCTGTATGTTAGATTTAGAATATTTTCATCTTTGAAAATTTAAACAGATATGCGTGTAACTGCAAATAAGAAAAATTACAAATTATCGAATTTGCAACACCTGTAATATAAATTTGTGTTATTTTGTATTGCACTTATTAGTGTTTATAATTTTTGTAATATATATATGTACATTGAGATATCTCCAAATACTTTTATTTTTTTCGCCTCCAAACAATTTCAGCAACTACCTACTGCTACTGTAATGCATCATGTATGCATGCACCTAACCCCGACTGCAAAACATATTACAAAGAACAACAATTGTGAAAAATCTAGAAGATTATGTATATTATTATATATGTATTTGTATTACAAATTTTATTCCCTGCAAGTTTGAAAGGGTTTTTAGCTTTTACCGATGAAAATGGTGTTATAACTTTTTATGTTCACAATGATTTTCCGTTAAAAAAGGTTGCTGCTATGTTTGATTACCAATATTAGCACGGCTATGGCTATAGGTATTTATGGCTGTGGGACCAGGTTACTATGAAAGTAACCATCAGAGTAAGTATATTTAAAATACGTTAGTAACTTCAAAACTGTAAACTTTTGGGATACCACACCTATTGCATAAAATGTAGATATTAACACAGTTAATCGATGTGTAGAAAGGAAATAGGGTGGTTCCATCTCGGGTTCCATTTGAAAAATTCAAGATACGTTAGATACCTAGATAGGGTACACATTTTTGTTCGATAGTCTGCTAATAGACGGAAAATGGTGAAACTTTAGCTTTGTATATTTTTGCTTGCTTTTCCCACATTTCCAGAACACACACTTGTTTCCAGACATTTCCCGACACAATAATAAACAGTACCTACGTCTCTTTGTTTAGGCTTAAAAAAAAACACACGGCCACAGCACATGTTTGGAATGGAATGGGACATCTGGGCATCGCCGTTTCGGCGTGGCCATTTCGGCGTCGCCGTTTGGACGTCAGGCCAAGTCGCCGGCGACCGTTTCGGCGTCCTAGCCACATTAAAATAAAAAGACTACTGTTTGAAAAAATCCTTTGTTAAAAATTTTTTCTCAGAAATAATTCTAATTCAGGTAAATTGATTAGGTTTCTCCGTAAAAGGTAATCTCCTCCTGTACCGCAATAAAATTTTATATTGTTGTAATAATAATACAAAAAAAATACATTAGTATTTATTTTCAAATATGCAATACAAAACTTATAAATATATAGAATATAATATAGAACAAAATAAAGTATTTACATGTGGTAATTATGTGCTAGTCCTCTTAGATATTCTAGAATATTTCCGTTTACATCAAAATTTGTAACAAGACGTGAAATGCGATTATCCGCATCCTGCCACAAGTTGTTCGAAGTACATATCTCGACCTTTCTGACGCAAACCATCTATAAATTTTCATATGGTTGGATGGTCTGCTCCCAATTCCATTTGGAGTCTTCTATGTGCGGCCTCAGCGTGGTTATTTGTCCGGTCTTGTTGATCCAGAGTTCTGTCATAGAGGTTCCACATCTGTTGGTGGAATAAACTTGGTCGTCTAGCATTTCCTCTTCTGTTCATACGTCCGATATAGTTATCTTCAAACCAGTCTATAAGTGCTTGGTGTTCAGCAGGTAGGGCTTCCGCTAGGACATCAAAGGCACGATCTAGATGTTCGATAGGAACAAATGCCAGTGATGTCACCATTCTGCAGTTTAAGGCGAATTGTGGATTACCATTATACTCTCTCGTATACCCCATACAAGCCACGTGTTTCTTCATATTTTGGGCCAAATGGAAGAAACAACCGTTGATAGCGACGCCTGGGAAACAATCTTCCATTGCCTTGAATGCCGCCTGTTCGAAATCGCAATGGATTGCTCTGGGTTGCAAATTTGGAACAATTTCTTTGATCAATTCAAACATACGGGTGTATGTGGCTCTTGATTTATTCGGGAGCAGGGCATAAAATATTGGATGGACTCCATTATGTTTTGTGGCCATAACAGTGTATACTTGCGAAAACAGAGCTGGTGCTATCGCAAATGTGCCGTCAGCATACCACACATCAGAGGTTTGCAGATGTTGCAGCCACGATTCTCTCCCAAAAATCAAAATTCTGTGTGATCCTTCTCCACCATCTGCCAAGAGAAAATTGTCTTCTGTACCATCTTGTACAGTGTACAGACGGTAGGACTCGGGAATTACTAATTCTTCGAGAGTTGTAGGATTTGGCGGCGCAGCATGAATTTCGTTGCGTTTCCGTCTGATGACTTTTCTCATCGCACCAATGTTTGGTAGCCGACCATGACAAGCTTGACTTGTGTTTCTCAGGCATTCATTGATTATCTGTATTGTCCCTTCGTTTGTTTCTTCAGCGCGTCTTTTGATTTTTGTCACAACTGGTGCAACTTCCACGTCCATCGCCGAGGAATCGTGAGTGTGTACATTCACTTTCTTGATGACTTCACCATCGCGTGTGTGTATTCTTGCTTTGCACATTTGTTTTCTCTCACACCTCCAAAATTTTAGGGTTTCATCGTTTTTACTAGCGGCGTCATAAACATAGATAAAACCACCCGTGGAAAATTTTTCTCTTCATCTGATCGACAAAATTTTTGGGTCCATCACTTAAAAATTCTTCGTCCAACTGTCGTGGTATATTACCAGATACTAAATAATTTGTTGAGCTGACACCGCCCTTTATAACCTGTATTTTGGGAAATCCCAATTTTTATTTGGAAAAACACTTATTGTATTATAAGGGCTTCTAATTGATTTACCTGAATTGGGATTATTATACCTTCAACAATATAAAATTTTATTGGGGTGCAGGAGGACATTACTTTTATATATTTATAAGTTTTGTATTGGGCATATTTGAAAATAAATACTAATGTAACTTTTTTTTCAAACATTCTTTATTTAATTATTACTTAATTATTATTTCAACAATATAAAATTTTATTGGGGTGCAGGAGATTACCTTTTGTGGAGAAACCTAATGAATTTACCTGAATTAGAATTATTCCTGAGAACAAATTTTTAACTAAGGATTTTTTCAAACAGTATTATTTTTATTTTAATTTTTTATGTCGATAGGGCGCCGAAACGGCCGCCGGCGACTTGGCCCGACGTCCAAACAGCGACGCCAAAATGGCCACGCCGAAACGGCGACGCCCAGATGTCCTAGACCCCATTTGGAAAGGTCGGGACCCACATTTCCGCACCGAGTCCGTACAGAGTTTGTTCCGGAGCACGGCCGTGTCACAGAGGCGAATAGTATCATGTAATCATACGCCGTAGTCTTTTATAATATCGCTTCGCTCTCGGGATTTTATCAGAAAATAAAAGACCAATTTATACTCGTGATCTTTCTAGGCAAAATAGTGCTTTCGAAAAAATTATCGATAAAATTTCCGGCACTTGTGATATTACATACGAGAATTCAACGCCTGCCAATATGAACCAATAAAATGATATGATTTTTGAAAAAATATTAACCAATCAGGAGATGATTTCAACGATAATACCACTAGTGGTATTTTCGCTAAAATCATACTCTTTTAGTTACATCCTAGTTTCGCTAAACCAATATTGTGGCTGCTAAAACTGATAACCCGATAACTTCTTCACATTACGAAATTTAATATAGAACTAGAATATATGTTTTCAGTTAACACATTGATCTTTAAATATCTATTAGCACAAAAAACATATTATTCAGAACCGAAAGTTCCATCTAAATGACACCTAGCTGTCAAACTAACTATTTGCAGTTGTTAAATACAACTCGTGGAATGCCTAATAATAGATAATACCTTTCCTTAATTTATCCCTCATTATATAATCCCAATGCTAAGAAAATACCACTCCTGCTGCGCAGTCGTATCGTATCGTCGTATGGAGGTTTCAATTACCTATCCAAATATGGAAAAAAGAGTTGGGCTTTAATTTCAAATAAGTGAGGTTAGGTCCGTAACTTTTTTGTTTGATGCTCAATTGTTTTTTTGACAGCAGATTCTGAAAATTTGGACAAAATTAGTAAAGAAATGCCTTTTCTCCGGTTAAAATACCCTAAAATTAAGAAAATAAAGGGGGGGGTGGTACTCTTTGGGGGGGGGGGGTCACCCTGTACATACGGAAGGGGGTAATTCTTTGGCTTATTTCATGACTAAAACTTAATATACACATAGGTCCGCAAACCCTTCGTTACCGATCTACAGGGTGTTGAAATTTCAAGATTTTTTAAGTTTTTTCTTTATAGCTCCTACTGTTTGAGATATTTAGTTCAAATTTGGCATATAGGTTACGCTCTAGACTCTAGGGCCTACATCATTGGGCATGCCAAATGGTTGTGAGAATCTACAGGGAGATATTTTTTCAAGAGTCATGCTCCCTTTTCTTCCACTGAACTTTTTTGCGGTGCACCGCTGGTCGATTCTAAAATACAACATAAATTTCCTGTTTTATTTAGAAACTTTTTGGTGTCTTGTAGTTTTTTTGTATGTGACCATTATTGAAAAAAAAAACTATTTTTTGTAATTCGCTAGATGAAAATGAATGCAATGAAAATTTGTAGTAGTTTTTGTAGCAATGATTTATTACAATACAAAAAACCTAAATAACAAACTGGCATCTCTTGCATTTCCATTCGCAAGGCCATAAATGAAATGCATTTCAGCCATTTCAGAATTCGTAAAATTTGGCATTGTTAAGAGATTATATCGAGTATTTAAAACACTTTTAGACTACAGTTTAAAACTGAAACCTTTAATTTATAAACATATGCAGACACAAGTTATGATTTCAAATGTGAACTGTCAGAAATTAATAAAAACAAGAGATTATCCAAATAAAGCCAGAGCCTACTAGACTAATTTAAAAATTTTAATTTCATCTAGGGAGTTACAGAAAATAGCTTTTAATTTATTTTTTTCGATAATGGTCGCAGGTACGAAAAAACTGAAAGAAACCAAAAAGTTTCTAAATAAAACAGGAAATTTATTTTGTACCAGTGGCACACCGCAAAAATGTTCAGGGGCAGAAAAGGGGGCATGACCCCTGAAAAAATATCTCCCTGTAGATTCACACAACCAATTGGCATGCCCAATGATGTAGGCCCTATAGCGTAACCTATATTCAAAATTTGAGCTAAATATCTCATAAACTGTAGGAGCTATAAAGTAAAAACTAAAAAAATCTTGAAAGTTCAACAACCTGTAGATCGGTACCGTAAAACGGGATGAAGTGGATCTAATTTAAAGATATTTTTAATATTTTTCGTGTCAGTGTGCGGCAGAATGTATTGATATTTTTTATTTAGATAACCTGCAACCTTATCTATATTAAGACGATATGTTTTTTCAATATTCGGCCTCTAAGTTATATATTTTTTATTAAAAGGTGATCCGCTTCACCCCATATTGTGGGGTGAAATGGATCACCCTTGATTTTTCATGTAAAATCACTTCAATCTTGATAAGGGGTGAAGTGGATCGTAAAAACGTTTTTTAAAAAAGTTATACATTATATTTCAGATTTTATTCTACATTCTTCTCAATGCATTTAATTAGGAATCTTTGCCTTCTTATCTCCTTCACATGCACCTTCTTAACAACCATATTTGTGTCAACTGGTCTGATATCTTCCTGTTCAGGATACACAAAGTAATCATCTTTTTTTGATTGTCGTTTTCTCATAAATTTGACAACAAAAAGGTTTCTCTGCATTTGCTCTATTTTACCCACAAAAAATCTGGTGGATTTGTCGGTAATAAATTTTACAAGCACGATATCCAATTTGATCATTTTCTTTACCGCTATCATAAGAGTTTTCATCAATAGGCGAGGAGGACCTTTGAAGTAAACCTTCGACAATTTCCGATTCTTCTTTCTGCGAGAGTACTGTCTGGCCCCCATTTTTTTTTTAAATTCGGATTTTCTAGCCAGCTTTGAAGTGTGGTATACGGCACTGCGTATGTTTCGGAAGCTTCCCGTATGGAAATTCTACCAAGACGCACTTATTATATCGCTTGTTTTAAATAGTTGATATCATAATTTCGTTTCCCTGCAGGTCCTATTTTTTTCTTATAATTTCGCGGCATGATCCTCTTCACCTCTACAAGTGTATATTTTTACTAAAATCGCCACAGAAAGAGTACTCTATGACCTTGGGACAAAAATTAAATTTTCACAACAGTCTCAAAAAAACATATAGTCAAATGAAACTTACCGTTATCTTCCACCTGCTCGGGTTTTTTAGATACAGCCTCTTGATTTTAAGTAAATAAAAATATTAAAAATCAATAATACTGAGTCGCAGCCTATAATGCACACACAAGCTTTATTTGGAGTTTATGTTTGGTAAATAAGAAAAGTTTCAAGCATACTTCATTACCAACTGTAAGTTTGTGAGTTCATCTACCGGTCAACAGGTGTCACTAGAGGTCTTATAAATAATTGACACTGATCCGTTTCACCCCACCCGATTCTCTTCACCCCGTTTTACGGTAACAAAGCATTTGCGGACCTATGTATATATGAAGTTTTAGTCATGAAATAAGCCAAAGAATTACCCCCTTCCATATGTACATGATATTTAGGAACACCCTGGATATAAGAAAATTCCTTGGCATATTCGGAAAAATGCTTCCCCACCCCTCCGTTTTGGGCCAATGGGAATAAATTGTTTTTATACGAAATTGTAACACTTCAGCAACTAAAGAACTGCAAAAAGTTTCATTTGAATTGCATAACTTCTGTAGAAGTTATTGCGAAAAATATCTCTCAATCTGTACGTTTATCATCTTGTAATTTTTATTATGCATTTTTGGACCCGCTTTTAGGAAACTTTTTGTTCAAAATGACCCTTACTACTTGTCACATCACGTTGGCAACATAATTTAGAAACACCCTCTATAAAAACATCTAATTTTGGTTGTAATACACATGCTATGTTATTTTCTTAAGAAATGTTTTGACAGTTACTTCCACTTTGAAAAAGTCACATAAATTGAGAGAAAAAGTACCTTTTCATATATGCACTTGTTGCATTTATGCAGTAACTTTTCTTTCTTTATTCTTGTTATTTGGCATTGCCAAATTTTATTTGAATACGAATAAAAATAAATTATACTAAAAATGATTGTTATAAAAAGAACCACATCCATTGTCAACTTTTATATTTTATATTGAAACGGTCACAAGTAAAAATATAGAAATTATCAATGGAGCTTAAAACTATTTTACTGGGCCGCACCATCTCCCTGGGGCATTGATTTGATAATGTCAGAGTCTCCAGGGTCCGTGATCGACATGGCACACACCCTGAAGTATTTACCACATGCAGTACCTGAAAAATAAGAGAAGAGACATACTCATCAATTTTTGAAGGTTTTTCAGATAGGTAATTATCAAAATAGAACATAAAAAACGATTGCCAATGAACACAAAAAAATGTTATTAAATAATATATTCTTTACGACTATTGGCTATCTTGGTTTCCAAGGAAAGTTTTGTGTAGAAATTGGGACTTTAAATTCCCAACATTTTTCCAGTTTTCCCAAAGCCAAAATGAAAATCCCATCTTTTTCTCACTCATAAAAGTACTCATACTTAGCCGTGATTACAACCCAAGAATAAAGTTACCTACTTATTGAATGCTTATTTTGAATACCTACCTAACAAAAAAGCTTATCAGAATCAGCCAACAAATAAAGAGTTTACCTTAAGTGGTAAGTCCTTAACGTGGCCACACTGAATATACTTCCAAAAAGTGTACAGTGTATCCAGGAAAGTTGGCATCATATGGGAAAAATTGTTATTAGAATTTTTGAAAATCTGTTTGATGTATGATTCGAATATATATTTTAGCTAAAGTAAGGTTGTGCGCTATATCGCTTATATATGTTAAATTTGACATTTTGGAAAAAATGGACAAAAAAAAGGTTAATAATAAAAAGTATTTGTTGTGTAACTTTACATAACTGTAAATTTTCAGAAAGAAATTCCGAAGTTTTGTTTTTATATCCAAATTTTTCCTTCCAAAATTACAGGCAATTTTACTTATTGGAATAAAGCAGGCTTTCAAACTGCATAATAAAAATGGTATGTTTCTGGGGAACTCCCCTAACGTGATTAATTTTTTGATGTCACTATAACTAAAATGTAAGTACTATAATATCTTTTTCTTCTTTTACAATTTAATTTCAAATTATCTTCAGCTCTGACGAAGTTCATAAACAATAACGAAAGCTTGGAATTTTACAAATATAGTGTAGTCATTATATTAAACTATTCTGCTGCAAACCCGTGATTTTTCTTCAATTATCAAAAGTTCAGCAGTCAAATTTTCAAGTTATTATTTTTCTTGTAGCCCTAATAAAATATTGTCCTACAAAAAATGAGTCTGTATCGCTAGTCCTACAATAAACGTTGAATTTTTTTTTCAATATTTGCGATTGGGGTAAATAACGAGGCCTCAAAAAATGTTTAATAACGAGCTAATTTTTTTTACTAAGGCTTACTAAAATGCTTGTATAGTTTAATTGCAACATTGTCCCACAAATAATTAGTCCGTTTTTCCAGTCCTACACTCGGAAAGTGGAAAATCTGTTAAAAATTTATCAATGCCTATCAATAAAAAACAAATTCTTGAGTGTTAGCTTCTTTTTATAAAAAAATAAGCTTGCGACATTGCAACTCAAATGGCTTTGTGAAAAAAAAAAGTATACAAATTTTATAATATTTTATTCTGACATAAAATACACAAATGTACCTTGGGCTATGTTTGTGCTACAGTTATGACACAAAAAAAATTCCACAGATTTTCCACTTTCTGAGTGTAGGACTGAACTATCTAATTTCTACACCAATCGCAAATATTGAAAAAAGTTGTTTTCAACATATTTATTGTAGGACTAGAGGTACACTCATTTTTTTGTAGGACAATATTTTATTAGAGCAACAAATACACTAACATACCGTGTCACCGTGTGTTACGCTTGTCCTACAGTTATAATACAAAAAAATCCACGTATTTTCCATTTTCCGAGTGTAGGACTGGGAAAACGGACTATTTAATTTGTAGGAGAATGTTGGCATTAAACTATTCAAACATTTAGTAAGCACCAGACAATAAATCAACTTGTTATGATAAAGTTTTTTTGTCTCCTTATTTTGACATTTTTTGGGTGGAGGACAAGGTCGGCAAGACTATTTTTTTTGTAGGGCACACGTTTTTCAGCATTCTTTATCAAATGTTCTCTCGATTTAAATAAACAACTAATTGTTATGATAAAAAAATTTAAAATCACTCGATCGACATCGTTCATGCCTGCACGCTGCCTTAGCGACTATTATCGATAATTCTCGAAGAGAGAAAAGTTGCAGGACTCGTCAAAACGAAGCTATTCACAAAAATTCAGCCCGTTATGATACATAATGAACAAGCCCCTCGGTCCAAGCACTAAATGCTCATCAATTCTGGATCTGGATTGGAAATGTGATCTAGTGTTCTAGACCATCTGTGCTTGTTATAAACGCCTAGTCTGGCTCTGTCGGACCTCCTAGGTGTTTATAGTCTTCCCCGCTTCTGGCCGTATGTATGTGTGTGTATACGGTTTGGTATGTTGTTCGCCGCCCTCTACAGGGCTCAGTTTTCGATTTTTCGAGTAGAAATTTCATGTAGGGCGGCGCATGCGTATGGACCCCAAGCGTTGACTGACATATTAATAAAGACTGCTCACGGCTGTCATGTTTGACAGTTCTCAACGCCCCAAGCCTATTGAAGGGCATCCGAATCAGAAAAGCCATTTGGCCCATGCATTTTTTTACCGTTTTTTTAAGGGCCGGCATTTGGAACCTAGATCGTCGATCGAGTTCAACTGGGCTCCGGACCGATATGGGCTTCACTCGTGCCGAAGGGTGGGGAAAGTACCTTTTGTATTGACCCTCTCTCGGCCGGGGGAGGCTGCGAAGCAGCCGACCGGTATTCATTGACCCTCTCTCAGTGCATTTTTTTCGGGTAGGGGCGGGACGACCACATGCGAGAAATGCAATCTCAAAGCCGAGAAAAGGCCACCAGAAGTGGTGGTAAGTTCGGGCCCTCGAGGTGTGCGGTAAAGAGGTGAATAGGAATTCTGGTGATACAGTGGCCCGTGAAAACTGTCTCGGCCAAGAGCGCGACAAAACAGATTCTTAAATAGGGTCGTGGCAAGGGGGAAATTGCAATGGGAAGGTCCGATTAAGAGATTTAAAGTTTTTTGGATTGTTAAAGTGGTAAATGCGAGAGTTATTAAGCTTTTTTCCCAGCAGAAATCGGATCGTTTTTATGTATCGTGCTGCGCCTAAAAATTATGGCGAAATTGTCACGGAGACGTCAAATATGGCTTTTTTTTTCGACTCTGGGCTCCGGGCCCGCATCGTCTAACCTTCTGACATGCCTTCAGGTGAGGTTCCGATGCTTCCAGCAACCCCGGGAAATAAGAAAAAACATGCATTCTTCAACGGTGGTTTCGGGGCATTCGCGGCGTGGGTACACCACACCTGTTGAATATTTGCACGGCGTCGCCACACGTTGTTGGGCCGTCGAAGGTGAGCTCGTCTGAACGAATGAAAAAAGG
The DNA here is from genome assembly GCA_963920635.1 of Pseudeuparius sepicola. Classification (NCBI taxonomy): domain Eukaryota; kingdom Metazoa; phylum Arthropoda; class Insecta; order Coleoptera; family Anthribidae; genus Pseudeuparius; species Pseudeuparius sepicola. The sequence goes on along the minus strand of OY987300.1, from coordinate 51,027,406 downwards.
AAGCCGGCCATGGCGTGCTAAGACAGTTTATTAGGCTTTCGAATCGAAGGTCCCGGGTTCGATCCGGGGTCGGAGGTGTTCTATTTTTTTGGCGTTGGCCAGAAATAAGCGGTTTCTTGCTAACAATTTTTAGGCGAATTTTAGTGTCACATTGAAAGCCAGCCATTGACGTCATCGGTTGTTGACGAGAAAGATTGGAAATTTTGCTGCCAAAAAATGACTTAGGTTATGGAGAGCCTTCAAACTCGGAGTGTGTACCCTTCCTGGAGTATGCGGCGGGAAATTTAGTTGGAAAATTACAATACAGCATAACCTCAACATTCTTTAAGCGGCCGTACCTCCTCTAGAGATATGGCGTTGCCGTTTGTTTTGATTGTAAGTAGACAGGGAGAGGAAAAATAGATGACAAAAATTTTCCATGGCTACCTCGATTTTCACAGAACAAGTGCAACTTTGCTATCAGAGATAGAAGATCCGGGGGGTTTCTTTTGTTGGGTTGCCAGTATGAAATGATTGGGAAATATAAAATATAAAATACAACTTTTTTATGCATCCAGATAGAAAGACGGAACAAAGTGCTTTAGGTGCAGGAGGTAAAATAATAATAATAATTTATTCAACCAATAGATCTTACAAGTAAATAAATACAATCAGTATAGGTTACGTCGGTTTACAAATATTAGAGATATTTAGACGAGATATTGAATTTTGAGACACTATATATCTAACGAGTCAGTAGTAACAAGAGAATGCAGGTATCACTATCTATTTAGGAACTCACCCACAGAGTAAAAACAACCATCTGAGAGAAAATCAAACAGAGTATTCTTGTATGTTTTAAAATTCGGAGTATCTTTAATGTAAGCTTAAAGTTTATTATATATTTTCACCTCTGCATAGAAGATATTATGTTCACTTAAAGACAAGTTATGTAGTGGCACCCTTAGATCCTCACCGAATCTTGTACTATACGTATGGTAGACATTATTAGGGGTAAAGTCCATAAGATTGATCCTGACATACTTCAAGACCTCAAGAAGATAAATGCAGGGTACAGTCAGGAGATGAAGATTCTTAAAGATTGGTCTACATGTAGCTCTAAAGCTCGCATTTACTATAGCTCTCACTATTTTCTTTTGAATACGGAATATTCTACCAGCCTCCACACTACAACCCCAGAAAATGAGACCATACTTAACGCGGGAGTAGAAGTTTGCATAGTAGTATGATATAAGTATTTGCCTACTGCATAGGTTAGATAATCTGAAAATATGCCCAAAAATTTTGATTATCTACTTGTACAACAGATTTATGAGCCGCTTTTATCAGGTAAGATATACCATTATGTTCTGTTCTAGTACCAAAATTCATGAAAACTGTTTTACTAACATTCAAGAATAACCTATTTGTTTCAAACCAATTTGTCAATCTTGACATCATATCTTGAGCCAATCTTAAGGCTTGAGTCATATTTTTACCAGTGGCCACACAACTGTTATCGTCCACAAACATAATTAAATTTCTCTTATTGGTGCAGGATGGTAAATCATTTACAAAAAATAAGAACAACAAAGGTCCAAAGGGGCACTGCTAGCCTGTTCAGAACAGAATCTGAAGGAGTTTTATTTACCTCAACGAGCTGAGATCTATTAGATAAATAGGATGTTAACCAACTATGACTCCTACCTCTCAATCCATACCAATATATATTGAGCAACAATGCATGGTCAACAACATCAAAGGCCTTACTTTGCCTGTTATAAATTGCTTCATATATCCAATTTAAGAAAGTAGATATACACATGTTTGTAAAATAGCTTCCTTCATTGCTTTTTCGTATTCTTGTCTTCCACGCCTCTGAACGAAGATTTTTTAAATTTTTTCTAAATCGCATTTTTGTCCACAGTACCTTCTTGATCTCTAAAATTAAAGTTTCTCACTTCTGAACGTCGCGCCGCTGCATTTTTACAGTTGGAGTTCCAGAATTGGTAACAATATTCTCCGGAGATAAGCATCTTTTTAAGTGGCTTTTGGAAATATATGTGGATATACGCAACTTCTATGACAAAATTTAAAAATCCTTACTAGCAGCGGTCATTTCTTCCAATTCTCTAAACATGTTGTCCTCGTAAACTTTACTACAATTTAAATTGTTTTTATATGCTGAATACCATAGCAACCGAAAGACTCATTTTTTTCACAACCATATTTTCACTCAAAAAAGCACTTCTTATCACTCATGTCTAATAACCTTTTATTAAAATTTAAAATCTGAGAAACAAAACACTATTATAGTTGTGCCACAAAACACGATAAGGCTGTTTTAGTTCGTTTTTGAGAATTGATGAAATTCCAAATCAGTTAAGTTGTACGTTAATTCCCAAATAAACAACTAGACGCGAGCTGTTTTCCAAGGCCTCCAACTACTTCTCTTAAATCTGCATTGCACAATGACACTCCCGCACAGTTTGCTGTGGCAACCCGAGCACAATAACATTCCCGCACCGGTTGCTAAAATGATTTCATTTCTCAATTAAAAACGAACATTCAATGCTAATTCAATGCTATGAGGCAATTTCTTTAGAGTCTTAGAAAAAGCGCGTTTTTTGTTTCTCGTAATTTTTTTATTGTAGTAATGCCCATATTGGTGGCGAAGTGTACCTATAATTACACACAATTAGGAAAAATTACGTAATTTAATGTACAACTTTTAGTTTAGACAAAATGCTCATTTGGCTGCAGAGTGGACAGAGCATCAAATTTAAGACCTGTCATGTAGCTTTATATGAAAACATACCTATTTTTATAATTTTATTAGTTTTTAACTTAGATTCAAAATGTTCTAATACAGAGGAATTTTGGAATATTTTAAATTTATGACACATGTTTTTAAAACACCTTGTATATTAATGATAACTGTAACGTAATTAATTTATACAATAATATAATAATAACAATTTTACAGCTAAATAGTAAGATTTAGAGTAGAAATTCAATATATTATCTAATATTTACTGTCTAATATTTGAGTTACCCTGTACCCTGTATATCAAATTGCTCAATGACGTCAGCATGTCATCAGTCGGATATGGTTAATAGACATACAAATCTGCAAAAATCCGTTAAAAAAAGAACTTCATCCCAAATTTCGCACTTCAGGCAAAAAAAAAACGGTTCCGCTGTCGGACTATTTGATCAAAATCATGATTTTAATCACGATTTTAGTCATCTGATTTAAATCATCTCAACCCTGACTGCAGAGTTAATGTCAGTGGGCTCATTTGGCTCATCAGCTGTTAAAAAAACTAGGCATGCGAGCGCATAACCATAACTTGGTATGTGGGCTGAATACAGGAGGAAATCAAAGACAAAAACTACAGACTAAAGTTTCTTGAGAGACTGTGAACAGTATTACTTAGTCTATGAGAATAGAGGCAAATCGCTGCCGATAATATGTACAATAAAAATCCTTTTGCAAAAAAAAATCCCGGGATATCCCCAAAGAGTAATAAAAATCATCGAATATCCTCGCATATCCCTGTATATCTTCGCATATCCCTATATATCTTCGCATATCCCCGCCACATAAGTACTTGCATATCCCCACAAATCCTTTCAGTTCCAATGTAATCCAGATATTCCTGTGCCAAATTTTATCAGCTTGTTCTACTACCCAAAAAAAAACTTTCAATGCAGCATATTTTTCTAGTAAAACATTACAGAGGAGAAGAAAATAACAAATCTGATCTTTGAGTAATATTTTGTATTTAAAATAGGTACCCTCGAAAGTACATTATATAAAAAAATATTTATTACAATAGAAAATAAAATCTCACACTACAAACAAAAATCAAAACATCACGAGATTTATTTTTTTATTAATATTTAATAAGTCTATATCCGTTTTAGTTGGAGTGGTTCTACCTCCACCAGATTAATTGGTCCGTAAATATATATGTTTGATCTACATCGGTGACATCTGCAATCTTTGGCCATATACAGGGTGTTCCTAAATTATGGTGCCAACGTAATATAACAGATAGAAAATGTCATTTTGAACAAAAAGTTTCCTATAAACATGGGTTCTAAAATGCACAATAAGAAAGCTACAGGGTGATGAAAGTATAGTTTGAAAAACATCTTTATCGCAATAACTTCTACAGAAGTTGAAAATGAAACTTGGTGCAATTCTTTATTAACTGAAGTGCAACAATTTTGTATAAAAACGATTTATTCCCATCGACCAGAGGCGGAGGGGCGGGGTAGCACAATGGGTTTTCTACTCATAACTTTTTTGAGGTTATCTTTTTGGTCTTGCCGGTTCATCATCTTAGTGCCTCTTTTTATTTTGCAACAAAAATGTACTCTTGTTTCATAACGATAAAATCAACCGTTTGCGTTGAAATGAAATGAAAATGTGCCCCAAAACACCTGTTAACCCCAAAATTCGAAAAATAAAATTATTGCCTACCACATTTAAATGTTTTACAGATGAATTGTACGTTCAAAATTAAGAAAAAAAATGCCTAATGGATATTGAGTAAAACATCACTGGTTTTGCTGAAATATGGATTTCTAAATTTTGCCGACGTCAATCAGTTCCATTTTGAAAGCGAAAAATTTTTGATACATAGTTCATAGGAAATTTTTTGTCACTTTAAATGGTACAATTATTTTGTAAAATTTGAAAGCGGTAGTTGAAAATTTTATTTTTTTTTTCGAATTTTAGAGTTGACAGGTGTTTTGGAGCACATTTTGCCGATTACAACGCTAACGGTTGATTTTATCGTTATGAAACAAGAGTACATTTTTGTTGCAATATAAAAAGATGCACTAAAATGATGAACCTGCGAGGCCAAAAAGATAACCTCAGAAAATTTATGAGTAGAAAACCTATTGTGCTACCCCACCCCTCTGCCTCTGGTCCATGGAAATAAATCGTTTTTATACAAAATTATTGCACTTCAGTTACTAAAGAATTGCACCAAGTTTCATTTAAATTGCATAACTTCTGCAGAAGTTATTGCGATAAAGATGTTTTTCAAACTATACTTTCATCACCCTGTAGCTTTCTTATTGTGCATTTTAGGACCCATGTTTATAGGAAACTTTTTGTTCAAAATGACATTTTCTATCTGTCATATTACTAACTTCTTGTTTCCAAAATTAATTGTATATTGCCCCCTTTCCTTTCATTCCAAAATCCGTCCAATAAAACAAACTTGCTCATAATAACCAACTGTGACTTGACTGAGACTAGCTTACACCATTTTAAGGTAATATTTCCAAGTGTGTCAATGGCTCAGTTGATTAGAGCATCGAACTTGTAAATCGATAGTTGTAGGTTCAAATCCTGCAATTGGCGTTGACGAATATTTTTTTTTGGAATTTCGAATTTGGCGCTATTCCAGGAAAAGGAAACATCGCATCCCAGGAAAGAATGGAGGATCACGCCGCGACGATCAAGAGATCGAATGTAGTGATAAGATCAGAGACCACGTGATGGAATACAGTGCTCCCATTGGTCGGCGAAGACAGGGGGCGGGGCTTAGGAGCAAAGTGGAAGGGGGTCTGCCCAAGTAGCGCATTAGGTATTCAGCCCCTCCACTTTCCTCCTAAGCCCCGCCCCCTTCGTCACTGACCAATGGTGGTCATGTGGTCTCTGACGTCACATACTTATCGCTACTTCTCCCGATCAACCGGATCCTCGATTTTTTCCTGGGATGCAATGTTTTCTTTTCCTGGAATAGCGAGAAATTTGAACTTCTGCAAAAAAAAATCCTCATCCTATGACCAAGTTCGACGCTGAGCCAACTGAGCCATCGACTCGCTAGGAAATGTTACCTTAGAAGGGGGTTGCCGACAGCGAAAGTGACGTTAGATTTCGTATTTTTTAAAGTTGTATAGCATAAAATCTAGTAACATTTTACCTGGCAAAAATTTAGTACAAACATCTCTGTCTTCATTTTAATCATAAGATATTACAAGCAGTGTTTTGTTTTATAGGTTATGAAAACCTTGGGAAAAATAATAATTCCAGTGCATATGCCTTTAAGATCTTATGATTAAAATGAACACAGAGATGTTTGTACTAAATTTTTGCCAGGTAAAATGTTATTAGATTAACTTAAAAAAAAAATGAAATCTAACGTCACTTTCGCTGTCGGCAACCCCCTCTTAAAATGATGACATCACAGAATTAGTAATAAGTAAAATACCGGGTGTTGGGCCAAAAAGTAAGGAATCATCTCGGGATGGTCATCTGGTGCAAAATTTGGGGTGCGCATCATATAGGTTTGGGTGTGCATCCTATAGGTTTTGGGTGTGCATCTATCATTAAAAATTCGAGTGTGCATCTATATCCATAGGTTCGATCTTTGGGTAAAACTATAGATACAGAGTGAGAAAATACAGTCATCAAAAGTTAGGTAGGTAATACGAGCTCGTGATACACGAATTTGAAAAAAAAAAGTTTAAATTCTAATCGTGGGAGATCGGCACTAGGTAGAAAACATCTTTTGGTGCGCATAAGCAGATCAGAACGACTTCACAATTTCTCAGAAAATCCTCACATATTCGTCGTTAATTTCACAAAGTGACGTATCTCAAAATTACCCTATTTTGAGATACGATCAAAAACTTTCACCCTATATAAAGCTTTTTTATCTCACAAAGTGTCGTAACTCAATCTGTTATACTTTTCTCATAATTATAATTTGGTCGGTGACGAATCTCATTATAGTAAACTTTATAAATCTCACAAACCGACCTAACTCGAGTTATAGGTAAGTTTGTGAGATTTATTTTTTAAATAAAGGACCCCGCAACTTTCTTAGTAAAATCCGGCTCCCGTTAATTTTGCTAATTTTTTTATGTTATTCTACACATCATTCAGAACAAGTCCCCATGGGCAGAAAGTCCTAGGACCCCAAGGTTCAGAGATACAGGGTGTTCACGAAATATTGGAGACACCCCCTTAACTTTCTTATTTTTGACCAGAAAAAAAAGTGTTTTATATGAAAGTTGCGTAGAATCTAAAAATTCAATAACATATAGGGTGTTCCATTAAAAAAAAAAACAAAAGTTAGGTCTCTACCTTGAAAACGCGACGTTCGATTTTCTTTCTGAAAACACTTTTTTTCCTGGTCAAAAATAAGAAAGTTAAGGGGAGGTCTCCAATATTTCGTGAACACCCTGTATCTCTGAACCTTGGGGTCCTAGGACTTTCTGCCCATGCGGACTTATTCTGAATGATGTGTAGAATAACATATAAAAAAATTAGCAAAATTAACGGGAGTCAGATTTTACTAAGTGTGCGGGGTCCTTTGTGCATGTCGCCGGCGTATCTCGATTTGACGAGTTAGAACTTGTATTATCATCGACCGGGTCCCTTTGTTTTGCGGCAATATTATGCATTTAGTTTAGTTTTAAACGTAGAGTGCTACAGTAAAGCGATATTTTGTGACGGTGGTGCTTAATGTAATATTTTTTTGCGATGGATGTACTTGCAGTATGGCAGGATGGCACAAAAAATGTTGGCACAAAAAAAGTTATGTTTCGTGATACATTGAAAAAAGGAACTCAAGTAAAAATGTATTATGAAAAGAAGTGGTAGTGGCAAAGTGATCTTAACAGAGTACGACATTAATATTGACGATGAACATAATTCAACTGATGTAACTGTACCTACGAAGGAAGTGAATACGCTAGATGTTGACTCCTTGTCGGATTCTTCAGACAACTTACCTCTCGCCCAAATTAGGGCTAAAATTTTAAGTGACTTTTCAAGTCATCAGAAAATGGCAGTTCCCGAGGAACCTAACAATGGGAGTGAAATAAGCGAGGACCGAGGTGAGGACTCTGTTTACAATTCTGATGCCGATCCTCGGTACACGGCCACCTGTGAATATTATCAGTGCAAGGGAGAAGATGGAGTTCCTGTCATCGTTGCGAGATTCTTTTGTGCTACAATCACTTCATGGATAATTCACATTGTGACTACCATATAACACGTATAGTAAAAAAGGGAAGCAGAAGAATAACTCGGGTTAATAAGGACTTACAACCTGAACAACATCAAGTGGAAGGAAGTGGAAAGGAAGTTGAATCAAGTAAGAAGAAAAGATTTAACAAACAAAAACATTCAAAGCAACTTAGAAATCTAGGATAAGAATATGTATCTGTTAATGGAAAAACTGTTAAATCTAGGAGTATGAAGCGGAGATGCAAGGAAGACACTTGCACAAAACTAGGACGGCATTGCTCAACAATAGAAGATTCTCAAAGATGTGAAATTTTCAATGGTTACTATGCACTTGGAGACATTAACCGTCAACGCGAATTTATTATACTTCACACCAAAGTCACGGATACCAAACAAAAGACATCAAAAAGTGAAGTATCACGAAGACAAAAAACAGTTCGGTATTGCTTTACTATAAACAATGTACGTGTTCCAGTCTGTAAAACTTTCTTTATAAACACGTTGGATATTTCGGATCGCGTAGTGTGAACTGCATTGGAAAAAACAAGTACTATTGGTGTGGTAGAGTTAGACAAAAGAAGGGGGTGAAAACCTGAGGCCGTTATTGCAAGAGATTTACAAATTCGCTCTGAAATAAAAAGCACATAGACAGATTCCCCAGAATGGAGTCCCATTATTGTAGGACCAGTTCAACTACATGGGAAGTAAACGGAACGGCAGTCTACCGCGCCAATATGGGGGCAAACATTAATAACAATTTTTTAAACCTGTAAATAAATAGGACGTTAATGACTTATTCCTACAAGCATAAAACTTTTTTAGACTTGTCAGTGATACCTACCTACCACGCCTGAGGGGAGGCCATCATAGGTCTACCACCCACGCAAGATGTTCAGAAATAATTTTTTTCTTACTTATTTCTACATGGCCGAAAATTTTTTCCCAAATGCTTCAGTTCATAAGAGAACTAAAAAAATTAGTCTACCGATCATATAAGGGGGCAAAGCGTTGATAGACGCAATGGAATTCACGATCTCCCGAGCGCAGCCGCCGCGCCGATCTGCTATAATATTGCATACCGGGATTAAATTAATATCTACAAAGCTGCTTTTTTATCTATATCCGTTTTACAATAACTGTTGTCAGTGGCGTAACCAGAATGTAAGGTTGGGGTTGGCTAATCATTTAAAAAATATATTCGGTATGATTTACGGCAAAACTATTGTTTCAAATTAAGTTTTATTTAGAAATAAATACCACGCGGCAGATTTTTGGGGGGAGGGGGGCGCTAAAACCTCCAAAGCCCCCCCTGGTTAAGCCACTGACTGTTGTCAACTAAACGTGTTCTACCTTCGATATAACGTGGCTAAAGCAAAGTCTAGTATTCTCTAGACTTTGGCTAAAGCTTCGGTAGACGTGGGTTAAACTTTTGCGCGGAAATTTGCAAAAACCGTAACAAGCAATAGAATTTCTAATTTAAATGGTAATGATACTTTTTGGAGCTTACACTTACACCATTATTAAAAAGTATTTTATAGTAATAACGAAAGTCGCTAACGAGCGAGTTTTTTACTAGTATAATATTAATATAATGAAAGTTGAAAATATATTCTTTTAAATAACTTAAATTTTGTTATTTTAATTTATTTGAATTGAATATAATTGAGTATAATGTATAAAAAATAAATATATTATATGCAATATTTTTTATTGTTCGTTATCACTGGCATTTAATTCCTCATCGCCTTCCTCATCGTAATCTGCATCTTTATCATCTGCAAATAGCAATAAATCATTAAATATATTATATCTAGAGGGTATTTCAAAATTCAGTGCAAAGACTTTAAGGGCGTATTTTTCAGGCAAAAATAAGACCTTTTTCCGTATAAACATCCTAAATCCCCCCCCCCCCCCCTAAAATTAGGTTTACGTCATTTTTGAGGCAAAAAATAAATAGAGCGCCTGAAGAAACAGAGATTTGAAAATTTTCGGGAGATTTCATGAATAAAAATGTAGGCACAGTTCAAAATATTTGATTTTTTCGCGCAACTTACGATGGCTATAGCTCAGAGAGGGTGCATTTTATGACACATGTTTATAAGGAAAAAAAAATCCTATTTTTGCCTGAAAAATACGCCCTTAAAATCTTTGCACTGAATTTTGAAATACCCTCTAGATATAATATATTTAATGATTTATTGCTATTTGCAGATGATGAAGATGCAGATTACGGTGAGGAAGGCGATGGGGAATTAATTGCTAGTGATAATGAACAATAAAAAATATTGCATATAATATATTTATTTTTTATACATTATACTCAATTATATTCAATTCAAATAAATTATTCAGCGTTAAAAAAGAACAAAATTCAAGTTATTTAAAAGAATATATTTTCAACTTTCATTATACTAGTAAAAAACTCGCTCGTTAGCGACTTTCGTTATTACTATATCGTACTTTTTAATAATGGTGTAAGCTCCAAAAAGTATCATTAACATTTAAATTAGGAATTGTATTAATTGCTTGTTACGGTTTTTGCAAATTTCCGCGCAAAAGTTTAACCCACGTCTACCGAAGCTTTAGCCATGTTATATCGAAGGTAGAACACGTTTAGTTGACAACAGTCAGTGGCTTAACCAGGGGGGGCTTTGGGGACTTTAGCGCCCCCCCTCCCCCCAAAAATCTGCCGCGTGGTATTTATTTCTAAATAAAACTTATTTTGAAACAATAGTTTTGCCGTAAATCATACCGAATATATTTTTTAAATAATTACCCCCCCCCCAACCTTACATTCTGGTTACGCCACTGACAACAGTTATTGTAAAACGGATATAGATAAAAAAGCAGCGTTGTAGATATTAATTTAATCCCGGTATGCAATTGCATCTATCAACGCTTTGCCCCCTTATATGATCGGTAGACTAATTTTTTTAGTTCTCTTATGAACTGAAGTATTTGGGAAAAAATTTTCAGCCTTGTAGAAATAAGTAAGAAAAAAATTATTTCTGAACATCTTGCGTGGGTTGTAGACCTATGATGGCCTCCCCTCAGGCGCGGTAGACTATCATTATATTGCATTTTTAGGTATCACTGACAAGTCTAAAAAAGTTTTATGCTTGTAGGAATAAGTCATTCACGTCCTATTTATTTACAGGTTTAAAAAATTGTTATTAATGTTTGCCCCTATATTGGCACGGTAGACTGCCGTTCCGTTTATTTCCCATGTCAAAGCTACAAAATGAGAAAAAATCAGCTTTGTAGGAATAACTACATCAAAAGTGTCGCTGCCTCCCGGACTATAAACCAAGTTTATCTACTTACCAGAGAGTTTTCCAGTCAAAGAACCTATCCTTTCACATCCCCAAGAAAGACCAATGCTCATTATGTGGTATGTATAAAACAGGTGATTCCATAGTTAAGTCCAAATTAGAAAATAAATTTAATAGAGAAAATGCAGAGAAAAATGCTGTTAGACAACTGAAAAAAAAAAATCAAAGCAGAAAGCTGACAAAGATAGTGAATTTATGTGTGCTTCCTTCGATCTGCAGCAGGTAATTTACTTGCCATGTAGTAATGAAAGTGCTGTGTTTTATAAAAGACGTTTGGCATTGTTCAATTTCACATTTTATAACATTTCCAACAAAGAGTGCTTTTGTTGCACTTGGAGTGAGGCCGACAGTAAAAGAGGTTCCTCAGAGATTGCAACCTGCATATACAAAGCGTTGCAATTTTATGACTCAAAAGGAATAAAGGTGGCATCTTTATATTCAGATGGTTGTAGTGGCCAACATAAAAACAGTATAATGGCCACAATGTTGCTATACACAGTTTTACATAGTACAAACCTTGATGAAATTTCTTTAAAATTCTTCGAGACCTCGCATGGGTAGAATGAAGGAGATTCTGCTCATAGCACTATTTCTTACGCCATTAAACATGCTGGTAACCTCTTCATCCCCTCCCAACTGTATCCAGTATTTAAACTTGCCAGAAAACAACATCCGTACAATGTTTGCCCCTTACAATACAACGACTTATTGGATTTCAAGACACTGGCTAAAGAGTTAAGAGTTCTGACAGTAAAGGAAACCGAAACTGGAGATCCAGTGAAATGGACTGAAATTATGGAGTTAAAAGTTCCAAAAAATCACCCACAACAGATTTTTCCCAATAAAATTTCTGAAGAAAAATATTCAGATTTTCAATCTATGTGTGCTGGAGAAACTCCAATCATTCGTCTCGATGAACATAAAAAGTTTTATCGTTCACTACCGCATTAAAAAATAATACTTCTATTCAATGTTTTAATTTTTTGTTTGTTTTTTGCTAAATAATAGTTTTGCCTTATTTGGATAAAGATGCCTTTCATTAATCTGTTTTTCATACTATTTCAAGTATATTTTAAATAAAAAATGTTTATTTGAAGGGGTTGTCTTATTTTCCTATCATAAATAATAATACATTTTATCATAAATTATATAAACATACTATACGTATCTCAACATTCATCAGATACATTTTTATTCTCACAAAAATGGTCGTATCTAGTTGTTTTTTTTCTAACTGACGAAAAAAAAAATCAAATATCACATAATATACCATGAAACTGCAAAATAAAGTCCTGAAACTATGAAACAAAACCAGATAAATATAATTTAGCAAATTATTGAATGCCAAGACATGACGGAAATCTTTAAACCTCCAACCTGAAAAATTGTAAAAAATGAGTTATGAAATCTCTATTCTCATTCCCCTTATTTACTTAACTACTACTTCTACTATCAACTGTTTCTCAAGCCACACTCGACCACATTATATTCTTCTAGAACCTTCTGGAAGCTTTATTTAATGACAGTTGTTGTCAAAGAGAAGAAAAATAAAGTGAGGTTACATAAGTCATCTAAAACTTATATACAAAGTATACTATAAAAATTCTTGGCGTTAATCAAAACACCCCACCTCGCCAAAATATTTTAAACCTATGTATTCTCTAAATTTAAAAAATACATCTCTTCTTAACGCCTTAGCAAATATATCTGCAACATGTTTAATTGTCTCTTTATAATGTATAGAAATTTTTCCTCTATTTACCATATCAGGAACAAAGCTATATTTTATATCTATATGTTTCACTCTTCGATTGTTTGCTGGATTTTTTATAATAGCTATACAGCCTTGATTATCCTGATAATATTGAATTAAATTTATTTTTATTTTAAAATCTAAAATTAACTTTTGAAGCCATAACCCGTTTTGTACAGAAGATCATAATGCTATCAATTCTGCCTTCTGACAAAGAAATAGAGCTTTGTTTTCTCGTACTCCACATAATATTATTATTAAATTTAAATGTATATCCCGACACTGATTTTCTGTCATTTTGATCACTCGCCCAATCAGCATCTACATAACAAGTTAAAGAATTATTTTGAATATTTTCTATTTTAAATTCTAATCAAAAATTTTCAGTATCCTTTAAATAACGTAAAAGCCTTTTTAGATGTATCGAAATTTCCTCAGTTCCTTTATCTTAAAATCTCGAAAAATAATTTAAAGCATAACATATATCTGGTCGACTTCCTAGCATCAAATACATTAAACACCCTATAAGTTCACGAACTTGTTTATTTGTTGGTTCAGCTGGTTTTAAATCAATTTGTAATTTTGGGTCAATCGGTATTTCTGAACTTTTACAATTTTCCATATTAAAAACGCTTTAAAATTGACTGAATATATTTACTTTGACTTATTTTCAAAATTCCTATATCTTTGTAATAATAAATTTCCAAACCTAAAAAATGTGTTAAATTTCTTTTCTCTTTCATTTTAAACTTGGACATTCATAAGTATTTCAGTTCATTTAGATCATTCATATTTGGTCCTGTCAAAATAATATCTAGATATAAAAATAAAAAATGCATCCCTATTTTCTTTACTATATTTCTTTACATAAAGACAAAAATCATTTTCAGATATTTCGAAATTCAAACCTAGTATAAAATTGTTTATTTCCTCATTCCAGCACTTTGGTAATTGTTTTAATCCATACAACGATTTTATTAGTTTTAGTACTTTGCCTTCTTTACATTTTATACCTTCTGGAGGATATATATGTATAAATTTTCATTCAATTTTCCATTTAAAAATGCCGTTCTTACATCTAACTGTTCAAAATTATAACCTCTTTGATTTCCAACTGCAATTAATGTTCTTATAGTTATCATTTTTGCAACAGGTGAATAAATATTTTCTAGATCTATATTTCTTTGTGCAAATCCTCTAACCACAAGTCTAGCTTTATACCTATCAATTTCCTCATTTTCTAAATTTTTATATGTAAACACCCATTTTGTATCTAAACCTAAAATTTCAGATTTTCCAGGTGAATCAACCGCAATCCATGTATTATTCTCTTGTAAAGATTCTAATTCTCTATCTACTGCCCTAAACCATTTATTTCTGTCAGATTTGTTTTCTACAGGGTGATTCAGGAGGAAATGTCAATATTTTAGGTACGTATTCGGGGACCCAAAATAAACATAAAAGTTCCTATAAACATGGGTCCTATTCCCGGCCGTTACCGAAATACAGGGGTAAACAACATTCAATTTAAGGTTTTTATTACATTATTTATAACAGGTAGGCTAGGTTTTGGGTGATTCAGGCGGAAATTCCTGTTGCTTAGCAATAGTAGACCTTAGTCCTCTGGATTATTGTCTTTGGGGGTGGTTTAAATCATTGGTATATTCAAGTAAAGTAAACACTAGAGATGCATTACTCGATCGAATAATAAATGCAGCAGCAACTATAAGAAACAGGCCCGTATCCATTCATAGAGCGACCCGAGCTATTCACCAGAGAGCTGACTTATGTTTAGAAGTAAACGGTGGCATTTTTGAAAACTATAAAACCTAGCCTACCTGTTATAAATAATGTAATAAAAACCTTAAATTGAATGTTGTTTACCCCTGTATTTCGGTAACGGCCGGGAATAGGACCCATGTTTATAGGAACTTTTATGTTTATTTTGGGTCCCCGAATACGTACCTAAAATATTGACATTTCCTCCTGAATCACCCTGTATATCAGAAAAACTTGTTGGAACATTTTCTATATAATTCACTGCATTAAAAGCCATGTATAATTTTATTCATAATCATTAAATTTTGATGGAATTTTCGTCCTACGTCTATTATCATCCCTAACATTATTTATTTGAAAATCTATCCCCACCTGGTTTTCATTCTCATTTTCCACTCTACCTTGGCTACTTTGTTCCAAATTATCAACATGATTTTCTATTTCTAAATTTAAATTAGTTTCATCTTCATCTATCGCTTCAACTTATATTATATTTTTCTTGAAATAAAAATTACCTTCATCAAATTTCACATCTCTTCCTATAATTATTGTATGTCTTTCTAAACTCCATAATCTATATCCTGTCGGTTCATACCCTATCATAACGCATTTTTCAGTTTTAGGATCAAACTTTTCCCTAACCTCCTTTGGAACACACACATATGCTACTGAATCAAAAATTTTAAAATTACTTATATCAGGTTTTGTCCGAACCAAATAGAAAATAGAAATTGCGAATACGTCAGTCAGTCAACGAAAATAGGTTAATAAATCGCTGCATTATCATTATTATAATTTATATGTGGATTTAAAGTTTTACACAGTTTCTTGGTGTTTTGAGATTTACTAACGTGAAATTACACGGACTTCTTTGATTGTCAAAGTGGTATTAGTTAAATAAGGTATAATATCTAAGTATAATTGAGTTATTATAGAAGAATCTCGTAGTGTTTTTTTTACATTGGTTTATTACACTTCTTTATCTTAACCGCGAACCAAATCTTTGGTTTATTTCAATTTTGGAGTCTTCGGGTGAGGTTCTGATGCAATTTCCAATAGTGGTTTTAGAGGATTTTCCGTTGGTTTCGTTGATTCTATAGCCGTCCCGTTTCTCGAAAGTGGTTAATCGTGAATCGGGAATTTCTCTTAGATATCGGATTTTCGAGGTTCTTTTTGGTACCGGAGGAAAGTACGACACCCAATTAATAGATTTACCACCTTCTTCGATTTTTAGAACGGTTCTATTCGAGGTTGTCGAAAGAGCCGCCAAGGTCCGTGGGCAGGGTTGTAAGATTTTCCACTATTATTCAGGCAATCTAAGGCCAACCTAACAGCGCCGAATTTACTGTTTTTTGCACTGTAACTGGCAATGTCTCGTAAGGTAATGTCGCGTAATAAGATGCTAGATTTGCCGTCACTTACGTTTTTAAGGTTATCGCTGGCTTTCAAACCGCGAGAGAGGGGAGGGGTAATTGCAACGTTGTCAGTTGAACGCCTTTGCGTCCGCACGTATTGGAACGATTTCAAGGGCCGCGCGTGTACAGTATAGTCTAAAATTGTACCATTATTTTGTGAAATTAACGACGATATATCCCCTAAAACTCCTCCTCTGTCTACACTAAAAATCCCCAGCGATTTCCCCCTCACTGAGAATAAAATAATATTAGGTCCCATAAAACTTATCGGATTTACAGAATTTGAATTAGACAGATCCAATTACAGAGATTAAAAGAGCCTATTTCCAAGAAAAATGTGATAATGATACTTGACAACAATGTTTAACAATGTCTACTCGATCAAAATAAAATATTTTATTCTATTATTTTTGTTTATTTTCCAAAACTACAGTCCTACAAACGAAAGAAGCCCAATGAAAAACTCAGTCAAAGTGCCATCTGTATGTTATTAATGTGGGCATGGGCGGTTAGACTGAGTTTTTCTATGGACTTCTCTCATGTGTCGGACTGTAAATAGTATTATACAGGGTGTCCGGTAAGTATGGGGCAATCTCACAGGAGCAGGTAGGGGACGTCAAAACATTACGATTGAGCTTAACAACTACGGGTCAGATCTCAATAGTTACTGAGATACAGGTTTTTCAAAATGAATTATGGCAATATCTCCCAAACTAATCAAGCTGCTGAACTGAAATTTTGCCCTGCTGTGTTTTTTGGAGATGGAGAATAAGCTGAAAATGTCAATTTCGCCGTATCTCACAGAGGGTGCCACTTGCGCTGTTTTTGGATCGTGCTTTTACTACGGAGTTAAATTATTTTACTATGGAGTTAAATGTAAGTCCAAAGAAGTCACGTGACTCAACTCGCCAATGAGAGCACAAGACGAATACTGACTTTTATATACATTGGACGTATAAATAGGCACATTTAATAAAGGAAGTGGCTATTTATACGTCCGACGTATATAAAAGTCGGTATACATCTTGCGCTTTCATTGGTGGATTGAATCACGTGACACATACCCTTATTTCTACCGTCCGGCATCCGATGGATGATGAATCGGCTTGTTTACCGTAAGTCGATTGGATGATGTACAAGATTATTCAGACCTATCTTGTCTCATATTTTATATTGCGTATGCCCTCCTTTTTCGGCGATGGGCACTGGGTGGGTTACTGGGTTACACTACAGTGGCTTTATACGAGACAGTGGCGACAACCGTGGTCCGATTTTTGATTGGTTCCGCCATGTTTAGTCAAATTCTGTCATAATGGATCGACTTATTTGTATCGATTTCATAATGACGGCGTCATTCTACAGATCCGTCATTCGTGTTGTCCCTTATTATGCACGTACGCTTTGTTTATGTGTGTATTATCATATTTCTGCGCTTTATCTGTGTTTTTCTTTGAGAAAAGTAAAGTAAGGTGACCACAACGTAGATGGTTGTCATGCAAGAAATGTATAAAAGCGAGGGAAGGTTGCAAGAAGATGATGGTTATCCAGAAGAAGAATACAATGAAGAAGTTGGAAAAAGCGGTACAGAAGGTCAAAAGAAGACTGATTAGCAGGAGGAAGATCATGAAGAAATGAAAATAATGGAGCTGAGGGACCGTAGAAAATTGCAAAACCAGCAAAATTTGAAAACTTTTTTATGAAAGCTGTTGCAAATGTTTTAAAAATTAGTGGTCCTAATAACTGAAGAAGCTGTAATGGATAAAGTGATGGTTGGCTGTAATGGATAAAGAAATGAAGTCACACGAATAAAACGAATGAGTTTTACAGAGACTTCCAGCAGACAAGAAAGCATTAGGTATAGTATCTTGTAAATGGATATACAAGGAGAGGATAATTCCGGATGGGTCAATAGAAAAATACTAGGCGAGGTTGGTAATGAAAGGTTGTTCGCAAAGAAAAGGATGTTGAAGATTGTAATATCACTTTTCATTTTTCTTATGGTGTATCCATGAAAATAAGTAAATAAAAAGTGTCAAAAACCAAAAATAAAAGCAATTATTCTTTGAGTTTTAGTCTCGTGCACCAAGTGCTTTAGGACCAACAGCTCTGAAGAAAATTGGTAATTCTAAAGTTTTCTGTATGTACTTAATAACACCAATAAACACCAATTATAAATTGAACATGCCTACATTTGGAGTTGTTTTATTATAATGTAGTTATCATTACTTTATTTCCTAAGCTAAAAGTACCATATAATTATATTGTGTTTTCCCTATTTTATATTTTTAAAATTTTCTGTTTATTGCTACCTGCTCATTTCTAAACTTTTCAAAATACAAACACATGCTCAAAATTTGTTCGTCTATTCTAGACATGTCTAGTGAGAACCATTAAATATTAGTAGTAGTATAGTCACTGATATTAGTAATTAATTTTAAAATATAAACGAAACGGAACAGGTAGGTACGTTTTAGTTTATTTCTCAAAAAATGGGCAATAAATTGATTTTATTTAATATATAATAGCCATATCGATAAAAAAAATCGATACTGGATCTGGATTCACAATATCGATATATTTTTTAAATAGTCCCACCTCTAATTTGACGAAACATGGCAGCCGTGTCGCCACTGTCTTGTATAAAGCCACTGTAGGTTACACCATTGGAAATAATTACCACTTCTTTTTTCATAAGGCAGCGCGCATCGCTGCCGACTGCCACAATATGGTGCTAATGCCCCCTTCCTTTTTCATACGGCAGCGCCTATCCCCCAAAAAGAAGGGCATACGCTCCTTATTGCAAAGATGCTTGAGAAAAATGCACTTCCGACGGCTTCGGACATATCTTAATAAGTTTACTTTGGACGTGTATGGAGTTAAATGTATGTCCAAAGTCACGTGACTCAACTCGCCAATGAGAGCGCAAGACGCATACCGACTTTTATATACGTCGGACGTATAAATAGCCACTGCCTTAATAAATAGAGACTCCATTCTTTTCTGTGGAGTGTTCTGTGGTCACCATTCAAAAATAGGCAAGCAACGGTAATACATACTAATAAGGATCCTTATTATATAGGCCTATACAAAAAAGAAAGGTAATTTCTCAGGTTTCATTATGTTGTAGTCGAGTGTCAAATATAAATGGCGGACCTTGCTACTACCCGGAAAACATTGTATAAATCTTGGGAAATTTTGGTTTTCCGCAAAGTTTCAATGTTGCAAAATAGTGTAGTGATGAAAGTTGCATATAGTAAAAACTCATCCCGATTATAACCATAAATATCACCACGTAAACTGTCAAAAGCATTTCATCAGAAACTATGTCCAACCCGCAAAAACTATGATTCATGTTCAGGGACCTTGAAACTAGGAGGGTAACTAGAATTTAAAAAAATTTAGTGTTGGTAGGTACACACACCATGCGAAATAATTACCTAAGAAACTTTTAACAAAATCCATTTAGACATATAACGACAAAGAACAGATGTTTAAGTACACAGTCAAGGTTATAGAACTTGGTAAATGCTATCCTATACTTGGTAATTATGGAACACACCGTATGCACTGCCCGATTTTCTTGAAATTTTGGCTACCCCCCTATTTTCGAGGTCCCTGAACACGAATCTGACCTCAGCTTTTAGCGCTCGGACGTAGTTTCCGAGAAAATGAATTTTTATAATACGGATGAATGCAGCGCCGACTGTCGGCAAAAACAGCGGCCGGGCCGGACGTAAACACGGCAAAAATCTTTCAAAATTTCGGGTTTTCCGCGGGTTGTCGCGAAGTTTGATATGGCAAAGGGTGCAAAATAGGTTGATCAGTTTGACCTAAATTCCATTTGGATTATAACCACAAATAACGCCGTGAAAAGTGAGGTGTCAAAGGAAATTTGAAAATTCATTTTCTCAGAAACTACGTCCGAGCGCTAAAAGCTGAGGTCAGATTCGTTTTCAGGGACCTCGAAAATAGGGGATTAGCCAAAATTTCAAGAAAATCGGGCGGTGCATACGGTGTGTTCCATAATTACCCTATACTTGCCTAATTCAACATTATTTCCTGTGTAGTGGTGGACTCCCGTCTTGGCCAACATAGCGTAGTATTCAATCTCAGATTTCCGTAGTGGGGGAGTGTTGTTCGCAATAATGATAAGTTTCGCCTTTCCTTGACGCAGAGTCTAAAAAGATCAGGGACTTTACTAGTCATGATTCCTCGACATCGACACGAGGACACAGGCATGTCAAGTTGTACTCACCTTAAGGGTCTGTTTATATCCCAGGCAAAATTTGCCCGACTTCATAACAAGAGCCAACCGACTGTTAATGCTCTCGATAGCCTTTTTCTGTTTCTTTTGGGTTACCATGTTGCCTGAAAAATGTTAGGTTAAGAACAAGAATCTAGGCTATTCAGGTAAATATATTATGTATTTTAATCGGCTTCAAATAATGAAGAACTATATCTATATTATCATATTTTACCAATTTACACAAAATAACGTATAAAAAGTTGTGTTTTCTTGGATTTTACCCGAAAAGAAACTTCCACGTGCGCCAAACAACGAATTTGACGGTAAAAAGGTCTTCCAACATTGACAGATAACAAAAATCACAAATCAAAGAAAATGTGAGAGGGGGGGGAGAAGGTTACACTTCCCCTATTTGAAACGTCACCATCATTAGTCGATTTTAGGCGAATAACTATAATAACCGGTAAATACCAAGCACGTTTAGGCGATTCGGGCAAAGTTTACAGAATATTTTATTCTGTAAACTTGGGTTATAGCTCTCTGACGTCACAAAAAAGCCCTTCATACGTCATCGTTATAACCGGCAATAAAACCGCGGTATTTACTCAACTTAGGAGCAGGGTAAGGGTAATTACCGCTACCGCACCGCGGATATTGAAAACGACAAATGTCATTTGCTAGATTAGCCAATTTGTTGTGAGTTTGAATTTTTCAAAACTTAAAAATATATTTGCTAATATAGGCAAGTGTAGTGATTTAATATTTTCATGTAGATCCATAAATTTGTTTGTGTAAACATTGAAGGTGAAGAGTGTGAAGATGTCCTGGTTCCAGGTTGAAGTCTGAGCAGGAGCAGATAATATGGAATTAAATAGCAAGTCTTCTGTTAAATGTAATTTTATTACATGCTTTTATTCATTTTTTGTAACAAATTTAAACAAAACACAATATACACAAATATAAGTGAGGTTGTAGACGGGTAGTAGTGTGACATTTCTCATCCTTGGTTATGCCCGAGCGTATAGATGCTGTGACGTCAACGGTGACGCTTATTCGACAAAATCATGGCTTTCTTTTATTTTTAAACGGAAATTTGACTAGTTTTATAGTGAGCCAAGCAACCACATATACACCAAAGTGTCTCAAGGTGCCTACATTCTATCTTTGGATTTAACTTGACGCGAAATCGATAACTGACGTATGTCAGTGAGACTAATTTCAGGACTATTTTTTATAAGTTGGCCGAGCTTTTGTCGAAGTGACGTGGATGCGCAGAAGAGTTTAATTTTCGTTCTTCTAGCTGGCATACCGTTATTTGTGTATCGTGTATTCGCCTAAATTACTTTTGTTACGTTGACTGACGTTAATAATATATCAGTCAACGAGTTTCTAGTTACGATCCAAGCGGGCAGATTCTGATTAATCGAATCGATGCGAATCGAACACTTTTCGAACAAAATACGATTCTGATTGGATTTTCTGCCGAACATCCTTCGCTAGAAATGTCAAATTTATTCGAAGCTAAAAGTGATGTCGAACGGCCCCCCTCCACTGCCGAATCCTGACGTCGTCTGGGAAATAATAGGGAAATAAGAAGTAACCCTATTTTTTTGTTTATCCTGGGAAATAGCGAAATAGCGTTGGTTGTCCATCGGCAATGGTACGTTTGGGTTTCGAACAATGCTGAATAAGAGTCTGGCATTAATTTTCCTCTAAAAAATCCCTAATAGTACTTCTCGAAATTTCAGCACTAAAACACCGTCTCAGTGGGCCATGACTTTAACGCACGAGGCACCTGAATTATGTGTTTGATGCCATTTTTGCAGCTCTATCCAACAAAAAAAAGTTTATGAAAATCGAGCTATAAATAAAAATTTTACAGGGGTGGTCAGTCCTTAAGTGGGACACACTGTATATGATCTCTGTACTCATCACAGATCCAATAATATAGCTACGCCATTGAATATAAGAAATAAGCCCCCATATAGGCTGAGGTAGTATGGGGGGGGGGGGGGGAGGCGCGATAACATTACTTTCTCGCATATAGCAAACGGGTTCAGGGGGTGTGCCTAAGTCTGTGATCAATATGGCCTACGAAAGGAAATATGGGGTTATTTTGAATCGAAGGATGAAACACCCTGTAGGCAATCCTTGAAAAATACATACCTAGGGTAATATTTTTCTTTTCATAAAGTACCAAAGTGGATATTATAAATTATATTGATACGGCTCTGTCAAATGTAATTCCTGTGAATTTATTTTTGTCCACTTTAGAATTGCTACTGCAACAACGTACAGCATATGACATATTTATTTCCAGAGGTCAATAGCTCGCAATAACAAGGAAAACTGCACTTTTAGCCACTTTTAATGCACTTTTAGCACCGAGTCAACAAATTGACGTTGTTCTGGTAATCTATGACGTAGGTGAACCGTTTTGGGTCACGTGATAGCTTCTCCCATCCATACTACGTCAATGGCTCAATCTCAATGCTAAACTAGTCTATGGGCCATCCATGCCATTTTGTTGTTTTGTTATTTTATATTATATTTTCTGGTTTTGTTCAAAATCTGTCAAAAAGGCTTTATTTTCTAAAGTTTACTTTATATGGTTGACAAGTACAGTAGGTACTAAACGCAGAGTTTCAGACGGGCTATTCTAATCATAAAGCAATATCCTGTTATTTGATGAGGATTTTCACTTATTGCACTTGATTGTAAACATAATGCATACAAATGTATGCCCTTATTGAAAGTTTCCCTTGTTCTTCCACATAGGGTTGCCGCACCTTTTTGCAAAGTGAAAAAAGGACATTGCCAAAATTCTTCTAAAAATTTTCTTACAAATTAAATTATAACAAAATATTTAAAAGTTTAAATTTTGTCAAAATTCTAAGTAATTAAATCACTAAAGTGGGCGAAAATTGGGTTACATTTTCATTCCCCTTGTCCCTTGTCAAACACATTCTCTGAATATCTTGGTTGGAATAGATCTTTGATAATATCAATATAATAAAATGGACTTAGGTACCACCAGTAGTCCAGTAAAGTCGACAACGATGATAAAAACGATAATCCAGGAGTCCGGTCACCAGGATGAGCTAGTTATAGAGCAAGAGCATATGCCGCTTTCCGAACTCGAACTACCAACCCCGTCACCCCTAAGGTTATTAAGAAGGACATTTTAGGGCTAAAAAAGTCACAAGGACAATTTGTTTGAAAAAGGGACTGTGTCCTTTTCAAAAAAAGACAGGTGGCAACCGTACTTCCACATAAAATAACATGACCTGCATTCATCATAAACACATTTGGAATGTTTTGAAACATCTAAATATTCCATATACCTACTTAATAATACTTAAACGGGCCATGTTTATATCTAGAAAATATGATAAATAAATATGCACCAAATAATAAGTAAAATAAAAATGTTTTATTCTACCTGTAACCTCAAACAAGATCTAATCTCCAACAACCAACAAAATACGTGTTCCGTTTTCTTACAGAATTTACCGATCACTTTCTGTCAATTGTAATCAAAAATAACTTTCAAAACGGAACGCCTTCGTTACTTCATAAACCTAACCTATTTGTGTTTTTTGAGTTGTTAAGAGTAGAGGTTAGAACTTTATTATTATTGTAGTTGTGTTGAGGGTGTTCTGTGGACGAATCCGAACGGGGCGTGCATAATGAATTACGAAGAAGCAAATATGTTTATATCCGCCAAACAAATAAAAAATAACGGCCCTCTTTCGACTTTCACATTTCATAAACAAGCACAAAACACCAAGGTTATAAACAACTACAACCAGAAAACATCGAATAAATAGGAAAATAGGTTACAAATGTTTATCCCCACCACAAGTTACAGAACTTATTGTGGACGGGAGCTCGATTACTTCGGTAATTTCCGGTAACTTCGTGTATCGTTCCGTAATGTTACCGAAATGTTATCGAAACGAATTACGGAACGATTTCTGTTACTTCGGTAAGAAAACGGAACACGTATAAAGTTCTCTATTTCGGATTCTGCTTTTAGTTCATTTTTAGTTGCCTTGGCAATAATAATCAAAAATTACCTACTCCTACTGCAATTCCATTTGAAAATTCATTTCGTTTACTTAAAATAATAGTTACTTCAAAGCAAAGTAAAGAGTCCAAAAAGATGAGAAATCGGAAAAACTCCAAATTTCCGCGAAAGAGAGAGAGAGATATGAAAAAAATGAAAGAGACATTTTTTGTTCCATATTGTATTGTTTATTCGACAAGATAATAAATTTTCGTATTGTACAGGGTCGTACTATTTTTTTTGTTTCATTAATGGTACTGATTACCTATACCTCCGCCACTGGATACTTTGGAGACCTGATATTAGCATTTATTATGCCACCCTATGATGGTATTATTGTGTACCAAGTTTGGTTTAAATATTCTTATTGGTTTGGAAGGTATAAACAAAAACCGATATTTTTTTGAAAGCTTAATCACCCTGTATCTTCGTAACGAAGCGTTTTTGGACCCATATTGATATGAACTTTTCGTCTTATTTTAACGAGAAAATTACGCCCCTAAAAGGGTGCCGCATAGTTTTGAATCACCCTGTATAGCGTCCGGGTATGAACGGCACACGAGCAAAACGGAGTCTCAAACACAGAGAGCTTGACTCATCATACCCGAAAGCGCCTATTATTCATGAAATAGAGGTGGGAGAACTTGCTTGGACCTACTGCGCATTTTACGTAGGTATATATTATGATTTCTCGGGGACGCCAACAGAGCGAGGAGAAGGCCGAAGACTTCGCCGACCATTTTCAGTCTCAATTCCAACCAAACATAGATCCTGACGATGATATCGAGTGGGAAGAGACGGTAGAGACCGAGGCGGGGCGCTCCTTGCGCCAAAACCCCCCCGGATCCTCTCCCGTTTTGCACCTACGAAGAGCTCGTCGCCATTATCTCGACTTTAAACGTTCGAAAGGCCCCAGGATACGACAACATAACAAGGCAATCAAACTCCTCCCACAAAAACAAATTACCAAACTTCTTAACTTAATAAATCAATGTCTTCGTCATTATTATTTCCCTACTTGCTGGAAACACGCTATCGTGATTATTATTCCTAAAAAAGTGTCGTCATCCTACCCGCAAGATTATCGCCCCATTAGCCTGCTGCCAGTAACAGGCAAAATTCTCGAACGCGTAATCCAATCCCGTCTACGAGACGAGCTCAGTCGAGTAGACGCTTTCCCCCCCGAGCAATTCGGCTTTCGAGGTGCACATTCCACAGAACATCAAGTCGTCAGACTGGTGGAAGAGATCACGCACAACTTCCAAAATCGTTCAGATACAGTAGCCATTTTTCTAGACGTAGCCAAGGCTTTTGACCGAGTATGGCATCCAGGTCTAATCTACAAACTCGTCTTGTTAGATATCTCCTTGGCTATAGTTAAGATAATATCCTCCTTCTTAAAAGATCGGACCTTCCAGGTCAGAGCGGTAGAGGCGGGGGTCCCACAGGGTTCAGTGTTGGGTCCCACTTTATACAACGTCTTCACCCACGATATTCCCAGATTTGCCGGCACCTCGTTGTACCTATACGTTGACGATACTGCGATAACCGCTTCAGGTCGTCGCAGTGAGGATGCGTCCAGGGTGCTTCAGGTTGCCTTGGACTCTCTTTCTGAGTGGTTTGATAAGTGGAAGATCAAAGTCAATCCTGGCAAAACCCAAGCAGTCGTCTTCTCTAAGGGGCGCCAGGCCCCGCCTCCTAGGGTCGTTCTAAATGACTCTGAGGTTGATTACTCCACTTCCGCGCTGTACCTAGGCGTTCACCTAGACAGCCGGCTCACTTTCAAAAAACACACTGAACACATCAGACAAAAAGCCCTAAAAATATACAAAGCAGTGTATCCGATGATTCACAAAGGATCAAAATTCCCAATACAGTCAAAACTCACTCTCTACAAAACCATTGTTCGCCATGTGCTGGCTGGCAGCACATGGCAAAAACTCATCACAAAAGACTCCAAGCAGTTCAAAGTCGTTGTCTTAGGACTATCACGGGTGCCGATTGGTACGTCGCCAATCGCCACATCCACCGTGACATGAATATATCTCCTTTAAATTATTATATTAAGGAACTCTCCTTAAAGACCTACACAAAGACGGAGACTCATCCAAACGCTCTTCTCCGAGCTGCTACAAATTATGACCCAAATCCCGATCTGCCACACAAAAGACCCCGACACACTCTCATCTGAGGTATATTCTAGTCCTTTTTCTTAAAAGGCAACAAACTGCCACTCGTCTGGCGAAAATCCACTCGTAGCTCTAAACACAACCGCCATGGCTTCTTCTAGTAGCCACACAAACATCCCTACGGCCACCTCTCCTACAAAATAGGGCTGGAATCCATCTACTATACCCTGAAATAGGCGAGGTTTTTAGTGGGTATGCCCCGTTTCGGGGAGACCCCCACACTACCACGCGGAACGACCGCGTGGTGCCTGTAAAAGGTTTTCCTCTCCTATCGCAAAAAGACAAAAAAAAAACAGAGCGGCACCGTCGCATGTCAATTGCGACGGTGCGATGACGTCAGGAGAATGCTGAATATTTTGTTTCTCCATATGCATATATTAAAAAAATTTGCCTATATCAAAGATATCATGATCTTTGCCTATATCGTATATATTATTTCTTGTTTAAATTCTTAAGTTTTTTTTATTTGACACTACTAATATGAAATAATAAGAGATTATTATACTTTTAATTAATTCTTGTATTGTATTTATATGGACAATAATTTAAATATGTATGTAGGTAGTCACTCAACTGCTTTAATTTTATTAATATTATTTTAACTGTAGTTAATGTTGATTTTTTTTCGGAATAATACAATTTTCAATAAGTTTTTCGTTCTATATTGTTTGGTTGATTTCATAAGGAAAGTACTAATTAAAGATTTAAGTAGGGACATAAGAAATACAAGTATATAATTATATAAAACTAACTATATTGGGTACAATTTGTTACAAAAATATAAAACGAAGCTATGAGATATTTTTTAATTTTTTTTATTGTGTTTTTTGGTTTTGCCTGTCTCGTGTTCTGAAAATGTTCTTTTTCTTTTGTAATAATGCAGCCTGTTCGTTTATATTTATATATTTTATCCTTATGAAAACCCTCTGTCTCACAAATGATTTAACCAATTTAAGAGGTAGGTATATCAGAAACTTTTCTAAAAATGTTCCTAGCTGTTCTGTTAACAATATATTTTTTAAATTTTATTTTTTTTGTGAAGTTTCTGAAAGTACTTTTCCCTAGTTTCAACATTCATTTTCCATATCATTGAAGCTTCCGTCAACCCTCCAAACTAGAGACTTTGGATCCATGATGGTATTGCATAAGTATGTTCCTTTTTGGTTTCGCAGGTATATTTTCCTAGATTTGGTCCTTATATGTTTTTTTTAGCTAAATAGCCTGCAATATACATAAGACCATCGTGTTCAGAAACAGAAACTTCTCTGGAATGAATTGTGGTTGATGATGTACTCGTAGTGTCGCTTTCAGCGTTGGTTATGTCCTACATATTTGAAATACTTATTTTTGCTTTTTGTATACTTTTCGCCAAAATGTATTCCCCGTCTATATTATTTGATAACGTACTGGTCTTATTTGAAACAACATCAACAGTCTTTCCCAGAAATCATAATCCTCAATCCAATCGGTGCAATGACTAATAAGGGAGCCGGATGATCATGCAAACTACCTCTTGTTTTTAAAAATTATTGAAAGTAATATTAAATGATTTTAATAGTAACTACCTGTGAAAATAGGTTTTCCAAGCAATCAAGGAATCAAAGTAGAGGTGCAAACGGAAATCGGAGAAATGAAGAATGAGGTACAAACCGAACTTGATAAAATAAAAACAAGATTTGACAACAGTAAAGGAAGAATGGAACAGCCGAGACGAGGCTGAATCATCTGTCGCTACAGGGTGTATCAAAATGAGAAGCAGGCATGACCATATCCTCTATGAAAATGAAGCCTCTCAAGTTTGATGAAAAAGTGGCATGGAGCCCTTACTTTACCCAGTTTGAGGCTGCTGCAGAAGGAAACTTTTGGACAGGTCAAGAGAAAGCTCGGAATTTGAAGTTATGTCTACGAGGTGAGGCCACCGAAGTGTTACGAACGATGCCGGCCGACGCTCAGCACGATTATAGTTTCCTGGTTACAGCCCTTGAAATGCAATATGGGGAAGCCCATCTAAAATAGGTACCTATACCAGGCGCAGCTGAAAGGTTGACGACAACGCACCGACGAGACCCTGCAACAATTTAACGCCGACATTGCCCGCCTGGTAATTATGGCCTAACCATCGGCCCCAGTCGAATTCCGGGAACAAATTTCGGTAAGCGGCTTCATGGATGGCATGCGAGACAGCGAGACTAGCCAAGCACTTCGGCTAGCCCGCCACAATAAACACATCTCAGAGGCCTTGGACACGCTTTGGAATTTGAAGCCGCCACGCAAGCAGCACGTAGCCAAGTGAGGTTAAGAAAGGTGCGACCACAAAACAGAAGCAGTACCAGTAATTCCAACGTAGAACAAATGGTACGGGATATTCAAAACATCCTTTCACGTGCTACGACCTCCAAAGACGGGATGGGTGTTCGAAGAAGTACATCACTGCACTGTTGTAACTGCGGAGTTGAGGGGCATTTGAAACGCCAGTGCCCCAATTAAATACGTCAGTCAACGCCCCAAGCATCAGGAAAACTCCGAGTAGCCAGCTTTGAGGGGCGAAAGCTGGCTGGGTGCAACCAAGCCCCACCTATTAGGATAAAAGTTAACCGGCTGCCAAATTCAGGGGACAGCTTGGTTGTACCAGGAAAGATCTGCGGCCGGGAATGTGACATTGTGTTGGACACTGGTTCTACTCATACCATCGGGAGGCCGAACACCATAGCCTACTGCAGGATTGCACCACCACCAAACTACATCGTGGAATTGGTAAATGGTGAAGAAAAACCAGTTACAGTAGAGCAGGACGCCTTTATGACCATAGGCTCTAATATGTTCAAGCACAGAGTCCTTGTGGCTGAAATAACCGACGATGTCATATTAGGACTGGATGTCATGCGTGCACAGCGGTTCAAGATAGAAGTTTACGAGAGGATTTTGAGTTCAAAGACAGAAGAAATTCTGATGACACCGAGGATGATATACTTTCTAACAAGGCTGGCAACACTACCCGAACTGTGAGCGCTAATGAAGATACCACGGTTCCGGCTATTTCAGAAATGGTTATCAAGGCCACCTATGATGGACTGAATGGAGAAACAATTATTGTGGAACCCGAAGAAGAATGCGGGCTGTATAAAAGAGGTATATGCCCTGCAAAGACGCTAACGACCAAAAGAGGGCGTGTAATATTTGTGCGGATTGCTAACCTGAAGAACTATGACCAAAAAAACTGAGGAAATAGTTAATGTCTTGCAGTGGAGGTGTAAATATATAGCGAAAAGAGGGGTAAAACTTACAGTCTCAGCTCCACAAACACAGTTTTTTTTATTTAATTGTACATATGTTTCGACCCACGCAGGGGGTCATCTTCAGCAGTATAGTTTTCAAGTTCTCTTCAAAGATAATACTACGACATAATTCATTTTTTCCTGGGATTCCTCCATTTTATATTTAATGTTTTTTAAAATCTTTGACCAAGCCTTTTACACAATCACATAAATTCAATTTTTTCACATTCGCATACTAAAAAGTTGACTACGTCTAGAAAGCTTTGATGTTTATAATGTTATACTGCTGAAGATGACCCCCTGGGTGGGTCAAAACATATGTATACAGTATACAGTTAAATAAAAAACTGTTTGTGGAGCTGAGTCTGTAAGTTTTACCCCTCTTTTCGTTATATGACCAAAAATTGGAATATTTTATACACATTTTCAGAAAAACATGAAAATATTAACAAAATAAGTATTCCTATATTACCCAATTAATGTTTATAAAATGTTTTATAAATTATAAGAGTGGACCAACTATAAATTTGTTAAAATATTTTTAAAACGTTGCATAAAATATGTTTAAAATATTTTGAAAATATTTTTTATAATAACATAATGGTTGCTGCCAATCAGGGATCAGGGTCGTAATAATAAAACAGTCCATTTTTTACCATTATTATAAATAAAAAATGACCCTATATTATGGCCGTAGGCACTAAACAACTATAAGCTACCGGAGATACGGATACGGGCATAAAACTATGATAGTACAATGGATACGGGTTTCATCTCCATCGGGCATGTGCTATTTATTCCAATTGATATTAGTTAGTATTTATATTATAAAACAGATTTTGAAAAATATTACTATAATATTTTATATATGTTGCAAAATTTTCAAAAACTTTAGAATTATTTTTAAATGTTTATAAAATATTTTGTTCGAATATTAATAAAATGTGAGGAAAAATATTTTAGAAAAAAATTTTCGTCGTCATATTTTATAAATATTGTAATATTTTCGGAATATTTGGAATCATTTAAAAATATTTCTAAAATATAGAGTTATCTGGGTACCAGAGAGTCTGAAGAAGATGGTCGAAGAAGCCTTTGCTTATTTAACAATGGAGCAGTAGTACCAACTGCGAAAATTGATTGAAGAAAATCGTGATGTGTTTGCTATACGTCTGAATGTGATTTTGGAAAGCCAGGTATAGTACAGCACAGGATAAATACTGGTAATAGCCCTCCGATCAAACAGGCTCCTTGAAGGATACCCCTTGCAAAGCAAGAAGAGGTTTCAGCTATGTTGAAGGAAATAGAACAACAGAGAGAAGAAGGATGGTTCTGTAGTTACTACACTTTGCAATATATAAGTAACGTTTCTTATTCCTGCTAATATTCTATAGACATAGGTACTTTTTCTATCAACCAAATTATTACCTAATTAACATAAAAGTAGCATAGGTGTATTTTAAAATTTCATCATCGCTACTTTAGGAACTAATTAGTTAGTACTATAATTATGTCGTAGGCATAATGCGAATTTAGGCTTTTTATAAACTTACTAGGCATTTTATAAAAAGCCGGCAAAACGCGAGCATACAATGCATTTTTAGATATGACTACACTAATTCAGACAAATTGATAAAATGCCGGCAAAACAAGAACAGAAGAATGTGTATCACGTTGTGACTGATTATTTTTAGGCATTTTACGATTTTCCAAAAGCGGTGCTGTCGAAACGTGAAAATACAATAAAAAAATAAAATAATGCAGTTACAGAAAACGTAATAAATTGTGTTATTAAGAAAACATCATAATAAGCAGTGAACACTTCATGATATAAAAATATACTTATTAACTTTTTTACTTTTCATTCAGATAATCTAAAGTATTGCATACGATTTAGTTGTATTTAACATTTAGGTAAAAATGTAGGTACCTATTACTAATATATGTACAGGGTGTTCATTTGAAAACTTCCCACCCCCAACATATCACAAAATACAAAAAAGTAAAAAAATCACCGTGATCGATTTCTGTTCGGAGGGGACCTTCATTGATGCATATTATGTGATGTTGATAAAGCCACCCCTGTCCGGGCCACCAACCCCAACTTTAAAGTTTCAATAGGCATTGAATTATTGAGGTCTTTAATTTATGAAATGACCGCCGTCATTGGCTAAGCAATAATAAAGCCGAAATTCGAATTCTTTCTTAAACTTTAACAATATTTCTGAAGTAATACTGCGGCATTCTTGGGTTATTCGGTTTTTTAGGTCTTCTGTGTTGCATGGAGGAGTTATGTAAATCACCGATTTCAGGTGATCCCAAAGAAAAAAATCAAGAGTTGTCAAATCCGGAGAGCGAGCTGGTCAGTCTATTGATCCTCCACCCCATTACAGTTTCCGGTGATGCAGTGGTTGGATCGAAGGTTTCCTGGTAAATGGATAGGAAGAAGAGGATCAATAGAATGAAGGTCTCCCTGCGAACGGAAATCGACGGGTCATGGCGACTTTTTTACTGTAACTGCATTATTTTATTTTTTTATTGTATTTTCACGTTTTGACGGCACCGCTTTTGGTAAATCGTAAAATGCCTAAAAAAATCAGTCACAACGTGATACACATTCTTCTGTTCTTGTTTTGCCGGCATTTTATCAATTTGCCTGAATTGGTGTAGTCATAACGAAAAATGCATTGTATGCTCGCGTTTTGCCGGCTTTTTATAAAATGCCTAGGAAGTTTATAAAAAGCCTAAATTCGCATTACGCCTACGACAGGTATATGGTATAATAATTTAATGTGACCTATTCATTTTAACTAAATATACGGACGTCTCTCGGTTGTCTATTTTATGTACATTTTATGTACGAACAATTGACGTCCAAAAACGGATGTACATTTTTTGTACCCGATCAAATATGGACATTATACAGGGTGATTCAGGAGGAAATGTCAATATTTTAGGTACGTATTCGGGGACCCAAAATAAACATAAAAGTTCCTATAAACATGGGTCCTATTCCCGGCCGTTACCGAAATACAGGGGTAAACAACATTCAATTTAAGGTTTTTATTACATTATTTATAACAGGTAGGCTAGGTTTTATAGTTTTCAAAAATGCCACCGTTTACTTCTAAACATAAGTCAGCTCTCTGGTGAATAGCTCGGGTCGCTCTATGAATGGATACGGGCCTGTTTCTTATAGTTGCTGCTGCATTTATTATTCGATCGAGTAATGCATCTCTAGTGTTTACTTTACTTGAATATACCAATGATTTAAACCACCCCCAAAGACAATAATCCAGAGGATTAAGGTCTACTATTGCTAAGCAACAGGAATTTCCGCCTGAATCACCCAAAACCTAGCCTACCTGTTATAAATAATGTAATAAAAACCTTAAATTGAATGTTGTTTACCCCTGTATTTCGGTAACGGCCGGGAATAGGACCCATGTTTATAGGAACTTTTATGTTTATTTTGGGTCCCCGAATACGTAACTAAAATATTGACATTTCCTCCTGAATCACCCTGTATATCGGCGTCCCGTCCGAATAGATCACTTTGAAACTCAGTAGTACCGTATCTTGGTGCTAATCCGATCACATAGTTAAAAGGAATGCTTCCCTGCAGTTCCCCTCTTTACCCCGCACGTCATGTCATTCGTTTCTTTGTGCTAAACACGCGTGAACGTGAACGAACTTTATCGTCAATTTTGTAAAATGGGAAAATCATCGAAGAAATTGGGGCACCGGAAGAGAAGCCGGCACTCCGACTCGGATAGCGATTCGGAGAAGAGACCTCAGCGTTATCTTTACAAGAGACTGAAAAAATTGGAAGAAAGGCTGGGCGACCATCGGCCATCTTGTTCAAAGAACAAGGGAGGTGAGCATCGTAGGCTGCAAAATCGGGAGCGAAACACGAGAATTTCGTCACGAAAGAGTAACAAGGTGGAACACAATATTTCCCCTAACCAGAGCATATAAAACAACCAGCAGTATAACTTATTCTTGAGAAATCATCCGCAAATTCAATGACCTTGAGCCATATTGGTGGAATAGAAGTCAGAGGCGTAGTCGGGAAAATCAATTCAGAAATACAGAGTAGTATTCGTAAAGTATATAGTGTGTGGTAAGCACAAGCAGCTTTGACTCCTTCCTGGGATTCTTTATTTAAAGATATTAGCACAAAGCACAATTTACAAAAAAGCACACTCCACGGCACTGTAATATTTCTCATACAGCCAAAAAAGGACTGCCCAATCGCCCCGACACTGCATCAATTTGACAGAATCTATTCCCACATGGCGGCTGCGCGAACAGGTGCGCAGAATTTTCCCGCCAAGGGAAATAAGACTGCTGGTTCTTTTATATGCTCTGCCCTAACTATACGCCCCCACGAACGACCACGTCACAAGATACGGGGTCGGGGGGGGGGGGGGGGGGGTATACAAAATCCTCAGAACGGGAAATCCAAGGAGGTAGAATTGCATAGCACAGTGAAGGCAAGATGGACCCACATAATAGGTATTCAATGGGCTAAACCCCGAAACCAAGGGGGAACTGTTGACAAAAAAACAGCAGCGCTAGTCTGGCTGCTCCAGCACTAAACCCGGAGATAGCTGCAGTAATAACTCCCTTCGCATTAAAAAAGGACAAATACCAAGTGGAGGCCCAAAATCAACTGGGACAAGGGCTCGGTACTTTAGGAAAGGCCATTAATCTTTTGCTGACACGTGAATCATTATCAAAGACTCTTAGAGACGATTTATTATCACCATTAAGCGACGCAGGCAGAGTATTGTGTGATTCACATCACACTCTCTCGCAAGCAAGAAGGGCCTCTATAGTGCCAACTTTAAATAAAACAGTAAAAGACCTCTGCGATACGAGTCCAATTAACCATTTCCTGTTTGGAGCAGATCTTGGCGAACCACTCAAAGCAAATAAAGCTTTGGAAAAAACAAGCGAAGACCTAAAGCCGGCTGCAACTTCCAAAAGTCTCAGGAAGAAACCTTTAATTGCTTACCAATAGGCCATTCCCTAGCGCCATATGTATTCACCAAAATTATGAAGCCAGTAATGGCATTTTTTCGTTCCAAGGGTATTCACTGTTGCATTTTTTTAGATGACTCACACTTATACGTGAATCTACTGTGGGTCTGGAAAAAGCCGCAGCCGGCGATACTCCTTTGAGATACCGACAACATGTACCATCCTAAGTGCTTTTCAATGTTCATTTCCTTTGATTCCGATGCCGCCGTGATCCCAGGTGTTGAGGCCCCTGGATAAAATTGGGTAAAATCGATATATAAGGAGGCGAGCCGCGAGTCGTGGAGAACAGTCCAACACCGACCAAGAAGAAGCCAGGGGGACCCCTGTCCGAGAGAAGAGGGCAGGCGGTAGCCCCTGCGGCTAGCCAGCCGCAGGCTGTAGAAGTACCTAATGAAGAAAACCAAGAAAGAAGTATTTTCCTAAGCACCGCAGTAAGTTTGGACTGACCCAAAAGTAAGATATTTTTGTTTTAATTCCTTTGTGTCTGAATTGCCTTTTTATTTTTGAATTTTGAATTATTTTGGAAACTTTTAGAGAAATTGAATTTATTGTGCATTTTTAATTAATTAAAAATAATTTGATAACTTTTGTGAACCATATTATGATTTTTGGGAATTTATTTTGAACCATATTATTTTACTGTAGATGTCAGAGTTTTAGTTTATTCAAACAGAAATAATCTTGTAACTTTTATTGGGAAACTTGAAAGGGTTTTGGGAAACTGTTTAGAGTCAAATTAATTGGGGTTGAAATCAGAATATTGTATTTAATTTAACTATGTATGTCAGAAATTTCGAGTAATTTGAATTTCATTTTTATACAAACTTGTACTGAGTAATTAAGCAATGTTATGCAGAGTCAAGTAATTTTATTCTATTTAGGGAATCAAGTATTTTATTCTATTTGGGAAGCTTTTGCGATTTTTGTATTTTAATCTGAAGGTTTGTCATTTTATGCCATAGTTTATGTATTTGTGCCATTTTGTCATACTGTCTTGTGTCTTATTTGAAATTCTATTGTTTATCAGTGTATCTTTTGAAACGTTTGGACTTTGTTACTTAGAAAGGGGTCATATTTCAGATATCTTGAGTGTAGCATTGTGCGAAATTATAGATTTTTAATTTTATTCAATAATAATTATTGCACAGGTTTTAAACTTCCTACTTAACTGTATTTTGTTAACTCATTGTACGGTATCGTATTTAATTTTAATATACATATTGAACTATCCCTGTGTTTCCGTCATACACCCTTAGGCCCACACTAAAAGAAAGTGTATTGTGGCTCACCCTATAGAAAACCGCTCGCCAACTACCACCAACAAGGGCTGAGATCTCCACAGCCTTTGAAAAAATAACCAAGACTTTCGGTACCCCCGAAATAGATCTTTTTGCAACATATGCAAATCATAAATGTCACGATTATGTTGCCTGATTTCCAAACCCACGTTGTGTAGCGGTAGATGCATTCATCATATCGTGGCAAAAATATTTTTTCTATGCTTTCCCTCCTTTTGCGTTAATTCTAAGGGCGCTAAGGAAAATTGAAACAGACTCTGCAGAGGGTATTCTTGTGGTTCCTTATTGGCCATCACAACCATGGTTTCCTCATTTTGAGGAATTAAGGATAACAAAACCTGTATGTTTGGGGCCAGATAACCAATTACTTCTTTCTCCTTTCAGGCAACCTCATCCCTTGGCAAAAAGCCTTACCCTGGTTGCTGCAGTTTTATCCGGGAGGCGTTCAGATTGAGAGGAGTTCTGGAGGGCACCTTAGAAGTACTAATTGAATCTCTGTCAGCTTCAACCAGGAAACAATATAACGTCGCATACAAAGCTTGGTGGATGTTTTCTTTAGTATTGAAATTTCTTCAGAAACAGTTCAAAATTAACAATTGCAAATATGCGTAATTTAACAATTTTAGGTCGGCCCTATCCTTGATATTACTAGGAGATATCGGAAGTAGCCCACTTATCAGAAGATACCTCAAAGGAATTTCCAAAATTACACCTCCGAAAAGGAGATATAACTACATGTGGGACCCCCAGAAAGTGCTCTCCTTTCTCTCCAACCTTCCTCCAAACGAACAACTAATGGCTCTCACTACTGCACACAGACTCCAAACACTGTCCTGGATCAAAGTAAAATACATTTTTATAACCGGGGAGGGCATACAAATACCCATTGCAGATCATGTAAAAACGTCGGCACCAAGAAGAGAGCAACCGTGTATCTTTATCCCATATTTCAAGGGAGCTCCAAATCTCTGTGTGGCATCAACATTAACGTCTTACATAGAAAGGACAACAAGCCTGAGGCTCACGGGACAAGAATACCTCTTTTTGATAACTAAACCACCTTATCAGCGGGCGAGTAGCCTGACACTAAGCAGATCAAAGGCATCGTGATACGATGCCTTTTGTAACGAAGTTACCATGCATCTCTAATTAAAACAATAATTTCCAAGGTAAATCAGAGCCCGCGTTTCTCCCTAGTCTGCCGTCCGCCTCTCAAAGTAGCGCCCATCATCCGTATTCGCGATCCCACCGGCCGCCTGGCCCGACTGGTCCGCCCGAACCGCCGATAGATGGCGCCAGGGGTCTGTATCTAACCGGCAGGCCTTAGTCCCCCGGCAATAAATCCTCGGCCGCTCTGATCGTTGTTGGTCGAACGCCTATAACCTTTAGGTAGGCCAGACCAATACTAGGAGTAAGCTTACCCGATAAAGCTGAACCTTGCTTCTTGCCTGCAATTACTCGAAGCCTGATTCCGCCGAACCGTTTGAGCTGTGACCCGTATCGAGAAAACCGACAGTCGGCTGTCCGCATGGTGGTAGTAAGATAGGATCGGTAGCTGCCATCGGGACTATCTTACACCGCTTTCTTGTATATATTTTCGCCCGCTATCCGGCCGCTATTTGGGAGTATCGACTGCAATTATCGGGACTACCTAAGTGCGGCCGCTAAGCTTGTACTGTACATATACTTAGATAATAACCATTTTCCCGCCTAGCACGTAGAAGCTTGCCGACTCTTGCCGTTGCCGTTTCCGTAGATTCCCGTATATTAATCCTGCTTTGGCCGCCCTATTAGTATTTTGTACTTTGTACTAATACGTACTGATCTTTTAAATAGCATTTATTAAGTTTGTAGTTTAATCAATAGAGGGAAACTTGTTAAGTTGAGTGCTGGTTTAATTTCACCCCCTGCACTAACTCCCTGGCTCGAAAGACTCTGGACCAGAAAAACCACTCCTGGCGCCCGGGCATAAAGTCAATAAAGCCCAAATAACATCTGGAGGCTAAAACAACCTAACAAAATTTACTTCGTGAAGAAAAGAGACTGACTCATCAGTGTCTTTTCTTCTACCCCGATTACCTGGTTTCAGAAGTGTCGGTGACTGCACCCACACGTGGGACAGCGGGGGTCGGCGGCCGGGTTCCGGCGGTGGTTTCTGCGGTGACAGGAGCAGTCCCTCGTCATCGTGCCTATTTGCTCACAAACGGAGCAGAACAACACCTTCCGGCCGCAACACTTATTGCGGTAGTGCCCCGGACGGCCGCACCGCCAATCCCCAGGGCTGGGTAGGTAACCTGGCAGAATATGGCGAACGGGGCTGCGGGGGTGGCGACCGCTAGGCCGGTCCGGGGGTGCTGACGAGGCGGGGGCATCGGCGCGGGCCGGGGACGGAGCTGGCGGAGGAGTATTCGGCGCGGGTGGGGTTGGTGACGCAGCCGCTCCTTCGGCGGCTACCAAACGGAGGAACCATTCGTCTTCATGGAATTCGATCACCGGTGAATCCATGGCTAGTAAACAAAGGTTATTATTGGTGGTTACAAGGAATGCCGTGTGCCGGTGCCGCTCGCGTGATCACCCGTATAGGCGTGAACTCACAGTAGCGGAAACGAACGGACCCGAGGGCATCGTGGAACCGGAATTTGTAAGTCCGGTTTCCGCGGGACGGTGGCCATTTAGCCTCCAGTTCGGCCCGGAAGGCGGCGGACCACGTGGAGGGGTCCGGTAATATTGCGCCATGTCGTGGTGCGACGGTCGTGGTCCCACCGGGAGGGGAATGTCCTCCACTCGGGGTCGTGGGGGCGCTTGCAGACGAACCGGGGGAGGCGGGTCGGTCCTCCGGGTCGGCCCTGTGGCCGGCGGTTGCTGGCTCGCGGAGAATGCCCTTGCGGCCAACTTCACCTGGGCCAGCCAGATGTTGGCCTCCTGTTGGACCCGGCGTCGTTCGGCCGTGAGGTCGATAAG
Source organism: Pseudeuparius sepicola (assembly GCA_963920635.1). NCBI lineage: Eukaryota > Metazoa > Arthropoda > Insecta > Coleoptera > Anthribidae > Pseudeuparius > Pseudeuparius sepicola. The sequence goes on along the minus strand of OY987300.1, from coordinate 50,988,059 downwards.
TTGCGGGGGCGGACGGAGGGATTCCGGCTGGCGGCTTTTCGCCATGACGCTGGAACAGACTTTACAGAGCGGGCTTTAGATCCTTTATGTGGACCCGGTGTAGCCGCTTGCCGGTGTCGCTCCGTAGATCGTATACTACTGCCGAGTGAACCCTTGTCAAGGTGTATGGCCCGGAATATTTAGGAGCGAGTTTGGCCGCGTATCCTTTCACTGCCGATGATAGGTAGTGTTCTCGCCGATAAACGCGGTCCCCTAGGCGGCAGCGCCAGTCCCGTCGGCGGAGGTTGTAGTGGTGGCTCTGTGTGGAGAAGGCGTGTGACAGATGAACTCTCACCGCTTCGAAAGCTTCCTTGAGCTTGGACAGTCGGTCGGTGTGGGCTTGATAGGCGGGTTAAGGGTTCTCCAGATCATACGTAGATGGTTCGGTTCCGGTCGCTGGCCCGTTCACGGGGGACGGCCGGTACAAGGCACGGGGCAGATGGAATTCCCTTCCGAAGTTAAGAAAGGCGGGACTAAATCCTGTTGAGTCATGCCTGGCGGAATTAATAGCGAAGCTCAGGTCGGTTAATCGGGCATCCACAAAACAATCCACAAAACTGAGCGATCATTGTCTTCAGGGTGCGGTTGGCTCGCTCCACCGGATTGGCCTGTAGAGTATACGGCGGTGTTAATCGGTGCTGGATTTTCATTTCTTGCAGAAAGTCCTTGAACAGCCTGCCGGTATACTGAGTGCCGTTATCCGTTAGTAGGGTTCGGGGGCATCCGAACCTCGTGATTACTTCCTCATGTAACGCTTGGACGACTGCTTTTGCGGTTGCTTTGCAGATGGGTTTGCACTGTACCCATTTGGTAAAGCGGTCTTGAAAAACCAGGATGTAACTATTGCCTTTTGTGGAGCGTGGCAGGGGCCCAACTAGGTCACTACATACAGTCTCCCACGGGAGGCAGTTGTGGGACGGCTGCATTTTTCCGGGCGGTAACTGTTGGCTGGGCTTGTATTGTTGGCATATCGGGCAGGTACGGACTTATCGGGTAATGTCCCGGAACATACCGGGCCAGTAATATCGTAATGATATTCGAGCGGTTGTCTTGGCGATACCCAGATGTCCGGCTGTGGTGGCGTCATGGTTTTCTTGGAGTACAGAATTACGGGCAGCTTTCGGCACGCAGAGTTTCCATGGGTCAGTGAGTTCGGCTTCGGTCGGGTCGGACATGTCCCAGAAGTGACGGTACAGCTTTCCATCTCGGATGCAATAATCGGGAAAAGCTTCAGGAGTCCGACCTACTTCCTCCAGTTTTCTGGCATACCAAGCACATGGCGTGGTTTCGATCGCCATGACTGGAGTTACTTCTTCTTCGGGGTCGGATACGGGGTCACGTGATAAGGCATCCGCGACACGGTTTAGCACGCCCTTCCGATATTTTACTTGGAAGTCATTTGAGGGATTGGTGGTCGGTTACGACGGGGAATGAGTAGCCCTCTAAGTAGGGTCTCATCTTCTCAATGCCCCAGACGATTGCTAAACACTCTTTTTCGGTAGTGGTGCAGGCCTTTTCGGCTGGTGATAAAAAGCGGCTTGCATAAGCGATGACGTGTTCTCCATCCTCCGAGTTCTGTGTCAGAGCTGCACCAAGGCCTTGATCGGAAGCGTCTGTTTGTAGAATGAATGGTCGCTGGAAGTCAGGGCAGGACAGGACCGGTGACGCGGTCAGGCTCTGTTTAAGACGGTTGAAAGCGGCCTCTTGATCCTCGCCCCAGGTTAAACGGCGGTTCTTTTTCAGTAACTGGTTGAGCGGAGCGGCAATCTGCGAAAAGCCAGTCTTAGTGCAGTCTTAGTGCACGAACGGTTGTCGGAGCGGGCAGGGCTTGGATAGAGGCTACTTTATCGGGGTCGGTATGAATTCCTTCGGATGTAACGGTGTGCCCCAGGTATTTGAGTGATCGGCAGACAAAGTGGCACTTATCGGGGTTCAGTCGGAGGTTCGCGGCTCTCAGGCGACGGAAAACTTCACGGAGCATGGTCAAGTGGTGTTCAAAAGAGTTGCCCAGCACAATTATGTCGTCGAGGTAATCAAAACAATAAGGATCTAGCTCCGGCCCTATGATGCTCTCCATAAGTCTTTGGAAGGTAGCGGGGGCCGAATGAAGGCCGAACGGCATTACTTTGAACTGATGCCCCTAGAGGGAACAGTAAAGGCGGTGATCGCTTTACTCTCTTCACTTAACGGTACCTGCCAGTAACCATGCTTCAGGTCAATGCTGGAGATGTAGCGGGTATGACGGAGTTTATCCAAGATCCCGTTTTTATATGGCAGCGGATATGCGTCTTTTCGGTTAACATCGTTGATTTTCTGAAAGTCAATACAAAATCGGTAGCTTCCGTCTTTCTTTCGGGCCAGTACTATTGGAGAACTCCATGGACTATCGGACGGTTCTATAATTCCCTCGGCCAGCATTTTATCAACCTCTCGGTTTATAATGTCCTGCATCCTGGGATTGCAGGGGCGGTAGCGCTGCTTGATCGGTTCGGCAGTGAGGAGCGGATTCGGTGTTGGGCTACGGGCGTGGTCCCTCGGACGGTATCAAATTTTGGGAGATCGGTGTCCAGGAATCGGTTCAGTTGTTTTTGTTCCTCCGGTGTTAAGGCTAGCGGCGGTTGGTCGGCTATTTTATTCAAGAGGTTCCTAGTTTCCGTAGTCGTCGGTCTGGGAAGTAGTGCCTTATCATAATATACGTTGCTGGTAGGTAGGTCAATATGGAAGGCATGTTGAGACAGAATGTCCATTCCTAATAGTATGTCGGTGGTTAAGTTCGGGAAATACGTAAATGTCTCGGTGATCTGCATCGGTCCGGCTCTGATTTCTAGTCTATAAGCGGTATTTAACTGAGTCAGTCGGCCATCGGGCAATATGGCGGGTCGGATAGCGGTAGTGACGGTTTCCAGTTGTCCTGACTGACAAGTCGCCATGATCTTTTCCCCGATGTATGAGCTTTCGGACCCCGGGTCGACAAGGACGGCATAGGTGTGTCCTAAAATCTCGGCACTAATGAACGGTCGTCTGCTGGTTATCCTGGGTGTCGGTGAAGGCACGGTTGGGGTCTCAGGAGCGAATTGTGGGCTTCGCATAGTCCGGAGGGCGGCCACGGTCGGTGAGGGCGTCGCCACAGTTTGTGTTACTGGGCGACGCGGGACCCGTTTCCCGGACAAGGACAGTCTCGGGACATGATTCCAGTCTGGCCACATCTTGAACAGAACAATTTTCTGGGTCGATTGCACTTCGACCGGAAGTGTCCTCTTTCTCCACATCTGAAGCATATATTTCCGTTTGCTTCGGTCGGTCGCGGAGAGTTTCGGGTGGCCGTCTGTACGGGCGGGGTTCGGCGGGTTTGATCAGGGTTTTGGTTGCTGCCGGACCGGTGCGGGTATTCTCTCTCGTTACCTTTTATCACTCCATAGCGTTTAGCGGCGGAAAGTAGAGAGTTCAGATCTACTGCTTCGAATGGCCGGATGTAATAATGGTATTCGGGTAGCAGATTGCGGTAAACCCAGTTCAACTGTTCCTCGTGTGTTCCAGGGCGTTGTCGGCGACGGCTGATTTGTCCTTGCAGGTCTTCTTCATAAGTTCCCGGGAAGTAGTACAGACGGAGTTGTGCGATGAAGTTTTCCCACGTGGTGCAGCTGTGTCTCACGTTTCGGTACCACAGTGAGGCGGCTTCTTTCAGAAGTAGGGGCAGGTGAGGTAACAAGTGGTCAGGGCATATTCGCTCGGATTCACAGATTTCCTCGAGGCTCTCCAAGAACTCAACGGGGTCGTCACGGCCATTAAAGCTGATATTCCATCGTAGTACGTCGATTTTGGCGTTTGTTGGAGGCGGCACGGTCGGTGGATTTATCGCTGCGGGAAATTGAAAGCTTGCTGACGGTTCTTGTGGTTGCGGCGAGCTGTTGCTATCCCAAACCAGCTTTATTAATCGGCGGCGCTTCTCGTCTACCGTGCCGGTGTTGCTTTGTCCGTATTTTGTTAATTCGGCGTATATAAGAATATATTAGGGATTTGTAGTGAATGACTCTCCGATCAAGATCGGAGGAATGACTCAACATGTTATAAAGAAAACATGAAATGGGAAAACTACAGGAAAAACAAAAAATCTGGCTGCGCTATGTTTTATATTTTTGACAGGATGTCAGATTATGTATAATATAATGATAAATTGCTACCAAGCGGACATTAAGTATGAAAATATTAATTTTTACGTACCTTCAAAGACGGCAATGTTCCCGGAAAACAATGATGCCAGAGCTGTTAGGTCTAGACGATCAGTACGATCATCACGGACCAACAACTGCGCGACGACTGCGGCGCGGCCGCCTGGCGGGCTCAGGCTTGCCAGCTGGCGCAAGCGCATTTGGAACTCACGGTTAATTTTAGCAAAGCAACTCACTTGTTGTAAGTGAGGGATCGCTAGCCACAAATGAGCAGTTGAATTACCACAGCTGAGTGCATTGCAGCAGACTGCACTCACCTGTAGTAACAAAACGACTGGCTTCATGTAAGTAAGTGGGCTCACTAAAAGGAATTCTAGTGACCTATCCTTTAACCGCAAGTAAAAATTTTGCTGTGGTAGCAAAGAAGTTTTAGCAAAACAGGTTTACTTGCCACAGCAATTTTTTTTGCTATGACAGCATAATATCTATTTACCGCAGCAAAAAAATCTTAGCAAAGCAACTCACTTGGCGGAATTCTTGCAGTGCAGCCCACCCGGCTGTCGGTCCTAGTCGGCGTGGTAATGGTTATGGCTGGTGTGGTAATAGCAGGCGTGGTAATGATAATAGCTGCTGTAGTGACGGTAATAGCGGCGGTGGTGACGCTGGCCGCGATCGTGGTTGGTGTGGTGGCGATGGTTGTCAAAGTTGTCGGCTGTTCCGGGTTGGGCATGATGCTTACTCGTAGACGGTTGTCGGTAGGTCCTTGGCAGTGCGCGCACGCGATTGCTTACCCTCGAAAACCTATGGTTTGATATCCCACACAGTCCGGAAAATTCGGAAAAGTCGGGAAAATTCCGGAAAATTCCAAGCTTGTCGGGTCCGGCGGCGTTAGAAAAGTCAAGCGCACGGGAAATTTTGGTTCTGCCGATGAAAATTCGTCTGTGGCAGACCGGTATTCACAGCCGAAGGTGGAAATGACAATTTAACAGTGGAACTGGCTTTAGTGACCCCGAAAACCTATGGTGTGATGTGTCACTTGCCTAGCCTCCTTGGCCCAACTAAGAGCTGTCAGATTGACAGAAATGTCAAATGTCACGTTTCCTCCGGGTGCCGCTTGTAAAGTGTTCCCTAAAGCCGGTAGACTCAACGGTTCAGATGCTTACGATAACTTGGTCGGGCAGTGACGTCATCAACTCGGGAGTAGGCGCAATGGCTTCCTTGCCTTCGGTTTCACGGAAATGAGTCGTTACTCGGCGGGTATCGGTTCATAACTCACGGATTTATGCGGCTCGACGGATTTCACCCCTGCTTCCCTAGGCTCTATGTCCCTGCTCGGTGTCGCCATTTTTGTAAGGTTGTTTGACTTTTTTCCCGGGCGCCAGGAGTGGTTTTTCTGGTCCAGAGTCTTTCGAGCCAGGGAGTTAGTGCAGGGGGTGAAATTAAACCAGCACTAAACTTAACAAGTTTCCCTCTATCGATTAAACTACAAACTTAATAAATGCTATTTACAAAAATAAAAAAAAAAAATAATTCTTCTTCCCGGCGGTCGGCAGTGGCTTTCTGAAAAGATCAGTACGTATTAGTACAAGGTACAAGATACTAATAGGGCGGACAAAGCAGGATTAATATACGGGAATCTACGGAAACGGCAACGGCAAGAGTCGGCAAGCTTCTACGTGCTAGGCGGGAAAATGGTTATTATCTAAGTATATGTACAGTACAAGCTTAGCGGCCGCACTTAGGTAGTCCCGATAATTGCAGTCGATACTCCCAAATAGCGGCCGGATAGCGGGCGAAAATATATACAAGAAAGCGGTGTAAGATAGTCCCGATGGCAGCTACCGATCCTATCTTACTACCACCATGCGGACAGCGGACTGTCGGTTTTCTCGATACGGGTCACAGCTCAAGCGGTTCGGCGGAATCAGGCTTCGAGTAATTGCAGGCAAGAAGCAAGGTTCAGCTTTATCGGGTAAGCTTACTCCCAGTATTGGTCTGGCCTACCTAAAGTTATAGGCGTTCGACCAACAACGATCAGAGCGGCCGAGGATTTATTGCCGGGGGACTAAGGCCTGCCGGTTAGATACAGACCCCTGGCGCCATCTATCGGCGGTTCGGGCGGACCAGTCGGGCCAAGCGGCCGGTGGAATCGCGAATACGGATGATGGGCGCTACTTTGAGAGGCGGACGGCAGACTAGGGAGAAACGCGGGCTCGGATTTACCTTGGAAATTATTGTTTTAATTAGAGATGCGTGGTAACTTCGTTACACTTTGAAGCAGATGGATCAAGGAAATGCTAACACAGGCGGGAAGAGATACGCGAGTGTTTCCAGCTTATACGACCAGACATTCATCAACGTCAATGGCTTTCCGCAAAGGTATATCTTTAGCCGTTATTAGGAAAACATGGGGATGGTCTGATAATTCTAAGACTTTTGCAAAGTTTTACAATAGGCCACTCTCATTACAAGGAGATTTTGCAAAAGCCATACTGAACCCATGAATGTTGGATTCTTGGCATGAATTATGCAAATAAAGAAAAGGGAAAAACAAAAACGTTTTATTTCAATCAAAAAACATCACTTTAAACAGCTACTGAGTTTCAAAGTGATTTATTCGGGCGAGACGCCGATATATAATTACTAGATCAAACGAACTTACCTGTGAAGTTCGATCGTAATTATCTACTTTAGACACTCTATCTGGTTCAAAATGGCTTTCCACCTCGGACTTGAAGAGTGGGTACTGGCAAGTTGAAATGCACATTCAAGATAAAGAGTGTAACGAAATTTATGCAAACTTTCGTTGATACGGTAATAACTTTTTGGCTCTCCCGATATACCGCTGATTTTGAACTGCCAACCATTGAATTGACAAGTAGATGGAAGGAATGTAGAGAGAGAAACTGGCAGCCAAACTTGAGTAAGTGAAATAGTAAATAAATCAGCTGATACCGGCAAGAACCACATAACACAAAAGAGGTGTTTGTCCTAACTTTCTATTTTTGTATCCTGTGCTTCAAACGAGTTCCGTTGTCAAACGTCATTTTAATTTTCCTTCTGTCCCACGAATAGGAGTAATTATTGTATTATTTATATTTGATTTGAGTTCGTGTCGTGGTGGCGGTTTCGTATAATACGGCGTTGAGTTTTCTTAGTTGGTGTTTGGTTTAATATTATTTTTAGATCGGAGAGAAAATTTAGTTTAGCTATGTGGCTATATTCTCTCTGTTTATGTTATAAATTATACAAAAAAGAGGGTCAACTCCTGTTGTTTATTTGGATGTACCAAATTGGGCGGAAAGAATAAGAATAGTGGGGTTTCTTTTCATTCGTAAGTTTTAAAAATCTTTGCTAATAACTTTGCAGTTTTCCAAGAGATAAGGTGATATTAGGGACAAGAGGATCGCAGCAATAAATAGGAAAAATTTTGTACTGTCTACAAGTATTTATTTGCATTTGTAGTCGACAATTTATTGGGAGCAATTTCATAGAGAATTTTGGGCAGCGCAGACTTAAAAAGTATGTAATTACTACAGTTTTTTATTTTCCAAGTCATAATAGAAACTATCAAGGGAAAAACTGGCAAAATATTGTGCTAATGAACCTAACTCTTCGTAGTCAAAAATGGAATTAATCTTGAGGTTCTGGTCCCTTTAATAAGGTAATTATTTGTAATTCTTTTTGTTAGATGCCTAAACACTAAAAATTATATAAAAATATTTAAAAAACTGCCTGTCTTACATGATTTTCCTATTAAATTAAATTTTAAAATTAATAAATCATTTAAGATAAGTAATTAAAGTTGAAAATGTATACCTTATCCAGAGAAATGGAGGAGGGAGAATGAGCGTCCAACATGCGCAAACTTTCTAATCAAGAATCCGCCATATTATACACAGATCAGAGGCGTCCGCAATTTTCTTATAGGGTATCGAGAATTTAAATTAAAACAATAAAATTATCATTCTGTATTTCATTTTTAAATAGGTATTGAGAATATCGAACAATTCATATTTGCACAATACTAAGTTAATTTTCTATATAATTTGTAGATATATTTCTAAATAATCGCGATTTTCATTGGCAGTGGTTTGAACACAAAGTTATCGGAGTTTGAACGGTACCTATCTATTTTATTGTGCATTTTTATTCTAATGGTAATAATTTTTAATAACAAAAATAACAATAACATTGCATTCTACATATATTTAAAAACTATTTTAACTACAAAAATATGTTATTAACACAAACACAAAAATCATCATTGATAGTGAAATAAAATCAATTTATGTAGTTCTCTCCTAACTAAGGGTCCTTGAATTTTTGCAGTATACTTTTTTGATAAATTATATAGTCTAATTTTTGTATAGGCTGCTACTATTTCTTTTATTAAATTGTAACTATGATTTTCTTCATTAGGCGATGACACAATATGTTCTTCTAACTCTGGGAAAAGCTTTGAAAACATGAAAAAGAATTTTTGTCCAACTGCTATTATAAATTTGTTTAAAAAATCTTCCTCCGATGGTATACGGTTATCTGTTGCCTGCAACAAATTTATAATATTGGTTTCAACATTCTGGCATATTTTCACTACACCAGCTGATGGTACTTGTAAACCTCCTAAAAACAAATTAGGACATATTATTTAAAACAATTCATTTTCTTCTAGAATAAATAATATTCCAAAAAGAAAATGAGATTAGTTAAAAGTTGATTTTTCAATGCATGCTCGCCGTCAAAATGTTTACACTCCGAGTTAAACAGTAATATTAGGTTAAAATAAATAATAATAAATAAAAAGTAGTTTAACTAGCTTGGAATTTAACAGAATATATTGATAAATCTCTAAAAATACATTACCTCTATTTTTCTTAACAATTAGTCTATAACTCAAATCATCTTCAACAGTTTCCATGTCGCATGAACAACTTGTTAAGCAATCTATACATTTAATTTTTCTCCTTAATATTTTTATTACATAGCCTGCTACGTATGTAACTACATTTTTAGAGACATTATCGAGGTCGATGAAACATGGCAGAATATCATAATCGTGATCAGTTAGAACAACGTCTTGAGGGTCTATGTTATGTTTTCTACAAAATGAAATATCTATGGACTGATCCATTAACACATTTTTCATTTTTTGCCCATAACCACTAGATACATTTAAAATGGTCGTCGTGTCCAGAACTTGACAATTTTCACCTCTTGGTGATATTTTACTATGCAATAAGAGCTTCTTAAAAGTTCTCATGAATTGGAGAGCGGAAGGAGTATTATTCCACCCATTTCGACACCTAGAAAAAATTTGATTCCTTATTATGATGAATTTCCAAAATGCACACTATTTACCTAATGGAACTGAAAAATATTTCTAGGTGGTCCTGGCTGCATTTATAGGTCAGTAAATAATTTAATTTCTCATTTTTTACATAATCGTCAAAAATACCACAAGCTGATGTTGCAGACAATACAAAACCTATAAAAGGAGTTTTCTTGGGTGTAAGCCACAATGGCCTTCCAGACACATCAGTACATCCACTTAAATATTTTGTTGCATCAATTATAAATGACCGCCAATATTTTTCATTATCCACTTTCATCGGCGCCTTGAAATTTTTGGCCCAGGGACTTTTAGAATTTAAAATGTCAAACATACTATCTATAGTTCGTATAAAATGGACTGTTGCCTCTGATTCTCTAAATTCTGACAGTTGGCAGTCCTTATCTAAAAATTCTATAGCTGTTGCAACACTGCCACTTACTTTCATTTTCTGTTTATGCCACTGTATATGACTGACTCTGATTTTGTTAGCAACATAAAGATTGGTCTTTTCATATACATCATAAAGTCTCGTAACGTAAGCCCAATTTATTATTTTGCCTGATGGATCCTTAAATTGTTGCAAATTTGCAAAATTATTTCGAATCAACTTTATCATATGGCACACATCAAGAAAACAGAAAATTCTCTGTGCAGGGTTCACAGGATGCGAGAACCATGGCTTTATATTATGTATGTCCTCCAAATTACATCCCAACTCACGTAACATACCGAAATGAACCGATGGGCCATCACATGTTATAGAAGTCACAGTTACACCAACATCGTGCAGTCTTATTAAAGATTCATTGACGAGATTGGCTTTCTCTCTTCCTGTCAATGACTTTATTAAAAAGTAAGCTATGGGAAGCTTCCAGTGCGACTGGTGGGATACTACCATAAGAACTAAAGCTTCTGATGCAGGTGGCAATGAATCATTATCCACTGGAACACCAATATCTACATAGCCGACTGATCTTTTACCATCAAACTCGATCTGCTTCTTTATAGACATTTCATCTAACATTAAAGAACATATTAGTGACCTCCCATTTGCAGTTGATTCATCTGATTTATGTTTTAAAACACTAAAAGCTAGATCAATAAAACCAGGGTTACATTCAACATTGCTTGTCCACTTTCTTATGGTAGCCTGGTGTGGTAATGCTAGTGCAAACTCACTCCGAACATATTCATAAGCTTTGCAAGAATAGAATTGGAGAGTCGCTGCAAATTCTCTTAGGGGTGGTGGATATTTTTCATGAGTGACACTTTGGTTTTGAACATTTTTTACACACTATCAAAACTCTTAGATAAATGACTAGTTGCATGCTCAGATAGATAATCCTCTTTCTTTAAGTGATTTGCAAGATTTTAGGGATGACACTTTTTTTTCCAGAGATTTTATTTTCTTATTGGCACTGTACAGCTTTTTTCGATATTCTTCCTGTCGTCTTTGTAATTCAATATTTCTTTTCTTTACAGTATTTGGGGATGTACTAAAAATTAAATAAAAAAATATTATTTTCCAAGAATCTGCTAACTTGGAGTTTACATTGACATTAAATTTCTGAATGAATATTAAGTTAAACCTTCTTCTTCATCATCAAAAATTTTGCTTGCAATAAAAATAAGCTTTGGATTGTCTTCAATAAAAATGAATGTAAATTTTATTACATGAAAGTTTTGCAATAAAGATTTGCGATTATTTATGGCAACAATTATAAGAGATAAGTAAAAAATCGATAAAAATGTTTTCTCCGTTTAAAGGCCTCTTGGATACATAGTGTAAGTCCTTTTTGCTTACCTATAGTTGTGAACAAAATTTATAATACACCTCCTTCTTTTAGTACTGCTATCAGTACTAGTTCCACTCGCCACTTGTTTTGCACCAACACTATAAAATATATAAAAAAATACTTAAAACACACTCAGGTGCAAAAAACCCGGTCCATCTAGTATATTTTCGTATCCTCGTTTTAAATGAACAACAATATGTTTGCCTTTATTTATGTTATTGTTTATTCAAACGAGAATACATATTGTTTTTTGAATTGTCCGGGAGGAAGTCCTTTATATCAATAAAAAATCAAGTGTAAACTGAAAGCCAAAATATGAAAAAATACACCCGATTTTGAAAAAATATTAGGTGGCCCAGTTTTTTTGCACCTGAGTAATAATATTGGTATTGTTGTGGAATTCGACTTGAAATAAATAGTACTAGACCGTGAGCCAACCACAAAAACACGTATCATAGAAACCTGGTTAATATCTATAACATAACTTGCCATTAATGGTAGCAAACGAATAAATCAAGCGCCGCACTTATATGCTGCCAGAAATGGATTATTCGTTTGCTACCATTAATGGCAAGTTATGTTACGAATATTAACAGGTTTCCTATATAATACAAGTTTTTTTGATCGGCTCACGGTAGGTACAATCTTTGCGTGAACAATTTACATAAAGACGGATAACGGCTGTCAAATATGACAGTTATTTTTTAGCGAAAACGCATGTGATTGAAAAACTATTATTAACAATAATATTAATGACATTGTTGAAAACTCCTGTGTTTTTCAAAGAATCATTTGACAGCCGTTATTCCTCTATCCAAATATTTCTCGCAATGGTACAATACATTGGTAATAATTATAACAATATAAATGGCCGCATATATTATTATGAGGTAAGACAGTGGCTGACAACTTAATATGCATATATTTTTTCATTGTTTCGATAAACCAGAAAAACAGATTCAATATATTATTGTCTCAATGAGTTCGCGAAGCAATTGTGTCGATCATTTCCCCTTGTTATCACTAAACGTGGCCATTGTGTATTGATATTTTTTCCAATCTTATTGTTAACTATTTTATTATAGGAAGTGGCTATTTATACGTCCGACGTATATAAAAGTCGGTATATGTCTTGCGCTCCCATTGGCATTGGCGAGTTGAGTCACGTGAACTTATTTAGATACGTCGGAAGCCATCGGAAGTGCATTTTTCTCAAGCATCTTTGCAATAAGGAGCATACGCCCTCCTTTTTGGGGGATAGGCGCTGCCGTATTAAAAAAGAAGGGGGCATTCGCACCATATTGTGACAGTCGGCAGCGATGCGTGCTGCCGTATGAAAAAAGTGGTAATCATTTCCAATGGTGTAACCCATCCCCGATTTTCTTGAAATTTTGGCTAGGTACCCCCATTCGAAATAATTACCATTTTTCATACCGTAGCGCCCATCGTCGAAAAAGGAGGGCATACGCAATATAAAATATGAGACAAAATAGGTCTGAATAATCTCGGACATCATCCAATCGACTTAGTAAACAAGCCGATTCATCATCCATCGGACGGTAGAAATAAAGTTATGTGTCACGTGACTCAATCCACCAATGAGAGCGCAAGACGTAGGTATACCAACTTTTATATACGTCGGACGTATAAATAGCCACTTCCTTTATTATATTACATACCACAATTTTCTCTTATGACCACTTCTCTTTTGGCTTTCATTACTAGTAGTAGATGTGTCTTGATAAACAGTTCTAGAATAAAATATTATTATAACATAAAAATAATAATGGCAATATGAAATAGCAAAGTAGCACTTCTTAAATATTACTTGAAGCATAGATAATACACAAAATTAAAGTCAATAAAAAGAGATTTATATATAGTTTGAAATTTAGAGTGTCAAATATTTATACCTTTGCTTAATTGGTTTTCGGCGGAAAGATTTTTTCCTTTTCGGTTCAGGGTGTTCGCTCACACTAGTGTTTGTGGTGGTTGAAATATCTAAGGGCACATTTATCCCCGATGGACCACCAACAGGCTCAACCAGTTTTTCTAAATTGGTAGTTGGGACTAAATTCTTTTTTAAAACTATTTTACCTGGAAATTTCAAAAAATCTTTTTCTATTTTGTTCGGTGTCCATATAAAATTTTCTATTTTAATTCCAAGGGCCTCCAACCATAATTTTTTGAGCCATTCATCACGTGGAAACCTAATAATACAAAAATAAAATTGGGAGTTTCCTTTAAAAAAATACAAAAGATAGAATCTCCACAACATCGCGTAGCATCCATTCATTAACCCTGTCATACGCCACTGGAATTATTACTTACCTGTGAAATGAAACTCCTTCCCGCTTTCGAGTGCGGTAATTTTTACATTTCTTCACAATACAAGACATTTTGTCGTTTAGTAATTCAATAAATTACTGGGAATTAACTAAAAAAACACCTTTAAATAATAATCCAAAATATCCAAAATCTAAACGCTCCAAACTAGTCCAAAAGTAAACAAAGGGTCGCTACCAACTTGGAATTCTAAAATTTATCTGCATTACTATTGGTCAGATTTGAAAATCGCGCAAAAAAATCTACCAATAACATTCCGACATGCTCATCTAAAAATTTAAGTTGGCAACATAAGTGTAGAACATGGCTTCCATTCAATTTGCCTGGAAATAGGATGCGCAGTAGGGCAAAGCGCGTTCTCCTCCTCCATTTCTCTGACCTTATCCTAGATATTTTGTCGCCTTTATTTTAAAATAAACTTTTATTTTGTAATTTGTATTTTATTTGTCTCAATTTACTTCCAGGTACATAAAATTGCCATGTAGGTAATTTTTTTATCAATTCATTACTTTTTTTCTGTGCAATATTTACATAATAATTGTGGTTATATAGAAAAATTCTCATTCCTACAAACAAGCCCCGAATTTCGGAATATAGATCATACAAGAAAGATAATTACGGAACATGCCTATTAAATTCGGCCATTAATATGCAACATCCCTATATACCTCCTTTGCCTGAATCAGCTGACACGTTCATTAGGCGTCCTTGTCTTACTTATTGCCATTTGAAACCTATCTCTCCCTAGAGTTGGCTGCCCCAAACAACAATGAAAGTGGTACCTGTGCGACTTCCATTGTACTTATTAATTCGATGACTGCCAACAAATTACCGCCACCATTATGCAACCAGTCACACACAGTGAGTGAATTATGGATACTTGGAATTTATGAATTTCGTAATAGTTTATTCATATACAGGTACGTTGTTTATTTGCCTTTCCAATTTATCTTTAAACAAATTCATATAATTAACAATTTAGAACAAGTTAGATATGTATCAGAACAACAGCCTAAAATAATATGTTGATTGTTTTAAGAAGAAGAAGCCTAACCTTTATGTTTTGGTGGTCTCAGGCAGACTAAGGATATAGGTGGGAGTGACAGGCAACTTCCGCCTGTCTTTTCCTCTCTGTTTCACATATTATATTATTTAATCTGTGCCTCTCTGCTTGTCGTCGAGACAACAAATGCGGTACTAATTAATTTATGCACGTTTGATTTTTCTTCTGAATTTTTCAATCTTTGTTCATCGTGCATAAAATTCATCTTTTCGGAGCTTGATTTAGTGTAAAAATACTGTATTTAATTGAGTTTACCGTGCTGTGCTAATATTTTTGTGTTTACCAAATTTCTCATGTGACCATGACGGAGTGCGGTTCCAAGCGGACCGACTCGAACCGACCGATCTCGTGATCAGTGAGATCTGAGTGTTCTGTACCGGTAGAGGGACTAGCGGGTAGCGGGTGGACCAAAGATCGGCAGATGGCAGACCGGCGCATTCACCATTATCTACAAACTATATTAGGAACAGTAACAGTCGGAACTCATTGCCGCGGGGATGCAGGATTCTACAATAAAATACTACTGATTTGCCATCGCTTAAACATAATATTGACTAATGTTATACTGATAAATAGAAATTGAAGTGCAGATCTTGAAATAGGCACACAATAATATATAATGTAAACGCACTTTCAAAATCTTGGTACCTACTTATTTATAATGCTTTTAACAAAAAAATGGCAGGTGCAGAAAAATGGATTTTATTAATTGGTTAGAGCTAGAAACAACTATTACCACTTAAATTTCAAACAATAATTAATAAAAAAATATTTATTTACATAAGTTGTGAAATAATTTTTTATACTGTGTTCGAAATGTTCATGTCAATATCGTCAGCATTATAATAATTATTAATTGTATCATCAGATAACGTTAAATCCAGAAAAAGTTGTTTTGTCCCCCCGTCTACTACCTATGCATTTTTTGTTTCAATTAATAGGTAATACGTGAAAACCGCTACACGTGCGTTTTTTTTTATCAAAAATCTTTAATTTTACGGCAACTTTCCAAGACATTAAATACCTTTAAAAATGACCCCAACAAAAAGTTGCGTAGGGTAAATGTTTTAGCTGTCAAGGTCGTTTTTTTGAAATCCTCAAGGAGTACTAAACTAACCTTAATTTTTTAAGATACGAAGAACATTGATGAGGAAAAGTTGTTTGAAATTAATAATTAGCTATGTGCAAATATGAAATTTTAAAGTGATACCTAAAATTTTATTTCTGTTTTAATTTATTTTTTATGTTTCTTTTCAAAAAGAAGACACGCAGAATATTTTTGATGTTATGTTCAAGTGTTCAGTCACACCGTTTTTAATTCGGAATCATGTTTAAATCTAGACTGCTTTCAATAGTTTTCAAATATTCCTACATTATCATTAATAAAAAAACAAATAAATTTGTTGAAAGGTGTTTCCAACTTTTTGGGACACACTCTATAATAGGTACCAAAAAAATTGTAACCGAAACTGACCGGGGAGGTAAATTTATAATAGTTCGTACCATTTTTACATTGTAAATCTCAAAAGTTCTCTATTTTCAATTCACTTTAGGTTAACAGTGAGAAGTCTCAACCAAGACATAGTTTTACGTGCAATATAGAAGTTAATTTGGAATAACTTATAGCACATGTTACGCGGACTTCGCAAAATGTGCTTGTGATGTTTCTGATTTGCTGGGTATCGTCGGTCGTGTTACATTTTCGACGAACAAAGCGGTCTTGGAACCCCCTTGGAGGCTGAGCAGCGAGGGTTGGTGACTTTTGGTTTGGCTGCGGAAATACAGCAATGTAGGGTGAGTATTTTTCAAATTTTTATTTTTGAATATTGGCTTTGCCGTCTTTGTGAAAAACACCTCACCACCCAGGTTCGTTGTGCCTTTGGGACCACTAGCTATCCGCCGATCGCCTTATCAGACTCGTTTTTACGAAAGCGTAGAGCGGCCACATGAGATTTTTTATCCTTGACACTTTTTTCTGTCAATTATACATAATTGACACTTTTTTCTGTCAATTATACATAATTGACAGTTTTATAATTGATAGAAAAAAGTGTCAATTACTTATGTATAATTGACAGAAAAAAGTGTCAATTATACATAATTGACAGAAAAAAGTGTCAACTATGTATAATTGACAGGAAAAAGTGTAAAGGTTAAAAAAAAACTCATGTGGCCGCTCTACGCTTTCGTACGTTTTTATTGTGGTTTAATATTAAATTTTGCGGTGAAAAAGCTCACCGTTTTGAATTCGTTAGCACACGGTATAAAAATTAATTAGGTTTTAGTATTTACAATTCGACTCGAATCATTCTTTTACACTAGATCGGCTGCATATTTAGTACCGTAGTCTTGTTGTGTGTTTCATTAGTTACTTGTTTTTTATATTCCGATTAACGTTTTGAGTAGAGAAGAAACCCAACCTTTTCCTTATTATCTGCTGATCAAATTTCAGTAATTTTTGCTTGATATTTAAATTGATTATATTTGTTTTTCAAGTGCCAAGGGAATCAAACTCTTATATTTTCGTACAGTTTGATAAATCACGTTTTAACCTTTTCCCAAAGTCAGTAATATCACAGTTGGATTATTGATTTTCTCGTATCTTTTATAATTTATTGGAAATTACTTCGGCTGTCACTGTGCACAGTATTATTGTAATATAACATTTAACATTTAACCATAACTATAATAGTTAATCATTGTAAAAGCCCCAGGCTTATTTTCTGCGTGTTAGAACGGACACTGTGGTTTTGTTTTATCTTTACATGTAACCACACAAAAAGGGAAGTGACTACCCTTGGGAGCACCACCACAAACCAACCACTATCAGTACATTCTGGTACTAACAGCCAGCACACTACGGAATCCCACTAAAGGCCTACGACCCGCTTCCAGGGAGAGCTAGCTTTGGAAGTCCATTTGTAACAAAGGAGTCTGGGTGACGTGTGGCTGTCTGGTTATCAACCTTCATCGAAGTTGAGGTATCTCCAAAACGGTGTAGTCAAAAATTCCAAGGACCTTTTAATGTGTCGAGTGTATTCTAACTAGTTGAGTTTATATTACAAACTTTTTAACGATAAGTTTAACAACTATAACATTTTGTAAATAGCTGAGTGATTTCCTCTAGACTTATAGAAGTTAACTCTAAATGTTTCCCATTAAATCTTGTAATTTTTTATTCTCTTGTTTTATTTGGACTCCATATTCTGCACTCAGTTTCTGTTTTATATAAAAAAGCATAATTATCTGGCGACCAACAATCAGACCCAATTTGGTTATAAGAGAAAACTGCATTTTCTACTGGTACAGGTTTATGGCAATTTAACGTTATGACATTTGGCCTCTGTAAAGCCCAAGCAACGTTTTAGTCATGGAGTCTGTGCTAAGAGATATGACAGGGAAAACCTGTCTAGTAAATTTGGATGATGTCATTATTTTGGGAAGAACATTGTTTGAAGATCATTGAAGAATGTCCGGGAGGTATTCCAAATGTTATGAGAAGCTAACCTAAAACTAAGCTGGAAGAAATGCTGTTTCTTCAATAAGGAAGTTAGATATTTGGGGCATGCAATTTCAGAGCACGGAGTTAAAAACAGACCCAAAAAATAGAGTCAATTGAAAAATGACCGCGACCGAAAGATAAACATGAAATAAGGAGCTTCCTGGTGCACTTATTACAGGAGATTCGTCCTAAACTTTGCACACATAGCCAGGTCGCTGCATAAGCTCACAGAGGATGGGATCGATTAATGTGGACCTCAGATTTGGAAGAAGCATTTTAGACCTTGAAGAAAGCTTTATGTTCTTCACCGATTTTGACGTCTCCCGTTCCTGGAAAAACATTCATCGTGGATACAGATGCCAGCAACTTTGGTGTTGGAGCAGTGCTGTCCCAGGAGCAAGAAGAGCAAAAAAAGTTATTGCCTACTTCAGTAAAACTCTGTCAAAGCCAGAGAGAAACTACTGCGTGGCAAGAAGGGAACTGCTAGCAGTGGTCAATTCCGTTGAACATTTCCACAAGTATTTTTATGGCCAACCTTTCATATATTAAGAAGAGATCACGCATCACTAAAATGGCTATTCCAGTTCAAGAACCCAGAAGGACAAGTGGCAAGGCTGCAGGAATATGACTTCAAAGTGGAATACCGAAGAGAGGAAAACCTTAAGAATGCTGATGCATTGTCAAAAAGTCCCTGTAATGAAGACTGTCGTCACTGTAGTAGACAGGAATTAAGAGAAAACCCGGACCTAATTATATGTAAACGAACTACTGTCCGCGGACCTGAAAATTGGGATTCGGCACTCATCGCCAGAGAGCAAAGCGAAGATCCCATATTTGGTATAATATTTGACCTAAAGTGAGACATATACCCAAACCTGAATGGAAAGATGTTTCGGACAAATCACCAGAGTTGAAGGCACAATCGGTTAGTAATTAAAGATGGTGTACTAAAAAGAGTTTGGGAAAGTCCAGATGGAAAAGAAAAGCTATTTATGACAGTACTTCCCAAGAAGAGCGCGTCGGAGGTCCTGAAAGCCGTGCACAAAGGCGTTGGAGGTGGACACTTTGGCATTAGTAAGACCTTGAATAAATTTAGAGAGAGGTTTTACTGGGTAAACTCTCGGGAAGATGTTGAAGATTGGTGCCGCCGATGTGAAGAATGTGCTTTGGCGAAAGGACCAAAAACTAAGAACAGGGGTAAAATGATGCAATACCTGGTCGGAGCTCTTTTTGAAAAGATCGCCATCGACGTAGCAGGACCGTTTCCAACCAGCGAATCTGGCAACCGATATGTGTTAGTTGTCATGGACTACTTCAGCAAATGGCCAGAGGTTTATCCAATTCTCAACCAAGAGGCCACCTCAGTCGCAGAGATCCTGTTCCAAAACTGGATATGTCGTTTTGGTGTCCCAAGAGAACTACACAATTTTGAGCCGGAGATTTTTCACAGTATGGTGGAACGGTTCAATAAGACTTTAGAAACGTATCTGAAGATGATAGTGAATCAGAAACAAAGTAATCGGGACACGTACATGCCACCTTTTCTATTGTCTTACCGTTCCGCTAAGACTATTTTCGGAGACAATCTAAGGCTCCCTATCGACATCATAACCGTCCGACCAGAAAATCCAGAATCTACTGATGACTACATGAGTCACCTGAGAGAGCGTCTCCAGTTGGTTCATGAAGACGTTCACCAGAAGTTGCATCAAGAAAGTGACAAGATGAACATCCGCACACATCTGAAAGCAACCAGTGTTGAATTTAATGTAGGTGACAAAGTGTGGTTATACAATCCCAAGCGAAGAAAAGGTCGGTCTCCGAAACTCGATAGAAGTTGGGAAGGGCCATACATCGTCGGGAATAAGATTAATGATGTCGTTTATCGTATAAGACGTAGCCCAACAGCAGAGATGAAGATAGTAAATATCGTCAGGTTGTCTCCATACCATGAGAAGATAGATGAAGGTCATATGACTTGATCGGGACGATCAAATATTAGGGGGGGGGCAGTGTAACGAAAAATGCCTCTAAAGTTGCTATATCAGCTTTCAATGAACATGTCTGCACTGTTTTCTAACCTACTCAAAGATTGAGCAGATAAATATTAAGTTTGGGTAGTCTACTTACAGTTTTATAATTCTTATGATTAATTTAGAAGCATTTTTCGTTGCATCTTTGTTGGCCTGAGCCCCCCAGGGCCCAACTTTCTTTTAGTTCCTATTGTTTTCTCTGTAGCGCTTCCATCAGTTTCTAGAAATTTGCTAGAAATTTTATTTGTGCATCTATCATTGACCAGGAATGTTCTAGAGTGGTCTCCAGGCTTCCATGTGAATATACAGTGTCCTCCAAAAAGTTCGCAGCATAGGAGGGAAATTTTTAATTTTAATTTAAAATTTAATTTGGGGGTTACCTTTTGCTTGAAAAAAGATGAAAAATGACCCACTAAAACGTGGTCATGTGACTTTACTTACCTGTAAAAAATGACATTTAAAAAAATATATCGCCAGAAATGGGTTTATTTGTTAAGATATCAAAAAGTTTTACTTGAAAAGTTGTTTCTTCTTCAATTTTACGTAAGTGTACCAAATTTGAACGCTCTAATAAAAGATTTAGTTTTTTTGCCAATTTTTAGTAATTATGAAATTTCTGAAAATTTTAAAAACTTGTAACTTCGTAAAAACTTTTTTTATATCACTAGCTTTATCATTCTATTAACTTTTTACTACTAATTAATGATAAGAATAGGTATTTTTCAAAAGAAAATGATATTAACGCTTTAAAATTCTGTTATGTTTGCTGCAAAGTTGATGTACCGTCTAGAATTTAGGGTATAAATTTAGTTACATTACGTTTTCCAGTTCTAAATTGATGCCAAAATAATAATAAATTAAATTATCGTCAAACTGTTTTACGTATCTAAGCAAAATTCTTGAGTTATATGGAACAAATAAGTACCTATTATTAGGTACCTTTAAGTTTAATTTCGCATTATTGGATATTGATGAGTAAGCCATGAAGAGAATTGAAGCAATTGTTTCTACCATTCTCCGTTTCAGGAGTATTAATTAACTGTTTCAGGAGTATTAATTAACTGTCAAATAAAAACAATTGCGTCAATTCTCTCCATGGCCTACTCATCAATATCGATTAATGCGAAATTAAAGTGAAAATTAATAATAGGGTACTTGACAATATTTTTAATTGCTCTAAAATTGTACTCGGTTTACAGTAGATGCACCAACATAACACGTAATGAATGAAACAACGGCTTTTAACCCTTATTTATTTATGATAATTAAAGACGAAGTTGCACAATTTTGTTCGGGCTAAAATCGACAGTTTCGTTGTTCTATTGTCCAGAGCGCCAAACGTGGCAACTCTGTGCCTCTCAGGAGAAACGGAACTGCAACGTTGCCGGTGCCCGTTTGCAATAATTCGTGGAACAAAGACAAATTTTACTATTCTATTCAAATGTTTCCAGCTTGCTTATGAATATCTGTTACATAATGTATTGCAACCTTCGAGCTTTAACTAACGCAATTGCATAAAACATGTTGTCACATAAAGACTTTTTATTACGAATATGTTCCGTATATACTGACTCCTCTATAGCAAAATAGTGTCTGTTTATGCTGCACACGCTGGAAACTATCTCCTTCATCTCTTTCACGAGACACTTTTATTAAAGTATCTGTATACGGAACATACTATAAATATTCAGGAAATATAATATGGAAAATTTAGCGTATGTGGCAACGGCACCCGCCCACCTAGGCATCTAACCATATACATATATCCACATGTCATCTTACACACGTATGGTTTTCTGATCGGCAGTTGACATCCCGTCATGCCAACTGCCATTCCGTATGTCGCTAAATCAAAACATTAGTAGATAATATCTGTGCGATTTGTTATTGATATTTATTATTATATATTGTTTGCGTAGTTATCGTGTTGTTAGTTGTGTACTCACGAGGTCCGTTAGTGTAAGGTATCATGGACCCTGAAAGTGCAATCCGTAATTTGCCGAAATTGGATGCTTTCTTCTTTTTTTCGAATAATCCGATTTTCGCGTCTTCCGAAATTCATGGGATAAAACTGTTACAACCAAATGTGATTTTAGTTCGATATTTGGTGAACTCGCTGGGGTTACTAGGAAATACCTAATAAAAACAATAATTATTTATCTACGCATGTAATCTCCCTGGAGTTTCACGAGTATTTTCTGATATTCTTCTGTTTTAAATCCCTCCAAACTGCTTAATTTTTATTCGCTTTCTAAGTATGTTTCTAATGTAATCTCTCATTCCCGAATTAAAGCTATTTCCTAAGGCAACTGCATCGCCACCTATTGAGCAGCGCCTGGAGCTACTATGTATTGGTGTCGTGGTTCCGTGGCACCCTCGCTGTGTTTTCTCGCAATCAATCACAGATGTCCTTCGGACCCAGTCTATCGAATAAAATTGTTCTTATACCATTTTTTTTGCGTGCTTGGGGATTTTCGAATACCTACGTCGCCAGTTGAGATTCTAAGTTTCCGAGATTACAGTGGTTCGGCATAAATTTTGGGAAAAATATTTCCAAACACCAGTAGGACTGATTCCGAGTGTTGTGTAACTCGTCCGGCTTGTTTTCCGGGAGTATTTCGCCTGCTGTGTGTATCTGAAGTACCGGAACTTGGCTTGTTGGTTCACGGACTTCTAGCCGCCTTTGCGGGATATATAATTTGCCGAAACCAGCCGTAAGTACCTGGTACATAGGGATCCACTATTTAATACATCTCATTCCATCTCGAGATTACATTTTGGGTAAGTTCAACTGTGAATATTTTATTCTTGGAGCTGATTTTTTACACAGTGTTTTCTTTTAGAGCACCTACCTACTCCAACGGTTTTGGTGCCGGAATTTCACGATAATTCAAGGACACTTGTTGATAAAAAAACCCTCATATCTCGAGGTAAGATTTATTTTTGTTTTTCAAGTCCCCATTTTGGTTTTAACTCCCAAATTAATTTATAGGTTTAGCCTATGAGTGTAACTAAAATAGGTTTTCTATTTTAGGGTTTTTATTTCCCGGCCTGTAAGTTCTTAATTACGGTCTACGATTGATGATTCACTAACAGCGAAGACCTGGCGATTTTCTTCTTGGAGCGCACATTGTCCTTGACTGCTCTAAGAGGGGTTTGGAGAACCTTTGCCCAAAAACATCGCAGTTTTGAAGACTCAACTTGCAGCTAAGTTTTGCATGTTTACCTTTTTTACATTTATCGTGCCTGGACTAGTCAAACTAATTTGATTTACGGCTACAATCGAAAGCGTAGGCTGCTACTGCTTACCTTCCTTTTATTATAGCGTACGTTGTGTTATTTCTGCGTACGTCTTGATTATTATTGCGTATAATATGTCGTGTCAACTCTTGCGAGGTTGTGATTAGTTATTGCAACGTCCTGACTATTATTATTGTTTTTTTTTGTGAACTGAACGTGTACACGCTCGGGGGTTTATGATACTATACGCTTGTTTTACTATACAGCAGGTACCATTTTAATTATTAATATAGCTGGTGAATCTGAAAGGCATAGCTTTAAAGTTATGACTAGTAATTATTGTTTATAACCTTGAGAGTATTTAGTGCTATTGGAGTAAATCTTATTGATATTTTTTAATTCAGATTTTATTTACCTACGAAGGATTTTCCTAGTTTGGACTTAAAAGAAATTGTGTGAGGTGTAGAGCGCACAAACTAGGTCCTAGGTCACAAATCCTTTATTTCCCACGCCCGTCTCCACTGTTAGCTGGCGGCCGCTCGATACTCACCAACCAAGAATTGAGGTAGGTAATTTGACTTTATCTTGGATTTATTTTTCTTACCATCGCGTTACGCTTTGAAGGTAACAAAACTGCAAAGGTTTGTACCTATATATTGTAGTAATAGTAAAGTATTATGAGTTATTAATAAAGGGAGAATTGGGGCTAAGGACCATCTTGAACGCGCGTTTATAAAGGCGCCATTTTAGTGCTTAGAAATACTGAGCCCAAATTCCGTAGGTTTCTAGGCCCAAACTAGCAAAAAAATTGCAGAAAAACGCTACTGAATATTTACGAAAAAACACTTCTTGCGTTGACTGATATATTATTAAAGACTGCTCACGGCTGTCACGTCTGACACATTTTTGGCTCACCATGTGCTTTCCGGAGATAAAATACAATGCAGAATACATTGTTAGCCATCAGAGCCATCTGTTTTCCAGGACATAAAGCTATAGCCGTGAGAAGTCTTTATAAATACGTCAGTCAACGCTTCTTGACTAAATGTAAACCAGGGACATCCTAAATCTGGGGGTTTGAGGTTAGAAATGTGAAATTTCAACTTTCCTTGCATCTTTCACCGCAGATTAAGGTTATGTCTCAAAACACTTCAGTGGTATCGCCATGTTGCCAAATTGACTTTATAAAACACTTGTGACGTCATAAGTGCTTTCCCGCCAAATTTCGAAAAAAGTCTAATAACTTGCTAATTACGTAAATATATATTTTTTACATAATCGTAGGGTCTTAGGCAAGTGTCCAGGAATTGTTTTATCAAGTTTGTAAAATTTCGTCAAGTACCCTATTATTTGTTCCATAAAAGTCAACAATTTTTCTTAGATACGTAAAATAGTTTGATGAGAATTTAATTTATTATTATTTTGGCATCAATTAGAACTGGAAAACGTAATGTAACTAAATTTATACCCTAAATGCTGGACGGTATATCAACTTCGCAGCAAACATAACAGAATTTTAAAGCGATAATATCATTTTCTTTTGAAAAATACCTATTCTTAGCGGTACTTACTAATAAAAAGTTAATAGAATGATAAAGCTAGTGATATAAAAACGTTTTTACGAAGTTACAAGTTTTTAAAATTGTCAGAAATTTCATAATTATTAAAAATTGGCAAAAAACTTAAGTAAACTTGAAAAAGAAACAACTTTTTCAAGTAAAACTTTTTGATATTTTAACAAATAAACTCATTTTTGGCGATATATTTTTTAAATGTCATTTTTGACAGATAACGAAAGTCACATGACCACGTTTGAGTGGGTCATTTTTCATCTTTTTTTAAGCAAAAGGTAACCCCAAAATTAAATTTTAAAATAAAACATTAATTAAAAATGTCCCCCCTATGCTGCGAACTTTTTGGAGGACACTGTATAAGACCTGGGATTTGGGCCTGAGGGAAGTTGAAGGCTATAACGTGATTTTATTGCGATTTTTGGAGCTGATAGAATATTTTTGGTCAGTGACAGTATCTGACATGTTTATTTGTGATTTGTGAAGGCTATAAGCAATAAAGGTAGTAACTAAGGCAACGAGTTTGGACTGTGATTGTTGAAATACAGTACAATACCATAAGGCCTTTTCGTAACTACAGCTGCGGAAGGGGTATATGAGTTCATAATATCAAACCATTTATTGATTAAATCAATAAATTCAGCAGTGTTGCTTGCCAAGTCTCTATCTTCGCCAGGTAAGTAATGTTTAGGGGCATTCGCAGTCGTGTCAAGTGTAAATCCGTTAATTTATAGCACGAACTAATCTCTGTCTTTGCTATTTCAAGTAAACATCTTACAGACTCCTTGGAAATTTTTCTGCCCTCTGCAATGAACCCATGATCCAAAAACCAATGTCTTGTTAGTTTCAATAAATGTGGCACCAGGGCCGGCCTTAGGGGGGGGGGGGGCAAACCGGGGCACCGCCCGAGGGCGCGGAGCGTCATAGGGCGCCGCCGAACCGAGTGACCGAGTCGGCAACTGGGAAACGTAATTTTCCAAAGTTGAAGTTTATCAAAACATACTTGATATCAACGATGGTCCAACAGAGACTGAGCACTTTAGATTTTACTGATATTACAGTTTATATTTTACCTCAAAGAAATAACCAAGGATAGAGGGAGTAAGAACAAAAAATAAACAGAGACAATATCTTTTTGTGCGATGCCACGTACTCCACTGTTTACAGAATTTCATTGCAAAATATACGGATTTAATAACAATATTAAATTAAAAAATGTATTTATTAATTTCTTGTATGTGACAATTTTAAACTAAAACTAAATTGCGACAATTATCACTTTAATAAAATCGTCAACAGACACTTCAAATCGCACAACATGGCAACGCAGCCGCATCAATCTCTCTGCAGTGTTTGTTTACTCCAGTTTACTTTGATTGTTTACGTGCGTTTTCAAGTGTTTCTTTGTTAATTTATAAGTTTTTATTAGTATTTAGGATATAGTGACTGATTTTGTATACAGTGGGTCGCAGAAATTTTGTAGTGTGTTGCGTGTTGCCAAATTGATATTTCTTAGGATATAACTTATCACAGGTAAACGATATGCACACGGCAGTTATGTTTGTTTACTTCGGTACATTTCCGCTAGATGTTGGTTAGTCAACCAAACGTGTGCTTTTGATGCTTATGCTCCCTCTATCCTTGGTTATTTACTGATATTATCAAGGAGTTTATCGACAGAAAGGTCAAAAAAGTTAAATTGATGAGGGGAGTTGCCAAAATAAAGTCCAGAAGAGTTATTTTTTTATTGATGACATTAGTAAATAAGTAGACTAAAGAAGGCCCTATGGCACTAAACATATTAGGGTACTTGACAATATTTTTAATTGCTCTGAAATCGTACCCAGTTTACAGTAGATGCACCAACATAACACGTAATAAATGAAACAACTGCAACCTAACCCTTATTATTTATTTATGAAATTAAAGACGAAGCTGTACAATTTTCTTCAGGCTGAAATCTACAGTTTCTTCGTTTTATTGTCTAGATCATCAAACATGGCAACCTCTGTGCCTGTCAGGAAAAAAGGCATTGCAATTTTGCCGGTGCCCGTTTGCAATAATTCGTGTAACAAAGTCAAATTTTACTTTTATATTCAAATGTCTCTAGCTTGCCTATGAATATCTATTATTTAAAGTATTGCAACCTTTGAGCTTTAACTAATGCAATTTGTCACATACATACTTTTTTTACGAATGTGTTCCGTATATTGACTCTATTACAAGATGGTGTATTTTTTTGCTGCACACGCTGGAAACTATATCCTTGATATCTTTCTCGTGACACTTTAATTAAAGTATATGTATATGGAACATGTATGTTAAATATTCAGACTTCAATAATGCGGAAATGTTCGAGTATGTGGCAACGCCACTCACCCACCCAAGTAGAAGTAGTAAAGTATTATGAGTTATTAATAAACGGAGAACTTGGGGCTAAGGACCATCTTGAAGACGTTTATATAAAGGCGTCATAGTGCTTACCTACTGAGCCCTAGTCCCAACTTTGCCAAATTTTTGCCTTTTAAAACACTTGTGATCTCAAGTGCTTTCCTGCAAAATTTCGAAGAAAGTCTAAAAACTTTCTAATTACGTAAATATTATTTTCAGAATTAATCGTAGGGTTTTATGAAAGTGTCCGGGAATTGTTTTATTAAGTTAAGTATTAAGTAAAATTTCGTCAAGTACCCTATTCTTCAGAGACATCTCGTTGTTTTTCTAAAATCATTGTCTCCGTAGTTACATAGACGTATATTCTACTGTTATAACTTCTTTTTTGTTTGTTGTATAAGTGTATACAACTATGGAAACAATGATTTTAGAAAAACCACGAGAATTCTCTGGAGAATTATTTGTAAGTAGTGCCTTAAGGTAAATGTTGTATCTTGTACCTGGTACGTAACCAAAGAATAAGTTTTTAATTCCTTTCTAGTGCAGTATGCAGTTTTTTTTAAACCCCAACGTTGTATTTTTTGTTTACCAAAAAATATATAAATTATGTGGTTCATTTGGTTGCATTTTTGTACGTTCCATAGGTAAATACTTCAAATAATAACTTGTATCATTAACTGATAGCGAATCTTTTATTTTAACGCTATTGTAAGGGGCGCCATTGAAAATTTGCCCAGGGGCGCAAAGGCGGCTAAGGCCGGCACTGGATACAAAATATTATTTTAATATTCTTATGTCATTTGTTTTTGCAAGTGAACATTGATTTAGTGTGCCCCAACTTAGGGACACAGTGGCTTAATACTTGGGTCATACTGGATCACAGTAGACTTGTAAGTAGACTGACAAGTTTTAGAGGTATGAGGTATACCAACACAATGCAATTATGCAACATCAGAGCTATTATTTCTCGCTTGGGAAAGTTTGACTCTACCAGTAAATAATAATTATTAAAGGGCGGAATATATGCATTTAATTTCAATCGAAATAAGCGCATATATATGCATCATTTTTATTTAAAATATGCAGTAATATGCATTTATTTGGCCAAATATGCAATAATATGCATTTATATTACGCGTATAAATACCTTAAAAAAACACCAAAACTAATTTTAGAGAAAGGGTTTATTTTAAGAAAAATAAAATCAAAACAAATACATAAAGACCTCGTAAAATACCTATTATATGCGGGCCTCGATCGTAAATAAATATATACGTAGTATCTTGGTTTGTAACGAATTCCACACAGTCCCCAAAGTCAAAAAACGCCACCCTGTTTGTCGACCCGACGTCTCCCGTCAGAGTCGTCACTCTTTGTTTGTGTGCCGAGTTGTTCACACGTCATTCAACGGTTTTTCTTCGAGCATTGGACATTATCGTGCGGTACAATGCCAAACCATCAGAAAAAACGTCATCGAAGCCGGAGTAGTGACGATGACCATGAGACTAAACGGCTAAAGAAACGAATCGCCGATATGGAACGGCGAATGGCAGAGATGAAACGGGCAGGCAGGCGTTCTCGGAGCCCGAAGACTCCGCCATGGCCGCCACTGCGACCAACTCGTCCCACAGATATCATTTCGGAGATGGGCGATAGCCGCGACCGACATCACCGGGTTGGGGAGAGGACTGCCGCAGGCATTAGTTGCATTTCGGAGGACGTTATAGAACTAGGTAAGTTAAAACCCCCGACGCCGATATACAGGTACCCACAATAGGATAACGTGCTTATGAAAGCACGCTCAATGAATGTTTATGATGACATCACTCCGATTCCTCAGACATTCGCCCTTATGACAGGGCGATGGTGTTTATGACAACACCCTAAATAAATGTTTATGACAACATTATTTAGATTATTCAGGTACAACGGATTGGATTAATCTCCTATAAACAGCCGCTGTTAATGATAACACGTGGCATATATAGTTCGGCACATTTCCAGGTGATAGTAAAGTATGATCTCCTTTCCAGATGATCAGGAGGATTGCCTAGAAGATGTAGAAAAGGAAAATATGGACCCTGAGGAAGTTTCTGAATTAAGCGACGATATTTTACATATTCTGGGCAAAGATTCTTCTGAACGGAAAGACAAACAACCGAATTTCCAAAAAGACATAGCTTCTCGTTGGACGGCCATATTAAAAAGCGGTCTTCAAGCAGATGATCGCAAGGAAGTTTTAGAGAAGTATTCCCCACCCGATAACTGTCTTTTGCTAAAAGCCCCCACCCTGAATCTCGAGGTAAAAGCTGCTCTCACAGAATCTGTCATATGTAGAGATGGTCGCTTGGAAAAATTACAAGAGCGAATTGGTGCCAGCTTAGTGTGCATCGGATCAGTAATGACTATGCTGTTAAAAGAAGAGGGGGGGGAAACAGAATATATATAGAGTTACTTAACGATGCTGGGCGTCTGTTAGCGGATTTACAGCATACAGAAACACTGGCCCGAAGGGATTTAATTGCAATTAATTTGAACAAAGACTTCAAGGATGCATTGACAAATGTAGTTGCAGATGGTTTCCTTTTCGGTGAAAATCTAGAAGATAGATTGAAGGCAACAAAAAATCTCGAACGCTCTAGCAAAGACCTAAAACCAATAAAACAACTTCCGAAGACTGCCGCCCCTCAGAGGCATTTAAACTATCGGGGTCTGTCTCGTCCTCAACAGGGGGTTCGCCGGGGCAGACAGCAAAGCGTTCAAACTCCCTACCGTCACCAGCAAAGTCTTCAGACTCCCTACAACCGTCAGTACCGCCAAGAAGAAATTCACAAGAACAGAAGACCCATGCAGAACTACAACCGAACGAACATCAGGAATCGGCAGCAATAGATAAGATCCGTAAGCCAGCGGGCAGATTATCTCACTTTGCTCACATGTGGCTTCAATACACCAAGGATACAACAATTTTATCTTGGTTAAAAGGGCTTAAGCTACCTTTTTTAAAATACCCTATACAAAAAATTATTCCTAAAGAACCTAAGTGGACTAAACAGGAGAGTAAGATTATAGAGGATTCATTAAACAAACTTCTCGAAATGGGCGCAGTTAGTCTAGTAAAACCAACCAAAAATCAATATATCTCTAACATATTCTTGCGGCAAAAACACGATGGTTCATATAGACTCATTCTGAATCTTAAATCACTAAACAGATATGTAAAAACCAACCACTTTAAACTAGAAGATCAAAAAACCGTAGCAAATTTAATTCAAAAAGACTGTTACATCTCTACGGTGGATCTTAAGGACGCATATTTTTTAATAAAAGTACATGAATCATACAGAAAATTTTTACGATTTAAATTTCAGGGGAAATATTACGAATATAACTGTATGCCGTTTGGTTTAAACTGTGCCCCTTTTGTGTTTAATAAGCTCATGAAACCTATCTTATCATATTTGAGGAGAAAAGGTTACATTTCCGTTGTTTATTTAGATGACTTCCTTCTCATAGGTAGCGATTTTTCTGACTGTCTAAGAAATGTGTCCGAGACAATTAAGACGTTAGAATCTGTAGGTTTCATAATAAATTATACCAAAAGTAAACTTACTCCGGAAAAAAGTGTTCTCTATTTAGGTTTTCTATACAATTCAAAAGAAATGACTATTTCACTCTCTCCTGAGAAGAAATCAAAAATACAGAAACTTATAAAAAAGGTCTCAAATAGCAAGATGTGTACAATAAGAGAGTTTGCAAAATTTATTGGAAACTTAACATCCATTTGTCCGGCAGTAAAATATGCTTGGGGTTACACAAAATTGTTCGAACGCGTGAAATTTTTAGCACTAAGGAAATCAGCCAATAATTATAATTGTGAAATGCAAATTTCTTCATGCCTCAATGAAGATTTCAACTGGTGGTTGAAAACACTTCCCGAAGCAAAAAATACCATTCGAACAGACACCTACGCTTTCGAAATTTTTTCAGATGCATCAGGGACTGGTTGGGGTGGTTTTGCGGAAGGAAAAAGAATGCACGGGTTTTGGTCAGACCAGGAAAAAAACCACCACATAAATTATTTAGAATTACTGGCAGCTTTCCAGAGTCTAAAATATTTTGCAACTGAGTTATCACATTGTAACATCCTCTTACGTATAGACAATACAACGGCCGTTGCCTATGTGAATAAAATGGGTAGCATCCAATTTCCCAAATTAAACTCCTTAGCGCGGACAATTTGGAAATGGTGTGAAATGAAACATATATTTATTTATGCAACTTACATTAGATCTTCGGATAATAAGGAGGCAGATGCCGAATCACGGATGTTAACTAAAGAAACAGAGTGGTCACTAAATGAAGGTGCCTTTCAAAAAATATCTATAACTTTTGGGAAAATTGATATAGACTTATTTGCTTCTGCGACCAACTATAAGTGTATACCTTATGTATCATGGCTGGGAGATCCAAATTGCTTTTCAGCAGATGCCTTCACGCTAAATTGGGGAAAATATTATTTTTACGCCTTTCCCCCCTTTAATTTAATATCTCGGGTCTTAAACAAAATTATCAACGATAGAGCTGAAGGCATAGTTGTAGTACCCTTGTGGGATTCCCAGCCATGGTACCCAGTATTTTGTTCCTTATTATCCGAAGAGCCTATCTTATTTGACCCTGCCGAAAATTTGCTCTCTTTTAATAGAACGCCTCATCCACTCTGGAGGACAATTACTCTGGTGGACGGACACTTATCCTCCAAGCGCTCCGTCGTGGCAATGTGCCTAGTGAATCGCTAGACATTTGCTTGGCTTCAGTGACGGCGTCTACTATAAAACAATATAATGCTGGCCTTCCGCCCTGGTGGCAGTTTTGTAAGAACAAAAACATAAGTGTGTTTTCTGCATCAGTACCCACTGTTATTGAGTTTCTAACTTGATAGTTTAATAATAACGCATCTTCTGGTAAACTAAATTCATATAGATCCGCCATTTGCCAGATTCTTGGACCAGCTATAGGCCAAGATTTTAGAATTAAGAGATTTTTTAAAGGCGTATACAGGGTTAACTATGACTTAGTACAAAAATTTTTACCACGTGCGCAGGGTGGCTTAAGAAAACATAGAAAAATATTTTTAGATTTTTTTTACGATCTTTAAAAAAACGGGTAAAGACCCCTATTTTCCCTGTAAATCGCCGCCTTTAATGACGTCATCCAATTTGGCTTCTGAAGGTACTGACAGCTGAAGTGATTTTCCGCGGTGTTGCCGTTGATTTAGGAACGGTGAAAATACCTTTTTACTCAAACAAATTTAAAAAATACATAAATAACAATCGATTTGAATCTGTACAGATGCAGCGCTATTAGATTCCCCTTACCTTAGCTCGTATCCGGACCGGTTCCTAGTCTCGTGGAAAGCTCATTACCGCGACACCACAAGCCGTCTCCCTTAATACCCCCGGAGCTCCTCTGATGAATTCTTGTCCACCATCTAACCTCTTCTGAAGCATAGATAAAGGATTTATTGTTCTGAAGCCTCGGCGGTATGAATTAAGCGACGTATCGGCCCGGTCGAGTCTATGAAACGTTTTTTCGACTGCTCCGCGTTGCCCCGTTCGTCATTTCATAACTTCCTAGCTAGGCAACTAACTGTACATACAAGGTTTGTTCCAACAGGGCCAATAACCGTGCTCAAGCACGTTCAGCGCATGCGCACTACCCCACTGGCTGTTCCAACTGAATTATGTACCTACCGACACGGGACGATACACGCACTGTTCCAGCCGATTTATGGATCATTTGTGTATCGTCCTTGTACGATAAAAACGGTGCCTGGTCTAAAGCAATAACCGCGTGTACTGACATGCGCAGTGTATGGTCGTGTGACAGAGATAAACATTAACATCATATTTTTGTTTTTACGTAGATAGGTTTAAATCGATGGCTGGGATCGTGTTTTTTATTTCTTGTTGGTTTTTGGCTTGTTGGGTAGGGCGGGGAATCGTTGAACAATTTTTCCGTTCCATCTGAAATTTTCTTTGGGATCATTTGTTCCAACTCGAATTTACGTACCGTCACAGAACTGTACATGAACTAGATGATAACCCTTAAAGAACGCATGCGCTAGTTTTGCACCGTTCATGTGCGATCCCAAAGAAAATTTCAGATGGAACGGATTGTGAATCAAATCGACCAAATCACGTTTTGTGACCGCACCTAACCTGCGTGTTTAATATGTGGCTAACCGAATGTTCGGTGGGCTAACCTCACTCTTCACTCTAAAAAATTATTGTTCAACGATTCCCCGCCCTACCCAACAAGCCAAAAACCAACAAGAAATAAAAAACACGATCCCAGCCATCGATTTAAAACCATCTACGTAAAAACAAAAATATGAGGTTATTGTTTATCTCTGTCACATGACTATACATTGCGCATGTCAGTACACGCGGTTATTGCTTTAGACCAGGCACCGTTTTTATCGTACAAGGACGATACACAAATGATCCATAAATCGGCTGGAACAGTGCGTGTATCGTCCCGTGTCGGTAGGTACATAATTCAGTTGGAACAGCCAGCGGGGTAGTGCGCATGCGCTGAACGTGCTTGAGCACGGTTATTGGCCCTGTTGGAACAAACCTTTTCAAGTTTGGCTAGTAGCCGACGGAGGGCATTTGCGAATGTAACATGGCGTTATTTCCCAGTTTGGTCTTGATTTTCGCGGCAAATCGTTCAGCGTCTTTGTGAAAATGCCGGAGTATTCGAACGCCGAGTTAACGGACATGGTTATAATGTACAGGAGATGCGATGAAAGTGCATATCGAGCTGCAGCAGAATACCGTATTCGTTTTCCTAACAGGGCAAATATGCCTAACCCACGTACTTTCGTGAACATTGTACAACGTATGCGAAACACTGGTGTTTTGCAAGCTCGAAGGGGTGGGCCTGGAGGGCAAATGAACATGGACGATGTTGAGTCAGTGCTTGATTTGGTGGAAGAGCAACCTTCCATAAGCACTACAGCTATTGCAAGGAGATTGGGAATATCTCAGAACAAGGCAAGTAAAATAAAACCAATAAAACTGACTTCTACCAAAGACTATCCCATGTGATGGGATTGTCTTTGCTTGCACCTAATACCTACATAAAATTTAAAATGTAACAATACAATTATTTACAGGCATGGAGGATTCTAAGGGAAAACGGCCTTCACCCTTATCACATACAAAAGGTCCAAGCATTAGAAGCAAATGATTTTCCGGTGAGAATGACCTACTGCACTTGGCTACGTGATCGAATCGCCCAAGACCCAAACTTTGTTTTCAACATTCTTTGGACAGACGAATGCTGCTTCACACGTGCTGGGGTTTTAAACACGTATGTAAATTTTTACTTACTTATAGCTTTCTCTCCTCCATATTATCTTTTTTATTTATTATAAAATTGGCTATGTCAATCCTAACGCCTTCGCCAAAATTGTGAATATTTCTAATTTTTGTTTTTTTTTTAGACACAACAGCCATATTTGGTCCGATGAGAACCCACATGCTGTTCGGCGGTTTAATTTCCAACGTCGGTTTTCCATCAATGTTTGGGCTGGAGTTTATGGAGATCGATTAATTGGACCATACATTCTACCGGAAAATTTAAACGCTGAACGATACTTGTATTTTCTGACAAATGTTTTGTTTGATAATTTGCCACTACAAGTACTGCATGACATGTGGTTTATGCACGATGGTGCACCAGCCCATTTTGCGAGACCTGTTCGTGCACTTTTAGACGACCAATGCCCCAACCGTTGGAACCGAAGAGGAGGGCCAATTGCATGGCCGCCGCGATCACCAGACTTGAATCCAATGGATTTTTGTATTTGGGGATTCATGAAGGCGATTGTGTACGAGCAGGAAATCGACAACGAGCAGCAGTTACGTGAACGAATTGAAGGTGCAGCTGTTCAAATCCGGAATAATCATGGACTTTTTGCACGTATCCGGACTTCTTTAGTTAACCGAGTGAATTTGTGCATCGAAGTTAACGGCGGCCTCTTTGAACAGCTACTGTAGTGCTTTGCATGTGCATTTGTGCAATGTGTGCTAGTGCAGTTGTGATTTTTCGGTTACCCTTCGGGGTTTTCCTGGCGGAGGGGATCTACCTCGTCGTGGTCGTCAGGCTGAGTACCTCGCTTCAAACAAAAGGAATAGCAGAGGGAAACCAAGAGATCCCCAACAGATTTAAAAAATGTGAATGTTGTGTTGTGTGACTTTTAATGTAAAAAAGCAAGAAAACAGAAAATGGTGCAAACAATCCTGGAAATGTCAGTAAGGTAGGTGTTTCATAGGCATTCTACATGTTCCTTAGAAAGTAATCGTTTTTAAAAGGAAATCGAAATTTTGTGGTGAATCCTCGGATAAATTGATAGACGTGGCAACGCCGCGCTATTGACATATGCGAAATTTTTAGACATGTCGCGCGGGCGTCCATAGGCGGCGTTTTTTGAGGGGTTTAATACAATTTGAAAAAAAAATTTTTTAGGCTTAAGACAAATGTTAGAAAATTTTTGAAAATTTATTTTAGCAAGTCTAATTTTTCTTTATCTGCCATAAAAATTTTTGTACTAAGTGATAGTTAACCCTGTATAGTTTACGGCCAAGTCTGCCAAATTATGTAAATACTTGGGACCCGGGATTGGTCTTAGATTTTGTTCGGAAAATGCCTAATAATACCCTAACATTAGAAAACTTAACTTACAAAACAGTCGGACTTTTAGCACTATCGACAGGACAACGGGTGCAAACATTGGCGTCTATAGAAATAAAAAATATTGTTACACTTGATGATAAAATCGAAATAAGAATCACTAAAAGATTGAAGACCTCTGGTAGAAATAAGCCGCAACCTACCTTAATTTTGCCAGTTTACCTCACGGATGAGAATATTTGTCCCGTACGGACACTACAGTATTATTTGGAAAAAAGAAAGAATATTAGAAAAAATCTTGGAAATTTATTTCTCACATTCAAAAAGCCCCACCATGAAGCAACAACACAAACCATCAGCCGATGGATTAAAACTCTCTTAAAGAATAGTGGTGTCGACACTAACAAATTTACTGCTCACAGTACACGCCATGCGTCGACATCGGCAGCTAGTAGGAAAGGAGTCAGTTACGATGCTATTCGGTTAGCCGCGGGGTGGACCGAAAAATCTACCACTTTTGCTAATTTCTATCAGAGGCCGGTCGTATCACAAGGGTGTTTTGCCAAATCTGTTCTAAGCAGTTAGGTAAGGAATTACATGTTCCTTTAATTAATTACCTACCTAATAATATAGTATATAAGGTAGGAAATATAATATGTTTATGTTCAACTTTAGTAAATAAGCCTGATTATCTGTGTTGATAATACAGGAGGTTGGTTGTTTTTATATATTCGTTTAAGCAGTTTTGATCAATAAATTCACTCTGAAGAAAACGTTGTTGTAACACTCTTTAAATAACTACGTATATATTTATTTACGATCGAGGCCCGCATATAATTAAAAGATCAAACGAACTTACCTTAAGTGAAGTTCGATCTTGATTATATGCGGGCCTCGTGAAGTAAATAAATCCCTCTCCCATCCCTTCTTACGACACCCCATAATAATTGGTTCCAACAACGTAGCTTTGAAGAAGAGTGACGACTCTGACGGGAGACGTCGGGTCGACAAACAGGGTGGCGTTTTTTGACTTCGTTACAAACCAAGATACTACGTATATATTTATTTACTTCACGAGGCCCGCATATAATCAAGATCGAACTTCACTTAAGGTAAGTTCGTTTGATCTTTTAATATTAAAGCAGAATTATAAAAACATTTTAATTCTAAATTGTATAGTAGGAATTTATGATTAAATACTTTTCAAAGTTTTCCAATAAAAATCTTTGCCTTCTGTCGGTAAAAATATGTTTATATATAGAAAAGCTTCTCTCAACATCTGCCGATGTAATAGGACAATATTTTAATTTGGGTAGTAAGGTACAAGGCCAAGGTGCAACTTCGTTGGATGATTTACCATCAAAAATACTCTTTACTGCCATTAAAGACTTGAACCCTTCATTATTTTCTACAGTAGAGCATCAAATTTTTTTCTAACTTTAATACCTACATCATCGGGAACCTTTCTACACTTAGCGGAAAATGTTTGAACAAAATCAACCGATTCGTTTAAACCTAAATTTCTACTTTCTAATGAAAGAATTATATCTGGTATAAAACTAAAATTAACTTTAATAAAAACAGGTTGGTTAGCTACATCCGCATTTTTCAGGATTTCTTGACTTTGCACTACGCACTGCGAGTTGTCTCTGAGCTCTCATAATCTTGGTTATATCTTATATATATAAATAAGTATAGGAAAAACACGCAAATATGCACCAAAATATAGTTTTCCCAGAAATATGCAATGTTTTGCGAAATTGAATAAAATATGCAAAAATTGCATATATATGCAATTTGCATATGTTCTGCCCTTTAATAATTATTGTGCTCTGAGGGTCATCCTGGATATAGTTCTGATTGTGTCCACAAGTTAATACGCAACGCTAAAAAACTCAATTTTAGTGACATTACTTTGCCGCTTCTGAAGCTTACTTTGTTTGCTTAGGTGTACCATGAAACGCAAAGGACAGATTAATCTGCTTATATGTACAGGGTGTCCCGAAATGAGCCTTCCATAATTTACCAGCGTGTTCTGCGACTCAAAAAAATTAAAAAAGTTCCTATAAACATGGCCTCAAAAATGCCCCCTAAAGGGGCTATAGCCCCCTAAATAGACACTTTGGCAAACGGTTTTTTATAAATATTTCCAGAACGAATAAAGATAAAATAGCGATAGTTGGACATTCTTAATCATAGGCATCCTAAATGGGGGGTTAAAGGATTAAAAATACCCAAAATTTTGTGTGTGTGCTTTTTTCCCAAATTTCTTGCGAAATTATAAAATTTCAGGGTATTCTACAAAAAAATGGTGCTCTTGTTGAACTTTGATAGCGTGCACCGTTTTCGAGTAAGATCGTGTTGAAAATTTTTTGCAGAGGGCCATGAAAATGTGTATTAGAAATTAACCTGCTATATTTTACCAGCCTGTTCTGCGACCCAAAAAAATGAAAAAGTTCCTATAAAAATTGCCTAAAAAATGCCCCCTAAGAAGGCTATAGCTCCCGAAATGGACACTTTGGCAAACTCTAAATATTTCCAGAACGAGCAAAGATAAAATTCCCCATTAGGGGGCATTTTTTAGGCCATGTTTATAGGAACTTTTTTTCATCTTTTTAGGTCGTAGAACAAGCTGGTAAATTATGGCAGGCTAATTTCGGGACACCCGGTATAAGCAGATTAATCTGTCCTTTGCGTTTCATCGTACACCTAAGCAACCAAAGTGAGCTTCAGGAGCGGCAAAGTAATGGTGAACCAAACCTTAAAATCCGATATGTGCAGGGTGTTCCAAAAATCGTCCAGGAAAACTAAAATTGCCCAACAAATTCCAACCGATCAAATTGTAATATTATAGGTTTAGAATGTTGAGGGTTTGCGATATAAGATAAATATGTTTTATACATCGATGTCCCTTTGTGAATTTGACTGCATTGTCCTGGTTGAAACTTGAAACTAACCTAACGAGTGATATGTTCAGCTCGGAGTATTCTCTCTCTAATTATAATGTCTTTCGATGTGACAGAAGAAACGACGCAGGACATCCAGCAAGAGGAGGTGTGGCTCTGCTTGCAGTCTCTGAATATATAAGGGTGGAACAACTACGATTGAATACCTTCTCGAGGCTTTTCCGATAATAGACATTGTTGGTTGTAAGTGTAGTATGAGTGGACATAATAACTTCTTTGCGTCTACGTTGCATATATATTTCACCGATAATGACCATTGGTGACTATGGAGAATTCCTCGAACTATTGTCGCATGTTATTCAGCGTCATGAATGTTTTGTTATTGTGGGTGATTTAAACGTTTTCCACTTTTGCAAACAAAGAACTGAAGATCCTAAAAGGTAAAATGTTAACTTCATGAATTATATAGGTCCCTCCCAGATAAACTACGTTCGAAACGCAAAGGAATTTGTTGCGGAGAGTGGACATCACCCAGCGCTGCGTTTTTCGTTAAATATTGGATGTGCTTCAAATGATTTAAGTTCT
Organism: Pseudeuparius sepicola; assembly: GCA_963920635.1. Classification (NCBI taxonomy): domain Eukaryota; kingdom Metazoa; phylum Arthropoda; class Insecta; order Coleoptera; family Anthribidae; genus Pseudeuparius; species Pseudeuparius sepicola. Next base: position 50,948,383 of record OY987300.1, on the reverse strand, counting down.
CATCGGATCAGAAAAAGTATAACTTCAAAAAAAGCCCAATACCCTGCGCTATACGCGGCATTGGAGGCATATTGCATGCCACAAGTTCTATAAGTTGATTTATAACATCTTCGATAAGTATGTCCTACTGGTCAGAAATGCGGGTAAACTAAAGTACCTATCCGATTTGGTATAGTGGTGAAATATCCATTTTTTTAACTTAAAGAAAGCCGTGGCAAAAATATACCTAGACAATTTAGGAACGCCTCTGATTTGAATGACTTCAAAAGACTTACATCGATATTAAATAACCTAATCAACGGAGCATATAATTCTTACCTAATTGAGATTCAAAATTGAAATTCCTCGGATCGTAACAAAAATTGGTGTTTATTAGCAAGAAGAAGAGCACTACACGGATACTAGGAACCATCAAGTCACGTGGAGTTTTTTTTTGATCCTGAATTGATTGTTAATAAGTTTGCGTCTTATTTTTCTATAACTTTCTAGTTACCATTTCATAATTTTGTCTATGAGTCATCTGCAACTAATCTAATTGTTGATATTATCGACATAAGATACTTTTCTTCTGACGAAATCAAGGTAGCTAGTACAAAGTTAAAAAAATAAAATTACGTCTGGTCATGACTTCGAGTTTTTTAGTTAAAGACAGTTGTCATATTTTTATTGAACCTCTCACAAAGTTGTTTAAATTATTTATCAAGGCGTCAGCCTTTCCTGATTGTTCCAACCTATCTAACTTTTCCAAGGTTTTTGAGGTGGCCGTGTGAAGCCGCATTTATCACACTGTCAATAGTCAGCTTTCTCCTTTTCAACATAAATTCATGCAAAATCGTTCAACAGCAACTAATCTGGTAAAAATTACACAGTTCATTTGCAAGACGCTGGATGGCAGGGACCAGGTGGATGTAGTGTACACGGGTTTCTCTAAGGCCTTTGATAGAATCGACCATCACACATTATTAAATAAACTTTCAACGGTTGGGTTTCACAACACTCTTGTTTTTTTTTCGGTCTTGATGAATCGTTTACAATTTGTTTGTTATAATGGCTACAATTATCTCCAATATATGTTGCTACATCTGGTGTTCCACAGGGATCTCATTAGGGACCGCTGTTATTTCTCTTATTTATCAATGACATCACTAACTTCTGTTTGCTGATGATCTAAAGATTTATTCATTGATTGGTTCATTGGATCACTGCATATCCCTTCAGCGGTAGGTTGATGTTTTGGCCGACTGGTATCACTTTGATCTAAACCCGGAAAATTGCAGCGTCGTTCATTTTGTCGTAAAGATCACAGAGCTTTATTTGGTCATAAAATTGATGAGATTGTCTTAACTTCGTGAGATTATATTGATGACTTGGGTGTCTGATTTGATAGATCTGTGTTGTTTAATGACCAGCACAATAAAATAGTGTCGTCAGCCTACAAACCCTTATAGACCGGGAGACAGTGATATGCGCAAACGGTATGCCATCTTTTCTTCAGCAGTTTCATAACAAGAACTTGCATACTTCTCATTGGCAGCCTGTTCAGAAACGTGGAAAAATTAATTATTAAAATACAAGATCACGTGGCAATAATAGCCCTTTGGACCCACTCTAACGGTATGCCTATGGTTTTCCGAGGAATTTTCTATTTGAACTTCATTATAAAACACATGGCAGCCTGTATAAAATCATATCAAAATGCATATTTTTCGAATAATTGAAAACTCAGTTTTTCACATGAAGAACCCAGGATGACTCTCTGATTCATACCTTATTATTGTGAGAATATGTGCCACATAATGCCCTTTGCAAGGCATACTGAGTAAAATCACGTCCAAAAATCTGTCACTATCTCCCGGTCCATTAGGCTTTCTGATTAGAAACTGTCGCAGTATAATAAACATAATGGCCTAAAAAATTTTTTTTTCGTTGGTTTGATCTAAGCTTGAATACTGCTCCATGGTTTAGCACCCCATATATGAAACCCATAAAAAAGCAGATAGAGTCAGTTCAGAGGAGGTTTCTGAAGTTTCTGTATTTCAAGACTCATGGCACTTATCCTTGTCGGGCAAGCATGAAGGCGTCATTTCCAACCTAATGCAAATTTTCTATTTGAACTTCATTATAAAACACATGGCAGCCTGTATAAAATCATATCAAAACGCATATTTTTCGAATAATTGAAAACTCAGTTTTTCACATGAAGAACCCAGGATGACTCTCTGATTCATACCTTATTATTGTGAGAATATGTGTCACATAATGCCCTTTGCAAGGCATACTGGTTTGGCACCCCATATATGAAACCCATAAAAAAGCAGATAGAGTCAGTTCAGAGGAGGTTTCTGAAGTTTCTGTATTTCAAGACTCATGGCACTTATCCTTGTCGGGCAAGCATGAAGGCGTCATTTCCAACCTAATGCAAAATGCCCTTAACATTATCAGCAACTGGAGCCATGAAGAGGGGCTTAATGTCAATCCAAGCAAGACGGTTCTAGTTCCGTTTACAAAAAGAAGGAAGCTCAACCTGAAAGCACCCACGCTAAACAACAAGGAACTTACATTTTCCAGTGAAGTGAAATATCTAGGAGTCATACTAGACTCCAAACTTTCCTGGAACCAACATCTACAAAAAACCATTGCCAAAGCGACAGCGGCTTTATGGTCATGCCGCGCGCTATTTGGCAAATCATGGGGATTAAAACCAAAAATGATCCTATGGTCCTACTTTACTGTCGTAAGGCCGATCATCACATACGCCTCCCTTATATGGTGGCCAAAAACAAAGGAAAAAGAGGCGCAAGGCAAGTTGCAGAAAATGCAACGGCTGGCTTGTCTGGGTATCACAGGGGCCTTAAATACATGCCCCACAGTTGCAATGGAGGTAATGCTTGACCTCACTCCGCTACACATGTTTGTGCAAGAAGAGGCAACAAAAAGTGCCTCGCAACTTTACCAAGACAACAAATTGAAAGCAGGGGACCTTATTGGTCACCTAAAAATACTGGACACTGTCCAACTACAATCCTTGACAATGCCAAAGGACTACATGCAGAAGAAATACGACTTTGAACTATCGTTTGAAGTGGTCATCCAAGATCGCCAAACTAGTCAAATCGCAATACCAGAAACATCTTCAAGAACAAGCATCTGGTACACAGACGGATCTAAAATGGATGATGGGGTTGGAATTGGGATATATGGTCCTAATCATAGGACCTCACAGTCCCTAGGCAAGACACCATCCATCTTCCAGGCAGAACTTCAAGCCATAAATGTATGTGCTCATGAGTGTATCAACAGACGCATCAAGGGGGCAAGAATATACATCTTATCAGACAGTCAGGCAGCATTGAAAGCTCTAAAGTCTTATACTTATGAGTCTAAGGTTGCCTGGGAATGTAAAACACATCTAAAGCAACTGGCTATAGGCAACAGATTGACCTTAATGTGGGTGTCAGGGCATGAAGGTGTTCATGGGAATGAAATTGCTGATAGCCTCGCTAGAGAAGGGGCTAAGGCTCCATTTTACGGTCCTGAACCATTCTGTGGCATAAACAAAGGCCACCTATTGACAGAGATCAAAATGGGAAAAGGAACAAAAGGAAGCCTACTGGAGTAACACTCCGGGACAAAGACAAGCGAAAAGATTTTTGACCTATTCGCCTCAGAACGCCAAAAAGCTTCTCACTCTAAACAAGAATGAATTAAGACTCATCACAGGTCTCCTGACTGGACACTGCCCTTTAAGATATCATCTTAAAAAAATGGGCAAAACAGACAATGGACTATGCAGATTCTGCAACGAACGGGATGAGACTAGCGAGCACATACTGTGTGAGTGTCCCCTCTTAATTCGAAACAGACTTAAATATTTCGAAAGGATCAATATAAATCCAAATGAAATTGGCAACTTAGCCCCAAGGAAAATACTAAGCTTCGTCAAAAGCCTAGGTGACCTTGGAATTTATTAGAGCAGGGTCATTCACAAAAGATCTAATTAGGTCGCAGTGAAGAAAGGCCGTAAGGGCAAAAAAAACGACCCCTAAGAAATCTACAATCTACAATCTATCCTTGTCGGGGCTTTGACCACGACATGCTTCACGGAGAAGTAGGTTCGCCACCAATTTTATCTACTTTTACGTTTCGAGTTCCAAGATTCAATTTGCGCTTAACATTTACTTTTTATATACCGCATGCTCGTACAAATATAATACTTAGATCTCCAATGCTTTTTGCTACTCCTAGCTATAATTTGATTTAAAATTCAGATTCAGATTCACGTTCAGATTCAAATTAAAATTAAAATTATTTATTTACCTACATACCTATACAGGGTGTTCGAAAAATAGACGGAGATATTTTAGAGGGTGATTCCCTGTTAAGAAATATGAAAAAAAGTTTCTATAAACATGGGTCCGGAAATGCAGAGTTTTCAAGATACAGGATGTTAAATAAAAAAAATAAAACATTAAATTATTAATGTCTTAAAAATTATTTACTCGATTCTGTTGAAATTTGGCAATGTTATTTGTTGTATTAAGAGGCTAATTTCGCCCTAACTAGATTAAATTTATTAAGTCCAGTGGCGTCCCGGGGGGGCACCTTAGCGAATATTATTATCAAAAAAATGTACGCCACTACCTTTTTTGTAACTTTAATATTTTTTGTTTGATTAAGCATCTAAAAATACAACTTCTTTCCCTCTTGTATTGTTTTCCTATCTCACTTCGTTTTCGAGAAAAAAAAAATAAAAACCGTTTTATTGCATGTCACTGGACAAAATTGGTTGTAGTGTACTTTATGTTATGATATTGGAAAAGTTGCAATAACACTCTTTCCTAGAAATGCTTTTGATTATTTGTTTTCCAAGGCACTTGTGATTTTTTTTGCAAAAATTGATAAACCAATTTTGTCCAGTGACATGCAATATATTTAACATCCTGTATCTTGAAAACTCTGCATTTCCGGACCCATGTTTATAGAAACTTTTTTTCATATTTCTTAACAGGGAATCACCCTCTAAAATATCTCCGTCTATTTTTCGAACACCCTGTATTTTTATAAGTAATATTATGCAGAATGAAGAGGCAAATAAATACAAAAATGCCATGAAAGGTAACACCTTGTGCATGGCGCAATTCTTATATTGATTTACATAATTACCTAGGGTGTGCGAGTTCATATTACAGTACTGTTGTAATCACTACTAAGGCCCTTTATTATGGCATTGACAACAAAATAAAATAATATAAAACAAAATAATATGAAGCAAAATAAATTAAGCTGAATCATGCTAAAATCTAGATACCTATTATAATAATTACACTCATGTATATTTCGTAGGCATCGGGCGTAATACGTCATTTCGCGGAAAGTCTAGCCATTACAGGCATTGTCGGCAAAAGCTGTAATAAAATAACTATTACCTTGTTTCACTCAAATTTTGCGTCATTTCAAGGATTGCCCTTCTTTATGTTAGTCAAACAGAGTAATCGGCCAAACCATTGAACGTTACAGCGTCTGACTGCCGTTTGTTTAGTGATTTGTTGAAATTTTGTAGAATTTGACTGAACAAACGACAGTCAGACGCTGTAACGGACGATTACCCTGTTTGACTAAAATGAAGAAGGACAATCCTTGAAATGGCGCAAAATTTCAGTCAAACAAGGTAAGAGTTATTTTATTACAGCTTTTGCCGGCAATACATGTAATGACTAGACTTTCCGCGAAATGACGTATTACGCCCGTTGCCTACGACATATACACATACACCATTGTCAAGGGAGGATGACTGACATTTTTTATTGCTTTAGATCTTCGCTCGCCGGGAGTGCTATACATCATTTTTCACATATATGATAGCCATTTTTTTCTCTTTTTTTTAACTTTTGGCATTTGTACTTTTAGTCCCTGTCATTTGTATTCATTAGCCATAGGAGTAGAATATAGTACAGCCTTTTGTGTTCAGTAACGTAACATATTAATTTTTTTGTATTAAGCACCAGTACCGACTACTTGATTTGTAACTTTTGCCATGTAATTGGAATTTGTTGTTGGGCAAATAAATAAATAAACACCGAGGGAAAGAAACATCTTATACAAAGCAAACATTTATTATATTATGTAGAATTAACAACACTCTTTTTAGTACTATACATACCTATCTATATCTTGTACACTATGATAATGTTATAAAAAGCTTTTCCTAACTCCACCTTGCTGTTGCAATACGCCCAAATCAATACGCGAAAAATCGGCTTATTAACCATTGAACCATTATCTTGATCTAAACCTAATACTGTCCTGTTTGTTACTGCGGAAGGTAGAAAGTATAGGTAGGGGAAAAGTGGGACATTAGGAACAGTGAGACAATTTTGAAATTACCGCCTGGGGTGGTTGACGATTTTTATCATACGAAGTATATTTTCTGTGTTATTACTCCCAAACTGTTGGCGTGTGATCACTGACGAGAGATCTTTGGCAGCGCGATAACGTTTACTTTATATTTGGTGATTTTCTACATTTCGCCTGTAAAACTAATTTCCAACCATTTGTGTCTCTATTGTATATATATATATATTTCTATAGTATATTTTTTTCTCAAATGTTCAGAATCGAATAATATGTTTGAAGTTTTAACGCTGTTGTGTTTTGGAAGAGTGCGTGGGGGAACAGTGAGACATGGAACAGTGGAACATTGTCTCACTGTTCCTATAGTGTCTCACTGTTCCTATATCTACGTAACCTATGTTCCAAAGCTAAAAAATCTATTATTTTCAGCAATATGCCGAGACGAAAGAATACTGATAAAATAATAGGGCGATTTTCGAAACACAGTCTGCGAGACGGTGTACAGGGTGGTCAGATAAGAATGCAAAGTGCTGTATCTCGGAAACTATTCGTCGTAGAGACTTGCGGTAAAAATTTTTTAGAATAAAGTGGCCAAGAGAAAAACCTGGAAATTATTTTCAGATTTCCAAGATAGTCACCAGGGGGCGTAACCGCCATCTTAAACTTTTAAAGTGATTTTTCACTGAAATCCACTTGGTAATGTTACCAAAATAATATATTCTTTTTAAAGGTAAGCTTTATTCGAGTAATTTTTGTTTAACACTTTTTGTAATAATATTACTTTTTTTTCATAAAAATGTAGTGAAATGATACCTAAATAGGCTAGTGAAACCCGTATCTCGATATCCTATTCCTAACTGAAAATATCAAAGAAAGAAAATTTAGTTTTATCATAAAATTTTAAAAAGACGCTGTTACACCGGTATTTATTCTTATTTGTCTTTTTTTAAGATTTAATGATAAACTTTCATAATTTTATCATTTTTTAATTATAAAAGTATACTCAGTTCAAAAAATTAAAAAAAAAAACGTGTATAGGGGCATAATAATCAATGCATTTAATATGCAAGTGCAAGGTAGGCAAAATACGAAGGGTAGGCCATGGAGGAAAAAACAAATGCCTAAAATCAGTGACTATAGTCACTGCTAAAATCAACTTGTCAACATTGGATGGAAGACAGTTCGAGCATTTATGGAAGCATTAGTTTTATTTTTTAAACATTTTCAGTTAGAAATAGGATTTTAATATTTGTTGACAAGTTGATTTTAGGCATTTGTTTTTCTTCCATGGCCTACCCTTCGTATTTTGCCTACCTTGCACTTGCATATTAAAGGCATTTATTATTATGCCCCTACACGTTTTTTTTTTATTTTTTGAATTAAGTACACTTTTATAATTAAAAAATGATAAAATTTTGAAAGTTTAACATTAAATCTTAAAAAAAGACAAATAAGAATAAATACCGGTGTAACAGCGTATTTTTAAAATTTTATGATAAAACTAAATTTTCTTTCTTTGATATTTTCAGCTAGGAATAGGATATCGAGATACGGTTTTCACTAGTCTATTTAGGTATCATTTCACTACATTTTTATGAAAAAAAGTAATATTACTGCATTTAATTTTTTTTGAGAATTTTGCAATTTTCTCTTATTATACCAAAAAAACGCGTTCTAGCGGCATCACTGAGACTTAGACATATCACGGGTAAGATGGGTTTGATCAGAGACTTGCCATCAATAGACTGCGCGTAGCGTACGGTTAGCTATAAGCCCCTGTTGTCAAGATAGGATAGGCAACCAACTGTTCATTGCGGGGCAGAAGTACGCTCTCGCCGCTTGCTTTAACGCATTCATTCAATAGATTTTAGCGACAAAAAACAATATAAAACTATTTTAAATGGTTTTTAACTGTTAATGATCTTTTTAAGACCGCTGATAACCATTTTGTTTGCAACGGGATGGGGTGAGGATTGGATGAAAAACCTGAAAACATATTCGGCAATTTGGCAATTTTTTATGACATCGCTTGAGGCGTGTAACAATCCTCCACGATTTTTTCTAGTTAAAAGCTTCGAATGACTCTCTGATGCGAATACAGAATCTGCACATATGGAACATTTAACAGACTCAGCTATTTTTCTTGCAACAAAACCTGAAATGTACGTAGTTATGTCTAGTAGGTAAATATGGAGGCCAATTTGGAAAAACTAGTATGAGTATGTCTTCATTTTCTGCATAATGTTCTTCATTACCTATCAAATCAAGTAGATCATCAACATGCTGTTCTTTCCTACATCCACTACTTATTGTTAGAATAGACGTATTATCTATTTGTACAGGGTGTCCCAGTTAAGGTGATAAACCCGATTTTCTCCGTATTTTAAAGATAAGTTCATGGTTCGAAAACCAGACTTGTGTAGAATTTTCCGAGGAATTCGAATGTGACGTCAAACTTAATATACCGGGTGTTGTTAAAAAATTATATCAAAAATACCGTTTTCCAAAAAATTGTGAAGTTGGATTTTAACACGAAATGTTAGGAATGAGTATACGGGGAGTAGCGAAAAAGTGTCGGTTTTCATTTCTGATTTCCGGTCTTACCGGAAATAAGCATCACTTTGTCAGATTTTTGAGACAACCTGTATATTTTGGGTTTTTTAAGTTCCTTTTGTTCTCCCAATTCCAACCATATATATATATACATTTTTTAGTTACTCCCCGTATACTCATTACTAACATTTCGTGTTAAAATCCAACTTCAAAATTTTATGGAAAACGGTATTTTTTTAAATAACTTTTTAAATTCTACACAAGTTTGGTTTTCGAACAAAGAATTTATCTTTAAAATTACGGAGAAAATCAGGTTTATCACGTTCACTGGGACACCCTGTACACAATTAGCGAAAGCAGAGGATAAAATTTCTGTTTTAAGCAAAAGTCTCTTGTAGGCGTCCTCGAACTGCTTAGCTGTTGGGTTATTGTTATTATAACCTCCTCGAGATCTCATAGCTGAGAAAAACAGTATGATCTTGACTTACTTTGTATGTCAAGAAATAATCCAAAATTTTTGTGTTTATCAGATCGTTTACCATATTCTGAACACTTATCATAGATATAATGAGACCTTTGAAACCCGTAAGTAGGCTGGGGGAATTGAACGGGGCAATTTTTTTATAAATATGTCCCTGAAAGGTCATCATTTGCGAGGTATTGGTTTGGCATTGCCGCGAAATCCTGGGCTACTGCGATTTTTTAAAGGGGTGCGTTTTTCGAAAAACCCTATTATGCACATATTTATTTAAAATCTGATACCACAGCGTTAATCAGGACACCCTAAAACCCCCACATACCAAATTTGAAGAAAAAATATATAGGGTGTTCCATTCTGTAGGGTGTCAAATTTGAGCAAAATAGGAATTTTAAAGGCATCTGGCGAGTCAAGTGTGCCATGGAATTACTTCGAAACAGATGGATTATCAACAGGATCACTCACAATGTTGATATACAAAGATCGAATACAAAAATATACAGAGTGTTCTTATCTGTGCCATCTCAAATTACTGAATTTTTGGAACTTTGTACGGGTAAAAAATCGTGCATAACAAAACCGCTCCGCACACTATAAACGAACTAAATCTAAAAAATACAGAAGCCTGCCGGTCACTAAGTCCATATCAGTTAAGGTAGATGGTGTGCCACAACAGGAAACGCACCGAAAATCTATCATCTTAGACAGTGACTTTGTTGAGAAAGGTCCAATAATTTAAATTATTTTTATTTGCCGGTTGGAATTTTGTAAAGAAATAAATTACTTTTGTGTTTATTAATATTTTTTCAATGATTCCAGAGCACTCCTGACCAGTATAAAGTTTAATAAAAATTCAGTAATTTCAGATGGCACAGATAAGAACACTGTATATTTTTGTATTGGATCTTTGCATATCAACATTGTGAGTGGTCCTGTTGATAATCCATCTGTTTCGAAGTAATTCCACGGAACACTTGACTCGCCAGATGCCTTTAAAATTTCTATTTTGCTAAACTTTGACACCCTGCAGAATGGAACACACCCTACATATTTTTTCTTCAAATTTGGTATGTGGGGGTTTTAGGGTGTCCTGATTAACGCTGTGGTGTCAGATTTTAAATAAAAATATGCCTAATAGGGTCTTTCGAAAAACTCACCCCTTTAAAAAATCGCAGTAGGCCAGGATTTCGCGGCAATGCCAAACCAATACCTCGCAAATTATGACCTTTCAGGGACATATTTATAAAAAAAATTGCCCCGTTCAATTCCCCCAGCCTACTTAGATTTTCAGGGGAGTTAACACGAAAAACCAGACACACTGTATATGTAGAAGATTTTGATATTCTGGAAATCACTCCTGCATGGTCTCATAATGAGATGTAAGCAAAATAATAAAAAATAATTATCTACAAACAATAACCCATTAAATCAAAACATGAAAGATATAGGTATACACCTGTTCATTTATAGTTTACTTTCATATTTTTCAAATTTCTGAGTAATTTTGTTTTGAAATAATTTTTTCATTGCAGTAGCAGTACACAGAAATCCACTATCGAGAAATACAACAGAAAAGGAGGTTGAAGATGTAATTAAACTATATTTAAGGAACATTTGTGGAAAGCAAAATGAGTCTTAAATATATTTATATTTTAATGAAGATAATTATTTATTTAGTTTCGTTATGGTGTTTCACTAGAAGACCCCCATCATTAACAACAGAGCATTTATCACAGAAGGTATATTCACTGTCTTATTACTTTTTACTCAAATTTTTACGCAAATATATAGGGTGTAATATAAAGGTTGGGAGTAAATTAAACGGTGGATTTTTAGGCAAAAAAATGTTTTATTTATATATGGAATCATGCTCTACCGATTTTTATTTACAAGCTACAGGGGCGCTAACAACTTCAAAAAAATTAGCTACAGCTAGAATAATTTTAACATGATCTTCTAATGTTCGAAAGTTATTAGAGAAACTATTTTTTTTTTAATTTTTAGCGCTCCTTGTAGCTTGGAAACGAGAACCGGTAGAGTATAATAAGTCCATATATGAATTATAAAAAAAAATACATAAAAATCCACAGTTTATTTTATTTCTAACATTTATGTTACACCCTGTATACTTTCTTAGATATATTTTTCTCGAAAAAAATCAATGTGAAAGGTCAATCAAAATTAATTTGTACTTATTCAATTTAGTAGCATACACAATATATACCTTCAGTGAATCAAAAACAAAGTGTCAAAATGAAATGCATATTTATTTAAAGTAAATGTACAGAAAAAGCATTCTGCAAGCACATATAAAAGATTACAGTATGATCCTGTAGAATAATAATAAAGTACACGAGAAGTGCCTGATTTGTATATAATATCAACAGTCAGGACGCTTTAACAATGCTTCAAAAGTACTTCACTGCAGTACGATGCGCGCGCATACTACTTGTAGACCACCACTTATTAAGCGCTTTTTGAGCTGGCACTGGAGCACTTGCCAGGTGAATATTACATGTGCTTTATAAGCATTTGACTACTTTTGAGAAGTGCTTTTCTGGCACTTGTGGAGTTAATTTTGCTATCTGGGGTCTTTCTACGTGTCGTTAAAATATTTTGTGCATCAAGAGTAGAATATATGATATAATGAATGGAACTTTTAAAAAACGTTGTAAAGGAAGTAATATTTTCTAGAGTCAACGGTTTTCCGAAACTACTCTTTGACAACAAATTTCTGGAATTTAAAGTGTCAAATATATCATTAATTTTTCGGCAAAATTTGAAGTTCCCTCAGAATCTGTAAAGGTCTTTGTTGCAGAAATACAGAGAATCTGCTACACTTATGCTAAAAATCTGGGCCGCTAATCTCACTTTCATAATTATTTCTTGTCTGAAATTAATATGTATTGTTCGACCTTCAGTTTGTTGTAAAGAGACCAACGTTTTAAAAAGTTCCCATTTAATTGGTCGTCCGTGTTCATCTTTTGTAGGACCTAACGAAGTAATAACTCGCGGACGCCGGACACGATTTATTGCCCCGCAGGGTTTTGTGGGTTGCATAGTGTGTCGACAACACCTTAAATGCGTTACGCGCAGTCTATTGATGGCAAGTCTCTGGGTTTGATGGACCAATAAATGCATTTTCCAACGAGACCAAGTTTGTTAAAATGCGTTCAGTCATTTAGGAGTTACAGCTGTTTATTTATTAAAAAAAAAACATGGAATCACTCCCCACCACTTTATTTTAATAGATATATCAAAAAGTGTTAAACAAAAATTACTCGAATAAAGCTTACCTTAAAAAAGCATATATTATTTTGGTAACATTACTAGGTGGATTTCAGTGAAAAATCACTTTAAAATTTAAGATGGCGGTTACGCCCCCTGATGACTATCTTGGAAATCTGAAAATAATTTCCAGGTTTTTCTCTTGGCCACTTTATTCTAAAAAATTTTTACCGCAGGTCTCTACGACGAATAGTTTCCGAGATACAGCACTTTGCATTCTTATCTGACCACCCTGTACAACTTGTCGTTCAGCAAAACTTTAGTTTGCGAGCAGCAGCAAAATAACATCATGTTTCTTATCAAACATTAAGCCGATATGTACAAAAATATAAAGACAACGAAGATGCTAGAATATGCCCTAATTATAAAGTTAACAAAATATTCCCATAAGAACTTGAAGAATCACTATATAAGTACATAGTAACATGCTCCAAAATGTTTTATGGGTTAACATTAAAAGATGTTCAATCCCTGAGTTACGAAATGGCTGAAAAAAATGCATTAAAGTTTCCACAAGCCTGGCATGAAAGAAAAATTGGTATCAGTTGACTGGGTTAAATCATTTTGCAAGAGATTTCCAAAATTGTCATTAAGAACACCTGAAGGCTGCAGTCTCTCAAGAGCTACAAGCTTCAATAAACATAACGTTAATCTCTTTTTTGACAAATTGGAAGAAGTGTGAAAGAGACACCCAAATTTTGCAAATGGGCATCGAATATACAATTTAGATGAAACAGCGACTGTAACAGTGCAAAAATCTCAAAAAGTTTTAGCTGAAAGAGGCACTAAACAAGTAAATAAAGTAACAAGTGCAGAGCGTGGAACACTTGTGACAACCTGTTGCATCATAAATGCTTCAGGGAGTAGCATACCCCGGCGATGATATTTCCCAGAGTGCACTTCAAAAGCCACATGTTGGTCGGAGCTTCAAATGGGACACTAGGGTTAGCAACCAAAGGCGGGTGGATGAACTCCAAATGCTTTGTACAAGTTATAGAGCATTTAATAAAACATACTGTCACGAATGAAAAGTAAGCAATTAAATTATAACGAAATAATTCAATGAACTCGGTTGAGTTCAGGCACCGCCGGTATTATCGAAACTTAACATAAAAATCGCTGACTGCTGATTCCGCGACAAAATCAAAGTTTACCTAAAACCATCGATCGGTTCAAGGCGGCAGTCAGTCCGTACGAGTGCTAAAGAAAAGATCGACCAACCGGCGGGGCCAACCAGCAACCAGGTATTCCAGCTGCAATGACGCCTGCCTCTGCTGCCTCTTCACAAAAGTAAGTGTCTTTCTCTCATTGTGTCAATTGTCAATTGTGTCAAGCTTTCTTAACCATAAATAATAAATTAACCTATGTGAAATTAAGGCCAATTGTTATTATTTGCTACGCTCCCAGTCACGGCTATCCAGGTCGTGACATATGGTGGAGGCGCCGGTTCATTTTTTATTTCCAAAATTTTGATAATAATTTTTTGACACTTACATCATGTTTTATACTAAACTAGATTCATTTTTTCTTAACACAATTGACATTTACTTGGCAATATTAATGCTTTTTTATTGAAAAAAAAAAACACGTCGTAAAAATAACGTTTGTCATATTTTATTTTTTTTAAATTGATGTATAATCCTTTTCCAAATACAAAAAAAAAACAATGTTTATTTATACGACGGGTTAAATTTCATTGGGTGCATTCTGTGAACTGTTTCTCCGTATTTTCTTTGCTTAAAAGCGTTTATTTCGTCAGAGTTATTGCAATTTTTTTTCCGTACCTTGTTATAATTTTTAAGGATGTTTTATTGTTTCTTGATTTAATAATATATACAAAAACTAAATTGAATGAATAAATGACTGAGCCTGCAGCTAACAAGCCCGTTACAAGACTCTAAAATAAAGAAAAAGCAAAAAATCTTAGATTAAATTTAGAAGCGGATAGTTTTAAAGATTTCGAACCTCGTCACCGCAGCACAGACATAAATCCCTTTCAACCGCGAGCGTCACTATCTCGAAGTCCAAAAGATACTCCGAAGAGTCTTAGTTTAACAAGTCCTTTTAGCGAAAAATTTAATTTTGAACACCCTAGGTATACAGTTAGCAGAGGCAAATCAATTTGTAGATTCTTTAGCAAAATTGCCAGATAATTTAAATTTTGATATAGGTACACAAACAGCCCAAGTAATCACTATAAATCGTAGGGTACAGACAGAAATAAAATTTACAGAAACTCCCTCCCACCCTAACAAAGACATTCAAATCGATACTAACGACAAAAAACAAAAACAAACGCCGGTAGAAATTACGGACAAAGAAAAATTACAAAAAATGAATACTACTTTGGCAGAAGCCTTAAATGACTCTAGAAACCCGACAGTGCCAAAATTTATTCCCCCTCCTAAATTTGACCCCGCTCTTGACTCACCGGTTAATTTTATAAAAAACTACGAAAGCTCGTCAACAGCAAACGGCTGGAATGACAATTACAAAATAACGTATCTCGGCAATTTTCTCGTAATTTCTGCAAGTGTATGGTACCAAAAGTACACAAATGACGAAACAAACAGAAACAAACACTGGGGAGACAAAAAAGAAATTTTCCACGTGAGCAGGATACTCCCGTACTATGATCCCTGGACACCAGACACCAGCCCGAGACCGTAACAAACGACAAAACAAATTTCGCCTGACCACAATAAATATAATATAGGCGTATTTTTATTATTTAAAGCTATATAGTGAATAGCGTCTCGACAATGTTAATATTATAGAAAAATATATAGTATAGGTATTATTTTGAGTAAGAAATAATAAGAATGGGAATACATAGGTATTTAAAATAAAAGTTTTAATACATATATACTTAAAGATAAGAATATTATACTTTAGACAATAATATTAGGCATAGAGATAACTGAAAAGGGAAATAAGAAAATTTGAAAATAGGATATTTTAACAATTGGAAATAATCCTAACGCTAACATAAATTTTACTTAACAGGATGTTACTTACTTTGGGGATGTTATGTTTTCCAATACAAATGCACTGTAAATTGGAAATAACCGCAGGTGCCTTCTGGAGAGCACAACCTGACACCGTAAGTTACGAGTCAACGGTTCCTTTAATTTACCAATCAAATTGGGTTGAAAAACAAAATTACGACAAAATTAACAGGACATGTGGCAGCGACAGTGTGGAGTGTACATTTCTAAAAAATTTTACTGGTTTACAAAACGCTTATATTACCGATTTCAAAAATTTAGAAAGAGGTTGGAGTCCATTATACTTAAAAAATCACACAGATGAATCAAATCATATACAGAAACGCTCCTTAGACTTTCTAGGAGAAGGACTTGCATGGTGTTGTGGTGTTGCTACCCATCATAATTTAGATTCTTTTATAATAAATGAGAGAGATTTGGAAAATAAAATTTTTAAATTGACAAATGCATTTTCAAACTCTATTCAAGTAATAGCAAATAATTCAGAAAAGTTCAGCGAATATCAAAATCAATCTACACACACTTTCCAAGAAATAGAATCCCATATACACAATATAGAAAATCATTTTAATGACATAAAAAGTAAAATAAATAATCAATATGACACAATTGACTCAATATTAGAAAACCAATTTATTAATTTGAAAAATACAGTTTTATTATAAGAGCGATTAAAAATCAATATGTAATAGCATCATGTAAGCAACACCATATACCAAGCGTTATTCTCGAGCCATTAACATTAAGCCAAGACTTAAGAAAACTTTCTGAAGAATTAATAACTTTTAATCAAGAATTGTCAATACCTAGATCACAACTTTCTAAATATTACCAACTTCCAATTTCCGATTGTACATTTACTGACGAAGATATAATTATACACATAAAAACTTAGACGCTGGAAACTGTACCAGTTAATAACTGTGCCATTTGCTTGGTATAATCAGACATGTAAAATCCAACACGACACACTTTTTCTTGCTGTATCAGATAACGTTCGATCTGAACCAACCCAAATAAGGCAAATTTCTGGAGAAGGTCTTCGACATTGCTGTCCCTACGAGGATAAACTTTGTTTTTTGCCAAGATTCCCAGCTAACTCCTTGCAAGGACCAATCTGCGCTAAAAAACTTTTTAATGGAGCCACAGTTGAGGAAATTAGCCATCACTGTCCACTATCGTGCCACAAGTCCACTTCCACTATTATTTCTGAAATCGATGAAGAAGCCTACATTCTTACACATATAAAACACCCAACTACAATTGAGTGTCCTCATACAACAAAAGAATTATCTAAAAAATCTTATGAAACTCCAGGAGCAACAAAAATATACTTGCCATGTGATTGCAAAGTTACAATGCAAAACGAAGAGGTAATTCCCTCAAGATTTCCTTGTCCCGATAACCACCCGTTATCAGCAACTATTCACCACATTATCCCAGCATCTTGGTCAAATCTGAAATCCTTTGTCCTAAACCCCACCTTAAAATTGAGTGCTCCGATTTTTCACAACACCACAGAAGCAATAAATATGAATTGGACATGACACATTCCCCACTCAAATTTTACTTCCGATGAAGATACAATTAAGAATATTTTAAGTAACATAAATAGCGTTTTTCCAAAATTTACTTCATTAAGTTACAGCTATGGTTTACATAGCGACTCTATTTTTTTGGTATGGAATATAATTTTGTTAATTTTAGTTGCATTTCTTCTCCTAAAAATAAATAATTTAATGATAATTGCAGCAACCCCCGTAACTGCCGTTAATAGCCAAAGTTTCGGCTACGCGCCGGAACAAGATGCACTATTCATTTTATTATGTACTTGCATAACGATTTTCATTTTATACATAAGCTACCATATAATAAATAAGTGTTGCCAAAAAGATAAGCAAAATAATAATTCCAATGGGCCCAACAGAAATCAAGATTTTGAAGGCATCGAACTAAGCACATTCGCATATTCTCACTAAATTCAAGAAGGAAAATAATTAAAGTAATGCATTACGTTAAAGAATATAAAAAGTACAAAAGTGGAATACAATTATTAAATGGCTGCGATAAATTTTAAACAAAGAGAAAATAATGAAAAGTTAATGGTACCATTGTGTCTTTACCCCTTGGAGCTCCTCTAGTGCAATTTTTGTCTTGTTATTTCGACCAAGCCTTGCGCTATAAAATAGGTACTTGGTGGAATATCATCCCAAATGGCCATTGTGCTAGATTCCTTTCAAAATTCGGTGCAGGGGTCATCGAACGTTTCTAATGTTATTGAAGTAAATATTGTAGAAAGCAAAGTCAAAAATAAATAAATAAAAAAGTATGAGTTAATGAGAAAAAAATTATATTGTGAGAATAATAGATAAAATATTAAGAATAATTTTGTACTAGTAAGAAATATTTTCCACTGTTTTTTTTAAATGGCAACACAAAAACAATTAAAAACAAACAAAACATGCAACACTGTTATATCATATCAGATAACTGTTATCAATTCCAAGTATTTTATTTTCATTTCTATCAGAATTATTAGAAATGAACATTTAAATTTAACGTTTCCCACTAAACTTGTGGTCAAGACAAATTTAACATTAGTATAGGATATAACGCTGCATAACAGCATATACTTACACTTAGTTTTAATTTTCATGTTAAAAAACCCCATCTCCGGACACGCCGCACAAGCATGCCGATGCCACCCCACCCCAGAGACGTACGTAGATGGTCCACAGACATCGAAGACATCGGACTAGGCCCTACAACTTCATGCAAAGCAGCCTCTTGCCACGTCTGAGACATATGCCATGCCACATTTTTCACTGCCGCAGAACCTAAGAAAAACCAGAACCTAAGAAATAGCCGTACAAGAAAAGTAAACCTTACCAGAAGTAGTTACCCCACTGTTTCTAAAATGGTTAGAACACTCCAGAAAAGATACACACATCGCAACTCCACTACGAAAAAAACTTTTCCACGCCTCAAACAGGGTACAACGAGTCAAGAAAATAACGGACACCTCCAGTGCATAAATGAAACGATAA
This sequence comes from Pseudeuparius sepicola, assembly GCA_963920635.1. Lineage (NCBI taxonomy): Eukaryota > Metazoa > Arthropoda > Insecta > Coleoptera > Anthribidae > Pseudeuparius > Pseudeuparius sepicola. The sequence goes on along the minus strand of OY987300.1, from coordinate 50,929,658 downwards.
TGCACCAAAAACACTTCACTTGAATAAATATATCAGCAGTAGCAACCACACAAAAAGAAACGAATTTACCCTGTTCCAACCGAAACGACGCAACAAGAAAACTGAAGCATCTTCAAAAGAAAAAATGCTGACACCAGCATTTGCAATCCCAGCAACCGCAGGAAACAAAGGCCACCAAAGCAATTCACGGCTTTATTACGCCCGCACGGATGGAAACAACGAAAACATGGCATTCTCGACGGAGGCGAGTACGGGCTTGCTAGCATAGTAGGCCTAGTTCAGTATTTCCCTACACCAAGACGAGGCGGATACCGAGAGTATTTAATTGGTACTGCCTATCCACCAGAAGCTGTCGCAGCGAGTCCCAACCGAAGGTCCAGCGTATGGAAGGTAGATCATCCATAGTCTAACGCTCAGCATCCAGTATTCGAGAGACTATCCCGAGCCAAGATACTACAGGGTGCAAGTGTATACGCGAGACAAGCCAGTGCAGTGCGGTCCGTGAGAAAAACTTCATATTATATTTTTTATTGTATACCTACTTTTATTATTTTTTTTATTTAAAAACGCGATAAACTAAAATTTTAATTTTGTCTTTATATTCATTTCTTTTTTTTTAATATCATAAATAAGTTATATTTGTTTTATAATTTTTATACTTTTTCTTTCATTTTATTTTTACAATTTATTTTTTTAGCTGGAGTCCAGCTTTGAAGAGACGGGGGCATGTGTCACGAATGAAAAGTAAGCAATTAAATTATAACGAAATAATTCAATGAACTCTGTTGAGTTCAGGCACCGCCGGTATTATCGAAACTTAACATAAAAATCGCTGACTGCTGATTCCGCGACAAAATCAAAGTTTACCTAAAACCATCGATCGGTTCAAGGCGGCAGTCAGTCCGTACGAGTGCTAAAGAAAAGATCGACCAATCGGCGGGGCCAACCAGCAACCAGGTATTCCAGCTGCAATGACGCCTGCCCCTGCTGTCTCTTCACAAAAGTAAGTGTCTTTCTCTCATTGTGTCAATTGTCAATTGTGTCAAGCTTTCTTAACCATAAATAATAAATTAACCTATGTGAAATTAAGGCCAATTGTTATTATTTGCTACGCTCCCAGTCACGGCTATCCAGGTCGTCAAAAGAAAACCCCGCTCTACTTGGATAATCTCATGGATAATCATGAAAGCCATCTTTCTCTTGAAGCTATAAACCTATGCAAAAATAATGGCATAACTTTATTAACTATTCCCCCACATTGCACAAATAAATTACAACCCTTGGACGTATTAAAACCTTTCCAAACCTTCTATAATTCTGCCATTGACTCTTGGATGATGTCTCATCCTGGCGAAACGTTTAACATTCATGTAGCATCTTGTGTTGGAGTTGCCTATCCAAGAGCCATGACTCCCATCAACATAATGGCTGCTTTTAAGAAAACTGGGATTTATCCTTATGATATGCATGTTTTTGGAGAACAGGACTTTTTGGGCAGTTTTGTAACTGATAGAGATATTCGTCAAAGTCAATCACTTCTAGAAATTTCATTAACAGAACCATCTTGCTCTAAAGACAGAGACATTGCAGAGGATAATAATTCTACCATAGACCAGAAAACGACACCATACCAAGTAAAACAAAACACAAAAACTACAGAACAGAAAACTCCGCCTTATCAAGGAAAAGAAGCTGCAGATCTGAAAACACCACCACAACAAGTTAAAAAACCAGCATTCATATCGCCAGAAGAAATAAGAGCTCTACCAAAAGCAAAGCCGCGTGTATTGACAAACAAAAGAAAGAGAGGAAAAACAATGATCGCGACAGATACTCCAGAAAAGAATGAAATAGAAATGAGTAAAAAAGCAAAAATACGAAAAAATATATGATATGATCTTGCAAGATTTTTCTGACGATGAAAATTGGATGCCCTCATCTCCAGAACCTGAAAATATTCCTACCTTTGGACAATTAGATCGAAACCCAGCTGTGAATGATTACGTTCTTGTCGAGTTCAGACCTGCTGATCGTAAGGAAGTTTACTATGTAGGAAAGGTGTTGTCCTGTCATGAAACCTCACAAGAATTTGAAATTTTATAGAAGGAGTCTCAAATTTGACCAAAAGTTTATTTTACCAAATGAAGCAGATGTCTCATCAGTGTCATTAAAATATATATATAAAAATGATACTTCCGCAACCAAAGACCGAAGGGACTACCAAACGACAGAAAAATCTAATTGGTTTTGATATAAACCTTCAATCTATAAATATACGTTAAATGTCTTACTGTTCCCTTGTAGGGGGGAACAGTGAGACACTTCTATTTAAAAAAATGTTTTTTTTAAAATAATATCTCAAAAACGACAAATGATTAACTTTAGATTCGATACACAGTATTCGGGTATAAAATGCAATAAACTGAAGCTACCAGAGTTTTGTTGTCATAACCAGTAGTGTACGGGAACGTTGGCACACTGGTTTATTAGCATATTTTTAACAAAGTGGCTATTTATACTTCCGACGTAGGTATATGACTTCTTTGCACTTACCTACATATTTCACCCCATACACGTCCAAAGTTACGACCGAAGTAAACTTATTTGGGACAGTGGCGTATCCAGGATTAACGTCTGGGGGGGCAATCAGTTGTAAATAACAAAACTCTGTCGATAATTTTAATGAATAAAAACAGAACAAAAACATATTTTCTAAAATAAATAAATACAGGGTGTCCGGCAATAAATGCACCAACTTGAAAAATTAAAAAGAAAATATGACGAAAAGTTCATATGAACATGGGTCCGCAGATATTTGGTTTTCGAGATGCAGGGTGTTGAAATTGGAATTTTATTTTCGATTTTTTTAAGTAACTTTTTGAAACGCCAAAATTTTCTTGCAAAAAAAGAAAATTTTGTTGTCTCAATAAGTTACTTAAAAAAATCCAAAATAAAATTTCAATTTCAACACCCTGCATCTCGAAAACCAAACATCTGCGGACCTATGTTCATATGAACTTTTCGACATATTTTCCATTTTTCTTCTTAATTTTTTAAGTCATTACCGGACACCCTATATATCATAAAAATAATTCTTCTTCGAACCAGTAAAATCTATAGGTATCACAAAATCAAGTATTATTTTTTTGGTCTTGAGCTCGTCAAATATCTCCTATGGAGATATGGGTATTTCAGGGAACACATAAAGGAGTGTTAACCCATCGGTTTTCGCTAATATTGTTTCTAATTTAAATTTTTAAAATTTTTAGTTTTGAAAATGTTCTTCTGGCGTATGTTTAGTAGATTGTTTTGCCTAATTTATGGTTATACGCGCTGCGACCGACGGAGTGTGTGCATAATAATATACGTCGGCGCGTTCTCAAATTTACTGCACAGGTTTTAATTTCGAGAAGACATGATGAAACAAATAACAAATTGTAGATGTTTTATGTTCACTGCATTTTTAGGTTAGGCCGGGAGTATATAATTTTTGGTATTATTAATTTTGATATTACAAATCTCGTTTATCTCGACAGCTCTGGGGGGGGGGGGGGGGGCAATTGCCCCCTTCCCCCCCTACTGAATACGCCACTGATTTGAGAAGTGCATTTATAATAGTTCCTGTATTTCGATATTCTTTTTTTCATATGGCAGCGCCCATCGCCAAGAAAACGATGCTTGGTAAAAATGCACTTTCGACGTATCTTCAAATAAAAGTTTACTTCGGACGGAAGTGTATGGAATTAAATGTACGTCGAAAGGAGTCACTGACTCTATAATAATAAAGTATAATAATGAAGTATAATAATGAAAGAAGGTAAAATTTTGTTTGCTTGTTTTTTATTGTGTGATTTTATTCCTCTACATTTTATATTCAAATAACCAAGCGCCGTCTATGATTTATCTCAAAATTACTGTGTAATGTTGATGGGTCAATCATAACTAGTTGTTGACCTCTGAATTGATAAATTGATAAATTGATAAAGAATAATAGTAAGCAATAATTCTACAGTTCGTTAACATTCTAATAAGTCACTTACAGCTACAGCAATGTTTGGGGCGACATTCCTAGTATTAACTTTGGCATTCCCTGCCTTATCCCTACCTTCATATTCAACAAAGGATGGAGAAAGCAACTGTGGATACGGGGTAAGTTACGAAAGCAATTAGGGAAAATGCTTAGAATACCTGATTGGATTATTTTAGTCCTGCCACCCTCTTAAAGAAGGGTTTATCAATGTACATATTGTACCGCACACTCACGATGATGTCGGCTGGTTAAAGACAGTGGATCAGTATTATTATGGCTGTAAGGATCTATAATTTATGGTTTTATAACGATGAGGTACTTATTTAAAATATTACTATTTTAGCTAAGAGCTCTATTCAGAAAGCTGGTGTTCAATATATCTTGGATACGGTTATGACTTCACTTAGGGCGAATCCAGACAGAAGGTAGGTTACAGAGACTTCAGGGGCAAACGCTGAAGTCTAATTTACGAGTACAAGGCTAAATAGTTACTTACATAGACTATGAAATTTTATTGGTCTATTTTTATTAAGCGACTTCCTCGAAAATAAATTTGTCAATTTTGATCAGCCGGGCGACGTTAAAAAAGAAATGGGCCTCCATGTCCAACTTTTCACGCTGTGCTAAAAAAAACTTCAAATCGACAAAAATTTTCTTGCCCTCAAGAGCTGAAGACCTTGTGTAATTTGCTGAAACTATCTGACCACCTTGATTAAAGCTTCTCAGTGTCATCAATTTTCAACAATATTTTCAACATAAAAAAACATTACACGGCTATTAATATTTTTGATCAATTTGAGTGTTTCTTATATTGGTCATGGATGCCGTATATTGGTTATGGATGCCGATTTCTTTTTGAGTACCACTTAGCTGTCCACAAATGCCACATTTTTGTTCCTTACGTTTTTTTGTGTCTAACCTGCCGTTTAATATCGACAGTTCGCTACTAGGCGAAGTGTTTTTCAGTGCGACATTGGTTTCGAAAAACTAATGTGTTCGGTGAGAATAAACAAGACAAAAATACACGTACGCCCACAATTGTTACTTGTCGTGGAATAATTAGAGGTAATTTTGTGATCTTGTAGGCGTCTGATTAAAAATATAATAGAACCTAATTACGGATTGCATGACAGGTGTGTTTTCAGTGGCGCATGGCGGCCAAAGAACAAATAATGCAAATAGTTTGCTTAATCGACGAGATCTACACTCACGCAAAAAAATAAAAATTAAATATATTTCCCTCAAAAACCCCTTTTTATAAGAGACTTACTCGACCAGTGAAAATAGAAGAGAAGCGCGGAAAATAAAAGATGCTGTGGAAATAATAATAATAAAACAAGAAATGCCGAGCCTAAATTAGCGCCCCTGAATAAATTAGAGAAGACGTGAATATTGAATATAAAGACCGCAGTAAGTAAATTAAAGATGCCGCGCCTAAATTAGAGCGCCGTGAATAAATTAAAGGTGCCGTGACCCGAGAATAGAAGAAAATATAAATTCGTGGTTTATACTCACCTAGCTCCCGGTCCAGGTTCACGCGGGGCAGCTTGCGAACACTCCGCGGATTAGGTCTGACTTTCATCGCGACACACGCACTCACGCGACTTGATACACGGTGATTCTTTATAGCGTTCCACCAAGGCCAACACTTCTTTTAAGAAAAATTAAGAAAATAGAACAGCGGGCATCTGCCGGCACTTTCCCGAAGGAATTGCGTAGGTGCAGAGACGTGAATTTGAATATTGCTGCCGGCACTCGCCTGAAGGAATTGCATAAGTAGATGCAGAATAATTATTATGCTACAAGTTCGACTGCCGGCACTCTTCCCGAAAGAGTTGCATAGATGCAGAAGGTGGATCAGAATCAAGTGCCTTCGACTCGAGGACTCCGTGTGGACTCTGTTTATGTAAGTTTGAACAAAGGCGAAGAAAGGGCGCGGCGTCACCGTTTTTGGGTGGTCTCGCAGAAGTGGCGCTGGGACTTGAAAGTTCTTAGAAAAGGCTAGATGCGACATGGCGTTATTCTATAGACTAGATAACAGATGTGGGCGTTGACTGACAAAAAACAGACTGCATTTCGCTTTTCCAAAAAACGGCGAGTTCTGAGGGCCGGCTTGACAATGACATACCTACGGTTGAAAACGAAGAAGCTCTGGCGCTTAACAAGTGCGAGTTGTCTAGTGACCAGATGTGACGTAGGGCCCGAACGCAGGCTGACCTGTCCGGTTCTTGGGCGGTTGTTGAAAATGCTTTTTAGCTCGAAAGAAATATTTACAAAATTTATAATTTAATGGACACAACATCGTAAATATAAAATAAGAATAAGAAAATATTACCAGAAAAAATCTACGAAACAGCGTCCCTGGGGTCGGGCTGTTTCAATTTGCACTAAAATTATAACCATAACTATAAGATGTAAATCGATTGGACAATTAGTTATTTTCTTTAAAAAATGACTAATACAATTTTGCCATTTTTGGGATTACGTTTTATATCATAGCAGGTCGTGCAAAGGGCCTAAATAAAAAAATGTACATCACTGAGTAGAGCATTTTACTAAAAAAGAAAAAAAAAAATACTTTTTCTTCTTTGTAACCCCGTTCAAAGACACCTACCACCCACCTAGATATAGATTAGCGTAGATATCCCACAAAAGCCAAAAGTTAAGTAATAAAATACAAATAAGTAATATAAAAAAATATATTTGAATAAATAAAACTGGACGGAACACGGATGCGGCACCCAGACGCCCTTGCCGCCTGTCGGCGCGCTTGGTAAATGCAAATAGTTTTAAATAATAGTTAATAATAATAAGTTTATTTCCAAATATTAATTTCATGTAAACATTTTATATTATAATACATACCTACCTGAAGATGGCTAAAGTTGCTTGTAGTGTGTTTCCGGCAGACAGAAAAATACAACAAGTTATGGTTTCTTTAGAACTATAGAATTATGAAAACAAGTAAAATGTAATTATTAATTAGGAAATTTTCTCCAGGTTTATTTATGTTGAAACAGCGTATTTCTGGAAATGGTGGATTAAACAACATGATACCGTGAAAAGCCTTGTTAGAAGGTTTGTAAACAATGGTCAACTTGAATTTATCAGTGGTGGGTGGAGTATGAACGACGAGGCAGCTACGAATTATCAATCAATTATAGATCAGATGACATGGGGTTTAAGGTAATATTCATTGGAATGATTTGACCTTGCGCATTGATTGTAGTTATAGAGGCTAAATTGAATTTAATAATTATTGTGTTAAAATTGCAGAAAATTAAATGATACATTTGGAGAATGCGGCAGGCCAAAAATCGGATGGCAAATTGATCCTTTCGGCCATAGCAGAGAAATGGGTTCTATTTTTGCACAGTTGGGATTTGACGGTGTCCTTTTGGGAAGAATTGATTATCAGGAAAAAATATATAGGTTTGATAGCAAAACTCCAGAAATGATTTGGAGATCCAGTGCGAACTTAGGTACGTACCAACCAAAAATATTGTTTTTTAAAAGGGATGTTTTGTGGCATACCATTAAAGGATAATCAGTTGAAAAAATGCACTTTTTAGCACTTTTTTTTCAACCAATTGTTCTTTACCTGCTATGCTACAAAAACAGCAAAATAATAAAATACTCCGTCTTGCTGTCACGTCTGTTTAAAGAAATAAATTATTTTTTCAAAAAAGACCTACCTTGCGTCCGGCGTCGTAATTGGTCGCTACGATCGCGTCGGGAATTTTTCGCTGAAGTTACTCAGTTATCTTGCGAGAAAACTCCTGTCGGTTTTCACCGTTCAACGCGGTCAACGGTTCAACCCCGAACCAACACGACAACGCAGACAACCAGGGCAGGACAGCACAGAGACTGGAAAGCGAAGACTGAACTTTTATCTGGGACGAAGCCTGCTGCGCGAAGTATAAGAGCCAAATCAATTTTGATTTTTGTCCCACCTTTCTAAAGCGAGTTTTATTATTCACCAATCCCTGAATAGGATCACGTAATCTAAGGTAGATTTTAACAGCGACAAACATTCAAACAACGAAAGAAACTTCCAATTTTGAACTTTACTTTCATCTTTCATCAACTTTAGTTTTAATTTAATGAAATTGCATGTCATTCAACGATTTGAGTGAATTAAGCGATTTAATTGTAAACTTAGATATTTCTACAGATCAAAATTTAACTTTTAAGACTCTATATAGAAAATATCCCACAATTTTCTGGAGATTCCCATGTCTTAGGAATTTTTATAGATTTTTGTGAATATTTAATTCAGACTTATACTAACAGACAAGATCCAAATGATCCCTTAAATAAATTTCTTATAAAGGCAATTATACGAAAATTAACAGGTCGTGCGTTAACTTTAATTGGTTCACGCATTGAATTAAAAACTGGGAAACAAATAAAACGGGTACTTCAATTAACCTTTGGCGATAATAGGAATTTGGACTGTCTCGTACAAGGTCTTTTAATAATGCAACCCTTTAAAAATTAAAATCCTACTCAATTCGGAGCTCGTTTAAAAGGCGCTCGAAGTTTAATATTTTCTAAATTAAATTCAACAGTTTGCCTCAAAACAAGAACGCAGACTTAATTTGAAAAATTATTCTGATTTAGTCCTTAAAACATTTATTAGAGGTCTTCCTGGACGTTACAAGATACTGTAAGAAGTAAAAATCCAATAACCCTTAGAAGCAGCCATATCAAATGTAGTAGAATAACAAAACATTTCATATGCACAAAATCAGTTTAGATTTGTACCAAATCAATTATATAGAAAAACACCACAAACAAAAGTTCCTATTATGACAAGACAAATCCCGAATCAGACAAACTTTAGACAACCTGTATATCAACATCAACAATCCATGTTTAGACAACCTTTATATATACAACCTATTTCACAACTACCTTCATTCCAACAACCCTCATTCCAACAACCTTCATTCCAACGTCAAGTGTACCAACAACCCTCTTATCCGAATCAAAATAGACCCCAAAATTGTTTTGTTAATCGTCAACCAAACTATTTCCAAACCAAACCCCAATTTCCAACTGGCTTCGTCAATATTAGACCAGGATCCAAAATCCAACCTATAAAATATCCCACGAACAGAGAAGTATTTGGCCCACCTAAAACAAAAGTTTTCAAACCCACTGGTAGAAATAATAATTCTAACCAACAAGTATCCCCTAGGTCCGGAGTTAGTGTATTTCCCTCACGAGAAGTTTACAACATCGAAGAATATATTCCTGAGAATTCAACGCCTGCCAATATGAACCAATGAAATGATATGATTTTTGAATTATTTACCAATCAGGTGATGATTTCAGCGATTATTTCCCGCATACTGCTTGCATCCAGTAAGGTAGCTCCTTCCATAAAAATACAACCAATGATATGCCTCTGCTAGCGATAATTTGCACTAGTGCAATTACCGGTAATTGCACTTGTTCAAATTATCACTTCGTTGCTTAGCAACCGCGAATCTGTTGGATACAAACAGGTACCTACTTTTCTTAAAGTTTGTGTGTTTCACACTGTTCTAAATTATGCAGCTTATAAATTACGTTGCGGTATTATTAAGCATTATATCAATGAATTTATATAACTTTTACATTGCTAAATTCTTGTTATTTAGACACATATTATGACACATTCAGAAAATAAACCAACGCCGACAGGGTGTAGGTATAATCGCATTTGACTTGGATACCCAAGCGTCATGTTTGTTTACTCGAACGCTACAGTCGAAGCTGTCAATAAACTCGTTCAAAATGAGTCGTTCTGGAAATGTAAACATAGAAAAAAATAATACAGAAATTATTAAATCGTATTCGATAGTAGATAATTTTATTCTCAAGCACTAATTTGCACTAGTGCAATTACCGGTAATTGCACTTGTGCAAATTATCACTTCGTTGCTTAGCAACCGTGAATCTGTTGGATACAAACAGGTACCTACTTTTCTTAAGTTTGTGTGTTTCACACTGTTCTAAATTATGCAGCTTATAAATTACGTTGCGGTATTATTAAGCATTATATCAATGAATCTATATAACTTTTACATTGCTAAATTCTTGTTATTTAGACCTCCGCCTCCGTTTAAATGTATGACACATTCAGAAAATAAACCAGGGTGTAGGTATAATCGCATTTGCCTTGGATACCCAAGCGTCATGTTTGTTTACTCGAACGCTACAGTCGAAGCTGTCAATAAACTCGTTCAAAATGAGTCGTTCTGGAAATGTAAACATAGAAAAAATTAATAAGTACAGAAATTATTAAAACTTATTCGATAGTAGATAATTTTATTCTCAAGCGCTATTTTGCCCATAAGCAAAACCACTCGTACAAATTGGGCTTTTATTTTCAGAGATAAAATCCCTCGAGCTTCCCTCTCGGGATTTTATCAGAAAATAAAAGCCCATTTATTTATACTCGTGATCTTTCTAGGCAAAATAGCGCTTTCGAAAAAATTATCGATAAAATTTCAGGCACTAGTGATATTACATACGATAATACCACTAGTGATATTTTCGCTGAAATCCTACTCTCTTAGTTACGTCGTACAATTACGCTAAACCAATATTGCGGCAGCTAAAACTGATAACCCGATAACTTCTTCACATTACCAAATTTAATATAGGACTAGAAGATATGTTTTCAGTTAACACATTGATCTTTAAATATCTATTAGCACAAAAAACATATTCAGAACCGAAAGTTCAATCTAAATGACAGCTGTCAAATGAACTAACTTTTAACCATGGTACCTAGTTAAATTTATATAATAAGTAAAACCTTCATCTGACTCAATGACGCTATGCGTACAACAGGTCGCATGTTCAAATCCCGGTTGTGGCTGTTTTTTTAAATTTTTTAAATTACATTTTGAAGAGGGAAATATTTATAATTCTTAAAGTTAATTTATTCGTAAGGAGTTGGGTTGTTAAATACACACTGAATAATTCCTAAACTATTTGCAGTTGTTAAATTCCCTTTTTAAATACAAATCGTGGTTTGCCTAATAATAGATAATAACTTTCATTAATTTATCACTCATTATAATCCCAATGCTAAGAAAACAGCTTTTGGATTATAATTCGTAAAATTAACGAAAGGTATTATCGATAATATAGGCACACCACTTGTTATAAATGCCTAGTCCGGCCCTGTCGGACCTCCTAGGTGTTTATAGTCGCCTCCTCTGCTGGCCATATGTATGTGTGTGTGTGTGTGTGTGTGTGTGTGTGTGTGGGTGTGTGTGTGTGTGTGTGTGTGTACGCCCAGACCACTTCCCCGGCCTCTACAGGGCGCAGTTTTCGATATTTCGAGTCGAAAATTCGCGTATGGCGGCGCATGTGTACGGACCCCAGACCTATAGAAGGACGCTCGAATCAGAAAAGCCGTTTGGCCCCGTTTTGAACCTAGGTCGTTGATCAAGTTCGACTTTGGCTTGGGGCCCCGAACCCGAATGGGCTTCACTCGTGCCGAAGGGCGCCCCCAAAAGCCGTTCGGCCGTTTGGACCATTTTTCCGATTCTTTGCTTCGCGATCGGGGAAGCCGAGCGTAGAGATCACGTTGCATATACAGAGCCGATGGTAATTCGGCACGGTTCGGTTTCTCGTTCGGTTGCTGTTGGCTCCTCCTCCTCCTCCGGCAGAGGGCAATGATGGTGGCATGCAAGAGAATGCGGACTGTGGTAGCGTCGATGGAGGAAGGAACCTCAATCAACGGTGGTAGTGACAAGTTTTTGCAGAATTTTAGGTTATTTTTGTTTGAAATTCCTCCGTTTTGGCAGTGATTCTGTTCGATCGATTCTTTGGTGGGTAATGATCTGTGAGATTGAGTAAAATGGATATTATCTATGTATGGCCGTCAACAATAACCACGCAAATGGGTAATGAACGGGAAATGTGTTAATCGAAAGCTAAAAGGTGATTGTTTGGCACAGTACGTAACACAAAGTAGTAACTGATGAATTACACAGGAAATTAAAGGAAAATGTCACCTTACAGAGTGTCAAAATTTTTCATATGTCAAATCACAAAACTCAAATCGTTTCACTCAACGCTCAGGCATAGGTAAAGGTAATAGCGTTAACTGACTTATTATTAATAACGATTGCTTACAGCTGTCACGTCTGACACTTTTTAGCTCACATAACCCTTTCGAAATACATTGTTAGCCATCAGCGCCATCTGTTTCCCATTACATGAAGCTCTAGCCGTGTGAAGTTTTATAACTACCTCCGTCAGTCGGCAGTTAGTAGGTACCTAACAGCACAGACATATACAGGGTGTCCCACCACGGACTGCATCGATCTATATATGGAAAACTAAAAGTAGGAAAATTCTGAAAATTTGGCACCTCACCAATGCCGATGGGCGCTGCTCAACTAAAATATTTTGGTGAATCTGGCACTTCCGGTTATACCGGAAGTCGATATCAACTTTCTTATTTCAAATATGGAACACCCTGTATATTATTGCATTTTTGGATTCTAGGCATCATTTTGGAACAAAAACATGCAACATGTCCTATGTCTAAATCCAACTGTTTTTGAGATATTTGCATTTTTCCGAAAAAAATGACAGGTGCTGACCTAAAGTCAATTAGAAATTTATACGAGGAAATCCGCTAAATTTCAAAACGAATTTTTGGCATAGTGTAACAGAAGCCCTGACCTAGTGATCTCTGCTGAGAAATAAATCCGTTCTTATACAGGGTGTTCACAAAATATGAATAAAAATTACATTCAAAATGTGCTTAAATCTCGAAATTTTCAAATGGAAACCCCCATTTTTTTAAATGCGATCTTATTCACCACTAAAAATAACGACAACTTTGTGTAAGGTTTCCTATACCTAAATGCCGTAGTTTTCGATTAATTTACGAAAATCCCACTTTTCGTCCATAAAATGCGGGGTTTGTTTAACGCTTGGAAAATCATATTAGCCTTGGACGTTAAAAAGACAATCGCGGCTGAGGAAATGTCACTTGGTTTATAAATTATTGTCAGCAATAATGCCGGCGCGCTTAAATTACACAAACGAAGATTATTTAAATTTGTTTATTATCTACGGAGAATGCAACAAAGTAATATCAAGAAAGATACATTTGGGGCTCGCTCTGCACAAAAAACAAAACCATCGCCAAACACAAGTACAAAATTTTAAACTGTATGGACGTGTCAGAGAAAAATCACTTAAAAATAAGCCTATTGTTACTGGCCTAAATTACACTACATTAAAACACTAAGAGACTAATAGTTAAAGAAATAATATATTTTGTGAACACCCTGTATAAGAACGGATTTATTTCTCAGCAGAGATCACTAGGTCAGGGCTTCTGTTACACGATGCCAAAAATTCGTTTTGAAATTTGGCGGTTTCCTCGTATAAATTGCTAATTGACTTTAGGTCTGTACCTGTCATTTTTTTCGGAAAAATGCAAATATCTCAATAACGGTTGGATTTAGACATAGGACATGTTGCATGTTTTTGTTCCAAAATGATGCCTAGAATCGAAAAATGCAATAATATACAGGGTGTTCCATTTGAAGTAAGAAAGTTGATATCGACTTCCGGTATAACCGGAAGTGCCAGATTCACCAAAATATTTTAGTTGAGCAGCGCCCAATCGGCATTGGTGAGGTGTCAAATTTTCAGAATTTTCCTACTTTTAGTTTTCCATATATAGATCGATGCAGTTCGTGGTGGGCCACCCTGTATAGGTCTGTGCTAACAGGTTTTTAATATCCGAAGCACTGGTAATTTTATCGAAATCTAGATAGATATTTGACAGCGATAGCGCAAATGTCTGAACAACGTACAGGGTTATCCAACGAAATTTTTATTTTTGACTCCAGAAACAAAAGTTCAATATACCTACTATAAAAGTTGTAAAGAATGGTCCAATTTAAATGTGCACGACTGTTATTTTTGAGCTAAAAATAAAATTTAATGTAGAATTTTATGGGGAATCCGAATATTATTTCAGGTTTTTTATATGGGGGATCGTCAAAAAGTTATTAAAAAAAATTTTTTCGGAAAAAAATTAGGGCGACTTTTATCACGGAATATTAGCAATACGTAGTAGGCTTTGAAAATTGAGATTGAGACTTGAAATTTTGCACCAAAGTAGAATTTTTTGTGAACTATCTTTAGAAAAAACCCCGGCTAAAATCGGATGAAAAATGAAAATTTTACAGGGGTGGTTCAGTTCCAAATGGGCCACTCTGTAGAAAAAACCTGTAAGAGGTGCCGTGAATAACGAAAAATCTTGATTTTTTTGTGTAAATCAATCTCAATCTCAAAGATATTTTTGAGTGACGCATAGTATAGAAGAAACATGTAGGGGTGGTGTAACAAACCAGAGTGGCGCCGCAAAAACATACCAAAGAAAATTTATCGTGTAAATCGACCTCAATTTGAAATATATTTTGTGGGGAAGCGTAGGAGATGTAGAAGTATTGAAAAAACTGTAGGAATGCCGTGGTAAACGATACTGGCGTCACAAAAAAAAATCCAAAGAAGAAATTCTGAATTTTTTTGTGTAAATTAATCTGGCTCTCAAAGATATTTGTGGGAAACTCGCAAGGGGATGTAGGAGTATAGAAAAAAACTGTATGGGTGCCGTAACAAACCTCAGTGGCGCAAAAAATCACAAAAAAGACAATTCTGAAATTGTTGTGCAAATCAATCTCAAAGATGGGTGGGGGCAGGTAGGGGATATAGGAGTAGAGAAAAAACTTGTAGGGGTGCTGTGACAAGCGACAGTGGCACCGTAAAAAATTCGCGTAGGCGTTTATAAGCCTGCCGCGGTTTCAGTGCGGAGACAACTTTGCACCCCTCAAATTGATGGCGGTCCGAGGTCCGTACTTGTTAACAAACGCCTGAAAGGCGCTTGTTATGGCCCTTGCCTCTAGCTAGTCCGGGCTGTCTTGGCAACACTCTACAGGACGCAGTTTTCGATTTTTCGAGCCCAAATTTCGCGTACGTCCGCGGGAGTACATGAGGAAGAAGACTATTGAAAAGCGTCCGGATTAAAAGAGCCGTTCGGCCCCCCGGAATTTTTTTTCCGACTTTTTTAGACTATTTTGGAAAGAAAGGGCCCGAGAACACCCTGTATATTCATCGTGGCCGAGGCGCACGCGCTAGATAATATATCGATTAGTTGGAATTCAGAAACAAAATGGTGGTAATCAGCTGTCGTTTGGTTTTGGTGTGGAGAATTTCCAAATTTCCAACATTCGTAGTGGTTTGGGAGTTTGGGAGCTCAGAAACCCATCTGTTATTCCATGGGTAAGTTTTCCAGGTACGGGCGCACTGTAGGTTAGGTATGTATGTAGGTTTTTAGTAAAATTTCGGTTTTAGAAAACGCCACGGGAGAGATCCACTTATTACTTTGCCTTTCTTGGAAAATCAGGCTTGAGAAACTCAGAAACCCGTGTTAGAACGAACTTATGGCCGTGCCCTTGTCCCTCTAGTGGTGACCTGGCGCTTTCCGGCTTACCAGGAATACTGGAAAACTGAGTTGTACAGAAAGGTATGGAGAGCATTTTTAGATACGATTTGCTTCACCTATTTCAGATTGTTAGGTACCCTGGGGTCTTTGTTGCCGTCTAATAATCCTGCGAAACGAAGCGAGGACAATGCACCGTTAAAAGAATATATGCGGAAGACTGAGGGGTATCAATTTGCCGTTTAAACTTGATCGATGCTTGTGCGAAGAAAGGGTTTCTTAGACAATGTCCTTTTACATGGGTTTTGGCAAGTCTAACCCGACGGACGACTTTGTCGTAAGTAGATATTTCTAGATATGTTTTTGCCATTTAAAAAAGCACATATACATATTTCGAACCTGTTTCTGTCGATATGGGTTATGTTACGTTAAATATCTGTTTAATTGTCGCAGAATTATATCTCAATACATAAATTTTGTTTCAGGTGTGAAGAACGCTCGCATTAGCCCTCTTCTTGCTTTGGAAGTCTTCGCCTATAATACAGTCAATGTGTGCTCAAAAGAACCCCTGGCTGGAAAGTTGTGGGGTAGTTTTGATTAGTTAGTCTTATGGCTACGAAACACCACCGTCAGTTTCTATCTTATTTTAAGGACCTCAAACGTTTAACCGTAAAGTACAGCGGCCCCTGGGTCATGTACATCTCCCGAAGTAGCGACAGAGATTGACGAGACATGGAGACAATTTCTTAGTTTCTGTTTTTCTGTATTAAAAGTGAACGCAAATATTGAATGCCAGAAATGACAGCTAGACGGAACTGCCAGAAATGACAGGCCTCAATTCTTCGGCCAACCAACCATAACCTCAAAGTTTGTTATTGTTGTCTATACGTGTTTAAACGAAAAACTGAAAGCACCTTATCGGCGAGGCGGGTTAATGGAAAGCTACAAGGTTAGTCTCTTGGCTCAGTAGTTGTGAATAATCACCTAAATATAATTTCCTTTTTAGTACACTCAGATATGGACCACAGCTGCAGGAGTATTTACCCTATGATTGTCGAGAAGTTATCGAACTGATGCAATGTGTACTTTATTTAAAATAAACTGCAGTGAAGAGGTCCTGGAAGTATTATTTATTTACGAAAAATTTAACACTAATGATGGAATATACAAAATACTCCAAATGAAATTACACAGAAAAGTAAGACTAGATATCGTTCACGTAATTAACTATCCCAGCGCATTCGCCATAGATACAAAAAATAAGTATTCAATTCAATTTTCTATTTGAAATTATGTGTAATTCACATTGCATCAATGGAAATTTAATGGTCACAGAAGAACAAGCACAGACCTCGGAGCGCCACCAACTTGAGGGGCGCCGAGTAGTCGCCTCGCTGAAACCGCGCCAGACTTACAAACGCCTACGCGCAATACTCCATTTATCTCCAATTATAAAATATTTATTCAACTCAAAACAAGCACAGACCTCGGAGTGCCACCAACTTGAGGGGCGCCGAGTAGTCGCCTCGCTGAAACCGCGGCAGACTTACAAACCCCTACGCGCAATACTCCATTTATTAAATATACAGGGTGTAAATAAATAGTATAAAATAAATAAAAATTTTCGATTTGGGCTTTCCTTGCCAAGTTATTCGGGTCTACAAGGTGACCCAAAAGTATTTTTTTTTATTTATATCTCAAAATAATCAAGTTGCAGAACTGAAATGGAGAATAAGCTGAAGTTTTTACGTATCTCACGGAGGGCGCCACTTATGCTGTTCTTTGATCGTGCTTTTACTCGCAACTTTTTTGAGGTTATGTTTTTGGTCTTGGAGATTCGTCATTTTAGTGCACCTTTTCATTTTGCAACTAAATTGTACTCTTGTTTCATAACAATAAAATCAATCCTTTGCGTTGAAATTGGCAAAATGTGCCCCAAAACACCTGTTAACTTCAACATTAAAAACATAAAATTTTTATCTACCGCTTTCAAACGTTACAGATAGACTGTACCATTTAAACTGAGAAAAAAATTCCTATGAACAATGTACCAAAACTTATTAGCCTTCAAAATGGAAAGGATTGAATTTAACAAAATTTGAACACCCTATTTCAAGAAAACCAATGGTGTATTGCCCAATCTGTAACGTTTGAAAGCGGTAGATAAAAATTTTATGTTTCGAATGATGAAGTTAACGGGTGTTTTGGGGCACGTTTTGCCAATTTCAACGCAAACGGTTGATTCTATCGTTATGAAAAAGAGTACATTTTAGTTGCAAAATGAAAAGTTGCACTAAAATGACGAACCTTCAAGACCAAAAACATAACCTCAAAAAAGTTAGGAGTAAAAGCACGATCACAGAACAGCACAAGCGGCGCCCTCTATGAGATACATAAAAACTGACACCTTCAGCTTATTCTCCATCGCCAAAAACATAACAGTGCAAAGTTTCAGCTGTGCAACTTGATTATTTAGAGATATAAATAAAAAAAAATTCTTTTGGGTCACCCTGTAACCCGAATAACTTTGCAGGGAAATGCCAAATCGAAAAATTTTATACGAGAACCCCCCCTTATTTTTAAAAAGGCAATCACCTCCTGAATTTTTTCGCACTTATTCATTTACATATATCCCCAATTATAAAAAAATTATTCAACTCAAAACAAGTCTGAAATAAAAACATAGTTTAAAAAACTAAAAAAACACGTTTACGCTTAGCAAACCGAACTAAAAAGTAAAAAATAATAATAGCAAACCGAATTTTATTGTAAAAAAGAAGCGTGCTGGGTGCTTTTTTTATTATATATATTTTTTTATGATAACTCTACTTTTATCAATAGCTACTAATGAAATATTTATAACAATTGATATCATGCACCCCACGCTTCTTTTTTTACAATAAAATTCGGTTTGCTATTATTATTTTTTACTTTTTAGTTCAGTTTGCTAAGCGTAAGCGTGTTTTTTTTTAGTTTTTTAAACTAAATTTTTATTTCAGACTTGTTTGATATAAGTACCGCTAATCTCCAATTAAAAGTGTGCGATTTTTAAATGTCGATCAACAAAACATCCCATGACATTACAAAAAAATCTAACTTATTTTTATTAGTGAAGATAGAAATTAAAACAATAACTTGCGTTGTGTTGAGAATGTAAAAAGGGATTGAACCAAATTTTTTTCATGGCCACCAAGGATTTTTTGGAAGTGAATCACTTTTTTATTATTAGAGCAGGTAGAGGCATGGGATTTTTTTTGTTTGACGCCACATATCAAAAGGAAGAAAACGGCCGTAAAAAGAATAGTTTTTGAAAAATATTTTTTATTTCATCGATGGTAAGAGCAAAAATTCTGAAGTTAGTGTATTATTATAGACAGAAAGCAATCCGAACGGTCAATATTTCAATTATTTTTCGAAAGAGGCGTAACTTTTTTTTATTATTAAAGATAAAAATTTGGAACAACTTGCATTGTCTTTGGAATGTATAAGGGAATTTAACAATTTTTTATTTTCAGAATTGTTTGGAGGTTAACAAGTTTATTATTATTAGCGATATACAAACGACTTGGGTTTTCCATGGCACTCATCTTAGTTCTATCTATTCTAAGTAAAATAAATGATAAAAAATTCCCTCCCAGTAGAAATTCAAAATTTAATATCAAAATTCGTTAAAAAAAACCTCTATACAGTAAAATAGAAAAATCTCGAAATTAGCCACAAGTTGCCGCAAACAGCAGAGTGCTTTGTGTTGACAGCTCTGGAATTTTGGAATAATTTAATCTGTAAATCGTCATCTCAATATTTTAATTTCTTCGCCAATTTTGTAATTTATACCTACCATTAAATTGAAAACAAAAAATTATACGATTTATACCAATAAACTGTACGATTTATTGGGGGATTTGTTGGGGGAAAATTGTTATTTGTGAAACAACTTTAATAAATGGAGTATTGCGATTGCGCGTAGGCGTTTGTAAGTCTGCCGCGGTTTCAGCGAGGCGACAACTCAGCACCCCTCAAGATGGTGGCGCGAGGTGTATCCAAGCTTGTTATATTACCCCTGAAAATATACCTAATGATTTCTATGATAACGAAATCCAAAATTTCGTATATTATCCCGAAATCCCTCCTGAAATTCCTGAAAGTTCCCCAGACTATATTGGAATATTATACAGAATTTGACACACAACAAAATGAATACTTACCTGAACAAGAAACCCCTGATTTTGAAAATAACGCAAAATTTTCCAAACCGACTACTTTCAAAATAGCGAGGTAACCATCAGAATATTTATACCCCGAAAGTTTTGAAAGTATAGAAATAAATACAGATAATTACAATAACACATTAAACATAGGAAACACAGAATTTTTATACTCTGATACAGGAATTGTATAAATAAATACGTAAGTATGTATAACTACGATAATACTCTAGGCCAGGGGCGGATGGGCTATATCTAATCAGCCCAGGCATTTGTCTCCCAAGCGGCCCCTAAATATTTCATTTGGCTTTAGATTTTTTTCTTTTGTTAATTATTATAATAACAATTAAATGTAGATAATGTATTTTTTAAATAAAACAGGACATAGATTCTTTTATAAAAATATAAACAAAATCATAACTCTCATAAAAGACATAAAACTTTTTTCTGTAAATATAAATATATAAAAATATCAAAACACGGAAGCGTAGAGAAGGGCCACACCGTTATTTTATTTTTATTGAAGTCGAAATTCTGACTTTAAAGCAGAAATTCCGACATTGAACTCAACATTTCGACTTTGAAATTCGAAATCCGACTTCGAACTCGAAATTACGACGTTCAAAGTCGATGTTAAAAGTCGAAACTTTGAGTTGAAAGTGGACCAATACTATATTAATATAGTGTCGGTCCAGGTTGAAAGTCGGAATTTCGAGTTCAAAGTCGGAGTTCGACTTTTTAAAGTAGAAATTTCGATTTCAAATTTGGAATTTCGACTTCAAAGTCGGACTTCAACTTTAAAAGTCGAAATTTCCAGTTCAATAAAAATAAAACAATGGCGTGGCTCTTCTACGCTTCCGTAAAAACACGTACCTAAAGAAATAATAAAACAAACAATAACAAAACAAAAATACTTATGGCCAGTTGCACCGTCGTATCGTAAATTAATTACTTAACAACGATTATTGTAACAATGGCGGTCTTTTGTTTTGTCAAGTAGTTAAGACTGTCTTAAAATTTAAGATACGAGGGTGCGATAGCCGATGAGCCTCCGGGCCTGCGGCCCTCCGGCCCTTCGAATGACCGGCCCACCGGGCATTTGCCCGGTGTCCCGGTGGTCCCATCCGCCCCTGCTCTAGGCTATATTAAAATCGAAAATCCCTCTTCAAAATTATACTTATAGACACGGGCGCATCAAGATTTTTATTAGACCCAAAATTTGTAGAAAAATATTTCCCTGAAACAATTTCTCATGATCCTTCCGTAATAAAAACATGTCATGGAGAAGAAAGTTCAAGATTTAAGGCAGAAATTCCCCTTTCAAGAATATTACTTGTAGAAAATAACGAAACCATAACTTTTTATTTATATGATTTTCACGATTAGCATTTAAAATTGACCTTCCAAATAACTTCTCTTACAACGATCAGATACAACTTCGAATTTTTTTATAGAGAAAAACAAAACCAACAAAATTGTGAAATTAAATGCTCACGAAATTATTAAAACGAAATTACCAGTTAATGTTTATAATGACGAAGTCATTATTTCAGAAATGCAAATTCAAAATTATCATATCCCAGAAACACTTTCTCAAGCAAAAGATGGTTATGCATATGTCGAAATTCAAAATTTATCCGACGAAAGTAAAACACTATTCTTTTCGCAACCTCTTACAGTAATTTCATTTCCAGACTCAAAAAAGAACGTTTTGAAATTTTCAATATAGAAGACGCTAAACCAAATTTTTATTCTAATGATACAATTGACATTAATAATTTGATTCGAACTGATCACCTTAATCAGAAGAAAAATCTAAAATTATATCTCTCCATAAAGAATTTTCCGATATTTTTCATAAGGAAACTGACCAACTGTCATTCACGAACAAAATTAAACACGAAATCAAAACAACGGACGAAACTCCAGTACATACAAAGCCATACCGATATCCTTTTATACATAAAGATGAAGGTAAAACCCAAAATGAAAAAATTTTAAATGACGGAATTATCAGCCCTTAGTCAGTCCTTAGTCCTCAACAAATTGGATTGACCCCAAAAAACTAGACGCCTCTGGCAAGCGTAAATAGAGACTAGTTGTTGATTACAGAAAGATCAACGAGAAAACAATTGACGACCGATATCCCCTTCCGAACATAAATGATATCCTTGACAAATTAGGCCGATGCCAGTATTTTTCAACGCTTGATTTAGTCTCAGGTTTCCACTAGATAGAAATGCACCCAAACAGCATACAAAAAAATCGCTTTTAACGTCGAACATGGTCATTACGAATAAACCCGTATGCCCTTTGCGTTGAAAAACGCATTAAACCCCGCTGAATGTAATTATTCAACAATCGTTTGGGCAACTAAGTATTTTAGATCGCATCTTTTCGGAAATAAATTTAAAATAATTACAGACCACAAACTATTACAATGGTTGTCTGCCCTCACGGATCAAAATTCGCGACTAGTACGATGGAGACTTAAACTAGAAGAATATTCATACGATATTATTTACAAAAAAGAAAAAACGAACACCAATGCAGACGCTTTATCTCAAATTGAAATAAACGCAATAAAAAACGCCTCAGTTTTAGCAGATCCCAGAGATATCGATAACGTAATAGAATCTTACTTTAAAAAACGAAGAACAACTTTCCCGAAACAACACAACAAACAAAAAAAATATTTCTGATATTCAATTAGTTCCACCGCAAAAAAACTCTACTGTACATACTTCTCATGAAAATCCAATTTTTGTAATACCAATTACTGAAAAATGTTTAAATTGCTATAACCACAGATAAGTGCTATAACCAAGTAGTAACAAAATTAACAATACATTTGTAATTTGGTCAAAACCTTTTAATGAAAAGTTAAGGTTAACTGTAACCGTTGAGTGAATTATTATTCCTTCATTCGACGCTGTAACCCGTTGAGTGAGGACTGTAACCTTACCTCTCCAAAGCATAAAATAAAATATTATTTTGTTTATTAAAGAATACATTTCAAATAGTAAGACGTAGGTATTGCCTGTTTTTCAAAGATTTAGAAATTGTCTCACAGTTTATTAGAACAGTTCAAAATACTTTTCGTAACAACGCTTTTAAACTAGTACAAAGTGCTACACTTTTAGAAGATGTGCAAAAACAAGACGTCCAACAATAAAAAATAAAATTTTATCACGAAACCAAAACTATTCATAGAGGAATAAATGAAACCAAACTTTCTCTTAAAAGACAAACATATATTCAAAAATACATTAATAACTGCGAAATATGTCAAACTTCCAAATATGATAGATCACCCCCTGTAGTAAAATTCAAGATACCACCAAGGTGTACCTACTAAACCTTTTCAAGTTATCCATATGGACACATTTCAAATGGATAAAATTGCTAACAATATTGATGCATTTTCCAGATATGCACAAGCTTACAAAATTTCAGGCGCAAATGCCATAATCACTATCGATTCTTTGTTAAGCTACTCATCGTGGATTTCCGAGAACTATAATAACAGACGGAGGAAAATAATTTGATAACACAATTTTAAAAGACTTTGCAAAAATACACAAAATTAATTTTCATTTTTATACTCCACATAATTCGAATAGTAATTCCCCTGTTGAGAGATTACAATCTACGCTAATTTAGCACATACGCTGCTTACGAGGAAAAGAAAAGTCAATTTCACGAGAACAATTAATGCAGTGTGCAATTCTGGCTTATAATAATTCTTGTACACGTACAAGCTGAACCCGAACTTGACATAATCTGACTAAGTGACACCCCTAGACTTTTACCTTTTAGAATAGGAAACGCCAAAATTATAAATAATCAACATGTATTTTTACATTATATTAAACTAAGCGAGATTAGAAAATAAGTAGAAATGGTTAAAAACTCTTATAAACTATTAAATATCATTATATATAAGGAAAGTAATATTAGGTTAGCCCCTAGTATCCAAAATAATTACCTATGCAAGTTTACAAACACTTTTATTAGACATAGAAATAAAATTATCAAATATTATATACATTCCAAATTTAAATGTTGGACAAAAACGAGATTTATTTAATATAGCAGGAACCTTTAATAAGTGGCTTACAGGCAAATTAGACGCAAATGACGGAGAACGATAGGGGAATATTACCTTTAACTTTTAAATGGCGTTGAAAAAGCTGTAACTTTTGCTAGATTACGTACAGTACATCCTCACGTACTAAAAATTAATGGTCTTAACGAAATTTTACAAGAAGTTATAACTTTCCATTCGAAGAATGAATTGATAAATCTATCCTTATATGATTGGTATTCAATAATCACAGTAACTTCCCATCGAATGACACACTAATATTCGTTTTAGAATTTCCAATATCCCTTAAAGATTCCTTCGATTATTTTCATTTATATCCAATTCCGACACAATAATATTATTTTGATTCCTTTAAAACCCTACCTGGCTCTTACAAAATCATCTTACCAATATATTGAAGTGCCCTGTCAAGAAATTGGTGACATCTCCTATTATTGTATGCAAGAAAAGCTCCAAAGTAATCCAGGAGAAGATTGTATAGTCTCGCTCACGAAAACCGAAGAATTCGCAATACACCGAAATCCAAGAATTTGAAGAAATTATTGAAAAAATTAATGAAGAACATGTTATTATAATTTCGAGAAGCCCCTTCCAAATTCAGTCAAATTGCCAAAATCAAGAAGCACGCGTTCTGTAAGGACGAAATCTAATCAGAATACTATCAAATTGTTCCATTGAAGTAAACGATAAAAAAATATGGAAATATAAAAAAAAATTCCAATGATTCTTCCAAATATTTCAAATCCAAATTTTACAACAAATGTAATAAGGAAGTTAGGAAAGCTTCAGATTGACAAAGTTCCACTTTCAGAAATATACAGGGTGGTCCAAACTTTATCAGCAATATTTAGTAAGAAAAAACTATTCTTGACTTTTTTCTAAAAATGTACCACTTTTGAAAAATTCACTTTTCTGTT
Organism: Pseudeuparius sepicola; assembly: GCA_963920635.1. Classification (NCBI taxonomy): domain Eukaryota; kingdom Metazoa; phylum Arthropoda; class Insecta; order Coleoptera; family Anthribidae; genus Pseudeuparius; species Pseudeuparius sepicola. The sequence goes on along the minus strand of OY987300.1, from coordinate 50,904,922 downwards.
TTTAATTTTTTTTTAGAAGAAGAAAATCTAAGTAGGTCTAGGCTCTCGATATTTTGCAAACTTGAGTTTTTAATTCCGGGCAACTTTCCTTAATAACATTTGGTTCTAAAATCTAGGAAAAGGTTTCTAGATTCGAAAAATCATGTGTCCTGGGAATTTAAAAAAAAATAATTTTCGCACCAGTAAATTGGTCTTTAAGTAGGTCTTACGGCAAAATGTTATTAAGGAAAGCTGTTCGGAACTAAAAACTCAGTAGGTGTGCAAAATTTCCCAAGTAACATTTTAAGTTTTATTATGGCATGCAAGATAGCTATAAAACCATTTTTCAAAGGTGCGGATTAAAACTGTTTTGCCTGCAGCAAATCCTGAGAGCTACGATAAAACATCTTTAAGTCAAAAGTGGAGAATCTATAGAAGCTCTAAGAGTAAAATTATATAACTTCTTTAAGACATACCACTTGCCTTGGACCGAAATATTTTAACAACGACTACAAGTTAACTATAAAACCTGCCTTAAAACATCCATAAAACTTCTATAAGGACAACTACACTTTTCAGTTTTATTGCAAATTTATCAAGCTCATTGAAAGTATATTTTATTTTATAAGATTCCATAAACAAGATTAAATAATATTATATCCGCGTCCGCGTCATACGTTTTTGAGCTAGACATTCCTATATGTCTCCAAAGATTCAATACGGTTTTATAAAATAGGATACAATAATTATTGTTTCCCCAGAATTTTATTATCACTTTTACGCCTGATTCCCTACTCAAAATAGCAAACGAAGCTTAGTTTTTTGATAAAGTAGCATAGGGTAGGCCCGGAAAATTAAAGGGCCTAAAAAATTAGAATGGGTCTGATTTTCAGAAATACTGCCTTGTTCTATTAATTATTTTAATAAAACGGATTTTTTTTAAATTTTTGTACAGAAAATCCATAATATTCAACTTTTCATTTAACAAATAGTCCAATATGGCAGCCAATATTCATTTCATCTTGGCTTGTCTATTGAACAAAAATGGCCACTTCTTCATAAATGTAATAGGCAACAATAAACGATGTCACAAAACCAAATTTACTTAAGTTCAGTCATATTAAAACTAATTATGTACCAAGTTAGCTCGAGAACAGGCGCTTCCGACAATAAAATACGAGACAAAACACTTTTTAACCATATTAAACCGCACCTGTAATAATAAGTAAAAGGAGATGAAGGAGACAGAGACGATAGATATTGTAGTAAAAACAACTGACTGCATGCTCGCCTAATATAATATATCACCAATCCTTGCATGGGTTACACTGTTCGACGGCTGGCCACTTTTACAGCGAAATGCGGTGGATAGGCGTGCGATAATTTCACAGATTTTAGGATATACTTGCGTAAATAGTTGTAATCGATATGGCTTCTTAGAGACCTTTTGACAATATTGTATGGTGCATTAACCTTTTCGTTGTGTCTGACGACACCTTAAAAAACCTTAAAAGTGAAATATTATGTTGCTTGTAGAATATGTATATCTTTAAAAAAACTGCGTGAGGCTTGTGTCCGATATTAGAGTTTTTTTTATGCAATTAGAGTTTTTTATACTGTTTCAAGTGACTTTAGAAATACTATACAAACATCCATCCTTAATATTATTTTTTACAAACTTGAGTATATTTTTTGTAGGAAAAAGTAGTGACATATTTACCGGTGTGCTCTACAATACATATGCACCTCCTGCAGGATTTTGCTTTGATATTCTTTGCGATGATGAACCTATAGTTGATGATAGAAAAATACCAGATTATAATGTCGAAAAAAGGGTATGTATTATAACGTTTTAAGTTAAGGCAACAAAGGAAAGATTTATATATTTTAGATTAATGAATTTGTGGAAGTTTTAAAAAACGTTAGCAAAACTTATCAGACTAGTAATGTTCTCTTAACTATGGGGGAGGACTTTAATTATCAAGACGCCGAAGTTTGGTTCAAAAATATAGACAAACTCATAAAGTATGGAACTTTATTCAGGAATAGGCTCTTGTTATATAATTATTTCGAAATATTACTTTGTAGGTACACAAATCAAAGACAAGAAAATGGCTCGAAATTTAACGTAATTTACTCTACACCATCTTGCTACCTAAAAGCAATTGCAGATGAAGCTAAGGGTAAGATTAAATGGCCGGTAAAAAGAGATGATTTCTTTCCGTATGCCTCCGATCCGCATGCCTATTGGACTGGATATTTCACTTCAAGGCCTACTAGCAAACGATTTGAAAGAGAGGGCAACAACTTTTTACAAGTTAGTAACAAACATTCACCTCTGTTGTCGGACTTCTATTGCTTTATTATTAGGTAGGTACTTGTATGTTAAAAATTTGATCTGATCGTTTTCAAGTGAAAATGAGGATACTATAAAAATTAAGATCTTACAATTCAAAATTTTACAATACCAAATGAAAACAAAACAAATACCTACTTGTATAAGTGTACGGGCTGATTAAGTTGCTAGTGGCGGTTTTTCATATATGCCACACAGACGAAACAGACTTATGTAATGTAAGGAAGCAAGGTATGAACTTCACCATGTGGTGAGTGCATGCATTTTAGCGGCAACAATTTTCGTATTCGCTAAATCGGTTTAAAATGTTCGAAAGCGTGAAAGAAAGAAAATTGGTGACTGTGTGATGGTGAGTGCGTGCAAGGGTGGGAGCCTGCGTATGGGAGGGTGTGTGTGTTTGTATGTGTGCATCAGGGCTCAGGCGTTTATTGTATAGGGTGAGGTGAGCCTATGACAAAAATGTACAAAAATTTAGCATATTTGTGAAGCTGTTTTTTTTAAGATTATGAGTTATATCAACAAGAAACAAGGTCAGTGGTCACAAAACTTTTTCAAAAATTTCGTGGAAAACCGAACATTTTATTTTTGAGTAAAAATAAGCTCATAGACGTAATCCAGAGGTGCAACTTTATCCCTGTTTAAAATTTTTGTATAGGTCAAAAACTCACCCTGTACAGTTTTTTAGAGGTACCTACACTGGGTTTTAGCGAACAAAATTAATACATACAGAACTGTTAGTAGAGAGAATTTCTGACACTATTGAAGGGGTGCAATGGGGGTTAATTTAAAAATATAACGTGATATGTTTTATGAGTTTTCGGACCAATCAATGAAATACTGGCATTATGATGAAGGAACAAAGCCAAACAAGTGTCAATATGTTTTTACTATACTACTTTGATTTGGAATGTGTGAAATGCGCTCCGGAACTCCATAAAGTATCATTTTCTTAGAACTAATCAGATAATCTAATAATGTATCATGAACTTTTCAAAAATTAAGTAAGCAAAAACCAATTTACGCTTTTCCAATTAGCTTGACCTGGACCGACACTATATTAAGGTGTTGGTCCAGTCTTGACTACCTAGTTACTGCATCCATTACCCAAAAATTAAGAGAATCCACTTGACAAAATCCAATTTAACCAGGCTTACTTTTTATGCAAAAATGCTTCTCAAATTTAAATGCTCAATAGAGGGGTTATTCCTGAATCTAAAAAAATTGGTTTTTTGTTATTCTAAAAGCGCCCGAGTTGAAACACTTTTCATGTTTGAATGTCATTTGCGGAGAAAAAATGGCATGTTGTTAGTGGCGGTAAGTATTACAAATCAGCCTTTATTAATTTTTAACCTCCCATATCATGAAAAACTGTTTTATGTTATACTGACAGTCTTATTTAAGGACATTCCTTTTTTTGTGTTATATACTAAGTAAAATAAATAGTGACCTCTAGCATTTTAGGGGTGTGTCCAGTTTCTGAATTATCACTGACTTCGGTACCTGTAGCTCATAAATCGTCAACTTTAGGAAAAATGAAAGTATCCTCTGGTACTTTTGGGTCACTAAATCAGTGCATATGGCTATTCCAAAAATTTTGTAAAATGTCATCGCTGTAATTACGATGTGGTCGTGATCCTAAAATCCTAACACTTTTCTTGTTTTTTTGAGGCATGTTTCAAGTGGTGGTGTGCCTGACACCAGGTCCTAGAATAAAAAATCCTAAGTTCATGCCTGTTTAAATTGCAGCTTGAAACATTTGAGGTTAGGACAATAGACCTTCATAGTCCACCGGAATTAGGAAAATTTTCCGACCGCAAAAACTGCAGCAACCTGGCCGAGTGCAAAAGGTAGGTTTTGACAAAGCAAAAAAAAGTTTCACATGCAAAGTCGACCATGGTTTGGCGCTCAGCAGGGGAGATGAAAATGCAAGAATTTTCGAATTTTTTAGGTTTTACTCAAAAAATATGCATTTTACAAGAAAAATACTTCAGTTAAAAATTGTAGTTCGGAAAATTTCCTATCGACCTGTTACCACCCTCTCCCAATAATTCTTATTTCCGCAGCTAGAGCGCGCGAAAACGTTTGAATATTAATTTACTTTTGTTTCTTTGCATTTAAATGCACAACTTACGCGCTTTTATGGAACATAATGCATCAAAGTTGTAAAGCGATTTTTTTTTGTCAATATACAGGATGGACCCAGATCGACTATACGATAGGTGTAAAAGACAAAAAAATTTCGAGTTGAAACTTGACCTTTGGGGGATCAGCCTTGCTTGATTACAAACTAATTTGCACCATATTATTATGTTTTAAAAATCAAGCAGGCCTTGACAGGGGCAATTTATTCGTTTCCACTTCAGGTAAACTACATTTTCCTTAAGAGATATCGAAACATTTTATTGGAAAAAGTTGTCGAGAATGAAAATTTAAGTAAATTTTTTAATATCAATTTTACCTATTTTTTGGAAAAAACTCAAAGTATGCCGATTGTTTTGACATTTAGCACATTGTCTTAAATTTGCATTCTGAAAATTTTTTTCTGATAAAATTTTTCGATAAATGTACTTGATTTGCGCTAAAACCGCAAAAATTGAAAATATAAAAAAATCAAAATGTGCCGATTGTTTTATAATTTGGTACAGTGATTTGAAATTGCATTCTGAACAACTTTTTTTAATAAAATTTTTCGATATCTCTTGAGAAAAAGGTAGTATACCTGAACTGAAAATGAATAAATTGCCCCTGTCAAGGCCTGCTTGATTTTTAAAATATAAAGATACAGCGCAAATCACTTTCTAATCAAGAAAGGCTGATCCCCCAAAGCTCAAGTTTCAACTCGAAATTTGTTTGTCTTTCACACCTATCGTATAGTCCATCTGGGTCCACCCTGTATAATGTTTGTGGATTTCGCATGAATCTGCGTATATGGGCAATTACAAAAAAAGCATTCTTTACCCCTTTTCACCCGACTTCAATATTTTGCCGCATTAAAAAATCCTATTTGTTATACATTCGCTAAATTTATTTATTTATTTATTATTACAGAACGAAATTTTTACCAAAGGTAGATGGCATTGTTGCCTACTTATTTCCAAAAAATTAGTTGCCTATACTCTAAAGTCAAAGCCACCTGCGATGCAACAAACGAGGCTAAAAATCAAAAAGTCATATTAGGCTTTTTTTTTCAAAAAAAAAAAATTACTAGAAAAAGTTGTTCAGAATCGATTCAGAACCCTAAATACAAAATTTTGTCAAAATCAAAAAAATATTAAATAAATGAAATTAAAGTAAGAATTTAAATTTTTAAAATTTGTTTTGTAGCTTTTATTTTAAAATAATTACTTTATGAAAACAACTTGCCTTCAAAACTTCCATGGCACACTTTTCTAAACGCAGAAAATTATTAAATTGATGTTTTTGGAATTTAATTTTTTTAAATTAATATTTTTTGATTTTGACAAAAAAATTATGTTTTTGGAATTTAATTCTTTTAAATTAAAATTTTTTGATTTTGACAAAATTTTGGATTTAGGGTTCTGAATCGATTCTGAACAACTTTTTCTAGTTCTAGTATTTTTGTTTTGAAAAAAAAATACCTAATATGACTTTCGGATTTTTAGCCTCGATTGTGGCATCGCAGGTGGCTTCGACTTTGGAGTAGGCAACTAATTTTTTGGAAATAAGTAGGCAACAATGCCATCTACCTTTGGTAAAAATTTCGTTCTGGTCGGTTAAAAATTAAAGAAGTTACAGGGTCGCAGGGGCGTGCAGTCCATGGAAGCAAGGGAAGCAGTGCTTCCCCTAAACCAAAACAATGTAAAATGATAAAATGTAATTTTTGAATTTTTAAACAGGAAGCAATTAGTTTAGTTAACTAGGTATATCAAAAACGCTAAAAATTATCTTATATATCATAATATATCAAATCTACAATATGTTATGCCTATAGCAAATGCGGCGTTGACTTCGACTGCGCCCATCCTACCGAGCGACAGTACATCTACAATGTAAGCTATGCCGGCCGCCAGCTTTTCTGTAGCGTTCGATAGTCGAGAGGTTATTGAACTTTCCACCTCCACCGCACTGGCTTACGCGAATGAGAACGCCTGTTTTAAGCGGGCGTGGAAGCTATCGTTGCAGTAGGATCTTTGTTTAAGAGGGGGTTGCCGACAGCGAAAGTGACGTTAGATTTTGAATTTTTTTAAGTTGTATAGAATAAAATCTAATAACATTTTACCTGGCAAAAATTTAGTACAAACATCTCTGTCTTCATTTTAATCATAAGATCTTAAAAGCATATGCACTGGAATTATTATTATTATTCCCAAGGATTTCATAACCTATAAAATACAACACTGCTTTTAAGATCTTATGATTAAAATAAAGACAGAGATGTTTGTACTACATTTTTGCCAGGTAAAATGTTACTAGATTTTATGTGATACAACTTAAAAAAATACGAAATCTAACGTCACTTTCGCTGTCGGCAACCCCCTCTTAATTTAGTTGGTTTTGATCTGCGTCGGTGCGTCGCGCGCGTCGTATCTCGGGCGATATGGAAGACAATAATACGGACGTGGACATGCAAATACCGTCAACTGCGGCTGTCGGGAATGACGTTGAAAATGTTAAAGTTGGACAATTATTAAGTAGGAAGAGTGTGTGCGAATGTGTAGTGTATGCCTTAATAATAAAGGGATTTTCAACATTATTTTCAACATTAAACTTTGAGGATAAGCTTCAATTAATTATAAACGGAAGAGCAAAACCCCCTATGAAAAATTTAACCACAAAAATGAATGAATGACTTTAACAGATATCGCTGTTGTCTATTGAGAATATACTTCTCCAGAACATGTTAGAGCACCGACGTTTTTATGATGACGTCATTGACGAATTCGCAAAAAGTGATCAAAGAATCGAATTACATTACAAATATGTAAGTTTTTAAACATTGCTTCCCTTACTTAAAATGTCACCGCACGCCCCTGCAGGGTCGTCACTCTTATGTGAGACACTCTGTATAATATATTATGTATATATACTCATACAGGGACCGGCAGAAAGTTGGACACAAAAATTTAATATTTTTAAACTCTAATTACGACTAATTTAAATTTCTAGCTGCTAATCGAACAAAATTGAAGTTTAGTAGCAAATTCATGTGTTATCCGATGATAAGTCGCGCTTGCGGTATTTTGTTTTTTTGTAATACACAGGGTGGTCGAAAAAAATACAAAAAAGTTAAATTTCTTTTATTTTTACTAGGTGGCTGTGACTCTAAATCTGACATCCACCTTTGATTCCAAACAACTTTTGTAAGTAACTTTTTACCGTATTTTAAAAAATAAGGGTACTTTACTGTTGAGTTATTTTGACATTTTTGAATCTACCTCGTATAAAAAAGATATATTTAATTTTGATATGTGCGTTTTGAGTTTGAAATGATGCACCAACTTTTATCAAGAATAAAATTTTCTGAGAAATTAATAATAAAAAAGTTTTCCATTTGTGTCCAACTTTCTGCCGGTCACTGTATAACAATAGGGATGTAATAACAATAAGGATGTAAAATTGGAACCAGGATTTCATCTTGCTCTTTCCATCCATATTAACAAGTACGGACCTCGGAGCGCCACCAACTTGAAGGGTGCCAAGTTGTCTCCGCGCTGAAACCGCCGCAGGCTTATAAACGCTTACGCGGATTTTTTTTTTTGCGATGCCACTGTCGCTTGTCACAGCACCCCTACAAGTTTTTTCTCTACTCCTATATCCCCTATCTGTCCCCCACAAATCTTTGAGATTGATTTGCACAACAATTTCAGAATTTTCTTCTTTGTGATTTTTTTGCGAAGCCACTGTCTTTTGTCACGGCACCTATACAGGTTTTTTTCTATAAATACTCCTACATCCCCTAAGAGTTTCGAACAAATATCTTTGAGATCCAGATTAATTTACACAAAAAAAAATTCAGAATTTTTTTTTTTTGAATTTTTTGTGACGTCACTATCGTTTACCACGGCGTTCCTACAGATTTTGTCAATACTTCTACATATCCTACGCGTCCCCACAAAATATATTTCATATTGAGATTGACTTACACAAAAAATCTTTCTTTTAGATTTTTTTGCGACGCCACTGTTGTTTGTTACACCACCCCTACAGGTTTCTTTTATATACCACTACATCACCTATCCGTCACCCAAAAATATCTTTGACATTGAGATTGATTTACACAAAAAAAATCGAGATTTTCGTTTGTCACGGCACCTCCTACAGGATTTTTCTATATTACTACATCCCCTATGCGTCTTCCAAAAATATCTTTGAGATTAAGATTTACCCAAAAATAAGATTTTTGGGATTTTTTACGACGCCAATGTCTTTTGTCACGGCACCTCTTACAGTTTTTTTTCTATATTACCACATCCCCTATATGCGTCTTCCAAAAATTTCGTTGAGATTAAGAATGATTTACACAAAAATAAGTTTTTTTCTTGGATTTTTTGCGTTGCCAATGTGGTTACTCACGGCACTTCCTACAGGTTTTTTTCTATATTACCACATCCATTATGCGTCTCCTAAAAATATCGTTATTTTTGTGATTTTTGCGACGCCACTGTCGTTTGACATGGCACCTCCTACAGATTTTTCTATACTACTACATCCCCTATGCGTCTCCCCAAAAAAATATCGTTGAGATTTGTATTGATTTACACAAAAATAAGATTTTTTTCTTCCTTCTGGGCCCGTCTCTTGTTTCTTGTCGGCAAGGCAAATTAGTTTACGAACCAGTAAATTTAAGTAAGTTTAAAATGTAATGAGTAACGATTCACATTTTGACGATTTGTGTTATTCGTAAAAATTAAACAAACTAGTTCTGGAGTAGAAACTAGTTCAGAAGTAGAAACTAGTTCAGCAGCAGAAACAAGCTCAGAAGTAGAAACTAGCTCAGAAATAATATTTTCGAATAATATAAATGACAGCTCCAAATGTAAATTCTCCTTAGGCTTTATATCGAAATTATTTTCACATTTGCTGGAGATTCTCATACTCTAGAAATTTTCATATACAGCTGCAATAGCCTAATCGAAACGTAAACCAATCAGAATTCCAATGATCCAATAAACATGTTTTCCATAAAAGCTTTTGAGAATAGAGCAATAGGACTGTGATAAATTATATTTGTATGTATTTCTGCGAGTCTTGTATAAGAGAAAATATTCCGGATAGTAAGGAATGTCAACAACTCACCCTTACTAGCGACCTTCTGATGACGATAAGTGGTCACGTTCTTGAAGTAAACTTATAATATTGCGGCGTGATAATACGACGAAACAAGAGTTGAGTCAACTACGATGTTACTAGCTTCACGCGCACGTTCGTTCTCTTTTGTTTTACGCATGATTCTTTCACGCCAGAGGGCGTGCGAGTTCGACAAGGCTTACGATTTGTATGTATGAGAAATGTGACTTCACTGTATTTTTGCAAAACAATTAAAGAATATACAAAAATTAATTTACATTAAACACTGTCTTATGAATTCTAAACATACGGCCCACCAAAATGAATATTTTTAAAAAGTATGAAAAAATAAATAAAATAAAACACTAAATTAAGAAAGAAAGAATTTGAAAAACTAAAAATAATGAGAAGTGACGTTCTGTACTACTCAAGGAGCAACGGGCAGACCTTGACCCTTGACGACCGGTCTACCTAACAACCCCTTTGCTGTACTAAACCTTTTCAACACGACATACACCGTCCGATCCAGGGTGACAAGTTTCAATTTACGCTATTGGCCATCTTAGAGGTGGCGAATTTCCTTTTTTAATCATCACTAAAGCACCTGGCTTAATATTAACAAAACCCTCTGACCATTTAAAACGTTGTTGCAAGGTGTGAAAGTATTCCGCATGCCACCGGCGCCAAATATATCCTGCTGGATGCGTTGGAGAAGTTGCCATCTATTTAATCGTTAATATTCAGACTGCTAACATCAGATTGAGGAACACATGGCAACGGAGCAAGAGTGAGAAAATGTCCTGGAGTTAGAGCTGAAATATCGTTTGGATCAGAGCTAATGGGACAAAGCGGACATTTCCTCTTACCTTATATTTGATCACCAATCACTCGACTGAGAAGCGACTTAACAAACCACCAAAGTGGGGAGAAGCTGGAGGGTTGAAAGTCCACTCAATGTTATCTTCTGCACATGCAGTCTGCATGCATATGTTTAATTATTTTTATTATACTTCTTTGAAAACACCTTATTTTCATCTGTTTTAGCAATAATGAAAGATGGGGTTTTTCGGGCTAGCGCACGGAAACAGCGCATGGAAAAACTTTCCGTGCGCTGAATAAAAAACCCGAATATATGGCTTTAAAATAGAGTAGAAGTAAACTAAATTTAAGAAACTCTATATGCTCTCTGATATTTAACATATACCTATTTTGTAATTTAATTCGTAAGTGTTTCAATATTTAGATACATTTCTGTAATATTTTTGGCGTTTTATTCACCTTATCTGACAACAACTAATTTACAACAAAGCACCATTGAAATAATTTGAGAGTAACCATGGAAACGCATCATACATACCAAACACTATATTGTCTGCATTGTTTATTTTTTGTCAATTAAATTTATTATAAAGCCTGGTTCATACAGCTTCTTTATCTTTTAATTTTACTTTATCTTTGACAAATATTAAATGTCATTGGTCAATTCAAATCAAGGGACAAATGCCGTTGGTTATTTCTTAAAGATAAAGTAAAATTAAAAGATAAAGAAGCTGTATGAACCAGGCTTCATATGTCGATAAAATGTTTTAAGTTTCCGTTTTCAAAGAAGTATAATAAAAAATATCGTTCATTACACGTCCAGAAATAGATTTTTCCGTGCTTGTATATGACTTCCCGTGTTCGGCTGCACCTCACACGGAAATTTGTCACGCGCGCACGGAAAAATCTTTATTTCCAGACTCGTAATGAAATATATTATTCTGAGCGCCAATAAAGTTCGTACCCTGATCAGAGAAAATCAGTTTGCAAAGTTCCCGTCTGGGGATGAATCTACGAAGCGCAGCAAGGAAACACTCAGTAGAGAGATCAATCGCTAACTCTAGATGGACCGCTTTGACGGCGAAGCAAACAAATAAGCATATATTTGCATATGCCTTTTGAGATTTGGCACCTCTGTGTTTGCTGAGGGTGATGGAGAAAGAACCGGCATAATCTACTCCTACTATTTGGAAGGCTTTGGCCTGAGTTACCCTGTGAGACGGTAGATCAGCCGTGAGAGGTTGAGGGTTGAGTGGAAGGAGGCTTGACTCGAAAACAGCGTATGCATTTTGAAAGCACATGGCGAATTGTCCGGCGTGCAGACAAAATCTAAAAGGACTGAACTAAAAGATATTTAAGGCTTTGCAGACCAACATGCATATACCTTTGGTGGTACTGTTCAATCAGAAGGTAAGTAAGTCGATGTTGGCGTGGCAATAATGATGGGCGTTTTTGTGTAAAGGTTAGATTAGATTTGGCCAAGCGACCGCCTACTCGAAGAATACCTTCTTCGTTTATGAAAGGAGATAATTTTCTAAGAGGTTTTGGCATCCTTTTGGCTTTCATAGCTAAGATATATAGGGAGTTTCTAAATTATGGTGCCAACGTAATATGACAGATAGAAAATGTAATTTTGAACAAAAAGTTTCCTATAAACGTGGGACCTAAAATGCATACTGATTAAAGTACAGTTTGAAGAACATCATATTTTGGCAATAACTTCTACAGAAGTTGTACAATTGAAATGAAACGTGGTGCAGTCTTTTAGTAACTGAAGTGCAACAATTTTGTAAAAACAATTTATTTCTATCGACCAGAGGGGGAGGGGCGGGATAGTACAATGGGTTTTTTACTCATAACTTTTTTGAGGTTATCTTTTTGGTCTCGCAGGTTCATCATTTTATTTTTTATTTTGCAACAAAAGGCTACTTTTGTTTTATAACGACAAAATCAACCATTTGCGTTGAAATCGGCAAAATGTGCCCCAAAACACCTGCAAACTCCAAAATTCGAAAATAAAATTATCGCCTACTGCCCAGATTTCAAAATGTTGTAGGGATCAATCCGTTGCATTTTAAAAGCGAAAAATTTTTGATACATAGGTCATAGTTATCACTATAAATGGTACAATTATTTTTTAAGATTTGATAGCGGTAGTTGAAAATTTTATTTTTGAATTTTGGAGGTAACAGGTGATTTGGGGAACATTTTGCCGATTTCAACGCAAACGGTTGATTTTATCGTTATGAAACAAGAGTACTATTTTGTTGCAAAATAAAAAGATGCACTAAATTGATGAACCTGTGAGAACAAAAATATAACCTCAAAAAAGTTATGAGTATGTGCTACTCCGCTCCTCCGCCTCTGGTCGATGGGAATAAATTGTTTTTACACAAAATTATTGCATTTCAGTTACTAAAGGACTGCACCAAGTTTCATTTAAATTGCATAACTTCTGTAGAAGTTATTGCGATAAAGATGTTTTTCAAACTACACATTTATCACCCTGTAACTTTGTTGTTCAAAATGACATTTTCTACCTGTCACAATACGTTGGCACCATAATTTAGAAACGCCCTGTATTCTGCAAGCGACTCGTGCTGAACTCTCTTCACAAGAACCATTAATGAGTATTGGGGATCCTGCACGGGTCTCCAAGTATGAAAAGCGACGAGTTTGAGAATTTTTCAAGCTCAGTACATACATAAGCTATAATTCGTTGAATTCGAGTGAGAGATGAAAAACGAGTGAGAAGCGAATCTACCTGATCTAAAGAAACAAGTGCAACTGGAGATGTTGAAGATTCTTCTTCGCGTAGAGAAGGAAGATGAGACTTGTCGGGAGCAAACGCTGGCCAAGATTCTTTTGGCAGCAGGAGCCAGGATGGTTATGCGAAGATACCACGTAGTTCCAACAGGTGGGAGGAAGGATGCTTTGCACATGACTAACCCTGTTAGCAAAAAAGGTTTTCCGTCGGTGCGGTGATGATTTCAGCCAAGAAAGAACCACCATTGAATCTGACCAGCTATACAGACTTTGATGTTAATTTTTATCCTTAAAGATAAAAAGAACGAATGATACCAAACCAGCTAATAATATAGCTGGACGGAGTTTCAATCTAGGTAGAGGCAATCGCTTTAGAGAAGAGACCTTCGACTTGGCACAAACGAAGTAAATATTAACCTTGGAAGGTTTGGATAATGTGCGGATATAGACAACGGCAGCATAGCCCCGCTCTGACGAGTCGCAAAAAGCGTGCAGCTCGGATCCGATATGTCCTCAATCCCTTGTCGAGGAATCCTAATTTAAGTCAAGGAAGGAAGTTCTGACTTGTATTTAACACATTTGGAGGTAGGGGGTCGCCCCAATTCAAACCTAATGTCCACAAATATTGGATAAAATGTTTGGCCAAAAGTGGCAATGGAGCTAAAAACCTTAGAATATCATACATTTTTCAAGTTCTGAAAGAATGCTTCTCTTGGTACAAGGTCTATCTGTCACTTCTATCTTATACGAAAACATATCCTTGGACGGTACCTAACCATTGTAATCCAAGAATTTTTAAAACAGAATCCTTTTCAAAATCAAAAAGAGAATAAAGATCTTGACAATGGATCAAGATGAACTAGATGGTGAATAGAATTGCTTGCCCATTGGCGGATGGTGAAACCGAACTCTATGAGTTCAAGTTGCAATTTTTTGGCACATTCAAATGTTGCGGAACCAGTGACAATATCATCAACAAACACGTCAGATTTGAGACATTGCGAAGCTAATGGAAAATTACGTTCACCATCAAGAGAAAGCTGCTGGAGAGTACGAAGCGCAAGAAATGGTGAGGAAGACACACCGAATGTTACAGTTTTCAGTGAAAAATATACAACCTGCCTCCCTGACCAAACGACATAATTTCCAACCCTTCCTTTCCAAATGAATATACAATAATTATCGAACTTAATATATCCGACGAAAGCGCCTTACCCTATATTGAAACAATTAACCCTCCTTTAAGAATACTAATAGATACAGGCGCAAGCAATAAATCTATTTTAAATCCAAAAATTACCGAAAAATTCTTCCCAGAAACTATTTACCTTGAACCTTTTTCAATTAAAACATGCAACGGAGAAAATAAATGCAGATTAAGATTTAAGGCAGACAGATTCAATCACTTTCATGTATTTCCTTTTCACATTGATTTTGACGGATTAATTGATTTAAAAGATACTTAAATTTCATATTATCGGATACGAAGAAAATGTTCTGTACAATAAAAATCTTGAATTTTCCATATTTTATCGCAAAAGCCACAGCTACTTCTTAACATTGAAATAGAACCGTTCGAGATAAGACGAATTAAATTACCAGTTAACACTTATTCTGGCGATGTTTTTTTTATGCCAAAACAACTGTTTTATTCCCGAAACTCTCACAACAGCAGATAAAAGATATGCATACATAGAAATACAAAACCACTCAGATAAATGCGAAACACGGCAGCTCTAGAAATCGTAGTCATATAGCTATGCGTGGACCTTCAGTCAACGATTGGGGGCTGTGTTCCATACGTTAGGCATCTCTGCCCAGCCGGGCCGAACGTCAGCGGCGCTACGATAATTTCTATCACAGACGAAAAATCATTACAGTGCCATTAGTCGGACCCTTCGATGACGTTTTCATTCAGCAGCTGCTTTATTGTCCTTTAGAAACTTTTGAAATTCATGCCGGGTGACTTCATCATAATTTTCTATTGGCTTTTGCTTCTGGACTGAAATGACCCAGGAGTTGTAAGGTTGAGACGTCGCATTGCTAACAAGCCTATGACTTTTAACAATAAACCTGAAATATATAATAAATAGCTATATTCTTATTTCTACTAGTTTGTAAATAAGAAAAAATCCTGTTGGCCAAATTTGGCACATTTGGATATTTTTTCTTTACAACTGCTTATCAAAAGTTATCTCTCTACAGCTATGAATTCTATGTAAAAGATAAACCACAATGTTCTTATCGGAATCGAAAATATTCACAAATAAAAATGTACGGGATGTTTAAAAAGCGCGAAAAAGCGAAAAACACCCTGTATCTCCTAAACGAATCAAGATAATCAGGATGCGGTTTGCGGCATTCACTTTTTCTCGAAAATCGAGCTCTGGACACCTTTACTATTTTTTCTCTCGTCAAGCTGCTAAAACCGACTAATGGGTATCATCCTGTTACAGCTGGTGGGACAAAATTCCGAAATGTAAAAACTTTGAAAAAGTCCCAGAATAGTCTCCAGAATGTGTGAATGTGAATATTTTCATGATATTACTCGAATATTTAAAATGAGTTTTTTTTTTGAAATTATAGCTGTAAGTTACACAAGAAGATTAACTGTTTAATACAATATAATATAACTATAAAATACAATATAATATATAATACAATATAATATATATGTATGATATTTATATTTTAGCTTGTCAGTGACAGTGGGTAATAAAAAATAAACAAAAACATTTTAAGGTTATCGAGAGAAAACTAGCAAGTTTGGAAATATTCGTCGTGACTGAGTTTTAATGGCCACAAGTACAAACATACCTAATCTTTCAAATCCATCAAGTCGAAATGTGCTTACCGAGTTTCGCATGTAGTTCCGAGCAGTTATCGAATTTGTGTACAGCATCGAGTGACGCCAAAGTCTAAAATTGTAAATAAACGTTAAAAATCTATATCAGAACACAATAAATGATATTTAAGTGAAATTTCAGTTATTACAACTTAAGTTAGCCATCATAAACTACTTTGACTCAGTATCAAAGTCTAGAGAATACTATTCTCTAGACTTTGTCAGTATGTGAGGTTGAGGTGAGGTGCTAGAGTTTACAAAACCTAGGTTTCCTCGGCACAAATATTGATCAGATTTAAACGGCAATTGCATTGTCTTCGCTTCGCAGAGGGCAGCAAAGACCCCAGAATACCTAAAAATCTTATAAGATGAAGCAAATCGTGTCTCTAGACTTTGTCAGTATGTGAGGTTTCCGTGAAATCTCGAGAAAACAAATTTACCGATGTTACCTATTACTGTGAATTATATTAAATAATTAAACCAAAAATGAGATACTAATTTGTCCTCTTGATTGGTCAGGAATGTTTGTGGAGAGGCAATATTCGTAAATACCTACTTACGACAAAGTTTTCCATCGTGCTAGAGTTGACAAAACCTAGGTTTCCTCGGCACAAATATTGATAAGATTTAAACGGCAAATTAATAAACCTCAGTCTCCCGCATATATATTTTTTAACAGTGCATTGTCTTCGCTTCGCAGAGGGCATCAAAGACCCCAGAATACCTAAAAATCTTATAAGATGAAGCAAATCGTGTCTAAAAAATACTCGCCATACCTTTCTATATGACGGTTTTCCGTTCTTCCTGTTATAGTCCGGCGGTACACGACCAGTCGGATGAAACGTTTTTCAAATCCATGCCAATCATATACAGTATGTCCACGGATAGACATCCCAAGAGGACAAATGGACCAAAAATTTCATTTTACGACAAAAAGTCATTCTTGAAAAAAAAAAGTCTGCTTGTCTTTAAAAGAAGATTGGCATGGAAAAAGTTAACATTACTTATACTGGGTGACCAGAAAATTCAAGAAATGTTAATTAGCATAAGAGTAAACTACCTCTATTTGTAGAGACACTGAAGAAAGTTATAAGGAACAATTCAGCGTGGTAAGCTACTTTCGTGTGCAAAATTTCAAAGCGTTTACTATTCTGAATAACTTTTATTCGTACAATTTTGTCATACTACCTACAGAAAATTATTTAATCGAATAAAAACAAGAAAAAAATCAAAAAATCAAAGTAGGCCTAACGCTTTGAAATTATGCAAACCTAAAGTAACTTACCACGCTGAAAATAATTTCTTTATAACTTTTTCAGTATCTCTACAAATAGAGGGAGTTTACTCTTAGGCTAATTAACGTTTCTTAAATTTTCGGGTCACCCAGTACAAGTAATGTTAACTTTTTCCATGCCAATCTTATTTTAAGAATAAGCAGACTTTTTTTTATCAAGAATGAGTTTTTGCCTTAAGAGGGGGTTGCCGACAGCAAAAGTGACGTTAGATTTCGTATTTTTTAAGTTGTATAGCATAAAATCTAATAACATTTTACCTGGCAAAAAATTTAGTACAAACATCTCTGTCTTCATTTTAATCATAAGATGCATAAGAAGCATTAAGCACTGGAATTATTATTTTTCCCAAGGTTTTCATAACCTATAAAACAAAACAATGCTTGTAATATCTTATGATTAAAATGAAGACAGAGATGTTTGTACTACATTTTTGCCAGGTAAAATGTTATTAGATTTTATGCTATACAACTTAAAAAAATACGAAATCTAACGTCCAAGTTTAAAAAAAATGATAATTTATTTATTGCGCTGAAACGGATCAAGATATTCAAATGAAATTTGGTGGGTTTTAAGAGGACTAGAAAGCGCATTTTTTGACACCCGATTAAAAATTTTATGTTAATCAGTGGCGTGCATAGGGGTAATGGCCTCGATATTTTTAAGAAAATAAATGATACGCCACTCAGATAATTTAAAATAAAAATTATTTTTAAAATCCTCGTTTAATTAGTAACAAAAAAGCTCTCTTACCTTTTTTTCACAGGGGCCGCCATTTTTATGCAAAAAATAAAACAACATAATGCATATTTTTAATTTCTATTACAACAATATCAAAAACCTATCCTATACAGCAACAATAAATCAAAACAACAAATGAAAATATCCCATATGCCACAAGCCATTTCTTTTGAAAATAAAAATATTTCGAATAAAACATTTTTAGTTAGGTGCGCATAGCTATAACCATAAATAAATTATCATTTTTTTTTAAACTTTGCTCCCTGTATATCGGAAACGAAGCATTTGCGGACCTACGTTTATATAGCAGACTGTCATTATTTTTTCATGTAGAATCACCCCTTAAAGTTTGTCGCACTTATTTATTAACACCCTGTATATTATTGGCATAATTGAAAAACGTTTAGGTCCGCCGGTCTATTAAGCCGGCACGAGGCAGATGAGCACAGCCATAAGTTCCTTCTAATCTGAACCTGAGTTTCTAAAATATTTTAAGAGATTTTACATAAAAATAAAAACCTACACATAACCTACAGCGCGCCCACCCATGAAATAACAGATGGGCTTCTGGGCTGCGAAAGTCCAAAATCGCTACGAAATTTGGAAATCCTCCACACCAAAACAAAACTCAACGACGGCCGATTACACCATTTCGTTTTCGAATATCGCCCTTCAATGGGGTTCTTCTCAAATTTGGACTCGAAAAATCGAAAACTGCGTCCTGTAGAGTCCAGCATAGGTACACGTATTATTACACAGGAGTAAACGTCATAACAAGGCCTATAGGTCCGACAGGGCCGGTAGGGGCTTGTTAACAAGTGGTTCGCCGGTACTCTCTACGCCAAGGACGGTAAACGCTAGGATAAGGCCACTGTAACACTGGAATAGAATCAGCACAAAATCGTGACTGAGGTCAACACTCAGATTACGCTCTTCAAAAAATTAAAATATTAACAGATGAGAAAACGATATATTCTATTGTTAGAAATCAACAGAAAATTATGGAATATTTCTAAAAATATAGCGAAGTTCTTCAGAGCGAAACAGACATATTTTACAAATACCTACACAGTTTATTTAAGCTTAAAAGACCAAATGTTCGTAAATTCACATATAACCATTGCCTTTCTTGGCAATCTCGAAAATGCCATAACTTTTGCTAGACTACACACTGTCCATCCGGATATCTTAACTGTAAACGATCTAAATGATATTTTAAATCAGTTGACACAAATCTACACAAAAGACGCAGTTATAAATTTAAATACTTTCGATTGGTATACTATAATAAGAACAAATTGTTTCTTTGCCAAAGACCAATTAATTTTCGCCATAGAAATTCCCATTATGAATCTAAACGTTTTTGAATATTTCCAGTCCATACCAAAAATTATACCGTTGTTATTCCCTCTAAATATTAAATGGCTCTTCACTGAAATGAATAACGCAGTATATGGAATCACCATGCGAACAAATCGGCAACCAATTCATCTGTCTTTACGAACAGCTTATCACCCAAATACAAACAGACTGCATTGCCGAAATTAACGAAGAATACCTCATAATCATGACAAGAAAACAAGTGAAATCAAAGATAACTTGTCAACATTCAGAATTTGCAATACTTTCGGGGATCAAACTGATCAAAGTTCCACGAAACTGTTCAATCGAAACTGGCAATGTCAAATAAACCAACAAAGAAATAATAACTCAAAAGCATCAATTATTTGTATCTACATTAAACGTCTATACAGAGTACAAACCCAAAAAATACAAAATTTTCCAAAAATTAAACTGACCAATATATCACTAAGGATCTAAAGGACTTCAAGAAGACTATAAACTCTTTGAACCCCGTTTTACTTGAAGACGTTCAAATTGGCTCACAGACTTGGATTCATTGGCTACTGACAGAACTTATACTCGTTACAGTCCTGTCCCTTCTTCTGTATAAATTTAATAGAAGATTCATTTCACTACCAAGGCAGAAGCTCAATCAACTTCAATCGTCTCCTTCGCCTCTTTTCGACCCTGCAATCGCCGTCTAATTGAGGGAGGAGTTATATGGAAAAAAACCTGACTGTTACCAAAAATTCCCTGAATAGACATTTATAGACTTAAGCAATTTTTATCGTATAAAAGACGAAACACGTCACACGTAGACCGCGGCCAACGAAAAATACCGGCCGTGGTGCGGGGCGAACTCACGTGACTCTAGGAATTCTCATTTAGGTTAGGTTAGGCATTTTGTTGTTAATATTTTTTCGAATTGAGTGCCTAAATTTATCCAAATAAAATAATAAAATATTTACAATAATTCCAATGTATTGCATTTTTCCTACACTCTTTTACAAGTGAAGCAATGGTAAAAGTATGCAATGCTGGAAGCTGGAACTCCTAGAGTCACGTGAGTTCGCGCCGCGCCACGGCCTGTATTTTTCGTTGGCCGCGACGTAGACCGTCTGATAGTGACAGATTTAGGTGCCCCATTTTCGCATACAAGTCTCGAAGAGGGTTGAAAACCACATCGATGTTGAGTAGAATGAAGGGAAATTTACGAGTGGACCCTGGGGATAAAATATGGAAAATTCGATTTTCCTTAACAGAAATAAAAGGCGGTTGCGCATATTTTTACACGTTTTTACCAAATGGTTAATTAATAGAACCTGGATTCGGAAAACCAAAGGCTTGAGTGTTGCAGGTGGCTAAAGATTTGAAATAAGGGCGTGATCTTGTAAGGAAAAATCGGGATATTGACCGATTTTTACAAACAAGCCCATCGAAAGGATGAAAGTGTAGGTACATCGGCACTAGCCCGAAAAACATAAAAAAAAACATATTATACATAATTAACATATTATAATATATTATTTAGGAAAATCGAATTTTCCATATGTTATAAATTTCCCTTCGTTCTACTCAGCATCTAAGTACTTTTCAACCATCTTAGAGGCTTGTATGCGAAAATGGGGCACCTAAATCTGTCACTATCTGACGGCCTAACGTCTATCTGTAGGCATTAAGCCTCCGTCTTTGCTCTTGTATTTAATTTGTGGGACCAGGCTGGAATGGTCCACTGTTGTCAACAATGTAACATCTGTGGACCCGTGACATTAATTTCTACCAATTCAAAACAAAGTAAAGATAATATCAACAAATTTAATAGATACGAGGTACAGTCAATAATGTAAATACGAGAATTGACCAATAAGTTAAAGAAAAGTTAGAAAGAAGTCCATACGCCGATTCAGCAGAATCAGCGGTTATAAGTACAGCACAGTTTCAAAGCTGGGCAACAGTATGGCTCCTCAGCAACCATTCGATTACCAACCACCCTCAAGTGGTCGACTCAGGCGTAGAATACTGTGACCTGGAGGGCTGCGAGGAGGGGTTAACGGCAGTTTCCTCGCGGAGTACTGCTGGAGGTTGGTGGTTCACGCGTCAGTTGATGATTAGAGTCTCACGCTCTTAGTCTGAGGAAGGGTGCAGGCGTCAAGCGCACCACGCACGCGTCGGGCACAAACGGACATTTTGTTGCACCAGCTACACCCTGCCCGAGTAGCCAGGATGATGTTTAAATCAGTTTTGTGAGTTTGAGACAAATATTCGCAGATTTTGTATACGTCCGCAACATCTTCAGGGTTCCCGGCTAATCGTGAGGGTCAGCTGAAACCCTCCGGTGCACTATATGTGTGTGACACCAGGTATATAATGAAGAAACTGAATATAATGCGTTCTTTACTAATTTACACTACAGCTAGCAATGGAGTTCATTTCAAATCAAAAGGTACCAAACTACTCTTGCTTGCATTTTAGATTCGCTTTTCTTAAGAAAATCTATGAAAATATGCTATGTAACCTTGACAAATTAAAGAGATTAAATAAACAATAATTTTATTTTATATTGGATATTAAATTCGTTGTAACACACATTTATATGTTTTTAGATTTTGAAACAATGGTGTCTTTAACATTAAACCACCCTGTTGATTTTTTTAATCTTGTAGCGCCAATGGCGATCGCTTGCATACACCAGGTCTTTAATATAGGTAGTGTTGGCCGAGAATCGACATATTTTGATTTCAAGAACCGACTCCATGGATCCATGGGCTGGCCTTTTTTCTGGGGTACCCCACAGACATCAAACAACTCAGAGTCGAGATTCCTAACGTTTGGAGCCCTCTTATCTAACAAGCGGGAAGAAAATAGCACCACTTCGTCGTTGGTGCCATCGCATTAAATATTAACATAATGAACTTAATTTTCTTTGTATACTCATTCTCACTTTGAGAGATAACATTCCGACCGAAAGTTGTATTTTTAAAACGATAGATAGATAAGCAATGGAAGTCGAACAATAGAGTTTTTGTCATCATTTCACATTTCCTACAAACTTAAAAAAAATATATCTGCCTGGACCCTAATATCTGTGTAAATTTAAGGTTTGCAAACAGCTATATGCATTAACAGATTTAGATCCAATCGATAGGGTTGACTTGAATGTTCTTAGAGAAGCTATGGGGGTGATGCAACATCACGATGCTATAACAGGAACGGAAAAAGAAGCAGTTGCGCGTGATTATGCCAGGATATTGTCTGAAGGTTTTGCAGAGTGCGAATTTGTGGCTGCCACAGCATTAAGGTAGGTACCTAACCTATCAATAAGGATATCATTTTTTAAAAGTAGCTTGAAACTATACCCAGTTTTTTGTCAGATAGGTACCTACATATACCAAAATCGCTGTGATTTTTTTGCCTTACGTTAAAATATTTTGGTGTTTACTCATTTAAAAACGTCTCTGATGTCACTTATTTGGAAATAGGGTACATTTGACAACTTGGCCAGTCCAAATTTTAAGTCCATGACCTCTCTAGCTGAAAAATTTTGAACAAGGTTATCTTACAATCACCAAGATAAGGTAAAATAACTAAAAATAAACAAATTTGACAGATAGTTCTATAGTCCAGCAGTGATGACAGATTTATTTAAAACATTTTATATGGATACATTTTGTGCTCCATGGTATAGACACTTATCAACTGCGATACACGTTTGCCACATAGGTACTTGTGTCCCCGGATAAGTGAAATGACTCTTGAAAAACCGAGTTAAAATTTGAGGTTCTTTCAGCCTTGCTTGTTTAAAAACTAGTTTGTGAATTGTATATGCGAAAATCACGTATTTCGTAGAAATTTTGATAAAACAAATTTACCAGTAATGTGAACTTTTTGTAGGTTTTACGACAAAATTTCACTAAGGAAACTTGTTCAGAATAAAAAACTAAGTAGGCCTGTCAGATGTCAAAAGTCTAGAAGTCTACTTTGGTTTGTTGGCCTTCTGCCCACTTTTTTAAGTGCTCTTTTTTTAGCTTTTATGTCAATCCTACTCCTACTGGTTATTAAGGAAACTTGTTCGCGGTGAAAAACTGGATAGTTGTGAAAAATTTAAAACGTACAAAAATCGAAGTAGATTGAAACTTTTAAAACTTTTCACACCTACCCACTTTTTCCTTATGGAAACATTTCATTATTAATGTTTCGACGTGAAAAAAGGGAACTTTTTGTAATTACTCAGTGTTTCATTTTTAACAAGGTTTCTCAATAACATTTTGTCGTAAAACCTACAAAAAGGGCACTTTACTGTTGTGGAAAATATTATTTTCAAAAATTTCAAGGCATACCTACGTGATTTTTAAAAACTAAAAATTGTGCTTCAAATTAGTTTCAAAACAAGCAAGACTGAAACCCCAGGGTGTCCCAGTTGTAAACCACAATAATTGAAATTGAAATAGAGGATATAAAATTTTATTTTGAACAAAAAAGTTTATATGAACACGGGTTCGGAGATGCTTTATAAAAAAGATACAGGGTGTTGAAATTTATTTTTTTAAACGGTTTTTTAATAATATCTCAAAAACAACAGATGATATTAACTTTAAATTTGACACACAGTATTCAGGTATAAAATGCAATAAACTGAAGCTACCAGCGCTTCGTTGTCCAACCAATGGCGTACGGGAAGGTAGGATACGTCCCCTTTTCAAAAATATTTACTACGCCCATGGTTCCTCTGTAAATTCGACAGCATTTTTTAATTGCCCAGTCATTTTTACATAAATAATGTCTCATGTCAATTCTCCATAAAACTATTGGATTTTGCGCAAACCAAGCAAGTCCAAGTTGCTGCACAGAGAAAGTGATAACTTCGGGAATGTTTTCAATTCTGTATTTAGAAAGCGACACATTTTGGGGCCTACGTGTATAAGCACTTTTTTACTCTTTTAATGAAAATAATTCATTGCCAAGGTTTGACAGCAATAGACAAATTATTAATAAATTAATTTAAAAAAATGGCTCGTCCAAACGAAATAGAAAAAATAAACCTATTCCTTTCAAACCTTGGTAATGGATTTTTTGTACTTAAATGCCAATAAAGTCCTTATACCTAGGCCCCAAAATTTGTCGTTTTCTAAATACATAGTTGAAAACATTCCCGAAGTTATCACTTTTACTGTGCAGCAACTTGGACTTGGTTTGTTTGCTCAAAATCCAGTAGTTTTAGGGACAATTGACGCGAGACAAATTTTATATAAAAATGACCGGGCAATTAAAAAATGCTGTCAAATTTACCAAAATCACATGGGCGTAGAACTTATTTTTAAAAAGGTGGAATATCCTACCTTCCTGTACGCCACTGGTAACTTCAGTTTATTGCATTTTTATTAAAAAACCGTTTAAAAAAATAAACTTAACACATTGTATCTTTTTTATAAAACATCTCCGGACCCATGTTCAAATGGACTTTTTTGTTCAAAATAAAATTTTCTATCGTTTATTTCAAAATTGTGGTTTACAAATGCGACACCCTCTATATGGTGGTGTTTAAAAATCAGTGACATCAGAACAGTGCTTCTAACAGGTACTACCTAGTTAAAACATTTCAAAAATAAATTATAACAAAATTGAAAGGCATTCTGAATGTAAAGCCTATTTATTCCAAAAAAATTATCATTTAGAAGAAAACGTTACCAAGTTACAGGGTAATCTAATGAAAAGGCCGACCCTTAAGGCGGAGTTACACGATGCCAGTAACTTGTACAAGTCACTAAAATCCAGTATTAGATTTTAGTAATGACTTAATGTAGACAGTTATTTTAGTTCTAAAATTTAGCGCTGGTTTTAGTAATGATTCTAGTCCAGTGAATAGAAAGCAGTTCTATTTACTGGCGCAAGTGGCTACCCCCACTCCCACTATCTTGCTAAGGAACCTATGTAGACATCTTTTTTAGTTGTGATTCCACCGTTTGGTTTTAGTCACAATTGATATAAAATTTTAAAAAGTGCCCAAAATGGAGGGAGGGCACCACAGTACAATTTTTGGAATTATAATAGGAATTAGGAATGACTTTGGTAGATAAAACTTGTAATTTAGTGAAATTTACATGATACCATGCATTTTTTCTTAAATAAAACACATTTCTGCCTCTAATTCATAATTTCAACTTTCAAACAACAAACTTGTTATAAGTGCCCTCTGCTAAGGACTATAAAAATAAATACAGGGTTAACTATCACTTAGTACAAAAATTTTTATGGCAGATAAAGAAAAATTAGACTTGCCAAAATAAATTTTCAAAAATTTTCTAACATTTGTCTTAAGCCTAAAAAAATTTTTTTTCAAATTGTATTAAACCCCTCAAAAAACGCCGCCTATGGACGCCCGCGCGACATGTCTAAAAATTTCGCGTATGTCAATAGCGCGGCGTTGCCACGTCTATCAATTTATCCGAGGATTCACCACAAAATTTCGATTTCCTTTTAAAAACGATTACTTTCTAAGGAACATGTAGAATGCCTATGAAACACCTACCTTACTGACATTTCCAGGATTGTTTGCACCATTTTCTGTTTTCTTGCTTTTTTACATTAAAAGTCACACAACACAACATTCACATTTTCTAAATCTGTTGGGGATCTCTTGGTTTCCCTCTGCTATTCCTTTTGTTTGAAGCGAGGTACTCAGCCTGACGACCACGACGAGGTAGATCCCCTCCGCCAGGAAAACCCCGAAGGGTAACCAAAAAATCACAACTGCACTAGCACACATTGCACATGCAAAGCACTACAGTAGCTGTTCAAAGAGGCCGCCGTTAACTTCGATGCACAAATTCACTCGGTTAACTAAAGAAGTCCGGATACGTGCAAAAAGTCCATGATTATTCCGGATTTGAACAGCTGCACCTTCAATTCGTTCACGTAACTGCTGCTCGTTGTCGATTTCCTGCTCGTACACAATCGCCTTCATGAATCCCCAAATACAAAAATCCATTGGATTCAAGTCTGGTGATCGCGGCGGCCATGCAATGGGCCCTCCTCTTCCGATCCAACGGTTGGGGCATTGGTCGTCTAAAAGTGCACGAACAGGTCTCGCAAAATGGGCTGGTGCACCATCGTGCATAAACCACATGTCATGCAGTACTTGTAGTGGCAAATTATCAAACAAAACATTTGTCAGAAAATACAAGTATCGTTCAGCGTTTAAATTTTCCGGTAGAATGTATGGTCCAATTAATCGATCTCCATAAACTCCTGCCCAAACATTGATGGAAAACCGACGTTGGAAATTAAACCGCCGAACAGCATGTGGGTTCTCATCGGACCAAATATGGCTGTTGTGTCTAAAAAAAAACAACAAAAATTAGAAATATTCACAATTTTGGCGAAGGCGTTAGGATTGACATAGCCAATTTTATAATAAATAAAAAAGATAATATGGAAGAGAGAAAGCTATAAGTAAGTAAAAATTTACATACGTGTAAACCCCAGCACGTGTGAAGCAGCATTCGTCTGTCCAAAGAATGTTGAAAACAAAGTTTGGGTCTTGGGCGATTCGATCACGTAGCCAAGTGCAGTAGGTCATTCTCACCGGAAAATCATTTGCTTCTAATGCTTGGACCTTTTGTATGTGATAAGGGTGAAGGCCGTTTTCCCTTAGAATCCTCCATGCCTGTAAATAATTTTATTGTTACATTTTAAATTTTATGTAGGTATTAGGTGCAAGCAAAGACAATCCCATCACATGGGATAGTCTTTGGTAGAAGTCAGTTTTATTGGTTTTATTTTACTTGCCTTGTTCTGAGATATTCCCAATCTCCTTGCAATAGCTGTAGTGCTTATGGAAGGTTGCTCGCCCACCCCTTCGAGCTTGCAAAACACCAGTGTTTCGCATACGTTGTACAATGTTCACGAAAGTACGTGGGTTAGGCATATTTGCCCTGTTAGGAAAACGAATACGGTATTCTGCTGCAGCTCGATGTGCACTTTCATCGCATCTCCCGTACATTATAACCATGTCCGTTAACTCGGCGTTCGAATACTCCGGCATTTTCACAAAGACGCTGAACGATTTGCCGCGAAAATCAAGACCAAACTGGGAAATAACGCCATGTTACATTCGCAAATGCCCTCCGTCGGCTACTAGCCAAACTTGAAAAGGTTTGTTCCAACAGGACCAATAACCGTGCTCAAGCACGTTCAGCGCATGCGCACTACCCCACTGGCTGTTCCAACTGAATTATGTACCTACCGACACGGGACGATACACGCACTGTTCCAGCCGATTTATGGATCATTTGTGTATCGTCCTTGTACGATAAAAAAGGTCCCTGGTCTAAAGCAATAACCGCGTGTACTGACATGCGCAGTGTATAGTCATGTGACAGAGATAAACAATAACCTCATATTTTTGTTTTTACGTAGATGGTTTTAAATCGATGGCTGGGATCGTGTTTTTTATTTCTTGTTGGTTTTTGGCTTGTTGGGTAGGGCGGGGAATCGTTGAACAATAATTTTTTAGAGTAAAGAGTGAGGTTAGCCCACCGAACATTCGGTTAGCCACATATTAAACACGCAGGTTAGGTGCGGTCACAAAACGTGATTTGGTCGATTTGATTCACAATCCGTTCCATCTGAAATTTTCTTTGGGATCGCACATGAACGGTGCAAAACTAGCGCATGCGTTCTTTAAGGGTTATCATCTAGTTCATGTACAGTTCTGTGACGGTACGTAAATTCGAGTTGGAACAAATGATCCCAAAGAAAATTTCAGATGGAACGGATTGTGAATCAAATCGACCAAATCATATTTGTGACCGCACCTAACCTGCTTGTTTAATATGTGGCTAACCGAATGTTCGGTGGGCTAACCTCACTCTTCATTCTAAAAAATTGTTCAACGATTCCCCGCCCTACCCAACAAGAAATAAAAAACACGATCCCAGCCATCGATTTAAAACTATCTACGTAAAAACAAAAATATGAGGTTAATGTTTATCTCTGTCACACGACCATACACTGCGCATGTCAGTACACGCGGTTATTGCTTTAGACCAGGCACCGTTTTTATCGTACAAGGACGATACACAAATGATCCATAAATCGGCTGGAACAGTGCGTGTATCGTCCCGTGTCGGTAGGTACATAATTCAGTTGGAACAGCCAGTGGGGTAGTGCGCATGCGCTGAACGTGCTTGAGCACGGTTATTGGCCCTGTTGGAACAAACCTTGTATGTACAGTTAGTTGCCTAGCTAGGAAGTTATGAAATGACGAACGGGGCAACGCGGAGCAGTCGAAAAAACGTTTCATAGACTCGACCGGGCCGATACGTCGCTTAATTCATACCGCCGAGGCTTCAGAACAATAAATCCTTTATCTATGCTTCAGAAGAGGTTAGATGGTGGACAAGAATTCATCAGAGGAGCTCCGGGGGTATTAAGGGAGACGGCTTGTGGTGTCGCGGTAATGAGCTTTCCGCGAGAGTAGGAACCGGTCCGGATACGAGCTAAGGTAAGGGGAATCTAATAGCGCTGCATCTGTACAGATTCAAATCGATTGTTATTTATGTATTTTTTAAATTTGTTTGAGTAAAAAGGTATTTTCACCGTTCCTAAATCAACGGCAACACCGCGGAAAATCACTTCAGCTGTCAGTACCTTCAGAAGCCAAATTGGATGACGTCATTAAAGGCGGGGATTTACAGGGAAAATAGGGGTCTTTACCCGTTTTTTTAAAGATCGTAAAAAAAATCTAAAAATATTTTTCTATGTTTTCTTAAGCCATCCTGCGCACGTGGTAAAATTTTTTGTACTAAGTCATAGTTAACCCTGTATAGTGAAATAATTAAATTTACCTTATTTTAGGTTGAGTTACTTGAACAAGAACTGGAACTTGCTTTTAGTGCAGGATTCTAGTGACTTGTACAAGTTACTGGCGTAGTGTAACTCCGCCTTTATATACAGGGTGTTCCTAAATATCATGTACATACGGAAGGGGGTAATTCTTTGGCCCATTTTAAGAAAAAAACTTCATATGAATGTATGTCGTAAACGTCCTAACTTTTGAGATACAGGGCGTTGAAGTTCATTTTTTTAAATTGAATTTTGGCTACATCTCCCGAAATAATCAAGCTGCTGAACTGAAATTTGGCACTGCTATGTTTTTGGGGATGGAGAATAAGCTGAAAATGTCAATTTCACCGTATCTCACAGAGGGCGCCACTTGCGCTGTTTTTTGATCACGCTTTTACGCGTAACTTTTTTGAGGTTATCTTTTTGGTCCTGCAGATCCATCACTTTAGTGCATCTTTTCATTCTTCAAGAAAAATGTATTCTTGTTTCATAACGATTAAATCAACCGTTTGCTTTGAAATTGCCAAAACGTTCTCCAAAACACCTGTTGATTCCAATATTCGAAACATAAAATTTTCACCTACTGCTTTCAAATGTTACAGATCAACTGTACATTCAAAATGATGAAAAAAATGCCAAATGGGCATTGCCCAAAACACCATTGGTTTTCCTGAAATAGAGTGTCCAAATTTTGTCAAATTCAATCCTTTCCATTTTGAAAGCGAATAATTTTTGGTACAATATTCATAGGGATTTTTTTCTCAGTTTAAATGGTACAGTTGATCTGTAACACTTGAAGGTGGTAGGTGAAAATTTTATGTTTCGAATATTGAAGTCAACACGTGTTTTGGAGAACATTTTGGCAATTTCAAAGCAAACGGTTGATTTAATTGTTATGAAACAAGAGTACCTTTTTCTTGCAGAATGAAAAGATGCTCTAAAATGATGAACCTGCAGGACCAAAAAGATAACCTCAAAAAAGTTACGCGTAAAAGCGTGATCAAAAAACAGCGCAAGTGGCTCCCTCTGTGAAATACGCTGAAATTGACATTTTCAGCTTATTCCCCATCCCCAAAAACATAGCAGTGCCAAATTTCAGTTCAGCAGCTTGATTATTTCGGGAGATGTAGCCAAAATTCAATTTAAAAAAATGAACTTTAACGCCCTGTATCTCAAAAGTTAGGACGTTTACGATATACGTTCATATGAAGTTTTTTTCTTAAAATGGGTCAAAGAATTACCCCCTTCTGTATGTACATGATATTTAGGAACTTCAGAAAAAAAGTTTCATATAAAACTTGTCCAACACAATAATACCTTTTCAAAGGCCTTATCAGATATTCTTATAAAAAGAGGATCAAACCAAGGTTAACATTTTTTAAATATGATTTTATCTACCTAATATGTACACTGTGTCCCGTTTTTCATGTATATACCCTTGAAAATCTAAGTAGGCTGGGGGAATTGAACGTGTGAATTTTTTTATAGATATGTCCCTGAAAGGTCATCATTTGGGAAGTATTGGTTTGACCTTGCCGCGAAATCCTGGCCTACTGCGATTTTTTAAAGGGGTGCGTTTTTCGAAAAACCATATTATAGCATAGGTGCCCAGTGCCCAGTGACATAAAGTTGGATTTATAAATAAATAATACTGTCTTAGAAAGTTTTGTGTGGCTTAATTGTGGCTAGTCTATGAAAACTTTCGTTGTTGGATGCTTTTTCTTTTTAGTTATTCCGAAAGCCGACCATTTCGCGTAGTGCAAAAAAATTATAGATACTGTCTTTTTTTTGTAATTTAATCGCGAGACAAATTTGTAAAACGCGCGAAAAAAAAGTGTCCGACAAAAATTTTTGGTCGTTAAGGGTGTCCACCAACTCAAACATATCCAATTCACGAGATAAGAAAAATGTTGGATAACGAGCTAATTTTTTCAGGATTACTTAATAAAAATATATGTAGAATATAAATATCCAATTGTCCGACAAAATACATATTCCGATTTTCCAGTCCGACGCGGAAAAATCATCGGTTTCAGGAAGCCAAAAATTTTATGAATAACTGTCGGACAAAAAAATAATCATGTATGTAATACAAGTACTTCATATGTAGTATAAGTGTCCTTCCTACCTTTGAGTGAATTATTCCTCATTCAACGGTCCGACAAATATATCGCGACCTATCAGCAGTCCGACAAGATTTTCGATCGATTTTTAACAATTTGAACAGCAACTCAAAACATAATTTATTATGTGTATTCATTAATTGTGATAAAGTTTTATAACCTATTATAAATGGACTGAGGAATGCGTAAATAGTTAATAATATGTATTTAACTAAATAATATAAATAAATTTTTAATCAAACAGTTTACAAATAATATTAATAATTCTTACTTAATAAAAAAATAACGAGGAAAATAATAAGTAGGCAAAGAAAATATCGGTTTCACTCTTATTTCCACAACGGTATCCCGCTTTGTATTTCATCTTCAGATTCTGAAAAATTGTTTATTTAAGATTTAATAAAATTTTATAAATAAAAAATAAATAAAAGAAAAAACCGAAATTCATACCTGTTTTCATCCGAACTTAATTGCTCATCGGTATGAGAAGAATGTATCTCATCCTCGCTATACAGGGTGTCCGGTTAGTATGGGGCAATCGCGCGGGAGCAGGTAGGGGACGTCAAAATATTATGGGGGGCATTATCACACATAGTGCCAACCAAAGTGTATTTTTGGTGTTTGTTTTTAAAATTACTAGGTTTTTCAAAAAAAACAATGCTCAACTCAAGTAGGTACTACATTATAGATATTATTGCGCATATTTCGACAAAATATCAGCCAAATCTGATGTCTTGTTTGCGAAAACAATATACCTGAAATGTATTTTCTTCTTCTTCTCTGATATAAATTTACCAGAAACTTTAGATAGATATATTGTTTTTCCAAACGAGACATCAGATGTGGCTGATTTATTGTCCAAATATGCGCAATATAATGCAGTATTTGAGTTGAGCATTAATTTTTTGAAAAACATAATGATTTTCAAAATAAATACAAAAAACTCACCTGGGTTGGTAGTATTTAATGTCATGTTGGTAGTATTCAATGCAAAGAGTTTATGTCACCTTAAAATAGTTACTGAGATACAGGGCGCTGTAGCTCTTTTTTTGAAATTAAATTTGGCACTGCTGTGTTTTTAGGGATGGAAAATAGGCTGAAAATGTCAATTTCTACGTATCTCACAGAGGACGCTACATGCGCTGTTTTTCGATCTTGCTTTTACTCAGGACTTTTTTGAGGTTGTCTTTTTGGTCTTGCGGGTCCATTATTTTAGTGCAACTTTTCATTTGGCAACAAAAGTGTACTCTTGTTTCATAATGATAGAATCAACTGCTTACGTTGAAATTGACAAAACGTGCCCCAAAACATCTGTTAACTCCAACATTCGAAACATAAAATTTTCACCTACCGCTTTAAAATGTTACAAATTAACCGTGTCTTCTTGAAGTGAGAAAAAAATACCTATGACCTATGACCAATGTACCAAAAATTATTTTCTTTCAAAATGAAACCTATTGAATTTGATAAAATATGGACATCCTATTTCAAAAAAACCAATGGTGTTTTGACCAATGCCCATTTGGCATTTTTTCTTCATTTTGCATGTACAGTTGATCTGTAATATTGGAAAGCGGTATGTGAAAATTTTATGTTTCAAACGGTGAAGTTAACAAGTACAGACCTCGGAGAGCCACCAACTTGAGGAGTGCCCATTTGTAGCCGTGCTGAAACCACGGCAGGCTTACAAGCGCCTATGCACAATCAATACTCCATTTATTAAAGCCTGTTTTCAAATAACAATTTTCGTCCAACAAATCCTCAATAAATCTTACCATTTATTTTTGTGTCATTTGTGGGCAAAACTAATTGCTACTTTATCAGAATTTAAAACAATGCCACGGTTTAATGGATGTTCTCTTAGTACCCACCGAAAAATGTGCCCATTTTATTGTAGCGAGCCGTGGCCTCGAATCCTGTACCTTCAAGTTTTAGGTATTTTTTTCCCAACATACTACATTGGAAATCTTGGAAATTTCTTGCGAGGTATCGGTATCTTGCACATTTTTCACATTTTTAAAATTTTCTAGTATGCATGACAGCTATAAATAATAAAATTTAAGTATTAAGAGAGCATACAACAAACCACGGTTTTTTTCAAATTCTGATAAACTAGGTTTAAAGCAATCAGTTTTGTTTTTTCATTAGGTAATAATTTTTTTTGGTAACTCTTGAAACAAAAAAGTTAAATGTCGAAGAAATTTCGGCGATTTTCGGGATTTTGAAAAATATCTCGGAAAGTAGGCCATGGATCTCAAGTGTGTTTTTAAGCAAAGATTTTCTCGAGTGGCTCTTCTTAAATAACCACCCGTATTTTTGTCCTTAACTTTCGAGAATATAAATTCTGAAGCTAGATTCGGATTCTCCAGAGAAAACTCCATCATCCTGATTTTAAGCTGGTAATTTCATTTCAAAAACTAAGGACTTTATTTGAGACACCTAATATAGGTACCATGCAAAAGTTTCTCTTTTTGCTATGCGAAAAACACAATTTTATTATACTTAAAAAAATTGTTATTTGTGTAACTAGTGCAAAAAGTGCACCTCGAGACGCAGTCGAGGTAACTGATGGACAAACTTCATTTCCAGTATTTTTTTGAAATTTGTTTTCTTCATTGCCTGTGAAGGTCTCAGGTTCTTCACATAAAACTCTTTCGAATTGTTGTGAAGTTTCCGGTATTGGTACTTTGTTCACCTTCCAGAATTTGAGCAGCTACCTATTTCAGTTTTTTTTAGAAATTGAATTTTTACTAAAAGTATTTATACCAACAGGTTGAGCGGAGCATTTTCCGTTATAATATCTTATAAATAATCTAGTGTGACTGGTAGACTGGGGACGAAGGGATGCATTTTTGCGATACAATTCAACAAAATTAAAACTTTTAATTTTACTGCTTATTACAAATAAAGATCGAGGTTTGTTTGTCTTGCTATCGGGCATTTTCATAGTTATGATAGAATCCATGTCGTTAATATCATTTAATGGTAATTTCTGTAACTCGTCTCTGCGGCAATGCCAAATAGGTACTTACAATGCAACTATCTATAACAATACACAAGTAGGTATAAAGTTAAAAATCGGCCAAGTGCGAGTCGAACTCGCACACGAAGGGTTCCGTACCACCGTACAATCTCTAACACTACAAATTTTTAAAAAATACTTTAGTCAAAAATAAAAAAATAAATAAATAAAAAAGTTTCCCCAGAGCATGGTTTCGAACGCCGGACCTATGGGTTATGAGCCCAGGGCGCTTCCACTGCGCTACCTCGCTTGTTGAGAAATATTAGTTAGGTAGCCGTGTCATCATCATTGTTAACAAAAATCGAAACAACTATTACATTACCTTTATTTTACTTTTATTATTTGTTGTTATAGTGGCCATACCTACACACTCTGTGAAAATTTCAAGTGTCTACCTATTACGATTCAAAAGATACAGCGGTATAAGGCACAGTTGGTGTCCCGTGGGGTTTTCTAAAAGATTTTACATAAAAATACAGCGCGCTGGTACCTGAAAAAGTCACATATGGAATAACAGATGGGCCTCTGAGCCCCCAAAGTCCAAAATTGGTACGAAATTTGGAAATTCTCCACACAAAAACAATACCAAATGTCAATCGATGTTTACGAATAAGTATCGGGGGGCGGGGCTTGCGCGTCGGCTACGATGTATGGTACCTATACACTATGATCCCGGGGACCTCGCCAAATCGCGAAAAAAAGGCGGCCCAAACGGCCGAACGGCTTTTTCGATCGGGGTGCACTCTAGCAGGCGAGAGGCCCGTATCCTTCGGCGGCCCTACGCGAAAATTGAACTCGACCGGCGCTCCCCCTTCCAACCGCTAGCCATTTCTACCGAAAAAAACGGGGAAAAAATTACGGGTTCCGAACGGCTCTCCCGATTCGGACGCCCTTCAATGAGGTTATTCGTTGTTCCCTTTGAGCTCGGACGGCCGTACGCCAAATTTGGGCTCGAAATATCGAAAACTGCGTCCTGTAGACGAGAGCGTAAGTACACGTATTACTACACAGGAGCGGGAGCCATAACAAGGCCTTTGGTCCGGCAGGGCCGGTAGGCGCTTGTTAACAAGTGTTTTGTAGCACGTTTTCCCAATTTCAACCTAAAAGGTTGATTTTATTGTTATGAAACAAGTATACCTACACCTTTGTTTGCGCACATGAAAAGATGCACTAAAATGATGGAAATGCAAGACCAAAAAGACAACCCGAAAAAAATTACGAGTAAAGGCACGATTCAAAAACAGCGCAAGTGGCGCCCTCATCCTGCAAGACACGTAGAAATTGACATTTTCAGCATATTTTCCATCCCAAAAAACATAGCAGTTCCAAATTTCAGTTCAGCAGCTTGATTATTTTCGGAGATATTGCCATTATTCAATTTCAAAAAAGATCTACTACGCCCTTTCTAATATTTTGACTTCCTCTATCTGCTCCCGAGACATGGCCCCCTACTTACCGGACACCCTGTATATATTTCATCTTCAGATTCTGAAAAGCTATTTATTTAAGATTTAATAACTATAGATAAAAAAATAAATAAAATTTTTAAAAAAGCAACTTTGAATATCACACCTGTAATATTTTCAGATTTAGATATATCTTGGAATGAAGGACTTTGAGGCCCATCGAATCAATAATGTTTGTATTTATCATTAATTAATAATTAATGTTAATGTTAATAATGATGTTACACCATATACTGCATATACATATATAGGGTGTTTCAAAATTCAGTACAAAGATTTTAATTGCGTATTTTTGAGGTAAAAATAAGACTTTTCTCCTTATAAACATGTGTCCTAAAATGCAGCCGCTCCGAGCTAAAAACAAGTGTAGACCCCCTAAATCCCCCCCAAAATTAGGTTTACGTCATTTTTGAGGCAAAAAATGAATAGAGCGCCTAAAGGAACAAGGGTTTGCAAATTTCCAGGATTTGATTTGATGAGTAAATATAGGCACTGTTCACTGACACATGTTTATAGGGAAAAAAGTCTTATTTTAGCCTCAAAATTACTCCTTCAAAATCTTTGTACTGAATTTTGAAACGCATGTTGCATGCGTCAAGTCAAGATTTGTTTTGCTTATATTTTTTATTTATATTTTCGTGTTTTCAAACATAACTGAAAATAACATTTGTACATGTTTATTTCCGAATAAAAAAAAACAAATGATTTTTTTGTATCGATATTTTAGATATCGATAAGAAAGTCACAAAGATACTCTCAGTGCGCACTGAGTATAAAAGTGCATGTAAATCGAAAACGCTTTTAGTTTCCAGGGGTGTACAACTACTAAATGAAATAAAACATTTTCCTCCTTTTAAGCATAAGGTAATGTTTTACCTTCGGACAACTTATTCATTGTGTTTAATACTTCATTTCAAGGCAATAAATCGAAATAAGAAATTGTTATTCATATTTTTTTTGACTTCATGAAACCGATGATTTTCCCGCGTCGGACTGGAAAATCGGAACATGTATTTTGTCCGACAATTGGATATTTATATTCTACATATTTTTATTAAGTAATCCTGAAAAAATCTGCTCGTTATCCAAAAACTTTTTATCTCGTGAATTGGATACGTTTGAGTTGGTGGACACCCAATTAAAACAGTATCTTTAAATGTTGTTGGACTACGCGAAATGGTAGGCTTTCGGAAAAACTAGGATGCAAAAGCCCCCACTAAGCCCACTACAAAAGTTTTCATAGAGAAAAAAAGTGGTAGACTAGTCGCAATTAAGCCACACAAAACTTTCCAAGTCATTATTTATAACTCCAACTTTAGGTTGCTGGGCACCTATAGATACTATTAGGCATTTTTTATTTATAATCTGACAGCGTTAATCAGGACACACCGAGACCCCCATATACCAAATTTGAACAAAAAATATACAGGGGGTTCCATTCTGCTGCCAAAGTTAAGTTGAACAGTTCTGCTGTCAAAGTTAAGTTGAACAGTTGAACGATCATCAGGACCATTCACAGTGTTGATGTGCAAAGATCCAATAAAAAATATACAAGGTGTTCTTCTCTGTGTCAACTCAAAATGCTGAATTTTTTTATACTTTATACGTGTCAAAAATCGAGTATATTAAAACTACCCCAGGCACTATAAACGAATTAAGTCTAAAAATACAGAAGCCTGCAAGTCAGTAAGTTCATATCAGTTAAGGTGGCTGGTGTGCCACAACAGGAAACGCACAGAAAATGTATCATCTTAGGCAGTGACTTTGTGACAAAGGTCCAATAATACTTCAAATGTTTTTTATTTGTTAGTTGGCATTTGGTAAAAAATAAAATTACTCCCGTGTTTAGTAAGATTTTCAAAAATTCCACAGCATTCATGACCTGTAGGTATAAAGGTTCATAAAAATTCAGCATTTCGAGATGATCCAGAGAAAAATATCCTGTATATATTCTTGTATTGAATCTGTGCACATCAACACTTTGAGGGGTCGTGGTGATCGTCCAACTGATTCGAAGTAATTCCATGGCACATTATTTGAACCCTCTGTATATTTTTTGTTCAAATTTGATATCTGAGGGTTTTGGTGTGGCCTGATTAACGCTATGGTGTCAAATTTTAAATAAAAAATGTCTAATATGGTTTTTCGAAAAACGCAGTAGGCCAGGATTTCGTGGCAAGGTCAAACCAATACTTGGCAAATGATGACCTTTCAGGGACATATCTATAAAAAATTCACCCGTTCAATTCCTCTAGCCTACTTAGATTTTCAAGGATGTATACCTACATGAAAAACGGGACACAGTGTACATATTATTTTATTACATACATATTTAAAATCTGCTGCTTTGTGATTTCAAGTACAATGTTTAATATGTTATTTTTAATTTTAATATGTTATTTAATAGATATACAGGGTGATTTCGTTTTATTTGCACAAACTTCGAAGATCGCTAGAACTTCAGAAAATAAATACGCTCGGTTTATCCAAACACTAATAATTGACGCTTTATTTTCCGTTTAGTAATGCCATTTTATAGCGGCTCGGAAATGAGTAGAATGAGTGGGCGCTATTAGATCCAAAACGTGTTAGACAGAGAAAAGTGATCATCTTTGACATTGACCAGGACCAATGAAATCGGCTCGTATGGCACGTGACACGCATATTCTTAACTGGCATTTCTAGAGGTGTCTGGTGAACAATATGTAAGAATATATCCTTACCGAGAAATCAAATAAGTAGGCATAGGGCATAGGTAATAAATTCGACGTTACCACTACTTTAAATATTACAACCAGGATAGGGAGAGAAACGAACGAATAGCAAATGGGATGTGATTATAATAAAATATTATAATCGGGGAATGAAGTAGTGTGAGGTGGTGGTGGTGGGATGAAGCAGGGGCAAATTAATAACTGTAGAAGCGGCATCATGCCTCCACTGATGAGGGATCCCCACCTAATCCATTAGTAGGAAGAACAAGAGTGGATATTCTTTTAAGTTTCAGTTTGTTTCCTTTGCTGTATATTTTAGGTTTAATTGTGCAGTTTGCTTTCACATCCAGTAAATTTGTCTGCAAATGAGTGCTTAGCGTGTGCTTGAAACAAGTGACTAAGTGACACATGACAAAAACAAAAGTACAAAGACTGTGGTTGTAAGAAAAGGGAATTAGTGGTAAATATAAAAACCTACTTATTATTTTTGACTTTATCATATGACTTGGTATTTGGTGTTTTAAGATTTTAACCTTAACCATCTTTTTGTAGTCAAGCCGGGACTTAAGATTAATAGGTAGTCAATTTTGATTTGACTTAGAATTTGACAAGATTTAAATATTGGTTTTGAGTTTTATTTATGGAGCAAATACTGTATCGATTTTGTTTAGAAATACCCAGAGATAATTGTAAATAATCAAATTTGTTGGCGAATATAATAAATGATTATAGCCTAACACAAATTGTGAGTGAGGATACACGAGTGGGGTCCAGTAGTAGTAGTATCTTGGATGTGGCGCTGGTAAATAAGGATGTAAAAGTGTCTAGGGTTGGTGTGGTTAGCATGTCTAATGTATCTGATCATCATTTGGTTTATTTTTGCGTTGAATCCGCGGTCGAATCGAGAAAGAAGCCAAAGTACGTTACTGGGCGGGATTTCAGAAATATTGACAGTGACTTTCTGAGTGAGATGGCTTCGAGTGTGTATTGGCTGGATGTGTTGAACTACCGGGATATTGATTTTAAATTGAAATGTTTGTATGATATAATAGAGTGTGTTCTGGAGATCTGTGCACCAATTAGAGACATAAAAGTTTCTAAAACGCCTGCACCATGGGTGACGGAAAATATAAAATTTATGATGAGACTAAGAAATAAAGCCTACTCCAAGTATAAAAAAGCTTTAAGAACTAAAGATAGTAGTGTGGAAAGTAAGTGGATTTATTATAAGCAGTTGAGAAATTTAGTTACAGGCATTAAGACTCGAAAAAAAGGCATATTTTGAGTATAAACT
The DNA here is from genome assembly GCA_963920635.1 of Pseudeuparius sepicola. Classification (NCBI taxonomy): domain Eukaryota; kingdom Metazoa; phylum Arthropoda; class Insecta; order Coleoptera; family Anthribidae; genus Pseudeuparius; species Pseudeuparius sepicola. The sequence goes on along the minus strand of OY987300.1, from coordinate 50,865,070 downwards.
AAAACAAAGGGGTAGCACTGGAGAATGGTGGAAGACGATGAAACAATTGGGAGTGAGGGGAGGGGATGGAGAGGGGAATGAATGCCAGATAGATCCAACGTTGATGAATAACTTTTTTATAGACTCGGTTCCAGGTGGCACTGTTAATGATACTGTGATTGAAAATTATGAAAGTAGCGTTCATCCCATTATTGGTGATAATTTCTTCTCTTTAAGATTAAGTCTCAGGATTGTTAGCCTTTTAATGCCTTTTTGTGTTGATGCGTTGACACATATAATAAACGTTTCGATTGAGGATGGCGTTGTGCCCAAATTGTGGAAATTGGCTACTGTTAAACCTTTACCTAAAGTTGATAGTCCGACTGCCCCCTGTGATTTCAGGCCCATAAGTATCTTGCCACTTTTTTCAAAAATTTTAGAGAGGTTGATTTGTGGTCAAATGTTTGAACACATTAATAAATTTAAATTAATTCCTGATACTCAATCAGGATTTCGTGGGGGTCACAGTACGGTCACCTTTACAACTGCGGTTATGCTTGATCTGAGTAAGGCGTTTGATTGCTTAGATCATTTGCTGCTCGCAAAACTTCATTACCTTGGCTTTAGTGAAACAGCTATAAAGTGGTTTCGTCATTACTTGTCTTTCCGGTCGCAAAAAGTTAAAGTGGGAAATGCGGTGTCTGACGAGAGAGAGCTTGTTAAAGGAGTGCCTCAGGGCTCAATACTGGGTCCGGTGCTTTTTACCTTGTATATGTCGGACCCTAGTACAGTTATCAGTTATAACTCAATACACTCATATGCCGATGATACGCAGATCTACTTATCTTACCACCCGGATGATCACATTGAAGCAAATGTCAGGTTATCCTCAGATCTGAACAGCGTTAAAGAATGGTTTAATAGTCACGGTTTGAGTGTTAACTCAAAAAAATCGGCTGTGGTAACGTTCGACTCTAAGAGGTGAATAGTGCTGTTATTAAGTTGTATATAGATGGTCAGGAGTTGGAGCATGTATCATCGATTAGAAATCTCGGTGTGACGTTTGACAGTTGTTTAACTTTCCACGAACACATTAATAAGGTAGTGAAGGGCTCATATGCGGGGTTGAGATCACTTTATAGTTTTAGAAACATCCTCCCTAGAAAGTGTAAAAGTTGACTGTCAGATGCCCTTATTCTGAGCAGGATTGAGTATTGCGACCTAATATACGGTCCTTGTTTGTCCCAGTTGGAGGCATATAGATTGCAAAAAGTGCAAAACGCTTGCGTCCGTTTTATTGTTGGGGTGCCGAGAAGGGAGCTTATTACTCCGCATATAAAAATGTTGGGCTGGCTTACCATGCGTCAAAGATGGCTACTGCATTTGGCCTGCCTCACTCACATAGTGTTACTGAAAGGAATACCTGTTTATCTTAAAGCCAAGTTGTGTCTGAGAGACCAGTATCATAATGCAAATTTACGGTTTGTAGGATACAGTTTGAACATGCCTAGTCACCAGTTTAGGGGATCTTTTTCATATATGAGTTCCCATATTTTTAATAAAATACCGAGCACCATTAAGATTCTGCCTATGTCTTCTTTTAAGAGAAAAATTAAGCAACTTATTGTCTGCGATCTTTTGGGCTAAGTGTTGTAATTGTGTGTTTTTTACCTATTTCCCCCTTACTTTTATTATATAATAATAAAAATATAATAATGATATATTATATTTTTGTTGGTATTGTATGTGTTTAAATTATTATAAGGACTTATTGTAAGATACTTTGCCCTGGTTGGACTTCAAGCAGCTATTAGCTGACATCCCGCCAGGTAAAATAAAGTCATATTATTATTATTATTATTATTATAAATTAGCAATAAAACCATGACAGACAGACAGACAACAAAATCTGCCAAAAGAAAGTTTCTGTTTTAAATGTTTAACTGCATTAATGAAAGTAGACAATTCTGATGTTGGGCAGGCGCGCACTTCTTTTTTCAATAAATTATTAATATTAAAGATTGCCGGCGTCTCCACCACTGGGTGATTTGACTTAAATTAAAACCTACAAAAGGTTTTATAGATCTCTATCCGGGTATACCTGCAAATTTACCGAAGTAAACAAATATTAGACCCGTGTGTACAACGTTTACCTGCGATGGGTTATATATGCTGAGAAATACCAATTTGGCCACATACTAATACCAAACACTTTCTGCGACCCATTGTATATAAAATCAGTCATAGTAGGATTTAGGATATAGATAATAAATAGCCTATAAATTAACAGAAAAACAATTATTGAAAATACGAAAAATGCATACGTAAACAATCTGAAAACTTGATTTGCCGGGCGAACACAAAACAAATACCGCCGCGTAACGAACGCGGCGGCAACTGCGGCGTTGCCATGTTGGGCGGTTTGAGGTATCTGTTCACGATTTTATTAAAGTGATAATTAGCGTCTATAATTACAGCGCAATTTAGTTTTAACTTAAAATTGTTACATAAAAGAAATTAATAACTACATTTGTTGAATTAGCGTTATGGGAGGTGTGCCTTTATTTAATCCCATTATTAAACCCTTCTATTTTGAAATGAAATGCTGTAAACAATGGAGTACGTAGCATCACTTAAAAAGGTGTTGGCTCTGTTTACTTTTTGTTCTTACTCCCTCTATCCTTGGTTATTTCTCTGAGGGATATACCAAATTTGGTTGAAATATCTTTTGTATAAATTAGGAAATATTCATATATTTTGCTATTTTTTAAAATACTTTGAAACCATGTTTCAAAGAAGGCGGCTCCAACAGAAAAAGTTTATATGAAAAACTAGCTTTTTTCTAACGATCATCGAAGTTTGAGAAAATATAATTGGATTATCCTGTATAAAAATGAACATCAAAGTTGTTCATATACTACTGACGCGATATATTTTAGCAAAATTGTTGCTCTCCAAGAGTTCAGAAAAAGTAAAGATGACCCTGCTCCAGCGATTCCTTTTTCAATTTGTCCACTTGCAAATGTGAGCCAGTGCGAATTCACCGAAAACCAAGAGAGTTTTGTAGTAACTGTATACAATCCACTGAGTAGGCCGGTTACTAAATACGTAAGACTTCCTGTGCTGGGAACATCATATTCTGTTAAAAATTCAAAAGGTATGGAAATGTAACGATTTAAAACCGACAGAAATAATAATATGCTTACTATTATAATTCATTAGGAGAGGATTTAGTAAATCAGCTTCAACCTGTCCACGAATCAGTGCTCGGAGTTCCTGGAAGAAACACGTCTGCTAAAACTGAACTCATATTTGCTGCAAAAGACGTACCTCCATTGGGATTTGAGTCATTTTACGTTAAGAAGACTGAGGGACGCAAAGTGGTTGCCCCTAAAAAGTTTTTTGAAGTAAGTGCCTATATATAGGTATAATACATAATGTAAATACATGATACAATAACTAATAAGATAAGGATCACTTGGGGAACGAATTTCGAACCGATTCGCGCATGCCGTCATCTGGTGACAGAATGTCACCATAATCAAACTTCCCAACGCTTTTCGCGTTATATTTAAACTGAGAACGATCGTCGAGCCTCAGGACTGCCGTACTTGCTCCTTCTTTTATCCTTCTTCAAGGCGAAGCGCCGTCGGCTAATAGTCGATAGGAGAGGCGATAATGAAAAAGCAGAAATTTGAGCCTTTTCTATAATGCCTAATTGAACAATCTGTAAATACTCAAAAACCATATCAAAAATTATTTGTTTCGAAAAAATCGGTAGATATCACGGCGCGAATCTCAAAATGGGAAAAATGGCCCATACGGCCGAACGGCTTTTCAGATCGGGGGGGCTCTCGCAGGCGGGAGGCACATAACCGTCTGCGGCCTCACGCGAAATTTGAACTCGATCGGTGCTCCCCGATCTAAGCACAAGTCCATTTTAAGAAAATCGGAAAAAAAAATCCAGTGCCGAACAGATCATCCGATCCGGGCGCCTTTCGTTAGGGGTCGAGACCAGACGCGGCGCGGCCGCACGCGAAATTTGGACTCGAAAAATCGAAAACCGCGTCCTGTAGACAACACCGTATGTACACACATACATAGATAGTTATAGAGAGGCAAACGCCATAACAAGCGCCTATAGGTTCGGCAGGGCCGGTATGCGTTTGTTAACAAGAAGGTAAGACACTTAACTTTTGATACTAGATATTCGAGCTGCTGAATAATCGGTCTAGTTTGTAAAACCCCGCTAACATTTTGCTAAAAGGACTTTAAATATCCTAACGGCAAATTCGAGCTCAAAACTTGCAGCAGTGGTAGAAATGTGCTAGAAATGAGCTTTTATATCAGATACCAAAAAAATATACTGCGCGGGGGATGTCTAGTAAAAAGGCTGAAAAGCTGGATGAGGGAGATAAAAGCAAAATCTGTCACTCAACACTTTTTCAAAGGCTACTTTGAAGTTAGTTGGACTACTAGGTTACACAAAAATGGGATTCCACGAGTGCTTGTGTTACTAAGATTTTATTTTGTTTTCAAAGTTTCATGTGATTCTGAACCATTTTCACATTAGTGCGTTAGTATGTTGAAATATTTCTGTGATTATGGGTCTAAAATAAGTTCAAATTGTCTTTAAAACGCCGATTGCTTAGATTGTACCGAGAATTTGTCATTTCACGCGCTTAAAGATGACGGGACAATTTATTTCGAATTTGATAACAAACTAATAGTATTGGAAATATTGATGGTAACAAGCCAAATCAGTATTAGGCTATACTAAAATAACCTTTTCACTAAATTGCCGCTATAGTAAGGAAAAGCTGTGAATGGGTATTATACTGAGTTTGTTAAAAACCGGATGATCTAGGTCAGGGGTCTCCAAACTTTTCAGCCTAGGGGCCATACTGATTACTTCAGTGAGTTCCAAGGGCCAACACAATTTTAATTCTCCTGCCAGTATCTATAGTTTCTAGACTAGTCGCCGAGTACGCGTCCTGAGCGAGCATACGCTTTCTAAATTCGCTAGTTCAATCACTATTGTGTTGTGCTGTTCAATCACTATTGTGTTGTACTGTATTGTTTTCGACCGCGACACTTGACGACATCTGGTGGTTACACGCGGAAAAAGGTTTGTACTCTATCCATCACAGATAGCACTCAAATCGCGTTGTTTTTTTCCGCCATTTTAACCCACGAAAGTGCGACAAATTCAAAATAATTTACTTTTTCAAATTGTTGTTGCATTTATTTACTTTTTTGAGTTGACTGGAGGCATTTCTTATTGCCCACCAACAAAAAATCATCAGATTTAAAATGTGTTGAACCAAACGAATTTGTTCTTCGACCATAGTACATTGCTGGGCGAATTTAAAGCTTTTAACTATTCCAAATAGAGGTCTCGGTCTTTGGGAAACCGAGGATTTCTAGGATAATAACATACCAATGGAAGAATATATCTTCAGGTGTAAATATTTTGCAATTTGTGCATGTTCTTACAGAGCAAGACATGTTAATGAACACAAAACACAACACGATGACAAAAACATGCCAGCAGAAACGCTAAACACACGAAAAAGACCTTAAAAAAGCAATTAAAAAGTAAGCAGATCAAAACGTAAACAAACTACACTACAAGACAAGACTATGGGTTAACATGGCGGCCATCGAAGCGCCCTCTGTGTGGCCGAAAAATCGGATGCGCAGTAGGTCAAAGGGCATTCTCCTACTCCATATCTCTGGTTGAACCTCGATGGTTCTAGAAGTTCTGGTGTATTCCACTCACTTCTAGGTGGCAGTAATTGGAGTATAAAAATTATCCAACTTAACAATAAGCCATTAGCTGTCGCGGGCCGAATTGATGACACTCAGCCATTACCTGTCGCGGGCCGGATTGATGACACTGACGGGCCGGATTTGGCCCGCGGGCCGTAGTTTGGAGACCCCTGATCTAGGTCAAATTTTAACCACATTCGGACCGAAAGATCGATAGAGGGACTCGTTTTGGCGGAAATAGAATTTGTGCTACAGAAAAATTATTCATTAAATGCTAATCACTCCTATAAAATATACCTAAACTTTAGCCGATCCCATGAGCTTTAGAATATTATTAATAATTTAAATGAAAATTGATTTTTATTGCTTATGCAGCTCCTCGCCTGATCTAATCTTTACTAGCTAACTAAATTAGTTTATAGAAAAATACAATTTATACTTAGAACTACTTTCGTCAAGATATTATATAGGGTGGACCCAGATACGATAGGTGTAAAAGACAAAAAAAATTCGAGTTGAAACTTGCACAAATTTTTATTAATTAGATTTACTTACCTAAATTATATCTAATAACCAGAATTAAGCATATTTATCTACATTATCATATTATATGTAAAGAGCTTGTTTATATATATTTGTTTGAATCGATATCACAAACAAGTTGTTCCTACACAGCTTCTGTGATTTTTCTGTCTTTATTGTAATATATAATAAAGGTCAATTTATTATTATTATAAGTATTTACGTCAGAAAAAAGAATGCACTTAGACAAAAAAAAATTATGACATTTTAAATCACACTATTGCTTCCCAGGGTATATTGTAGTGCCAGATAATAACAAAGTATGGTATTTCTAATAGCGCATTATAAAAACTGAAGTTTTATTACCCTTGCGTTTAACTAATTTTTAATTTATAAACCTATTTTTAGGGAGATGTATTGGAAATAGACAGTAATACCGGCCTTGTCTCCAGAATATCATTACACAACGTCACTATCCAAGTTACTCAAGACTTTTTGTACTACAAAGGATTCGTTGGTAATAATAAAGCTTTCGAAAACAGGTCATCAGGCGCGTACATTTTCAGGCCAGACGGCCCAATTCAAACTGTCGCCGACAAAGCCATCGTTCAAATATACCAAGGCGATTTGCTCACCGAAGTTCACCAAACATTCAACGAATGGATAAGTCAAGTGGTTAGAGTATATCCTGAAAGGGATTTCTTGGAATTCAACTGGCTGGTGGGCCCCATACCTGAAGAGTAAGAAATAGTTTAGGATTTCGCATTTGGGATATAAGTTGCGGAATAAGTGATTTCTAATGTCCGTGAAGTTAGCGACGATTTTTTAAAGTGGTGGCAAATTGAGGGCAAGGCCAATCTGCACCAAATCAAATTCTACCATTGATTTTTTCTATTTAACCATAGAAGTTTTACCCATAAAAGTTGGACCACACTGTATAATTTTAATATTTTTGATATTCGCAATACCATCAAAAACCAACAAAAAGCACCATTCCAAAAACTCAAAATAAAACAAACAAAATTCGCATTACCTATATGGGCATTTTTTGCAAACAACAAACAGATGAAAACACGTAAAACGAAATGACGTAACGTTGGTGAAGGAACAAACTTGATCTTCAATGTTTATTCCCAACGAAAATCGAGAACCAATGGTGTAGTTCAATGCCGGTAGGGGTATTAGCCCTCGGAGTAGTTGTTTCTGTTGGTTCTATCTTTTGAATCCATCCACCCAGGATTTGCCTACGTCCATCTGATGATTCCCAAAGAGCATGAAACCGGTAATGGGCTGGCCGGGATCATTGTGCCTGCAGCATGTCAGGACATGTCCCAACAAAGATTGCTATATCTTTGACGTAACGTTGGTGAAGGAAAAAACTTGATCTTCAACAAACAGATGGTTTTTCTAATTTTGAAATTTTTTGCTAAAAAACGACTATACAAGATGTTTCAAAATTCACTAAAAGGATTTTAAGGACATATTTTTGAGGTAAAAAAGTAGGGTTTTTGTGTCTTAAAATGCTCCCCCTCCGAGCTACGGCCATCGTAAGTTGCGCGAAAAAATCAATTATCTTGGACTGTGGCTACAGTTAGGGGAGACTGGATGACAGTGAGACACTTTTTTTTCTTTTCATGATAACTCGAAATTCTAATAATTTTTTAAATTATTTTTTTAGCAATTTGTTTTATATGTTTCCAAAACCTATATGAAAAGCAGCATAGTCATACTATTGTCCTTTAAAAGTCTAAAGTAAATTGAAAGTACACTTGGCATTTGTCTCACTGTTACCTACGGGTGGGGAACAGTGAGACTATGCTATATGGAAGTAACTGTTTACTTTTAGTTGAAGATGTAAGTATACATAGAATGTATGCAATTTTGTGGGTTTATATCTGAAACTAAATTGAAAACCTTCTAATTTTTAGCACATTGTAAGTATACAAATGTGAGCAATATTTATCTATTATATGGGGAACAGTGCGACATACCTATGGGTAGGTAGTAATACGTCTCACTGTTCCCCTGATGACATTGTCTCACTGTTACCCATGGTATTGCGAAATGAAAATATTATAACAATACTAATCTCAAATATTATTTTTGAATTTTAACTGTACCAAACACCGTTACTATTTAATAAAAAAAAAAACGGTCGCAGTTTTCTGACAGTTCCTGCAGAAGCTCAATCCGACCCTTAAAAATTAGAATTGGCGTGCAATCTTCACAGCAACATCACAAATTCTAAACTGAATGGGCGGGAACAGGGAAAGTAGCGGAGAAGGCTGACCTTGGGTCTTGCCATTATACACACCTAGTGCCATCTATGAGCTATTTATAGGAGCAGGGATATTCTGAATGTCTCACTGTTACCAATATCTCACTGTTACCCAGGTTCCCCTACTTATCAAATTTCGCAAACCTATATTTCTTCAGTCGCTCTGTTCATTTTTTGCCTCAAAATTAGCGTAAATCTAATTTTTGGGGAGATAAGGGGGTCTAAACTTTTGATGACTGAAATTTTATGTTACCACAGATAAATCTTAACATTTAGCAACGCCCTCTAATCAGACATGAAGAAATCTAAAATATTGGTCTGTTGTATTTCTTCGATACAACAACATTATAGTGTTGGTCTAGATACAACTAAACGTTCTCGAGAAAATAGCTGGTAAACGAAAGGGGAGCAGTAAAAAAAACGTAGGGGGCTGTGGCTGCTTTCGATGGCTGGTGGCACGGAGGGAGTGCATTTAAGGAAAAAACATTTTTTTCATTTACATTTCATTTACATTCATTAAGTAAATTAATCCCAACTAATTGAATTGGAACAGTTTGTTGTCCTAGGATGGCAACACTATTCCATCAGCGCGTTCCAAATTCGACCCTCACCATTGGGATCTCGGTACCTAACTACAAGAAAGTTTTAGAGATTTTTTTAGAGAAAGTTTTAGAAAATTTTATGGGTAATCTGATGCCTTTGAGAAACTAAGGCGAACTGCCAAAAAACTGTTGTTTTCCATTTTCGTTTTTGTTAAATATCTTAGAAACCGATGGTTACGCAAAGACAGAACTATGCACTTTTGTATAACCTTTTTAACGGTAACTTCAGTTTCTTAAAAAGCTTTTCGTTTTCGAGAGAACTTTTGATTTACTTGTAGATGCCTTTTTTTGTTTTTTAAAACTGCCTTGATAAAAAAACTAATATTACCGTTAAAAAGGTTCGATAAAAGTGCCTCAATAATGTCATTGTCATGTCTTTGCACAACCATCGGTTAAGATATTGAACAAACATGAAAATGGGAAATTTCAGTTTATTTGGAAGTAACTCAAAAACGATCGTCCATAGCCTTGGCTTCTCAACGGCTTCATATTGCCCATAAAATTGTCTAAAACATTCACCATTTAACTGCCTTTCTATCTTTTGTAGTTACCGAGATCCCAATGGTGAGAGTCGAATTTGGGGGACATTGTATACAGGGCGATTAATTGAGAATGAGAAATCCCAAAAACAGACATATTTATGGGGATCAAAATATGACGATTGAGGGCCAGTATGCCTTGTAGAACTGTTGTTTGTTTAAGAGATAGGGGGCATTGAAGTTTGTTTTTTTAATTGAATTGTGGCTGCATCTACCAAAATAATCAAACTGCTAAACTGAAATTTTTTGGAAGTTCTGTTTTTCGGGATGGACAATAAGATGAAGATGACACTTTCTTGCAGGTTCGTAATTTTAGTGCATCTTTTCATTTTCAACAAAAGTGTATACTTGTTTCATAACGATAAAATTAACCATTTGAGATGAAATCAGCAAAATATGCCCCAAAAGACTAGTTAACTCCAAAATTCGAAAAATAAAATTACTAACGAATACTTGGAAAAAAATGGAAAAAAAAAGCCAAATGGGTTTTTTTGAAATAGGGTGTCCAAATTTTGTTGAATTCAATCCGCTCAATTTTGAATGCGAAAAATTTTCGGTATCTTGATTATTTTTTGTCCCTTTAAACTGTAAGATTAATCTGCGAAATTTGACAGGTGTGGACCTTAATTTTATTTTTCGGATTTTGGAACAGATTTTGCCGATATCAACGCAAACGGTTGATTTTATCGTTATGAAACAAGAGTACCCTTGTGTTGCAGAATGAACAGATGCACTAAAATAATTATAATCCAGCGAGACCAAAAAGATAACCACAAACAAGTAACGAGTAAAAGCACAATCTAATAGCATCGCAAGTGGCGCCCTTTGGGAGATATTATGTAGAAATTTACATCTTCAGCTGATTCTCCATCCCAAAAAACACAGCAGTGCCAAATTTCACTTCTTCAGCTCGATTACTTTGGTAGATACAGCCATAATTCAAAATAAAATATATAAAAATAAAATATTTGCAAACCTAATAATTATAAAAAAAATAAAGCTGAGAAGATGAGCCCTAACAAAAATGTTAACTATGACCCTACGCCATCGTCAAAGTCTAGCTACGGCCCTGGGCTTTATGGTACCGTATGCATGTGAATTATTGATACTTGGTGTACCAGCATTCCTCTTCTGTAAGCAGTCTATTAATCAATGTGAAAGGGACTTTCTCAGCTCTATCCAAATAACGACTTTAAAGAAATATGTAATAATTCAAGGTGATCGAAATACTACCACAAAAAAGAGATTACTTTTTGTGTTCTTAGTTGATACCATATATTATTTGTATGCCTTCAATCACTGGTAATAAATCCTCTCCTGACATATTCTACTTTCTACACTTGCAAGAACTGACATATATTATTATTTCTTTAGCGATGCTAATGGCAAAGAGGTTGTATCCCAGTTTAAGTCGGAATTAAACTCTAGTTCAACATTTTACACTGACTCCAATGGCCGCGAGTTGATCAAAAGGGTTCTAAACTTTAGGCCAACCTGGCCTCTAGAACTAGAAGAAACAGAGAGTGGCAACTATTATCCAGTAACATCTAAAATAGTGATTAGGGACGAGGACCAAAATTTACAACTTGCTGTTTTAACCGACCGAGCTCAGGGGGGATCTAGTCTCAACAATGGAGAGGTTGAATTAATGGTAAGTAAATAAAATAGGATAATTTGAATACCGTCATTTCAGTGTGAGAAGCAGTTATTAAAGATACTGTGAAACTGCGATCATAACGGAGAGCACTAGAAGCCCAATTTCTAAGCGACGCGACGGAGGTTCATCCTAATGCTAATACGATATGTGTTCGCATGGGTATCTAACTCTATGTCTATGTCTAGGTTATCTGCCTTTATTCAAACCAAAGCTTATCCTATACAGATCATCCTTGCTCGCTCAAACCCAAGATGTGGAATTTCCACATCTTGGGTTTACATGTGTAACTTTGATAAATACAGAAATTGTAAGGGCAAGTGGGGAAAAATGCGCTTGTTACGACTATGCAATTAAAATTTTTCTAAAGTGCATAATAACGTCAGAAATATTAAAAAAAAACGCTAATAAAACCCCTATTTCCGACGCCAGAGCCAGGCGTCCTTCACCTTGCCGGAACCAGCTGGGACTGAGGCCGGTTCCCCCCAATTTCCTAGTGCAGCGTTGCCAGACGTGTAGCCCTTTTACAGTATTTGAGGAATACCTTTCAACTAATTTTGGACAAATTTTTAATGGTTCTTTTAGCAAAAAACTACCTTTCAGATGCCTCGATGATTTTCCTTGCGAGTGTCGTACTCCTTTCTTGTGTTTATTATTATTCAAAAATCCTCTCGAAAAATCCTCTCTAAACTAGTTGCACTGTTTTTACACGATGGCCGCGAACGTATTACACTCCGTTGTCTTTTTTACGGAAATACGAACAAAACATTCATTTTTTACCGGACACTTGAAGCGGCACGATTTCAAACATTAGGGACCTCTTGGTTTTCCCTATGGAGGGTACCCTCCATAGTTTTCCCCAAATGATTAGATAATTTCATTCCACTGGGGTACCTACTCAGACCGACGATCACGACGATCCCCACCGTCAGGAATACCGCAGGTCCTGAAAGTACAGTTTTCACACGGAGGCAGCGAAGGTTTTAGTTTTTTTAACGGAAATACGAACAACCCACTTGTTATTTCCCTGCAAACGTGCAAACTTGCAACGGTGATTCCAATAAGTTTGGACATCACTACTATATAGTCCAAAAAATTGCCAACGGATCTGGGAAAATGTGCAAGAACTACGTCATGCACAGTTTACGGAGCACTTCCGACGACAGATCGCCACACAGAGCAAAACAGTATCGGATAAAATTAGAACGACGTTCGTATTATACGCGTCCACGTTTTGGAAACAGGATTACCTACTATATGCCGTTGAAGCTGGGCGCTCCGAAAATTCGAAGCGAGGGCGTCTGGCGTCTGTCTAATCCTATGAATAAAGAACCCCAGGAAGGCGCAAATTTGGGCTTTACGCTGGACCGGTCCAGTCTCTGCATATGGCGGCATGCCGTTTCCGGTTTACAAAAGTACTTACCGATGGAATGTTATCCCCCAAACATTTTGTTCTGGAAGTCACGGAATAGCCGCAGGCTGCACAGCTAACCATAATAGATCTCCAAAAAGTACTTATCGAAGAACTACACAAATATCTAATAGCACAAACCAAACTGTCAAATATAAAAATATTTTGTCAAAATTTAGTCTCTATACAGGGCGATTTCCGTCTCACGTATTTTATAATGCCCATAGAGCTTTGGCTCCTTCCTGGGGTTCTTTATTCATTGGTCTAATCCCGTGCGTCTCACGTCCGCGCCATCGCTTCCCCCACCGTCCACTAATAAAAACCTTTTTAAAGAACAAGCTTTTATTTAACCCATGTACTAAAACGAATAAAATAAGTTTATGTTTTCGTTAAGGTAAGTAGGCACAGGGTGGCCCATCCAAGCGGAAAAAGTGTGTTACGAGAAGACAGGTTAACATAAAATCATCATTCAAAAAAATATATATTGTAGCAAAAATTAAGGGAAATTCGGTCGTGTACTCGGATTTTCTAGACGGGGGTCGGTAAAAAAAGTTATCGCGAAAAAACTTTTGCAACTTTTGCAACTTTTGCAAAATAAAAAATAATTTTTTACTTACACAACCATTAGTGAACCTTCAATTAGTATGCTTTAATATTTAGTTTTTTTAAATAACTTATGGTGAAAGCGATTTTCTCTATTTTACAACATACACATTCCATTTAACCATTGTACATATGAAAATCATTGGGTATAATCTGTCGAGTTTCATAGTCATCAACTCTTTTTACATCTTTTACAATAGAAATTTGAATTCCAATGTTTTTTTTATTTTGTCGAGTATAGTATTTTTCTAAAGTCACTTGGACTTGGAACAGCATAAAAACCTGTGAATTTTATACGGGTGATTTCGGCTGATAAGTCTGGTATTTTTACCAGTAGCAGAGCGGGGTAAAAAGTGAGTTCATTCCGTTCATTTATATTTTACCAGGGTAGCTCGAGAACAGGCTCTTCCGGCAATAAAATACGAGTCAAAACACTTTTTTAACCGTATTAAACCGCACCTGGTATTATAAGTAAAAGGAGATGAAGGAGACAGAGACGATAGATATTGTAGTAAAAACAATTGACTGCATGCTCGCCTAATATAATATATTACCAATACTTGCATGGGCTACACTGTTCGACGGCCGGCCACTTGTACAGCGAAATGCGGTGGATAGGCGTACGATAATTTCACAGATTTTAGGATATACTTGCGTAAATAGTTGTAATCGATATGGCTTCTTAGAGACCTTTTGACAATATTGTATGGTGCATTAACCTTTACGTTGTGTTTGACGACAACCTTAAAAAACCCTTAAAAGTGAAATATTATGTTGCTTTTAGAATATGTATATCTATAAAAAACTGCGTGACGCTTATGTCCTATATTGAGTTTGGTTAATTGGTAATATAGAAACTAGTGTCTATAGAAAACCAACACATACTAATAGATATCTCCATTTCAACTCCAATCATCATATTAGTGTTAAAAAGGAGTAATTAAAAGTTTTTATGACAGGGCTAGAACGATTTGTTCTAATAACACAAAATTTGAGGAGGGAATTAAACATATAAAACATGTAAAAATATTATGTTGCTTTTAGAATATGTAGGTATATCTTTAAAGAACTGCGTGACGCTTATGTCCTATATTGATTTTTTTTATGCAATTAGAGTTTTTATGCTGTTTCAAGTGACTTTAAAAATACTATACTCTTAATATTTCTTTTATTAATAGCGCGCTTTCATTATTTTTAATTATAATCATTTCTTGTATGTTATATTTTTTCTGAATTATTGCCAGTTCTGTCAATGATGCATCTAGTGCGAACGCCGATCAAGAATCATGGCCCTTGATATAAATCGGGTTATTTTTTTCGATAATTAGCATATTTTCCGATTTATCGTTATATGTTGTATTCAAAACTAACTTATTATATTAATTATATTAATTTATTAATTATATTAATACAAGGTAATGGAAATTTGTCATTTTGTATTCTTGTATTCAACTGCCTATATATAATCTATTACTAATCGCCACTTTCTAAGACCGTTATTGTAAGCTTTCTTTGGTGCTATTGAGAGGCGCTGAGCATGCTGATCTAGCTTCCTCAATTACACCCTCGCTCAACATTTTATGAATCTGTTTGTCTATATACTTCCTCTTTTTGCGCATAGGTTAACCGGTACGGTTTTATACAGTGTGGATAGAAATTGTGGAATATTGCTTGTAATTCTTAAAATATTCCTCGTATCAAAAACATGTTTAATTAAAAGTGTTAGGGGAAATTATTTCCCGTTTAGTGATATCAAGCAATCTTTCGTAGCACAAAAAATGTGGTTGCCATGGTAACCGATTTAAATTTTTTTAAATAATAATAATAATAAGCAAATTTATTTAGCAACAAATTGCTATCCAACTACATCATTAATAAATAAAACCTACTGTATTAATATCCTATTCTAGTTATTTAAATAATTACACTTTAATTTAAACTTAAACTGTTTTAATGAAGAATTTTTAATGATGGTGCTAAATTATTGTAACAAATTAATACTTTGAAAAAAATTGAATTTTGAGCAAATTTAGAATTTTTTTGGGCCAGAACAAAATATGAATTTCCTCTTGTTTGATAATTATGTACTTCTTGAAATTTTGTTAACATGTTGCACCATATACTTTTTTTGGTGAAAATTAATACATTGGAACTTTCTGAATACGATAGAATACAATTTTAATGGGGTCGCATAAGAAGAAAATACAAAAAATTAAGTTTATATTGACAATGTTTATTAAAATAATTATTAACATCATGTTAGCCATGCCAAAATCAGAACAATGCGAAACTGTCACTAGCTGTGTAAACTTGTACATTGTTACACTAAACGTACTTTTTACTCAATTTTCTGTGTACTAAGTACTTAGTATGTTAGGTAACCTGTATTTTTTCCGTTTCACTTAATTCAAGCGCCTTATAACTTGCTAAGTAGGTACTTAAGTAGGTACTTACACAGATAATTTAGTAAAAAAGTACGTTTACTGTAACAATGCATACAATTACAAGCAACTGACAGCTAGTGACTGTTTCGCATTGTTTTGATTTTGGCATGGCTAACTTGATGTTAATAATTATTTTGATTGTCAATAGCATAATAGAACATTTATATTTTTTTCTTATGCGACTCCCCTAAAATTGTATTGTATCGTATTCAGAAAGTTTCAATGTATTACTTTTCACCAAAAAAGTATATGGTGCCATTTAAAAAAAATTAAGTCCGTTACCATGGCAACCACATTTTTTGTGCTACGGAAGATTGCTTGATATCACTAAACGGGAAATAACTTTCCCTAACACTTTTATTAAAATATGTTTTTGATATGAGGAATATTTTGAGAAATATAAGCAATATTCCACAATTTCTATTCACACTGTATAACTAGGTGTTACCGACGGATGTAAATGAATCTTTTGCTTATAAAGATTACTGCTTGAAAGAGAATCATTTTCTAAATGAAATAAGTCTGAATATTTTGTACAAATTTTTTGCAAACAATTCTTTTCCTCAAAATTGAGATGATCCATCTTCAATGATATAAGTAATTGTTCTACACCTTTGACAGATTAAGGATTACTACTAAATTCGCAAAGTTCGTAGTTTTTTAAATATTCTATTTGTGGCTGAAAATTTTTTATTTTTACGCCGTGTTCCCGTACGTTAAGCATTTTTACTGGTATCATGTTAGAAACTGGCTTTGCTGCCGTACTAGGTATGAAAACTCCCTCGCAAATTTCGTTAGAAAAAAACAACATATTCTTGATCTGTATCAACGGGAAAATAAATTATTATCTCACAACGAGCTGGTATGACAGTATATGTTTCATGTTTAGAAGACATAGGGACCCAAATTTTTTGATTATGCAACCAAAAAGTCAATGCATAGTTTTCAAAGTTAATGGTTGCAAAATGTTTATGAAAGAAATTAGATCCAATTACACCATGTATTCCGTCTTTTAAAGCGTCTAGTAGCAAAAATTCATTACATACATTATGCTTGCCTATAAACAAATCAAGGTTGACTGAACCCTCTGATACTGTTGACCTCAGAAAAATAAAAAACGTAGAACTGGCTTTGTTTTGGCAAGTTTGTTCCCATAATAAAAAAAATAATGTTTACAGTTCGGGTGACAGATCTGGTGCTAACGATTACAAGACAGTGGCGTACCTCTTATTTTTTTAAATAGTTATAAAAATAGGAAAAAATATGTTTGCCCTTATATCTCAATTTTTTATAAAAATTGAAGTGTAACCCCAGGTACAACTATACGCGTCAATTCTAAAATTCAAACATCAATGTTATTGACAGTTACTAGTTGAGGATTTTTCGGCGAACACAATATAAAAAAATAAAAAATAAAAACTTTTTAAAAACAAGCTTTTATTTAAGCCATGAACTAAAACGGATAAAATAAGTTTAGGTTTTCGTTAAGATAATTCAGTGCCACACTGCGGCAAGCTTTTTAAATCTAAAAGCTCGTCGCGCGAAATGTTCATAAAAGTAGGTACCAATTAATTTTATCGGACAGTGATTGGTTGAGAAGCAAGTACATGCCAAAGAATATATTTTTTTTACAGTTTGCACGACAAGCTTTTTGATTTAAAAAAGCTTGTCGCAGTTTGGCATTGAATTATCTTAACGAAAACCTAAACTTATTTTATCCGTTTTAGTAGTAAATGGCTTACCTACTTAAATAAAAGATTGTTTTTAAAAAGGTTTTTTTATTTTTTTATTTTATTTTGTGCTTTTTTTAGTACCTATTTGATTCCCATCTCAGAAGGGTGGTAAAGAAATTTAGTCCGCCATCTTGGGGCACCGGGCATCCGCCCTATTGGATTTTGTATGACGCCAGTCACCTTATTGTTTTCTACCCGTCGCCTTTCGTTTGATACCCATGTTGAGAATTATTTTCCCTCTGGTGGTAAAGGTATATTTTACCGTGCCCCGAACTAGGTACGCCTATGTACTTACGCATGATATGTATAGTATTTCTAAAGTCACTTGGAACAGCATAAAAACCTGTGAATTTTATACGGGTGATTTCGGCTGATAAGTCTGGTATTTTTACCAGTAGCAGAGCGTGGTAAAATTTAGTCCGCCATCTTAGGGCACCGGGCATCCGCCCTATTGGATTTAGTATGATGTCAGTCACCTTATCGTTTTCTACTATTCAAATCCTTTCATTTGATACCCATGTCGAGGATGTTGTGAAGAATTAAGCAATCCGCCGTCTTGGGCAGGCCGCCATATTAGATTTATTATGACGTCATTCACCTTATTGTTTTCTACCCGTCGGGCTCTTTCGTTTGATACCCATGTTGAGAATTATTTTTCCTCTGGTGGTAAAGGTATCTTTTACCGTGCCCCGAACTAGGTACGCCTATGTACTTACGCATGATATGTATAGTATTCCTAAAGTCACTTGGAACATCATAAAAACCTGTGAATTTTACACGGGTGATTTCGGCTGATAAGTCTGGTATTTTTACCAGTAGCAGAGCGTGGTAAAAGCTATGAAATAGATCGCGCCTCGTATATCACTGTGTTCCAAGTGAGTTCATTTATATTTTACCAGGGTAGCTCGAGAACAGGCTCTTCCGGCAATAAAATACGAGCCAAACACTTTTTTAACCATATTAAACCGCACTTGGTATTATAAGTAAAAGGAAATTAAGGAGACAGAGACGATAGATATTGTAGTAAAAACAATTGACTGCATGCTCGCCTAATATAATATATCACCAATACTTGCATGGGCTACACTGTTCGACGGCCGGCCACTTGTACAGCGAAATGCGGTGGATAAGCGTGCGATAATTTCACAGATTTTAGGATATACTTGCGTAAATAGTTGTAATCGATATGGCTTTTTAAAGACCTTTTGACAATATTGTATGGTGCATTAACCTTTACGTTGTGTTTGACGACAACCTTAAAAAAAACCTTAAAAGTGAAATATTAGGTATGTTGCTTTTAGGATATGTATATCTATAAAAACTGCGTGACGCTTATGTCCTATATTGAGTTTGGTTAATTGGTAATATAGAAACTAGTGTCTATAGAAAACCAACACATACTAATAGATATCTCCATTTCAACTCCAATCATCATATTAGTGTTAAAAAAGGAGTAATTAAAAGTTTGTATGACAGGGCTAGAACGATTTGTTCTAATAACACAAAATTTGACGAGGGAATTAAACATATAAAACATGTTCTTGAGAAGAATAGTTATCCTATTGAATTTGTTGAGCAAGTTTTTCAGGATTGCCAACAAAATAACAATGCTAATAGAATTAGAGAAATAAATCTGGTGGACCGACCAGTAAATTTAATAATTCCTTATATTCCTGGACTATTCAAAAAATTGCATTTATAAAATTCCTTGTGAATGTGGAAAGTTCTATGTTGGGGAGACTTGTAGGCCATTTAACGTTCGTTTAAAAGAACATAAAAATTACATCAGGCAAAATCAAATTTCGAAGTCAAAAATATGTGAACATTCCTTTAATAACAATCATAGGATATTGTGGGATAGTTCCAAACCAATTCTAAAAGAAGAAGTAGGAAATAGACGAAAAATTAAAGAATCTGCATTTATTCTAGGAAATACGGGCAACTGTGTTGCTGAATGTTGAGTGGAATTCAGTAAAATATTATTGCTACTTATTCAAAGAGAAGTTAGTATAGATAATTAGATAGAACGCAGGGTACAATATCAGGCAGGTGGCTAGGCTATTGTTTCTGTTGTCATGACATTTTAACCTGAAATTTATTAATCTGTCACTTCACTTTGACGTGACATGATCTTTGAGAAAGGAGGAAGATTTATTCTCCGAAAGCTCAGAAAACAAATTTGTTGAAGTTATTTTTTGAGTTACACTTTAAAGTTTCGTTCATTCACTGTTAAGAATTTATGAATTTTCGAGGCAACTTGAAAAAGTTGTCTTTCAATCAGTTTGGTGGCGAAAAACCCTATTAAAAATTAAATAGATCTGTTTGCGCCACAAATAAATTTTAGAAAATATCATATATTATTATCTACCATTATTTACTTCAAAGCAAACGTATTTGCAACTGATTGGGTATGTCCCTAGCCCCTACATACAACGGAAACCACTGTTGCAAAACTATTATCTGCAATTTAATCTTCAAGATTATTTTAATTTACCAGAGAAATAAGTTTTCCATTATGAATTATTGGCAACACTGTTAAACTTTAACTAGTAGATAAATAATAGAGTATAAAAAGTGCTACCCCTTACAAACATTTCAATCTACAGATGCCATTTCTATGTTTTTTATCTTTCTGAGCTGTTGACCCAGATATTCCACTTACCTTTATTTTATTTGAATAATTATATTTATCATTTTTTCTCAGAAATTTTTAAAAAAATACACTTACTAATGCTCCACTATCTAGTAAAAAATATTATATTTTCATATGAAAACTCCACCATACTTGTAAAATAAAATAAGGTTTCGATCTGATGTGCACACTCTGAACACCAGGTTCAGAGGTCAGTTGTCGCCACCTGCCTGTCATTTTTCATTAATTTTTAAATCATTTTCTTACAATATTTACAAGCTTTATAATAGTATACCACAAGAGTTTAAGTGTCTCAATATAAAAAAGTTTAAAATTTCATTATCGACAGTATCTCTTCTCTGGATATAAATAGGATGTCAGATGGCTTTGACGTCGGCGAGTCTGATGGGTAACGGATGTATTTGTTTTTGTTTTTTTTCTGTTTTTTCTTCTTCTTTTCTCCTGCTACTTGTGTTAGTATATGAGAGAACATCACATTTTTTTTATTTCTATATATTAACAAAATAATATTAAATAAAGGCTAAGATTAAATATCAGTTTAACTGTCATCTCAGTCCTTTTGTAGGTAACTAGGTACATTGTAAGTAACTACAATAAAGTTGTTATTATTATTATTATTATTTCCATATAATAGCTTCAATAAAATGCAATCCATTAAGATTTAAAATTACTTCTGATGATATAAATTTATTCTTCGGAGGGGTTACGAAAAAACAGATTAGAGTTTAACTGAGTAGATTTTGGAACAGCACTGCATGTTTCGTTCACGTTTCCAGAATTTTGTAAAAAATATTTCCTAGAAATGTTACCTCTGAAATTTGTGTTAAAATTATTATTACGAGGTATACTATAGCATTTCTGTCATAACCTCTATTATTATAGGTTTGAGTTTGCGCTTGTGTAAACCTCGTGAGTGGAACCCTCTATTTGTACCCATACCCCTATTATTGTAGTTGTTAGTATATCTTTGACTACCATGAGAACATCTTGAAATCCTACCTCTTCCACTCATATGGAAAACTGTTGTGGAGGCGATGTCAATAATTCTTCGTCTTTAGCACCACTGATAGCATCAGATAGTTTTGTATATTTTCTAGTTTTTACTATTGTACGTAACTGACTGTTTTGCAGCCCATTTGCAAATGAATTGACTGCTATCTTTTCATTAACTGGCCTTAAAACTTCAACTTGTCTTAATTTCCTTCTGTCTGAGTAATCGTCAGATGCACTCGTCGATAGATTTCTCAAACTCTTGTAACGATTTTACACCTTGTTAACAAGCGCCTACCGGCCCTGCCGGACCATAGGCCTTGTTGTGGTCCTTGCTCCTATGTACTAATACGTGTACCTATGCTCTCGTCTAAAGGACGCAGTTTTCGATAGAGGAACAACCCTGTTGAAGGGCGTCCGAATCGGGAGAGCCGTTCGGAACCCGCAATTTTTTCCCTATTTTTTTCGGGAAAAATGGCTAGCGATTGGAAGGGGGAGCGCCGGTCGAGTTCAATTTTCGCGTGGGGCCGCCGAAGGAATACGGGCCTCTCGCCTGCCAGAGTGCACCCCGATCGAAAAAGCCGTTCGGCCGTTGGCGAGGTCCGCGGGATCATACTGTATATATCGTAGCCGACGCGCAAGCCCCGCCCCCCGATACTTATTCATAAACATCGATTGACATTTGGTATTGTTTTGGTGTGGAAAATTTCCAATTTTCGTACCGATTTTGGACTTTGGGGGCTCAGACGCCCATCTGTTATTCCATATGTGACTTTTTCAGGTACGGGCACGCTGTATTTTTATGTAAAATCTTTTTTAGAAAACCCCACGGGACACCAACTATGCCTTATACGGCTGTATCTTTTGAATCGTCATAGGTAGACACTTGAAATTTTCACAGAGTGTGTGTGGCCGCTATAACAACAAATAATAAAAGCAAAATAAAGGTAATGTAATAGTTTCGATTTTTGTTAAGAAGTTAAGAATGATGACACGGCTAACTAACTACAATCGAACATTTCTCAGGAAGCCAAGTAGCTCAGTGGGAGCGTGCTGGGCTCATAACTCAGAGGTCATTACCATTAAATGATATTAACGACATGGAATCTATCATAACCGTGAAAATTCCCGATATCAAGACAAACAAACCTCGATCATTATTTGTAATAAGCGGTAAAATTAAAAGTGGAGAACCTGAGAGCTTCACAGGCAATGAAGAAAACAAAATTCAAAAAAAATACTGGAAATGAAGTTTGTCCATCAGTTACCTGGACTGCGTCTCGAGCTGAAAACTTCATGCCTCGTGCAACAAATATGCACTTTCTGCACTAGTTAAACAAATAACTATTTTTCTAAGTATAAAAGAATTGTGTTTTTCGCATAGCAAAAAGAGAAACTTTTTTAGGGCATATTAGGTGTCTCACATAAAGTCCGATTATATCCTTAGTTTTTGAAATGAAAAGACCAGCTTAAAACCAGGATGACGCAGTTTTCTCTGGAGAATCCGAATCTAGCTTCAGAATTTATATACACGGTGTTCTCGAAAGTTAAGGACAAAAATACAGGGTGTCTATTTAAGAAGAGCCACTCGAGAAAATCTTGAAAAATATGCATTTTTCTGAAACCTCTATTTGAAAAAAAAAATGCTTTTTTGATGAGCTAACTTTGCGTAAAAACACACTTGAGATCCACGGCCTACTTTCCGAGATATTTTTCAAAATCCTGAAAATCGCCGAAATTTCTTTGGCATGTAACTTTTTTGTTTCAAGAGTTACAATTTGTGGGCAAAACTGATTGCTTTAAACCTAGTTTATCAGAATTTGGAAAAAACCATGCCATGGTTTGTTGTGTGCTCTCTATACTAGAAAATTTTAAAAATGTGCAAGATACCGATGCCGAAGAAATTTCCAAGATTTCCCATTTTTTTCCCAACATACTACATTTAGTATGTTGGGAAAAAAATACCTAAAACATGGAGGTACAGGATTCGAGGCCACGGCTCGCTATAATAAAATGGCCACATTTTTCGGTGGGTACTAAGAGAACATCGATTAAACCGTGGCATTGTTTGAAATTATGATAAAGTAGCAATTAGTTTTGCCCAAAAATGACACAAAAATAAATGGTAAGATTTGTTGGACGAAAATTGTAATTTGTAAAACAGGCTTTAATAAATGGAGTATTGTGTATAGGCGCTTGTAAGCCTGCCGTGATTTCAGCACGGCCACAACTGGGCACTCCTCAAGTTGGTAGCGCTCCGAGGTCTGTACCTACTTGTTATAAACGCCTAGTCCGGTCCTGCCGGACCTCCTCGGTGTTTATAGTCGCCCTCGCTTCTCAAAAAATGTAGTATGTATGTAACGCTTTCCTTTGGTCACGGCTATCGGGCGCAGTTTTCGATATTTGAAGTCCAAATTTCGCCTAGGGCCTCAAAAAATAAGTACCACATCGCTATTGAAGAGCGCCAGAAACGGAAAAGCCGTTCCGCCGTTTGAGTTATTTTACGATTTGGTACGCGCCGGGGAGGTAGTCGAATTTGGCGCGCTGCGCCGAACAAGTAAAAGTAAAGCCCCTATACTAAAATCGAGCAACTCTGTCGTACACAAGAGCACGTGGGCTGAGATATTCGCCAGTGCCGCACTGGGGCACGACCTGTATTTAATTTTAGTTTTACAATAATTGTTTACATAAAAATATTTCGGAACAAAATTATTGGCTTAATTAAAATGGTTCAAAACATCGATAAAATTATTTGTGGCAGTGTCTAAATAGCTGAAAACAACAAGATATAGAACCGCGTACATATACTTTTGCGATCGAGTACGCCCCAGTTGCTAGGCTCGCTGAACACGTGGTTTTATTTACGCCACGATTTTACTTATAGAAATCGATCGAGGTATCCGCAAAAGAAAATTGGTTAGTTTTGTTTTGTTTGCTTTTCCGAGAATTTCTTTAATTTTCTGGCACAATGGGCTTTTACTTAGTGAGTAGGTAGTATTCACGCGGTGAACAGGTACGACGTCTTCTATTTCCTTCTTTTATTCGGGAAAGCTAGGACGGAAAAGCTTTAGAATCAGTCCATGAGAAACTTAAGTAGGCTTTTGCACTTGACGATGCAGCTCCTGTGGTGCAGAACATTGTCAAAAGTTAATGCAAAAAGTGCAAACAATTTCAGGTTATTTTAGAAATGAGCAAACTCATGGAAAGAATTTACAAAAGGGGGTATAGCTGAGTGGGTAAAGGCGCGTACCTAAGAAAAATTCATTTATTTCTTCGTAGGTTCAAATCCCACACATTAATTATAATCATGGCTTTTTTATGCAAACGGAAAATTGAATTGCACACTCTTCTGCACACGAGCGGCGGCGCTTAAAATTCGCTTCTTTGGCACATTCATGGCATTTATATTATTCTTATATATTATTGACATGCATTTGAAAAAGTTTCATCTTCCAAATTGTGCCATTTTGAGGCACTATTTAATTTGAATAAGGATGTAGAGATTAATTATTTTTTAGGATGGAAGGTAGAAAAATACAGAAAATTGATCAGCTGTTATTAACATTAATGAAGCTCCGATTAAATACGCCTCACCAATATTTAGTACAGAGATTTGCAGCCTTACAAGTTTCAGGTTTTTTTATATGGGGATTGTCAAGAAATTATTAAAAAAACAAGACTTTTATCACGGAATGTTAGTAATGACAAAGATATATATCTTTGGTAATGACTATACAGGGAATATAAAAAAATGATCAGTTCTTATTTCCATCTTCCGGTTTGACTGGAAGTATTACTTTGGCAATTATGTTTTTTTTAATCTGGACATTTCAAAAATTTTGCGAAAATTTAATTGAACAGTTTTCGATTTTCATTTTGTCGCAAAAAATCCAAAAGGAAAAATCCTATTCTTTTTGTGTACATCAATCTCAATCAGATATTTTTGAGGGGCGCGTAAGAGATGTATGAGTATAGATGAGTATAAGCGTTGAGTCTCAACGGTATAAGTAATGATTTTTTTTGTGTAAATCACTGTCAGTCTCAAATATATTTTTGTAGGACACGTAGGAAATGTAGGAGTAGGTATAGAAAAAACATGTAGGGGTGCCGTGGGTAACGACAGTGGCGTCGCAAAAATTCAAGAAAAAATCTTATTTTTTGTGTAAATCAATCTCAACCTCAAAGATATTTTTGGGAGACGCATAGGGGATGTAGTAATATAGAAAAAAACCTGTAGGTGGTGCCGTGACAAATATCATTGGCGTCGCAAAAAATTCCAAAAATCTTGTTTTTGCGTAAATTAGTCTTAATCTCAAAGATATTATTTTTGGGAGACGCATGGGGGATATAGTAATATAGAAAAAAACCTGTAGGAGGTGCCGTGACAAACGGCATTGGCATCGCAAAAAATCCCAAAAATCTTATTTTGGTGTAAGCCAATCTTAATCTCAAAAATACTTTTGGAAGACACACTGGGGATGTAGTAAGTAATATAGAAACAAAACCTATAGAGGTGCTGTGAAAAACAACCGAGGCGTCGCAAAGAAATCCCAAAAATCTTATTTTTGTGGAAATCAATCTCCATCTCAAAGATATTTTTGGGAGACGCATAGGGAATGTAGTAATAAAGAAAAAACCTGTAGGAGGTGCAGTGACGAACGACAAAAAATTCCAAAAATCTTATTTTTGTGTAAATCATTCTTAATGTCAAAGATATTTTTGGAAGATGCATAGGGGATGTAGTAATATAGAAATATAGGTGTGAGGCGACAAAAACCATTGGCGTCGCAAAAAATCCTAAAGAAACCTTTTTTGTGTAAATCAATCTCACTTTGAAATATATTTTGTGGCGACGCGTAGGAGTATTGAAAAAATCTGTAGAGATGCCATAGTAAACGACAGTGGCGTCACAAAAAAATGTAAAGAAATTCTGTTTTTTTTTTGTAAATTAATCTCAAAAATATTTGTCGGGAAACTCGTAGGGGATGTAGGAGTATCGAAAAAACCTCTACCTATGGATGACGTAACAAACGACGATAGCTCAAAGATGAAAATTCTGAAATGGTTGTGCAAATCTATCTCAAAATTTTTTGGGAGACAGGTAGGGGAGTATAAAAAAAACTTGTAGGGGTGCTGTGACAAGCAACAGTGGCATCGCAAAAAAAAAACGCGTAGGCGTTTATAAGCCTGCCGCGATTTCAGCGCGGCGACAACTTGGCACTCCTCAGGTTGGTGGCGCTCCGAGGTCGGTACTTATTTTGTAGTATTAAGTTTAACTGATAAAGTAGCCGCAGATTTTATAGACAAAAAGTGACTTCGCAAATCATTAATTAATGACATATTTGATATGTAGTTACTACCACAGAATAAATAGCTTTTAGTTCGTTAGTCTGTGCTTAAACGCATTTTTGCACTTTCAGTTAACCTAGTTTTAAGAACATATTTTGTAAGTAATTTTTTACCGTCAACATCAAGTAAAGAATCATATCAGTCAATCGCATCAACCAACTGCTTAGGTACTGTTTCTGTGCAATCAATGGATGGTATTAAGTTACAAGCTGTTTTTAAGTCAAAATTTTAATCCATGGTTTCAATAAGATGCTCTTCTACCTGACTTCGTTCTAATCTATCTTTCAAAATTTCTTCTATTTCGCCTAAATACCGTTCTACAGCCAATACACAATTCTTAATTTCGCTAAGTGTATCTTCAATAAAGTTTAACTGTAACTTCTTACTACTATCTTTTATATTTAACAACTCCAATATAAAATTATGAAAATTTTCAACATTACGTGTACAAACATTTCTATCTCTCCTATGTTCTAAACTGTCTTTCCCAGGCTTCTGTGAAACACTCGCACTTCTTCCCATAAATACCTTAGGTTATTAGGAATTGTCATTAGCACTTGTTCTATACCATTAATGCCATCTCCATATCAGCATACTTATTATCATTAATTTATTATCACTATTTCCATATTCATAACCATATATAGCCAAATGTATTTCATACCAGTTCCTGGTTTCTTACAATTTCCCTTAATCTTTGAAAATGTCCGAAAAAATTTCTTAAAAAGACTTAGGTTATGTGTAAATAATAATGGAAACCATTTTGAACATTTAATGTAATTGAACATCTAACTAATTTTTAATAACTAATCATATTGTTGTTGTTATAATAAATATGACAGTAGTAAAAATAATAAATGTTTCATAATTTCCACGAGATTTTTAATTAAGTTGAATGCAGTTGAATGGCTATAGCCACTTTAACATTCAGCCTACTCGCTTGTCAGTTTTATTATCATGACTGACTTGATTTGTCATCAATTTGGTTTTATTGTTTGGCCTACTCAGATCGAACATCAGACACCGACCATGAGACCATGTATCTAGTTTGATGGAGCTTCTCTGATAAATATCTCGGAAACGGTTGAAGATAAATAGGTCGAATTATATATCGTTGGATTCAGAATTAAAAAAGGAATCCTGTGATTGTTAAGAGAAATCTGTAAGTTGTAAAACAGAGAAAAACACTTTCATTTCCGCTATAACCGGAAGTTATATTAAAAAACGGAATATACGGGAATACTACTTAAAGGTTCTCTAATGGATGTGTAGGTAAAAAATTTTTTTTTTATTTTGCAAAAAATGTTTTCTCGCGATAACTTTTTTACCGACCCCCGTATACAAAATTAGGGTAGGTACACCCTCGAATTCCCCTTAATTTTTACTACAATATCATTTTTTGAATGACGATTTTATGTTAACCTGTGTCCACGTAGCACACTTTTTCCGCTTGGATGGGCCACCCTGTACCTAGCAATTACAATTATAGCCAAAATAAAGGTGACCATTCCCAATGCTTCTGAAGCTGAAAAAAATACCTGTGGTGTTTGGAGCTCCGCCATTTATTTCCAGCCTGAGCAATAACAATTTCTTCTTTCGATTGTTTTTGTCCCATTTTGAATTACAATCTTCTCTTAATTTCTCTATTCCATAATTCCCCGGACTGATGTCAGGGCCTTGGCAGGGTCGCCATGAAATAATAGCTTTTGGTTAGGGAGCTCTTCAATAATAGGATGTTATCCTTAGTTACATATTTATATTGATAATGATAAATAATGATAGACTAATAAGTCTATCTATTCCCCAATATTGCTAACTCAGCCTTATTGATAAAAGCAACGTTGTTGAATAAGTAGGTTAATACTTAAGAATACAATATATCTACAATAATAATAACTATTACCTACCTTACTACATACTATCTCTTAATAAAGGTCCTATTATATCGGCATTTGAAGTTTGAACAAATCGCACCATATGTTTTTCTAATAGTTTACCGAAGCCTACTTACCCTTTCAAAAATAAGAAAATACTCGAATACGAGTGTATCTACGATTGCTTCAAAGTTGTAAAATAGGTAGGTAGGT
This sequence comes from Pseudeuparius sepicola, assembly GCA_963920635.1. NCBI lineage: Eukaryota > Metazoa > Arthropoda > Insecta > Coleoptera > Anthribidae > Pseudeuparius > Pseudeuparius sepicola. The sequence continues at coordinate 50,836,454 of OY987300.1, read as the reverse complement.
ACCTACTCCGCAAAAGACTCTACAACAATAGACTTACTTATTGTTATCACAAAACATCGAATGAAAAATTGTTGGGTTTTCTAAACGATATTGTAAGTCTCGGTAAAAGTTACTTGTACCATTCTTTAAAGAACATCTCACACTTTTTATGGAATTCAAATTTTAGTATCTACCTAATTTTTTAATATCACCCTGTATAGCTACAAGGCCATGCAATAAAAGAAAATGCTTATTTCGATTTCCAAAATAACATAGGTACTGAAATTTCAAAAAAATCTGTGGGTGACCGAATTCTATAAAAAGTGTGAGATGTTCTTTCCGTTGCTTAGGTAAAGATATTGGTATAGTGATAAAAAGTGACGTGTTTGTTAAATTATTGTGTGCGCACGTGAAGAAAGCAATAAACAGTTGGTGGCATAGCAAGCGACATCATAAAAAACGTGGATACCTACCAATAGGAATTTTCAAAGATACCTACCTACCTGCCTAATTCGGCAAGCAGATTTATTCCACTCTGGCATGCGGCAACGTCGCGATATTCCCTTTCCCAATCTCCATCGTCTAGGGAGAGGTAGGTAAGACCTCCCCGCTAAGCTCTTCCGGCGATAATCCAGCTACTTTCATTAAGTACAGATAAGATTGATTTGCCCCACTTTCTAAACATTCAGTATTTTTTGCATTTTCCGGCTTTATGGACGTCCCCGATTACGTGGTTAAAATTTCTGTACCTATCAAGGATACACCCTGTATAAAAGAAATGTAACAAGTTCGTGTTCATTCCTGATAATTGAAATGTATGTTCTTCAAGAATGTTCTATTTTAATTATTGTAGTAGGCGCGTATGTACCTGGTTGCGAAGCACAGTTTTAAGATTTGATCTACGTGTCCTTAAAAGTAAATAAAACAAAAACATGTTTCAGGTGCATAGAAACTGCTTACATGACGATGCCTTTGGAGTTGGCGAAGCCTTAAAAGAGGAAGCATTTGGAAAGGGAATTGTTGCTAGAGGATCCCACTATGTTGTTGTTGGATCTGCCACAGCTACAACGGAGGAAAAAACTACGGCTGCTTGGGAAAGAGACATAGCACAAAGAAAACTTTTAGATTCCTGGGTATTCGTTTCACCGACCAATAGTTTCTCATTTGATGAATACAATGCCACATACAAGATGAAAGTAAGCAAATAAAAAAACTAAGCTTCCTAAACAGCTGAGAGTGAGTTATCCCTTTAATTTCATATCAAATGTGTTTCATTTTACACTTTTAAAGAAGCTAGAATACTCTTGTATATGACAAAAAGCGTGATCTCAAACAGCACACATACGTACGTATTAAAGGTGTAATAAATACATACATATTGGACGAAACATATTTACCTACATACTATAAATGTGTCTTAATTGTATGAAATGTGTTCGTACATTCTAGTGAGCCATGACTTTTTTCAAAAATCAACAAGGCGCGTAAAATTGGGCCCACAAAACTGCAATTCTTTCCAATTTAACGCGCCTCGAAAATGGCAGTTAAATTGGGCCCACAAAACTGCAATTCTTTCCAATTTATCCCGCCTTGTGGATTTTTGAAAAAAGTCATGGTTAACTAGATATTTAGAAGAAGAAAAAATAAATTTTGGCGATTTATTCTAATCCATCTAGCTTCGTTGTTTCTGATTTTACATAAAATGCGTAAATACGAAAGTTGGAGGGAGTTGTGTCACCAATGAGGTTATCATGTCCAATTGTCCAGGACAGCTGCCATTTTCGAGATATGACATAACCTTTTGTTTTTTTAAATGGAAATCATAGTTATTTCCTTTATTTTTCTGAATAACCATATCGAGTATTATATCGCTGGAAAAGTAGGACATGATAACCGCAAAATATCTAGTAAGCCATGCCTTTTTTTAAAACTCCATAAGGCGCGTTAAATTGGGTCCACAAAACTGCAATTCTTTCCCCATTTTACCTTTTTTCGATCTCCGCTAGTTTCCGAGATTCCCATACTGATCATCAAAAAAAGCTCAACCTACAGGGTGTCCAACTTTAAAACTGTACAAATCCGTAAAATCTTCATTTTTGGAGATAATCACCTAAACTTTTTTTGTTTGAAAGGCCTTCAAAAACCGCTTCTTTTAACCTTCCTGTCATTTTCAAAATGCAAATCCAGGGCCGGCTGCGATTTTTTTATACCCCGGATTTTCACGAAAAACATTTAGCGATTTTTTTTATTTAAAATCTGACCACACAGCGTTAATCAGAACACCCCAAAACCCCCATATACCCAATTTGAACAAAAAGTATACAGGTACCTAGTTCCATTCTGTAGGGTGTCAAAGTTGAGCAAACTAGGAATTTTAAAGACATCTGGGGAGTCAAGTGTGCCATGGAATCCCTTCAATACATGATCAACAGGACCCTCTCAAAATGTTGGTGTGAGAAGATTTACTACAAAAATATACAGGGTATTTTTCTCTGAGTTATCTCAAAATTCTGAAATTTTATGAAACTTTTACGGATCAAGAGTGCTCTGGAATCATTGAAAAACATATTGATAAACAGAAAAGTAATGTATTTCTTTACAAAATGCCAACTAACAAATAAAAACAATTTAAATTATTGGACCTTTCTCAACAAAGTCACTGTCTAAGATGATACATTTTCTGTGCGTTTCCTGTTGTGGCACATCAGCCACTTTAACTGATATGGACTTACTGACTGGCAGGCTTCTGTATTTTTCAGATTTAGTTCGTTTATAGTATGTGGAGCGGTTTTGATATACTCGATTTTTGACTCGTATAAGTTCCAAAAATTCAATAATTTGAGATGACACAGATAAGAACACTCTGTATATTTTGTATTGGACCTTTGCACACCAATACCTTGAGTGGTCCTGTTGACCATTTAACTGTTTTGAGGACACACTTGACTTGGCAGATGCCTTTAAAATTCCTATTTTGCTCAACTTTGACACCCTGTAGAATGCAACTCCCTGTATATTTTTTATTCAAATTTCGTATATATGGGTTCTGGGATGTTCTGATTAACGCTGTGGAGTAAGATTTTAAATAAAAAAATCGCTAAATGGTTTTCGTGAAAATCGGGGGTATAAAAAAATCGCAGCCGGCCCTGGATTTGCATTTTGAAAATGGAAGGAAGTTCAAAAAAAGCGGTTTTTGAAGGCTTTTCAAACAAAAAAAAGTTTAGGCGATTACCTCCAAAAATGAAGATTTTACCGATTTGTACAGTTTTAAAGTTGGACACCCTGTATATATACAGGGAGGTCCAAACTTTATATGCAATACTTTAAAAACTGTTGGAAAATTTCAAAAAAGGAGACTTTTTTTATATAAACATGTATCGAAAACCTAGCGGTTATACAGGGTCCAATTTTTTTTTTCAAGTTTTCATTTCTTTTTCCTAAAGGACGACAGCTGCTATGGCAGACATATTTGGTACAGTTTAGACAAAAATTAAATCCTATAAATTAAAAATAATTCGGCTTGCCTACTTCCACCAGTGCCGGAGACGCATATTTTTCAATAAAAAAATGTTACGCCACTGGAAAAGTAATATTTTTCTGCCTTCTTAAATTTTCCAATCAATTGTAATAAAAAGTATTTCGATTTTTTTCGAAAAATGTACCTTTTTTGAAAAATTAATTTGTAGGTGTTTTCAATTTTGCACACCTACTCATTTTTTAATTATGAACAACTTTCTTTAATAACGTTTATTAAGGGGATTCCATTTTTATCCGTTTCTCCTAAGCTTGTTGCCATTTCTGCTTCTTTTTTCCTTGCTTTTTCAATTGTGTTCCGGGGTACTTTATTTTCGTATCTTCCAAAGGTTTGCTGTGACATGTAGGGTACATCTAGAGACGTGAATATTTCCTCACTGGCACAGTAGTATCCCATACCAGCGGAAAAAGTTCCCATAACAGCACACGTATTGGCATTAACATTACCTTCTGATTTACAAAGATTGATCGACTTAATTAAGCCAAACATTTTGCATTTAAACGTTATTATGTTATTTAATCCAATTTTCTTTTCACATATGTACAATCAAATGGTGGATGTTTTTCTATGCGTTTTATCTCCTCCAGAAAATGATTTATGTCAATAATCGTCTTCCATCAAGTTTGATTTCCGTTGTAGTGTTGGTCGGAACAGCCTCAGTTTCAAAGGATTCATAAGTTCTAAAATTTAAGAAGAGCCCGCGACTTTCAGCACTTACAAGTAAGGAAAAATTACTTTTCCATTAAGGTAGTAAAAAATCGTAGTAGGCATGGAAATTCAGTTAAAGGGTTGAAATTCTGTCCAGAGTTGACTTATTCGAGATCTATCCACAGAAGAAAAACGATTAAAATAGGATTAAAACAATATTTTGTGAGGGTACTTCCATTCAAAATAGGTTACCCTGTATATTTATAGAAACTTACTCTCTTATTGCTTGGTCTTCATCATTCTGAATTTCTATAGTTCCTTCACCGACTGGCCAAAAGGTTCATTTTTGCATTTGCCATAGAAATATTATGTACAATTTACTAGTCCTAAGCTTTTATACCCCACATTTCGTTTTCTTAAAATGTTTAATTTTAAATTCACATTATGCCAATTATCTACTTTGAAATTATAAAAGTACCTACCTAGTTGGTTTACACTTTTTCTAGTGTTAAACGATTTTCCGAAGCCATAATGAAGTAATAATGCAAGACTATGCACAGCCTCTGCAAGGTTTCAGGAAAATTATACAATTCGAAAAAAACTATAACCGAAAATTCTTGTTATGTAACAGCAACTACTAAATTTTTGAGGGTTATAAGTTAGTACCTAGATGAAAACAGGTAGACAGAACACCTACCTAATCTAAAGAACAAAACTCTGTTCAACGAATGTTCATACCTACGTCACAACTCCCGTCCTTGTCTTACTCATGAATTCATGAGTAAGAAAGGACGGAAATTGTCTTACTCATGAATTCATGAGTAAGACGAGGACAAGGAATAAGACAAGGACGGGAATTGTCTTACTCATGAATTCATGAGTAAGACAAGGACGGGAATTGTGACGTAGGTATGAACATTCGTTGAACAGAGTTTAGGTTCAGTTCACCGAGTTCCAGCCTAATATGAAAGCACCTATTTTGTAATAATCTACAGGGTGTTTAAAAAAGATGCGACAATATTTAAGGGGGTTATTTGTCAAGTTCATTTTTTGAAAAAAGAAAGTTCCTATAAATATAGGTCCGGACACGTATTGTTTCCAAGGTACAGGGTGTTAATATTTTTAATTAATTAATAATTCAAATATCCTTTATTAAAATTTCTATGTTGAAATGTTTTTGAAATAAAGCAACTAAAAATACAACTTTTTTGTCTCTTGAATTTTCACCGTATATTGCTTCGTTTAGAAAAAAAATACATAAAAACAATTTTTTGCTGGTCCAAAAAATATTTTGAAACATTCTTGGAATATTTGCAAACAAGTCTACTAAAAATAACTGTTTTATTCACTAACATACTAGATGTGCTTAAAAATCAATAATAATATTAATAATAATAATAATATTTAAATTAATAATTAAAAAAATTTAACACCCTGTATCTTAAAAACAATACATTTTCGGATCTATGTTTACAGGAAGTTTTTTTCCAAAAAATGACCTAACAAGTCACCCTCTTAAATACTTCCGCGTCTTTTTTAAACACACTGTATATTGGTAATTACAACTTAGTTTGAAAAAGTTTCGTCAATTTCGATTGACGGGTTCCCATTTCCAGAAAGTTATTATTTAGTATACCTTCAAAAACACCTTCTGCTCTGTCTGAACATACCGAAGGACGTACCCTTTGGATAAAATAAATAAATAAATAAATTTAGCCCCTGTCTAACATTTTCTTTTAAAATTTGCAAACATTTTTTTATTTAAATGCCTCTGAATGTAGTTACAAACATTCACTACCATGCTCGTAAAAAGTAAAATAAAAAATTGACAAAAATGTACCCGCACCTACAACGTTTTTATGACAATATTTGAATTCCTCGCCTCAAAATAACCACAATTACTAGATTTTGTGCAAATCTCTAGATTCGTTGAAAATTTATTTGGAAAAACATAATAAAATTTAAATTTTTAGCACCCAGTATCCATTTAGGTGCGCGTTTTTGAACCCAACTTTACATGAACTTTTCGCCCTGTTTTTCCATGCTTTTTGAGCCCTACAAACCTGTACACTGTTTTTTGAAACACCCTGTACAATAATAGGTATAAATACAATAAATTGTGATGATTATTTTATACAGTGTGGCCCGTTTGGAATGGAGACACCTCTGTAAAATTTTTATTCCTCATCTGATTTTAGCCGGTTTTTTTTCTTCTAAAAATAGGTCACAAAAACTCTTTTTTACGTTAGTTCAAAATTTCAGGTCTTAATCTCAATTTTCAAGGCCTACTACGAATTTTTTCTGGTAAAAAAAGACGAAAATCATTTAGCGATTTTTTATTTAAAATCTGACACACAGCGTTAATCAGAGCACCCCAAAACCCCCAAATACCAAATTTGAACAAAACATATACAGGGAGTTCCATTCTGTAAGGTGTCAAAGTTGAGCAAAATAGGAAATTTAAAGGCATCTGGTGAGTCAAGTGAGCCATGGAATTACTTCGAATCAGTTGAATGATGAAGAGGACCACTCCCACTTACGTACAGACGTTTACATACTGTCTACATACATTTTTTATACGATCGTTATAAAAACTTTACTTTTTTTAACCTTTTTAAATGCCTAAAGTAGGTATATCTTTTTTTAACAAGTTAAAAAAAACTTACTTTTTTTCACCTGAGCAGTTTAGAGTGAAAAAAAGTTAACTTTTTTTCACTCTAAACTTGCTTACTACGTTTACCTGGAGTTTGGAATCGAATTCAGTGTAATGCAGTTTGGTGTTTTCATAAATGGTAAATGTGGCGTTAAATCCCGAAAATAAGAAAATTTATTTTGAGATTCAAATCAATCTCAAAATCTCTTCATGCGGTTTTCAATAATTCTAGAAACATATTCAAATGGATTTCAATACTATGTGTAAACGTAGTGAGACCGCGATCTAAATATTATAATCCTCGTAATTGAAAACCATAGTGCATTTATATGCCCTTTAGTATATAACACAAAAATCCCATCCCAAATATTTCAATGTTTAAGCACGATCGTATAAAAAATAATGTATGAAACTCATGCATAAAGTGTCTTTTTTTCATTCATGGGATTGCGCGCACTCACCTGCGGTTCGTGCGCGCAACTTTCCCATTCATGAAAAAAAGTACTACTTTATGCACTTGTTGCATAAATAACTATTATATCTCTGTATACGTACTGTCGTCAATATCACATAAAACGTACATCTTTAAGACGACTAGTGCTGTTTGGGATCAGTGCTTACTGTTCGACCTAGACTGGCACACTTCCACTAAATTATCCACGTATAAATTTTCTAACCAGATGTGAAATTTCTCGATAAATTTTCTGTGCTCTTATCTATTACAGTGCATCACAGAAATACAGCCTCACCGTCTTTAAGTATTTATAGCATAGCAAAAATGGCTTCATATATTTACATGATAAAAAATAATTCTTTATTTTTCTTCATAATAATTTTATGTTGCAACTGATGAGACAAATCACCTGTAATTAAGTGGCGGCATGTCATCATAAAACACTTTGTATTGAATCGCGAATCTGTTGACAAATTAGTTTCTTTTGCAGTATTCTGGTTTGAAACAATCTCTGCCAGACAACGTACAAATACTAACACTGGAACCGTGGAAAGGATTCAGTTTCCTGTTAAGACTTGAACATGTCCTAGAAAGTAATGAAGATCCAAGGCTATCTCAACTTGTTACGGTTGACCTAAAAGTAAGCAAACTTTATTGTGAATAGGGGGGCGTAAAAATTACTAAATAGGTATTTCGTAATTCCCAAGATAAATGTTGTAAGGTTTTTTAAATATTTGTTTTGTGATTATTTGCGCCGGTTTTAATTTTATTGTGGAGTTTTACTCAAACAAAAGTGGAGAATGAACGCTTATGGTTTAAATGAATAATTGCAACTTTAAATATTAAATTATTAAATATTTGGCTATTTATTGTGATGTTTTTTTGTTTATTTTAGGCTTTCTCTATTTTTTGTTTTCTTTTAAATATTGAGTAAACTTTTTGTTTAATTTGTAGAAAAAAACTGCATTTGGGAAAATTGTATAAAAGCAAGCCCGTCAATATTTTTTTGCGGGCATCGGAAAAATTTACTATTAAAGTGGTGAAATTGCGATAAAATGAAATTCAATATGGAAGCTACTCTCATAGAGCCCCTTTTTAATAGATACATACTAATATTTTAACTACTTAGTCGCCAGAAATGGCATTTTTTAAATTTAGTGGCCCAAAATTTGCAGCATTGAGTCCAAGGACGCATTAAACTACTTCGCATAATAGTCACATTCGCACATGATTTTCAATGCCTTGTATATTTAAATAAATAAACTTTTATATTATCAGTCAAACCCTGCCGAGAAAGCTTCCAATAGCCGATTCTATAAGTAGAGAGAATTTTGTTCTGCTGTTGGAGAAATAAATAGAAATTTTACGAAGTATCTTTACTGATATTTGTAAGTACTTACTGTACAAACCATGTTTACACTGAACTATAAAAATACACATTTATTTAAAATTTTAAAGTATAAGTAAAAAAGTGTTTTATACATAATGTTCATTCAAAGCTCCAAAATAAGCACCTACTCTCATTTTTTTACAACAGATTAGAGAGGTTCGTAGTAAAAGTATTGAACAAATAAAATAATATATGTACATACCTACCACCGAAATATAGTTCGGCGATACCTACCTCTCACTATAAGTTCAGGAAAAGGCGAAGCTGCTTTGTTTATCATTTGCATATTTTCATACTGATACTTCCAAATACAATAGTTATTTTAGTTTTCAAGCCTTCAAACTTTAAGACTTATCAAGAATAGCACTATTTTGAAAAAATGGTAAACGCAATATTATCGTGTGCAAACTATTCCCCCAAAAACTCATTCCATTAAAATAGGGAACATCAAATGGGAAATTTTGTATTCTAAGATGGAGCTGATCGCTTATCTATCCTTTATTCACGGCTAGGGCTACGAATGAAATGATAACTCGAGAAAATACTTTTATTATTGGTACTAAAATATCTTGTTACTGATCTTTAAACATAATAACAACAATATCCGAAAATATAAATATCATCCTTTCTCGAGAGGCATTAGCAATATTATCTTATCATGTACTCATTTATGCATACCACTCGTCTCCACATAACAGAGCAAATGATGCCCGCATGATATTGGCACTAATAATTAACTTGCACTATTGTCGACACAGTTTTATTCGTAAACTACATTACATATATGTATACCTACTAGGGTTCCTTTATAGTCCAATAAAGATGTGCTCGGCTTATAGGGGTCGCAAAAAAATCCAAACAGGATGATTTTTTCAGGGTTGCTTGGGAACTGGCTCCTGAGTGTTCAACCAAAAGATCACACTCGAACTTTTGGTACGAATTGGGCTATAGGTTGGTTTCCTAAACAATATGGGTGGTTTTATAGCAAAATGACCTTAATAAAAGTTGTAATATTTTTTTGTATCTTTGATGCATAACGAATTACAGCGCATTCACTCAGATCCCGGGTATCCCGGATACCATAAGGATCTGGCTAGGACGAGACCCTTGCCATGTTATCCGGCCTTAGGTGACATTGATATTGTTAGACGTTCCTGCATTCCCCATGAATTTCCTCACGGTTCGGGCTGTCGCAAGTAGTACCGCTTTCTGCATGGACCTGTTAGACCTAGATCTTTGATGTTTCTCAGCAAACTTTTTGGTATATATAGCACCATTTGTTGACACGATGATTGGAACCGTCTGAACGTTCTCAATTTCCCATTGCCTTTATATTCGTTCTTCTAAGTCTCTGTACGTCGCGATCTTCTCGGCCTGCTTTACAAGCAAGTTGATGTTGCTTGGGATGAATCAGAGTTGTCTTCCTAGAAATTTTATTAGCTATTATAAGGTCCGGCCTGTTATGGGCAACTCGGAGCCTGTTTTTGAAAACAGCAACTACAAGATGTACTGGGATCGTACAGATTAGCGAGTTGCCCATAACAGGTCGGACCTTATAATAGTTGATAAAATTTCTAGGAAGGCAACTCAGATTGATGTGGCCATCCAAAACAACAACAACCTGCGTGTGAAGCAGGCCGAGAAGATCGCGAAGTACAGACGGTTCCAATCATCGTGTCAACAAATGGTGTTATACCAAAAAGTTTGCTGAGGGCGGTACTACTTGCGACAGCCCGAACAGTCAGGAAATTCATGGGGAGTGCAGGAACGTACAACAACATCAATGTCACCGAAGGCCCGATAACAAGGGTCTCGTCCGAGCCAGATCCTTTTGGTATCCGGGATACCGGGATCTGAGTGAATGTGCCTCGTAGAGGGAGTGCGAATGTCTTTTGGCTAAGTCGCTAATATTAATGATAATAATAATAATAATAATACGGCGAACACATAGACATAGATGACAACAACAACAATGGGGAACTTCAAGAGCCTGGACAACAACTAGAAGCCGAAACGGTAGAACCAACAACCGAGAGTCTAGAATCGGTTAACGAAGAACATTTTGAAGGCTTAAACACACATATGAGACAGGCAGTATTGCGATACGAAGGCACAGACCCACTGAGCAGGCCACCGCTACCAAGATTAAATTCTTCCAGGAAACTTGCGATCGTGCTCGATCTTATGAACACAAGAATTTTACCAAAATATGTTTCAGTGACACCAACATTAGAACGTATGCACATGGTAATCTACTGTGCCGCAACGGCAGTCACCACTGTAATGGGTGCCAAGATCCGAACGGCCCAAGAGTTGAATCGTGCAAGACCAGAACCACGAATGGCTCAATGGGAAATGCGACTAAATCGGAAGATTGAGAGTCTCCGTAAAGACATAGGACAAGTGACGGAATATATATCAGAGGAGTTAGAACTAGAAGGATCCAGAGGGCGGTGCAGGCAATAATGAGCCGCACCCAAATGCATTCTCGGCATGACCCCTTGAACATCACTGCTCAACAATGTCTTGACACATTAAAACAAAAACTTTCTGTTTTCGCAGGGCGTCTGAGGAGATACAAGGCTAGTAACAACAGGAAACGAGACAACAAACTCTTTGAACGATCAGAAAAGGGTTTCTACCGTGCTTTTAATTCTAGCGCCGATGCCACAAATGCGAGTTGCCCTAGCAGAGAACAGGTCGACGGTTTCTGGAGAAATCAACTTTCCACACCAGGTCCATACAATTTCAGTGCAAGGTGGATCAGCGAAGAACGCGAGATGGGCCGGAACTATAGCCAGATGCAACACGAGCAATTCACAACCGCTAAGGTCTCCGATGTCATCAAGAATTCCCACAACTGGAAGGCACCAGGTCCAGATCATCTCCAAAATTATTGGATTAAGAAGTTGTGGTGCACGCATGAACAAATAACTACCTTAATTATTGAAGTCTTGCTCGATCCTCTGAAAATGCCATTGTTTCTTACACAGGGTGCAACCTACCTGTAACCAAAAGACCAGCGGAATACGGATAACCCTGCCAAGTACCGCCCAATAACCTGCTTGCCTACGCTGTACAAGATAATCATATCTTGCCTTACGCAGCGAATATATGCTCACTGCGAGCGGAACAACATCATAGCAATGCAGCAGAAGGGCTGCTCGAAGGGCGCAATGGGATGCAAAGAGCAACTCATCATAGACTCTGTCATCTGCAACCAGGCTCATTCCAAGCAACGAAACCTCCACATGGCTTATGTGGACTACAAAAAAGCATTTGATTCCGTACCTCACGACTGGCTCACAGGTATCTTAAAGCTGTATAAAATAGATCATCATACAGTTTCCTTTTTAGAACACGTTATGACAACCTGGCGCACTAAGATACAACTCAGAACCGCAAACAGTAACATCGAGACCGACACAATCAACATCCGAAGAGGGATTTTCCAAGGAGATTCACTCAGTCCACTGTGGTTCTGCATGGCGATGAGACCTCTATCACATCGGTTGAACTCTACAAAATATGGCTTCGCTATCAAAAGCAACAACGCAGAAGCGATCAAGTTGAATCACCTATTATATATGGATGATTTAAAACTGATCGCCGCAACCAAAAACCAACTAACGCAAATGCTTAAAATTGTAGAGGAGTTCTCCAGGGACATCGGAATGCTGTTTGGACTGGACAAGTGCCGCACCCTTAATATCATCCGGGGAAAGCTCGAACAAAGCTCACACGAGATGCAGGACGGCCAGGAGATCGAAGCAATGAGCATGGGAGATACATACAAGTATCTCAGGATGAAACAAGCTCAAAGGATAGACCATCGAACAATGAAGACTGATTTAACGAATGAATTCATCAAGAGAGTAAGACAAGTAGTGCGAACTGATCTTAACAGCAGGAATTTGTTTAAGGCCCTGAACACGTATGCGTGCTCTGTACTCAGCTATTCGTTCGGAATAGTGAATTGGACCAACACGGACATCAACAACCTGCAACGAAAAGTTAGGACACTACTGACAAAAGCTCATAAACATCATCCCCGTAGCGCCGTAGAAAGAACAACTCTGCCACGTGAACTAGGAGGAAGAGGATTGGCAGATCTCAGCAAGCAATTGGACCAACAAATATTAAATAATGAGAATGATAGGATAATTGTCATAGGGCCGCTGCCTGGGGATCGCCAGGGCATGTCTGGAGCCGGCGCTGGGCATGACAGTGAGCGGGACGTCGGTGACAGGGCGCTGATGAGGCGGGCCCCTGTTGCACAAACAGCTACAGCCCAGCAACACGAACATCTACAACATGGGAGCCAAACGAGAACTAGGGTTCCACCCACCGAAGGTGCTGCGCGGGAACTTCAGCCAGCGTTCACTCAGGCGGGATTACAACGACGACGCATGAAATGGACTGGGTCCATGAATGAATCGATAATGCGTATTTTTTACAGGGTGACAAACTTAGGACAAGAGATGATCGGCTACCGACAACAACTGCATGCCGAGTTCTGCAGGGAGTTTCCACACATGCAAGTGTCTGAACAAAGAGTGTCAGATCAGTATCGAACTATTCTAAGAAATAACCGAATTCCAGAAACGCGACTTAACGCCATAAAATGGGAAGTTGAGCTAGAGATCCATGGCGAACACATAGACATAGACAACAACAACGGGGAAATTCAAGTGCCTGGACCACAACAAGAAGTCGGAACGGCAGAGCGAACAACTGAGAATCGGGAAATTCAAGTGCCTGGACCACAACAAGAAGCCGAGACGGCGGGACGAACAACTGAGAATCGGGAATCAGTTAACGGAGAACACTTTGAAAGCCTGGACACACAGCTGAGAAGGGCGGTATTGCGATACGAAGGCACAGACCCACTGAGCAGACCACCGCTACCAAGATTGAATTCTTCCAGGAAGCTTGCAATCATGCTCGATATTATGAACACCAAAATTTTACCCAACTATGTTTCAGTAACACCCACATTAGAACATATGCACATGTTAATCTACTGTGCCGCAACGGCCATCATCACTGCAATGGGAGCCAAGATCCGGACGGCTCAAGAGTTAAATCGTGCAAGACCAGAACCACGAATGGCTCAATGGGAGATGCGACTAAATCGGAAGATCGAGAGTCTCCGTAAAGACATAGGACAAGTAACGGAATATATCAGAGGAGTTAGAACTAGAAAGATCCAGAGGGCGGTGCAGGCAATAATGAGCCGCACCCAAATGCATTCTCAGCGTGACCCCGCGAACATCACTGCTCAACAATGTCTTGATACATTAAAACAAAAACTTTCTGTTTTCGCAGGGCGTCTGAGGAGATACAAGGCTAGTAACAACAGGAAACGAGACAACAAACTCTTTGAACGATCAGAAAAGGGTTTCTACCGTGCTTTTAATTCTAGCGCCGATGCCACAAATGCGAGTTACCCTAGCAGAGAACAGGTCGACGGTTTCTGGAGAAATCAACTTGCCACACCAGGTCCATACAATGTCAGTGCAAGCTGGATCAGCGAAGAACGCGAGATGGGCCGGAACTATAGCCAGATGCAACACGAGCAATTCACAACCGCTGAGGTCTCCGATGTCATCAAGAATTCCCACAACTGGAAGGCACCAGGTCCAGATCATCTCCAAAATTATTGGATTAAGAAGTTGTGGTGCACGCATGAACAGATAACTACCTTAATTAATGAAGTCTTGCTCGATCCTCTGAAAATGCCATTGTTTCTTACACAGGGTGCAACCTACCTGTTACCAAAAGACCAGCGGAATACGGATAACCCTGCCAAGTACCGCCCAATAACCTGCTTGCCCACGCTGTACAAGATAATCACATCTTGCCTTACGCAGCGAATATATGCTCACTGCGAGCGGAACAACATCATTGCAATGCAGCAGAAGGGCTGCTCGAAGGGCGCAATGGGATGCAAAGAGCAACTCATCATAGACTCTGTCATCTGCAACCAGGCTCATTCCAAGCAACGAAACCTCCACATGGCTTATGTGGACTACAAAAAAGCATTTGATTCCGTACCTCACGACTGGCTCACAGGTATCTTAAAGCTGTATAAAATAGATCATCATACAGTTTCCTTTTTAGAACACGTTATGACAACCTGGCGCACTAAGATACAACTCAGAACCGCAGACAGTAACATCGAGACCGACACAATCAACATCCGAAGAGGGATTTTCCAAGGAGATTCACTCAGCCCACTGTGGTTCTGCATGGCGATGAACCCTCTATCACATCGGTTGAACTCTACAAAATACGGCTTCGTTATCAAAAGCAACAACGCAGAAGCGATCAAGTTGAATCACCTATTATATATGGATGATTTAAAACTGATCGCCGCAACCAAAAACCAACTAACGCAAATGCTTAAAATTGTAGAGGAGTTCTCCAGGGACATCGGAATGCTGTTTGGACTGGACAAGTGCCGCACCCTTAATATCATCCGGGGAAAGCTCGAACAAAGCGCACACGAGATGCAGGACGGCCAGGAGATCGAAGCAATGAGCAAGGGAGATACATACAAGTATCTCGGGATGAAACAAGCTCAAAGAATAGACCATCGAACAATGAAGACTGATTTAACGAATGAATTCATCAAGAGAGTAAGACAAGTAGTGCGAACTGATCTTAACAGCAGGAATTTGTTTAAGGCCCTGAACACGTATGCGTGCTCTGTACTCAGCTATTCGTTCGGAATAGTGAATTGGACCAACACGGACATCAACAACCTGCAACGAAAAGTTAGGACACTACTGACAAAAGCTCATAAACATCATCCCCGTAGCGCCGTAGAAAGAACAACTCTGCCACGTCAACTAGGAGGAAGAGGATTGGCAGATCTCAGCAAGCAATTGGACCAACAAATATTAAATCTGCGTAATTATTTCTACAGGCAGGCCAACAGCTCCACACTACATAGGGCTATATGCGGAGCAGACGTCTCAACACCGCTACGTCTGACGGAACACGAGCGTCAAAATCACCACCGAACCGACAACGATAAACTACAGAGGTGGTTGGGGAAGCCGCTGCACGGGAGGCATCCTAATGAGGTTAACCAGGAACATGTCGACAAGTTAGCGTCGAACTATTGGCTGACCTCGGGACGAATGTTCCCCGAGACGGAAGGCTTCCTACTGGCCATACAAGATCAGGTTATACCAACTCGCAACTACCTAAAATTCATTGTAGGAGATGCATCGGTAGTGGATGACAGATGCAGATACGGGTGCCCAACTTCAGAAACAATCCAGCACATAACAGGAGGATGTCAGATGTTCGCATCAACGGAATATAAGGAACGACACGATTCGGTTGCCAAGATCTTGCACCAGGAACTGGCGGAAAAGCTGCTGCTTGTGCAGGCAGAGAGGGTCCCATATTACAACTACACACCTGAGCCTGTTCTTGAGAACAGCAACTACAAGATGTACTGGGATCGTACAGTTCTGACAGATCAACGAGTTGCCCATAACAGACCGGACCTTATAATAGTTGATAAAATTTCTAGGCAGACAACTCTGATTGATGTGGCCATCCCGAACAACAACAACCTGCGTGTGAAGCAAGTCGAGAAGATCGCGAAGTACAGAGATTTAGAAGAACGAATTAGAAGGCAATGGGAAATGGAGAACGTCCAGACGATTCCAATCATCATGTCAATAACTGGTGTTATACCAAAAAGTTTGCTGAGAAACATCAAGGAGCTGGGTCTAACTGATAATCTTTACAGGTCCATGCAGAAAGCGGTACTACTTGCGACAGCCCGAACCGTCAGGAAATTCATGGGGCGTGCAGGACGTCCAACAACATCAATGTCACCTAAGGCCCGATAACATGGCAAGGGTCTCGTCCGAGCCAGATCCTTATGGTATCCGGGATACCCGGGATCTGAGTGAATGTTCCCGTAGAGGGAGTGCGAATGCCTTTTGGCTAAGTCGATAATAATAATAATAATAACAATAATACGGTGACAGGGCGCTAATGAGGCGGGTCCCTGTTGCGCAAACAGCTACAGCCCAACAACAACAACAGGGGAGCCAAACGAGAACTATGGTTCCACCCACCGAAGCTACTACGCGGGAACTTCAGCCAGCATTCACTCAGGCGGGATTATAACGACGACGCATGAATGAATCGATTATGCGTATTTTTTACAGGGTGACAAACTTAGGACAAGAGATGATCGGCTACCGACAACAACTACATGCCGAGTTCTGCAGGGAGTTTCCACACATGCAAGTGTCAGAACAAAGAGTCAGATCAGTATCGAACTATTGTAAGAAATAACCGAATCCCAGAAACGCGACTTAACGCTATCAAACGAGAAGTTGAGCTAGAGATCCATGGTGAACACATAGACATGGACAACAACAACGGGGAAATTTAAGTGCCTGGACCACAACAAGAAGCCGGAACGGCAGAACGAACAACTGAGAATCGGGAAATTCAAGTGCCTGGACCACAACAAGAATCCGAAACGGCGGGACGAAC
Source organism: Pseudeuparius sepicola (assembly GCA_963920635.1). NCBI lineage: Eukaryota > Metazoa > Arthropoda > Insecta > Coleoptera > Anthribidae > Pseudeuparius > Pseudeuparius sepicola. The sequence continues at coordinate 50,819,263 of OY987300.1, read as the reverse complement.
AACTGAGAATCGGGGATCAGTTAACGAAGAACACTTTGAAAGCCTAGACACACAGCTGAGAAGGGCAGTATTGCGATACGAAGGCACAGACCCACTGAGCAGATCACCGCTACCAAGATTAAATTCTTCCAGGAAACTTACAGTCATGCTCGATATTATGAACACCAGAATTTTACCTAACTATGTTTCAGTGGCACCAACATTAGAACATTTGCACATGTTAATCTACTGTAGTGTGCCGCAACGGCAATCATCAATGTAATGGGAGCCAAGATCCGGACGGCCCAAGAGTTGAATCATGCAAGACCAGAACCACGAATGGCTCAATGGGAGATGCGACTAAACCGGAAGATCGAGAGTCTCCGTAAAGACATAGGGCAAGTAACGGAATATATCAGAGGAGTTAGAACTAGAAAGATCCAGAGAGGCAGGCAATAATGAGCAGAACCCAAATGCATTCTCAGCGTGACCCCGCGAACATCACTGCTCAACAATGTCTTGATACATTAAAACAAAAACTTTCTGTTTTCGCAGGGCGTCTGAGAAGATATAAGGCTAGTAACAACAAGAAACGAGAGGTTAATCCTCTCAGTACAAAATTGGTATAAACTGTAAATCAAAATTACGCAAGTTTATGGCATAAAATAGTTTAAATGATAATGACAATATGATAATAATTCTCACCCTCACAATACTCCAAACTAGGAGTACCCCAGAAGCAACCACATGCTTGTGCGGGGGAGGGGGGCAATTACTATTATTTTGTCTTCGTTGCCATTTGCGGCTAGGGCCGACTTTTTTCCATATTGAACTAGGATAGCATTCGCTCAGAAGGAAAACCCTAGGAAAAGAACAAATCTCAAAATCTTAAATTCCCAAAAGCCATTCAAAATTCCCAATAACAGTTACAAATTTATTTCAGTTCAAATAAAAGCACATTAAATTAAATTTCTATAAAAGCTTTCAAAAAAAGTTCCAAATTCGAATTAAAAAGGCAAATCAAACATAAAGGGATCAAAACAAAAATATCTTACTCTTTGGTCAGTCCAACTTATTCAGGTGCTTAGGTGAATATTTCTTTCTTGATGACTTCGTTCAGAGATTTCTGCAGCGACTAGGGACTATGGCCACGGCCGGATGGCCGCGACCCGCAACTCTGTTTCTCGACTGTGTTTCAAGTGGCTTACGAGTAGCAACTCTTTCTCCAGGCAGATTTTATCCACTTATATACCTTTTTGTGGAGGTTGAATCCTCATTGGGCCCCTAAACATCTGCCTGCCAAGCTGGGCTTGCGACGGTCGACGTCACTAAGTAGTACGAGCAAAATTTAGTTTTGGTCGGTCTCTAGCGAATGTTTGCCGCGTGGCTACCAACCGTGCCTCCGTAAGACGTAGATAATATCAAAGATCATGCTCGAATATCATGATCTTTGATAATATGTAATTCTTTGGATAAGGAGGCTCTCACTATAGAATACCGTGAAATTAAAACTTCTGGCTTGGGCGCTCGTCGGGACACCACAACATTTTTTTTTGTTATTGTTGTTGATTATTGTCGGTCTTATGTAGTATTTGTATTTGTTTACTCTGTATTTTAAAGTTTTTCATTAAATAATTATTAAAAATAATCAATTTTGCAATAAAATCTTCCTTTCCTTATTGTGAAAAAAAAATGAAGAATGTAATCAAAATTGTTTTTCGAGTAGGCATCTGTGATTTGGATCTTCTCTCAATGCCAAACAACTCCTGTAAATAACTTCATTAAATATTTTCAGAAATTGAGGTACTACAATCACTTTATGAAGAGTAACTTTCTTGCTAAAAGTTAAATTTTATGGCAATTTCACCTCTTGTAAACCCCAGCCGGGGACATAGTGTACATCTAACTATAAGTTTCGTAAGCACTTCAAACCGCTTGAAATCAGTTTGAAACAGTCAGGAGTACGCGCGGTTTCATTTTTGAAGCGACATGCGCATGCTCCTGATAGTTTCAAACTGGTTTCGATTTCTGCCGAAACATACTAATATCATGTTATAGGGCCTTTTCGAACCTTTTGAAATCACGTCTCTCGAAGAAACCACTCTAGGGGGAAATCAGTGGCTGAAAGACAATAGCAGGCTTGAGTTTGACGAAGGAGACAATATCGAAAAGTTCGTGATTGACCAGTATAAGAAACTAACGAAGGAAGAAACAGAAAATCGCAGAAAATGGAACGATGACCAATCAATCTATGGGAATCATGTTAGGAGAGATGTCGGTAACATTAAAGACGACGCTGATGATTTTAAGATTGATCTGTCTCCAATGCAGATAAGAACATTTATTATCAGTGTTAATAGAACAAAATAAGTAAGCATGTATCTCCTTTAAATATAAAATCAGGCAATGTTTAGGACTTTTATTTCTACCTACGACTAAGTAAGTATGTATATGTAAGTAAGTATAGGACACCTTAACCGTGAATATACTATAGATACATCGATGTTTTTATAATAGAACGCCCTGTATATTTTTCTTTTTTTTTTAATCTATTCATTTTTGCCATTCCAACGATATATTGTAGATGTTGTTAATTTGGTCCAGGTCTTTGGAATAGGTATACTAACATTGACTGACGTATTAATAATAAGATTTCTATAGACGGCTATAGTTTTATATCCCGGAAAATAGATGGCGCCTATGGTCAACAATGTATTTTGCATTGTATTTTGTCTCCGGGAAGCGCATGGTGAGCCAGAGAACTGTCAAACATGACAGCCGTGAGCAGTCTTTATTAATACGCCCAATGACGTCAGAACCTATAGACAGGTTTGTTTTGATAAACGCTTGACGCCCAGAACTAATCACAATCTAGCGCTCCATTATATTATTTCGAAAATGTCGCGAGATTGTCAGAAATTGCCCCTTTTTGTCGAGCCGTAGCGAACTTATTTCGACTCTGGGCGTTAGACCATCCCCCGAGTCTTCAGGTGAGGTTCCGATGCTTCCGGCGCTCCCAAACAAGAAAAAACATGCGATATCTAAGTGTAGGTAATTCTGGAGGAACTATAACCGGGAATCACCGGGTGTATAGTTGGTTGATGGTTGACTTTCTGTCTTTGTTTGTAGCATGTTTTTAGAGTAGTATGGATATATTTAATCTTGGAGTCAAAATAAAGGGCATTTTAACAATGGGGCACCACGTCTACCCAGCCAGCAAAAAGACGTTTCTTCTACGTTGAATAGACGTACCGCATTACGTCGATCGACGAAAAGTTCGACGCAGAAAACACGTAGAATCGACGGCAATATGTCACAGAGAATTTACGTGCTCAGCGACGTCTAATAAGACGTGAAAAATTACGTAATGACGACGTGTAATAGGAAGTGCAAAGTACGTAATGGTGACGTCTAATAAGACGTGAAAAATTACTTAATGGCGTCGCAACGCACAGTGTTTGTTCAGCGAATGTTCGGCCCTACGTCACAACTCCCGTCCTTGTCTGACTCGTGAATATACGACCGATATCCATCGTATATTCACGAGTAAGACAAGGACGGGAGTTGTGACGTAGGGCCGAACATTCGCTGAACAAACTTTTTATACTCAAAAGATATATAAAAGTGTTTGTGATTTGTAAATGAAATTAAATACATTTTTTAATCAATATACGTTTATTATATTTTATATATATATAAGTGCCCACAAACACACACAAAAAAAAATAAAAAACAATACAAAAACATAAATAAAATAGAATACAAGAGAAAGTACCTAATTCATGCTATTCGGCAATCATCAGTGCGGTATAACATTAACCAAAACAGAAAGATAGGCGTGATTTGGGAAGCAACACAATAATGAAGTCCAGGCAGGAGCCAACAGCACATTTGCAGCTTCTGTCAGCACATGCTCTGGATTTGGGGCTTGTACTAACGTTAACGTTGCCAGGGAGGCAGCTAAAACAACCTATATGGAAATAAATAAAATGGTAGAAGGTAGTATAGAATTTTGCAGTATAAAATGGACAATTAAATCACTTTGAACAAGGAACCTTGACTTTGAATGTCATTTGGGTGAATTTTATGCTAGGTTAAAATTTTCGTAATGTAAATCCATCATGGTGGCTAGAGAAGCGGTGTGGCATAGAGGCTACATGTTTATTTTTTCTCGAGCTTTTACTACTTACATAAGGGATAATAGACAATAAAAACTCACTCAAGTACTACAACGCGAAGCACCGGAACACCGGATCCACACAATAGCTAGGTTAATAACAGGGAACGACACGTGCTCGCGGAACAGCTCCAGACAATTAACGGCGTGGCGTGCTGCGTTCGAGACCGGAAAGCGGAGACGAAGGCGGTGCACGGCGCGGCGGCGCGGCCAGGACGCGCACTGCGCAAGCGCAGGCTGCAGTACGTCATTATCACGTCTTCTCGACGTCAACTATCACGAGAATACAAACTGGGCATAGAAGTAATTTATTTCGACGTAATTTCGACGTCTTATAATCTCCAATAATGGAACATACGTAAAAAACGTAAAATCGACGTCGATTCAACGTCCTATATTTAAAAAAATATTAGTACACAGCTTGTCACCAATATTCGACGTCGTATTGACGTCAAGGTTATAGCGTTGCTGGCTGGGTATAGGTTATGACGTCATTGAATACGCCAGTCAACGATACCAACCTTGAAACTTTAAATTTTGCACTTTTGATGCTCATTATTTCGAAAATGACACCTTTGTGGATATAGTTACTTTACATAGAAGAAAATATTAGAAATGACGATGTAAACGAATTAGGTTCAATTTAATTAAAACAATAATTATTGCAACATTTGGTTGAATTCTATGGCACAGATATCGCAAAATACAAAACAGGCCAGAAAAAGCGCAACTGACAAGTAAGGACACATTGTGTTGCTTCATGGCCAACTGAGAATGCTACCGAAAAATAATTAATATTTAAAAATCTGCCAAAGGAATAATATATACCAAGTGTCGAAAAGCCCTCTTTGAGCACCTCCAGATGAATCTACAATATTCGGGGTATTCCTTTAACAAAGGTTAGTTTGCCACACTTAAGTTCAACGCCCTGTATAATTTTTCACATAGTGGTTAAAAAGTACACATTTATACCTAAGTTTGTAGGTAAAAAAAATAAAAAAAGGGGTAAAAACAACTCTGAACACCCTGTATATACCGTTAATTATAGATTTTCGCGACCAATTATTATTTATCGATGCGTATATTTAAAAAAAAACTATTTTTAAATAGCATTTATTTTTGTTGCCATTATTATTTTATTTTGGGTGCCTAGGGGATATATTTTTGTCTGTCGAAAAATAAAATAATATCTGGGTTTAATTAAAAAACTAAAATAGTAATAACAACAAAAATAAAATAGTAACTAGCAATTCGCCCACCTGCGCTGGCGCAGGTGGGCGAATTGCTCGCCTCGCTTCGCTCGTCGCGACAGGCTTCTTTTGAATGACTCACGCGTGGGCTCTGCCGGCCATTGCTCCTCGCTTCGCTCGTCGCGACAGGCTTCTTTTGGGTAACTCGCGCGTGGGCTCTGCCGTACATTGCTCCTCGCTTCGCTCGTCGCGACAGGCTTCTTTTGGGTAACTCGCGCGTGGGCTCTGCTGGCCATTGCTCCTCGCTTCGCTCGTCGCGACAGGCTTCTTTTCGGTAACTCGCGCGTGGGCTCTGCCGCACATTGCTCCTCGCTTCGCCCGTAGCGACAGGCTTCTTTTTTGTAACCCGCGCGTGGGCTCTGCCGGATATTGCTCCTCGCTTCGCTCGTCGCGACAGGCTTCTTTTCGGTAACTCGCGCGTGGGCTCTGCCGGCCATTGCTCCTCGCTTCGCTCGTCGCGACAGGCTTCTTTTGGTTAATTCGCGCGTGGGCTCTGCCGGCCATTGCTCTTCGCTTCGCTCGTCGCGACAGGTTTCTTTTGGGTAATTCGCGCGTGGGCTCTGCCGGCCATTGCTCCTCGCTTCGCTCGTCGCGACAGGCTTCATTTAGGTAACTCGCGCGTGGGCTCTGCCGGCCATTGCTACTCGCTTCGCTCGTCGCGACAGGCTTCTTTTGGGTAACTCGCGCGTGGGCTCTGCCGGCCATTGCTCCTCGCTTCGCTCGTCGCGACAGGCTTCTCTTAGGTAACTCGCGCGTGGGCTCTGCCGGACATTGCTCCTCGCTTCGCTCGTCGCGACGGGCTTCTTTTGGGTAACTCGCGCGTGGGCTCTGCCGGCCATTGCTCCTCACTTCGCTCGTCGCGATTTGCTAAAATCCATATTTTCTAAGTAATCAAAGCTGCTGAGAAAAAATGTTTCAGGTAACTTTTTTTGTTTTTCGGTGCTCTTCTCATACCAGCAGGAGGAAAGTCTCTAGCTCTGAAAATGAAAAAGTTTCCGTTGTTTTCTCTAAAATCAAGTAGGCGGGAAAATTTCTTTATCGTCGTTTTTCTTCTATCCCCCCACCTATTCGATCGCCGCTGAAACGAAATTTTTACCTCGCCAAACAAAATAATTGTATCTGTTCTGGGAAAACCGAGTGTGCCATGGAAAAAATTTTTTTTCGATAATTTTTCCCTTGTCATATGGGGCCGATCAAAAAAAGCCGCAAGTCTCTATCTCTATTAATAAGAAAGTTATTCGCCTAAGAAAAATCCAAGTAGGCCATGGAAAAAAAAAAATTTCGGCGCAGCGTCATTTTACATCCTCTACCTAACGCACTTTGTCCCGTCTTTCTATCTCGTCGCATAAAAAAGTTGTGTTTTCCGGCGAAATCGAGTAGGCCATGGAATTTTTTTTTCACGTTTCTCAATCATTTCGCCCTGGCAACCCAACAAAGGAAACCCGGATCTCCTATCTCTAAAGATAGCAAAGTTGCATTTGTTCTGTCAAAATCGAGGTGGCCATGAAAAATTTTCGTCGTCCATTTTTTTCCTCCCCCCAACTACTTCCAATCAAAACAAACGGCAACCCCGTATCTCTAACGGCATGGGAGTTACGGCCGCTTAAAGAATTTCGAGGTTATGTTGTATCGTAAATTTCCAACTAAATTCGCAGTCTGAAAGTCGTCCATAACCTAAGAGATGTTGTTTTGGCGGCAAAAATCAAAATTCCAACCCTCCGCGTCGACCGCTTCGAAAAAGCGCAATTATTCAACAGGTGTTCGGTAACTTGAAATTGTCACCCCCGTATACGTCCGTTTCGAAGTCGCAGATATTCAACAGGTGCGAGTTCTTCGGCCGGCGAAAAAATCCGCATGTCGACACCGCGTATATGCACCCTCAAGTGGCGGTTTGACTTCCCGCCATAACCTCGAAGGCGCGACTGACGGCGAATCTAACCTCCGAAATGTATCGTAAAATTCCACGGTGTTTCGCCCTTCACATTTTCCAGAAAGAGACACCCGGTACGCATTCGCAGTTCGAAACTTCTATAACCTCAAAGGCCCTTTTGCTTGGCAGTAACGTTAAGGCGAATTCTAACCTCCATCGTCCAGTTTCAAAGTGCAAAAATTCTCATATCGACACCAGGTACGCCTTCCCAAGTCGCATAGAGACGTCTAATCCTAACCTCTTGATCATTTCCTTTGCAGGCAACACCCTTGACATTAGAACCTAACTGAATGTAGGTTAGCCATCATTTTGAAAGTATAAAAGTCTTGTATACCTGAGGGTTCTGAAAGAAAAAATCTTCTAAAAAACGGCTAAGTCCCGGGAATCTGTTTTAACGTTTTTCTTGAAAATCAAGTAATCTGGAAAAAATTGTTTCAAGTAACTTATATTTTCTGTCGCGTGCCCTTTACATCCCCGAAGGAACCAAGTTTCTACCTTTGAAAACGAAAAAGTTGCACGCGTTTCCTGGAAAATGCGGCAGGTGGACGAAAAATTTTGTTCGGGTAAAATATACAGGGTGTAGCGAGAAAGTGAGCTGCACTTTTCCGTTTTTCCCTATCTCCGAAAATGAAAAAGTTTCTCGTATTTTCTCGAAAACCAAGTAGGCGGGGAAAATTTCTTTCACGTCGGTTTCCTTCCTTTCCCGTACACATTCCAAACCAGCAGAAGCGAAATTTTTATTTCGCCTAACAAAAGAGTTGTATCTGTTCTGGGAAAACTGAGAGTGTCATAAGAAAAAAAATTATAGATAATTATCCCCTCGGCATTTGGAGTAGAAAAAACGAAGTCTGTATCTCTACCAATAAAAAAGTTATACACGTCCAAAAAATCGTCAAAAACCATGGAAAATTTTCCTCGCATTTGGCATCGAAAAAATAAACAGTCTCTATCTCCACTAATAATAAAGTTACTCACCTCCGAAATGTATGGTAAAATTCCGCGTTGTTTCGCCCATCACATTTTCCAGAAACAGACACTCGGTACGCATTCGCAGTTTGAAATGTCTATAACCTCAAAAGCCCTTTTGTTTGGCAGTAACGTGAAGGCGAATTCTAACTTCCCATCGTACAATTTAAAAATGCAAAAATTCTCATATCGACACCAGGTACTTCTTCTCAAGTCGCATATTGACGTCTAATCCTAACCTCTAGATCATTTGCTTTGCTTTACATCCCTGTCATGGGAATCTAACCTGAATGTAGGTTAACCATCATTTTGAAAGTATAAAAGTCTTGTATACCTGAGGGTTCTGAAAGAAAAAATCTTCTCAAAAAACGGCTAAGTCCCGGGAATCTGTTTTAACGTTTTTCTTGAAAATCAAGTAGGCTGGAAAAAATTGTTTCAAGTAACTTATATTTTCTGTCGCGTGCCCTTTACATCGCCAAAGGAACCAAGTTTCTACCTTTGAAAACGAAAAAGTTGCACGCGTTTCCTCGAAAATGCGGCAGGTGGACGAAAAATTTTTTCAGGTAAAATATACAGGGTGTTGCGAGAAAGTGAGCGTGCACTTTTCCGTTTTTCCCTATCTCCGAAAATGAAAAAGTTTCGCGTTTTTTCTCGAAAACCAAGTAGGCGGGTGAATTTTTTTTCACGTCGGTTCCCTTTCTTTCCCGTACACATTCCATACCAGCAGAAGCGAAATTTTTATCTCGCCAAACAAAAGAGTTGTGTCTGTTCTGGGAAAACCGAACGTGCGTTGAAAAAATTTTCTTTTCGATAATTTTCCCCTTGGCATTCGGGGCCGATCGAAAAAAACCGGAAGTCTCTATCTCCATCAATGAGAAAGTTCATTTCGTTTGCAGGCAACACCCCTGTCATAGGAACCTAACCTGAATGTAGGTTAGCCATCATTTTGGAAGTATAAAAGTCTTGTATACCTGAGGGTTCTGAAAGAAAAAAATCTCAAAAAACGGCCAAGTCCCGGGAATCTGTTTTAAGATTTTTCTCGAAAATCAAGTAGGCTCGGAAAAAATTGTTCCAAGTACCTTTTATTTTACGTTCGCGTGCCCTTTACATCCCCGAAGGAACCAAGTTTCTACCTTTGAAAACGAAAAAGTCGCACGCGTCTTCTCTAAAATCCAGTAGGTGGACGAAAAATTTTTTTTCGTGTAAAATATACAGGGTGTTGCGAGAAAGTGAGCCTGCACTTTTCCGTTATTTCCTATCTCCGAAAATGAAAAAGTTGCGCGTATTTTCTCGAAAACCAAGTAGGCGGGGGAAATTTTTTCACGTCGGTTTCCTTCCTTTCCCGTACACATTCCATCCCAACAGAAAGGAAATTTTTATTTCGCTAAACAAAAGAGTGGTATCTGTTCTGGGACAACTGAGAGTGTCATAAGAAAAAACAAATTATCGATAATTATCCCCTCGGCATTTGGAGTAGAAAAAAAAACGAAGTCTTTATCTCTACCAATAAAAAAGATATACACGTCCAAAAAATCGTCAAAAACCATGGAAAATTTTCCTCGCACTTGGCATCGAAAAAATAAACAGTCTCTATCCCCACTAATAATAAAGTTATTCACCTCCGAAATGTATTGTAAAACTCCGCGTTGTTTCGCCCATCACATTTTTCAGAAACAGACACCCGGTACGCATTCGCAGTTTGAAATGTCTATAAACTCAATGGCCCTTTTGCTTGGCAGTAACGTGAAGGCGAATTCAAACTTCCCATCGTCCAGTTTAAAAGTGCATAAATTCTCATATCGACACCAGGTACTTCTTCTCAAGTCGTATATTGACGTCTAATCCTAACCCCTAGATCATTTCCTTTGCTTTACACCCCTTTCATAGGAATCTAACCTGAATGTAGGTTAGCCGTCATTTTGAAAGTATAAAAGTCTTGTATACCTGAGGGTTCTGAAAGAAAAAATCTTCTCAAAAAACGGTCAAGTCCCGGGAATCTGTTTTAACGTTTTTCTTGAAAATCAAGTAGGCTGTAAAAAATTGTTTCAAGTAACTTATATTTTCTCTCGCGTGCCCTTTACATCCCCGAATGAACCAAGTTTCTACCTTTGAAAACGAAAAAGTTGCACGCGTTTCCTCGAAAATGCGGCAGGTGGACGAAACATTTTTTCAGGTAAAATATACAGGGTGTTGCGAGAAAGTGAGCGTGCACTTTTACGTTTTTCCCTATCTCCGAAAATGAAAAAGTTTCGCGTTTTTTCTCGAAAACCAAGTAGGCGGGTGAATTTTTTTTCACGTCGGTTCCCTTTCTTTCCCGTACACATTCCATACCAGCAGAAGCGAAATTTTTATCTCGCCAAACAAAAGAGTTGTGTCTGTTCTGGGAAATCTAGCGTGCGGTGGGAAAATTTTTCTTTTCGATAATTTTCTCGTTGGCATTTGGGGCCGGTCAAAAAAAACCGCAAGTCTCCATCTCTAATAATAAGAAAGTTATTGACTTAAGAAAAATCCAAGTAGGCCATGCCAAAAAAAAATTTTCTGAGCAGCGTCATTTTACATCCTCTACCTAACGCCCTTTGTCCCGTCTTTATATCTCGTCGCATAAAAAAGTTGTGTTTTCCGGCGAAATCGAGCAGGCCATGGAATTTTCTTCTCCGCGTTTCCCAATCATTTTACCCGGGCAAACGAACAAAAGAAACCCGAAACTTCTATCTCTAAAGACAAAAAATCGGCGGTTGTCGTGAGAAAATCGAGGTGGCCACGGACAAATTTCGTCGTTCATTTTTCTCCTCTTCCAATGTGCTTGTAATCAAAACCAACGGCAACGCTCTATCTACAACGATTAAGTTTCGTACATTTCTCGCTCGACACATTTTCGAGAAAGAGACGCCCGGTACGCCCACCGGGTCTGGCGGCCCTCCGCAACCTGGCTCTTCGTCTTTGGCGGCGGCGAAGAAGACGCCAATATCCACCGCGTATCCCCTTCGAAAGTGCAGATATTCAACAGGCGTGCGTACGCGAAAATCGCCACCCCCGTATCCGCCCGTTTCGAAATCGCAGATATTCAACAGGTTGATTAGTTCTTCGGCCGGCGAAAAAATTCACATGTCGACATCCGGTATGCACCCTCAAGTCGCGGTTTGGCTTCCCGCCATAACCTCGAAGGCGCGACTGACGGAGAATCTAACCCCTCGCGCGACACAGCCTTGCAGGAAAAACTGGCGCCGTTAGGTTGCCGGAGTTTTTAGTGACTAATCTTACAATCAGTGCCACGAACATGGGCCATCTTCTTGGCAAAGGAATTTCTATAACCTCGGACAGAGCCGTTTTAAAAATCGGAGGAGGTGGTAGATCTCTTAGTTGGGTCTCGTACTTTCCTCCGGTACCGAAAGAAACCTCGAAGATCCGATATCTGAGAAATTTCCGCAATCTCGATTTTATTCTTCCGAGAAATAGGACGGCTGTAGAATCAGCGAAATCGACGGAAATCCTCCGAAACCGCTCTTGGGAATTGCGTGTTTTTTCTTATTTCTCGATTTTCCGGGGGCGCCGGAGGCGTCCGAACCTGACCTGAAGACATGGGGGAAGCTTTAAAAATTCCGACCACGCGGCCCCGAGCTCAAATAACGTGGCTACGGCCCGACGAAAACAGGCAATTTCTGACAATTTCGCGACTTTTTTTGACTAATTTTTTGGCGCAGCACGACACATAAAAACGATCCGATTTCTCTCGGGAAAAAAGCTTAATAACTCTCGCATTTACCCCTTTAAAAATCCGAAAAAGTGTTAAATCTCTTCATCGGACCTTCCTCTTCCTTCCCGTTGCGATTTCCTTTCCCCTACGACCCTATTTAAGAATCTTCTTCGTCGCGCTCACGGCCGAGACAGTTTTCACGGGCCACTGTATCACCCGAAAACCTATTTTTCTCTTTACCGCACAATTCGATGGCCCCACCGTACCACCGCTTTAACAGTTTACGATAAGCGGAGGAATCGTTTCCGGCCAAAATCCTGTGCGCTATCCTGTCCTAAATTTCGTCTAGTTTCCTTAAATACCTCTCGCCGGCCGCTTCGCGGCCGGCTCGAACACTTCTAGGGTATAAAGTGGGGGCACCTTTTCGACCCCGATTAGAAAAGAACACGTTCAACGGCTATTAATATATATTAACTAGCAATTCGCCCACCTGCGCTGGCGCGCAGGTTGGGCGTCTCCCCAGGCCTGCGGCCGGCGGCGGCTGCGCCGCCGCAACCTTCTTTTAGGTAACTCGCGCGGGGACTTTGAATGTCTGGTCAGTGCGGCGGCTTCGCCGCCGCCGAAGTTCGGCCGCTTCGCGGCCTCACATCCCCCTCGCAATGGATACCCCTCAAATTATTGCCTCTCTCGGACTTCGGCCTCGCTTCGCTTGTTGCACTGGGCGCCACACTCGGCCTTCGGCCTCGTGCGGCACTCCCTTGGCTTATTGCCGCGCTCGGCCTTCGGCCTCGCGCGAGACGGATGGGCTCTGCCGGCCATTGCTCCTCGCTTCGCTCGTCGCGACAGGCTTCCTTTGGTAACTCGCGCGTGGGCTCTGCCGGCCATTGCTCCTCGCTTCGCTCGTCGCGACAGGCTTCTTTTGGGTAACTCGCGCGTGAGCTCTGCCGGCCATTGCTCCTCGCTTCGCTCGTCGCGACAGGCTTCTTTTAGGTAACTCTCGCGTGGGCTCTGCCGGCCATTGCTCCTCGCTTCGCTCGTCGCGAGAGGTTTCTTTTAAGTAACTCGCGCGTGGGCTTTGCCGGCCATTGCTCCTCGCTTCGCTCGTCGCGACAGGCTTCTTTTGGGTAAGTCGCGCGTGGGCTCTGCCGGCCATTGCTCCTCGCTTCGCTCGTCGCGACAGGCTTCTTTTGGGTAACTCGCGCATGGGCTCTGCCGGCCATTGCTCCTCGCTTCGCTCGTCGCGACAGGCTTCTTTTGGTAACTCGCGCGTGGGCTCTGCCGGCCATTGCTCCTCGCTTCGCTCGTCGCTACAGGCTTCTTTTGGCTAACTCGCGCGTGAGCTCTGCCGGCCATTGCTCCTCGCTTCGCTCGTCGCGACAGGCTTCTTTTAGGTAACTCGCGCGTGGGCTCTGCCGTACATTGCTCCTCGTTTCGCTCGTCGCGACAGGCTTCATTTGGGTAACTCGCGCGTGGGCTCTGCCGGCCATTGCTCCTCGCTTCGCTCGTCGCGACAGGCTTCCTTTGGTAACTCGCGCGTGGGCTCTGCCGGCCATTGCTCCTCGCTTCGCTCGTCGCTACAGGCTTCTTTTGGGTAACTCGCGCGTGAGCTCTGCCGGCCATTGCTCCTCGCTTCGCTCGTCGCGACAGGCTTCCTTTGGTAACTCGCGCGTGGGCTCTGCCGGCCATTGCTCCTCGCTTCGCTCGTCGCGACAGGCTTCTTTTAGGTAACTCTCGCGTGGGCTCTGCCGGCCATTGCTCCTCGCTTCGCTCGTCGCGAGAGGTTTCTTTTAAGTAACTCGCGTGTGGGCTTTGCCGGCCATTGCTCCTCGCTTCGCTCGTCGCGACAGGCTTCTTTTGGGTAAGTCGCGCGTGGGCTCTGCCGGCCATTGCTCCTCGCTTCGCTCGTCGCGGCAATCTTCTTTTGGGTAACTCGCGCGTGGGATCTGCCGGACATTGCTCCTCGCTTCGCTCGTCGCGACAGGCTTCTTTTGGGTACCTCGCGCGTGGGCTCTGCCGGCCATTGCTCCTCGCTTCGCTCGTCGCGACAGGCTTCCTTTGGGTAACTCGCGCGTGGGCTCTGCCGAACTTTGCTCCTCGCTTCGCTCGTCGCGACAGGCTTCTTTTGGGTAACTCGCGCGTGGGCTCTGCCGTACATTGCTCCTCGCTTCGCTCGTCGCGACAGGCTTCTTTTAGGTAACTCGCGCGTGGGCTCTGCCGGCCATTGCTCCTCTCTTCGCTCGTCGCGACAGGCTTCTTTTGGGTAACTCGCGCGTGGGCCCTGCCGGCCATTGCTCCTCGCTTCGCTCGTCGCGACAGGCTTCCTTTGGGTAACTCGCGCGTGGGCTCTGCCGAACATTGCTCCTCGCTTCGCTCGTCGCGACAGGCTTCTTTTGGGTGACTCGCGCGAGGGCTCTGCCGGCCATTGCTCCTCGCTTCGCTCGTCGCGACAGGCTTCTTTTGGGTAACTCGCGCATGGGCTCTGCCGGCCATTGCTCCTCGCTTCGCTCGTCGCGGCAGGCTTCTTTTAGGCAACTCGCGCGTAGGCTCTGCCGGCCATTGCTCCTCGCTTCGCTCGTCGCGACAGGCTTCTTTTGGGTAACTCGCGCGTGGGCCCTGCCGGCCATTGCTCCTCGCTTCGCTCGTCGCGACAGGCTCCTTTTAGGTAACTCGCGCGTGGGCTCTGCCGGCCATTGCTCCTCGCTTCGCTCGTCGCGACAGGCTTCTTTTGGGTAACTCGCGCATGGGCTCTGCCGGCCATTGCTCCTCGCTTCGCTCGTCGCGGCAGGCTTCTTTTAGGCAACTCGCGCGTAGGCTCTGCCGGCCATTGCTCCTCGCTTCGCTCGTCGCGACAGGCTTCTTTTGGGTAACTCGCGCGTGGGCCCTGCCGGCCATTGCTCCTCGCTTCGCTCGTCGCGACAGGCTTCCTTTGGGTAACTCGCGCGTGGGCTCTGCCGAACATTGCTCCTCGCTTCGCTCGTCGCGACAGGCTTCTTTTGGGTAACTCGCGCGTGGGCTCTGCCGGCCATTGCTCCTCGCTTCGTTCGTCGCGACAGGCTTCTTTTGGGTAACTCGCGCGTGGGCTCTGCCGTACATTGCTCCTCGCTTCGCTCGTCGCGACAGGCTTTTTTCGGGTAACTCGCGCGTGGGCTCTGCCGGCCATTGCTCCTCGCTTCGCTCGTCGCGACAGGCTTCTTTTGGGTAACTCGCGCGTGGGCTCTGCCGTACATTGCTCCTCGCTTCGCTCGTCGCGACGGGCTTCTTTCGGGTAACTCGCGCGTGGGCTCTGCCGGCCATTGCTCCTCGCTTCGCTCGTCGCGACAGGCTTCTTTTAAACAAAAAAAACAAAACGTTGCACGCGTTTTCTACAGTGTGACCCATTTGTTTTGGGGTCAGTCTGTAAAAAGTGTATCAATCGTGCGATTTGGCTGATTTTTTTTTTAAATTGTAGAGCTCGATGAACTGCACATTTTGAACAAAAATTGCCTGGTTCGCATAAAATCCAAAGCCTACTATGACCGTTTTTATGAGCAAAATTTTAAGAAACCATATTAGCGTTTTTTTTTTGAAAAAATCTGTGTGCGCCAATGGATTGAGCACCCCTCGAAATGGGTATGTACAAAATTTAATCAAAATATTTCAAGTAATAACGATTTTGTAGAAAAATTAAAAATGCAGCCAAGGTACGTCTTTATTTTCAAAAATTCAAAGTTGGCCATGGAAAATAATTGAATTGTAATAATACAACCTTATGCTTATAAACACAAAACATAAAAACAATTAAAATTATAAAAATTTTTTAACTTCTACCAAGCCTCCATTTTCTACAATGCATTTGTCGTTCCTCTTGCGTACATTCAAAATTACATTTCGTATTTGCTGTGGAGTAATTTCCTCACAACTACGGTTTATCCTAGCTTGCAGTTCTTGTAAATTATGGGGTCTTGAAACATTTTGCTTAAGTGTACCCCAAAGAAAAAAATCTAAAGGAGTTAAGTCCGGAGATCTCGGTGGCCACTCACAGAAAGGACTATTTCGCCCTATCCAACAGTTTTCAAAATTATTATCTAGCCAGTTTCTGATTAAACGAGCATTATGAATAGGACTGCCATCTAACTGTAACTTTAAATTTAAACGGTATCTTAATGGTAACTCATCTAAAGCATTTCTAAATTCAATTTCTAGAAAATTCAAGAAGCCAGCCGCATTCAAATTCCCTTCAAAGAAAAATGGGCCAATTATTCTGTCGCGTAGTATTCCACACCAAACGTTAATTTTTTGTGAATATTGTCTCCTTGCATTTATTATAAACTCTGGATTTTCAGCTGACCAGTGACGGCAGTTTTGACTTGATACTACACCATTTGTAGTAAACGTGGCTTCGTCGGTGAATAAAATTTCATTTAAAAAGTTGCCATTATGGAGATATTCACCTTGCAGCCAATAGCAAAATTCTAATCTTCTCTCCTCATCTCCTGGTTCCAGGGTGTGCAAAAATTTTGGCTTAAACGGTTTTATTTTGTTTTGTCTCAAACATCTCCTTATACTCTCTCTGGGTATATGAAGGTCTAAACTAGCCGTTCGAACACTATTTCGAGGATTGTCACTAAAGTATTGCAGAATTTGATTGTTATTTTCAACAAGTCCGTCCATTTTGCCTAGTTTTTAATAAATTTTTAGAAATCGATCCAGTTTCATCAAAAATATTGTTTATACGTTGTACAGTACTTCGACTCACTGATCTACCTGGGTGTCTATTGTTAAATTCGGCCGCAGCTTCTGCTGCCGAGCGCTCGTTGTCGCCCACGAGTCGAACAATTTCTATTTTGTCTCTTATGCTTAAATATTCCATAATTATGATAATTAATTGTATTGAGCACAAACAATTTCTGAACTCAATTTAGACAGTTTGACACTTAATAAAAGTAAACAATTCAATTATTTTCCATGGCCAACTTTGAATTTTTGAAAATAAAGACGTACCTTGGCTGCATTTTTAATTTTTCTACAAAATTGTTATTACTTGAAATATTTTGATGAAATTTTGTACATACCCATTTCGAGGGGTGCTCAATCCATTGGCGCACACAGATTTTTTCAAAAAAAAACGCTAATATGGTTTCTTAAAATTTTGCTCATAAAAACGGTCATAGTAGGCTTTGGATTTTATGCGAACCAGGCAATTTTTGTTCAAAATGTGCAGTTCATCGAGCTCTACAATTAAAAAAAAAAAAATCAGCCAAATCGCACGATTGATACACTTTTTACAGACTGACCCCAAAACAAATGGGTCACACTGTAGAAAATTCCGTAGGTGGACGGAAAAAGTTTTTCGGGTAAAATATACAGGGTGTTTCGAGAAAGTGATCGTGCACTTTTCCGTTTATTCCAATCTCTGAAAATAAAAAAGTTGCGCATATTTTTTCGAAAACCAAGTAGCGGAGGCAAATTTTTTTCAACACGAATATACAGGGTGTCCAAAAAAGGGCAATTACCCGCGCCGTCTTCGCTTCCCTCCTACCCAAGCCAGTTGGAAGGAAGGCATACGCGTCCGTAAGGAAGTTGGGCTTTCAGGAGGACGTGGGGGCGCGCGGGGGAGAATTTTTTTTCGGCACAAATATACAGGGTGTCCAAAAAAAGGGCAGTTACCCGCGTCGATTCTCTTCCCTCCTAACTGAATATTGAATCGTTCATATCGACGCCAGGTATATGCTTTCCAAAGTCGCATAGTGACGTCTAACCTAACCCGAAAATAGGTTAGCCATCATTTTTAACGTTTGAAATTCTAAAAGTCTTGTATACCTGAGGGTTCTGAAAAAAAAACGCTCAAAAAAAACGGCAAAGTCCCGGGAATCCGTTTTATCGTTTTCTCGAAGATCAAGTAGATTGGGAAAAAATTGTTTCGAGTAACTTTTATTTACTTTCGCGTGCCCTTTACATCCACGAAGAAACCAAGTTTCTACCTTTGAAATCGAAAAAGTTGCACGCGTTTTCTCGAAAATATAGTGGGCGCAGGAAAAATTTTCCTCAGACAAAATTTACAGGGTTTCTTCAGAGAGTAACAACGCACTTTTCATGTTTTTCCGAACTCTATAAATAAAGAAGTTTTCGTTGTTTTCTCTAAAACCAAGTAGGCGGGGAAATTTTCTTTAGGGCCGTTTTTCTTCCTTCCACCCACCCATTCGATCGCCGCTGAAACGAAATTTTTATCTCGCCAAACAAAAAAGTTGTATCTGTTCTGGGAAAACAGAGTGTGCCATGGAAAAAAAAATTTTCGATAATTTTCCCCTCGGCATATGGGGCCGATCAAAGAAAACCGCAAGTCTCTATCTCTATCAATAAGAAAGTTATTCACCTAAGAAAAATCCAAGTGGGCCATGGAAAAAAAATTTTTCAGCGCAGCGTCATTTTACATCCTCTACCTAACGCACTTTGTCCCGTCTTTCTATCTCGTCGCATAGAAAAGTTGTGTTTTCCGGCGAAATCGAGTAGGCCATGAAAAAATTTTTTTCACATTTCTCAATCTTTTCGTCCTGGCAACCCAACAAAAGAAACCCGGAACTTCTATCTCTAAAAATAGCAAAGTTGCATTTGTTCTGTCAAAATCGAGGTGGCCATGAAAAATTTTCGTCGTCCATTCTTTTCCTCCCCCCATCTGCTTACAATCAAAACAAACGGCAACCCCGTATCTCTGACGGCACGGGAGTTACGGCCGCTTAAAGAATTTCGAGGTTATGTTGTGTCTTGGAAATTAGTTAAATTCGCAGTCTGAAAGTCGTCCATAACCTAGGGGACGTGGTTTTGGCGGCAAAAATCAAAATTTTTCGCTTATCGCATTTTCCAGAAAGAGACACCCGGTACGCGTTCGCAGTTTGAAAGTTCTCCGTAACCTAAAAGACGTTTTTTTTTTGGCGGCAAGGATTCCAACCTTCCGCGTCGACCGCTTCGAAAAAAACGCCAGCGTTCAACAGGTGCGCCTATCCTCGGTTCTGCTACCTCAAATTCTCACCCCCGTATCGTCCGGTTCGAAATTGCAAATATTCAACAGGTGTGGGTTTCGCCGAAACGACCCGAACTTTTCCGAATCGCCTTCGGCCGGCCAAAAAATTCACATGTCGACGCCCGGTATGCACCGTCGAGTCGCGGTTTGAAAGTTCACGGTAACCTAAAAGGACGATTTTTGGCGTAAATGACGGGAAATTCCAACCTCCGGCCCGTCGAAATATGAAAGTCGAAGAAATCTCATACCCGGCGGTTTTGAAAAAATCCGTCCGAAAATCCTCCGAAACCACTCTCGGAAATTGCGTGTTTCTTCTTATTTCTCGATTTTTCCGGGGAGCCGGAGGCGTCCGAACCTGACCTGATGACATGGGGGAAGCTTCTAAAATTCCTTCCCCGTGTCCCCGAGCCTAAATAACGTGGCTACGGCTCGACGAAAACGGGCAATTTCTGACAATCTCGCGACATTTCGGCCGTAATTTTCGGGCGCAGCACGACACATAAAAACGATCCGATTTCGCTCGGGAAAAAAGCTTAATAACTCTCGCATTTACCTCTTTAAAAATCCGAAAAAGTGTTAAATCTCTTCTCCGGACCTTCCTCTTCCTTCCCTTTGCCATTTCCCTCACCCTACCGCCCCACTTGAGAATCATTTTCGTCGCGCTCTCGGCCGAGACAGTTTTCGGATGAAAATTACAGCGGACCTCTCTCTCAAAGCCGAATCTCTTCGGCGAAAATCGCGCGACTTTAACAGTTTACGATAAGCGGAGGGATCGTTTCCGGCCAAAATCCTGTGCGCTATCCTGTCCTAAATTTCGTCTAGTTTCCTTAAATACCTCTCGCCGGCCGCTTCGCGGCCGGCTCGAACACTTCTAGGGTATAAAGCGGGGGCACCTTTTCGGCCCAAATTAGAAAAGAACACGTTCAACGGCTATTAATATATATTAACTAGCAATTCGCCCACCTGCGCTGGCGCGCAGGTTGGGCGTCTCCCCAGGCCTGCGGCCGGCGGCGGCTTCGCCGCCGCAACCTTCTTTTGGATAACTCGCGCGTGGGCTCTGCCGGCCGTTGCTCCTCGCTTCGCTCGTCGCGACAGGCTTCTTTTAGGTAGCTCGCGCGTGGGCTCTGCCGGCCATTGCTCCTCGCTTCGCTCGTCGCGACAGTCTTCTTTTGGGTAACTCGCGCGTGGGCTCTGCCGGCCGTTGCTCCTCGCTTCGCTCGTCGCGACAGGCTTCTTTTAGGTAGCTCACTCGTGGTTCGTCACCATGGGAGTTCGGCCGCTTCGCGGCCTCACGTACCTTCCGCGCCGGATACCCCTCGGCTTATCGCCGCCCTCGGCCTACGGCCTCGTGCGTCAATTTTGGCGCCTCGCTTCGCTCGTCGCGTTGGGCGCCGCACTCGGGCTTCGCCCTCGTGCGTCGCTCCCTTGGTCTATTGCCGCACTCGGCCTTCGGCCTCGCGCGGCAATCCTGGCGAGAAGGATGGGCTCTGGCCGGCGCCGGTGGGCTCTGCCGGCCATTGCTCCTCGCTTTGCTCGTCGCGATTTGCTAAAATCGATATTTTCTAAGTAATCAAGGCGGCCGAGAAAAAATGTTTTGAGTTACTTTTTTTTTGTTTTTTAGTGCTCTTTTCATCCCAGCAGGAACCAAGTCTCTATCTCTGAAAATGAAAAAGTTTCCGTTGTTTTCTCTAAAATCAAGTAGGCGGGGAAATTTTCTTTGTCGTCGTTTTTCTTCCTTTCCCCCACCCGTTCGATCGCCGCAGGAAACGAAATTTTTATCTCGCCAAACAAAAAAGTTGTATCTGTTCTGGGAAAACCGAGTGTGCCATGGAAAATTTTTTTCTTCGATAATTTTCCCCTCGGCATATGGGGCCTATCAAAGAAAACCGCAAGTCTCTATCTCTATTAATAAGAAAGTTATTCACCTAAGAAAAATCCAAGTGGGCCATGGAAAAAAACAAATTTCGGCGCAGCGTCATTTTACATCCTCTACCTAACGCACTTTGTCCCGTCTTTCTATCTAGTCGCATAGAAAAGTTGTGTTTTCCGGCGAAATCGAGTAGGCCATGGAAAATTTTTTTTCACGTTTCTCAATCATTTCGCCCTGGCAACCCAACAAAGAAAACCCGGATCTCGTATCTCTAAAGATAGCAAAGTTGCATTTGTTCTGTCAAAATCGAGGTGGCCATGAAAAATTTTCGTCGTCCATTTTTTTCCTCCCCCCATATGCTTACAATCAAAACAAACGGCAACCCCGTATCTCTAACGGCACAGGAGTTACGGCCGCTTAAAGAATTTCGTGGTTATGTCGTATCGTAAATTTCCAACTAAATTCGAAGTCTGAAAATCGTCCATAACCTAAGGGACGTCGTTTTGGCGGCAAAAATCAAAATTCCAACCCTCCGCCTCGACCGCTTCGAAAAAGTGCAATTATTCAACAGGTGTTCGGTAACTTGAAATCCTCACTCCCAGTATACGTCCATTTCGGAATCGCAGATATTCAACAGGTGCTTAGTTCTTCGGCCGGCAAAAAATTCACATGTCGACATCTGGTATGCACCCTCAAGTCGCGGTTTGGCTTCCCGCCATAACCTCGAAGACGCGACTGACGGAGAATCTAACCCCTCGCGCGACACAGCCAGCAGGAAAAACTCGCGCCGTTAGGTTGCCGGAGTTTTTAGTGACTAATCTTACAATCAGTCCCACGAACATGGACCATCTTCTTGGCAAAGGAATTTCTATAACCTCGGACAGAGCCGTTTTAAAAATCGGAGGAGGTGGTAGATCTCTTAGTTGGGTCTCGTACTTTCCTCCGGTACCGAAAGAAACCTCGAAGATCCGATATCTGAGAAATTTCCGCAATCTCGATTTTATTCTTCCGAGAAATGGGACGGCTGTACAATCAGCGAAATCGACGGAAATCCTCCGAAACCGCTCTTGGGAATTGCGTGTTTTTTCTTATTTCTCGATTTTTCGGGGGCGCCGGAGGCATCCGAACCTGACCTGAAGACATGGAGGAAGCTTTAAAAATTGCGACCTGACGGCCCCGGGCCGAAATAACGTAGCTACGGCCCGACAAAAAGGGGCAATTTCTGACAATTTCGCGATTTTTTTTGACAAATTTTTTGGCGCAGCACGACACATAAAAACGATCCGATTTCTCTCGGGAAAAAAGCTTAATAACTCTCGCATTTACCCCTTTAAAAATCCTAAGAGATGTTAAATCTCTTAATCAAACCTTCCTCTTCCTTCCCCTTGCGATTTCCTTCACCCTACCACCCTACTTAAGAATCATTTTCGCCCCGCTCCCGACCGAGACAGTTTTCACGGGCCACTGTATCACCCGAAAACCTATGTTCCTCTTTACCGCACACCACGTGACCCCCACCTTACCACCGCTTCTGGCGGCCGTAATTAAGCGAAGAAAAATCCACCGGCCTCGAGATTGCGCCTCCGCACTGGGCCCGTCCCTCCCCTACCCCCTAACAACGAAGGTCGGCCGCTTCGCGGCCTCCCCTCGCCGAAAACAGCCGAATACAAAAGGTACTTTTTTCCTCGATTTTAGAAAAGAACACCCTTATCAGCTATTAATATATATTAATAATTATTCCTAATATCAAAGACTTATACAGTGTGTCCACGGATAGAGTTCACGTAGGGTGTAAATGACAAAAAAATTTCGAGTTGAAATTTGAGCTTCTGTGCATCAGCCCTGCTTGGTTTTAAACTAATTTGTAACATAATTTTACTTTCGAAAAATCACTTATGCCTTGGGAATTTTGAAAAAACTAATTTTCCACATCAGTAAAGTGCCCTTTCTGTAGGTTTTACGACAAAATGTTATTAAGGAAACTTGTTCAGAATGAAGAACTGAGTAGGTTTGCGAAATTTCGAAAGTCTTGGCCTACTTTGATTTTTTGGTATTTTTTCCCACTTTTCTTCAGAAAAGTGCACTTTGGGTAGCTTTCACATTAAAATGTTATTAAGAAAACTTGTTCACAACGAAAAACTGGATAGGTGTGAAAGAATTTCAAAAGGCTAGGTCTACTTTGATTTTTTTCTGCTAAAAAATTTAGAACGCATAAAAATCAAAGTAGACCTAGGCTTTTGAAATTCTTTCTCACCTATCCAGTTTTTTATTGTGAACAAGTTTTCTTAATAACATTTTGTCGTAAAACCTACAGAAAGGGCACTTTAGTGATGTGGAAAATTAGTTTTTTCAAAATTCCCAAGGCATACGTGATTTTTCGAAAGTAAAATTATGTCACAAATTAGTTTAAAACCAAGCAGGGCTGATCCCCAGAAGCTCAAATTTCAACTCGAATTTTTTTTGTCATTTACACCCTACGTGAACTCTATCCGTGGACACACTGTATAATATAGCTACTCGCTATATAGGACTGTACTGCCAATATATAAAACAAAAACGCAGTGTTAACCAGTCCAAAGTACATATTGCTATTAAATTTGTCCAAATCGTTGTTCGAAGGAGATTCCCACGCATACCTATTTGTTTTTTGGGTCAAGTTCAAACCACACCGCACCCGTCATTATCACCAATGTATAGGACAACGTGTGTCTGGTTCACTGAACTTGGTTCTTGTCCACATCAACATTTATCTAAAGTAAGTAACTTTGTGGGCCTTATCAAAGTCTAGAAATATTATCTCTGGACGCTGGCCTTATTTTCATTAATTTTCAAATTTCTTAAGTTCTATCCGTTCCGCTTTTACACCAGATGACGTGGTTTTTATTTTATATTTTTTAATAAAGAAAATAACAAATAAAGTACATAAAGTAAAAACCACGTCATATTGTGCAAAAGCGGAACAAATGAAACTTATAAAATTTGAAAATATTACTTACTTACTTACTACTTACTTATTTACTACCGTGTATTAGATGGCGCGCAAGGCAACATCAATCTTCAAGCAGTTTCAAAAACATTTTTAATTTGTGGTAAATGCTCGTGGTTAAATTCCCTGGCGCGTCAAAAAGCAGGGTTTACAGATCCGGCCATTTGTTCGATTTCTCTTATTCTCTCTTTTTCTCAATAATGCCACCATTGCCACCAAGGAAAACGCAATTGAATTCCAAACAAAAAGTTATCGTCAAATAACCGATTTTTTTTTTTAATAAATGAAGATGGCGATTTTTTGTATTGAATTAAAAATCGTTACCGCACGCATGAATATCACTTCCGGTTTAGCAGGAAGGGACTTTTTTCGTTAAAACATAGTATTACTTTTTTGTTGTCTTAGCTGGAAGGGTTGAGTGACGTATTTATAAAGACCTCTCACGGCTATAGTTTTATGTCCTGGAAAACAGATGGCTCTGATGGCTAACATGTATTCTGCATTGTATTTTATCTCCGGAAAGTGCACGGTGAGCCAAAAATCTGTCAGACGTGACAGCCGTGAGCAGTCTTTAATAATATATCAGTCAACGCTGGAAGTCTAATGAAATAATGAAACAAAATCTACATCTTCATTTTTCCAATAAAAATCGGTTATCTGGCCATACCTTTTTTATTTGAAATTTAACTGCGTTTTTCTTGGTGTCATTCCGGTCATTTCCGGCTAAACCGGCAGTAATATTCAAGAGTGAGATAAACTAATTTATCTTAAAAATTACCGAGATAATCGCTCGTAACATCCTAACTGGAACACCTTGTACTTACCTCTTCATCAACGTTTCCGCTGATATGCAGCCATTTTCAGGGTTCTAAAAATAACAAAATACATAGTGAAATGATAAGGTAAAATTTTCACAATTTGGAATATACAATAAATTTAATAGGTAGGAAATATTAATATATAGGTACACAGAGTGACTCAGTCATGATTAAAAAAAATTTAACCACAGGTGGAAAAATAGCTTAATACAAATCTGACATTAAAAAACTCTAAAATCAACAAAATAATTAAAAAAATATTTTTAGCACTGTAAAACCCCTTATTAACGGCGCTTTCGAAGTCGGCTGGTAAGTTCGCTCGTCAAGGCTGATACGAAGTTGACAGCTGGACAACATTAAATTTACTTGTTTTTTACGTTTTCGCAGAAACCTATAAATGTAGGACTATTGAGAAAATCCTGAAAAATCGATAATTGTTCTTTTTTTTAATTTATAGATAAACATTTTTCTTCTGTGACGATAAGAACATCATGGTCTAAGTTAGTTTATTTTTATTTTAATTTATTTACCTTTTTGATTCGCTTTTTGATTTTCCATGGTCAATCTTTTTCTCCTTTTGTAAGTAAATATCAATGCTATGTGCAAAGTCCATCATTTTGTTGAGCATTGATTAAGACTGCATACAAATGTACAAACTCACCAAAAAGCACTAAAAGCCACCAGTAACTTGACTGCACAGATTAAACAGACAAGTTTATTCTGTTCGTGACGTCAGAACTTAGCACCCCTAGTGTGTATAAGAAATTTTTTATGATACAGTATTGAGCCCACTGGCTTATAATAAAACTGCGGATCCATGATGAGATACTTCCATATACCGGTAGCAATTTTCTCATGTAGCAGGCCGATTCTACTGCGTTGTCGAATAGCAAGGTAGGTATGTAGTAGCACAAGCACAAGTATAATATGACGAGTATGGCATCGAAGAATCCGGCGGTATAGTAGCGGCCATACGGTCCACAGCGCGTATCGGAGAGCGAAAAGGTACGTGTTCTTATCTTTATCTTCGATTCGGCAGTGGCAACTCGCCGCCGGCGACCCGTTCGATGACGGCTGAAAGTCTAGTCGCGGACAATTGCTAGGAACATTCCACAAAAAGAAAGGCTTTTACTAATATTTATTTCATAATATGTGTAATTCATAGTATTTATTTCATAGTATTTATTTCATAATATTTATTTCGTAATATTTATTTCATAATATTTAATTCATAATAAAATTAAAGTGTCCTTTAAGATAAAGGAGGCTTTCACAACACTTTAAAATCAATCCGAAAATAGACAGTGTAATTCATAGTATTTATTTCATAGTATTTATTTCATAATATTTATTTCGTAATATTTAGTCATAATATTTAATTCATAATAAAATTAAAGTGTCCTTTAAGATAAAGGAGGCTTTCACAACACTTTAAAATCAATTCGAAAATAGACAGTTATCTTAAAGTTCATATCTCCAAGTTTTATTTGATTTCAATTATAGTTTTTTTTTCGGATTCACCATCGGATTCCCAGCTTCCTGGTAGTCAGTGTATTCACTTGCAAGACAAAATATTCACCATAACATTAAGACCATCTGCACATGTTTTCAATTTATTCTTGAAACGTACATTTATTTTGGGAATACCTATATAATATATAGCATTCTACTTTCCAAAGGCCTATTCTTTCCACATTCTATAATGGTAACAATGATGCAAGTAACAAGTATGTCATTTTATTAGAAAATCTGTGAACATAACAGGTACGTACCTTGATTGTTACTAAAAATTAATAATGGTTTCCATGATTTCTAAAAATTAGACTTGACAATGTTGTGTCAGCAAGTGCAGAATATGCAGAACTGCAGAACTGCCAAATGGAACAAATTTATTTTATACACGAGATTGATTTACAGCAATTACTTCCACGAATTTAAATAGTACGTATCGTAAGTTAGTACCGATTTTGCAAAATGCTGAATTATAATCACCCCCACTTAGCTTTCCACAGCTAAGAACCGATGTAGTTTGTAGAATATTGGTTACAACAATTTTCAGTGGCGTGTTTCTAGCAAGGCAAAGTACGTTTCATCAGGCCGTAAAATAAACTTTACAGCATGTCGCTATTGCACCTTGTTAGCAGGTTCCTCAATCAATTTGCTTCTTTTAATTTTAACATTGAAACGTGTAAAAACTCTCCTTATTTAAAAAATTTAAAATAAACTCTGATCTGAAATGTATTTCTTGGCGTAATATACATATATGACCTAAATACCATAGAGTTGAAGGTTGATTTTTTCAATACAAATTTAAATGCTTTACTGAATATTCACGCTCCACTTAAGTCAGCCTATTCTTACAAAGCGAGTAAGCCATGGGTTACCAGTGACATCAAAATTATGATCAGTGAAAGAAATAAGTGCCTCAGGTATAAAAGAACCAAGCAGTTTTAATTTTACGGAATTTTACTAATAGGGCAATAGAGCAGGAAAAAAAGGCATATATTCGGAATCGTATAGGTAATAAGAAGAACAGCGCATGGGATATACTGAAGCAGTTAAAAATTTATAATAAATCCGGAAAGACGAGTCAGATACCTACACACCTAAAAAATGTCAACGAGGTAAATAATCATTTCATACGTTCCATCCCTAATTCAAACAATAATTGTAATAATTTTCTTAATTTAAACCCGTATGAAAGTAGTATTTGTGTAGACATTACTAGGCGTACAGTGGATTGTCAACTTTCTGTTTTTAGCCAATAATTCTGTCAAATCTTAACAGAATTCTAAAAACGATACATCACTGTATTCGCAATAAAAAGGGCTTTAAAATAATGCGCCACAAAGGGGGTAGTTCCATTTGAAATTTTAAAGTTGGGGTTGCTAGCAGGGATAGGGGGATGAACCTATCGGGTTGGCTTGACTGTCAAAAAAGCTCCCCCCAAGAACAAAAATCGACGGATCTCGGCGAATTTTCAAATATTTTTCGGTTTTCTAATTTGGGGGGGGTCAAGTTTTCATTGGGATATCCTGTATATGGTGCCAGTGAGCAAATTTCGAACCTTTCATATTTTCCGTTATACATAGTGATATTTTTCAAAAGCAAAAACAATTTAAGCGCCCCCTCGTGTCTTTAGTACAAATTGGGGAAATGTATTTGCCATAATAAGAGGGACTTTCACGGCCCACATATCCCCTGCCAATCTGACTTAAGTTAACCTCCTTTTCGACCTACTTTAAAATTATGAATGTAGTTCTTCAAAATTCTCAGTAGAAACCCTATACGTGCGTTCGAACTGGCGCCAAAGCAATAGAGGATCAATATACAGCTGCGCGCTTCGGCGACGGAGGGCAGCGTGTGGGCGCCACCGGCTGCGGCTTCCAGTCTGCACCAGGACGCCCGGTGCCGCGGCGCCTTCAGCAGGAGACCGTGGGGTGTGATACGAGTCGTTGAAGCCAGGTGCGTGCGCGTGTAGGGAGCCGATTTCGCAACATAACTAGCAGCTTTTAATGGTAGATTGAATGCGCACAGTAGTCTGTTGAATACGTACCACCTATCTAGATACTTTGGTTTATTAAAGGATTTAATAGTTTAATAAATCTTTATCCTTTCTCAATGTCTTAATGTCTAAGCGTCTCACGATATGCAAAATATTCTTTCATTATCTTAATATTCCAGGCTGCAGAAATCAAACCACATGGTAAACTTTTGCTAAAGTCTGTTGAAACAACATAAAAACTCAAATTGGCCTGTTAAAAATATTATAGAACATAGGCGCCACGCAGGTTTCAAAAATATACCTACATATCTACAGGATAACATAATAGCGTCAAAATATATTTATAATTATTTTCGCAAGTATATCCGAATAGTATGAGAGCCGGCCATATGATTTCAACTCTAATAAGATTATATAATAAGATATTATGTATACAATGTAGATAGTATATTTCTTTACTTGAAGCTAGTAGGTTGCCTCAATTAATATGGGCCCGATCTTTGCTATTAAAAGAAGTTGTGGTTTATTTTTAGGCAAATCTACTCTCATATGATTATAGAACAAAATAGGAAAGAAGGCCCATGGAGCAACAATAAAAAAGGTCCCTTGGTCCTTTAGAAATCCCATAGGCGTATTTTCGGGGCCCCGAAAATCCTCCGCTGGTAAATACGACGCGAAGGACGGGGACAAGTCTGGACTTCGGGGACGCGACTGGGTGCGAAGGCCCGCTATACAGATGCCATATACTCTTTGATGCCCAGGATTTTTTTTTCAAACGCGTTTTTCGGGAGATTTGACTATTCGGCGAGATGGTCGGAGAACGGGTCAACATATTTAACGAAACTTTTTCAGATAAATTATTTCGAGTAATTAAGGATTTTCGGCGAAAACCTAATAGCCAAACTCCAAAAACTGTCAGAAATCGACCTTTTTCGCTGAACTACAGCTAAGTTATTTCGGCTTAAAGCTTCCCTAAAGTCTTCAGGTGAGGTGCAGATGCTTCCGGTGCTGCCGAAAAATCAAAAAATGAGAAAAAACACGCAATTTCTAAGAGCGGTTCCTCAGGATTTCCTGTCATTTTCGCTAATTCTACAGCCGTCCAGTTTCTCTAAACTTGAAAATCGGGAGTCGGGAAATTTGGTTAAATATCGGATTCTCGAGGTTTCTTTCGGTACTTGAAGAAAGTACAAGACCCACTTGAGAAATGTACCACCTCCTTCCATTTTTATTATGGCACTTTTCGAATTTATCAAAAGACTTTTGCGAAAAAGTAGTAAATATGTTCGTGGGACGGGTTGTACCTATTAAAAATTAAAAATTAACCACAACTTCTTTAAACAAGAATGATCAGGCCCATATTATCTGAGACAACCTACTCGCTTCAAGTAGGTACATTTTACATAACATCTTATTCTATAATCTTATGAGAGTTGAAATCCTGCGGCCGGCCTTTGGACTACCTACTTGTGCTAAATGGTGACAATAAACTTCAAAAAAATTAAAAATTAAAAATTAACCACAACTTCTTTAAATAAAAATGATCGGGCCCATACTATCTCTGAGGCAACCTACTCGCTTCAAGTCATCTTATTCTAAAATCTTATGAGAGTTGAAATCATGCGGCCGGCTCTTAGACTATAAGATCTGTGAAATTATATGGCACGGGTATGCATTGCATTTCGCCGCAAAAGTGGCTAGCTGTCGAACAGCCTAACCGATGCAAGTACTGGTGATATTATTATATTACGTGAGCATGCAGTAACTTTGTTTTTACTCCAGTATCCATCTTTTCTGACTCCATCACCTCTCTCTACTATGAATACCAGATTCGGTTTAAATGTTTAAACAACAACTTTTGTGCTCCCCTGCTAAAATCACTTGCGGCTCAAGTGTTTCAATTGAAATTAGATAAACTAAATATTACTAGGTGTCCAGGTATTTTATGGTACAAAAGAACACCATTCACATACAGTGTGTCTGGTTTTTCATATTAACACCCCTGAAAACATAAGTAGGCTGGGGGAATTGAACGGGGCATTTTTTTTTATATAGATATGTTGCTGAAAGGTCATCATTTGCGAACTATTGGTTTGGTATTGCCGCGAAATCCTGGCCTACTGCGATTTTTTAAAGGGGTGCATTTTTCGAAAAACTATATTAGGCATTTTTTATTTAAAACCTGGCACCACAGCGTTAATCAGGACACACCAATACCCTCACATACTAAGTTTAAACAAAAAATATACAGGGAATTCCATTCTGCAGGGTGTTAAAGTTGAGCAAAATAATAATTTTAAAGGCATCTGGCGAGTCAAGTGTACACCACGGAATTACTTCAAAACAGTTGGCTGCTCAACCGAACCACTAAAAGTGTTAGTGTGCAAAGATTCATTACAAAAATATACCGGGTAGTTTTCTCCGGACCATCTCAATATCCTGAATTTTTATGAAACTCTATACGGGTAAAAATGTTCTGGAATTATCGAAAATATAATAATATTGTAACGACAATTGCCTCTAAAGTTGTTATATCAGCTTTCAATGAACGACATGTCTGCACTGTTTTCTAACCTACTCAAAGATTTAGCTGATAAATTTTAAGTTTGGATATTCTACTTACCTACAGTTTTATAATTTTTATGATTAATCTAGAGGCATTTTCCGTCGCATCTTTGTTGGCCTGAAGCCCCCGGGGCGCCATTTCCTTTTAGTTTCCATTATTTTCTCTGTAGAGCTTCCATCAGTTTCTAGAAATTTGCTAGAACTTTGATTTGTGCATCTGTCATTGGCCAGGAATATTCTAGAGTAGTCTCCAGGCTTCCATTTGAATATATAAGTCCTGGGAATTGGGCCTGAGGGAAGTTGAAGATTATAACGTGATTTTAGTGCGATTTTTAGAGCTGATAGAATATTCTTGGTCAGTGACAGTATCTAACAAGTTTATTTGTGATTTGTGAAGGTTAAACAATAAAGGTGGTAACGAAGACAACGGGTTTGGACTGTGATTGTTGAGATTTAGTACATTTAGTGTCAGAAGCGCGATTTTAAGAAGACCCCGAGGTGAATGCCCACAACGAGGAAACAAACCGCAATGGAAATGGAAAAGTTGATGGACATGTTTATGAAGAAATTTCACGAAATGGACAAGAAATATGAAAAAAGAGAAAAGAAACACGAACAGAAAGAAGAAGAAAAGCGCACGAAGCAAGAAAAACTGATGGGCGACCTTAAAGTAGAGATTAAAACTGGATGAGATGAAAGCAACATGAAATTAGAAGAGATTCAAATAGAATTACGGAAGAAAATTACCAACTTTGAAGAAGTTGTTGAAGAAGAAATAACCCAAATGAAGACAAAAATTAAGATGGAAGTATGTACAAACCGAACTGGACAAAATAAAAACGAGATTTGACAACAGTGAAGGAAGAATGGAACAGCTGGAGGCGAGGATGAATCAGCTATCTCTACAGGGTGTATCACAATTAGAAGCAGGCATGACTGTATGAAAATGAAGCTTCTCAAGTTTGATGGAAAAGTGGCATGGAGCACTTACCTTAACCAGTTTGAGGCTGCTGTAGAAGGAAACTTCTGGGCAGGAGAAGAGGAAGCCCGGAATTTGAAGTTATGTCTACGAGGTGAGGCCACCGAAGTGTTGCGAACGATACCGGCCGACGCTCAGCATGATTATAGTTCCCTGGTTAGGGTCCTCGAAATGCGATATGTGGAAGCCCATCTACCAGGCGCAACTGAAAGGTAGAGGACAACGCATCGATGAGACCTTGCAACAATTTGAAGCCGACATTACCCGCCTGGTAAATTTGGCCTATCCATCGGCCCCAGTCGAATTCCGGGAACAAATTTCGGTAAGCGGCTTCATAGATGGCGTGCGTGACAGTGAGACTAGCCAAGCACGTATGCTAGCCCGCCACAAAAATATCTCAGAGGCCTTGTCGCATGCTTTTGAATTTGAAGCCGCCACGCAGGCAGCACGTAGACAAGTGAGGTTAAGACAGGTGCGACCACCAAACAGAGGCAGTACTAGTAATACCAACGTAGAACAAATGATACGGGATATCCAGAACATCTTTTCACGTGCTACTACCTCTAAAGACGGGATGGGTGTTCGAAGAAGTACACCACTGCCCTGTTGGAACTGTGGAGTTGAGGGGCATTTGAAACGCCAGTACCCCAATCCTGTTGATGGTGAGAAGCGGGAAAACTCCGAGTAGCCAGCCTTCAGAAGCGAAAGCTGGCTGGGTGCTACCAAGCCCCGCCCATTAGGATAAAAGTTAACCGGCTGCCGAATTCAGGAGACAGCTTGGTAGTACCAGGAAAGATCTGCGGCCGGGAATGTGACATTGTGGTAGACACTGGTTCTAGCCATACCATCGTGAGACCGAACATCATAGCCACTGCACTACATCGTGGAATTGGCAAATGGTGAAGAAATTCCAGTTACAGAAGAGCACGACGCCTTTATTTATTTATTTATTTAATATATACATAACCCTACAGACGAAGCCATTTATAGGGTAGGAATACATGAATATAATATACAATAAATAGACGCGAGATCCTAAAAGGCACACAACACATGACAAAAGAAAGTGAAACAAGGTTTAGGTTTATGAGTTCATTCCAGCAGTTTTAAAGCAGGAAACAATCTCACCCTTACTGCAATTAAAAATATCCAACTGTGTATCGACATCATTACAAGTGTGGCAAAGAAAATTCAATGGGGAGCGCATAACTCAGGCGCCTACTATGCAGACTATGGAAAGAGTGCAGCGTAAGAAGTTCTTTGTGGGGTACACCGACAACCGGATAGACATTGTCCAGTTTATAGGATATATACTTTAGAAATTTACGTTGAACAGACTCGAGCATGTCAGTATGAACACGAGTGTGCGGATACCAAACTAACGACGCATATTCCAGCTTTGATCTAACAAAAGCATAATAAAATATTTTGACAGTATCGATGTGATGAACATGTTTTGAATTTCTAACGACAAATCCGTAAGCCTTCAGTACTGAATCGATGTGTTGTGCAAATGAAAGCTTGGGGTCAAAAACTATGCCGAGGTCAGTAATTGTGTCTGGACGATTAAGCACAGTATTGTCTACCTGATAGTCAAATGCTGTATTCAGAGATTTAAAGGAGAATGTCATAACATTGCATTTAGCCGGATTTAAGGGCAGGTTATTATCCAGACACCATTGAGATATGCTGGTTAAATCACGTTGTAGCATGATGCAATCATTAACATTAGATAAGTTTAAGAACAGTTTTAAGTCATCAGCATATATAAGAAAATTAGAAGTAATATCCTCAGTTATGTCATTAATGAAAATGTTAAAAATCAAGGGACCCAAGTTCGATCCCTGAGTAACACCAGATTCTGCAAAATATTCCAAAGATCTGAACCCATCATATACCACAAACTGGCGTCTCCCAGAGAGATAGGACTCAAAGAAGCTGTCAAGGGCATCATCCAAACCGAACTGCCTCAGCGTCCTTAATAATATGCAGTGATCCAATCGGTCAAAGGCCTTTGAAAAATCTGTATGTATTACGTCTGTCTGGTAATGACTGTCTATTGACTCCGAAATGGATTGAGTAATGCTGATTAAATTTGTTGTGGTAGATCTACCCTTCATGAATTTGTGCTGATAGGTGGAGATTTGGTGGTTAGTATGATAGAAAACACGCTCATGAATTAGAATTTCGAAAACCTTGGAAAAATTGCAAATGATTGTGATGGGTCTGTAATTAGAAATAACGTCCCTATCACCTTTTTTATGTACAGGTATAACTTTGGACAGCTTCCAGGTGTTAGGATATTTAGTAGTTTTCAAGGTGAGATTAAAGATCTTATAGCAAGCTGATGCGTAAATACTGAAGAACAGTCCTTTAATGCTGGGATTTGATCATGACCTGCCGTAACCTTAGGTTTAATTCTCCTTATTGCTCTTAGTACATCAAACTCATCAACAGTATTAAAATTAAGAATAGGATTATTCGATACATCAACACTATCAACTGATAGGGTAGTAGGACTATATGGTTCTCTGAAAAACTCAGCAAATGCATTACATGTTTCCTCAGGTGATTCAGAGTTATGATCACTACAGATTATCTGGGTAGGTATTCCAGAATGTCCTTTTTTGTTCTTTATAACTTGGAAGCATCATTACAAATGTTACTCTCAACGCACTGGATGTAAACACTATATGCCTCCCTAATATCAGCCTTAACTATCGTACGCAGTCTCCTAAACTCATTCGGTGAAAGTTTATCACGTTGTTTCCGGTACCGATTATGTTCTTTATTCTTAAGTTTGATATTTTTTATGATGTTACTAAACCATGGCGGATAATCGTTACGTTTAACACCTACAGCATGTTTAGGTACACGGTAGTCTAGGACCCCGTATATTTTCGCATAAAATACAGCATATGCATCATCAACATCAGAACACATTTCAAGGTCATGCCAATCGCTTCATGAAATCATTTCTTATAGGATCGGGAAATTGGCTTTCGTGAAATTGTACAAACCCGCGAAACTAATATATATTTGACGTTTAGTTGAACGCAATACCGAAAACGATATATCCAGTGCAGGGTGAGGGCTGTCTAGTGGCTGGGCAGACCGAACAACAGCACAGTCAACATTGCTCCACACTAGGTCAAGCAATCTCCCGTAATCATTCAATACAAAATTAAATTGTGGCACGTTAAACATTTCTGAAAAATTAATCAGAGTGCTGATGTGATGGTTTGGTATGCCCGTCTCACAATAGTCCGCAAACCCTAGGATATTGAAATCACCCATAATGAAGAAATTATCATAGTCATCATGAAGGTATTGAACAGATTCAAGCGCCTCGAAGAGACACCGGTATTCCGCCACAGGTACTTGCGGCTGAATGTATATCCCGATAACACAACACTTAGAGAACCCGAGCTGGCACCTGACGACCACAATATGGATTCTAGGGCACAAATGAATAAATAGGGGATTGCTACTGACGTCAATCAAATGAGGCGAGTACTCATTCAAAATACCAACGGCCACTCCACCACCCCTAGTGCACCCCATGGCAACGTAATCGCGATCCGATCTAAACACGGAATAGGAGGTATGGAAAATTTCACTACTGCTAATAGATGAGTAAAGAGAAAGTTCAGTCAAAACAATAAGGCCAGTGCTAGATTGGCAGATGGAGCTGTAAACTGCGCCGGTTTTGGTTAGTAGTTAATGTTTGAGAGTTGAGAATTGATCCCCCTCCCCTTTTTCATCCCCCACTCTTTTTTCGTACATTACCCCCCACTCCTACGCCCCTGGTAGCCACGCGCATGCGCAACGAGCGCATGACCTCTCCCGCGCACCCCGTACCCATCATACCGTGTAATTGCGGCGTAATGTGTAATTACAATGCCGCGGGTCCATATTCCCGCGAAATTCGCACAATAAAAATGTCAATTTATTGGTTAAGTACCGTTTATACCTACATAACTATTTAAAAATAGGATCTTACATTCCTTTCCCGCGATTTTTTACGAATTATATGATTTACCCCCCTTGCAATGAAAAAAAAAACCATTACATGTACTGCACTGTATACTCTATTAGACTCTATTTACGCAGGTTACGTACCGTTTATACCTACGTAACTATTTAAAATAGGTACAAGTACTCCCATTTCCCAATGAAAAAAACATTACATAAACTGCACTGTATAATGTATTATAGTCTATTTAAGCATAATTAACTTCTATTTACCCCCAGATCTAATAAAAAAATAGGTGCAAGTAGGTACTCTCATTTTCTAATGACTAATTAAACTATATTTATCCCCTTTGCAATGAAAAAAATACAGTGTACTGCACTGTACGGCGTATTAGATTCTATTTACCTCAGATCTAATAAAAAATAAGCTCTTACTGTCATTTCCTACATTTTCTACTAATTACACAATAATTTACCCCCTTTACAACGAAAAAAAAACAATACATATACTGCACTGTAAGGCGTATTATGCCTTATTTTCATGTAATAAACAAAAATTAACTTCAATTTTGTCCCAGATCTAATAAAAAATAAGCTCTTACTCTCCACGTAATTAGCATGTGACGTCACAGCCACGCCTTAGAAAATTCTGAAACAAAGGATTGTAAACTGAATAGGTACTCCTAAGAAAAATAATGTAAGGATATATGAAAAACTCAGTCAAAGAAACAATTAAAAACAGTTTCAAATCATTGGTTCAAAGAAATATTCCAAACATATAACTGCTGTCGTCCAGATGCACTTTTCCAAAAACAAACACTTGTCTTGTCCGAAAACGGTCTCTCTATTATAGCACACGCGCGATTTATCGAAGCGAGTACCACGGCAAACACCCGTCACAGAGATACTTTGCACCGTTATGCCGTGTCAATTAACTTGAAAGCAATCGCGACATTATTTATTATTTAAATATCGTCACCAAACAAATTAATAACGCGGCGTCACGGCGACCATTTTTATTACAGAACGGCTTCTCACCCTTCTATAGGGGAGGAAAATTAACAAGCGGCTCGGCAAAAGGCAACGTTGCCGAACGATTCCAGGCACATAAGTGTATAATATCAAGACTATACCATGAAAATCAGCCGAGATTACGGATAGTTCAACGGATCCGGCAACACCGTTTCTAGTCCGTCTAGACGTCCACCAGAGGATCTGGGGTGTCGGTCGAGACGACAATATTGATTTTTTCTCTCCTTTTCTCACCACCGCGAGATGTACCTATAACTATCTTACTTCCAAAAGAATGCGCAAATTGCACCACCCGCCCTAGGCGGCGCTTGGTACCTACGTCGATGAAAGGTACCGGGCCATCCGGAAGGGGAAGCGCGGACCGTACTCGGGGCGGGCGCCCAGAGCTGGAGTAGATAATATTTTTAACAGTCTATAATTTGGAATGAAAAAAATTAAAAAGCAGATACATTGCAGTGCTTTGATATTATTTCAGAATATACGTATAGGTACACGTACTAGTGGAATTAAAGATAGCTGATAAGGTAATTTACGGAAAACCAACGACGTAATTCACATATTATAATCTATGTGGATACCTACATACACCCAAATATTTTAGCTACTATTATTAAACTCAAGCTCTGTTGTAATACTATATATTTTTGAGAAAACAGATAAAACCGATTTGTTACGTATTTATCCCTATACAATAAAAAATACAATGCAAGCTTTTTCCCACATAATTATTCCCATTATTATTTATTTAATAAACAAAATATCAATTATTCTCCTCTTTATACCTACAGAACTATAAAAAAATTATAGAACTATTAAAAAATAGAAACCCACATACACTTTCTGCGTCTACCACATACAATAATTAATTTTATTGGCGGGCGGATACATTGCAATGCTTTTATATTATTTCAGAGTATACGTATAGGTACACGTACTAGCGGAATTAAAGAATAAAGTAATTTATGGAAAACCAACGACGTAATTCATGCATTGATACTTTAAGTTTGGGATATGCAATAAAACATTAACAGTTCCATATACGCCCTATTCCATATTCACCCTACCATAATAAAAAAAAGATACTTTACTGGATGTACACTCTTGCGGAAGGAGACCACACATAGTTAAAAAAACATTAAAATTTTATCGTAGACAGAGTCGAGTTTTGTCACCTAATAGTAAACTCAGTAGTCCATTTCTCGACAATGAAAATATTATAAGAGTAGGTGGTAGACTTGTAAATTCTCAATTATCTTATGATAATATACATCTAATAGCGTTACCTAACAAACATGTTTTTACTCGTCTAATAATACAACATGAACATATACGCAGTTTACATGTCGGAGTTCGAGGTACACTTTCCCATATAAGACAAAAAATATTGGCCTCTTCACGGTAGGCAAAACAATAAATCGGTTTTAAGAAATTGTATTCCTTGTTTCCGCGCTAAACCAACAGATGGCTCAACTTCCTAGCTGTCGTGTAAATATTTCTAGAGTATTTGCTAGTTGCGGTATTGATTCCGCAGGGTCTTTTGACCTAAGAGAAGGTAAGACAAAAATCGGAAGATAGTAAAATCATATATTTGGTTATTCGTCTGTTTGGCTACCAATGCTTGTCACATAGAATTGGTTAGCGAATTAAATACCGATGCCTTTTGGCTGTTTTAAAAAATATTCTTGGCCAGACGGGGTCTACCATCTGATTTGTAAACCGACAATGCCACTAATTTCATCGGAGCGAATAATGTTCTTCTAGATGTAATTAAGAAAATCAAGCAGTCCGATGAATTTAATCACTACTTAGTTGCTTCTCGTATTATGTGGCATTTTCTCCTCCACGTTCTCCACATTTCGGTAGGATCTGGGAATCAGCTGTCAAATCGACAAAGACTTATTTAAAGAGAATTTTAAATAATACACCTTTAACTTTCGAGGAATTTTACACCCTTCTGACTCAGGTGGAAACTGTGTTAAATTATTTTAGTTTGAAACCTGTACACTTTGAAGGGCGGCGAAATGTTAACGCATTTTCAAAAGATAATATCTGTAAATTAAGGTTTTTATTGGAAAACCAGCATAATATAATAATAATAATTCTCACCCTCACAATACTCCAAACAGGAGTACCCCAGAAGCAACCACATGCTTGTGCGCGGGATATCATCTTAATATTTAGCGTAATTGTTGAAATCTTAATAATAAAAAGACAAGTATATATCATAATAATAAAATAAAATAAATAAACAAACAACAACAAAAATAAACATAAATGTTTAAAAGTCGTCAAACATTTTATTAGATAAAATCAAATATCATGGTATTCGAGAAGATACCCAGCGTCCGTGTAAACGGTCGACTAATCCGAGTAGCCCGTCGTCCATGTAATTTGTGCTGTCCCTACGATATTTAGTCTCTGATTTCTGGCGCCCTCGCAAATAAGCGGATATTCCATGTTTTGTGCTTATAGTTACAGTACTGACCGCTAGGAACGCTATAGGAGCTAACATTCGTGGCGTAGCGCGTCAGTCAGCAGGCGATCGGCAGGACGGTGTGATCTCTGCCCCCCCCCCCTTCCCCTCGTTTTCTATGTGCCGTGTGCTCCTCGCAACTCGCAAGTTATTATTTCAATTTCAAACGCTGGTCGTCTCGTCGCGTAGCGGTCGTCCCGAATCTGAAAGAAATGCAGAAAGACGCGGCGGTGTCCGTATTTATAAAATAAAAATAA
Organism: Pseudeuparius sepicola; assembly: GCA_963920635.1. Taxonomy (NCBI): domain Eukaryota; kingdom Metazoa; phylum Arthropoda; class Insecta; order Coleoptera; family Anthribidae; genus Pseudeuparius; species Pseudeuparius sepicola. The sequence goes on along the minus strand of OY987300.1, from coordinate 50,779,813 downwards.
ATTTGAAATTTTAATAATTGCCGCACCGGACCTGGGTATTTATTGGTTTCCATATAAATTTATTGTAATAAAAATCGAGTCTGCCACGGGAAAATAATTTATTAAAGTACAAAATCTGAGGTAAAATCCGAGATAAAATCATACCATATATTTTTTCATTTCAGTTTTTCTGATAAAGTGAAGATATATTTGAAACTTTTTAAAATAAAAATAGAAAATAAATGTATCCCTTATTTTAATTAAAAATCTTTGCACGGGACATGTCTAGGAAGCCAAAATAAGCTCATAATGTTCAAGTCCGATTTTCCAAGTTAATTTTGAAACCAGATAACATTTTAATTTATAAAATGCAACTTGTACGACAGTCGACAAGTTGTAAAAACCATGTAGATTCAACCATCGAAACTAGTCAATACGACCCGCTTGGATCGTATGAAAGTTTGGCCAGTAAAAAATTTGTTTCACAGATTTCATAGTGTGTGTGCAGCACTATGCGCGTCTTGTGTTATTTGTTATTTCGACTGGTCCAGAAATTTCAAAAGCTGTGCAGTTATTATACAGTGTGTCTACTTTTAAGTGTATATGAATCGATAAACAATTTATTTTGTGAGATATTTTCAAAAACCTTTTTTGTTTGAAAGTTCTTCAAAAAACGCTTCTTTGGAGTTATTACTTTTGTCAAAATGCAAATCCAGGGTCGGCTACGATTTTTTTATACCCCCGATTTCTACGAAAACCATTTAGCAATTTTTGTATTTAAATTATGACACCATAGCGTGAAATTGCAAGCACGAATATACAGGATGTTTTTCTTTACGGCGTCTGAAATTTCGAAGTTTATGCTGGGCCAAGTTTGCCTTGGATTTTTGAAACAATGTTAGTCAATGTAAAATAAATTTAATTTATAAAAAATATCAAGTAAAACAGTCATTCAGTCATTCCCATCATTCCCATTGTGTCTATGAACAATATTCTAGTTATTGTTATGATTAAAAAATATTCAAAAAAATAAATAAATATTAAATAAACTTGACACTTGTTCTGCTAATCTTAATTTTTGGCTGACTTGTATACACAATGGAGCCGCTTTGGGAGAAAAATTGAGATTATCAGATTAACGGGTGAAAATGTGCCTTACCGTGAGGTTGCCAGGATATTTAATGCACGTCATGAACGGAATATCCATACTATTCTACCGTAGCAAAGATTGTATATCATAGATATCCCATTTTTGATAACTTTCAAATTTCATTGTAGGTATGTTATAAAGTTTATAAATTACACAAAAATAGAAAATCTTTACACTGCCAAAACAGCTTAACTGAAAATTTGACAGGTAACAGTAAACATTTTTCCACGGTTGTTTCATTGTCTCACCGTCCAAAGCTTATTTGTTGAAAGGGTGCGCTTCCAATTTTATACACATGAAATCATAAAAGTTATTAGTAATTGATAACTACTTAAGTAAACCATTAAAAAATTGCAAAAATATACAGGGGGTTCCATTGTAGCAGCAGCATTGGATTCTGCGTAAAAAAGTGCTTAAGGAATGTTTTTACAAAAACACAACATTTTTAACCCGAAAAAAGTTACGGCCACTTTTCGAAAACGCACATTTTCGAAAAACGCCCTGTAACTCAAGAACGGTGACAGATATCGATTTGCGGTTTTCGCCATTAAGTTTATCATAAAAAATGAGCCTCAGACAGCGATATCAGTTTTCGTCTATCTCCGTCAAAAATAGGAGTTTCCTTGTCCAATTTGGCCCACCCTGTACCCTTCTTAAATAAAAAGTTTTTTGCATGTCTGATCTTCCTTTAAGTATATTTTGCATGAGTTTCGTTTGTTTTCATCAATTATCACTCATTAATTTTCACAGCAATTTGAAAATAGCAATTCCGGGTTACCTAATTATTGCATTTTTTATAACAATCAGACCAGCACCATTTTGTTGCTATTTTTATTGCGAACAAATAAGCCTTTTTCACTAGATTGAATGGATGTTGTCACTCAACATTTCAAGTTTGGTAATTTGTATGATTCAAAAAAGAAAGAACATATTCCATATTTTCGTCCAGATTTGCCCTGTTGCCTTAATTATGATCGACATTTCCAATATTAAGTCAGCTGCTTGTCATCCATTCAAAATTTAAAATATGAAATTTTTTGACAACTCAAAAACGTTAGAACCAGATACAGTAGCAGGACGTTGATAACAGCGAAAAAATTAAAGCAATCGGCGTTTTAGGGGCATGATACCGTTACGCCCCCATCAGAATATCTCCAAAAATAAAGATCTTATGTATAATATAAAGATAATTGTATAAATTATAAAAGTAGACACCCGGTTTTTTATACAGGGTGAGTCTGAAATAACTGGCATCCTTTTTTTGGGTAATAGAGATGGTCATTCTGAACCACTTTTCTTAATAAAGTTTTTTCCTAGCTCCGAGATTTTTCTATAATTCATCCCCTCAAAATCCCCCCCTCTATGAAAACACGGCACTGGCGCCCTGTCTACAACCGAGTAGAAAATGATAAATCATCAACTAGTATGTATTTTGAGACCGAGTTTACGCTATTCTCAGTGCCATGTCTTCATAGAGGGGACATTTTAGGTGGGTAAATTAGAGAAAAATTTCGGCGATAGGAAAAAATTTATTAAGAAAAGTTGTTCAGAATAACCATCTCTCTTACCCAAAAAAAGGAGGCCAGTTATTTCAGACTCACCCTGTATAGACCCTTATTAAAACGATCAACCTACGATTTATAAAGACGATTATAATAGTTATTCTTGACAGCTTCCTACTGATAAATTGAGCAATAATCTTTAAAAACACTACGACCTCCAAAATGGCTTGAATAAAAATTTTCGCAAAAATTAGGGCTTTCACAGAAGTGATATGTCTCTGGAAAAAATATTTTTTTGCCGCGTCGTATTTGCAAAGAGGTGCTAAATGGGCTAAATTAAATCCTTACCCTATCATGTCTTATAAATAATAAAATCAGTTTTTGGAAAACTCAAACCCGGCTTGCCAAAATACGGCTTAAAGAAATGTTTTTTTGCAATGTGTATTCATAACCTCGCGCCTAATTTAGAATTGTCACAGTATTACCATTTTCTACAACGGTCAACAGATAATTTGAAAGGAGTAGGCTGCGGTAATTCCGACTGTATTTGGTATTTGTTTATTTACAGATATAGAAGATTCTACCACGGAACACCGACTTCACCAGCATCCAATAATATCAAAGAAAATCTAGATTTTCAAAATATTAGAAAGTTTGAAGTATGTCTAATTATAAAATAGAACGTAATTATGAAAATATTCCATGGCCCTAACTCTAAACAACTTTTCTAAATAAATATTTTTGATATTTTTAAAAACAAAGGAATTTCACACTTGGAAATCAAAAAATCGGAGTTGGCTGATTTGTTTGAAAAGTGACAATCGGACACATCTTTTAATTCTAAACAACTTTTCTAAGTAAAAGTTTTTGATATTTTTAAAAGTAAAGGCAGTTTATTCTTGATCGCATTTCATGTTTTTGTATTTTTTGGACACCCTATATAAAAAAATCGAAAATTCTCTTCGTGGACCATATTTTTTCGAGAAGCAGAAACTTTTATCAAGAATGACTTTTTGTCGAAAAATGAAATTTTTGGTCCATTTGTCCTCTTGGGATGTCTATCCGTGGACATACTGTACGGGTATAGGAATTTTATTTCCCGTATTATCTAAAACGACAATTATTTCTGCCACTGTCTGGAAAATAGTTATAGCTTGCTTGATAAAACCTTCTCACCTGAATGAAAAATGCAAAGAAATTTTCTTAAATACTAAATATCTCGAAAACGTGTAGTTTTTGGTATAGAATGTTATTTACATAAAATGTGGGGCTTGGACGCCGGCATCCAACAAACTATAGAAATATGGGTCATTCCATTTGAAAAAAAAAAGAAATAAGTTATTGCTGTTTGAAATTATCCGATTTTGAGAGCCTGTTATGAACACACTGTATATGCAAAAACCAATTTCGACATACCACACCACACACAGTTATGCTGTCATACTTCGGCTAAAATACATCTTTGATATCTATTAAAATAAAGATACAGCATTCAGTTTCCATAACCTCCACGAAGTCCCTAAATTCCAAGATATCTTGGATATCTTGGCAACGCTGCATCCAAAATACAAAACAAAAAAACGGTTCTGTGGAAAATTTCATGGAGAATGGAAATATTCCAAAGGATTAATACAATTGTCAAAATCTAAATATTCTATTTTTGTTCTGCAAATACGAATCGCCCTGTATATGTGAAAATAAAAGCGGGGTTACGTCCACTGCCAACCTTACAACTTTTCTATTCAAGTTTTTTCGTATCTCTTACGGTTCCTGAGATTCAGGGGGTAGGACAAACTATTTGCCTTTACCATGCAGATACAACCGCGTGCCAAGCGAATTTCAACCATCCGCGCATCTCGCATCTCGGCGTCAGAGCGCGGTCGTTACGACATGCTTTTACATTTTACAGTTTTTTGACAGAAATACTCATCGGATTTTTGATCACAAAGGAGCATTTTATTCCTTGATCTTTGGTCTACAGCGTTTAAAGTAAGTGTTTTTTTCTAATATAAGGCCGTGTTGCACACATAATTTAAAATTGAAAATAAAATACCTACTTCTTCTTGGACTTTTGAAATAAAACTTTTGAAAACGAATAAACATGTTGCGTAGATGTAAATTAAGCAAAAAAAATAGTTTTAAAAAAAAAAACACCCCTTACTACCCCCTGCACCCAAGATTTTTTGACGACCAGGCGATTTGGCTTTCTTAAGGCGTAAGGAATGATGTAAGATAGGTTTTATATTTTAGCAATAAAGTGCAAACGGAATGACACGATAGGATCATTTTAAACTCCACTATGAACACAAGTGGTGGTCGCGAAGGACATTATTCCGATTTCGGAAACCAAATCAACACAACAACAACAATAAACAGATCCAAGTGTAACAACGTTTAACAACCACAATAACACAAACACAATAACAACAAAAATACGTAATAACAAAGAGCAATCCGTAAATATGTGCCTGACCCCGATAATCGAAAGCAAACGAGGCAGCTGCTGTTTACGTAACCACAGATGACGTAACCAGACACTGATAAAGCCGTCAACAAAGGGGAAACGGTAGGTTATGGGAAAACCGTAGGTGGGGGGCATAAAACGTGGGTCAGGTTTGAATACAGTTCGGTGGTTAGGAACCTGTAAATTATTACGGCTTCCATGACCGATGCTACTTTAGTTTAACAGTCGGCGCTTAGAGGGTGCTGATGAAATCTCTCTGGAAACTGGTAAAATATTACATTCTCCGGTATGTAGAGGCGCTAGTGAACTCCAGGGAAACAAATTTTAGTCCTTTACCCCCCATTTAGTGGGATATCTTCTCGAATATCATGATCTTTGATAAAATACCAAAGTATTCGATCTATAATAATTTATCAAGTTGGAAAATCCCTCATTAGAAGATACGGTCAAAACATCGAAGGAAAAGAGATATAAATCTGAAGAAAATACTAAAGTGCAAGTTCGCTTTCGTGTAAACTGTAACTATTTTATATAGAAACCTCAAAATATCACGCTTCTACAGAATGCACATGCGCAATGTGGAAAGCACTTGACTATACAGGGAGCATTAGAGAACCATGAAAATGAAAAAAACAGTTTATATTTATAGTCTTTTCGAGTCTTGCTAACAGCTATCAAATTCGCCACATCCTGTTCAACACGTACAATCTCACCCTTTTCAAGCGCCTTTTCGCAAATAACACAGTTTGTTGCCGCCATGATAACCACACAATAATTTGTTGCTTATACCGAAAAGAACCTCACACTCTCACACAACGATTGATTGCCGCGCACAGCGAGTCGTGAATTGCGAAGAGACGATCGTCTCCTTTCGTCTTCTTCGATGTTTACCGACTTGCCGAAGTTACTATCTGAAATGAAATGTTGCTTTATCAATGATATGTTGATAAATTGACGCATATTTCTCAAATACGTATTACTTGGGGTTCAACAATAGAAAATGCACAAGTATAAAAATTATCATATAACCACTAATACTTTCTCAAAAATATTTTATCCAATGCGGATCTTGTAGAGAAAGAACTGCTCTACAATTTTGCTTCTATACTTTTTTTTTGCTCACGCTACTACTTTTCGAGATAATCGACGCAAAAGACGGCGCAAGGCTTATATTTTGTTCGCCCTGAAAACTATGCTTATTTTCCAAGGACATTTATTAGCGTTGGATGGGAGATACGCAAAAAGTTATATGACCAATTTTGTGGAGAATTTAATGGAGAATCTAAAAAGTCGTGTAACTTTTTCTCGTCAGAGTTACGGTTTACGTGCAAAACGCATAAAATACCGTCATGGTCACGTTTGGGGGTGGTTTTTTGGGGCAAAAGGGGGTGAAGCTCCCCCGGGGGGTGGGAACTCTTCGGATCTGTATTCGGGTTCCTACTGGGAGTTCACAACCAAAATTTCAAAACTTTATAAATTTTTTCTTCTAAAAAGTCCAACTTGCCTACACTACAAATACTCTAGAAATATTTACACGACAGCTAGGAAGTTGAGCCATCTGTTGGTTTAGCGCCGAAACAAGGAATACAATTTCTTAAAACCGATTTATTATTTTGCCTACCATGAAGAGGCCAATATTTTTTGTCTTATATGGGAAAGTTTACCTCGAACTCCGACATGTAAACTGCATATATGTTCATGTTGTATTATTAGACGAGTAAAAACATGTTTGTTAGGTAACACTATTAGATGTATATTATCATAAGATATTTGAGAATTTACAAGTCTACCACCTACTCTTATAATATTTTCATTGTCGAGAAATGGACTACTGAGTTTACTATTAGGTGACAAAACTCGACTCTGTCTACGATAAAATTTTAATGTTTTTTTAACTATTTGTGGTCTCCTTCCGCAAGAGTGTACATCCAGTAAAGTATCTTTTTTTTTATTATGGTAGGGTGAATATGGAATAGGGCGTATATGGAACTGTTAATGTTTTATTGCATATCCCAAACTTAAAGTATCAATGCATGAATTACGTCGTTGGTTTTCCATAAATTACTTTATTCTTTAATTCCGCTAGTACGTGTACCTATACGTATACTATGAAATAATATAAAAGCATTGCAATGTATCCGCCCGCCAATAAAATTAATTATTGTATGTGGTAGACGCAGAAAGTGTATGTGGGTACCTATTTTTTTAATAGTTCTATAATTTTTTTATAGTTCTGTAGGTATAAAGAGGAGAATAATTGATATTTTGTTTATTGAATAAATAATAATGGGAATAATTATGTGGGAAAAAGCTTGCATTGTATTTTTTATTGTATAGGGATAAATACGTAACAAATCGGTTTTATCTGTTTTCTCAAAAATATATAGTATTACAACATAGCTTGAGTTTAATAATAGTAGCTAAAATATTTGGGTGTATGTAGGTATCCACATAGATTATAATATGTGAATTACGTCGTTGATTTTCCGTAAATTACCTTATCAGCTATCTTTAATTCCACTAGTACGTGCACCTATACGCATATTCTGAAATAATATCAAAGCACTGCAATGTATCTGCTTTTTAATTTTTTTCATTCCAAATTATAGACTGTTAAAAATATTATCTACTCCAGCTCGGGGCGCCCGCCCCGAGTACGATCCGCGCTTCCCCTTCCGGATGGCCCGGTACCTTTCATCGACGTAGGTTCCAAGCGCCGCCTAGGGCGGGTGGTGCAATTTGCGCATTCTTTTGGAAGTAAGATAGTTATAGGTACATCTCGCGGTGGTGAGAAAAGGAGAGAAAAAATCAATATTGTCGTCTCGACCGACACCCCAGATCCTCTGGTGGACGTCTAGACGGACTAGAAACGGTGTTGCCGGATCCGTTGAACTATCCGTAATCTCGGCTGATTTTCATGGTATAGTCTTGATATTATACACTTATGTGCCTGGAATCGTTCGGCAACGTTGCCTTTTGCCGAGCCGCTTGTTAATTTTCCTCCCCTATAGAAGGGTGAGAAGCCGTTCTGTAATAAAAATGGTCGCCGTGACGCCGCGTTATTAATTTGTTTGGTGACGATATTTAAATAATAAATAATGTCGCGATTGCTTTCAAGTTAATTGACACGGCATAACGGTGCAAAGTATCTCTGTGACGGGTGTTTGCCGTGGTACTCGCTTCGATAAATCGCGCGTGTGCTATAATAGAGAGACCGTTTTCGGACAAGACAAGTGTTTGTTTTTGGAAAAGTGCATCTGGACGACAGCAGTTATATGTTTGGAATATTTCTTTGAACCAATGATTTGAAACTGTTTTTAATTGTTTCTTTGACTGAGTTTTTCATATATCCTTACATTATTTTTCTTAGGAGTACCTATTCAGTTTACAATCCTTTGTTTCAGAATTTTCTAAGGCGTGACTGTGACGTCACATGCTAATTACGTGGAGAGTAAGAGCTTATTTTTTATTAGATCTGGGACAAAATAGAAGTTAATTTTTGTTTATTACATGAAAATAGGGTATAATACGCCATACAGTGCAGTATATGAAACATTAACTAATTTGGTTCTCAGACCTCTAGTGTTTTGATAATATATACAGTGTGACCCATTTGTTTTGGGGTCAGTCTGTAAAAAGTGTATCAATCGTGCGATTTGGCTGATTTTTTTTTTAAATTGTAGAGCTCGATGAACTGCACATTTTGAACAAAAATTGCCTGGTTCGCATAAAATCCAAAGCCTACTATGACCGTTTTTATGAGCAAAATTTTAAGAAACCATATTAGCGTTTTTTTTTGAAAAAATCTGTGTGCGCCAATGGATTGAGCACCCCTCGAAATGGGTATGTACAAAATTTCATCAAAATATTTCAAGTAATAACGATTTTGTAGAAAAATTAAAAATGCAGCCAAGGTACGTCTTTATTTTCAAAAATTCAAAGTTGGCCATGGAAAATAATTGAATTGTAATAATACAACCTTATGCTTATAAACACAAAACATAAAAACAATTAAAATTATAAAATTTTTGTAACTTCTACCAAGCCTCCATTTTCTACAATGCATTTGTCGTTCCTCTTGCGTACATTCAAAATTACATTTCGTATTTGCTGTGGAGTAATTTCCTCACAACTACGGTTTATCCTAGCTTGCAGTTGTAAATTATGGGGTCTTGACTTATAAACATTTTGCTTAAGTGTACCCCAAAGAAAAAAATCTAAAGGAGTTAAGTCCGGAGATCTCGGTGGCCACTCACAGAAAGGACTATTTCGCCCTATCCAACAGTTTTCAAAATTATTATCTAGCCAGTTTCTGATTAAACGAGCATTATGAATAGGACTGCCATCTAACTGTAACTTTAAATTTAAACGGTATCTTAATGGTAACTCATCTAAAGCATTTCTAAATTCAATTTCTAGAAAATTCAAGAAGCCAGCCGCATTCAAATTCCCTTCAAAGAAAAATGGGCCAATTATTCTGTCGCGTAGTATTCCACACCAAACGTTAATTTTTTGTGAATATTGTCTCCTTGCATTTATTATAAACTCTGGATTTTCAGCTGACCAGTGACGGCAGTTTTGACTTGATACTACACCATTTGTAGTAAACGTGGCTTCGTCGGTGAATAAAATTTCATTTAAAAAGTTGCCATTATGGAGATATTCACCTTGCAGCCAATAGCAAAATTCTAATCTTCTCTCCTCATCTCCTGGTTCCAGGGTGTGCAAAAATTTTGGCTTAAACGGTTTTATTTTGTTTTGTCTCAAACATCTCCTTATACTCTCTCTGGGTATATGAAGGTCTAAACTAGCCGTTCGAACACTATTTCGAGGATTGTCACTAAAGTATTGCAGAATTTGATTGTTATTTTCAACAAGTCCACGGCGTCCATTTTGCCTAGTTTTTAATAAATTTTTAGAAATCGATCTAGTTTCATCAAAAATATTGTTTATACGTTGTACAGTACTTCGACTCACTGATCTACCTGGGTGTCTATTGTTAAATTCGGCCGCAGCTTCTGCTGCCGAGCGCTCGTTGTCGCCCACGAGTCGAACAGTTTCTATTTTGTCTCTTATGCTTAAATATTCCATAATTATGATAATTAATATTGTATTGAGCACAAACAATTTCTGAACTCAATTTAGACAGTTTGACACTTAATAAAAGTAAACAATTCAATTATTTTCCATGGCCAACTTTGAATTTTTGAAAATAAAGACGTACCTTGGCTGCATTTTTAATTTTTCTACAAAATCGTTATTACTTGAAATATTTTGATGAAATTTTGTACATACCCATTTAGAGGGGTGCTCAATCCATTGGCGCACACAGATTTTTTCAAAAAAAAACGCTAATATGGTTTCTTAAAATTTTGCTCATAAAAACGGTCATAGTAGGCTTTGGATTTTATGCGAACCAGGCAATTTTTGTTCAAAATGTGCAGTTCATCGAGCTCTACAATTTAAAAAAAAAATCAGCCAAATCGCACGATTGATACACTTTTTACAGACTGACCCCAAAACAAATGGGTCACACTGTATACACATAACATCTGATGACTTTGACCGGTCGAGTGGGGCAAAGAGCGGAGTAGCACTCATTGATTGCTACCGTACTGAGAGGAAGTCTGATCTCAGTTTTTCAGATGCTGTTTTGAAAGCAGTACAATTGTTCTTATCCCAGACGGCATGATCCGTTGAGACGCTAAGTTTGTTTTTCACATCATGCAGACCACCACAGTTAGAACAGGATACGTTCTTTTGACACGAGCAAGAGCTATGTTGAAATTCATTACATTTAAAACATCTATCTACTTCAACAGCATCATAAACCCTACATCTCTGAAGCCCTATAAAAACAAGTCGTGCCTTAACAATTCTTGTATATGATATTCTATCTAACTGAATTGTAGCCTGGTACTCCGAAGGGTTATTTTTCAACGGAAAAATCTTGATAACCTTTACATTTGCATCTTTAACAAATACATCATGATTACATTTAAAAAGGTAGGTACTCGCACAGTTGCTCATCAGAGTAGCTGCTATTCATGCCCACCACACGAAACGTGGGATTCATTCCAGAAATCCCTTTCACAGTGTAGGAGTCTCCCATTTTTTTTCTGAATCACGGAAACCAGTTTTGTATTATCCTCGCCGGTTTTGCAGCCAATAAGAAGACCACCATCACGAACATTGCGGACTTTTGATAAGTGAAGTTCAACGTCTGCCGGATTAACATTTCTCATAATAACAGGTAAAATTTAGTAACCCTTAATATTGAATGTGTTGAGAATTGGTAGGATTTAGGGTTATAACAAAATGGAAATTATATTAGTTATATTGCCGACGTTTAGGTATATTTTATAACCATAATCAGGGCTCTACAAAGATATAACATGTGCTAATAAGGTTCCTTAAAAATATATTAAAATATAGGAAAAAGAGGAACAAAAAAACAAGGACAAAAACAAGATACAAATTGCAATGCTTACCCAACTAGTAATTTCTTTTGTCAAAAAATAAATAAGGATATAAATCAGGTAACATAGATAACATATTATAAACAACCAATGCTATGGTAAAATGACGATACAAACATATTAAAAGGTTGGTCTGGTGGTTGAAAGCAGAATGAATTCAGCAGCCAGAACCACCTGTGTTCAACCATAAAAAGAATAGTAAAAACAAACGGTCAGGTACACAGCGGCAAACAAAAACAACTACACAGTGGTGCAAGAACTTTTACTTCAATGTATCAATAATGTTATAGTAAGAAATATTGAGATGTTCAATGTCTTTGCGAGTATTAACACTGTTACATTTCCTAATGCCAATGTGTTCCCAAATTCCTAGCTTTATCAAAGTCAAATTGATGTCTTTGCTCCCGCATGTGGTGCCCACCTTTAATTAGTTGGTTGGTCGAGCGGTATGTATAAGGTGGTCCACAAGTTAATTTATTTTTGGTGAGAGTCTAAGGATCAACGGAAACAACAGGGGAATTTTAATATATATATTGAAAAAGTAAATGGTACGCCTATGGCGTATAAATTATTACACTTACGAACTACAGTAAAATGACTTGAGGATGCACAAATGTGAGCAAAACTTATGACTATGAGTACATAAATATAAACCAAAATAATTGACAAATAATTATTTTAGCGCAAAATGAGTAGTGAAATCATTAGCACCCAACGTAGTCGAGTCCGATTACAAGATTGACAGTAAAGCAACAAAACTTATTAAAAATAATCTGAATTGATAATAGAGACACAAAATTATTAAAATAACTTGAAATTGGCACAAAAACGCATTTAAACATACCCAAAATTTAGCGTAAAATATTAGTATTGGACTTAGTACGGCAGTGCTATGCTTATAGCTATGGAAAAATACTCCAAGGCGCTTCAACTATTCACTATGTCCAAATAAAATGAAAACAATTAGTTAATCAATAATAGGGTAGCTCAGACGTCAAAAAATTAACAAAATATACTTAGCCCTGCAAGTATTGATCGGTGTCGACTGCTGCTCCCATTTGGGATTAACCCCCTTTTATATCAGATTGGGACATTGTTTTCGCCTTGATTCTTGGATTTGGAGGTGTTCGCTAGAAGCTATCGTGGTTTTTCGTTTAATTTAATGACCCTGGTATCCGGTGGCTTGAATTATAACCCGATGAAGTCTCACAGAAATATTTCAAGGATATAGCTAACAGTGTTTCGAGTTATTTGATAAAATAAAATAAGAAATTTGGTTGGTATCTACGGGGCACCTCAATCCTCACAATCCACCTATTTATGATATAATTACTTTTCTGTTTATACGATCGGGATTCTGCACTATCTTGGTACTATTCTTTTGTTCCCTTTTGTTTTACCCTACTACGTTGAACTGACATTTTACACGTTGAACTGAGTGTCTTTTTAACCTTATCCTTGCGCTAGTAAACTGATCACCTCCTATATGAGTTTGCCGTTAACATAATTGTTACTACTACTGTCTTAATTGCTTTGCTTATGCCTTACTTAATTACGGTGATCCTATCTTGTTGCTTGTTAACCTACCTTAATTTAAAAGAAAACTTGATTAATACCTTATCTCTACCTTAATTCTAGTCTTCCTTAACTACACCTTACACTACACTACACACTGACGTTATCACGATCTCTAATCGGCTTCGTCTTCCTCTTTGAAATGCAAAAAGTCCAAGGCATTCACCTCCCTGGGCCCCTGTTGAGCCTTAGGGGTGGCTCAGGTTCCCGCACCCAGTCCTCGAGCCCCCAGTCTTCGTCCGGGGCGAGGACGGGTTGAGTCGTGCTGGGTGTGGTAGGTGTCGACTCGCTGGTCCATCGTCGAGTGTCTGCTGCTCTCTTTAAGCGGACCCTTAGTGGCTGTTCCCGGGGCCTCCGTTCGGGTGGGTCGTTGGGTGCAGCTGTCGTAGTGAGGCTCGCGGATTCGACCTCAGGCTGGCTGGGAGCTACCCCTGTTGGTTGTTGTTTGGGTTCGGGGTTCGTCCACCCCTGAGCGGTTCCTGTTGCAGCCCCCTCCGCAGGACCGAGGCCCCATCCCAATACTCCGGGCTACATAACCGGGGGAGGTGGACCATCCCAGCCCACCCTCCTCCATTCTTCAGTGTAGAGGCACCACTCACATCCACACCAACGCCTGATTTGTCGGCTGCTGGACCGGTGAGGTGCTCAGTGCAAACACCAGTGCCGGAAACCATGAAAGCAACCGACGGAGCAGATCCGCCGCCACAGCACGGGGAAGACGCAAGATCGATCGGAGGGCGAGATCCGTGGCGCGACTTCGGCTGCTCACACTACACTGGCCCAATGAATATCCCAGCCACCTTGATTTTATCAATTTTTATTATTCCAAACTGCCACTATTAGTCTTTCATGAATCGCTTTTTCTTTTCCAAAAAGATTGATTTCTGTTTATCTTAAGCCAATTTTGGGTAATAAAATAAAACACAGTTTACAATTAGTGCCTATATTATAAACCAATCTGGAGTTTTTGCTCTGTTATCTTGTATCCTATTACCTAATTCCTATCTAACGATGGTGCAAACGGCTAACCGATTTAGATTTAGTGAGCTGGATACAAAGCGATCTTTGTTTCAGCCACCGAGTGTGTGGGCGCGCTTGGATTCGCGGTTCGTACCCAATTCCTAACATTTTCTTGTTGTCTTCGCGGTTCCCTATCGAGATTCTCACTGTATGATGTCATTTCATTCTCATTTACTCTTTTGATTTTTATTTTCCTTTGGACCGGAGGCAGAATTTTGCCGTTATATGTTAAAATGAGTTAAAGTCGTCCAACAACTGGCAATCATCTGATAGCTACAACCCGTGGCATGGTACAGTGCCATTGCGTTAATAAATGCAGAAACTAAAAATTTTATTATCCTATAAATAAAATATAGTCCTATGAACCCGCTTGTCCTTCCACGTAATACTATAAAATATTAATAAAACTTTCTTAGAGCGGAGGAAGCTAATTTCTGTATTTCCTCGGGGTTGAATAATGAAAGGGTGGAAAACCCTTGCGCATCTACTTCTTTTCCCGCTACCCTACGAACTATTATATTAGATACTGCTTTTCTTTTTTGAAGAAACATTATTGATTCTTGCGCTAACGTTATTTCTTCATTTGTGTAAATCCCACCTGAACCGAGGTTCTTTACTTCATGAAATTGGTACTTTTCCTCATTGTCTACTTCTAGCTGCGTGGGTTTAATATCAATAATAGGGTTTGGACCTAATCCTATCCACTTTTTATTTAAAACGAATAAAGAAGCTATTAATGTGTTGCATTCGATTTCTTCCCCGTATTCTTGTATAACATGCGTGAAAGGCACCGTAAAATAACTTTTATTGTATGCAGTGATAGGTAATTCATTATAACAACGTTTCGTTTCCCTCCTAACTTCCACTAATATCGGTAAACATTTCATTACATATAGTACTTCACCGGCTATTTTAGCAACATTCCCTTGTGGATTTTTTAATAGAACTGCCGCGGCGTTGGGCTTAATGGTAGCTAACAAAAGTCTATTTTTTAAAATTTCCCTATGAAATAGGCATCGGCGATACACGGTTTGTGCAAACATTTCTCCTAAAGCCCTTTTGTGTGCTTGCTCCAAATATAAAAATTTTGTGTTTACATAAGTAATAAGATCTATGTTTTATGACTGATTTATGTTGAACCATTTATTTAGCGTTGGCGGTGGCATTTCTTCCACTACTAATAACCTAGGGTGCTCTGTAGTGCAAATTTCCATATCGCATAGCGTGTCTCGGTCTAGCAATTGGATTGAAAATACATGCTGTGCACTTTCTACTACTAAATACTGTTTATGAGCTGTTCCAACTTTGTTTTCTAGTATAATAGAAGCCTCGCCTTCATATAGCACTCGATAATTATTACAGTTATCTAACTTATTGACTTTCCATACTTATTCACTTGCTAACGAATCCATGCAATATCCTTCCAGGAATGGACAAACTATTCCTTTGGCTAATTTTATTTCATTATTGTCTAATTTTGTGCTGGCAGTAAGTATAGTCCCGTACAGTAATTTTTACTGAGGAAGTGACGATCACCTCGTGACATTGCCTTCCATGGTCGCAATAACTAGTACCTTCGCACGTACCATCGCTATCTAATCGTCCTGCTAATGTCAGGGTAGTAGTAAGCGTACTATTTGGTTTAATTCCTGATACGACATTTCCGGCTAATCCTCTATATTCTTGGAATTCATGAATTTTAGTACAATCTTCTTTTCCTGTTTCATACACATATATAAGCAATCCATCTGCCACAATGGAATTAGGCGACCACATTCCGCAATGCATAATTTGTCTTGTTACTTCCATAAGACAGTTTCTTACATGTACACTCTGATATTTTTGCTTCTCAATTACTTGTCGTTTCATAATTGGTTTCCGGGTTTGGACACGGTGTGACATCTCGTAAAGATATGGCAGATATGTTTGTAGTGGCATTTCGGCAATCATACGCTATGAGGCTGGTCGCCATTATTTCTATTAGTGCTGTTCCCAGCAGGATAACTGGCAACACAGTAACAAAATAGTGCAGTCTCCCATGAAAAATAATTGTTCTAAATAACTTAATTAGCCTATATACTACTTATTATTTCTTAATACTTAAATGGCTTTTCTCAGAACCCAAGGATATTGTTCTTCAATCGCCCCCCTTGAACACGTGTGATGTGTATGCTCTGGGCGGTTATTGTTTTAATTTCCAACCGGTGGCTCTTGCAGCCGACCTTGTTATTTCTCTTTCGTTATCGCCCTGCCCACGTGCGCGTCTCGCGTCGGCCTGTGGTGTGCCTCGAGGTTTTTCCTCGTTGGCCTCGCTCTTACTGCTCCCGGTGCTCTCTCCGTCGGACTCGCTGTTGAATTCTCCCTCTCCTATCTGTGGTGGCGGCGTTTGTGTTGGTGGTATATCCTCTATTTCTTCCCACATGTCTTCTTCTGCCTTGTCAACGTCAACTGGTGTCCATTAGGTTTTTGTTACCTGACAACGCTCCATGGAACATTTTTAACCTGTTCGAATGTACCACTTGTTCCTTTCTTCCGCCGATTTCCTTTATTTTCAATGTTCCAGGCTCTTCCTTTTGAATTACACGGTGCGGTCCCGTCCATTTGGCTTGGAACTTCTTTGACAATTTATTTCCGTGTATTACTGGTGTATTTAGGTACACTATATCGCCTACTTCGAATTATTTCTTTGTCTTTTTGACATTAAATTTCTGGCACCTAATTTCTACATATTTTTCTATGTTTTCCTTTGCACTACTAACGTAGTGCGAAATATGCGTCTTTAGCGTTTTATGGAATCTTTCTATAACTGCATTTCCCTGCGGGTGGTATGGAGTGGTTTGTAACTTCGTAATGTTTAGTATTTTAGAAATTTCTTTAAAAAGTTTAGACAGAAATTGTGTTCCTTGATCAGTAATAATTCTCGTGGGATGGCAAATTGTGTGATGACGTTTGTGACAAAGGCTTTAGCCACAGTTTCCGCGTTTATGTCTGGTAGCGGTATACAAACAGGATATCTCGTCAAGAAATCGATGCAGGTCAGAATAAACTTATTTCCATTCCTAGTCCTATTTAATGGGCCGACAATATCTAAAGCAATTCTTCCAAATACTGTAGAGGGTACTAGCATTTTTTGTAATTCCGCAGGAGGGTTGTAATTACTTTTCCTCATATTACAAGAGTGACAGTTATGACAATATCTTCTTATGTCCGTACTCATCCTTCTCCAGTAGAAATCTCTTTTAATCAGTTCCATCGTTTTCTTCTCTCAGGCGTGTCCCGCTAAAACACTTCTATGATAAAGAAACATTATGTCATTTGTAATCGATCTCGGCGGATATAATTTATCGTTTCGATCTGACCCAGTTCTAGTCACGTACAGAAGGTCGTAGGCTCCCACATAACATTCGGGCCGGTATTTGTTTATGTTTTGAATTATAACAGATGCTTCCTTGTCTTCTCGTTGCCTTTTTAGAATTTCTTCGCGGTTCCATATAGTAGCTAGTTACGTCCGTACACCAAGCAGAATCAGCATCTTAGTCAGCGCCCAACTAGAATGTTCAGCGCCACCTCATCGCCGCTGCATCAGCATTTTCAAAATTATAAATACAAGTTGTAATTGCATCGTAATTGGCGCAGTCGTGCGGATTTTTTTGTTGAGTAACGCAGATCAGAAGAGCACCATCGCGGTCGGTTTTTCATCGGTCTCGCGCTACGTTGGTCTCAACCCTTTACGACAAGAACCACCCCAGCAACAGACAACTGGAGAGTCAATGCCAAGGTAGGAGCCAAATTCCATTTTCCTCTTCCTAGCTTTTTCCTCCGTGGCAAATATAAGAACAATAATTTCCTTCCAAGGAAATTCATTGCATATGATTTTTCCTTGCTTCTGTCGATGAACACGACAAAAACAATTTAGATTTTAGTTTTGAATCGAAGAAAACGATTAAAGAAAATCAAAGAAAATTCAAAGTGAAAAACAACTCTATTTTTGTAAGTTTAAGAAAATAACTTCAAAATAGATATAGAAAATATAACTCAAATTTTAAATTCTCTAGCTATAAGTAACGATAACATGCCTAATCAAAATCAAATCGCCAAATTAATTATAATTTACTTAGACTATACTATTCCTAGTTATAGCGGTGATCCAAACACATTGGAAATTTTCATCGAACATTGCCAATTTTTAATCACAACTTACCAAAATCAAGATAATCTTAATGATCCTATTAACGCTTTCCTGACTAGAGCAATTATTGGCAAACTAACAGGTCAAGCTTTAGTAATAGTAGGTAGTAGACCCGACATAAGGACATGGATAGATTTAGTAAACTTTCTTCGACTTTCTTTCGGCGACCAATGTAATTTAGACTGTTTGGTTCAAGAAATGATTGTTATGAGACCTCGTAAAGATGAATCTTTCATACATTTCGGACAAAGACTACAAAAGTCACGAAGCTCCATTGCTTCCAAATTAATTTCCATGGACATGACAATTCAAGAAAGAACTTTCCAAATAAAAAATTATGATGAATTATCATTAAAAACTTTTATTAGAGGCCTTACAGGTAGAATTCAAGACATGGTACGAATTAGGAATCCAGATTCTTTAGAACTTGCAATGTCTTATGTAATTGAAGAAGAAAATTTTGCTCTAAATCAAAAACAAATGAAGCTTTTTCAAAATTCATCTCAAAATAAATTTTCCCAAAATTTACCAAAATCTAACACTCAAAATATGACAAAATTTCACCATATCCAAATTCCAACAATTTTCCCTCTAACTTTTCACAACCATCTCAATTTCAACAAAGAATGAGACCAAATGTCCCTTCTCAACCTATTAACGTACAACCGAAACAAAATTTACGACCAAGATATCCCACAAACGCTCAAGTTTTTGGACCTCCCAAGAATGTGTTTAAACCCACAGGAGCTACCCCTAAAACTAATCCCGAGTTAATGTCTGCAGTAACCATTAGAAATAACCCCGAAGCAATGTCCGCAGTTACATTTAAAAATAATAATTCCATTCAAAACACACCTCATAGAATCCCTAATTATTTCCGCCCTACAGGACCTAGAAATTTCCAATCCCAGGAACTGTATAACCTTGAAGAAATAAATCCCGAAAATGACGAAAATTATGAACAAAATGAATACAAAAATTGACCAAAATTATTTTGAAAACCCTTTTGAAACTCAACCTGAACAAAATGTAAATTTTTCGAAATTCCCCAATCAAGACGAGACTACGTAACAATATACCTTAATCACCTGCATAATGATTTAGCACATATTTTTGTACCCGAAATTAACGCCAAATTTTTAATAGATACCGGAAGTTCTCGTAGCATTATGAATCCAAAATTAGCTTACCAATTTTACCCAAATTCAATTTTTAGTGAAGACTTTAATATACAAACATCACATGGTATTTCTTTCCACGACGAAATTGCAATTATCCCAATTTTTAAAATTTTTAACATTGACTTAATTGATAAATTTTATTTGTTCGATTTTTCTCCCAAATATGATGGAATCATAGGTATGGATTTACTTAAGAAACTAGATGCTGACATTAGTATAAGTAGTGATTCATTAATTACTCCCACAGCCCAAATTCCTTTGTTTTATAATAAACCAGATTATAAAAATTCAAAAAATTTTCAAAATTGCTTTCACACAGTAGTAGTTCCACCAAGATGTCAAAAAATCATGAAACTTCAAGTTTGCTATAAAAATGGTTTAGGTATCCTTGATTACATAGATTTTAAAAATAATATAGAATCGCCCAAAGCTTTAGTAAACATTCAAAATTTTTATGCTTGCACAACTATTTTAAACCCTAATGAAAAACCTTTTAAAATAACTGTAACGAAACCTTTCGACATTGAACTTTTAAATCCAAACGAAGTCAATTTTATGGACAAAATGGAAACGGACTCAACAATTTCAAAAAATCAAGATAATTTGCTTAAACACAATCTTAAAATTTTGAGATTAGGACACTGTAATAAAGAAGAAAAAGAGGCTATTCGTAATCTTTGCTATAAATATAGAGATATTTTTTATTCAGAAGACATTCTTTTAAGTTTTTCTAGTGAAATATCACATAAAATTAAACTTACTAATGACACACCAATTTACACTAAATCTTATCGATTTCCCGAAGTTCATCGAGACGAAGTTAAAAAACAAATTAATACTATGCTAAAACAAGGTATAATAGAACCTTCAACATCCCCTTGGAGTAGCCCTATATGGATCGTTCCTAAAAAACTCGATTCATCCGGAAAAAGAAAATGGCGCATAGTCATTGACTACCGAAAATTGAACGAAAAGACAATAGACGATAAATACCCCCTTCCTAATATAACAGACATACTTGACCGACTAGGACGAGCAAATTATTTTACAACTCTTGATTTGGCATCCGGTTTTCACCAAATTCCAATCGATAAAAATGACATTCCTAAGACAGCTTTTTCTACAATAGGACACTTTCAATTTATTAGAATGCCGTTTGGATTAAAAAACGCGCCCAGCACCTTTCAGCGAGTAATAGATAATGTGTTAAGAGGCTTGGCTAACAAAATTTGTCTTGTTTATCTTGATGATATATCATTTTTAGTACTTCTTTGCAAGAGCATATTTCAAGATTAAAATCAGTTTTTGAAAGATTAAAAAGGGCAAATCTAAAAGTTCAACTAGACAAATCAGAATTTCTTAAAAAATCAGTAGCTTACTTAGGTCATATTATAACGCCCGAAGGTGTCAAACCGAACCCTGACAAAATTAGTGCAATACACAAATTTCCTATACCACAGACACAAAAAGACATAAAATCTTTCTTAGGACTACTAGGATATTATCGCAGATTTATAAAAGATTTCGCCAAAATCACTAAACCACTTACAATTTGTCTAAAAAAGAATACTAAAGTAGTGCATGATCAGAGTTTTGTAAATGCTTTTAACACATGTAAGAAAATTCTTTGCAACGACCCAATTTTACAATATCCAGATTTCAAAAAAGAATGTATTTTGTCTACAGACGCTTCTAACTATGCAATAGGTGCAGTATTATCACAAGGCACAATAGGACAAGATAGACCAGTCGCGTATGCTTCAAGGACGTTAAACGAATCAGAACAAAGATATAGTACCATAGAGAAAGAATTACTCGCAATAGTTTATTCTTGTAAATATTTTCGACCCTATCTATATGGCAGACGTTTTACTATAGTTACAGATCATCGACCATTAACTTGGCTTTTCAATTTAAAGAACCAAATTCAAAATTAGTTCGCTGGCGTCTTAAGCTCGAAGAATTCGATTATAAAATTGTTTACAAAAAAGGAAAATTAAACTTAAACGCAGATGCACTTTCTAGAATAAAACTGAACATGCATGAAACACAATTCGTTGTAAATAACCCAGGTGACATAAACCAAGACACTCTAGAATTTCTTAGAAATTACGTAGAAAATCCAGACAATTTTATTTTATCCGATATCAGCGAGAATAATCCAGAACGTACTAGTGACCTGGAAAACGTGACTTCGACATCAACACCGACTGTTTACGGAAAGACATCCTCTAACCCGAAAATAATAATACATTCTGACATTCAAATTAGACCACCTGATAAACCAAAACAAAAAATACTTAACGAAATTCCTATCCAAATTAGTAGTGACGATGAAACTCCACATTCTTTATCAAAAGAAGTTAGTAACGATGGCCTTCAAATTTTAGATGAAATAATTAATAATAAAACAAATCAAATTCGTATTTTCAAAAGTAATAGACTTTCAGTTGAACAAGAAAATTACTTTCACCAAAAGATAATGACACTAGAAATTCCCCTCGATTGTGACGATCAGATGATCTTAGACTTTTTAAAACAATACCTAAAACCAAATACAACTTATCATATATTTTTTGAAAATCCAACATTTATTTTGAAATTTACCAACGTCTATTCAGAACATTTCAACCAATTAGGACCTAAATTAATTAGATGTACAAAATTAATAAACACCATTAAGGATCGAGAAGAACAACTAATGTTAATTAAAAATCACCATTTAGGCAAAACAAATCATCGTGGTGTACAAGAAACATTAGAATATCTTAAACGAAATTATTTTTGGATAAACATGAAGTCTGACATTACCAAATTTATAAATGAATGCGAAATTTGTCAAAAAACTAAATACGGAAGGAATCCTCCATACGTTCCACTCGTACTTACAGAAACACCTTCAAAGCCCTTTCAAATTATTCATATAGATATATTCTATTATGATTCAAAAAATTATTTAACCTTAGTAGACGCATTTTCGAAATTTGCACAAGTAATTTCTATCCCTGGAAAATCTGCAATAAATGTATGTGATGTCCTAGTTAAATATTTTTGTTATTCCTAAGAATATTATTTTGGACAGCGGAAAAGAATTTAATAATGAAACAGTTAAAGAATTATTGAAAATGCATAAAATCAATGTTTATTTTACTATGCCCGAACATCACGAATCCAATAGCATAGTTGAGAGATTTGATTCCACGCTAATCGAACATTTAAGAATTTTAAAAGAATCTCATCCTAATGAAACCGATCCAGTTAATTACGCTGTTTTAGGTTACAACTCTTCAATTCATAGTTCTACGCATTATACCCCTTTCGAATTAGTCTTTGGTCATACTGACACTAGAAACCCAGAAATATTTAATACAAAAGAATTCTACTCAGACTATGTAGAAAATCATAACGAAAAATTAAAACATGTCTATACGAAAATAAAAGAAAATGTCGAGAAAAACAAAATAAACATTTTAACAAAAACAAATAAAAAAGGAGACGACAACCCAAACTTTAAAATAAATCAAACTGTTTTCAAAAAGAACCCTTTAAATATAAATAAGAAAAATAACAAATTCTTAGGTCCCTACAAAATAATCGAACTTTTAGAACACAATAAAGTGAAAATTCAAAATAATAAAACTAACAAAATTGAAACTATGTATATTAAAGAACTAAAATCCCCTCCTTTATTGTTACAGAATCAAGATGATGATAATTCTGCTGATGATGTTGATATCAATCAACCTAGCACAAGGGCAAGAAGTTAAAATTACTCAGATATCAAATAACCCTGGTATATTACCCTTTAAATTAGGACAATCAAAAATTATCAAAAGCAAACATACATTCCTTTACGATATTGATTTACTAGATATTAAACAACAAATTAATGGAATAACAGAAATTTATGAAAATCTTAACTCCTCTATAAAAGTAGAATTTAGAAAAGAAAATAACGTATACAAGAGAAATGACTATGAACAGCTTCTTCCACTTATTTTAGAGATAAATGAAAAATTCGAAAATATTAACTTCCAAAGTACAAAAATTCCAAGACAAAAACGTGGCTTAATAAATTTAGGAGGAACAGTCCACAAATGGTTATTTGGAACATTAGACTCAAATGATGGTTTACGATATGATAACGCAATTGAAACTCTAAAATCAAACCAGCAAAAAATTGTTAATAACGTAAATTCCCAATTATCCTTATCAAAACAACTGATCCAAAAATATTCAAAACTTATTGAAAAAATTAATCAAGACCGAGAGAAAATTTCCAATTACATAACTGAAATACGAAATGATATAAGTAAAGTAACTGGATAATTCTATAAATAAATATATGGCATTTACATCAATAGTTGATCAAATATTTATGAACATAAATGTTATCGTAACTTTGCTAGAGGATATTCAAAATGCAATAACTTTTTCAAAATTACATGTTGTACATCCAGATATACTTACAAAGAAAAATCTGGAAGAAATCTTAAAAGAACTTCATACATTTTATAATCCTTCTCAAATTTTAGATATTGATATTAACTCGTGGTATTCATTAATACAAATTGTCATTTTTCAAAAAACAGTATTATATTCTCCATGGAAGTCCCAATTATCTATCCTGAAAATTATCAATATTTCCGTCTTTTCCCAATTCCTTCAAATGACAACCATGTCATTATACCCACCAAACAATATTTGGCTCTGGAAGAGACTCATCACTACCAGTATATGGACCACCCTTGTATACAAGTTGAAGAAAATTATTTAAAGACCCACGAAGAATTAGTAAATGGCAACGACGATTGCATCTCTTCACTTATCCAGGGACACCCACTAAAATGCGAACAAGTTCCTATCTTACCACCGAAGTTTTTAATCAATAAAATAAATCAAGAATTTATAATAATCATAACACAAGAAGAAATCCAAATTAAAACAAAATGCAAGGATGAACAACTACACCTTATTCAAGGAGTCAATATTATCAAAATTCCAAAAAATTGTAGTATGGAGTATAAAACTTATATTTTCAAAAATCATGAAGCAATTCAAGTACCCGGAAAACCGATTGTATTGTCAAGAATTCAAAATCAATCAATTATAACAAAAATACCGGGAAGAAATCCTCTGAAGTTAGAAAATTTGGAACTTCAAGAACTTCATCACCTCGAAAAACAAATTCAAGCTTCGAATCCAGTATCAATTGAAGATATCAAGAATATAAATCAAACAAATTGGATGTTATGGATCATAATTGCCATAATTTTATCAGTAATAATGGTATATGCAATCATCAAGTTCAAGAAAAGAAGAATCGAAATTAAAATCAAAAATCAAAAAGAAGAAGCCACAACTTCAGCCCTGTTCCGGCCCGAAGTTTCTACTTAGCGGGGAGGAGTTACGTCCGTACACCAAGCAGAATCAGCATCTTAGTCAGCGCCCAACTATAATGTTGAGCGCCACCTCAGCGCCGCTGCATCAGCATCTTCAAAATTATAAATACAAGTTGTTCTTTGTTTTTACAAAGTTTTTATTCTGTATCTTGCCTAATAAAGTTGTCGGTCGAATTTTTAAAAATTTATTACGTCGCTCCCGCATCGTAATTAGCTATTACAGGCGTAATTTCCGTTTGCTTTTCCTCCGTATATATGAACGCTATTCTGGGGGATTCTTCTCGTAATCTCGTGAGACAATCCACATTGGTATTCAACTTCCCGGGCCTATATTCAATACTAAAGGAGTACTCCATTAAAAACATAGCCCATTTTGCCAACCTTGAACTTGGATCTTTGATTGTTAATAAATACTTTAAAGGTCGATGGTCCATAAAAATTATAAAATGTGTCCCAGTTAAGTATTCTCGCCACTTCCTGATTGCATATACGACCCCAAGGCACTCCCTCTCGATCGTAGAATACCTGCGCACCGCGCCATTTAGACCTCGACTAGCATAGCATACAGGGTGCTCCAAGTTATCGTACTTTTGACAAAGGATAGCTCCGATCGCCGTGTCGCTAGCATCTGTTACTTCTATGAAAGGTTTACTAAAATCTGGGAACTTTAATATTGGGCTTGTAATTATAGCATTTTTCAAGGTTTCAAAAGATTCTTGTTGTTTTTCTGTCCACTTGAAGGGTACATCTTTCTTGGTCAACTCTGTTAATGGCTGTGATATCTTTGAAAATTCCTTTACCATGGACCGGTAGTACGATGCCAAGCCTATGAACACTCTAATTTCCTTTACTGTCTTTGGGACTGGATAGTTCTTTACTACTTCGATTTTCTCAGGGTGCGCTTTGTAACCGCTGGAATTTATTATGTGCCCTAAATATTCAATTTCTTCTTTCATAAAATAACAGTTAGTGGGTTTGAACTTTAAATTATTCTCTCTCATTTTGTCGAACACATGTTTGAGGCGTTTAAGATGTTCTTCTACGTCTCCCGCACTAAAAACTATAATATCATCTAGATATATTAGGCACTCTTTGTACGTTAGGGTGGCAAACACATTGTGCACTAACCTTTGCCAAGTCGAGGGCGCATTTTTAAATCCCATACTCATACGTTTAAACACGTAGTGCTTTTTTTGTGTAGAAAAAGCACTTTTTTCTCTTTCTCGCTCGTCTAATTCCTCCTGGAAATATCCACTAGCCAAATCCATCGTTGAAAATAAACTACAGCTATGTAATAAGTCAATGGTGTCCTGTAACCTTGGTAAGGGAAAGAAATCTGTTTTTGTTATTGCATTTAATTCCCTGTAGTCAATGCATAACCTAAATTGAGGCTCTTCTCCTGGGTGTAAACGCTTTTCCACCAGAAGGGCTGGAAAACTCCATGGAAATGGACTTTTCACGATTATTTCATTGTCTAAGAGTTCTTGAATTTCCTTATTTAGAATTTTCTTCCTATGATGTGGAACTCGGTATGGCCTTTTGGAAATTGGTGGAACGTCTTCCGTGATTATGCGATGCTTGACCTTGGTGGTACACGTCAACTTTGCGCTATGTGAACTAAAAAAATATCTACGTATTCCTTTATTAAATCTTTTAGCTTTTCCTTGCTTGAATTTGTCAATTTAACTAGATGCAATAATGTTAATATTTCCT
This sequence comes from Pseudeuparius sepicola, assembly GCA_963920635.1. NCBI lineage: Eukaryota > Metazoa > Arthropoda > Insecta > Coleoptera > Anthribidae > Pseudeuparius > Pseudeuparius sepicola. Next base: position 50,753,159 of record OY987300.1, on the reverse strand, counting down.
GTACATTTACCTTCCTTATTAGCTTCTCATTCTCTTGACACTCACTTTCTTCGGCCTCATAAGCTTTCGCTATAACATTCTATATCATTAAGTTTTGTTCTGTCATACTCATTAAGCGGATCGGTACCTCTTTTTCTGCGCTATTTATACTTCTAGCGACTATTATACCGTGAGTTATATCTTGGTTTGATTCTACGACAATAAATGGCGTTCCTATTTTTGCAACATTCCTTATTGCTGCCATACATACTGCTTGACTTCTCGGGGGTATCACTAAGTCCTTTTTAAGGTACACTTCCATTCCTGTCGAGTCTGACATTCCATCTCTCTCCTTACGGAAATTGGAGGCAGTGTGCCGTGGCCGACTGTCCTCAAGACGGTTATCTGACTCTTGGGCTTGTGTTTGTACCTGTCTAACTCTTTCATCCCCTTTCATCACCTTCCTTTCTCTATTTTCCTCTACTATTTTCTTCTCATCTTAATTTTCACCTAGTTTTTCTACTTTCTGGGAATCTGTAGCTCCCCTGGACGTCGCTTACTCCACCTGTTGTTCCCCCTAGTTGTTAATTTTTGTGTAGTATTCATTACGAGGATCAGTCGTTTGAACACTGCAGTCCTTGGTCTCTGATCCAGACCAAGAGGTATCGGCGATTTTCGACAGGCGCGCTAACTCCTTCCCCAACTTCCTAACTTCACTTCTTAATTCCTTAACTTGTTCACACATAACATCACTTAGAACCACCTTTTCTTCTTCCCTTCTAATTACACTGTCATTAATCACAACACTCTCTTGTCTCCCTGTAACTTCATTAGCTAACTTTTCAACTATAACTCTTAACTCCTGAACTTCGTCGTATAAAATATCACTCATATTAACATTTCCTTCACTTCTTTTAACTACAATTGCTCTCGTACTATAATTATTCTCTTCAATTAACGGTATATCTTCTTCTAACATGTAAATTACTCCACTTCCCCGGTCAACTTTCACACCATACTTATGCAAAAAATCTAATCCTAATAAAATATCCGCGTTAAACGCTATATCATCTTTCCCTTAGACCGTAGCTTCATGCACTAAGCTTTTCCCCTTGGGTAATCCGATATATATATAGACTTGTAACACCTAAACTCGCTATATCATTACCTTGAATATCAACTAATACTACATTATTTTTTCTAATTTTTAAACCCTCTGCAAACTCTGGTTTTACTAAAGATACAACTGCCCCAGAATCTATCAATATTCATTCTACACTTTCTATTACACACAGTCATTTCCGCAACGTTCCGAGGATGTATTCCTTTTCTAAAGCAGTTGCGGATCGGTTTCCTTACTAATTTCGAGTTCCTTGCGCTCGAGCTCCGAGGGACTTGAGCGGCTGGCTGGTCGTTTAAATGACCCTGTACCTCACGGCGGTACGTCGGAGAATTTCTGGGGCAATTTCTAACGTAATGACCTGCGCGCCGGCATTGATGACAAAGACCGTTATTATTCGGCATCGACCTGCCGCGTTCCGGACGATATTTTAAACATTCCCGGGCAAAATGACCCACTTGATGGCAATTAAAACACTCCTGGCAGCTTCGCGGTGGCACTTCCCTACGTATACTGCAATCTCGTGCAAAGTGTCCATTTGGCTTGCATTTATGACACCTAATAGCCTTGTAACCGCTAGACCTGGTGTTTCCGGTTTCATTCTTATCTACCACTCGGCATTCCCTATTATTTTGAAATGGCCTAAGAATTCTTTCTATAGATTCCTCCCTTATCCATCTCCAATTTCTCTTGCAATGCTTGAGTTTTTGCCGGGTCATCTACAAATGTTACGGTCCTGTTTCCTAAAATTTTAAGCCTAGTCAAAAATTGGCGACAGCTTGGTACCTTGGTACCTGGTACATGTCTTCGTTCAAATTGCTTCTTTAAAATACCCTTTAATTTAGCCCAATCCGTTGTCTTTTGTAATTCCATTTCCGCTTCTATTAATTGCTTGGCGCTTCCTCTCAATTTTAACCTAACAATAGCCACTTTTTGTTCCTCTGACCATCCTGCCAATAACACAGTCTCCTCGATTATCCCTAAAAATTCCTCTACTTTGTCTCTCCCGTCATAAGTTCTTGCCTATTTAACCCTATTTTAGGATGGAATTTTTCTTCACCCTTTTTCCTAACTCCTAATTTTCTAAACCGTTATTTCTTAGTACACCACACAGTTTCCTTAAAATATTCCATTTATAAATTTTCCGACAACTTTTCTTTTTATTCCTGTTTTCCGTCAACTTTGACAACTCACCCCTACCGTTAAAATCCTTTTGACCCCACAATACCGTTATCCTGTTCTACACCTCAGATTTTTTATAAAAAATATTTCTTGATTTTTTCCTTGACAAATTAAAAATTTTCCTGTCAACTTTTACAGTCACCCCTATGTGTTAACCTTATTGTACCCCACACCTGACACCATTTCTGGTGCCCACTTTTAATTAGATGTTAGTTAGTCGAGCGGTATGTATAAAGTAGTCCACAAGTTAATTTATTTTTTGTGTGAGTCTAAGGATCAACGGAAACAACAGAGTTTTAATACATATATTGCAAAAGTAAATGGTACGCCTATGGCGAATACATTATTACAGTTACGAACTACAGTAAAATGACTTGAGGATGCACAAATGTGAGCAAAACTTATGACTATGAGTACATAAATATAAACGAAAATAATTGACAAATATTAATTTTAGCGCAAAATGAGTAGTGAAATCATTAGCATTCAACGTAGTTGAGTCCGATTACAAGATTGACAGTAAAGCAACAAAACTTATTGATTGATAATTGATAATAGAGACACAAAATTATTAAAATAACAAACGCATTTAAACATACCCAAAATTTAGCGTAAAATATTAGTATTGGACTTAGTACGGCACTGCTATGCTTATAGCTATGGAAAAATAGTCCAAGGCGCTTCAACTATTCACTATGTCCAAATAAAATGAAAACAATTAGTTAATCAATAATAGGGCAGCTCAGACGTCAAAAAATTAACAAAACAAGATAGCTTACTTTTGGTCAGTTCAACGAACAGCATACTTACTGAGGCCGGTTCTGGTGTGACTCTATGGCAGGCAAGGCAGCGGACTCTGGATGATGTCTCGGGCAGTACTTAGCCCTGCAAGTATTGATCGGTGTCGACTACTGCTCCCGTTTGGAAGTAACCCCCTTTTATATCAGATTGGGACATTGCTTTCGCCTTGATTCCTGGATTTGCAGGTGTTTGCTAGACGCTCTCGTGTTTGTCGGCGAATAGAACTTATAAACAACATGATTTTGGAGCAAGTTTTTGGGAGAACACTAATAACCGTGGCAAACTCTTCCTGGTATTTCGATACTTACACAATGTAAACAACATGGTTTTTAGATTAATTTAATGACCCTGGTATCCGGTGGCTTGAATTATAACCCGATGAAGTCTCACAGAAATATTTCAAGGATATAGCTAATATTGTTTCGAGTTATTTGATAAAATAAAATAAGAAATTTGGTTGGTATCTACGGGGCACCTCACTCACATGTTCGACCGAAGCCGTTGGGTTTAATTTATTTGAATTATTACAATATCTTGGCCGCGGTGGCGTCGCTCGTACTGGCGCTGACTTTTTAGACTGCATGTTTTTCTGCCTTCGATCGACCTTGGTTCGAACCGAGTCGAGGCAGGGGCATGCACATGTCTTTAAAGAAAAACACCGCTATGGCCAAGAGCGCTGGACAAATGTGGGTTCACGGTATTGCTCCTAAATAGCTTTATACGTGTAATTTACTAATTGTCCTACACTCACTGGGATTACTACGGTTTTCTAGGGTTTTCCGTAGTACTTGAGCGAATGATATCCTAGTTCTATCGGGAAAAAAGTCGGCCCTAGCCGCAAATGGCAACGAAGACAAAATAATAGTAATTGCCCCCCTCCCCCGCACAAGCATGTGGTTGCTTCTGGGGTACTCCTAGTTTAGAGTATTGTGAGGGTGAGAATTATTATTATTATTATTATTATCGACTTAGCCAAAAGGCATTCGCACTCCCTCTACGGGGAACATTCACTCAGATCCCGGGTATCCCGGATACCAAAAGGATCTGGCTCGGACGAGACCCTTGCCATGTTATCGGGCCTTAGGTGGCATTGATGTTGTTGGACGATCCTGCATTCCCCATGAATTTCCTGGCGGTTCGGGCTGTCGCAAGTAGTACCGCTTTCTGCATGGACCTGTAAAGACTATCAGTTAGACCCAGCTCCTTGATGTTTCTCAGCAAACTTTTTGGTATAACACCAGTTGTTGACATGATGATTGGAATCGTCTGGACGTTCTCCATTTCCCATTGCCTTCTAATTCGTTCTTCTAAGTCTCTGTACTTCGCGATCTTCTCGACTTGATTCACACGCAGGTTGTTGTTGTTCGGGATGGCCACATCAATCAGAGTTGTCTTCCTAGAAATTTTATCAACTATTATAAGATCCGGTCTGTTATGGGCAACTCGTTGATCTGTCAGAACTGTACGATCCCAGTACATCTTGTAGTTGCTGTTCTCAAGAACAGGCTCCGGTGTGTAGCTGTAATATGGGATCCTCTCTGCCTGCACAAGCAGAAGTTTTTCCGCCAGTTCCTGGTGCAAGATCTTGGCAACCGAATCGTGTCGTTCCTTATATTCCGTTGATGCGAACATCTGACATCCTCCTGTTATGTGCTGGATTGTTTCTGAAGTTGGGCACCCGTATCTGCATCTGTCATTCACTACCGATGCATCTCCTACAATGAATTTTAGGTAGTTGCGAGTTGGTATAACCTGATCTTGTATGGCCAGTAGGAAGCCTTCCGTCTCGGGGAACATTCGTCCCGAGGTCAGCCAATAGTTCGACGCTAACTTGTCGACATGTTCCTGGTTAACCTCATTAGGATGCTTCCCGTGCAGCGGCTTCCCCAACCACCTCTGTAGTTTATCGTTGTCGGTTCGGTGGTGATTTTGACGCTCGTGTTCCGTCAGACGTAGCGGTGTTGAGACGTCTGCTCCGCATATAGCCCTATGTAGTGTGGAGCTGTTGGCCTGCCTGTAGAAATAATTACGCAGATTTAATATTTGTTGGTCCAATTGCTTGCTGAGATCTGCCAATCCTCTTCCTCCTAGTTGACGTGGCAGAGTTGTTCTTTCTACGGCGCTACGGTGGAGCTGTTGGCCTGCCTGTACGGGGATGATGTTTATGAGCTTTTGTCAGTAGTGTCCTAACTTTTCGTTGCAGGTTGTTGATGTCCGTGTTGGTCCAATTCACTATTCCGAACGAATAGCTGAGTACAGAGCACGCATACGTGTTCAGGGCTTTAAACAAATTCCTGCTGTTAAGATCAGTTCGCAATACTTGTCTTACTCTCTTGATGAATTCATTCGTTAAATCAGTCTTCATTGTTCGATGGTCTATCCTTTGAGCTTGTTTCATCCCGAGATACTTGTATGTATCTCCCATGCTCATTGCTTCGATCTCCTGGGCGTCCTGCATCTCGTGTGCGCTTTGTTCGAGCTTTCCCCGGACGATATTAAGGGTGCGGCACTTGTCCAGTCCAAACAGCATTCCGATGTCCCTGGAGAACTCCTCTACAATTTTAAGCATTTGCGTTAGTTGGTTTTTGGTTGCGGCCATCAGTTTTAAATCATCCATATATAATAGGTGATTCAACTTGATCGCTTCTGCGTTGTTGCTTTTGATAGCGAAGCCATATTTTGTAGAGTTCAACCGATGTGATAGAGGGTTCATCGCCATGCAGAACCACAGTGGACTGAGTGAATCTCCTTGGAAAATCTCTCTTCGGATGTTGATTGTGTCGGTCTCGATGTTACTGTTTGCGGTTCTGAGTTGTATCTTAGTGCGCCAGGTTGTCATAACGTGTTCTAAAAAGGAAACTGTATGATGATCTATTTTATACAGCTTTAAGATACCTGTTAGCCAGTCGTGAGGTACGGAATCAAATGCTTTTTTGTAGTCCACATAAGCCATGTAGAGGTTTCGTTGCTTGGAATAAGCCTGGTTGCAGATGACAGAGTCTATGATGAGTTGCTCTTTGCATCCCATTGCGCCCTTCGCGCAGCCCTTCTGCTGCTTTGCCATGATGTTGTTCCGCTCGCAGTGAGCATATATTCGCTGCGTAAGGCAAGAAGTGATTATCTTGTACAGCGTAGGCAAGCAGGTTATTGGGCGGTACTTGGCAGGGTTATCCGTATTCCGCTGGTCTTTTGGTAACAAGTAGGTGGCACCCTGTGTAAGAAACAATGGCATTTTCAGAGGATCGAGCAAGACTTCATTAATTAAGGTAGTTATTTGTTCATGCGTGCACCACAACTTCTTAATCCAATAATTTTGGAGATGATCTGGACCTGGTGCCTTCCAGTTGTGGGAATTCTTGATGACATCGGAGACCTCAGCGGTTGTGAATTGCTCGTGTTGCATCTGGCTATAGTTCCGGCCCATCTCGCGTTCTTCACTGATCCAGCTTGCACTGACATTGCATGGACCTGGTGTGGCAAGCTGATTTCTCCAGAAACCGTCGACCTGTTCTCTGCTAGGGTAACTCGTATTTGTGGCATCGGCGCTAGAATTCAAAGTACGGTAGAAAACTTTTTCTGATCGTTCAAAAAGTTTGTTGTCTCGTTTCCTGTTGTTACTAGCCTTGTATCTCCTCAGACGCCCTGCGAAAACAGAAAGTTTTTGTTTCAATGTATCAAGACATTGTTGAGCAGTGATGTTCGCGGGGTCACGCTGAGAATGCAGGCTCATTATTGCCTGCACCGCCCTCTGGATCTTTCTAGTTCTAACTCCTCTGATATATTCCGTTACTTGTCCTATGTCTTTACGGAGACTCTCGATCTTCCGATTTAATCGCATCTCCCATTGAGCCATTCGTGGTTCTGGTCTTGCACGATTTAACTCTTGAGCCGTCCGGATCTTGGCTCCCATTGCAGTGATGATGGCCGTTGCGGCACAGTAGATTAACATGTGCATATGTTCTAATGTTGGTGTTACTGAAACATAGTTGGGTAAAATTCTGGTGTTCATAATATCGAGCATGATTGCAAGCTTCCTGGAAGAATTCAATCTTGGTAGCGGTGGTCTGCTCAGTGGGTCTGTGCTTTCGTATCGCAATACCGCCCTTCTCAGCTGTGTGTCTAGGCTTTCAAAATGTTCTCCGTTAACTGATTCCCGATTCTCAGTTGTTCGTCCCGCCGTCTCGGCTTCTTGTTGTGGTAAAGGCACTTGAATTTCCCGATTCTCAGTTGTTCGCTCTGCCTTTCCGGCTTCTTGTTGTGGTCCAGGCACTTGAATTTCCCCGTTGTTGTTGTCCATGTCTATGTGTTCGCCATGGATCTCTAGCTCAACTTCCCGTTTTATAGCGTTAAGTCGCGTTTCTGGAATTCGGTTATTTCTTAGAATAGTTCGATACTGATCTGACACTCTTTGTTCAGACACTTGCATGTGTGGAAACTCCCTGCAGAACTCGGCATGCAGTTGTTGTCGGTAGCCGATCATCTCTTGTCCTGAGTTTGTCACCCTGTAAAAAATACGCATTATCGATTCATTCATGGACCCAGTCCATTTCATGTGTCGTCGTTGTAATCCCGCCTGAGTGAACGCTGGCTGAAGTTCCCGCGCAGCACCTTCGGTGGGTGGAACCCTAGTTCTCGTTTGGCTCCCATGTTGTAGATGTTCGTGTTCGCGTTATTATTATTATCTCGACTTAGCCAAAAGGCATTCGCACTCCCTCTACGGGGAACATTCACTCACATTCACTCAACATTCACTGGCCAGTAGGAAGCCTTCCGTCTCGGGGAACATTCGTCCCGAGGTCAGCCAATAGTTCGACGCTAACTTGTCGACATGTTCCTGGTTATTAGGATGCCTCCCGTGCAGCGGCTTCCCCAACCACCTCTGTAGTTTATCGTTGTCGGTTCGGTGGTGATTTTGACGCTCGTGTTCCGTCAGACGTAGCGGTGTTGAGACGTCTGCTCCGCATATAGCCCTATGTAGTGTGGAGCTGTTGGCCTGCCTGTAGAAATAATTACGCAGATTTAATATTTGTTGGTCCAATTGCTTGCTGAGATCTGCCAATCCTCTTCCTCCTAGTTGACGTGGCAGAGTTGTTCTTTCTACGGCGCTACGGTGGAGCTGTTGGCCTGCCTGTACGGGGATGATGTTTATGAGCTTTTGTCAGTAGTGTCCTAACTTTTCGTTGCAGGTTGTTGATGTCCGTGTTGGTCCAATTCACTATTCCGAACGAATAGCTGAGTACAGAGCACGTATACGTGTTCAGGGCCTTAAACAAATTCCTGCTGTTAAGATCAGTTCGCACTACTTGTCTTACTCTCTTGATGAATTCATTGGTTAAATCAGTCTTCATTGTTCGATGGTCTATCCTTTGAGCTTGTTTCATCCCGAGATACTTGTATGTATCTCCCTTGCTCATTGCTTCGATCTCCTGGCCGTCCTGCATCTCGTGTGCGCCTTGTTCTAGTCTTTCCCCGACAATGTTAAGGGTGCGGCACTTGTCCAGTCCAAACTGCATTCCGATGTCCCTGGAGAACTCCTCTACAATTTTAAGCATTTGCGTTAGTTGGTTTTTGGTTGCGGCGATCAGTTTTAAATCATCCATGCATAATAGGTGATTCAACTTGATCGCTTCTGCGTTGTTGCTTTTGATAGCGAAGCCGTATTTTGTAGAGTTCAACCGATGTGAGAGAGGGTTCATCGCCATGCAGAACCACAGTGGACTGAGTGAATCTCCTTGGAAAATCCCTCTTCGGATGTTGATTGTGTCGGTCTCGATGTTACTGTCTGCGGTTCTGAGTTGTATCTTAGTGCGCCAGGTTGTCATAACGTGTTCTAAAAAGGAAACTGTATGATGATTTATTTTATACAGCTTTAAGATACCTGTGAGCCAGTCGTGAGGTACGGAATCAAATGCTTTTTTGTAGTCCACATAAGCCATGTGGAGGTTTCGTTGCTTGGAATGAGCCTGGTTGCAGATGACAGAGTCTATGATGAGTTGCTCTTTGCATCCCATTGCGCCCTTCGAGCAGCCCTTCTGCTGCATTGCAATGATGTTGTTCCGCTCGCAGTGAGCATATATTCGCTGCGTAAGGCAAGATGTGATTATCTTGTACAGCGTAGGCAAGCAGGTTATTGGGCGGTACTTGGCAGGGTTATCCGTATTCCGCTGGTCTTTTGGTAACAGGTAGGTTGCACCCTGTGTAAGAAACAATGGCATTTTCAGAGGATCGAGCAAGACTTCATTAATTAAGGTAGTTATTTGTTCATGCGTGCACCACAACTTCTTAATCCAATAATTTTGGAGATGATCTGGACCTGGTGCCTTCCAGTTGTGGGAATTCTTGATGACATCGGAGACCTCAGCGGTTGTGAATTGCTCGTGTTGCATCTGGCTATAGTTCCGGCCCATCTCGCGTTCTTCGCTGATCCAGCTTGCACTGACATTGTGTGGACCTGGTGTGGCAAGTTGATTTCTCCAGAAACCGTCGACCTGTTCTCTGCTAAGGTAACTCGCATTTGTGGCATCGGCGCTAGAATTAAAAGCACGGTAGAAACCCTTTTCTGATCGTTCAAAGAGTTTGTTGTCTCGTTTCCTGTTGTTACTAGCCTTGTATCTCCTCAGACGCGCTGCGAAAACAGAAAGTTTTTGTTTTAATGTGTCAAGACATTGTTGAGCAGTGATGTTCGGGGGGTCATGCCGAGAATGCATTTGGGTGCGGCTCATTATTGCCTGCACCGCCCTCTGGATCCTTCTAGTTCTAACTCCTCTGATATATTCCGTCACTTGTCCTATGTCTTTACGGAGACTCTCGATCTTCCGATTTAGTCGCATTTCCCATTGAGCCATTCGTGGTTCTGGTCTTGCACAATTCAACTCTTGGGCCGTTCGGATCTTGGCACCCATTACAGTGGTGACTGCCGTTGCGGCACAGTAGATTAACATGTGCATACGTTCTAATGTTGGTGTCACTGAAACATAGTTTGGTAAAATTCGTGTGTTCATAAGATCGAGCACGATCGCAAGTTTCCTGGAAGAATTTAATCTTGGTAGCGGTGGCCTGCTCAGTGGGTCTGTGCCTTCGTATCTCAATACTGCCTGTCTCATATGTACGTTTAAGCCTTCAAAATGTTCTTCGTTAACCGATTCCAGACTCTCGGTTGTTGGTTCTACCGTTTCGGCTTCTAGTTGTTGTCCAGGCGCTTGAAGTTCCCCATTGTTGTTGTTGTCATTTATGTCTATGTGTTCGCCGTGGATCTCTAGCTCAACTTCCCGTTTGATAGCGTTAAGTCGCGTTTCTGGAATTCGGTTATTGCTTAGAATAGTTCGATACTGATCTGACACTCTTTGTTCAGACACTTGCATGTGTGGAAACTCCCTGCAGAACTCGGCATGCAGTTGTTGTCGGTAGCCGATCATCTCTTGTCCTAAGTTTGTCACCCTGTAAAAAATACGCATAATCGATTCATTCATGGACACAGTCCATTTCATGCGTCGTCGTTGTAATCCCGCCTCTGTGAACGCTGGCTGAAGTTCCCGCGCAGCACCTTCGGTGGGTGGAACCCTAGTTCTCGTTTGGCTCCCATGTTGTAGATGTTCGTGTATTATTATTATTATTATTATTATTATCTCGACTTAGCCAAAAGGCATTCGCACTCCCTCTACGGGGAACATTCACTCAGATCCCGGGCATCCCGGATACCAAAAGGATCTGGCTCGGACGAGACCCTTGCCATGTAATCGGGCCTTAGGTGACATTGATGTTGTTGGACGATCCTGCATTCCCCATGAATTTCCTGACGGTTCGGGCTGTCGCAAGTAGTACCGCTTTCTGCATGGACCTGTAAAGACTATCAGTTAGATTCAGCTCCTTGATGTTTCTCAGCAAACTTTTTGGTATAACACCAGTTGTTGACATGATGATTGGAATCGTCTGGACGTTCTCCATTTCCCATTGCCTTCTAATTCGTTCTTCTAAGTCTCTGTACTTCGCGATCTTCTCGACTTGCTTCACACGCAGGTTGTTGTTGTTCGGGATGGCCACATCAATCAGAGTTGTCTTCCTAGAAATTTTATCAACTATTATAAGGTCCGGTCTGTTATGGGCAACTCGTTGATCAGTCAGAACTGTACGATCCCAGTACATCTTGTAGTTTCTGTTCACAAGAACAGGCTCAGGTGTGTAGTTGTAATATGGGACCCTCTCTGTCTGCACAAGCAGCAGCTTTTCCGCCAGTTCCTGGTGCAAGATCTTGGCAACCGAATCGTGTCGTTCCTTATATTCCGCTGATGCAAACATCTGACATCCTCCTATGTGCTGGATTGTTTCTGAAGTTGGGCACCCGTATCTGCATCTGTCATCCACTACCGATGCATCTCCTACAATGAATTTTAGGTAGTTGCGAGTTGGTATAACCTGATCTTGTATGGCCAGTAAGAAGCCTTCTGTCTCTGGGAACATTCGTCCCGAGGTCAGCCAATAGTACGACGCTAACTTGTCGACATGTTCCTGGTTAACCTCATTAGGATGCCTCCCGTGCAGCGGCCTCTCTAACCACCTCTGTAGTTTATCGTTGTCGGTTCGGTGGTGATTGTGATGCTCGTGTTCCGTCAGACGTAGCGGTGTTGAGACGTCTGCTCCGCATATAGCTTTATGTATATTATTATTATTATTATTATTATTATTTTTAATATATATTAATAGCCGTTGAACGTGTTCTTTTCTAATCGGGGTCGAAAAGGTGCCCCCACTTTATACCCTAGAAGTGTTCGAGCCGGCCGCGAAGCGGCCGGCGAGAGGTATTTAAAGAAACTAGACGAAATTTAGGACAGGATAGCGCACAGGATTTTGGCCGGAAACGATCCCTCCGCTTATCGTAAACTGTTAAAGTCGCGCGATTTTCGCCGAAGAGATTCGGCTTTGAGAGAGAAGTCCGCTGTAATTTTCATCCGAAAACTGTCTCGGCCGAGAGCGCGACGAAAATGATTCTCAAGTGGGGCGGTAGGGTGAGGGAAATGGCAAAGGGAAGGAAGGGGAAGGTCAGATTAAGAGATTTAACACTTTTTCGGATTTTTAAAGAGGTAAATGCGAGAGTTATTAAGCTTTTTTCCCGAGCGAAATCGGATCGTTTTTATGTGTCGTGCTGCGCCCAAAAATTACGGCCGAAATGTCGCGAGATTGTCAGAAATTGCCCTTTTTCGCCGGGCCGTAGCCACGTTATTTAGGCTCGGGGACACGGGGAAGGAATTTTAGAAGCTTCCCCCATGTCATCAGGTCAGGTTCGGACGCCTCCGGCTCCCCGGAAAAATCGAGAAATAAGAAGAAACACGCAATTTCCAAGAGTGGTTCGGGAGGCTTCTCGGACGGATTTTTTCGAAACCGCCGGGTATAAGACTTCTTCAACTTTCATATTTCGACGGATCGGAGGTTGGAATTTCCCGTCATTTACGCCAAAAATCGTCCTTTTAGGTTACCGTGAACTTTCAAACCGCGACTCGACGGTGCATACCGGGCGTCGACATTTGAATTTTTTGGCCGGCCGAAGGCGATTCGGAAAAGTTCGGGTCGTTTCGGCGAAACCCACACCTGTTGAATATTTGCAATTTCGAACTGGACGATACGGGGGTGAGAATTTGAGGCGCACCTGTTGAACGCTGGCGTTTTTTTCGAAGCGGTCGACGCGGAAGGTTGGAATCCTTGCCGCCAAAAAAAAAACGTCTTTTAGGTTACGGAGAACTTTCAAACTGCGAACGCGTACCGGGTGTCTCTTTCTGGAAAATGCGATGGGCGAAAAATTTTGATTTTTGCCGCCAAAACCACGTCCCCTAGGTTATGGACGACTTTCAGACTGCGAATTTAACTAATTTCCAAGACACAACATAACCTCGAAATTCTTTAAGCGGCCGTAACTCCCGTGCCGTCAGAGATACGGCGTTGCCGTTTGTTTTGATTGTAAGCATATGGGGGGAGGAAAAAAATGGACGACGAAAATTTTCCATGGCCACCTCGATTTTGACAGAACAAATGCAACTTTGCCATCTTTAGAGATAGGAGATCCGGGTTTTCTTTGTTGGGTTGCCGGGGCGAAATGATTGAGAAACGTGAAAAAAAATTTTCCATGGCCTACTCGATTTCGCCGGAAAACACAACTTTTCTATGCGACTAGATAGAAAGACGGGACAAAGTGCGTTAGGTAGGGGATGTAAAATGACGCTGCGCCGAAATTTTCTTTTTTCCATGGCCCACTTGGATTTTTCTTAGGTGAATAACTTTCTTATTAATAGGGATAGAGACTTGCGGTTTTCTTTGATAGGCCCCGTATGCCGAGGGCAAAATTATCGAAGAAAAAAATTTTCCATGGCACGCTCGGTTTTCCCAGAACAGATACAACTTTTTTGTTTGGCGAGATAAAAATTTCGTTCCGGCGGCGATCGAACGGGTGGGGGAAAGGAAGAAAAACGACGACAAAGAAAATTTCCCCGCCTACTTGATTTTAGAGAGAACAAAGGAAACTTTTTCATTTTCAGAGATAGAGACTTGGTTCCTGCTGGGATGGAAAGGGCACTGAAAAACAAAAAAAAAGTTACTCGAAACATTTTTTCTCGGCCGCCTTGATTACTTCGATATCGATTTTAGCAAATCGCGACGAGCGAAGCGAGGAGCAATGGCCGGCAGAGCCCACCGGCGCCGGCCAGAGCCCATCCTTCTCGCCAGGATTGCCGCGCGAGGCCGAAGGCCGAGTGCGGCAATAGACCAAGGGAGCGACGCACGAGGGCGAAGCCCGAGTGCGGCGCCCAACGCGACGAGCGAAGCGAGGCGCCAAAATTGACGCACGAGGCCGTAGGCCGAGGGCGGCGATAAGCCGAGGGGTATCCGGCGCGGGGGGAACGTGAGGCCGCGAAGCGGCCGAACTCCCATGGTGACGAACCACGAGCGAGCTACCTAAAAGAAGCCTGTCGCGACGAGCGAAGCGAGGAGCAACGGCCGGCAGAGCCCACGCGCGAGTTACCCAAAAGAAGACTGTCGCGACGAGCGAAGCGAGGAGCAATGGCCGGCAGAGCCCACGCGCGAGTTACCCAAAAGAAGCCCGTCGCGACGAGCGAAGCGAGGAACAATGGCCGGCAGAGCCCACGCGCGAGTTACCCAAAAGAAGCCCGTCGCGACGAGCGAAGCGAGGAGCAATGGCCGGCAGAGCCCACGCGCGAGTTATCTAAAAGAAGGTTGCGGCGGCGAAGCCGCCGCCGGCCGCAGGCCTGGGGAGACGCCCACCCTGCGCGCAAGCGCAGGTGGGCGAATTGCTAGTTAATATATATTAATAGCCGTTGAACGTGTTCTTTTCTAATCGGGGTCGAAAAGGTGCCCCCACTTTATACCCTAGAAGTGTTCGAGCCGGCCGCGAAGCGGCCGGCGAGAGGTATTTAAGGAAACTAGACGAAATTTAGGACAGGATAGCGCACAGGATTTTGGCCGGAAACGATCCCTCCGCTTATCGTAAACTGTTAAAGTCGCGCGATTTTCGCCGAAGAGATTCGGCTTTGAGAGAGAGGTCCGCTGTAATTTTCATCCGAAAACTGTCTCGGCCGAGAGCGCGACGAAAATGATTCTCAAGTGGGGCGGTAGGGTGAGGGAAATGGCAAAGGGAAGGAAGAGGAAGGTCAGATTAAGAGATTTAACACTTTTTCGGATTTTTAAAGAGGTAAATGCGAGAGTTATTAAGCTTTTTTCCCGAGCGAAATCGGATCGTTTTTATGTGTCGTGCTGCGCCCGAAAATTACGGCCGAAATGTCGCGAGATTGTCAGAAATTGCCCGTTTTCGTCGGGCCGTAGCCACGTTATTTAGGCTCGGGGACACGGGGAAGGAATTTTAGAAGCTTCCCCCAAGTCTTCAGGTCAGGTTCGGATGCCTCCGGCGCCCCGGAAAAATCGAGAAATGAGAAAAAACACGCAACTTCCAAGAGTGGTTCGGGAGGCTTCTCGGACGGATTTTTTCAAAACCGCCGGGTATGAGACTTCTTCAACTTTCATATTTCGACGGATCGGAGGTTGGAATTTCCCGTCATTTACGCCAAAAATCGTCCTTTTAGGTTACCGTGAACTTTCAAACCGAGACTTGACGGTGCATACCGGGCGTCGACGTGTGAATTTTTAGGCCGGCCGAAGGCGATTCGGAAAAGTTCGGGTCGTTTCGGCGAAACCCACACCTGTTGAATATTTGCAATTTCGAACTGGACGATACTGGGGTGAGAATTCGAGGTAACGGAACCGAGGATAGGCGCACCTGTTGAACGCTGGCGTTTTTTTCGAAGCGGTCGACGCGGAAGGTTGGAATTCTGGCCGCCAAAAAAAAACCGTCTTTTAGGTTACGGAGAACTTTCAAACTGCGAATGCGTACCGGGTGCCAAAACAACGTCCCCTAGGTTATGGACGACTTTCAGACTGCGAATTTAACTAATTTCCAACCGGAAATTTACGACACAACATAACCTCGAAATTCTTTAAGCGGCCGTAACTTCTATGCCGTCAGAGATACGGGGTTGCCGTTTGTTTTGATTGTAAGCAGATGGGGAGAGGAAAAAAATGGACGACAAAAATTTTTCATGGCCACCTCGATTTTGACAAAACAAATGCAACTTTGCTATCTTTAGTGATAGGAGATCCGGGTTTCCTTTGTTGGGTTGCCAGGGCGAAGTGATTGAGAAAGGGGAAAAAAAATTTCCATGGCCTACTCGATTTCGCCGGAAAACACAATTTTTTTATGCGACGAGATAGAAAGACGGGACAAAGTGCGTTAGGTAGAGGATGTAAAATGACGCTGCGCAGAAATTTTTTTTTTTGCATGGCCTACTTGGATTTTTCTTAAGTCAATAACTTTCTTATTAGTAGAGATGGAGACTTGCGGTTTTTTTTGATCGGCCCCAAATGCCAACGTGAAAATTATCGAAAAGAAAAAATTTTCCACCGCACGCTAGATTTCCCAGATCAGACACAACTCTTTTGTTTGGCGAGATAAAAATTTCGCTTCTGCTGGTATGGAATGTGTACGGGAAAGAAAGGGAACCGACGTGAAAAAAAAATCACCCGCCTACTTGGTTTTCGAGAAAAAACGCGAAACATTTTCATTTTCGGAGATAGGGAAAAACGGAAAAGTGCACGCTCACTTTCTCGCAACACCCTGTATATTTTACCTGAAAAAATTTTTCGTGCACCTGCCGCATTTTCGAGGAAACGCGTGCAACTTTTTCGTTTTCAAAGGTAGAAACTTGCTTCCTTCGGCGATGTAAAGGGCACGCGACAGAAAATATAAGTTACTTGAAACAATTTTTTACAGCCTACTTTATTTTCAAGAAAAACGTTAAAACAGATTCCCGGGACTTGACAGTTTTTTGAGAAGATTTTTTCTTTCAGAACCCTCAGGTATACAAGACTTTTATACTTTCAAAATGATGGCTAACCTACATTCAGGTTAGGTTCCTATGACAGGGGTGTTGCCTGCAAACGAAATGAACTTTCTCATTAGTGGAGATAGAGACTTCCGGTTTTTTTCGATCTGCCCCGAATGCCAAGGGGAAAATTATCGAAAAGAAAATTTTTACACCGCACGCTCGGTTTTCCTAGAACAGACACAACTCTTTTGTTTGGCGAGATAAAAATTTCGCTTTCGCTGGTATGAAATGTGTACGGGAAAGAAAGGGAACCGACGTGAAAAAAAAATCCCCCGCCTATACTTGGTTTTCGAGAAAATACGCGAAACTTTTTCATTTTCGGAGATAGGGAAAAACGGAAAAGTGCACGCTCACTTTCTCGCAACACTCTGTATATTTTCCCCGAAAAAAATTTTTCGTCCACCTGCCGCATTTTCGAGGAAACGCGTGCAACTTTTTCGTTTTCAAAGGTAGAAACTTGGTTCATTCGGGGATGTAAAGGGCACGCGAGAGAAAATATAAGTTACTTGAAACAATTTTTTACAGCCTACTTGATTTTCAAGGAAAACGTTAAAACAGATTCCCGGGACTTGACCGTTTTTTGAGAAGATTTTTTCTTTCAGAACCCTCAGGTATACAAGACTTTTATACTTTCAAAATGACGGCTAACCTACATTCAGGTTAGATTCCTATGAAAGGGGTGTAAAGCAAAGGAAATGATCTAGGGGTTAGGATTAGACGTCAATATACGACTTGAGAAGAAGTAGTACCTGGTGTCGATATGAGAATTTATGCACTTTTAAACTGGACGATGGGAAGTTAGAATTCGCCTTCACGTTACTGCCAAGCAAAAGGGCCATTGAGGTTATAGACATTTCAAACTGCGAATGCGTACCGGGTGTCTGTTTCTGAAAAATGTGATGGGCGAAACAACGCGGAATTTTACAATACATTTCGGAGGTGAATAACTTTATTATTAGTGGGGATAGAGACTGTTTATTTTTTCGATGCCAAGTGCGAGGAAAATTTTCCATGGTTTTTGACGATTTTTTGGACGTGTATATCTTTTTTATTGGTAGAGATAAAGACTTCGTTTTTTTTTCTACTCCAAATGCCGAGGGGATAATTATCGATAATTTGTTTTTTCTTATGACACTCTCAGTTGTCCCAGAACAGATACCACTCTTTTGTTTAGCGAAATAAAAATTTCCTTTCTGTTGGGATGGAATGTGTACGGGAAAGGAAGGAAACCGACGTGAAAAAATTTCCCCCGCCTACTTGGTTTTCGAGAAAATACGCGCAACTTTTTCATTTTCGGAGATAGGAAATAACGGAAAAGTGCAGGCTCACTTTCTCGCAACACCCTGTATATTTTACCCGAAAAAAAATTTTTCGTCCACCTACTGGATTTTAGAGAAGACGCGTGCGACTTTTTCGTTTTCAAAGGTAGAAACTTGGTTCCTTCGGGGATGTAAAGGGCACGCGAACGTAAAATAAAAGGTACTTGGAACAATTTTTTCCCAGCCTACTTGATTTTCGAGAAAAATCTTAAAACAGATTCCCGGGACTTGGCCGTTTTTTGAGATTTTTTTCTTTCAGAACCCTCAGGTATACAAGACTTTTATACTTCCAAAATGATGGCTAACCTACATTCAGGTTAGGTTCCTATGACAGGGGTGTTGCTTGCAAACGAAATGAACTTTCTCATTAGTGGAGATAGAGACTTCCGGTTTTTTTTCGATCGGCCCCGAATGCCAAGGGGAAAATTATCGAAAAGAAAATTTTTTCAACGCACGCTCGGTTTTCCCAGAACAGACACAACTCTTTTGTTTGGCGAGATAAAAATTTCGCTTCTGCTGGTATGGAATGTGTACGGGAAAGAAAGGGAACCGACGTGAAAAAAAATTCACCCGCCTACTTGGTTTTCGAGAAAAAACGCGAAACTTTTTCATTTTCGGAGATAGGGAAAAACGGAAAAGTGCACGCTCACTTTCTCGCAACACCCTGTATATTTTACCTGAAAAAATTTTTCGTCCACCTGCCGCATTTTCGAGGAAACGCGTGCAACTTTTTCGTTTTCAAAGGTAGAAACTTGGTTCCTTCGGCGATGTAAAGGGCACGCGACAGAAAATATAAGTTACTTGAAACAATTTTTTCCAGCCTACTTGATTTTCAAGAAAAACTTTAAAACAGATTCTCGGGACTTAGCCGTTTTTTGAGAAGATTTTTTCTTTCAGAACCCTCAGGTATACAAGACTTTTATACTTTTAAAATGATGGTTAACCTACATTCAGGTTAGATTCCCATGACAGGGATGTAAAGCAAAGCAAATGATCTAGAGGTTAGGATTAGACGTCAATATGCGACTTGAGAAGAAGTACCTGGTGTCGATATGAGAATTTTTGCATTTTTAAATTGGACGATGGGAAGTTAGAATTCGCCTTCACGTTACTACCAAACAAAAGGGCTTTTGAGGTTACAGACATTTCAAACTGCGAATGCGTACCGAGTGTCTGTTTCTGGAAAATGTGATGGGCGAAACAACGCGGAATTTTACCATACATTTCGGAGGTGAATAACTTTATTATTAGTAGAGATAGAGACTGTTTATTTTTTCGATGCCAAATGCGAGGAAAATTTTCCATGGTTTTTGACGATTTTTTGGACGTGTATAACTTTTTTATTGGTAGAGATATAGACTTCGTTTTTTTTTCTACTCCAAATGCCGAGGGGATAATTATCGATAATTTGTTTTCTTATGACACTCTCAGTTTTCCCAGAACAGATACAACTCTTTTGTTAGGCGAGATAAAAATTTCGCTTCTGCTGGTATGGAATGTGTACGGGGAAGAAAGGGAACCGACGTGAAAAAAAATTTCCCCGCCTACTTGGTTTTCGAGAAAATACGCGAAACGTTTTCATTTTCGAGAAAATACGAGAAACTTTTTCATTTTCGGAGATAGGGAAAAACGGAAAAGTGCAGCTCACTTTCTCGCTACATCCTGTATATTTTACCCGAAAAAAATTTTTCGTCTACCTGCCGCATTTTCCAGGAAACGCGTGCAACTTTTTCGTTTTCAAAGGTAGAAACTTGGTTCCTTCGGGGATGTAAAGGGCACGCGACAGAAAATATAAGTTACTTGAAACAATTTTTTCCAGATTACTTGATTTTCAAGAAAAACGTTAAAACAGATTCCCGGGACTTTTTCTTTCAGAACCCTCAGGTATACAAGACTTTTATACTTTCAAAATGATGGCTAACCTACATTCAGTTAGGTTCTAATGTCAAGGGTGTTGCCTGCAAAGGAAATGATCAAGAGGTTAGGATTAGACGTCTCTATGCGACTTGGGAAGGCGTACCTGGTGTCGATATGAGAATTTTTGCACTTTGAAACTGGACGATGGAGGTTAGAATTCGCCTTAACGTTACTGCCAAGCAAAAGGGCCTTTGAGGTTATAGAAATTTCGAACTGCGAATGCGTACCGGGTGTCTCTTTCTGGAAAATGTGAAGGGCGAAACACCGTGGAATTTTACGATACATTTCGGAGGTTAGATTCGCCGTCAGTCGCGCCTTCGAGGTTATGGCGGGAAGTCAAACCGCCACTTGAGGGTGCATATACGCGGTGTCGACATGCGGATTTTTTCGCCGGCCAAAGAACTCGCACCTGTTGAATATCTGCGACTTCGAAACGGACGTATACGGGGGTGACAATTTCAAGTTACCGAACACCTGTTGAATAATTGCGCTTTTTCGAAGCGGTCGACGCGGAGGGTTGGAATTTTGATTTTTGCCGCCAAAACAACATCTCTTAGGTTATGGACGACTTTCAGACTGCGAATTTAGTTGGAAATTTACGATACAACATAACCTCGAAATTCTTTAAGCGACCGTTACTCCTCTGCCATTAGAGATACGGGGTTGCCGTTTGTTTTGATTGTAAGCAGATAGGGAGAGGAAAAAAAATGGATGACGAAAATTGTTCATGGCTACCTCGATTTTGACTGAACAAGTGCAACTTTGCTATCTTTAGAGATAGGAGATCCGAGTTTCCTTTGTTGGGTTGCCAGGGCGAAATGATTGAGAAATGTGAAAAAAAAAATTCCATGGCCTAGTCGATTTCGCCGGAAAACACAATTTTTTATGCGACGAGATAGAAAGACGGGACAAAGTGCGTTAGGTAGAGGATGTAAAATGACGCTGCGCCTACTTGGATTTTTTTTAGGCGAATAACTTTCTTATTAATAGAGATAGAGACTTGCGGCTTTTTTTGATCGGCCCCATATGACAAGGGAAAAATTATCGAAAAAAAATTTTTTCCATGGCACACTCGGTTTTCCCAGAACAGATACAATTATTTTGTTTGGCGAGGTAAAAATTTAGTTTCAGCGGCGATCGAATAGGTGGGGGGATAGAAGAAAAACGACGATAAAGAAAATTTTTCCGCCTACTTGATTTTAGAGAAAACAACGGAAACTTTTTCATTTTCAGAGCTAGAGACTTTCCTCCTGCTGGTATGAGAAGAGCACCGAAAAACAAAAAAAAGTTACCTGAAACATTTTTTCTCAGCAGCTTTGATTACTTAGAAAATATGGATTTTAGCAAATCGCGACGAGCGAAGTGAGGATCAATGGCCGGCAGAGCCCACGCGCGAGTTACCCAAAAGAAGCCCGTCGCGACGAGCGAAGCGAGGAGCAATGTCCGGCAGAGCGCACGCGCGAGTTACCTAAGAGAAGCCTGTCGCGACGAGCGAAGCGAGGAGCAATGGCCGGCAGAGCCCACGAGCGAGTTACCCAAAAGAAGCCTGTCGCGACGAGCGAAGCGAGGAGCAATGGCCGGCAGAGCCCACGCGCGAGTTACCTAAATGAAGCCTGTCGCGACGAGCGAAGCGAGGAGCAATGGCCGGCAGAGCCCACGCGCGAATTACCCAAAAGAAACCTGTCGCGACGAGCGAAGCGAAGAGCAATGGCCGGCAGAGCTCACGCGCGAATTAATCAAAAGAAGCCTGTCGCGACGAGCGAAGCGAGGAGCAATGGCCGGCAGAGCCCCCGCGCGAGTTACCTAAAAGAAGCCTGTCGCGACGAGCGAAGCGAGGAGCAATATCCGGCAGAGCCCACGCGCGGGTTACAAAAAAGAAGCCTGTCGCGACGAGCGAAGCGAGGAGCAATGTGCGGCAGAGCCCACGCGCGATTACCGAAAAGAAACCTGTCGCGACGAGCGAAGCGAGGAGCAATGGCCGGCAGAGCCCACGCGCGAGTTACCCAAAAGAAGCCTGTCGCGACGAGCGAAGCGAGGAGCAATGTACGGCAGAGCCCACGCGCGAGTTACCCAAAAAAAGCCTGTCGCGACGAGCGAAGCGAGGAGCAATGTACGGCAGAGCCCACGCGCGAGTTACCCAAAAGAAGCCTGTCGCGACGAGCGAAGCGAGGAGCAATGGCCGGCAGAGCCCACGCGTGAGTCATTCAAAAGAAGCCTGTCGCGACGAGCGAAGCGAGGAGCAATGGCCGGCAGAGCCCACGCGCGAGTTACCCAAAAGAAGCCTGTCGCGACGAGCGAAGCGAGGAGCAATGGCCGGCAGAGCCCACGCGCGAGTTACCCAAAAGAAGCCTGTCGCGACGAGCGAAACGAGGAGCAATGTACGGCAGAGCCCACGCGCGAGTTACCCAAAGGAAGCCTGTCGCGACGAGCGAAGCGAGGAGCAATGTACGGCAGAGCCCACGCGCGAGTTACCCAAAAGAAGCCTGTCGCGACGAGCGAAGCGAGGAGCAATGGCCGGCAGAGCCCACGCGCGAATTACCCAAAAGAAGCCTGTCGCGGCGAGCGAAGCGAGGAGCCATGTCCGGCAGAGCCCACGCGCGAATTACCCAAAAGAAGCCTGTCGCGACGAGCGAAGCGAGGAGCAATGTACGGCAGAGCCCACGCGCGAGTTACCCAAAAGAAGCCTGTCGCGACGAGCGAAGCGAGGAGCAATGGCCGGCAGAGCCCACGCGCGAGTTACCCAAAAGAAGCCTGTCGCGACGAGCGAAGCGAGGAGCAATGGCCGGCAGAGCCCACGCGCGAGTTACACAAATGAAACCTGTCGCGACGAGCGAAACGAGGAGCAATGTACGGCAGAGCCCACGCGCGAGTTACCCAAAGGAAGTCTGTCGCGACGAGCGAAGCGAGGAGCAATGTACGGCAGAGCCCACGCGCGAGTTACCCAAAAGAAGCCTGTCGCGACGAGCGAAGCGAGGAGCAATGGCCGGCAGAGCCCACGCGCGAATTACCCAAAAGAAGCCTGTCGCGACGAGCGAAGCGAGGAGCAATGTCCGGCAGAGCCCACGCGCGAATTATCCAAAAGAAGCCTGTCGCGACGAGCGAAGCGAGGAGCAATGTACGGCAGAGCCCACGCGCGAGTTACCCAAAAGAAGCCTGTCGCGACGAGCGAAGCGAGGAGCAATGTACGGCAGAGCCCACGCGCGAGTTACCCAAAAGAAGCCTGTCGCGACGAGCGAAGCGAGGAGCAATGGCCGGCAGAGCCCACGCGTGAGTCATTCAAAAGAAGCCTGTCGCGACGAGCGAAGCGAGGAGCAATGGCCGGCAGAGCCCACGCGCGAGTTACCCAAAAGAAGCCTATCGCGACGAGCGAAGCGAGGAGCAATGGACGGCAGAGCCCACGCGCGAGTTACCCAAAAGAAGCCTGTCGCGACGAGCGAAGCGAGGAGCAATGGCCGGCAGAGCCCACGCGCGAATTACCCAAAAGAAGCCAGTCGCGACGAGCGAAGCGAGGAGCAATGGCCGGCAGAGCCCACCAGCTTGCGCACGAGGCCGAAGGCCGAGTGTGGCAATAAGCTGAGGGGCATCCATCGCGAGGGGGATGTGAGGCCGCGAAGCGGCCGAACTTCGGCGGCGGCGAAGCCGCCGCACTGACCAGACGTTCGAAGTCCCCGCGTGAGTTGCAGTAAAGAAGGTTGCGGCGGCGAAGCCGCCGCCCGCCGCAGGCCTGGGGAGACGCCCAACCTGCGCGCCAGCGCATTATTATTATTATTATTATCTTTTAAGTTCTTTTAATCTAATACTAATATATCTGCCAGTCTGACCAATATAACATTCGGAGCAACCCATACAGGGAATGCTGCAGACGACTGAAGATTTTAGTTCAAAAGGAATTTTAGCTTTAGTTTTTGTGAAAAACCTTCCCAAAGTGTTGTCGTTACTGAACGCGACCTGGAATAATATGTTTGTATCGTCATTTTACCATAGCATCGGTTGTTTATAATATGTTATCTATCTTACCTGATTTATATCATTATTTATTTTTTGACAAAAGAAATTACTAGTTGGGTAAGCATTGCAATTTGTACCTTGTTTTTGTCCTTGTTTTTTGTTCCTCTTTTTCCTATATTTTAATAATTTTTAAAGAACCTTATTAGCATATGTAATATCTTTGTAGAGCCCTGATGATGGTTATAAAATATACCAAAACGTCGGCGATGAACTAATATAATTTTCATTTTGTTATGTTATAACCCTAAATCCTACCAATTCTCAACACATTTCTCATAATGTCAGCTCAGGTCTGGTGCACTGCCTGCAGAGCATTCTTCGGGAGGACAACCGCAGCAGGATATGCGTTGTTTTTAACAACATCGGCATATTATTCAACAGATTAGGCACTTACAAAGTCTATGGTGTAACAGTTTCATCATGGGCCCCAGGGCACCACAAATTAAGAAACATCTCGACAGGTTGGAGACTGTATAAGGCACCCAAAGCCAAATATCGGCAAGTGAGAACGAAAACACGTCCGACCACGGTGATTTCAAACAGCGATTATAACCATAGGCTCTAATAAGTTCAAGCACAGAATCCTTGTGGCTGAAATAACCGACGATGTCATATTAGGACTGGATGTCATGCGAGAACAGCGGTTCAAGATAGAAGTTTACGAGAGGATTTTGAAGACAAAGACAGAAGAAATTCTGATGACACGTCCTAACATGGCTGGCAACGCTACCCGAACTGTGACCGCTTATGAAGATACCACTGTTCCGACTAATTCAGAAAAGGTTATTAAGGCCACCTATGATGGACTGAATGGCGAAACAATTATTGTGGAACCCGAAGAAGAATGCGGACTGTATAAAAGAGGTATATTCCCTGCAAAGACGCTGACCACCAAAAGAGGGCGTGTAATATTTGTGCGGATTGCTAACCTGAAGAACTACCCAAGTAGCATTTTTAGTGGGCGCCACGTAACGACCACTACCGTAGAAACTTTAAAGTGTTTATCACTAGTGGCCGACACGTTATAAGAACCTTTCTATAACGTGGCTGCCACCAAAATGGGGAAGAATTTTTGGGTGGCTGCTACGTGCCACCACGTTTTTGCAACTTATACCGTTACTTTCCAGCCACGTGGCACTTACGTGGCAAAAATGTGGGCGCGTAGTGGCAGCCACCTATGAGGTGACATATCTACCTACATACCGCAAACATTTTTTTTATTATTTCTGGTTACATAAAACCAATAATTACTTACTAATATACTATATTTTAATGAAGAATTGACGAGAAATTAATTTTTATTCAGTGGCCTGTTCATTTTGCCATAATAGCGGCATAAATCTCATTCTTAAATATGGCGTATTGTCTAAATTATAACTTTAAAGTGATTTCCACACACATTTGCGTATTTCAGGTGTTTGTTACTTGACCTTAGTGGCCGTATAGTGGCGAAAACTGTGCTATTCCACTCCATAGTTACTTTCACCATTTGAAAGTGGCGGCCACGTCACAGACACCACTGCAGCCACCATCATCTCTACAAGCGCGAGTGTCAATTTCCATAACCTCAAAATTTAGGGAACAAAGCATTCGCAACGACTATTAAAATACAAATTCTTTATTTCGTGTTAAGATACATACATTAAGAATAATAAGACAAACAGGCACTTACATAGTACATATTTTACATTTAGTTAAAATCTCGAAATAAATTTACAATAATAAATCCACAATAACAAACACTTATTTAGGCGAAAGTTTTATTCAAGGATTTTTCAACCGAGTAAAAAGCATTGAGAACAAAGTAGCAAAAATTACTTAACAGTTTTTAAATTTTGGAAGTGGCAGCTCAGAGTAGGGACTGAGTAGCTTGTTAAATATTATTATCCCTAAGAAGCTTACACCGCTGTCAGACCTCTTCAAGCGACAATATTTGTCATGTTCATTCATGTTGTTCATATTGACTACACTCGACTTAAACACTATACTAGTATTTAAATCGCATACATCGAATAATTAATTCAGAATGAACACTAAATCTCACTGCACTACAATCACCACATTGACACCGCGTTAGCAGAAATATGAATGCGCATACAGCAAACTAGCAAAGAAGCCTCACTGATAGTGATGGTCACTATAGAGTGAATTTTGATGGTAATGATAACTTTGTGGTGGCTTTGATGTCATATGCGAACGTGAAATTCTCTTCTAAAAGTGGCAAAAACTTGGCGATGACCACTAGTTATCACCAACAAGTTTCGACACTTTCAAGGTTTCAAGTGAATTTTGATGGTAATGATAACTTTGTGGTGGCTTTGATGTCATATGCGAACGTGAAATTCTCTTCTAAAAGTGGCAAAAACTTGGCGATGACCACTAGTTATCACCAACAAGTTTCGACACTTTCAAGGTTTAGTAGAGGTGACCAAAACGTGGCCGCCACTATCACGCGCACGCTAAAGTTGTCGTCACTTCTAAGATATATTTTAGTGATACAGTTTGGTCGCCGCCACTTCGATTTTCCACTTTGAAAGCATAAGAAATTTAAGGTGATTTTCGGTAGTAATCACGACGTTCCAAACACCTTAAGCATCACTAAAAAGTTATGAAACTATATAGTGACTACTAGCGGTGAAATTGACGTGATTACCACTATTTTTGTAGAAAATAAAGTAAATCTTACTGCAAAGTTGCAGATTTAGTGATGATTACGTAATGGCCACTCGGTAGAAGTGGCGATATAAGTTTTCATCACTACGATGCTACTTGGGTATGACCAAACTTTGAGCAAAGGCGAAAAGATTGGGTTATGCCACGAAGTTCTGGGAATTATGAGAAATCAGGTTGCACCACAGCAGGTTTCACAGCCCCTACCTGAGAGTCTGAAGAAAATGGTCAAAGAAGCCGCTGCTTACTTAACAATGGAGTAGCAGTACCAACTGCGGAAACTGACCGAAGAAAATCCTGATGTGTTTGCTACGTCTGAATGCGATTTTGGAAGGACAGGTTTGGTTCAACACAGTGTGGTGCCCCGTAGATACCAATGAGGTGCCCCGTATATACCAACCAAAATTATCATTTTATTTTATTAAATAATTCGATACAATTTTAAGTACTTCCTTAAAATATCTTGTTTCAAATTCATCGGGTTAGGGACATTCCGCAGAATATTGGGTAATAAATTAAATCGAAAAACCATGTTGTTTATATTGGGCAGATCGGCCAGGGTAATTAATGTTCCCGAAAAACATGTTTGTTTATATACCCTATCCGCCGCGAGCATCGCGCGAACACCTGCACATCCTAGAATCGAGGCGAGAACAAAAAACCAAGCGGATATAAAAGCGGGTACTCCCAAAACGAAAGCCAGTCGTTGCCGACCACCTCTTGCCGGGCGAAGCCCTGCCAGGCAACACAGCGAAAGTTCGATGCCGTGCCAGCCGTAGAAGAGTCGTCGCCGAACATCACTTGTAGGGCTAAGTCCTGCCCGAGAGACCAGCGAGTGTCCGATGCCGAACCAGCAACGAGAAGAAGTCTCCGACCACCAAGTGTTGGGCGAAGTACTGCCCGAGAAGTCATCTAGAGTCTGCCGCCTTGCCTGCCATAGATCCAGCACCAGAGCCTCAGTACAGTATGCTGTCCGATGAACTGACCACAGAGTAAGAGATTGAATTTTGTTTTGTTGGGTTTTGTCGACTGAGTTGCCTTTCTCTTTCCAGTTAATTAATTTATTTGATTTTATTTTATTTTGAATGCTATTGGTGTTTATTTGAGGTGTCGTAAAGGATTGTTATATTTTGTCATTTTAAATTAGTGTCTTTACAGTTCTGAATATTTTATGCTAAATTATGGGTATTTGAAAAGCTGTTAGCATAGCAGGGCCGTATTAAGTCCAATATTAATATTTTACGCTAAATTTTGGGATTTTTAAATACGTTTTTGTGCCAATTTCAAGTGATTTTAATAATTTTGTGTCTCTATTATCAATTTCGAATCATATTTAATTTACATATTTTATTATCGCGTTTGTGTGATCAGGCTAACTAACTTGTGTGCCAATAATTTGGATATTATTCTTGGAATATTTAGAGCTACATTCACGTACTATTTTCGCAGGTTTTTGTTATCAGTTTGTGCTATAAGCTAGTATTGTTCGCCACTTAGGTTTGAAACCAATTACTAAAATTTAAAGATAATTATTTTGCGCTAAATTCTTTATTGTCGATTCTTTTCTGTTATATTTACTTAGTAATATTTTTATTAATTCAATTGTTCACGTTTGTGCATCCTCAATTCATTTTACTGTGTAATTCGTAACCTGTATATTTTACACGCCATAGGCGTACCATTTAATTCTTTAATATATGTATTAAAATTCCCCTGTTGTTTCCGTTAATCCTTAGGCCCACACCAAAAATAAATTAACTTATGGACCACCTTTAAAGGTACCGCTCGACCAACTAACATAAAAAACAAAGGTGACCGCCATAACAGGGTAAATATTGGTAACAACCCTCCGATCAAACAGACTCCTCGAAGGATACCCCTTGTTAAGGAAGAAGAGGTCTCAGCTATGTTGAAAGAAATGGAACAACAGAGAGTCATTGAACCGTCACAGGGCCCATGGACTTCTCCAGTTGTCCTAGTGAAGAATCAGGATGGTTCTGTGGGGTTTTGCGTAGACTATCGACGGTTAAATGATGTCACTAAGAAGGACAGCTACCCTCTAAATGGTTTTCCACGTTGGACATGAAGAGTCGGTACTGGCAAGTCGAAATGCACATTCAAGATAAATAGAAAACTGCATTTTCTACTGATTCGGGTTTATGGTAATTTAATCGTATACCATTTGGCCTCTGTAATGCGCCAGCAACCTTTGAGAGGCTCATGGAGTCTGTGCTAAAAGGAATGACATGGAAAACCTGTCTAGTATATCTGGATGATGTCATTATTTTGGGAAGAATATTTGAAGATCAATTGAAGAATATCAGAGAGGTATTCCAGAAGTTACGAGAAGCTAACCTAAAACTAAGCTCAAAGAAATGCTATTTTTTTAAGAAGGAAGTTAGATATTTGGGGAATGTAATTTCAGAGGAAGGAGTTAAAACATACCCAGAAAAGAAATAGTCAATTGAAAAATGGCCACGACCGAAAGAATAACATGAACTAAGGAGCTTCCTGGGCCTATGCACTTATTACAGGAGATTCGTCCTAAACTTTGGACACATGGCCAGGCCGCTGCATAGGATCACAGAGGATGGGATCGATTATATGTGGACCTCAGATTGTGAAGAAGCATTTCACACCTGGAAGAAAGCTTTATGTTCTTCGCCAATTTTGACGTTTTCTGTTCCTGGATACAGATGCCAGCAACTTTGATGTTGGAGCAATGCTGTCCCAGGAGCAAGAAAGGCAAGAAAAAGTTATTGCCTGTTTCAGTAAAACTCCGTCAATGCTAGAGAGAAACTACTGCGTGACAAGAAGAGAACTGCTAGCAGAGGTCAAGGCCGTTGAACATTTCCACAAGTATGTATATGGCCAACCTTTCATATTAAGAACAGATCATGCATCACTAAAATGGCTATTCCAGTTCAAGAACCCAAAAGGACAAGTGGCAAGATGGCTTCAAAGGCTTCAGGAATAGGACTTCAAAGTGTAACACCGCAAAGCGGGCAACCATAAGAATGCTGATGTCAAGAAGACCCTGTCGTAGACAGGAATTAATAGAAAACCCGGACCTAATTTCATGTAAACGAACTACTGTCCGCGGACCTGAAAATTGGGATTCGGAAGTCATCGCCAGAGAGCAAAGCGAAGATCCCATATTCGGTATAATATTTGACCCAAAATTGAGACATACACCCAAACCTGAATGGAAAGATGTTTCGGACAAATCACCAGAGTTGAAGTCATGGCGCAATGGCAATGGTCTGGGCACAATGGGACTCGTTAGTAATGGGGAACTTGCACAAAAATTAAATTTTAAAACTATTACTTTCAAGCGTAATTTATTGCCATTAAATGAACCACAGTTCACAAAATAACTCATTTTTTATTTTTATGTAATAAATGTAAGCAATTAAAAACTGCATAATTCAAATCATTCTTGAAACGCGCCCTCCTTGGTTGTGACGTCAAGTAGCTCGACGGGTGAATCCTACGTTGATTTGATACTGGCAAAATACTGGTTTATGGCATCGGGCGGTATTGGCCAAAATTGTCACGTCACAAAAATTCCGCAACGCGATTGGCAAAAACCGTCAGGTGACTTCACGGATCCTGCGCTCTTCTGCGGTAGAGAGTAGGAGACCGGAGAGGACGCGAACCGTTGACGGACGTCGGCCATTGTGGTTGTGTAACTTGTGTTTGTTTGATGCATTGTTGTGGCCCATGGCCCATATGCTGTGTCTTGTATATTCCAACGCCCTCCCGAGGGTTGTTGTCCAGATTTCAGCCATAGAGGAAGATATAAGAATACTCCTTTGTAATCTTTCGTACATGAACTGAAGGTAAGTACCTATACAATTTAATAATCTTCTGGTGTTTTTATAAGGATATGTAGTGTAGAGATATAATGCCACACAACAATCGTTGTTACGTAGACAAAACCCTCAGCTGGCAAAATGAGAAGAAGAAGAGTCCCACGGTCCGGCAAAGACGAATAAAACAACAAATATAGGAAATAAATGTCAAACCGATAATAACCTCACTTAATTTGCCTGGCGTGTCGGATCATTAACAAAACAAGGGTTCCAGCCATCTCCGGCCGGGTAATTCACATTCAGCACCTTTAGAAAAACCATTATATATCCCAAAAATATTCCACAGGTATCAACTGGTGAAATACTGATAATCAAGCCCGGCAACGGAGCAAATTACTGCCAAGTTTACCAGCACTTCCTAGCACCAAGGCCTCGTATACAAGCCAAGACTGGGTCCGCAATGCATGAAACAGTAAGAATTTCAAAGCTTCGACCTATTTGGGTTTTAATAACGACTCGCTTTAGTATTCGATGAACTCCCTATGTCTGCGGTTACAATGAAGCCCGGCGACAGTGATTATTGAAGTGATCGATGAAAACATATGCAACTCGTGTGAAACAGTTTACCCTATGAAGATGCCAATGGTAAATACAATGATTCAAACTTAATACTGTGTTTGTTCTTACTTTGGAAAAGAAGTCTATTCGAAGCCAGTATTTGAACACATATATCTTAGGAAGTGGCTATTTATACGTCCGACGGATACAAACGTCAGTACACGTCTTGCGCTCTCATTGGCGGGCTGAGTCACGTGACTTCTTTGGACGTGCATTTAACTCCGTACACGTCCGAAGCCGAAGTAAACTAATATTTAGATACGTCGGAAGTGCATTTTTCTCAAGCATCTTTGCAATAAGGAGCGTATGCACTGTTCCTTTTTGGGGGATAGACGCTGCCGTATGAAAAAAGTAGTGGTAATAATTTCCAATGGTGTAACTCACCCCCGATTTTCTTGAAATTTTGGCTAGGTAGGTACCCCGTATTTTCGCCCGATGCGACGTTCGGCGTTGTAACCCACCCCCGATTTTCTTGAAATTTTGGCTACCCCCCGACATTCGCCACCTGCGATGCCCCCGACATTGTCGGGGGGTAGCCAAAATTTCAAGAAAATCGGGGGTGGGTTACATCATTGTAAATAATAAAATAACCACTTCATTTTTCATTCCGCAGCACCCATCGCTTAGTAAACAAGCCGATTCATAATCCATCGAACGGTAGAAGTAAGGTTATGTGTCACGTGGCTCAATCGACCAATGAGAGCGCAAGACGTATACTGACGTTTGTATCCGTCGGACGTATAAATAGCCACTTCCTATATTTTAACATATTATTATTTATTTTTTATATACAGAGTGTCTCACTTAAGAGTGAAACAACTCTATAACTTCTTTAATTTTTAACCGACCAGAACGAAATTTTTACTAAAGGTAGATGGCATTGTTGCCTACTTATTTCCAAAAAATTAGTTGCCTACTCCAAAGTCAAAGCCACCTGCGATGCCACAAACCAGGCTAAAAATCCGAAAGTCATATTAGGCATTTTTTTTCAAAAAAAAAAATTACTAAAAAAAAAGTTGTTCAGAATCGATTCAGAACCCTAAATCCAAAATTTTGTCAAAATCAAAAAATATTAATTTAAAAAAATTAAATTCGAAAAACAGCAATTTAATAATTTTCTGTGTTTAGAAAAATGCGCGATGGAAGTTTTGAAGGCAAATTGTTTTCATAAAGTAATTATTTTAAAATAAAAGCTACAAAACAAATTTTAAAAAATTAAATCTTAAATTTCTACTTACATTTTATTTACTTAGTAGATAAAATAACGAGTTTTGCAGCCAGAAAGGTATATATTAACTTCTTTTTATAATACCAAGCTTTCGGTCTACTTCGTGACCTTCATCAGGGCTAGAAAATTATTTAAATTATTAGAAAATATTGAGAAAAGGTTGAAATTTTACTCACAATTATGTTGAAGTTTTTTACCAATATTAAAACCAGATAGATTTTAGGTTTAAAAGGGCCAGAAAAAGGTTTTTACATAATTTCGTGTGAAAATTTATATACCGTCAATTTTGTTTGTAATTGTTTTTTGTTAATAAGGTAATTTAGTTTCAAAAAACAGAAGATAAATTTATAATACGAAAAAATGTTTTTTAGGTTATCATCAAAAAGTGTCAGAAAACTTGGTGTGATACAAGGTTAGAAATAACCTTAGTTGATATAAGGTTATGTTACAACATTCTGGAAATCCAAATTTTTATATATAATTATTATAAGATGTAAGAGTTACAATGAAATATTAATAGATGTATTGTTATTAGAATTATTTAAAGATAAAATAAAACAGTATATGGAACTTAAATCTTTGATGTCTGTTTTTTTATTAATAGACTTGTTATCATTATTAATTTCAACCATTTCAAGAAATAACCTTTTATTAAGATTTTTTTCCCTATGTAATATTGAAACATTGTCAAATTTAAAATGATGACCTGTTATAAAAGCATGTTCACTTAAAGCAGTAGTAGTTTTTTGTAATTTGACATCACTTTTATGTCCTGAAATTCTATATTTTAAATTTTGTGATGTTTGACCAATATATGAATTATTACAGTTGTTACAAGGTATTGAATAAACAACATTAGATTGGTTATTTATAGGTGTCTTATCTTTTAATTTTGTGTATAAACTTCCAATCGATTTAACATTTTTTAGAGCTATTTTAACATTTTCATTTTTAAAAATTTTAGTTATTTTAGGGGTAAGTTCTTTAATAAAAGGTAATGACCTATAAAAGAAATGATCAGGAATATTATCAACCTCTTGAATTGCAGTAATATTATCATTATTATCATTATTATAAACATTACTTGAAATTTCGTGGGGACGTGTATTGAAAAGTAATTTGTTAAGGAATTTTTCAGGGTAAGAATTATCCAAAAATATAGATTTAATTTTGACTAAATTATTATGCAGTAAAGTTGGATGAACTAGTTTTATTATTCTATTTTTTAAAGCCAAGACAAGATTCGTTTTCATTTTATTGCTATGATAAGAATGATAATTTAAGTATCTATTAGAGTTAGTCGGTTTGATATACCAATCAGTAATTAGAGTGTTATTAGCAAGTTTAATAATTTTAGTGTCCAAAAAAGGAATAGTGTTGTTTGTTTCCATTTCTATTGTAAATTGTAAATATTGATTATAATTATTGAAGATCTCTAAAGTTTCTTCAATTTTATTGAAAGGTATACAACATATAATATCATCTACATATTTTTTTAGAAAAATAACGTTATATGAAAGTCTTGAAATACAGTAATCTAATAAATCATCCATAACATACTGCGCAATAATAGGAGAAATTGAGTTACCCATAGGTGTACCAAAAATTTGTTTGTAATATTGATTGTTAAAATAAAAATGGTTAGAGTTAAAAATAAAATTCAAAATATCAATAAATTTTTCTTTGTTGATTGTACAATTATCTTCAATATTGTCCCAATGTTTGTTAATACTGTTAACAATTAAATTTATTGGAATGTTAGTGAAAAGAGATTTGACATCAAGACTAATAAGAACATGATAATTAGGGATTTGTTTGTTATTAATAAATTCTGCAAATTCAAAAGAATCTTTAATATAGTAATCATTAGATTTATTGTAAGAACGTGTCAAAATATCACATATTAAGTCGGTGATTTTATTATTAGGTGATTCAATGCAGGAAATTATAGGTCTAAGAGATAAATTATGTTTATGTATTTTGGGTAAACCGTAAAATTTTGGGCATGTAGAGTTATAAGTCATAAGTTTTTTAGCAAAATTAGCATCAATCATGTTATCTCTAACTAAATTTTTAATTAGTTGATTTGCACAATTTTGTGTTGATAAAGTTGGATCCCTGTTAACTTTCTTATAAAAATTTTCATCAGATAATAAAACATTAGCCAATGTCATATATTGTTCTTTAGAAATAATTACAGTTACATTACCTTTATCAGACCTAGTTATGAAAATATTTGGATTGTCCTTCAAAAATTTTTTAGTTTTATAAAAAAGTTTATTCATGAATTGATTACTATGCTTATTATGATGTAAAAAATTAGTAATCGTATTAGTAAGTTTAGCTCTAAAAATGTTTTTTTTATGAGTATCAAAACCATGTAACATATTTTCAATATCTGCAAGTAGATGTGGAACAGAAATATCTTTTATATAAGGAGGTACACAAAATTTGAAACCTAACGCAAGAAAATTTTTAATATCTTCAGGAAAAACAATATCAGTTAGATTTTTAATCCAAGAATTTTTAACTTTGATTTTATTATTAAATTCATCTTTTAGAAAGTTAATTTTTTGAATATTGGTACGTTTATTTTCAGAAAAAAGTCTGTTATATCTATGAGTTTCTCTATTATTGAATTCTAACCAAACTTTATTTGTCAAAATGGAAGGTATTTCTGTTGTTAGGTTAATAATAGACTTGTCAATGTCAGACAGATTGTCATGTGTGAATTTAATTTCCATATTAAGAATTTTATGTATAATATTATTTTTAAAATTATTAATTTCATTGTAACCCTTACCGTTGACAGGATTAAAAAGGTTAAAAACATTCTTCATTCCATTAATAATGTGGTTAGGAAAAAGTCCAAGTCTTCTACATTCTAACAGGAAAATCTTGCGATTTGATGTAGCTGCTTTTTGTTTAAGGAGTTTGCTGTAATTCTTCAGTTTCAGAACAGTTTCACGGCCATGAATAGCTTCAATTTCTTGGAAAAATGCCATAAGACAGTAGATATAATATTCCAAAACCAGAGTTAAAAGAGAAGGTAAATGAATGTTTGGTAATGTAATCCAAATGAAAGACGTAGTGTATGAATTTTCTTGAAATTCTTGATGGATTGTTTAAAAAACTCAATTTCTTCAATAAATAGCTAGTTTACGGCTGTGTAGTTTTACTTAGTAGATAAAATAACGAGTTTTGCAGCCAGAAAGGTATATATTAACTTCTTTTTATAATACCAAGCTTTCGGTTTTTAAATTTTATTTATTTAATATTTTTGGATTTTGACAAAATTTTGGATTTAGGGTTCTGAATCTATTCTGAAAAACTTTTTTTAGTAAATTTTTTTGAAAAAAAGTGCCTAATAGGACTTTTGGAGTTTTAGCCTCGTTTGTGGCATCGCAGGTGGCTTTGACTTTGGAGTAGGCAACTAATTTTTTGAAAATAAGTAGGCAACAATGCCATCTACCTTTGGTAAAAATTTCGTTCTGGTCGGTTAAAAATTAAAGAAGTTATAGGGTTGTTTCACTCTTTAAGTGAGACACTCTGTATGTAAATGTATTTTTTAGGTGCTGCGCAATTAAATGTAAAAAGAAAAAAATGCAGCAAAAAAAATGGGTTAGAATAAATAAAAAATCTCAGGTGAGCAAAAGAATGGTTACCTATAGAATATCACAGACCTTGTATATAGGTACTCGTAGGTCTGCGTCTCTATGCTATAGAAAAATAGAAACTTACGTACCTAAGACTATGATGTATAATAAATTCAAAGAAAATATATTATTTTTTAAGTACATATTAATCTGTTCAGTATAATATTTAAGAGAGGATACACGATTGCCAAATCTGTCAAATCCTATATTAATGTGAGAAATTTACGTTCCAATATTTAGTCACTTTTGTAATAATTTAAATAGGAAATTTGTTTTCATCACCAAGGTTTGATGGTTTGACAGCCATTTGGTTGTCTATCCTTTCCTATTTTACTTAGTGATTTTTATTTGTGTACCCAAAAGGCTGCTGACAACTTGGGTGACTTCACCCAAAATGTTATTTTGTGGATTTTAACGCTATTGTACTTTTTTTCAAAAAGTAATTCACAAGAAAGTTTTTTGTTGTCATTGGGCACTACAAGAAATTAGTGCGGTAGTCGATAGTTTGTTTTATGCATTTTTTTCTCGAAAACTAGGTACCTACCTACTATCGATTAGGTACCAAACTAATTTCTTGTAATGACTAGGTGCCCATTGACGACAAAAAACTTTCTTGTGAATTACTCTTTTGAAAAAAAGGAACAATATGGTTAAAATCAATAAATAACATTTTGGTGAAGTATGTTTAACGGGCCAGCACAAGTATGATACTTAATAAGCAGTTTTACTATATCGTTGGCCACCACTGTAATGGCCACCATACATTGGGCCAGTATAATATCAGTATGTTGAACATCCGGCAAAGTAACAGTGGCCGACCTCTGGCCAGTGTGACCTATTTGCATTGGCCCAGTATAGATTGCCACTGATTCGCCGTTACGACAATTTCTGGCCAGCACCTAATCGGCCACAGATTCGCCGGATGAAAATGTTTGCTGGGTACACTATGGAGTAGATTGTGAGTAATAGTCTTCATAATAACCATTGTCCAATTATTACTAAAGGATTGAAGCCGGGACCTACGAATTACTAGTCACGTGGCCTCCCCATTCAGTTAAAGAAATGCTTGTTAAATTCGGACTTTTAGGCGGTTCTTATTTTTGACCTACATCAGATCCTTCTGGAAATGGGTCGCCGAACTGTTTATTTTAACAATTTCCATTCTCCCTTCTCTAATTCTGTGTAGCTATCCTTTCAAATGAATAGCTTGAGGTCACAACTTTACAAAATGTCGAGTTAAAACTTGAGCTTTGGGGGATCAGCCTTGCTTGATTAGAAAGTGATTTGCACCGTATTTTTATATTTCAAAAATCAAGCAGGTCTTGACAAGGGCAATTTATTCATTTTCAGTTCAGGTATACTACCTTTTCCTTAAGAGATATCGAAAAATTTTATTAGAAAAAGTTGTTTAGAATGCAATTCCAAATCACCGTACCAAATTTTAAAACAATCGGCACACTTTTATTTTTTTTTTAAATTTTCAATTTTTGTGGTTTTAGCGTAAATTTATCGAAAAATTTTAACAGAAAAAAAATTTTGGAATGCAAATTTAAGGCCCTGCACTAAATTTCAAAACAATCGGCATACTTTTATTTTTTTTTCCAAAAAATAAAGTTGAAATTTAAAAAAATCAAAGTCTGTCGTTTGTTTTAAGCTGTGCTAGGTTTCGTTGGTACCTGAAATTTCATTTTTATTTACACTTTCTTGAATAACTTGGCAACCCCGCAATGTATTTTAAAAATGAAACAGCGTTCTAAAGGACAAAAAGCGTGTATTCGAATAGGCAAAAGATATATAGGGTGTTCCATTTAAAAAATCACCTGACTTGTCCCCACGTTTTCTTGGAACACCCTGTATAACTGAAAATATTTTTAAAATATAGTTCTTTGGTTCCCCTATTATACCAAAGAAATTTTTTTGTTAATATCTCGTTTCTAACGGCAGTTTTGGTACTTTCTCGCACTAATGGGCCACCCTGTATATAAGCCACCCTGAATATAATGTGGCTTCCTACCAAAACATGCTTGTTAAAAGCTAAACATAATTCGTAACATTTTTTATCACATCAGATCATTATGATATTTTATTAATTTGTGCTTTCAGGAACGTACCAAGCATGCTGCTGCAATACAGCTGGACGCAGCTGGAAAATGATTGAGAACCTTAAGAAAGCGAACGCAACGGGAAGCGTCCTGGAAAACCTGCAAAATGGCCAGAATGGAAAAGAGAAAAGCATCGATGTCCAACAGAAACAAATCGAAATGGACGACCCCGATGAAAATAAGTACTACAAAAAGAAGACCCTGTTACAATGGAGCGACATGCCGCGGCACCTGCAATTCAACCCCTACATCTTGACCGGCTACAGGCCTATGCTGACTCCCTTGGGGTGCCTCACTAGCTTGGGGTATTTACATAATGAGACCGTCAACATAGTTACTCATGGTAAGTTTGTGTAGTTATAGCGTTGAGGGAAGGAATAATAAGGGAGATTTCGAGCCAGATTTCTACGTCCCGGCCAATTGCTTTAGGACGACTTAATCAACAAGATACGTTCTAAGTCGTTCTAAAGCAGTTGACCGGGATCTATCGGCACTGAGATCTATGTCACGGACAATTGCCTGAGAACGGCATAATTGATGAGAAACCGCTTCAATTCGTCCTAAAGCAATTGACCGGGATCTATAGGCATTGAGATTGTGGACTCGCTATTACGTATATATGAAGGTAGCGCCTCTTATTATTCTTCACTCAACGGTTATAGTTAACACGGTATTCAAGTATCTATTTTGTATCTGCTGCAATCCATTCAGCCTAGAAAAAGAAAATATAAATTTAACATTAAAAACTGACACAATCACGAACTATAATACTGCCGACCTATAAGGAAAAACACCCTATCTAGGTACATAAAAATCAAAATTTGAGATTTTGGCATATTTAGAACCTAAAACATCTGGGATACATGACTATTAATTACCTTTAATTTTTTATATAAGAAATTTACCTACAGGGTGATTCAAATTTGTGGGCCACAATGGGAATCTCCGTAACGGTAAGTGATAAGGTAGGCAGTTTAGATTCGGCAACGTTGGGTATTTATGGGCCCAACAATTTGCCAACAAAAAACACAAAAGGCTTAAATTTTGCTTTTATTTTTAATTAATTTGTTTAAACAATGATTAAAATCTGAAAGTACCTGCTTAAAGCAACTCTTTCTGCTCTACAAGATGATGAAGATGAAACAAAGAGAGGAAACTTCGGATTTAACATAAATTAACCGCCTTCTTGTAGAGCAGAAAAAGTTGCCTTAAGAAGGTACTTTGAGATTTTTAATATCTGCTTAAATAAATTAATTAATTTTTCTTTACCTTAAATTGTTGGGTTCATAAATACTCAACTTTCCTAAATTTAATCTACCCACTTTTCACTTACCTTACGGAGGTCCTCATAGTGGCCCTAGAATTTGAATCACCCTGTATAGCAAAACACATATTAAACGTGGCTGTATCTGCAATTTCAGAGGCGCTCCCAAGTAAAAACGTCAATGGTAGATACGACTTTTGTGGGTTGTACAGGGTGTCCAGGTTTGGTTGTAAATGCGGGGTATCTCGGCTATTTTTAGAGATAGGGAGTTACGTTTTTCGCGAACAGTTGCTACTTTTTTGTGAAACGAAAGATACCGTAAACCGATTTTTCATAGCCACCTTCATTTTTAAGATACAGGGCGAAATTGAAAATTTGCGCTTTTGGAGCATACCTCGTATTTGGGAACGGTTAATGATATTGAAATGGCAAAAACTATATCTTACATTTTCACGTAGAGTTCAGTGCCGTATTTAGTTTTTTACTAAAATTGATAGTGTTCGATATATGGACCAAACTTAGGTTTTTTATAAATAGAACATCCTTTGT
The DNA here is from genome assembly GCA_963920635.1 of Pseudeuparius sepicola. Lineage (NCBI taxonomy): Eukaryota > Metazoa > Arthropoda > Insecta > Coleoptera > Anthribidae > Pseudeuparius > Pseudeuparius sepicola. The sequence goes on along the minus strand of OY987300.1, from coordinate 50,713,492 downwards.
ATTTTCTACTAGTTATATTCAGATTGTCGTAAGCTTTACACAAATATATAACACTATGTAGTTATTATCTATATTAGGCTCTAAAAATAACCGAGATACCCCGCATTTACAACCACATCTGGACACCCTGTACAGAGTATCCCAGAGTTGGCGTCCCAGGGTTGTTGTAACAAACACAACAACGAAAAACAAATTAAAACGAGTCCATGTGAGGACCGTTCCGAGTGAAAAATTTTGTTTAGGATTTTAGAAGTAGGAGTGATGATGACATCAATGGGCTCGTATACCACATTTTTTTTATTTTTGCAATGGCTAGATATCCCCTTTAAACGTCCGGAAACACTAAAGAAAAATTTTTTTTCGCGGTAGTTTAGTTGCAAAATTGAGTTGAATACGTAATGAAATGGCTGTGACGTAGTTAGCATTAATTTAAGAACCGGCAACGTCGCCTTCTCCCCTCTTCGTCTTCCGTCAAATAAAATAACCTGACATGGCCTGATTGGCCTGTTAACCTTTATAAATACAACCGCTATCAAACTATCAATAGTTGTCTGAAAACGTTTCTACCTGCGAACATCCTGCGAAGATTATCAGCCCTTTGCCCAATGCGTTAGCAGAAAATAAGCACGTGATCTTTAGTTATTTACTAGTTTGCGTGTCGTTATAATAGTCATGGAGGTTGTTCGTTCCCTCTTGTGAAAACTCCAGCAGAAACTCTGGAAAATTGTTTTTATCGACACCGACGAAATTCGCCGAAAACGGTGGTTGGAAACAGTTGGCCTTCCAATGAAGAAAACGTTTCTGTATTGTTGCGAAAACCATTTCAACGTAAGTACATACTATCTGTTATAGATACATTGTTTGAAGCACTTTTACTTCTTTTTTTAATACCTACTTACTTACTGTCTTGGGGTTATAAGACTACATCTACCTGAATGTAATAAAGCTCAAAATAACCCCTGTTAATAATTTTTATTACATAATATAGAGATTAAAAGTTTATAATAATATTAAGTATTTATAGTTTATATTATTGTACTCCTAAAACAATTATTTTCATTATAAATTCAAAATTTTATTTCATATTTAAGTTCTTACTTACCTACTCTTTAATCGAGCAACTTTTATTGCAATAATTAATTTTGTATAAGAATAGTAAGATACATTTTTCTTTTTTTTAGCTTGAGCCTGATGGTAAGAATTGGATGTTCTTCAAAACTATGGGAAGCAAGATTATCTTGAAAAAGGAAGTTGTGCCTCAGCGCTACATAAAAAGCAAACGAATTGCTTCCCTTCCAATTCATCTAGAGAGGATAATAACACGAATTCGAGAATTTGCAACGCTCAATATACATTCGAGGGTAAACCATCAATTAATATACCTTTTAGATCACATAATGGTTATTGTGTGAGGCCTTTAATTTTATGAAATATATTTAAGTTAAATAGTTAAGTTGTATTGTAAATTATTGCTCAATAAACTGTAAACTATGTTGTGTTCATTCTTTACCTAATTGGTTACCTTTTTATAGTAAAGTTTGAATAATAATTCATGTCTAAAGTGATATTTTCATTTTCTTTTTGTTAATGACAAATATTCAGAACCTAAAAAGAAGAAACTTTCTACAATCATAGCAGAGAGACCGGAGAGGCGGGCAGGGACGTAAACCCACGGCTTCGATTTGGACGGCGAATCCCGCGCGGGACGGACGTGAGGCCGCGAAGCGGGCGAACATCGCGGCGGCAAAGCCGCAGCATGGCCGATCCTCCGAGGTCCCCCCGAGTTTAATAAACGAACACACCATTTCCAATTCCACATAATATGGCAGATTGTCCGATGTTGCCTTCACTAATCCTTGCTCCATACTTTGAAAAGTTCGATTTGCTATGTAAAAGACTATTCAAATAATAACACAAACTTGCAGTGCCAATTTGAACTGTATAAGTTATCACACGTCAAACGTTGAGTGTCAAATGAATCGTCGTAAATAAGCAGTATTGCCAAACTTGCATGGCCGATTACCTGGCGACAGGGGTCGTATAGAATGTATTAATTTAATGATAATATTTTTGTTAATTACCATGATCTGCATTAAAATTATATTGAAAGATATTAACAATAATAAATTCTTTTAATAAAAGTTACAACAGGTATTTAATAATACCATAATATACTAACAAACTATATCAGAATTCTAGTAAAATTTATGAAATACCCCTTGTATAAGGAAGGGCCACTACGTCACAACCTTTGGCGAGAAAGTATTATTTATAAAATTACAGCAAATCTAAAGCAAATATGAAAAAAATGAAAGACACTGGTCGATTTTTTTCTCATTTTCTACCGATAGATAAAATAAAATAATATTTTTGTCCGAAGTATACGAGCCCATTACATGTTTCCCAGGAACATACACGAACTTTTTCATGTTTTCAAAGCCTGTATTTTTCTGAATAACTCTTGTTAAAGAAAATTTTCTTTATTCTTAATTTTTCTGTTTTCGTTTAAAATATATAGTTCGGCTCTTGGGAAGGGCGCGGGGTATACGGGGGTGAGGATTTCAAGTTACCGAACACCTGTTGATTATTTGCGCTTTTTCGAAGCTGTCGACGCAGAGGGTTGGAATTTTTTATTTTTGCCGCCAAAACAACGTCCCTTAGGTTATGGACGACTTTCAGACTGCGAATTTAGTTGGAAATTTACGATACAACATAACCTCGAAATTCTTTAAGCGGCCGTAACTCCTATGCAGTCAGAGATACGGGGTTGCCGTTTGTTTTGATTGTAAGCAGATAGGGAGAGGAAAAAAATGGACGACGAAAATTTTTCATGGCCACCTCGATTTTGACAGAACAAATGCAACTTTGCTATCTTTAGAGATAGGAGATCCGGGTTTCCTTTGTTGGGTTGCCGGGGCGAAATGATTGAGAAATGTGAAAAAAAAGTCCATGGCCTACTCGCCGGAAAACACAACTTTTTTATGCGACGAGATAGAAAGACGGGACAAAGTGCGTTAGGTAGAGGATGTAAAATGACGCTGCGCAGAAATTTTTTTTTTCCATGGCCTACTTGGATTTTTCTTAAGTGAATAACTTTCTTATTAATAGAGATAGGGACTTGCGGTCTTTTTTGATCGGCCCCATATGACGAGAGGAAAATTATCGAAAAAAAAAAGTTTTCCATGGCACACTCGGTTTTCCCAGAACTGATACAACTTTTTTGTTTGGCGAGATAAAAATTTCGTTTCAACAACGGAAACTTTTTCATTTATAATAAGCTGCCACTGCATCTGAAGCAGTCTAAAATCAAAAAATTTAAAATTATGTTAAAGAGGCACCTTCTTGCCTCGACTTAGCGTTAGTTTATCTATGGGTCAATGTTTTTCAAAGTTTTTTAATGTCTAATCTTAGTTTCAATTTGTTTGTAACTTTGCAGTTTGTTGATTTTATATCGTAGGTAAGCTTGATTGTGTGTGCGAATTATTGAACTATGAGAATTTTTTCATAAACTTAATGGTTTGTCTGGAAAAAATAAAATAACTTTTTTTCTCCGTATTTAAATGCAAGCATCGACCCTAATTAAATAATAATTTGAAAGTATTTAAATTTATAATTTTGTCTTTTGTATAGATTTGTGTCAACTTATTTAAAATATCATTTAGATCGTTAATAGTTAAAATATCCGGATGGACAGTGTGTAGTCTAGCAAACGTTACGGCATTTTCGAGATTGTCAAGAAAGGTAGTTCAAATAAACGGTGTATTTGTAAAATATGTCTGTTTCGCTCTGAAGAACTTCGCCATATTTTCCGAAATATTCGATGATTTTCTGTTGATTTTTAACAATAGGATTTATCGTTTTATCATAGTCATCTGTTAATTTTTTGAAGAGCGTAATCTGAGTTTGACCTCAGTCACAATTTTGTGCTGATTCTTTTCCAGGGTTACAATGGTCTTATCGTAGCGTTCACCGTCTTTGGCGTCGAGAGTACCGGCGAACCACTTGTTATAAACGCCTAGTCCGGCCCTGTCGGATCTCCTAGGCGTTTATAGTCGCCCTCGCTTCTCAAAAAATGTAGTATGTGTGTAACGCTTTTGTCTGGTCACGAGTAGGGGGCGCAGTTTTCGATATTTTAAGTCCAAATTTCGCCTGGGGTCGCAAAAATTAAAGTGCCACATCGCTATTGAAGCGCGCCAGAAGCGGAAAAGCCGTTCCGCCGTTTGAGCCATTTTCCGATTTCGTAGGCGTCGCGTCGGGGAGTGACTCAAATTTGGCGCGCCGCGCCGAACAAGTAAAAGTAAAAGTCCCTATACTAAAATCGAGCAATTCTGGCGTAAACAAGAGCACATGCGTTGATATATTCGCCCGTGCCGCACTGAGGCACGACTTTTATTTAATTTTAATTTTACAATTTTTTACATAAAAATATTTCGGAAAAAAATTATTGGCTTAATTAAAATGGTTCAAAACATAGATAAAATTATTTGTGGCAGTGTCTAAATAGCTGAAAAAGACAAGATAAAACCGCGTAAATATACTTTTGCGATCGAGTAGCTCTTAGATCTTCTAGACAAACCCATAAGGCGCTCTAGGTAGGTTTCTCGTAAAAATATTTTTTTGTGTTTAAATAGTATATAAACTATTCATTTTCATTAATTACTGCTACTTGTTCGATATCTTTATGTTTATTCTTTAAATAAGATAAGTTATTAAACTTTTCTTTAAATATTGCTGCAATTCCAGCATTCATCTTAAAATCTGATGACACACAATGTGCCAATGAATATCTTTCTGGCATCATAAATAAATCATTATTGACGTCAATAATATTAGAAAAATTATCATTATTTCTATAACAATAGCTACTAGCATTTATATTATCAACATAATATCATCATTAAAAACTTCATTGTTTTCCATAACTACTTAACTATTATCATAACATCATTATCTTAGGCGTATCATTGCTATTTAAAACTGTCGTAAGGAATTCTCCGTCATTTATATGAACAAGTCAATTATATGAACAAGTCTTAGTGCGCTTGGTAATAAGACGTTATCTACTTTCTTAGCTGAAATAATAGCATCAATATTATGAAAATTGTTTGTTCTGAGTTTGCAAATTTTTTCAACGCGAGGCTCAATTTAAATTACGTTCACTTCACTTTCTTTAATGACTACGCTATTATTGTTACTTTGCGCTTGCATCTGCGTTTGCGTTAAGACTTCATCAGTAGTACAGTATAAAGGAATTATATCACAATTAGTAAAAAATTTCTCGATAAAATCTGTACCGTAAATACTATCAAATTCAATTGGCAAATCAAAAATGTAAACTTTAAAACGTGCATTATTAGGACCTATAGCAACTAAACAAGATTCAGTTGCTGTATAAATTTCATCTGTGATGCCTTTGATTTTTATTTCTTCTTGCATAATATAATTTTTAGCTACCTACATGGGGTTTTATTATTATTATTTCTATAAATTTTTTGGATTAAAATTTTGCCTAAAATTAGTTGGTCTAAAATTTTGTCTTTGGTGATTGTTATAACCATTATTATTAGGAATAAAATTATTATTTCTTTGAAAATTATTTTGCGGAAATCTGTTGAGAATTTTTCTTAGCTCTTTTTCAACATTCTTGTATTGTATGCCCTTGTTTTTACAATAATTACAAAATTTTGTTTTTTTTTAGTTTGAACAGTGCTTGGCCTAGAATATCGTTGATTTTTCTAAATGAGATAATTGAAGTTCTCCTTTTATTTTATTAATTGCTTCTAAATCAGTATTAGGGTTACCGGCCCTAATAATTTGACCTATCTTTGGAAACCAGTCAAAAAAGCATTTAATGTCATGTCTTCTATCAGATTAAATTGTGCTTGTTTTTGTGCAAATGTTAAATTTTGTCTTGTGATTGCTGGTTGCATCCTAGAATTTATGTTAATAACTAGATTGCAAATTGTTAGAGCATTTTCATTTGTCATCTGCCTTACTCTTTATAAGTCCTGAATCAGAGCGTTTAAATCTCGCGGGTCCCCAAAATGAGGTTGCAAAAGATTATTAATGTCATCCCATGAATTTCAATCTCTGCTATTTATTAGCTGAGCTGCTTTGCCTCTTAATTAATTTTTAATTCTTAAAACAATTTCTGGTCCCGTTCCCAAATCGAATGAGCCGTTTTACACGCATTAACAAAAGTATTTAATGGTATTGGATCTCCGTATATTCAGGAATTAGAGAAAATATATCTTTTAAATTCTATATTGATTCTTGTTGGTCACTAGTTCCTACCTGTAGGTTATCTTCGTTTCTGTTAGGCATTTTAAAATATTAAGTCAACTCAAAATAGAACTGTAAAATAGTAAGATTATTCAATTCTTGAAATATCCCAAATAAAATGCAGAAACAAATTAACAATAGACAATGCAAACAAACAAATTACAAAAAAAGTTGAGTGAAGTCCAGTCATTTCTTCAAGTCAGGAAGTCTGCTCCGGTAAAGTGGTTAGACTGCTGCTCTGAAGTTCTTACAATTGATATTCTCTCCAAGAAGATACTGGCTCAGCTGCAGGCTCTGTCCTCTGTTGCTTCTCGAAGGGTAGATTGGGATTCGTCGGGTCGCTTCAATAACCCCTCTTCTGACAAATCCCACCGCTGCTACCAAATTTTGTTACGGGGTTGCGATTAAATAAGATTTTAAAAAAACTATACTTTATTTGAGACACGATTTACACTTAAACACTTAATAACTTAGAAACTGGAACCACCATAACAATAACAGATCAGAACTAGCAATATTACTTGTTACAATTATATTGTTTTACTAGTTCATTTTTTGAAATTGTGGCGGAGGCGCTGGTTTGCCTACGGGGGGCCGAAATTTCCTTGCTTTTATTCGTCTGCTATGGGGAAAATAACTAACAATTAAAGCCACATTTTACTAAATTTATCTATTGTTACTGTTACTTCAAAAGTATAGCATAACAGTTAAAGAATACTAGATTTTTAAATAACAATACCTGAAGATGCTATAAATGTGGTACAAAATCAATTCCGAGCTAATTTATCCGTTTCGTTATGGAGTTTTGCTTGGCCTCTGTTTCTTATGTAACTGGTGTATTGGGTTGACCCCTTTGTGCATTCAGCCGTCTCTAAGGAAAAATATGATCACTGTTATTTATTGGAAATAGTGTAAAAATCGATTGCAGGGTTGTTGGCTCTCGGTGATTACGGAGTGTCCTTTGGGTGTTCGGAGGGAGTACTGCTGGTTTTGGAATCGTTTTACCTGAAATAATACCGAGATTATGGCCCGAATTCGTACGGAGCGGTATGTTTACACAGTTTAGTTTCGGGCTAGTCTTGAAATGCTCAACTATCGGGGAAATGGGTTGGTTATATCGAGTTTGCTTACCAGTTCTGATGGAGGATCCTTCGTTTAAACGAGTCTGCGGCAGCTGGCATGATTTTCTTGGCGACGGGTACGCGTTGGTGCCGATCGTGTGTATTGTTTTGGTTGACGGCCATTGGCGACTGTCGAAATCCCGTCGTTCGGCGGTACCGTTCCGGCGGCAGCGGCCTGCTGTGCGCGGTGGTTCCGGCCCGCCCTCTGCGCATGACGTCGGCGGAAGTTCTGTCAAATGTTAGGGCTGTTTGGTGTTCGTGTGGCCGCTACTCGATATTCCCCGCAATGATGACTTCGGAAATTGTGGCTGGGAAGGTCTGGGAGAGTCCCTTTGGTTCCTTTAAGTTATAATAATTTTAGTTTGGTCTCCCGTTGGTTCTCTATGAACTTTTGCCGCTCTCAATTTGAACCCATTTCCGGTGCCGTGACGTGGCTCTCCGGTCCACTCTGATTTCGCCATTCCAAGTCCGGTACTTCTCGAGGTGAGAGCAATTTTTTTGAGGCCAATGGTTATGGCACTACGGTGTAGGATATTGCTGAAGTAATTATTGCAAAATAGTCACAAATTGATGTGTTTCTCGTGTATGGGCGCGTGACTCATCTTCGGTTGTACTGGTAAGTTGTCCACCATTTTGGCTCTGGGCCGGCGATTCACGTTGCACTCCTTTTGTTTTACAGGTCTTGATGAAGATAGTCCTATACACGATTCTCGTGAATAATCGGATGCTATAAAGCCACCCACCAACTAACTAAGCATTAATTTTACAAGTTATTCGTGCAAGTATTACGTAACTACGTTTTCAGGGCTTTTATTTTCTTCTCCTCAATTCTTGCTGCGAGGTTTCACCTGCTGTCTACGATTGGGTCTGCTGGGCGGCAAACTTCAGTGGTTTGGGACCTCCTTTGGGACATACCGGGGAATTGGATGCTGGGTGATTGTTGACGCGTCCAGGACTGCACCGGAGGCTCCACTGAAGGCGGCGGAGCTGCCAAACACCGTTATAACGGGGCGAGCCAGATAAGTCTAGCACCTAAGCCATTCACGAACTCGTATGGGTTTTTCCAAAGAACTAAGTTAGTAAGCTCCATTTATAGCTACCCCTGTGGCTGCACTCAGCTTTTCAGTAGTATTAATAATTTTTTTAATGTGTTATATTAATTTGTCAAGGCCTAAGTACCACGACACTCAGAAAATATTCAACAATTTTTTTATGAAGCACTCGTATTGGCCTCTAAACTTTTAGTTGTTTTTATAAAGCAATATTTTAACAGTTGTAAACCGTACTCACGTGAGAACTGGTCGCTTGATTAAGTTCTATCCCTACTTTGTTTACCAATATTTTCGAAAGCTGTGATATCAAAAATAAACCCCACTGTGATATTAGAGGTTAAAAGTATATTTAATTGGTTTATTTATTCAATATATTTCTTACAATTTCCCTTTCAATCATTTAAAATCTCCCGGTGTTGCGCAGCTGTCACTTATATAAGAACCACCCCATTACGCCGACAGAGCTAGCTAGTGGGCCGTCTGCACTTTAAATTTTGCATTTGTGGCCTCAGACGGCGCACTCGAAAATAAATTTGTGCGGGTTGCATCATACAGGGTGGTCGCCTAGGGCCCTGAATAAAATAATCATAATTTAATTGTAAGGCCGTTTTGAACCCGTAACATACTGTCTTGAGTCTGATGAAGTCTGCCTGGATTTTGGAGCTTGCGGTATTTATAAGAAAAGAAAATGCTTAGGCAAGATTCTAGAACTTTTCCAGAGAAAAACATATATCAGTGATATTTGATGAAAGGACTATTGTTGCCAGAAACTTGAATACAGGAAATAGTAACAGTTTGAAAGAAGGTAAACAAGTACAGACCTCGAAGCGCCACCAACTTGAGGACTGCCCAGTTGGGGCCGTGCTGAAACCACGGCAGGCTTACAAGCACCTATACACAATACTCCATTTATTAAAGCCTGTTTTACAAGTAACAATTTTCGTAAAACAAATCCCCCCATAAATCTTACCATTTGTGGGCACAACTAATTGCTACTTTATCATAATTTAAAACAATGCCACGGTTTATTGGATAAGGGAACATACTACATTGGAAATCTTGGAAATTTCTTGCAAGGTATCGGTATCTTGCACATTTTTCACATTTTTAAAATTTTCTAGTATGCATGACAGCTATAAATAAAAAAAATTAAATGTTAAGAGAGCACACAACAAACCATGTCTTTTTCCAAATTCTGATAAACTAGGTTTAAAGCAATCAGTTTTTCCCAATTTTCGGGATTTTGAAAAATATCTCGGAAATTAGGCCATGGGTCTCAAGTGTGTTTTTACGCAAAGTTAGCTCATCAAAAAAGCAATTTTTTTTTCAAATAAAGTTTTCAGAGAAATGCATATTTGTCAAAATTTTAACGAGTGGCCCTTCTTAAATAGACACCCTGTATTTTTGTCCTTAACTTTTCGAGAACACCCTGTATATAAATTCTGACGCTAGATTCGGATTCTCCAGAGGAAACTGCATCATCCTGGATTTAAGCTGGTCTTTTCATTTCAAAAACAAAGGATATAATCGGACTTTATTTGAGACACCTAATATACCCTGAAAAAGTTTCTCTTTTTGCTATGCGAAAAACACAATTCTATTATACTTAGAAAAATAGTTATTTGTTTAACTAGTGCAGAAAGTGCATATTTGTTGCACAAGGCATGAAGTTTTCAGCTCGAGACGCAGTCCAGGTAACTGATGGACAAACTTCATTTCCAGTAATTTTTTGAAGTTTGTTTTCTACATTGCCTATGAAGGTCTCAGGTTCTTCACTTAAAACTCTTTTTCGAATTGTTGTGAAGTTTCCAGTACTGGTACTTGGTTCACCTTCCAGAATTTGAGCAGCTACCTATTTCAGTTTTTTTAGAAATTGAAATTTTACCAAAAGTATTTTTTCTACAAGCGTGCGGAAAAGTACACTTTTCCGCACGCATTTTAGTTTAGAAAGTGTCGCTTTTCCGCACTACTTTTCCGCACTAGTGCGGCCCTGGACTATGCATTTCCCCCTTTTTTCAAAGCAGTTACAACAGGTGATCAATATTTTAATACTTACTGGATTAATTAAACTATATGTTTGTCATATTTTGAAATTTTTTTTTATACTTTAGGTAAAATGTATCCCAATATTGATAATAATAATAATTATTGTTGTTATTTACCTATAGTATTTATAAAAAAGAATTTCAAAATATGACAAACATGGAGTTTACTTAATCCAGTAAGTATTAAAATAATTATCACCTGTTATAACTGGAATAGCTTTGAAAAAAAAGAGAAAATGCATAGTACAGGACAGTATTAATTTTTTTCTTAGTAAATGTACATTTTAGCGGCCAAAACGAAAAAAAAATGTATGTGTCATAAATTGTTGTACTCAGGAAAACGATTCTTGAGATATGCAATAAAAAAATCCAGATTTTTATTTAAAAAATGGTGATGATCTATCTATCTGAAAAAGGAAACGTCGCCCCAAAAATCTAAAATTACCATGACTTGTTCCAGAAAAAGGTGCAATGAAAAAGTATAATTTATTTTTCAATATTATCGCAAATGGCACCAGAAAAAAATAAATAAGTCTTTTTCTTTGCATAATATTTCAGCATTCTTAAAATCAAAATTGTGGGAGTTATCAACTGCATGTTTACAGAGGGCAGTAGCATTTTCATTTTTATTTTTTATATCGTATTGATGTTTGTATATTCTTTTCTTTAAGTATTGTCTAGTCTGGCCAATATAAGAAGATGGACAATTTAAACATTTAATCTTATAGATTATATTTGTTTGAAATTCATTGGTGATTTTTGGTTTGAGGTTAGAGAAGAATTTTTTTGTATTATTTTGGTTTTTGTGGGCAATTTGAACATTGTGATCTTTAAAAATTTTCGTAATAGGTTCGGAGACGCCTCTGACATAAGGCATGGAGATACATTTTTTTAGTGAACTAGAGGGACCCGAAGTATCTGTCTGATTGTAGATTGTAGAATAATTACCCTGAATCTTTTTTCAAGCCCATTATAAGAAAACGAATTCATAAGATCTACAATCAGACAGATACTTCGGGTCCCTCTAGTTCACTAAAAAAATTTATCTCAAACGAAATATCTTTGAAATGATACACATTAAAAAACAACAAAATACTATAAATTTTAGAACTGACACTGATGGCCTCTCACACATTTATCATAATTTAATTACATAAATTTCTTCTTGACTATTATAAAATAGTTGATAGGGGGTTTTGCTTGTTTTTGGTATTTTAATATTTGGGTTCTTGCATTTTACATACTAGTTGCCTCTTTTATGTATATATACCTTTTTGCTTACATTGTATAAAATATTTTTACCATATTCTGAAATTACGTTTCTCCTACTATACTTAAAAAAAATACTCAACCAGCCGTTTTTTGTATGAAATGTGGAACTGCCTGCCGCATTTCCAAATATATGTTACGGGCGACGTGAAGACGAAGACTTTTTTAAAAAACTTTTATTCGAGTAACGCGAGTTACAGAGTTTCGGCTTAGACTACAGACAAGACTAGAATTCCCACTCTTACTTTACTAGGTCCTATTTATACAGATCTGTTATGGTGTTGTGGTTCTCATGGGAAAAGAATATAAAGACAAAGGGAAGATCAAATTCTGCAATTCTTGCAGTAAGCAAGTTTTAACAATACTCAAAAGGAATATGATATGTTCTAGTAATCATTCTAGAACAATATACAATGGAAAATGATATCTGTGTAGTAAGCATCTTGAACAATAGAGAATGAGAACATAATATCCAACAGTAAACAGAATCAAGGGTAAAAACAAGGTTATGATCAAGGTGATGCTTGAGGTCGGATATAACACCTTCCCCCTTATATTAAAATTTGTGTTAACAAATTTTGACATTAAATTAGGCATATGTTTTAGTATTAGAATTTAGTTCAATTTCTTCTTCTTCGCGAGGTTCGTCCAATCTATACGAAGGTCTTCTTTTGACAGTAACAAATTTTCTTAAATTTTGAAAAACGCGATTTCGTGTTCTAGGAGGTTGTGGAGGATCGTCTCCGTTATTAGTAGTAATAATGCCTATTTTAATGTTCCTAGACTTTTTACATTTAAAATAAAAGTACACAATAATTAAAAGTATGATTAAAGCAATGGATAGATATGTCAATATTGGCGTATACTTATTTACAGTTGGTTCGTTAATAATATTATCAAGATCCTTTGCATATTCGTCTAATTTATGCTTTGCGACATTTAAATCGTCATAATTAAATTTATTTAGTTGTAAAGGTTTTAAGTCAGGATATTTTAGTTTATTTGGAGTTTCTTTGCAACATTCAAATGGTATATTAATTGGGTGAAATTTATAGGTTTGATTAGATTTATTTAAATTTTTCGTTTGAATTTTAGTACTTCCAATATAAGCAATGCATTCAGATTTTAACGTTAAAATTGAAGTTTTGTCTAGCATTATAGTCAAAGGATTTTGATTTTTGCACTTAATAGTTATAGGAAATATTTCACTTAAAATTATTAACCATTGATTCTCTTGAATCAATTGTACATTGTAACTTTCAATTGAAATTGTGACTATGTCACAAGTATTAGGTAAATGGGTTTTTACCTCTAATAATTGAGCTTCACATCTTGAATGTGAGTCAATAGGAGTAGGATATAAATCTTTGCACATTATTAAATCAAATGCTAGTTCTTTACAATTTTTTATATCATAGAGAATTACATAGAGAGTTGGGTCATCGCTTTTTGCTACAAATTTAGTATCAGTGGATACCATGTGATAAAATCCAGTTTTATTGTCGAAAATTGGAATAGGATAAATTCTATAAAGAGTATACCATTGAGGTTCTACTAAAGGAATGTCTAATATAAAAACAAGTCTATTTTCTGTTTGAAAAACCTTTAGTTCTATAAAATCAAGATAAGTTGCAACATTTAGAAGTTGAGGAGTTAAGGGCAAATTATTTTTGTTTAAAGTTTGAGCGATTATTTGCAAATGATGAACTAGGTCTTCAGGAGTTATAACTGACGTGTGAATGATATGTAGTTTTGCAAAAGTAATAGAGTTTAGAATGTCATTTAAATTGCTTTCGATAAAGGTATAGGATTCTAGGAGTCTTTCGGCCATCTCTAAAACTTGTAATTTTGCAGTGTAATAATTAAAATTATCAGAAATGTTATAAATGTAATTTTCGATTTGTTTTATGTCATTATTAAAAGTAATTTCATCAATTTGTAATTTGTTGATAGAGTCGTTAAAGTTTTTGATAACTGAAGTAGTTACTAAAATTTGTTTTTTCATTAATTTTTCTAATTCGTGTTCGTCTCTGTTAATTTTGTCGATACAATCGTTATAATACTGTCCGTCTGAAGCGTCTAAATTTCCGGTAATAAATTTCCAAACTGACCCTAAACCATTAATTAAACCTCTTTTATATCTTCTTACATCAATAGCTAATTCTTCAAATTTGAGCGCAATGTTTTCGGAAAGTTGATTTAGTAAAGTGAGATGTGACTTAACTTCGCTTAGAAAGGCGGCCATTCGTACGTCTTTTGGTTGAATTATAAATTGCATATTTTCTAAAATTTTATTATTATTTTCGAATGTTGTTTTTAGAGATGAAATGTCTTTATATACCAATAAACTCCACTTGTCATTAGAAATTTTGAGTCCGGATTGCTCTTGATAGAACACGCCTATGGTGTTATTAATTGGTCGCAGTGTATATTGTGCCATAGCGGTAGCGAACAAAGAAAATCTGTAACGAAGTTTCAGAATTAGGAACTTGGTTCGATATAACAAATTATTTTAATATCAGTATTTTTGAAAATATATTTGATCATAGGGAGAACTGTGTCCCAATCTAATTTGTCTAATCCACAAGCTAACTGACAAATTGTTCGTAATTCCTTTAAGCAATTAAATAAATTAGCATAAGTTGGTTTATAATAGAAAAATTCTTTAGTTATTAAATAATAAATATTTCTTGTCGGAAGTTGAAGTACTGCTATTTCACCAATTGACTTATTTTGATTTTTTAGTTCATCTACGTGTCCAAATTTATTCTTAAATTCTTTTGCAATTCCTGCATTCATTTCTAAATCTTTAGATACACAGTGAGCTAATGAAATATTTTCAGGGGCATCAAATAAGTTGCCCAGTTCAATGGAAACGTTATTATTTTCAATAGGGATTTTTCGATCTAGAGTATAAAAGAATTCTTTAACCGTTAGTTCTTCTTCCTGTAATTCGTGACATTTCTTTAGCATATCAAAATTCATTTTTGTGGTTTGGTTAGTAATTGGGTTATGTAGCAAAGCTGAATTCGTATAAATTTCTTTAATTTTATAGGGTCCATTAAATTTGTTAGCTAGTTTATTTTTTATTTGGGACTCCTTGACATAAACCTTTTCTCCTACGCGAAATTGTCGCTGCTCCGAAACGTGTGTATCAAATCGCTGTTTCGCCTTTTGTTTGCGCATATCCGTACGCTTTCTTGCCACTTCATAATAATGCTTTATTTTATTGTTTAAATCGCGAACGTACTTAGAGATTAATTCTTGCTGATTATACAAAACTTCTGGAGGTCGAGACGAGGTGTGACCGAATAGCAATTCGTAAGGAGTAAAGCCGTGTGTTTTATTTATAGAATTGTTATATGCTATACAAGCGTAAGGGAGCATTTGAAATGGGTGTTCGTTAGGATTTTCTGTACTACATGCGCGTATCATTTCAGTTAAGGTGGCATGAAATCTTTCTAAGGAGCCATTTGATTGCGGATGACTAACACTAGAGAAAGTTAATTTTATATTGTATAATTTACAAAGATCTTTCATTAATTGATTATTAAATTCTTTACCTACATCGCAATGGATTCTTAAGGGAGTTCCAAAATGTTGAAAATAGAGTAACAGAGCGTCTACTACAGATCTCGCTGTTTTATTAGGAAGTGCATAAGCTTGGGTAAATTTTGTTAGTTCGTCTCTTATGGTAAGGATATTATTTTTTACTGGGATTTCTAGGATATCGATATTTATTCTTTCGAAAGGAGTTTTAGGAGTTTCGGTAATAACTAAGGGACTGTCCAAGTTTTGTCTACAAATTTTTGTCTTTTGGCAGATTTCAAACTGCCGAATAAATGTTTCGACGTCTTTAGTTAGTCCTGTCCAGTTATATTTTTGTTTAATACGTCTAATTGTTTCGTTTATTCCTCGATGTAAGTTTGTCTTGCCTGAATGAAATTGATCTATTATTATAGGTATTTGGTCTTCGTCTGGTATAGTCACAATGTTCTGACAAATTGTTAGTTGGAAATTTTTATCTGAGAACAAAAAATTAAACATTTCTAAAATTGGAAAATCTGGATTGTTTTCAATGTAATAAGTTTTATTTTCTTCGAATATATCTTTACTGTAATAAAGAGATATGAAGAGTACTTGTATTGCGGTTTCAAAATTAAAAGGAACAGGAATTATATAATATTTTCTTTTAGCTACGGTTTGACTGGAAAGAACATTTGCTTTATTATAGTTAAAATCAGGATTTAGCTCAAGTAAATCATCAATAACTTTTTCGTGAAGGTCTGTTAATTTGTCTTGTTGAAAAATTAGTACAATGTCCTTGTGTGTTTTGTCTAAAAGTTGATTATTTGTATATTGGATTTTAGAATAGTCGATCATTGAAGTCGTCTTGTATAGATCAAAAAATCTGTCAAATTCATTACAGATTATAGCAATTTCGTCAGTCTCATTATTGTCAATAGGCGGGTCAATGTCTTGAGGATTATCATGGGAAGTAGATGGTTCGTCTAGGGAAGTATGAAAGGAAACAGCTTCTTTTATATGATTGATTTTGATTCGAGATAAAGCGTCAGCATTTCGATTAATTTTTCCAGGTTTATAAATTATTTGATAATTATATTCTTCTAATTTAAGTCGCCAACGTGCTAAACGACTACCGGGATCTTTTATTGAGAAAAGCCAGGTTAAAGGTCTATGATCTGTAACCAATAAGAATTTTCGTCCGAAAAGATAAGGTCTATAGTTTTTTTACGGCAGCAATTATTGCCAATAGTTCTTTCTCTATAACGCTATATTTCATTTCTGCTGGACTTAAGGTTCTTGAAAAGTATACTATGGGAAGATCATTTCCAACAGGTCCTTGCGAAAGTACCGCGCCTACAGCAAAAGCGCTTGCATCTGTAGTTAAAACAAATTCCTTTTCAAAATTAGGATATATTAGAATTGGTGAAGTTATTAATGCATTTTTAAGTTGTTCGAAAGATTCACGACAATCTTTATCAAAAATAAATGGTACGTCTTTTCTTAAAAGTCGAGTTAAAGGCTTTGTCATTTTTGCGAAGTTTGGAATAAACTTCCTGTAGTAACCAGTAAGACCCAAAAATTGTTTAATTTGTTTAGTATTGGCAGGTTGAGGAAAATCGATAACAGCTTGTACTTTTTGTGGATTTGGTTTGACCCCTTCAGGTGTAATAACATGTCCTAAATAAATTACTTCTTTTCGTAAGAATTCACACTTATCTGGCTGTATTTTTAGATTTGAATTTCTTAATCTTTGAAAAACTTCAGTAATACGAGAGATATGTTCATTAATTGTGGAAGAATAAATAATAATGTCGTCCATGTAAACTAAGCACTTTTCGTTTTGTATCCCCATTAGTATATTATCCATAACCCTCTGAAAGGTTGAGGGCGCATTACGAAGGCCAAAGGGCATACGTAAATATTCTAAATGTCCATTTTCAACGGAAAAAGCAGTTTTCGAAATGTCTTCTGGATTCATTTCAATTTGTTGAAAACCAGAAGCCAAATCTAAAGTAGTAAAATAATGGCAATTACCCAACTGATCTAATATATCTGAAATATTAGGCAGTGGATACCTGTCATTAACTGTTAATTCATTTAATTTCCGATAATCAATTACGATTCTCCATTTTTGTTTGCCTGAAGCGTCTAATTTTTTTGGAACGACCCATACTGGGGACGACCATGGTGAAACAGAAGGTCTAATTATTCCTTGAGAAAGCATTTTATTAATTTGTGTTTTTACTTCTTCCTTGTGAACTTGTGGATATCGATAAGATTTAGTAAAAATTGGCTTAGCGTCGCCTGTATCGATAGTATGTTTTATTTCATTAGTAAAACTTAAAAAATCTCCGTCAAAGTAAAATATATCTTCAAAATTCAAACATAAATTAGTAATTAATTCCTTTTCTTCTTCGTTTAAATGTTCTAGCCTTAATGATTCTTTTATTTCTTCTACTCTGCTTTTCGTTTTATTAAAATTACAAATAATATTAGCACTAGCGTTCGTTTCTTTAATGTAAGGCTCAAATTCAAATTCTTCGATACAAATATCCTTTGTTATGGCATTAGCGTTTAATATTGTCGTATAAAAATTACCGTCTTCGTTTATTTTTACTATAGCATTTGGCACGTATACCTTTTCTACTCGTTGTGCGCATAAAATCATTTCTTTATTCGTATATTTATTCGTATGAAACTTGCATATTTTTTCGCAACGCGGTTCTATCGTAACCTGATTTATATTATAACTCGTATTTTCGCTTTCAAAATTCTTTATATTTTCCGTGTAATCGTTATTATTATTATTATTTCGTTCATAAGCGTTTATATGAAGGCTATCGTATCTTTCGTCAACATTAACTTGTCTTTTATAAACAACTCGATTATTATTATCATTATTATTCGTTAACTCGTTTAATTCATCTCCGTCTTTAAATAATTCGTGTACCTTATAGTACGTAATTAATTGTTTATTCCTAAAATCTACTATTGCACCGTACCTTTCTAGAAAGTCAGCGCCTAAAATTCCGTCGAATCCTATATCTAGATCGCAAATATAAACTTTATGGGGAGAAAGAGGACCCGTAAAAGAAACAAATACCGCTTCAGTAATAGGAATTGATTGGCCAGAAATACCTTTAATTTGAAAATTTTCTGGACATCGATTTAAAAATTGCTGAACCGTCTCTGGTTTGAAAATTGAAATACCAGCTCCTGTGTCAATTAAAATTTTGTACTTATCGGTATTATCTTTAATATAATATAGATTGCTATTGTCAACGGTATTTATGCAAACGTTTGGTCCGTATTGGTCATACCAAGATTTTTGAAGTTGGGAATAGGATTCTGGTCCGAGGCTGTTAATTGAAAATTTTCGCTTTGGCCCAGATAATGTTGTTGGGGAGTTCTATTTTGGTTAATTGGATTTGAATTTGGGAATCTAGGAGTAAAATTTTGATTAGAAGGCTGGAAACCTGAATTATTATTAAAAGTTCTTGGGAAATTGTTTCTAGGAATATTATTAGAAAAATTTCTAGGAGGTTGATTTCTTGGTTGGAAGTTTTGAGGGTGATTCCTAGGTTGGAAAGAAGGAGTTTGAAAATTATTTTGCTGAGGAAAAGATGGTCTTTGATGGAACCTATTTTGGGAGAAATTATTTCTTTGGGAGTTGTTTTGGAAATTGTTATAGTAGCTAGAAGGATTTGGACCATTTCTGTAATAATTATTTTGATTTTTAGTTCGACATTCATTGATAGTATGTCCATTTCTTTTGCAATAATTACAAAATTTTGGAAAATTATTACTGGTTCTTTTGATATTATTATTGAAGACTGGTACACGATTTTGCCTCTGAAATTTTTGATTTTCAAAATAAGAAAGTTGCAATTCTCTCTTAATTAAAGCTATAGCATCCATCATGTTGGGTGGATTGCTAGCACGAATTAGTTGCCCTATTCTTGGTTCTAAACCTGTCAAAACTGTATTTAGGCACATGCTATCGATTAATGTAGCTTGCGATTCTTTTTGTTCCCTAGTGAGAAGGCTTTGTTTTCCTATTGCGGCATACATTTTCGAGCAGTGAGTTTGAACTCTGCCTACAAAAGTCAAAGCATTTTCATTTTGGGATTGACACATTCTTTGTAAATCTTGAATTAATGATGTTAGATCGCGAGGATCTCCGAAATGAACGTTAAGTAATTGTTTGATTTCCCTCCAGGTACTCAAGTCCCTTGAATTAATGAGTTGGGCTGCACGTCCCTTTAATTGATTTTTAATTTTTATAACAAGTAAAATGGCTTGGTCGCCAACAGTCATTTGCATGGCCCTATCACATGCAATGATAAAAGTATTTAAATTGATTTGATCCCCATCGTATTCAGGGATGATAGAAAATATTTCGCTTAATTTAAATGGTACTTCGTCGTTATTTGAAGCGTTTGCTTCATTGTTTACATTAGAGTTTATGGCTTCGTTATTAGGCATGTTGAAATGAAAAGTTAATATCGTTATAACGTAGAAAGTTCAATAATAGCAACGTAGAACGTTCAAAAAAAATCACAAATAAAATTCACTTCAAGTTTTTCACTTACAATAGAAGTAACTTCATGCTCGCTGGATGTCGTTGATGCTGCTGTTGTTGCTGGATGCTGGCCTCAGGAGACTGTCCTTCTTAGTGCCTCCGGATCTTCCTGTCGAAGACCCTTTTCAGCTGGCTCCAATCGTAGTGGTGTGGTGACCCCCGAGGAGACTGTCCTTCTAAGTGCCTCCGGATCTCCCTCGTTGAAGACCCTTTTATCGAGGATCCCACTTCTGACACCAAATTGTTACGGGCGACGTGAAGACGAAGACTTTTTTAAAAAACTTTTATTCGAGTAACGCGAGTTACAGAGTTTCGGCTTAGACTACAGACAAGACTAGAATTCCCACTCTTACTTTACTAGGTCCTATTTATACAGATCTGTTATGCTGAGGTGTTGTGGTTCTCATGGGAAAAGAATATAAAGACAAAGGGAAGATCAAATTCTGCAATTCTTGCAGTAAGCAAGTTTTAACAATACTCAAAAGGAATATGATATGTTCTAGTAATCATTCTAGAACAATATACAATGGAAAATGATATCTGTGTAGTAAGCATCTTGAACAATAGAGAATGAGAACATAATATCCAACAGTAAACAGAATCAAGGGTAAAAACAAGGTTATGATCAAGGTGATGCTTGAGGTCGGATATAACATATATCTTCGACAAAATAACAAAAAATTTTTTAAAAATTTTATAAACTTAGATCTGACAAAGATGTAATTTAATTCGTAAAAAATCTACATTGCAACTTTTCCAACTGTTTGACAGATGTAAATTGAGGATCTGTAAGTATCATAACAGGGAAAACTTTATATATGTTTTGTAATTTTTATATAAATACGGTTAACAAATTTTAACAAATTTATAAAAAAAAAAAAAAATTATATGGATCTGTACTTAATATAAGAAAAGAAAATTGTATAATGGAAAAAAATTTCTAAAGGTTTCGTTTCTCTTTTAGATATTTTAAACTGTTTTTAACATGTAATATTGTAACCTGATGATGGCTAACAAAGCTGAAACGTACGTAGTTACGAAGATGTATTGATAAAAAAAATATATATATTTGGTAGAAAAACCCCAGGAAATTCGTTATTAATTTGAAAAAATCTACCAGGAAACAAATCAAAAGTTTTTCAGATAGATAGATCATCACCATTTTTTAAATAAAAACCTGGATTTTTGATTGCATATCTCAAGAATCGTTTTCCCGAGTACAACAATTTATGACACATACATTTTTTTTTTCGTTTTGGCCGCTAAAATGTACATTTACTAAGAAAAAAAATTAATACTGTCCTGTACTATGCATTTTCTCTTTTTTTTTTTCAAAGCTATTCCAGTTATAACAGGTGATAATTATTTTCATACTTACTGGATTAAATAAACTCCATGTCATATTTTGAAATTCTTTTTTATAAATACTAGGTATAGGTAAATAACAACAATAATTATTATTATTAACACTAATGGGATACATTTTACCTAAAGTATAAAAAAGAATTTCAAAATATGACAAACATATAGTTTAATTAATCCAGTAGGTATTAAAATATTGATCACCTGTTGTAACTGCTTTGAAAAAAAAGGGGGAAATGCATAGTCCAGGGCCGTATTAATTTTTTTCTTAGTAAATGTGCATTTTAGCGGCCAAAACGAGAGAAAATATGTATGTGTCATACATCTTTGTTCTCAGGACAACGATTCATTTCGAAATATGGAATAAAAAATCCAGGTCCGTATTTAAAAAAATTAAGATGATCCCTCTATCTCAAAAACGAAACGTCGCCCCGAAAATCTAAAAAATACCATGACGTAGTACAGAAAAAGTTACAATGGAAAGGTATAGTTTATTTTTCAATATTATCGCAAATAGCGCCAGAAAAATATAAAATCTAATTTTCAAAAATTCGGTTTTTCTTAAAAATTTCAGCAATTTCAGCAGAAAATATTTTAACTTTCTCAAAGAGATATTGTTAGGCGCCCAAAGGCGCAAGTTTCGTATCTGGTATGGTTTCCGAGATCCCCATGTTGAGCACCGGAAATGAATCTGGGCTTTTCTTGTATATTCTAACTTCTAACTAAGATTTCTGAGTTTCAGTTTCGCTATGTTCTGAGAGGGTGTTAGCAAACAAGCCGTAAAAGGTACACCTTCTGTGTCTTAGCCAATGCCCTCTCTCTATTATTTGAAGTCATTATTGTTACTTAAGTCTGAATTTTAAAACGTACTGTACTTATACGTAATATTTGAATATTAATAATTAATCTGTGGATTTCATAAATAATTTGTAACTGGTAAACTGTTGAATAAATTGTTTATGTTTATCATAACAACAAAATACCCAATTGTACTTCACGCCAAACATCATTTTACAAAATTGATATTCCAGTACGAACATAAATTAAGTACTGATGCACGGAGGCCCTCAACTCCTCTTAGCACATATTAGAAAAAGGTTTTGGCCTGTTGGAGGTCGTAATCTGGCCCGTGTTACTGTAAAATTTTTTTAAAACGTTTTCATTTTAAGCCTCAATACAGGCCATAATGGGAATTTTACCTCCTGAACGCATAACTCGTTCTAACCGGTTTAAAATTACCGGAGTCGACTACGCAGGGTCTTTTGTGCTAAGGGATCCGAAGGATCGTGGAGCTAAAGTTCAAAAATGTCTCATTGAAGGGTCTTTACTGGCTGCACCAAATGAAAACGTGGCACACATAAAGCTGAATCGACTGTCCAGATTTTAGCTAGTTCAACGCCCAAGTTCAACATTTCTGGCATAGGTGGAAAAAGGAATATGTCCCGGAACTACAACAACGTTCTCGTTGGAAGAAAGAACGAGACCAACTCAAAGAAGGACTTTTGGTCTTGGTCAAAGACAACAGCACAATACCAACGGAGCGGAAACTTGGTCGTGTCGTGCACCTACACAAGGGCTCCGACGGAGTTGCACGTGTGGCCACATCAAGACGCATGGCGGAATCGTGAATAGTGCTTTCCAAAATACCTGTCGTCTTCCACTGCTGGATTGAAAGCCCACGTCTTTCAAGGCAGGGGCATGTCAAAGCCTCGACCCCCTGAAACTTGCGCCGATTGTTAACCCGCCAACTTCGCAAACCCGCTTCGGCCAGAATCAGCTGGTGCCGTCATCGTTCGCGCCGTGAAACGAGCGCGTCGCCCGATCACGGGTTTTCCAGGTGCTCCCGCGCCGGCGGCGGCGGGCGCCGGGCAGTGTGAGCCGAGCATCGACGTGAGCGACACCGCGTCGCAGCGCGACATAACCGTGCCCAGAGCGAACCGGCTCAACAAAAACTTTAAACTCTCGTGTTCAGTTACTATACCTATTAGTTGTAATACATACTCCTTCTCTGTCGAATTAAAATGTACCGTAAGAAATTATATGGTGTTTTACAGTCCACCTATTCCAACACAAAACAATGAGTCTACAACAAAAGGTATTTTTTAACAAGCCTAAAGCGGCCCTCACACGATCAGTAATACTGACAGTATATCGATATACTGCCAATATTACTTACTGATTGTGTGAGAGCAAATATTTGTGTACAGGGTGGGCCAAATTGGACACTTTTAAAGGGAAACTCCTATTTTTGACGGAGATAGACGAAAACTGATATCGGTGTCTGAGGCTCATTTTTTATGATAGACTTAATGGCAAAAACCGCAAATCGATATCTGTCATCGTTCTTGAGTTACAGGGAGTTTTTCGAAAATGTACTTTTTCGAAAAGTGGCCGTAACTTTTTTCGGGTTGAAAATTTTGTGTTTCTGTTAAAACATTCTTAAAGCACTTTTTACATAGAATCCAATGCTTCTACTACATTTTTTTTTCTAGTCAATGGTTTAAAAGTAACGGATAAAAAATATTATTTTTTAAATAGAACACCCTGTATATTTTTGCATTTTTTAATAGAGCAAAAAATTACCATACCAAAAATATATAATACTTAATGATTTACTTAAGTAGTTATCAATTACTAATAGCTTTTATGATTTCATGTGTATATAATTGGAAGCACGCCCTTTCAACAAGTAGGCTTTGGACGGTGAGACAATGAAACAACCGTGAAAAAATGTTTACTGTTTTCCTGTGAAATTTGAAAGTTATGAAAAATGGGATATGATAGTCTGTTTTATACAATCCGGGGAAAATGCCTATCTCTGTTTAACTCGTACCTACCTTTTCGGCCTACTATTAATCAAATCTATTAACTATTACTCTAACACTATTAATCAAATTGTGTGGCAATCTTGCAAAAATATGCTTGGAAGGATGTCTTCTCTCTGGATACCGCTCGTAGTATAAACTGCTCGTTTCATCTGATTTTTCCCTGGATTGTATAAAACAGACTATATCCCATTTTTCATAACTTTCAAATTTCATTGTAGGTACCTATGTTATAAAGTTTATAAATTGTAACTCAAGAATGGTGACAGATATCGATTTGCGGTTTTCGCCATTAAGTTTATCATAAAAAATGAGCCTCAGACACCGATATCAGTTTTCGTCTATCTCCGTCAAAATGAGGAGTTTCCCTTTAAAAGTGTCTAATTTGGCCCACCCTGTACTGTCAGTATACTGATGATACTTTCGTCATCTTGAAAGTATTTGGACGAAGCCAAAATACTGATGAAAATACTGATCGTCTCATCGTCTGGGCGCAAGACCATCAGTAATTCATGAGTAGTCATGGAAGCAACATTGCCGGTGTCTTCACCTGAACCTGAAGTGGAACAAGACGAAGAATAGACCAGAAATACAATATTGAAAAAATTTATCCAAGCTAATAAATCAGTGCCAGAGTTATGGAATATTACTTTAAAAGAGTATTTGGATCGAGACAAAAATGGAGGAATGTGAAATTTTACTGCATATATTTTTACGCTTGAGCTATCCATTGTTTAACCCACCCTCTTTTCTGCCTTTTGCGTTTCTGATTTGTACAGTGCAATATAATAATATAATAAGAATGCATGCCCCTTTCTGTTTATTGTCCATTATTTTTTAAAACAGTGAACAAAATAAATACAAGCTACCTTCAGAAAATCTGTGCTTAAATCGCGGCAAAAACCAGAACAAAACTAAATATTGATTTAAATACTGATAGCGTTGAGTGGCGTATTTATAAAGACTTCTCACGGCTATAGCTTTATGTCCTGGAAATCAGATGGCTCTGATGGCTAACAATGTATTCTGCATTGTATTTTATCTCCGGAAAGCGCATGGTGAGCCAAAAATGTGTCAGACATGACAGCCGTGAGCAGTCTTTAATAATGTATCAGTATGTATCAGTCAACGCCGATAGTCTGATGTGAAATTCAAAATACTGATGAAGTACTGACAGTATAAACATATTGTCAGTATTAGGTACTGTTCGTGTGAGGGCCGCTTTAAGACCTGTTGGCAAAACGACTAATATTATATTTACTGACGCCATATGAAGGAATTGGAAGAGTTGAAAAGCATCATTATTATGTATGAGTTAAATAAAAAGTTTATAAATTGTAATAAATATGTAGACAAAAAATATGAAAATATCATTTGCGTCCAAAAACAATATTATTATTTTGTATGAGTTAAATACATGAAATTGCTGTGTTCAATATGTGTGAAATAAAAGAAAATTTATAAATTGTTCTTTTTTAACCTTAAAAATTGAAAAACGTGAAATTATATAGACTATAGACTCAAGTAGGATATTTGTTTGCGCAGTCTTACTACCACGCTAATTTCATATAAATGGATATAAAAATGATATCCCATGGATATATTTTTATTTCAAAGTTGGATATAGGTACATTTGAAATTCATATTTTGCATATAATATTATATTCACAAAATGTTCACATAATATTAACGAATATTCATTACGACAATGATGTAACAGACACATTTTTTTCGGTATCTAGATACAGATACTATCTGGCAGATGTATCTAGATACAGATACCGATACATTTTTTTCCAAAGTATCTGGGTACAGATAGAGATACGTTAACAAAGTATCTAGATACTTCCAGATACTTTCAGATACTATCCAGTTAATTAAGAAAATTTCAGACCTCATAATCAATACAGATACTTACCTACTTAGATATTTATGAAACAAGTCTGGACCTCGCGGGGACGCGAGTTGTGTGCGAAGTCCCGCTATACAGACAGTGCCATATACCGCTTGATGCACAGGAAAAAATTTTTTCAAACGCGTTTTTCGGGAGATCTGACGGTACGGCCAGTTGGCCGGACACCCGGTCTACATATATCAAGATACTTTCAGGTAAATTATTTCTCGTTTTCGAGTTATTAAGGATTTTCGGCGAAAAACGACCAACACAGGTGGGACGCATCTTTTTTACGTGATTGGCCGGCATTTCCCGTCACCTAAAAGCCAAAGTCCGTAAACTGTCAGAAATTGCCCCTTTTCGGAGAGCTACAGCTAAGTTATTTCGGCTCGGGGCTCTGAATTTTTAAAGCTTCCCTCAAGTCTTCAGGTGAGGTGCAGATGCTTCCGGTGCCCCCGAAAAATCAAAAAATGAGAAAAAACACGCAATTTATAAGAGGGGTTCCTCAGGATTTCCCGTCAATTTCGCTAATTCTACAGCCCTCCCGTTTCTCGAAACTTGTAAATCGAGAGTCGAGAAATTTGGTTAAATATCGGAATTTCGAGGTTTCTTTTAGTACTGGAGGAAAGTACAAGACCCAATTAAGAAATTTACCATCTTCTTCGATTTTTAGAACAGCACTTTTCGAATTTATCAAAAGACTTTTGCGAAAAAGTAGTAAATATCTTTTGAGTAGTAAATATGTTCGTGGAACGGGTTGTACCTACCTATTAAAAAAATAAAAATTATCCACAACTTCTTTCAATGACAATGATCGGGCCCATATTATCTTAGGCAACCTACTCGCTTCAAGTAAAGAAATATACTCTCTACATTTTACATAACATCTTATTCTAGAAGCTTATGAGAGTTGAAATCATGCGGCCGGCTCTTGGACTATTATGCTAGATAGAGAGTATTCGTATATTGTATATTCTACATACCTGTATATTAACATATACCTACCGCTTTTGGCCCTATTGCGCAAGGCAAGGCTCAGGGAATGAAAAGAGTTGAAATTCTCCGCCATTTTATATAATTTTCTTTCAAAAACTGCAAAGTTATATAAATGATAACACAAATAAAGTGAAAATAAAAGAGAGCCATGGATAACGCAAGGTATTGTAAATTCTATAAAGCATAGAGACGAACTAAAGCAAAAGTTATTAAAGAATTTCTCGGAAAATCATATATACCTACAACGGATATAGAAACAAGTTAAATAAAACTATAAAATTTGCAAAAATAATTACTATAAAAACAAAATACACAAAGCAAATAAAGACTATAAAGACATCTGTAAAACAATAAAAGATATTACCTCTGCAAAACAATCTCATACAAAAATTAAAGATATCACTGATATGAATGGTCGTCTGGTTGTAGATGATGCTCAAAAAGCAGATTTATTTAATGAATTTTTTGTCAGTGTGGGCACACAAATCTCTAACCATGTTGTAAAATCCGAGGACAGGTGTGTTGCTAAAAGTGTCCAACACTCTATATTTTTCAGTCCAGTCGAAGAGAATGAACTAATTAATTTTATAATGTCACTTAAAAATAACTCATCTCCTGAGATAGATGGAATTTCTGGGATATTAATAAAAAACATATACAAACAGATCATGAGACCACTTCTAGAGTTATTTAACTTGAGCCTTACTACTTTTTCTATTCCGAGTGATTTCAAAGTTTCCATTGTTACGCCCGTTTCCAAAACTCTGTAATAAATAATTTTTTCTACGACCATTTAGTACTTTGTCCTTTATATGGGTTCTTTTAAAAAAGTAATAATACTTATTACTCCTCCCGTGAGTAATGGCCATTACTCACGGGCTATGGACCAATCAAATTAAGTAAATCACATTAAAATCACAACAATCACGTATGCCTTGATTGACAGAGAAGCTTCCATAATAAATTAGTTGAAGTTGTCAAACGTCATTTTTAACTCTTTCCTGTTTAACATGAGTTCTAGTGACGAAGACACCAAAATAAGCACTCCTCCTGAAATACAAAATGCAGCGAAAGAGGCTTCACTTAAGTAATTTGTTACCCGAAAAATCGAGGAAAAAAGACGAATTTGTATATAAACAGTTCATGGAACAGAGAAGCAAAAAACACACAATAATTTTCCGAAAGTGTTCTTCTTGTATACTTCGAAGAATTGTTGAAAAAATACAAAGCATCGTCCTTATGTTTGCATTATTCAACATGTATTCAATGTGTACAATTATTACCCTAAATCATCACATATTCTCGAAAATCTAAGATAGAGTTGTAATCTTGATATGTGTGATCCATATATTATACTTTTACGTAAACAAATTTTATTCGCTGTTATGGCCGTAGAAAAAATATAGTATTTAACTCGTAAGCAATGGTTATTACTCACTTCAATAAATTACAAGACTGGCTAACGCTCGTGTTGCAAACTTTATTGTGAGTAATAACCATCATTACTTACTCGTTGAATAATATACTATTGCCAAACTGTTTGAAAAGTGCCTTAAAAAAAGAATAGCAAATTTTTTAGAAACAAATAAGTTATTCAACAATGGCCAGTTCGGGTTCAGAAACAAAATTAGCACTGAGGATGCCGTGTTTGAATTGTTATCAAGAGTCTTTCAGGATAATAAAAAATATGTATCCGTATTTTTAGATTTAAAAATATACTATACGAGCAGCTTGAGTGTGTTGGAATCCGTGGTGGGCCTTTATCTTTAATTAAAGACTATTTAAG
This sequence comes from Pseudeuparius sepicola, assembly GCA_963920635.1. Taxonomy (NCBI): domain Eukaryota; kingdom Metazoa; phylum Arthropoda; class Insecta; order Coleoptera; family Anthribidae; genus Pseudeuparius; species Pseudeuparius sepicola. The sequence continues at coordinate 50,684,750 of OY987300.1, read as the reverse complement.
AGATCGAAAGCAGAAGGTAAACTTGAATGGTGAATTGAGTGGTGAACGTTTTATAAAGGTTGGTGTGACCCAAGGTACTGTTTTGGGCCCGGTTCTATTCTTAATGTATGTGAATTCACTAGGTAGTTTACCAATAAATGGAAAAATAGTGGCATATGCAGATGACACTCCATTGCTCTTCTCATCTAATACTTGGAAGGGTACATTTTTAGAAGCAGAGCGAGGGTTGGCCTGGGTACAGGAATGGCAAAATTCTAAATTGTTATCCCTAAACGTCCATAAGACTAACTTTGTTGCTTTTTCTCCTACTATGGCTGACCAATCATTAAAAAATGAACTAAAAATCATAATGTCAACTGCAAACAAATAGGTTCTTGTAAATGTCCACTAATTAAAAAGGCAACGAAGGTAAAATATTTAGGCTTAATCATAGACCAACACTTAAAGTGGACTGAACACACAGAGTATATCTCACAGGAAAAATAAGAAAACTGTATTATAAATTTGTTCAGCTTCGAAATATATTAGACCGAAAAACAATTATGGAAGTTTATAATGCATTAGTTTAGTCTATATTTAGGCATTGTATTGGAATATGGGGAGCACTTTATGACAATTCTTTGAAGATTCTTTCTGCCTGTCACATACAATTTTAAAAATTATTTTCTCTCTTGATCGTCTTTTTCCTACTGCACAGTTGTACCGTGAATTAAATGTTTTAAACATAAAAAACTTATATATTCAAAAATGTCTTAACTTCTTGCAAAAAATTCTTAATATATGTCCACAGATTGATCACTCTTACCAGACAAGAGCAAACGCGAATGAACTACTTGCTGTTCCTCTTCACCATATCTCAGCTTCACAGAGATTCATTACCTATTACGCTCCAAAGTTTTTTAATTTGCTTCCTCAGAATATAAGACATTATATAAGAGGACACACCGAGAAAAACCGGCCAGTACAACAGTTGTACTGCCAAAAATTCAACAGCGTCAGAACACTACTTGTTATAATCTAGATATACATGTTAACTTGATGTGGAATAAAAAAGATTTCTGTTTAATAATTTCTAGATCAGTTTTACACAGTAGCTAGAAGTTTTACACTGTAGACCTAAAACAGGTGTAGTGCTTGTACAGCCTAATGTTGTTCTGAATCTGTAGTACAGAACTTGGTGTTAGATTACCTTGGTATAATAAAACAGATCAACTGTATTCTGTTTTGGTTAAGGTCTTTTTAAAAAATGGTACGAAATATGCCGAATGCCTTCCGAATAGATACGAACGTACGGACGAAGACAACCTTCGGGATGCCGGTATCCATTTTGCTTGTTTGCGCCTTTGGGATCGGACCGTGCGGTATTGTGTACCTGTTGTGTTTGCCGACCTGCCATGCACAGATTGTCGGAATATAAACAACTGCTTGAGGACTGGTGCCTGGGTGAATCGATAGAAAGATTGGTAATTATGGAACGTAGGTACTGTATTCACCGCCCGATTTTCTTGAAATTTTGGCTACCCCTCTATTTTCGAGGTCCCTGAACACTAATCTGACTGATCATTTTTTTGAGGTCGGCCGTAGTTTCCGAGAAAATGAATTTTCAAATTTCGTTTTGACCCCACTTTTCACGGCAATATTTGTGATTATAATCCGCGCCGAATGTCGGGCGAAAACAGCGGCCGGACGTAAACACTACGGCATAAATCTTCCAAAATTTCGGTTTTTCCGCGGGTTTTCGCGAAGTTTCGATGTTGCAGAAGGTGCAAAATAGGGTGGTGGTCAGTTTGAGCTGCGTACAGTAAAAATTTATCCGGATTATAACCACAAATATCGCCGTGAAAAGTGGGATAAAAACGAAATTTGAAAATTTATTTCGATTCATTTTCTCGGAAACTACCGCCGACCCCAAAAAACTAAGGTCAGATTCGTGTTCAGGGACCTCGAAAATAGGGGGGTAGCCAAAATTTCAAGAAAATCGGGCGATGCATACAGTACCTTCCATATACCCAATCTTTTTTTCAGAAACACAAATCAAGTTAATCTGCTTTAGTATATTTTTTAAGTAAACTTAGCAATAATGTTATACTGATTTAAATTTACATTAATACATACAACAGAATGATTTTTATCCATTCTAGTACAACTTGTTGATATAAAACAAACCCAAATTAATATACCCTCAGATTCTTATAAATCAGTTGTAGTACAGTTTTTTTTTCAGAAACGGAGATACAGTTTATCTGCTTTAATACATATTTTTAAGTAAATTTACGAACACTGTTGTACTGTTTTATATGTACTTGTTGACTGATTTAAAAATAGATAATAAGTTGTACTGATTCTGAATATCATGTTAGAATAATGGTTTATGCTGAAACAGTACAACCGTTTTCCTGTCCCATATAGAGTACAACTTTTAACTCAAAGTAATACAATTTTTAACTTAAATCAGTACAATTTTTTTCTGAGTGCAGGTAAACCATCCAAAATTGTATAAACAATAGGTATATAAAAAGGTACGTGATAGAAAACCAAGACAAATTTTTGCATTTATTTTAAATTATACTTTCTTTTTTCTAATTTGGGATTTAAAAAGTTGGATATGTATTTACCTCCATAGTTATACATTTATATGTGCTATTATGTTTTGCCGTGTTCACTTCTGCTTTCTTTTCTTTTATATTTGCCTCTATTTAGAGGTATTTTGGTTGTTGTAGATCACTTTCCAGCCTTCCTGGTATAGTATTAATCTGATATTGAGAAGTAGACATTATTATTATTATTTTATATTTAAGCGCTGTCTTTTTATATTCCTTATAATTCTAAAGGGATTAGTTTACTGCATGCAAGCTATGTAGCTTAGGCAAAGCTATCCCTTTTGTATCATTGTTGTAACTATAACATCGCAATAAATTTGATTTGATTTGATTTTTAACCCTATATAGGCAGTTTGAATGGTTGCTACTTTATTCCTTGTTTAATTTTTTTATACTGTACGGTTTTACGGTTAATAGCTTTTCATTATATACCCAGATTTTGAAATTACATTCACAAAGTGCACTTTTCTAAAAGAAATGTTCGAAAAATGATAAACAATCAAGGTAGGCCTAGAGTTTCGAAATTTCGCAAACCTACTCAGTTTTTTGGTTCTGATCAAGTTTCCTTAATAACATTTTGTCGTCAAACCTACAAAAATTGCACTTTACTACTGTGGAAAATTAGTTTCTTCATAATTTACAAGGCATATGTGATTTTTTGAAAGTAAAATTATGTCACAAATTAGTTTCAAACCAAGCAGGGCTAAAGGGCTGATCCCCAAAAGCTCAAATTCCAACTCGATTTTTTTTTTGTTATTTACACCTTATCTGAACTCAATCCGTGGACACACTGTATTTACAACAATGGTTAGGTTGTGAAAACTGCCAAAAAAGGAGAGGCCGCACCCTTGCCTCCTGCTGTGATTTCTGATTGATGATGCTGTTTTAAAATAACATTAAATATAGCATAGCTAATGTTCATTCTAAGTTTTGCAATACTTACCTAGTCCATTCCTTCGGATCATAGCAGTGAATCATACACGCCGCTGTGTTATATTACTTTAGGATATTCCATGTCTCTTTTACGTGAGAAAAAAATGTTATTTGAAATTACATACACATTAGATTTTTCGAGAATCAGGAATCATTTAGGTACTGAAAAAGGATGAAAAATTTCCCACAGCATCACGCAGCACTACTGTGAAGCACGAAACATCCCCCAAAGGATTTTGAAAAATGCCGGCCATTTCAGGCTGCCGTCAAGATTGTTCCCGAAAATTTTATTTGACATTTACAGAAGAGGAGGACAATTTTCCGAAAATTTCCTACAGCATCAGACAGCACTGGACGTGCACTAAACATCTCCCAAAGGATTTTGAAAAATGCCGGAATTTTTGGGCTGACTTCAAGTTGGCACGAAAATTTTATTTGACATTTACGGGAAGAGGAGGAAAATTTTCCGAAAATTTCCCACAGCATCACGCAGCACTGGGCGAGCACTAAACATCCCCCAAAGTATTTTGAAAAATGCCGGCCTTCTCGGGCTGCCGTCAAGTTGGCCCCAACATTTTATGTGACATTTACAGGACCCAGTAAACATCCTCGTTACGTGACTAAAATTTTACATAAATGAGAAGTACTACTCAAAGAAATTAGTTACATCAAAAAAATTCTTTACAGTTTATGTAAATCAAACATAAATCTGAAAGAACAAACTTATGACAAAAAGATCTACTAAATTTACGTACCTAAACGTGATTTATTTATTCAGGGTGTTTCTAAATTGCACCAAAATATTTTACGGGGCGATTCTCCCGTTAAGATTAAAGGGGCCCTTCATAGAAATTTTTCCTCAAAACCACCACCCCTCCAAATATGGGGGTAAAAAATTGTTTTTATTTATTTTCTTCACTATGAAAAGAGGAAGAAAGTTGAAATTTGGTGGATCAGTTGCACTCATGGAATGACATTTTGTGGCATTTTTTTAACCCTAAAGTATGAGTGGATGTGGATGAAAAAAACAACCCCTAAATTCTTTTTCCCCAGAATTTTTTAACGTGTCAAAATTTCAAAACAAAAAAGTTTTGTAATGAAAAATGCGTTTAAAAACTTTTTCAACTCTTGTCTTTTTGTCCTAAATTTGACAGATTTTTTAGAAAAAAATAAAACTTGTTGACACCTGCGCGACTTACACATGATTAATAATAAATTCTTTTATGAATCAGATAGTCAAGTAGGCTAATGTCAAACATCTAATTACTATTCTTACGAGTCATAACTAATTTGTGTTGTGTCCGTTATGGCAAAAAAATGGTGAACTGGTGAACTTCACAAATCAAGAAATGCGGGGTATGCATTTTTTATTTGTTATTTTGTAAGTTGTTGTTATTATCTATAGTTGTTAAAGTTCTCAGATTTTTTATTTAGTTAGTTTTTTAGGTCTGTAGCATCTCGCCCTAATAATTGTAATAGGGTATTTAACCGTTTTTCAAATTTTATTTTGTTGAAAGCCTGTATTGATGCAGACTACACTATGTAGTAAAATTCTAAACTAAAAATTTTACCTCCTTTGGGAGAAAATTGAGTTTAAAATTATTTCCGTTTTTAACGGTTTTCTTAATTTTGACGTCAAAATAATTTTGAGCTATGTGAATAGGACCGCGAAGCCTTGAAGCTTTATTCGTTTACTGTACGTTGCCAACTCGTGTGATTTTTCCTTGCTGGTCGAATATTTTGTTATTAGAATAGCTGTGTTCTAGTATGGAAACTCAAATTGTCAACATAAAGTTGATTATACAGTTCAAATTCTCTGACTGTTTTTAACTGTGGTTATTGGTTCGGACTAGTTTGAGATTGCTTCCTAGAACAAACCTATTAATTGCAATAAATAATAACAGCAGTTAACTTTATAAAAAAAAAAACACCATATTCCATAAAGACATAATATACCTACTTTCTCAATGTTTGTTGAAGAATAGTCGGTCTTTGGAGTACAGGATTTACTTCTGAATACAAGTCCGAAAGGGGGTCTGGAAACGGTGCAGCAAACTAGTAACGATAACGGTGCCGTCCTAACCTAATCTGGATGTTTTGTGGGTATCGAAACATAACCTAGCTTTCTAGCTTTGCGGTTTTCGCGTTTGGCCTAGAGATTGTTCCGCTTTGGCATCAGATTGTGTTATGTTCCTTGTACTTCTGGTGCATTATGTCTAAAAAGTGCTTTGTAGAGTATTGTGCCAACACCTCTACAAATAGTAATAAAATATTCGTAAGAGTGCCTTTTGCAGGGGACAAAAAACGACAATGGTTTGAAGCAGTTAGGCGTAAAGCTCCTGAAACAAGAACTGCATTTTTCTGTTGCGAAGATCATTTTGATGTAAGTCATAGCAAAAAATACTTTATGAGGACATTTTTAAGCACTTATTTTTTTTTTACAGATAGATCAAGATATGGAAAACTACATTGAATACAAATTAATGAAAGGAGCCGTTAATATCAAAATGAAGCCACACATTGTTCCTCACAAATTTCAATGGACAAATATAGAACAATTTGTGGAATGTACCTATACCGTCTTCATCTGGTACTGTATTTGAAGATAATGTAAAAATTTCAACATCCACTCAAACCATCGTTCCAAGTCGCACTTCTTTAACAAAAGAGACCCAAACTGAAAATTGGTCAACCAAAAGCATCGGCATATCATGTTATTATAATATGTCAAATACAAGAAATAAAGAAACACAAACGGCAATGTTGAGAAAGAGAAAAATGGAAGTTCAATCTCCATCTCCATTATCATCACCAGTAAAAAGACAAAAAAAGTGATCGCAACAACTAGTGATTTTATGCCAAGTAGCAGTCCTCCGAGTAGTAGCGGGCAAACAACAGCAAAAAAAGAAATAAAACCTAACATTAGTGAAAATGACATAACGTCATTGATAAAAAGATATCCCAAACGATATATTGGAGTACCAAAAGCATGGCTGGACATAAGGTGAACTCGGGTAAGTGCGTAAAAGGGGTAAGTGCGAACAATCTCCCTAGAAATTCCCAGAGAGCTTTTAAACTGATGCCATCTATGAAACCACATTCCAACTGTTTAGTTCCACTAGTGAAACAAGGGTGGCGCTGATTCGACAGTATTGAGCACGTCTAAAATGGCGGTATGTGTGAGCTGATATAAAAATTCCAGCAGTCGGTTTGGTAACGTTTTCGGGAGATAACCTCAAAATTGTTAAAATTCGTACTAAATTTTTCGTACTTGATTTTTGGCAAAGGAAACACCCTAGGATATAGTTGGTACGTATTAGTTTTTAATGATCACTTTTTTTTTCAAAAATACTTGATATGGTGCACTTGCCTCTATTTCTTTTTAATAAGGGGCAAGTGCGGGGGGGCAAGTGCGCAATATTTATAACGCACTTACCCTATATAACGCACTAGCCTCATGGTAATAAGATGTATTTTTTTAGATAAAATGGTTAGGAAATATGTCCGCAAAACCAACCGAGGCAATCAATATACAAAAGAAGATCTAGCAAAAGCCGTAGAAGAAGTCCGGGCTGGAAGATGTACTTTATATCGAGCCAGCAAACACTACAATATTCCTTACACAACAGTTGCAGATCATGTCAACAATCGCCGTGGTGAAAAATCAGTCACCCAAGGACGTCCTCCAGTTCTTTTGGCATGTGAAGAACAAAAGCTGAAAGATGGTATCGTTTATATGGAGAAACACGGATTCGGTCTATCCAAAAAAGAAGTTTTAGAGTTAGTTGGTGACTATACAACGGAAAATAAAATAAAGACCCCATTCAAAAACGGCATCCCAGGCCAAGCTTGGTTTCAAGCATTTAAAAGCCGTCAAATGCTCTCTTTGAAAAAACCTCAAAGCGTAGAATATGCGCGCAAGCAAGCCTGTAATCCTTTTGTAATTAATGAATACTTTTCCTTATTAAAAACAATTTTACAAGAGCTTGGGCTTACAGAAAAACCTTCAGCAATATGGAATTTAGATGAGACTTCCTTCTGCACAGATCCTTCCAAAACTAAAATCATAGGGAGGAAGAATTTTCCAGCAACGAGAACCACAAGTTCATCGGGGAGAGAAAATATCACAGTTTTAGTGGCATGTAATGCAGCAGGGGACAAAGCCCCTCCACTAATTATATATAAGGCAAAGGGTGGTCTATTAGACAGATGGGTAGCCCAAAAAGGGACAGAGTTTCCTGGCACAGCTTATGCTGTTTCAGATAATGGCTGGTTGCAATCTTGTATATTTCAGAATTACATTAACAACACCTTCCTGTCATCAATTGGCAATGAAAGGCCAATATTACTAATATATGATGGTCATACCACCCACATTGGAATAAATGTGATTGAAACTGCCAGACAACAAAATATCCACATTCTAAAATTACCACCCCATTCAAGCCACCTCCTACAGCCCCTTGATTTGAGTGTATTCAAATCTTTGAAAACATCATGGGACCAAAAATTAACCATTTGGCAAAGGATGCATGTTGGCCAAAAGCTCCCAAAGAACGTTTTTGCACAAATTGTAGGAGAATTATGGATGGGAATTAGGCCTGATGTTATAGCAAGTGGGTTTAGGAAGGGTGGTATATACCCCTTTAATGATGGGGTTATTTCTAATGATGCATATGACCAAGCTTTGTTAAAAAAATGGAGAGATATACAAACCAAAGCAAATGAACTTAACATGTCAAATGAAGTAGAGGTACAGACTAGTATCACTATTGCTGAGAGTAATAATTCTGAATCAGAACCATCAACCTCTTCTGCAACACATGAGACGTTTGTTCAAACAGGCAGTAAATCTTCTTTTGAAGAGCTGCTTTTGAGAACTGTCAAACAAATTCCAAAGTCCGATAATCACTCCCGAAACAAAATAAGTGTTGGATCCGAATTACTAACCAGCGAACAAGTGTTCCAGAGAATAAAAGAAAAAGTAAAGGAAAAAATAGAGAAAGACGCTGCAAAGAAGAGAAAACAAGAAGAATGTGCACTGAAGAAGTTGGCAAAACGTACAAAAAGTAAAGCAATTAATAAACATAAGACTGCGGAAGATTCAGACCTGGATAACGACGCATACAGTTTGAAAGACAGTAGCGATGAAGAAACCTTAAGTGATTTGGTAGAAAAAGAAAGAGAATCTGAAGAAGAAGACAAAGAACTATTTAAAGCTTCGAGTGACTGTAAAACTGGTGACTGGCTGCTAGTTAAATATCCATCGAAGAAAACGGTGAAATACTACGTGGGCCAAATTCAAAATTTTGTTGATGGCGAACCTGTGGTTAAATTCCTCAGAAGAGCTCGAGGCAAGCTAATATCAAATTCCACGTTTATTTACCCAGAAATCGAAGACATATCCACTATTTCATGTATAGATGATATTCAATCTGTTTTACCTAAACCAGTTACAGGGAGAAGAGGGGAATTCATCTTCGGTATAAATTTTGCAGGCTATGATGTGCAGTAGTGACCATATATCTATAAGATTTACTCAGGTACTTAAGAATACTTACGTCGGAAATATGTTTTAATTGTTTTTATTACTGATAACGGAATGATAACTGAGTTTATTTTCAATAAATACCATTTTTTTCAAAACGCGATTTTTCATTCTGTAAATCCACACCTTGCTTATTTTCGTTATTAGAGAATAACTTCTAAACTATTAAAGATATTTGCATTCTGAAAAAAAACATTAGAAAGAGAAAAAAAAGTTTACACGCACTTACCTCTCCCATAGTTGTAACCGATTTCAGTTCTGCGGAATCCTTGTTCTACGCACTTGCCCCACCTGTGAGGTAAGTGCGTACAACTTGTAAAAAAAATAATAAAATGCCGGATCTTTAAAACCCCATTACTTTTCTACAACTTTTCTTTACAGATCGCCAAACAAGTGACCTATATATGCACTGTACAGTCGAAAATAGACTAATAAGAAAAATCTATTTTTCGGAGGTTAAAATACCTGAAAACGAAAAAATATATAGCGCACTTACCCGAGTTCACCTTACTTATTCCTCAGTTATGTGAAATGGGAAATTTATGTGACAATCTAGTGCTGATGAAAATAAAACTGAATGATTCGTTTGCCAGATTAGCTGACCAATTTTCAATTTCTATTGCACCGGCAACAAAAATTTAAAAAAAAAACTTTGGATATATTGGTACACTTTTTCGAAGCATTTGTATTTTGGCCCGAAGCAGACTTAATTAAAAAACATTTGCCAATTGCATTTCGAGTAAGATATGGTAATAATGTACAGTCAATAATAGATTGTTTGGAAATACAAATAGAAAAACCATCAAATCCAATAAACCAAGCATTATCATGGTCGGAATATAAAAAATATAATACCTACCTACGTTAAAATACTTAATTTCATGTACACCAGATTGATTAATTAATTATGTGTCAAATGGATACGGAGGGCGTATATCAGATTATTCCATTGTAGAAAATTCCGATTATCTTCAGAAACTTCCTCCTAACACTCTGGTAATGGCAGACAGGGGGTTTATTAAGGGAATATCCAAACTATTAGAAAAAACAAATTGCCGTTTAGTAAAACCACCAAGTGTCAGTAGTTCGGAAAATCCAACAAAAGCAGAAGTGCTTGAAAGTAAGAGGATCGCTAGCCTACGGATTCATGTCGAACGTGTCATTAGAAGAATAAGGGAGTTCGCTTTCTTAAAACCTCATGCTGCTATCAACCACAACCTTATTGCCGATACTGATAAAATAATAAGAGTAGTATGTGCTTTAATAAATTTACAAGCCCCGGTGAAGTGAAGTTATAGTGAAGCGGCAACAAAAGAGATAATAAACGCGAGGCATATTCAATATTCCAGATTCCAGCTGTTTTGTTGTTAAAATGTTTTCAGATAGTGAGGATGAAACGATATAAGGCTATGACACGCGAGTTAGCGAGACGCAAAGCTGTAACGATAGAGACCTACAGATTACAGAAATAAATTAAAAATAATATGCATATCAAACAGTATTATAGTATGTCATTCAATAAACACTTAATTTCAATCCTTATCAAAATATTTTCAACCATGTATGTAATGTTGACATTTCTGACTTTTTAGAAGTTTGAAAGTGTCATTTTTTTTTACTTTTACTTCCCGCCCTCCCGCTCGGGTGGAAAGTTTACTTTCCACCCAGGAGGGCGGGAAGTAAACGTTCCCGCCCGGGTGGAAAGTTTACTTTCCACCCAGGAAGGCGGGAAGTAAACGGAGATAAAATTTTGAAATTACAAAATATTGATGGTTGTAAATAAAATAGTATACAAACCTCGGTGACGTGTTTCATTACTGTCTCGAGATAAAGTTAACCTTGGCGCTTCGCACCTCGGTTAACTATTTAATCTCTCGACAGTAATGAAACACTTCCCACCTCGGTGTGTAATATACTATTAAAGCTGAATGTTAGAAGTTCCACTTCAAATATGCACACACAGTACACACTTTTTTATTTATAGTATAACGAACTTAGAACAGAGAATCCCTTGTTTTAAGATAACGAATTATAAACATTCAAAAACTTTAGGAAAAATATGTTGCTTCCAAAATGTTCCAGCACAATCCATTAAATATTCAAGAATTTCTTCATCATAATCAATATAAATATATTCATAGTCTTTATGAACTTCGAAGTTTGGTTTCGCAACACAAAAAATTCCCCTTTTTTCCCACAGACCAACATTTGAAGAAGCATTTGAGCTTGATATTTCTTGGTAATAATACCATCTTTAATATAATTTTTAAAAGTTTTTTCACTTATAGGGCACTTTACTTCTACTATAACATCGGGATTGTCACAAATTCCATCCGGAGAAGCACTAAAAGTTGGATTTTTCAAATATGGTCTGGAGCCACATGGCCTAATTCTCAATCCTAACTTTACTTGGACTTCCTTCAAAACTTCTTTTTCCAGTTTTCTTCGGTATTCGGCACTTTTCGTGCACCAATGATTGCTTCAACCAAACTACCAGCTGATCTCATGTAACTTGGATGCTGTGATTCGTCCATATCGAAGCTCATGCCACAATGGTGAATCATGTTGATTTCTTGTATTTTCTTCCAAAAAAGCACAAACATTCTCCGTAAAAACTGATTTCATATATTCTCTAAATTCATTCATTTCTTTGCCAGTTTTTTTAAATTGATGCAGTAAATTATGAATCGAAAAAAATATTGGATCTTCTTGACTAATTTCTGACTTATAGGTAGTTATATGGCTACTTATTTTTTTCTGGATACCCATACTTACTATTTTATTAAAAAAATGTGTACTGCTTGGTAAATCTGCTGGGGTTTGACTAGTGGAAACTCGTGCCTGGAAATCCTTAACTTTGATAAATTTCTTCGTGTTAGTTATGTTGTGTAAACGTGGCTTACTCCAATAGCATTCAACTTCTGTAGGAGATGGCTCCATACTTCTTCTATGGCACCACCCAAGAAATGCCAAAGCGTGTTTGCAGCCTCCTTCAGATGTTGCACAATCATAACATTTTACATCTTCGATATTTTCTTCTTGTTCGTTAACCACTAATTCGACTGTGTAATTTTTGTTTTTTATTTTATGTTCTGGACAAATTTTTGCACGAACTATACAACGTAAATTTTCCCTGTTCAGTTCAACATAGCCAATTGCGCTGTCTCCATAACAATCTCTTGAAGCCTGAGAGGCTTTAACTCCCCGAACTTCGGCAACATTAAATCTATCATCTCGCTTTAAGTAAAAATTGTGAGAGCATAAATATGTCAATTTCCGGAAGATTGTCTAAACTTGCTTTAACAAAACCTACATTCACTACAGGAGGACTCTTTGTCAACTTCTTCGCACTGAAACAGAAAGCAAATTAAACACTCTATCTACTCTCATACCTATATAAATGCATCAGGTAGGTAGGTATTTCTTGGAATTTAAATGATTACCTATTTATATTCTTTAGGTACCTACCTACAATCAAATTGAGAAAGAGTGCTTACTAAATTATACTTTGCTCTCAAACACTTTTATCTGGGGATTGAAATACCTACTACCATTGAGTAAAGGAATAAATTATTAATAAATTATTCCTTTACTCGATGCTACTACCAATATCAATTTTATGGTACCTATTCATTTTTCTTTGTAATTGAAACGATAGGGTTTAGGATTGTACCATGTACATAAGTTAAGATTTGCATTTGTAATTAATTAGATTTTATTACATTATCTCTCTCAATTTGAAACACAAGCACAATTTTTAATTATATTATAAGAAAGGAGCAATGATAAACATTTACATTGCCTACTTGCTTACCTTATTTTAATCGTTGATGTGTGAACACTTAGGACAGGTATAAAAGTGAATTAATACCTTATTTAGTCCTTTACTATTATGACGACGCGATAAACAATGGTTTTATTATAAAATATAAAATTCAAAGTCGTTGGAACCCCTCAATAACTTTGATAAAATTACAAATTTTGAAATGTAAACAAAACTCTAGCTGATATTATTTGACTATAGTGACATACCAAATCACAAAATAATAAGATTAGGTCTCCAGTCCAAGTCCGTACCACATGATAAAAAAACGAATGAAAATGTTCGGCTCGTTATTATGACGTCAGCTCGCGGTCGGGTCCCGAACGCAAATTTAAATAAATTCAAATTTTATTTTGAAAATTCTAACTTCGTGGATACTTATTCGGGAAATAAAAAAAGGTTAAAGCTCTCTTAGGATTTGATGAATCAAGTTCTATGCAATTTATTTGAAAATTTGATTAGAGGAAACTACTCTATCGAAGTATTTTTTGCTACCTACTTGTTGTAAAATTATTATTCGTACTACATTATTGTTTAATGAAAGCCTACTTATTATTAATACTATGTTTTCTTTTCACTTAAATTAAGTATGTCAAATTTAGAACAAAAGCAGAAGAGGCCTAAAAGTTTTTAAACGTAGTAATTAGATGTTTGACATTGACCTACTAAATTACCTGATTCTGATTCATAAAAGAATTTATTATTAACCTCTTATTAACCATGCGTAAGTCGCGCGGGTGTCAGCAAGTTTCTGAAAAAGCTGTAAAGTTTAGAACAAAAAGACAAGAGTTGAAAAAGTTTTTAAACGTATTTGTCATTACAAACCAATTTTTTTATTTGAAATTTGGACAAGTTAAAAAATTCTGGCGAAAAATAATTTAGGGGTTGGTTTTTTCATACCAATTTTCGTTTTGGTTTTCTATTTGGTTAAATTTGCCAATTTGCTGAGAATTAATTATTATCCAGTGCAAATTTGGAGGCCAAGTTTACGAATTGTGATATGATCGGGTGTAAAATGTGCCGGTGAATCGATGGATTGCTGGAAATTATTTGCACACTGTTTAGTAAAACCCGGTGGTCAGGAGTCTTTATTGTCTGTCTCTGAAAATTTTGGGTTTTGATCTATTTCTTGCTGTAGCCATCAAGCCATCTTCACTTCATAGATATTACTGACTATTGGTAAACATAAGGGTTGTACTAAGGTGTTAAGTAGGCAATGACGTCACAACCTATAGACAGGTTTGTTTTGATAAACGCTTGACGCCCAGAACTAATCACAATCTAAGCGCTCCATTAAATTATTCCGAAAATGTCGCGAGATTTTCAGAAATTGCTCCTTTTGTCGAGCCGCAGCGAACTTATTTCGACTCAGGGCTCGGAGGCTGGCATCGTTAGACCATCCCCCGAGTTTTCAGGTGAGGTTCCGATGCTTCCGGAGTCCCCAAACAAGAAAACACATGCGATATCTAAGTGTGATTCTGGAGGAACTATAACCGGGAATCACCGGGTGTATAGTTGCTTGATGGTCAGTGGTGCAACTAGGGGGGGGGGCTAGGGGGAGCTTAGCCCCCCCAATCTCGAAATTAGCCCCCCCAGTGTAACTGTCAAAGTCAGAAAATTTTTAGGGTGCGCGGTCCGCTGACATTTCACGTTTAATAATAATAATAATCATCCTCCAGCCAGTGCACTCAAATAATAAATTTAGGAATAGATAAATAATATATGTCCAAGATCATTGAAAATTGACCTCATCCTTTCAGTATATAGGAACTGTAGCTGCTCTGTGTAGTCGCATTCAGCGGACGAAACTGTTGTGATGTTGCAAAACCCTAACACAAACACAACACATGCGCTCCAAACTTAACGTCGTGGAGCGGACGCCATTTTTCGGATCACTTTTTATTTCTGCTAAGTACGTAGCAGTAGCGAACTAAGCTGAACGAGTTGAAAATTAGTGAACAACAAAAACGGCTTGACAGCGATCGTTCAACTCGTTCCCAACCACGACCGCTAGCGAGAGTACAGTGCCTCTATACTAACAGTGTGGACATCAATGATGTCGATTTCTATTGGTTGAGCCATGTTTTGTCCAAAGTCAAAATTATGGCCATTTAGATTGTCGCGTCTGACGCGCTCAAAACGCCCTAGTCATTAAACTGTCACATTCAAATCTCCCGCCATGAAATCTATCCGCCATGTTTTGTCCAAATCGCGCTCATGGCCACACTGTTGGTATAAGAGGCACTGTATCGATAGGTAGCAGTTAGTAATGGGAATAATCGAGATATTAGTAACATTGAAATCGAAATAATAATTCGAGATATTAATCGAATTATATATCGGATTTTTATATTTATGTCTATGTCGGTTCGGTATTCGGTCAACTGATTATTAAATTGGATTATTCCTATGACGTCAGAACCTATAGACAGGTTTGTTTTGACAAACGTTTGACTCCCAGAACTAATCACAATCTAAGCGCTCCATTAAATTATTCCGAAAATGTCGCGAGATTGTCAGAAATTGCCCCTTTTTGTCGAGCCGTGAGCCGTAGCGAACTTATTTCGACTCTGGGCTCGGAGGCTGGCGTCGTTAGACCATCCCCCGAGTCTTCAGAGGTGTGGTTCCGATGCTTCCGGCGCCCCCAAACAAGAAAAACATGAGATATCTAAGTGTGATTCTGGAGGAACTATATAACCGGGAATCACCGGGTGTATAGTTGGTTGATGGTTGACTTTCTGTCTTTGATTCTAGCATGTATTTAGAGTAGTATGGATATATTTAATCTTGGAGTCAAAATAGAGGGCATTTTAACAATGGGGCACCACGTCTATAGGTTTTGACGTCATTGGATTATTCTTATTTATACCTACTTTTTTTAATTTTTGTCGAATGAACCGGAATTGGAGTACTCGAGTTTATGTGACAATTTTTATGGCCTTGGTATGTTTCTTAAAAATTGGTTTTATGCTCAAATCAACTTTATCATGTTAGGGCTTGAGCCCCCCGAAAAGTCGGTGTCTAGTTGCGCCACTGTTGATGGTTGACTTTCTGTCTTTGTTTGTAGCATGTTTTTAGAGTAGTATGGATATATTTAATCTTGGAGTCAAAATAAAGGGCATTTTAACAATGGGGCACCACGTCTATAGGTTTTGACGTTATTGTAAGTAGGTACATTCTTTTACCTATTATAAATTTTATCTTTCTTTTTTGCTCTTTACTGTTCTCGATATTAATTGAATTCTATTTTATTTTGCGCCGAAATAAAAAACTGACTAGGTATGCGGTTACATTAGCCATGTCCATTTCGGCGTAAAATAAAATAAAATCCCAGTTGTTCTTCCGTTCTGCCGATAGCTGTATTAATATCTACTTTACATAACCAATTAATATAAAATATATGTGAGAATGTTACAAATATTTTACGAAAGTAATCAGGTTCGAGTAAAAGCGTTACGCATATCTTATATAATTTTTTTGAAGTAAACAAGATGTAAAATTAAGGTGCGATGAGGCGAACATTTTTACCCGAAATTACCGCATATTTTAATAACATTTGCATTTATTTGTGACGTAACAAGTAAACAAACATACGTAAATATTATGTAAATGTGATTTACAATTGTTTACTGAGGAAGAGGAGGAACATTTTCCGAAAATTTCCCACAGCATCAGGCAGCACTGGACGAGCACTAAACATCTCGAAGAAGATTTTGAAAAATGCCGGCGTTCTCGGGCTACCGTCAAGTTGGCCCGAAAATTTAATTTGACATTTACAGGAAAAGGAGAAAATTTTCCGAAAATTTCCCACAGCATCAGGCAGCACTGGGCGAGCACTAAACATCCCCCATCGCCCAAAGGATTTTGAAAAATGCCAGCCTTCTCGGGCTAACTTGACGGACCTCAACATTTGTATAAATTTAGAAATAATCCGTTATCCTTACAGAAAACAGCTAGGCGGTCAAGATCTTCCTGAATCCTGGTGCAGTCTATTGTCGAAATCACATCCAGGTAAACCTTCATAAACCTTCATATCATTTGCTTATAATAGAAAATTACTGTGTCTGAACGGTGTTTAATTTCGTTTATGTAAATAATAAATCAAATTGGTCCTTGGGATCCTTGAGGAATCCCAGTTGTTGGTATGTATTCTGTAGACCTAAACCTCTGCAAAGCTATAAACTGGGATCTGTTTTTCACACATGAAATTATCTGTCTCAGGAGATCGCCATTCACACCTACCTCAGCAAGCCGAGATAGTAATATGTTGTGACTTACTTAAGTCTACTTGGATTTGTTTGTCCAAGTGCTTATGTAAAAATTCGCTATATATTAGTAGATTGGATTCAAGATATCTACCCTCAAAGAAACCGTGCTGCTCCGGTGATATCAAGTTTCTAATTAGATAAGATATATCTATAGACCATCTTTACAAAAATTTTAGGAATTACCGATAATATACTTAGACTTATAACCACTCTTAAAAATTGG
The DNA here is from genome assembly GCA_963920635.1 of Pseudeuparius sepicola. Taxonomy (NCBI): domain Eukaryota; kingdom Metazoa; phylum Arthropoda; class Insecta; order Coleoptera; family Anthribidae; genus Pseudeuparius; species Pseudeuparius sepicola. The sequence goes on along the minus strand of OY987300.1, from coordinate 50,667,355 downwards.
GACAACAGGGGCACCCTTCCAGGCATCTGGAAACTCACCGGTGTCCAATGACTGGTTAACAAGCACAGTGGCGTATTCAGGGGAGGGCAAAGGGGGCACTTGCCACAGTTCATATGACAATAGGTCCGCAGATGTGTGGTTTCGAGATGCAGGGTGTTGAAATTGAAATTTTATTTTCGATTTTTTTAAGTAACTTTTTGAGACGACAAAATTTTCTTGCAAAAAAACAACAACAACAAGTTAATTAAACTGTTAAAAAATGAATGTGGTTCTTTATTTAAATTTTATTTTGAATTTAATTGCATACGAGTGTCGATATGCACCTGCATCGATGCAGAAATTTGAAAATTTCTCGCAAACAGTCACCTTTGGTGTTATTCACCAAGTATACCTTTTTTGCTTAGAAAACGTGTGGGAAGAGGATACGTTCACAAAATGTAGTAAAAGTTTACTGTCAAAAAAGTTAGGGCAAATTAAATTAAATAATGTTAGCGTACGCCCTCTATTTATTTATTTTAGAAAATATGTTTTTGTTCTGTTTTTTTTTTCATTAAAATTACCGACAGAGTTTTGTTATTTATAACTGATTGCCCCCCCCCCCCCAGACGTTATAATCCTGGATACGCCACTGAACAAGCATAGTACCAGAGCATATAAAACAACCAGCAGTATAACTTACTCTTGAGAAATCATCCGCAAACTCAATGACCTTTCCGCCATTACTGCGGAATAGAAGTTAGAGGTGTATTCAGGAAATTCAATTCAGAAATACAGAGTAGTATTAGTCAGAATTTTCTCTCTGGTATTAGTAAAGTATATAGTGTGTGGTAAGCACCAGTAGGAGAAATTAGTTCGAATTTTTTTTGTCGAAGCAACAGAAGGAAACACACCTTTATATGAAATGAAAAAATTATTTCCGCTTAAACTTCATTTTTGACGTTGCTAACTATATCGAAATATTGAGTAGGATTAATAAAGTAATCTTTCTGTTATCGAATACTGCTCATATTGAGGGATTTAGGAAATATGTACAAATAAAAAACACTTCTACTGATGACGCCATATAATGAGTTTGTTTTTGTTTATATTTTTAAAGTTTTTGTTGATATTTTTTAGTGTATAATATAATCGTGTTCTGATGTATAATTTTAGAACATATTTAATTGGGAAATATGGACAAGGGTGAATATACACTGATGTTTCTAAGACTTTATTAAAAAATCTACTTACAATGTTTTCGGTGACAAGATATTCTTCAAAATATCTTTGAAAAGTATAATTTCTATTAAAGTTACAAACTTGACGAAGTCATCGTGAGGCATACTCAAGTTGCCAAATATATCAAGATGACTATTTTCATAAGCTTTAAAATAACAATACAAAGATGTATCATCAAGATTTTCATGGGATCTTGAATATGCCATGCAAATATCACAGGAGTGTACACTTAGAGTTTTTTTCATTAAATATCCACAAATATACCTTGCATAGTTTTCTTGTAATATATATCTTCGGAATGATAATCTACATCAATCCGATATTCTATTAAGTGATAATTTTCGGTTGCCGACTGTGGCGGTTCTCTGGAAATATCAGATAACCTTAGTAAAATCGGATCGGAGTCTGCTTCACAATTTTCAGTGCCAGAGTGGAATAAATTAAGGCATATAAGTTTGGTAAACGATCTTTGAAACTGAATTGAAGTAGGATTTACACAGTTGCCATTTTGTCTCCTAATTGTTCCAAAAAAGTTTTCTAAGCTCTCTTCGTATAAATAAATAATCGTAATTGGCAGCATGTAATGTAGACCATAATGACATAACGCCATTTATAGAATGACGTAAATATTTAAAACATTTTATTTTATTGGTTATATTATTTTCTCTATGAAATACCTGAAGTTCGGCAAAGAAATGTAAACAATCTTTTAAAAAATTCATCTGATAATCCAACCCTTTGAACGCTCTGTTATATTGTTTAGTACCAGAGGTTTTAGAAGAGTTTAATAAATCAAATAATTTATCCATTCTATCCACAAATTCTGATGTTGCTATGGCTTCTGCAGAGATAAAAATTAAACCTGATATATAAATTTAATTGAGCGGAAACTGTGGCACTGAAAACTTGTGTTGCATATTTCACCTTCATTTTTTCAAAACTATTAGGATTCATATGTGAATCACTAAGCTTAGGAGCTCCTCTCATCGGGTATCTCTTATCATGTTCATAAAAACGTTTTATAAGCTGCCAAGAAATTTTATTTTTTTTGTATTTGAAGTCATATTTTAGAAGATTATTCCTTATGGCTTTGATTATATAAGGAATGTCAAATATACAGGGTGGTTCACTTTTATGTGGTAGGACTTTAACATTAGATAGAAAAAGATAATCTAAAATGAAAATTTTATATCAACATATATCGGGGAAGGCTTAGTTTCCGAGATACAGGGCGTTGAAGTGTTGGAAAAAATATGAAGTATTTTTTACACTGTCCGAACCAGTGGAGATATTTAAACCAAATTTGATGTGTAGTACCACCTTTTTGACTACGATATTTAGTGATAATATGAAGGTCCTGAAATAACCAGTGGTGGAGTTATGGGTTTTCACTATCACTAAATTTAAAAAGTAATTAGTACGGACCTGTCTCACATCAACGTAAATTTTTTTTTCGTAAATTTCTTTCAATTCTCTACAAAAAGTGTATCTTGACATTTTTTTGTATCTGCCACGGTTGTGTAGTAAATAAATTATTTCGTTTCCATCTCAGCCTTTTTTGCCTAAAAATGTGTTTTCTAAGATTATTGATAAATATCGCAAATAACAGAAATTAATTATGGAACACTTATCGGATTCAGCTATTTTATTTTTAATTTTATGGAAACAATTTTTAAAATAAACTGGCACTCAAACTTGGTTTGAGGTACATTACTTTATTATCATTTTAACATTTTTATCAAATCTAGTATTATTTCTTAATAATTTTTATAATTCTAAATTTGTACAACATGCAACAATTGTTCAAAATGTGATCCATTCTGTTGCACACATAATTCACTTCGACGCCTAACGGATTGAACAGCATCGATTAAATTGCCATTTCTCAATTCATCGCACGCATTTCTGATACGATCAATAAGTTGTTCCCTTGTTTCTACAGGAGTCGCATAGACTTGTTCTTTTAAAAATCCCCATACGAAGAAGTCCAGAGGTGTTATGTCCGGAGAACGTGGTGGCCAAGCGACCGGTCCCCCTCGTCCGATCCACCTATTTGGAAAGTTATTATTTAACCAGTTCCTCACATTTCGGTGAAAATGTGCGGGACAGCCGTCAAGTTGAAACCAAGCCAACAATCTTAAGTTTAAAGGAATGTCTTCCCACATATTATTATGCTCAGCTACTAAAAACTCCAAAAAATTGTCACCATTCACTCGCTGTGGCAAAAAAAGGGTCCAAACAGATGATGGTTGTACAGTCCAATCCAAACATTGACACTAAATTCGACCTGAAAATTTCTTGGCCGGATTGCATGTGGGTTTTCTTGTGCCCAAATGTGCTGATTATGAAAGATTACTACTCCACGACGAGTAAAACACGACTCGTCCGTCCATAAAATGTTATTTAAAAATTGTCTATTTCCTTCAATTGACTCCAAAATCCATCGGCAAAACACTAATCTTCTTTCTGCATCGCCGGGCCTTAAACCTTGTACGGGATGTAGATGATACGCATGCCTGTGATCTCTTTTTAAAGCTCGCAAAATTGCAGACTTTGAAACACGTAGGGCCACTGACACTCTTCTGCTACTTGTTGTAGGATTCCTATCGAATTCACGAAGAATCTCATTGTTGCGTCTGACTTGTTGGATATTGTTTTCATTTCCTCGTTCGACGATTCTAGTTCTCAGACCGCGAGTTCTGAATTGCCGGTGCATGTTAACAAACACCGAGGGACGCGGATGGCGCCTATTTGGAAATCGCCTCCGGTATTCTCTGGCTGCTTCCGCAGAGTTCCCATTTGCAACTCCATAGCAAAATGGATGTCAGCCTGCTCTTCATTTGTAAATTGGAACGGCATTTTAATTATTAACAAAGACAAACTGCGGCGCTGCTACGTTCATCTACTGGATGACAGATTATTGTATTATTAACTGTCAATAAGATTTTCTTTTCCATGACACACTTATCTTCACCAGTACGGCGATGCAGAAAGGACATTAGTATTTTGCCGATGGATTTTGTAGTCAAAGGAAATAAGACAATTTTTAAATAACATTTTATGGGCGGAAGAATCATGTTTTACTCGTCGTGGTATAATTTAGAATTCTACAAATTTAGAATTATAAAAATTATTAAGAAATAATACAGATTTGATAAAAATGTTAAAATGATAATAAAGTAATGTACCTCAAACCAAGTGCCAATTTATTTTTAAAATTGTTTCCATAAAATTAAAAATAAAATAGCTGAATCCGATAAAGTGTTCCATAATTAATTTCTGTTATTTGCGATATTTATCAATAATCTTAGAAAACACATTTTTAGGCAAAAAAGGCTGAGATGGAAACGAAATAATTTATTTACTACACAACCGTGGCAGATACAAAAAAATGTCAAGATACACTTTTTGTAGAGAATTGAAAGAACTTTACGAAAAAAAAATTTACGTTGATGTGAGACAGGTCCGTACTAATTACTTTTTAAATTTAGTGATAGTGAAAACCCATAACTCCACCACTGGTTATTTCAGGACCTTCATATTATCACTAAATATCGTAGTCAAAAAGGTGGTACTACACATCAAATTTGGTTTAAATATCTCCACTGGTTCGGACAGTGTAAAAAATGCTTCATATTTTTTCCAACACTTCAACGCCCTGTATCTCGGAAACTAAGCTTTCCCCGATATATGTTGATATAAAATTTTCATTTTAGATTATCTTTTTCTATCTAATGTTAAAGTCCTACCACATAAAAGTGAACCACCCTGTATAGGTGATCTTCATATTTTCAATGAAAAAATATTGCTGTTCTTCATTAACTCCTAATAATTCAGATAAAAGTAAATTATTTGACCCCATATCCGATGTTAAAACACAAACTTTCAAACCAATATCACTTAATTTCTTTATAGCTTCTATTACTATTTCCTTCATCGATACAATATCATAAGTAGATTTAGAAAAGTAAAATGCCAACGGTTGCTTCCATGAATGAAATATACCTTTAACCATCAAAACTAAAGCACTAAGTGCTGGTTTAAAAGTGCTTTGACTATCTTTGTTTTTTGCTAAACCTATAATGCTATCAGTTCTAATATTATAAAATAAGTTGGCCTTAATGGATATTTCATCTAATAATAAAATACAGCACTTGTCCTCTTCTCGAAAATGTACAATTTTCTTTTCCAAATTTGAAACAATTGTTCATTTTCCAATCCTGGACCGATACTTATATTTCTAACCGACTTATATAAAGTTTGAGGCGATGGCAAACATAACCTTTTCATAAATACTCTCTTGTACATATTAGGTCCTGTGTAATACATGGCCAAACACTTACTTTTAAACTCGGCAGAGTACCGACGCCCTTTAGGGTGTATGCCTTGTTGACTCACTTGAAGATTAATAAAATTAGCGAGACTTGGAGAGTCACAAAATTTGTGAACCAAGCGTTTCAATTGCTCCAAAGAAATATGCTCTTCAACGTGTTGTAGCTGAGATTCCAGTTTTTCTAGCTTAGTCTTCAAGGTTTTATTTTCATTACGGAGGTCTTCAACTATTTTTCGATACCTTTCCTTTCTTGATGTATGGGCAGACAGCTGCAGTGACGTTTGTGTAGAACTTGTTGAGGAAGGTAATTCAAGTAGGTTCGGTTGTTCTGGCGATTTATCGTTGATTGTTATGTCACATGGATCAGATGTTTTTGCGGAGGTTTCAAAATCTGTGACCTCCCTGTTATCTAAAAATAAAATACTTTTTAATATTATCTAATAATCTAATGTAATATTTTCTTACCTTTATCTTGAATGGTTGTGGGAGTTAATCGAGGAGAGTAGAAAGAGAGTTCTAGACCAAACCGGTTTGGTCTAGAACTCTCATAGGGTTTTGGGGTGGGGAAAAGGGCGTGTCGAAACTTGGTGGGGGGCTAAACTTGGTGATGTTGTGGTGGGGTCGAAACTTGGTGGGGATAGTTCGAAATAAATAGGACTGCTTCAACTAACCTAGGTATACTTCGCAATCATGTCTTTCTTAAATAATTTGAATAAGAACTTTCTGTTGAAAAATCTGGTGAACGTTCGAGATTTGGAAGTAAATAAAAAATATGAGATTCAGTGTTTTAAGAGGATAAATACAAAGTATGGCGAGAAGGTGGTTGTGGAATTTGCAGACTTCAACACCATTCTGCCCCAAAGGTTTACCGAGGAATTGACGCAAGAACGAATTGACGAGTTGAATGATGGAAAAAGGTACTTTTTGACAAGCTTGGGTGCTGTTGGCAAAACGACTAATATTATATTTTCGGAAGAATGAGCGAGAGGTTGCAACACCATATGGAGGAGCTGGAAAAGTTGAAAAGCATGATTATTATGTATGATTTAAATAAAAAGTTTAGAAATGTAAAATTGTAATAAAAAATTATTTGTTTGTGTGTTTTTTACTTCAAAACCTTAGTAAAAGGTTTCAAGTTTTTCTATAAAAGAGTTAGTTGCGGTGGGAAATTCATCAATCATGTCTCAGTTGTTCACGCTACAAGGATTTACTTCCACATTGTCTATTGACTTTAATATTCCTATACATTTAGAAACATATATTGAGTATGGGTTGGCCCTAATAGGATTTCACACATATAACAGTATACCCAATATAGATGCTGGCATCAACAAATTTTATTATATAAACGCTGAGGGGTATCGTAATCGTAATGTTTAGTAATCCCCACAGGCTCGTACGAAATTGAGGCCCTAGAAAAATACATAGTTGGCGCTTTAAGAAAGGAGGAATCTGATCAGAAAAATCCAATTTCAATAAAAGCCAATAACAGTACTTTAAAGTGTGAAACTATAAAAATAAACACGGTTGACGTTAAGTTGGACATAGAAAATAGTAATGAATTTCCTGATGGAACTCGAGCCTACTGCATAATTGTTCATGACTGTACCATGGAGTATTTGCCTTTAAGTGAAACTGTACGAGATTTAATGTAGATTCACATATATATAAATGAATATTGCAACATTTCAGTTTTAATCAAGATGTTGCTGAGATTGGGTCACATTATATTGTTCTCACTAATAAATAATATGTTCTATATTTACAACCCTGAAGATGCTAAGGTATCTATTTGCGCATGGGATAAAAAATGTTTCCCATTCAAGACGTTAGTTGAAAAAATTTCGGTAGCAAGCCTACCTAAAAATGCTACTCAATTTAAACTTCGAGCAGTACAAAATTATACGATTGCTGAAAGTGTGTGGAGAGAGATCCCTTCCACCATGCCCACACCCAGAGAACTCAGGCAAGAACAACATATAAAAGACCTCGCATTCGTACCACTAATTTACTACATTACTATATGTTCTTCATTGCTAGTAGCAAAATTATTTATTGATATAGTAAGAATATTACTGAGTGAGCGATGGAGTATAATTACGAGAGTCTAATAAGAACGTTTGAAAACTGGTCAAGTCCCCTGTCATCAGAAAAGCTTGGCCGAGCCGGATTTTTTTATACGAATTATGAAGATGTTGTCCGGTGTCCATTTTGCAATATTGAAGGATATAAATGGAAAAAGGATGAGGATCCATGGCAAGATCATGCTAGCTGGAGTCCCAATTGCCCATTCATTAAAGGTGAAATCAAGCCTGTGGACATCCCGCCTGAAAAAGTTCATAGCATCAGTCCAGACTTTTTAGGTATAGTATGCTACTGCAAAAAAACATAGAAGTCTTGGTTCCATGTGACATGTGTGACTTGCGCAAACTCCATGGACAAGTGCCCGCTGTGTAGGAGTATTGTGCAGCAGAAGATTCGAGCATGCATTAAATTTATTGTAATAGTTGTAGAAAATAAATATTCTTAATCGAAAAAAATGTTTATTATTTACATCCCGATAGGTATATATGCGTCAAGCATACGCTATCTTATTAGACGTATACAAGATGCGTATCGAACCACATCAACTATCTCTACCAATCGAAAATCTAGACTTTGCTCGGAGTGAGAAATCTAAACATACTCCTACCAAATTCAATTAGAGCAATATTTTGCGGTCCTAGCGGTTGTGGTAAAACAAACAGCCTACTTAGTTTAATATTCAACGAGAATGGATTGAAATTTAAGAACATCTATCTTTACAGTAAATCTCTATATCAACCTAAATATCAGTTACTACAAGATGTGCTTAAAGAAGCAAAATGTGTTGGATATTTTCCATTTAGCTCAAACGATGACGTCATTTCACCATCAGACGCTAGAGAAAATTCAATTTTTATTTTCGACGATTTGTCTTGTGGGACACAGGAAAAAATTAGAGAATATTACTCTATGGGTCGTCATAAAAATATAGACGCTGCATATCTCTGTCAGACATATTCAAAAATACCTAAGCAATTAATACCAGACAATTGTAATGTAATCGTTTTGTTTAAACAAGATGAGGTAAACCTTAGACATATTTATGAAGAGCACGTATCACCAGACATCTCATACGGTGATTTCAAGAATCTCTGCTCGCTCTGTTGGAATGATAATTTTGGAACTCCAGTTATTGTTAAAGATTTTAATATGAATGAGGGACGATATAGAATAGGGTTTGATAGGTATATAAAGTTATGAGAATCATAATACGCTTATTATTAATCGAGATGTCGATGCAAGAACAGATTCAAGAAGCGCAGCGCGCAAAGAAAATCAGTGAACTATCTCGAACGATTAGAAAAAAATATACCGCCTTAAAAATAGGCAAATTTGATGAGAATGAAACTTTACAAAAAAATTTCAAACCTGTGACAAGCTCTCTAGCAAATCTACAAGTTAAGCAAGAATTAAAACCAAAAGTAAAACCGAAAGTCGATCCAAAAGTTGAATCATTTATGGAAAAGTGGCGTGATTCGTTCAAAAGTCCAATTGCACTTTTAGGAGAAATGAATGAAACGTTAAATGATGTTGAGAAAGGAATTGACAAAGTGTACAGACATTTTGATACTGCGTATCCTAAAGTAGCTATACCGTGTGTAACAGACTTTATTAATAATTCGCTTAAAATCGACAGGACATACGGTCCTAAATATGACGAAACCAAATCAGTATGGATGCTAGGAAATAAGTATATTGATTTTGAAAAAGTATAATCATCAACAATAGTCGATTTGCGGGAACTGATGGACTCTACCAACTAATTTTCTATAATAATCCAGAAAATACTGAGGATGATTTGAAAAGTTATAGATATTTTAAATCTCACTGGTGTTCGTTCACCCTACTTCAAACAGACGATTAAAATCTAGCTACAAAAATAAGTACATTAATATTATTAGGCCTCTAATGAAAGGCCCGGTGGCTACCTCCACACCTGCTAAGGGTTCTGGAATGTATCTCAAATATAACACAAAACCTGTGGAATATGTTTTCTGGGATGACCCGAATGAACTTGTAGCCAGGTTAAGGTTATTAATAGCATCAAAAGAAGCCGGAAATACTTCCCATGAAAACGAAATAACCGCAATAATAAATGAGTTGAAAGAAGCGAAAATTATTCTCTAACAGCATGTTATTTATAAGATGCCTTTAAACAAGTTCGGACGTGTTTCAAGACGTAGCCTCTCTTTTAATGATGATTATGATTTTAAAACCCGCAGACTATGCAACGTTAATTATCCGATTAGCAGCAATGATGTTGTTACAAAGCAATATGCTGACAAACAAATCAATGCAATATTCAAAACGTTTAACGTCACTCTCGAACAACATAATGTTAATATTGAGACCATGGTGAAACACGCTTTCGAGAAAGAGCTTGATGACATAAGAAAATTTGTTAAAATTGTCGAAGAGTGTTATTTAAAAATGGTTGATGAACAGGCCGGGCCAAATCTCAAATTATTAGACAGATTTATTATGAACCATTATTCAAGTTAGTTAAAAGATGTCCTTAAACAAGTTCGGACGTGCCTCAAAATCAAGGAGCAGGTCTTGTCCACCTGTTTACACATTAAATTTAAATCTAGAAGGAAACTATGATTGTAACAATCGCAGACTGAGCAACGTTAATCCCCCGATCAATGACAGCGATGCCAGCACAAAACAATATGTCGATGAGGGGATCATTCATACATTACAATATTTTTACACAAATCTTAATCAGCATACTAAGGAATGTGATCTTCATATTCACAACACAATGATAGACAATTTTCAAGATAAGATCGATGAATTGAGAGAGTTAATTAAAACTATAGAAGATTATTATTTGCTTGCAAAAGGTGGTGTTTGGCAATGGTTTTCCATCGCAGAGGTTTTCGAACTATTAAACATCGAGCCATACATAACCTTAAGGATAAACTATTTGCTTAATTTTAAACTGTATGATTTTTACCTTATTTTTTTTAGATAAGGCTAATGAATTATTAATACGTAGTAACTATGGCATAAATGTAATGGAAATTGTATTTTTAATGTGCAATGCAGTATGTAACATGGAAACATATTGCATTTTTGAACTGTACTGTTATTATAATCAATTTTTCTTAGCAGACTTGTATAGAAGAAGGTTGGAATAAAACAATGATTAAAAATATGACTTTTATTTCACAAATTTTCTATTTTGGCCCAATTCTGGGATTTCTTATAATTATTACCGGCTGATTGTTAACACATCGGTAATAATCAACCCAATCGATATCAGGTACATGGCCTGGCAATGTAGGGTCAGGGCACCATGCCCGATTCAATATGAATGGTCTGGTTGTACATGTTGCTGGGAACTCTTGTTGCAATTTTTCAGACTGTCGAATGAGGTTGACTTCTCAGTTATATATACAAACTAGGTGAGGAGTCAGTGGGGCTAAGACATCAGGATGGAGGGGCTACCTTTTCAAGGGAATGAAACACTATTTGCAAAATATATTTTTTATTCATCTACATCACATACATCTTTATGACCCCAAGGAAGGGTTGAAACACCATCAACTAGATAACGCTTATCATCAAATGGATTTAAACCTATCCTAGATTGTCTTATGCTAAAAACATCATGAGCAAAGGAGCGTATAGAACGTTGATTTACAATTTTCTCACTATTATTAAATAAACAATCGAAATAATCATGATATGTTATTTGCTTCGCTACAACATTAACTCTATCACCTTTCGATTTTTTAACACATTTTTCTCCATGAACTTTATAAGTATACATTTTAGATCTGAGACCTATGAAATGGGTTATAATAGACCCATTTAACTCATCCTTCATCAGTCCCGGAACTTTCTTATTTACTAGTGGAATTCCATAGGGGTTATCTGAAGGATAGTCACTGGTATCAAAACGGTTGATATGGGTTTTAATTACATCTTTGAACATGTCATCGCAACGTATTTCATAAACTAAACTATCAGTATCAGTATATAATAATGAGCAATTAGTAGGTGAAAAAGTTTTCAACATAAAATCATAATGAAATTCATAAACACAGGTTTTAGATATATCTAGTATGGCCATTCCTACGTACAGAGGCTTATCAAACATAATATTCGTCTTAGTTAATTCGATGCTTACTAAGTTCTCATCAAAAATTACCCTATGTTTAAAACGGGGACTAGAAATTAAATTTTTTGCTCCGTATCTACCATCCCATTTCCTTAGTAGTTTGACAGTTCTATGCTTTCTTACGTTCTGCATAGTTTTGCCGTAAATGGCATTATTCATAAGTTTCATTACAGTTTTTTCAAAACCTAATTTTGTAACGGTTCTTAAATGCGTATTGAGTTGTATATATGGAGCTAACCAAGCAGATTGTATAAATTTCAAAACTTTATGAATTTTTTTCAAAATTAAACCATGTTGTAAAGCTTGCTTGAGCGCTCTATAATGAATCACATAATTGTTCTTGTCATAGAGAGTTGTCATAAGTTTTGTTATTTTGGAATTTCGAGGTTTACGATGTTCAGGCGTGAAGGGAAGATCTTTATGAAGATTATGAAGATGATCTGGATATGATAAATCAACTTCTAAAATATATCCTTCTTCAGCATCGTTGGCAACCTTGGTGACATCAATATCATCATTAATCCATTCAAATCCTCCGTAAGGAAGGGCTTCACACATAGCCCAACCATAAAGGTTGTTCACATCCGAATAAAGAATATATTTTGAAGGTATATTAGCATCATAGTTTTTCATGTATTTATTGTTAGCTTGAGAAAAGCGGTGGATAACCTGACTAACACCACCTCGAATCCCTCTTTCAAAAAACATCAAGATATCGCTATCTTGGAAGGTTTCTAATTTGCATTTCGTATATCGAAGCATGCAATCCCAACTGAATCCCGGTAATGTATAGTACCATGCAGGATCTAAACCATAATTCCGAAGACAGGTAGTTCGAAAATTTTCAAATATATCGGTCAGCAAAAGGATGTCGGTCTTTAAGTATAGGTCCGAATACTCTCCTAATGTCTTAATACCAAACCTATCCCAAACTAATTGAGCATGTTTGTAATCCTGCTTATCAATATTAGAATCGTTTAATTTGTTGTAAAAATGATTGATTGGAGGTAACGAGGTTTCTTCCAATTTTTCCAGAGAATCAATGTAATCATAGCAAAAAACTCCTTTCCTAGTTAACAAGTCAAAAATTTCGGATGATAATTGAAATTCATTTCTAGTATTATCAAAACTATTTAGAGATGCAGCGAGTTTATCGAGAGGAAAGGCTAAGAACTTGAAAGAATCAATGGAGCGAAATTTAATATTTTATATTTGTCTCATTATCGAATATTGTGAAGCTAATATATTTTTCATTATTTACTGGAAGTAGAGTGACATGATTCAGTTTGGCAAGTCTCGTATTATCATACCCACTAAGATTGTGGAAAATGATAGGTACTACAAATGAGTTCTTGTAATTTAAGTTGCATGATTGGTGTGCATAACCGCGAAATATTGATGTTAGATGGCAGTGATCGCGTACAATTATGTCATTCGCTTTAAATTTTTTCTCACAAATGTGACAATTAGGAGTAGCATCTTTAAGACTTATAGATTCGGACATAGGTTCAACATGTTTAAATTTGGATGATACAAACTTGGCAATTTCTTCCAATTGATTAGCAAACCATATCATAGAGTCGACACCACGATGAGCTTTGTAAAAAGAAAGAGAGTTGTCGAAGGAACATTTGAAATAATACCCAGCACTGAAGGCTTCATGTCTGATATTTCTCAGTTTTTAGGGTATCATCAGAATCATCATAAGGTTTTAACATCGCTTCAAAGTCACAATACAACACGAATGGTGTACGTTCTTTATGAACAAAATTTTTGAATTCAATAAAGGGTTCTTTTGGAAACTCAATTTTGCAATTATTTATTTGCTCACAGTAAACCGTATGCTCCTCCAATTTTGTTTGAGAATTGAAGTAATTCAGACACCTGTCACATATAAATAGTCTACCTGTATGTTTACTTGTCTGTTTTGAAATCAGTCTAGATAAATCTTTAATCCAACAATAATGATATTTTATCTCAACGTCAGAATCATCTGTGGGTGGTACCTCAAAGTCACTAGTTTTCAAGAAATAATGACTTTGAATTAAAAGCAAGTTTACATGCCGATTCTTTTTATTTTTAGTTAGTCGAGCTGGAGAAGTGATAAATTGACGCGGTGACTCGTGTACCAACTCCAAAATATACACATTTACAGAAATGTCATTCATATGTTCAAATTTTGATATTTGAGGTAATGTCATTGGTAAATGTAAACCCTCCAAAGTAAGTATGCGGTGGTAAGGAGGGTATGAAGTAGTACGATCACTGTGTACCGTAGAAGGGTAGAGGGAGGCAATAACACTCCAAAAGAAGCATGCTTCATCATGATTTTTGACATTGATACATGCATGTTTTTTGGAAATTTCAGTGGGGAGAGGAAAATAGGAACCACCACCGTTCCCTAATTCAACTTTGTTAATGTTGATGTTGAGGCTTAAAATTTTACACATCCGCCATCCCGATCCATGTTGATGGTAGTCCTCAATTTTCTTTATAATCGTATCTATGATACTATCTTTGAACCACGTCTGTAAGTCAATCCCCTTGTCATAGTAGTATTTTGCGTGTTGAAACTCTTAACGTCTGAGATGGAAGTACCGTCAGAAATTTTAGCGAATTCACCATGAAAAACAGCGTTGACCTTAACGATGTTGTGAATATTTAAGATGCGAGTGAAGCGGTTTCTCACAAGTATGAAAGCATCGTGGAAGAAAGCGCTCATGTCAATATGTCTCAGGTTGACCACAAGCCCAGTGCGAATTCTTTTTTGGAAAGCTGCTTCAACATCAATCCATTTAACTCGCTCACCTTTGATTCGCTTTGTCACTCCAGCACCCCTTTTGTGCAATGTTTTGAAGTAAAGTTGTAACCTCTTTAAATGTTGCAGGTTAGTATGTAATTTGGAGAGGGTGCCATGGTTGAGGTTGCATCGCAGCGCAGAACAATGCTGTCTGATGGATAACGTTAGCTTTTTGTCCCAACGTTGTATGGTTGCGCGGTGGAATGTACCTCTTTGCTTTTTGCGTTGAGAACATTGAAAGCCGCCTCCAAACATTTGACGGTGGTATCGCTCACAACACCTATTTCACCTATTTTGTGTAGTGACATACTGCATGGAATGGGAGAATGAAGTCGTCTGAAGGTGTGTGCTATATGTATCACATATTGTTGGGGGGGGGGGCAGTAGCGCCGGGTGGGGGGGGGGGTGCTGACGGAAATGTTGGTGTCGCAAAATTTTTGCATATTTCGCCAATGTTTGTCATTTCAGAAGTCAAAAAACGTTTCCCATAATTAGACTTTTTTGGAATTCTTCCTTACTAGACTTTTTAGAATTCCTTATTAATACACTTTTTTCTTTCTTTCACATTTCTCCTCCACATGTACAAATAACAAATCATTACAGTGACACTCCTTTATTTGAATAAAAAAAAAGTTGAAAAATTCCTCTACACATTACAACTACTAATTTCTTAACAATAACAATATACGGGTTGCCCTTGCATTGTCACGTACACCTCCTCACATATTCCGCAAAAAACATGACCTCCACTCTGGGGCAATGTTGTGCTTTGTCCCACTTGTTGTGCACATGTCGGTTGCATTGCTCCACCCTGATCCTGTTGTAATAAGTTGGTTACTTTACCACCAAATAGTCGAACTTGGGACATCCCAAATCTTTGATGTTAATGGATAAGTGACCCAACCCGCACATCTCCAACATGTCCCTTTCTATGTGTCCTCCCTTGTAACCTATTAGACCGTTCTTGGCTTCGGACCCCAATCGTTTGAACTCGGTCAACACCATCTCCTGCGGTTCATCAGTTGCATCATCCTCGAAAGCCAGCCCGTGAACATTTCTTGTCCCCCACCTTGCCGTTCGGGCATCCTTCGGCGACAGGTGCCTCCACTCACCAACTCGATAGTATCTGGAAGACACTTGCCAACATTCCAAGTCGTACGTCGCCAACTCCTTCACAAGGAACTTTCCACCAACGTGGAAGCCATCCACGTCGATAATGAATCTGATCTTCTTGCTACTATCACACATTTTTACACTTCTTCAATTCTTCTTTCACGACTAGCACGTAAAGACACTGATTGCAGTACAACGACAACACATATTCAACTTTTATATTCTACCAGTATGATTGCTCTAATGAGAGAAATCGGTGAAGGTACAAGTGCTAACAATGACGACAGATATTCAACTTTCACATTCCACCAGTATCATTAGCCCTCATAAGAGAAATCGGTTGAGGTGAAAGTAGGTCATATAAATATTGGAACCGTTCCAGACCTTGCTTCAGTCTCGTGCTTATACACGTTTGTGTCACATCGTTCGTCAGTTCGTGTCTAGCATTGTGTTTCCTGTGCTGCTGATTACCCTTCGCTATGGCTTCAAGGATTCATGTAATTAATGATGTGCGTCTAGTCGCTGTAAGTATTATTTTACTTTCACTATGTACCTGTCGAAGATTTTTCCGTTATTTAATTTTTTATTTTTGTTTCTACCCTTCATTTGCTTCTCATTTACTTTCAATATGTTGAAGATTTTTCAATTATTTAATTCTTTTATTGGTTTTTACCATTCTCATTTGTCACATTTACTTTTAGCCTACTCGAGGTGAAGAAGAGACATCCGCCGCTGTGTCCTCTATTATTAATGATGATGTAAGTTTGCATTAATTATCTATATTTCCCAAATAATGTTTCACTTTCATAGTTATCCAACGTTCAACAGCTTTTAAAAGATCTGGCTCCATCAGAGTTAGATGATGCTACAATTAATTCTGTAAGTTAACATTTAACATTTAGCATGCAATATTTTACAAATAATGTTTACTTCCACAGGATGAAGCGCGTGAATATTTAATAAATTTTGATGAGGGACAGTTGTTGACAACTCCACCACCACATGCATCGTCCTCATCGGTTGTGGAGTCTCCTCAGCAACATACATCAACCGTGGCATCCCCCCAGCGTGTTGTAAGTTAATATTAGACAAAAATAATTAGTATTCTTCAAATATTGTTTTCTTTCACAGACATCACCAGTTTTGTTCAGCAAAACTTTTCGCAAGCGGTCTCGCAACAGTTCGAGAAGTTCATCGCGGGTGTCTCTATCGCTGAAGAAATTCAGGGATGCTGAGGACACTGATGATGATGATGATTTCATATCACCAAAAAGACGTGTTGCGAGCCGTGTGGGGAAGAAGAATATTAAGATGCCTGTTGCTGCTAACGGGAAGAAGAAGAATATTAAGATGTCTGCTGCTAACGGTGGGGGTGAAGCTGCGAAAGTGGAAAGTGTGACTGAGGAGATTGAGAGTATTATAAATGTGAGTATGAATACAACTGAGAATAATAGGATTTTGAGTGAAAGAAAATTAAAAAGAATGCGTGATGAATTGAATGAATATGATCAGCAGCGAGAACGATTGGCGCGTGCGATGATTGTGATTAACAGGAAAAAAAAATTGTAAAAGAAGAGTATGCAAGAGAGAGTGTGGTGTATAACACGTGTGTGGATGAGTTGAGTGGTTTTAAACGTATGAAAAAAATGTTTCACCCCTAACCGGTGTATATAATGTGTAAATATTGTTTTAAGTGTAAATATTTGTTTTAGTGTAAATATTATTTTTTATGTATATATGTATATATATGTAAATTTATTTTTTTATGTATATATGTAAATATTTTTTTATTTAATCAATATATATAACATATACATTTATTCCTCCTGTTTTCATTCTACACATTACAATTTCCCTACAAGAACATTCTTGAGACTTGTATGAATCCCGAAAATATGGATAGCATAATTGTGAAAACAAACAGAAACCATCAAGTTAAACAACATGGTTTTCTGATATATATATATATATATATATATATATAGATTCGACCACCATACCTTGTGACATCAAAACGTAAAAATCTCACCGGAGCTGTGACATCCATCGACGCTGTGAGATCCAAAATCGGATGCCACAACGTTTTCCAATGCTAATCGTGTTATAATGTTTGTAGAATCGTACCCTACGAATTCTGGCCGGATGTCAAAAATGCGTTGTTGTAAAAATTTTGTATATTTTTAGTTCCGGTGTATATCTACCAGGTGGCGCGCGAGTTGCGCGGTTTTGTATATTAAATATACTCTGGATAATTTTACTCCATCGACTCGTGACATCCAGAACGTTTCTGGTGTATATTAGTTCTTACACGTTAGATTAAGTGGCATCCGAAATTTGACAACACCGCAAGGATAGCGGTCGCATCGCGTTATTTTCCTATCGCTTCTGAAGTTCTAAAGAACGGCACGCGGCTTATTAGGCAATAAACTCGGGCAGTGCGGTCATGAAGGTGACTGGTGATTTTTGTGCGTTATGATCAGTGGACCAGGGGGGGGGGCGTGGGGCTTTAGCCCCCCCCCCCCCCAAAGATCTGCCGCGTAGTATTTATTTCTAAATAAAATTAATTTTAAAACAATAGTTTTGCCGATTTTTTTAAAATAATTAGCCTCCACTCCAACTTTAAATTCTGGTTACTGGTTATGATATATGATAAAAGTTTTTAGTAGATATTTCTAATAGTGATTTTGCTCTTTTGTGCTCTTTTGTGTTGTATATGAATAATTTATAAATTTTAAAAACTCAATATAACTGGCTTTGAATCAGAGTATTAGTATTCTGTAGCTTTCAGTTTACCTCTGTTTAAAGGAATTTGTGAAATACAAAATTTGTATTGCCCAATCGAATAGAACACACAAAAATTGTTTTATCTGTACTAATACTATAAAGAGAAAATATTTGTATTTTTGTTTGTAATGAATAAACTCAATAACTACTAGACCGATATTAAAAATTCTTTCACTAATAGAATGCTACATTACCACTGAGTAACATAGGCTATATTGTTAATCGAGTTAAATTAGGCATCCCTACGAAAACTCCAATAATGTAACCCAAGATGTAAAAAGTTTACAAATGTTTGCCCGTGGGAAGCCGAGAAGGGCCGCTAGTTTTTTTTTTAAGAAAAATGACAACAATAAATCTAGTCCTATTTTCTCTTAGTTTACTCAGAATATATTAATGAAAAAATCATTAGAGAAAAAAGTTTTACGAAAACTGAAGC
Source organism: Pseudeuparius sepicola (assembly GCA_963920635.1). NCBI lineage: Eukaryota > Metazoa > Arthropoda > Insecta > Coleoptera > Anthribidae > Pseudeuparius > Pseudeuparius sepicola. The sequence goes on along the minus strand of OY987300.1, from coordinate 50,648,457 downwards.
TAAAATTTTTAGAAAAATTGGGAAAACAACATACCTAACGTCTAATTCTTTTAATAGAAAATACCTTTAGAAAATTTATCTCCGAAGAAACCATTGGAGCCTATTTCAGGTTGTAATTTCGATGAAAAATATATATTGTAATGGTACCTAAGTCTCTATAAAATAAGTAATATTTTCTTAGTTCAAATTAAGCTATATCTAGAGGACTTTGGGAAATAAGTAATACCAAGGAGACCATATATTAAAAATGCCTTTTATCAATAATTCTTAAGTATCTTTGGCGCAAGATCATACCCATGTAAATAAAATTATTTATTATTAGCCTAATTATGCATTCTTCTCCAGCCGATGCCGGTGGGCAAGCCCGTAGCGGCCCGAGCGGTCGAATCTAGGCAAGCCATACGTCTGCGACAAGAGCTAACGCGCCCGAGCTGCGCGAAGATATAAACGTAGGTTACGCATATGTTCGGCCTTTAATTATTATTATGGTGGGCGAGCCCAGCCGACCCAGCGGCGAGCGTCCCGAAACAGCGACCGAACGAGGCCGTCCGCGTCTGTTATTTAATTTACATGTAGGTTAAATTAAGTCGTGAAAATTCAGAAAAAATGAATCCATGTTGCATATCTTCAAAAATAACAGGTAGTATTTTAAGCGCAGAAATGATCGAAAATAGAATAAGCAATGAAAAAAATTATAAGTGCACTTCAAACGAAAAATAATGCATAATGAATAATAATGATAATAATAGTGGAAATGTAGCGTCCTCACTATTTGAGTTGATGGGCAAAATATCAGGTTGAGGACAAAAACAACAATATCTGTTTTTTTTAGAAAGTGCCGACGTTTCGACGTATATTTTTCGTCTTCTTCAGGGCTAAACATATATACAATGCTGACTATAGTGTAATGTATGACACAACAATAAATTACATAAACATATAACAACTATGTATATAGGTACGCTTGGAAAGTTGGAATTTTTCGCATTACAGTTTTTGTCGAAACAAAAACGCTTAAACTTTGGCGTACAATGTGTGGTATCATTGAGTAAAGGAATAAAATTATTCCTTTACTCAATGGTGGTATGGATTCTTGGGAAGAAAATATATGGGAAGCCAGTTGTCGTTTACTGAAGTCCATCCATAAGATCCAGGATCTTCAAGTTGTGACTTCGCAACATTACTTGAATATTTTTAACTGCTACGGGCACCTGCAACTGCCAATAATTAAACAATCCAATATATAATTTCAAACTAGTAATACCTAAAAAAATTTTGATAAAAAGCACAATCAGTAGGGGGAAGATCGAAGAAGGTTTATTAGATTTGGTGGCCATTGCGTTTAGTGACATTTGGCCACATTTTTATGTTTACAGCTCTTTGTTTTTGCGTGATTTTAAAAAGTCACGAAACGTATGCACCTATCTACTACTATTCACGTTAAAATCTAAAATCTATAAAATAAATAAACATTTCATTTCCATAAACAAAATTGTACAAAAATTCTTACGAATTTTCCCCTACTAACATTTTTTGAGGTATTACAAGTTTGAAATTATATATTATATAATCAACATTTTTTGAGGTATTACAAGTTTGAAATTATATATTGGATTGTCTCATTATTGACAATTGCAGGTGCACGTACAGTTAAAAATATGGTATTCAAGTAACGTTGCGAAGTTGCAACTTGAAGATCCTTTATCTTATGGATATAGACTTCAGTAAATGACAATTGAATTCGCATATTTTCATCTCAAGAATCCATACCAAACATTGTATGCCAAAGCTTAAGCCTTTTTGTTCCGACAAAAAGTGTAATGCAAAAAAGTGCAAATTTAATATTATTATAAAAAATCAATATAAAAAATTTTTTATTTTGCAGTTCATTAAATAAATGGTGACTTTAAACAGATACATAAAATAAGCAGGTGGTTGTTTGTTCATCTGGCAACTGTAATTACTGCTCAAAAATTGCCAAAAATCAACTATTTGGTTATTTTATTTCTTATTTTATTTTATTGGTCTGCTTGAACCCACATTATTTGGTCTAAAATTAATAATTAATTTTACCAGCGATCTGTTATAGAATAGTCCACACGGAGAGGTAAAACTACCACAAGTCGTATATCTGAGAGTACTTCCAAATAGTTTATGTAAACGCTCCCAGAGACTTACCTACTCTTTGTCTTTTAGAGATCGTTTACAATGGCAGTGAGTTCTCCCTGAGAGGGTTTACATTGGCAAACTATTAGGAAGTACTCTAAGATATTTATACTTGTGATAGTTTCACTTGCGCGTGTAAACTACGCATTAGTTGTTGAGACATGCCTGCCACGCGTGGATATTCTGACGCAAGGGATTCATTTTGCGTTCCACGTGAGTAGCGTGTGCCACAAAAAAATTCACAGTTCAAAAACTATAGGCGCTATAGGTAATTTTTTTTACCAAAAACTTCTTTTATGTTTTGGGCACATTTCCCTTGCAGCATGTATATAAAAATTTCCGCAAATAAAAAAGTTTCTCGCTTAGTGAAAATTTCATTACACTTTTTATAACCTTGCAATTTTGTTGCTATTTAAAGTGGTTAATAAACAATATTGGACAATAACAATGGCATTCGTTGTAAGCGCTCATATGTTAACTTCAATTTAAAAAAAAACGAGTCAATAGCTCCACTACTCTCAAAGATATGACGATGGAAACGTAAAAAACACAATTTCCGTTTTTTCGAAATAAAAAAGGTCTCGACCACAAAAAAATGTCTTAAATCGCCATTTCGTATGCAGAGTGATGTACTTAACAACACCTATGGGGTCTGATCTAGTCTGATCTACCCACAAATTTTTTTTTTGAGAACGGAGCGACTTTTTAGCCCGATTTCGCTCCACTAGTAGGTACCTTTCTTAAAACTGTATGTTGATGACATAATTTTAGCCATTCCAAAAAAAACATGAATCTGAGTTGCTACAGATATTTATAGTCGAATTAAATTACGGACTTAAGCTTGCAAAAAATTGTAACATTATGAATTAAAGTGAATCCTATGTATTTTGAGGTCTTCCCGAAAAAAGTAAAAAAAAAATGTAGCCCCGGGTCGAAATTGCCCAAATTTGGGGTTATGTTCATTTTTCAATTTTGCGCAGGCGTATCTTGGAAACGAATCAATATTTTGAAACGGGGTTTACACCATTTTAAATCATAGGAAAAATGGTAATTTTCATGTCCCTTGAAAAATTTTGATCCGAGGCACCGTTCCCGAGATATAGACGATTGAAATGTATGTAGTATTTTGAGAAAAAATTGGGTGCTGAAGGCCGAAAATTTGAATGTTCGAACACTAAAGTTTTCATAACTTTGGTAAAAATTAAGATATTTGAAAAAACAAAAATGCGTTTTGAATGTAAGGGACGAGACTATTGATATCCAGAGGGACGCAAGAAAAATCCCAAAATTGGGCATATGGCGGAGGGGCAAATGACCTAATTTCATTGGTTGCCTGTAACAGGCAAACTATTTGAAATTTGTTAATGCCACTGACAGAGCTTACTCTTGAATGTCCATTCTTATGTTTGTATGAGTTTTATCGAAATCGGACTATAATTGGCCAAGATATCAAAGAATTAAATTTTTTTTTCCCCAAAAAAATATTTTTTTTTTTTAAATCTGAAATGCACAAAAATGCCAAAAATGCACCCAATGACTAGAATTTTTTTATTTTTTAGTACCTCAATGTGTCTAGAATACCACTACGTTATAGAAAATTCGTCAAAAATATTTTGTCTATTTTTCTGACATTGTTCATTGTGTGAGTACCAAAAAAACATGGTTTTTGGGAAAAATTGCCTAAATTGGCAATTTTCAATTACTTGGTCTGAAAGGTGGGCAAACCTAAATTGGATGTCGTCTCAACATGTGTACGAAGTTACAAGTCTGTATGTCTATTCTAAGTTTTAGAATTCCCCCGACAAAAGTCCCGTTACACGCGCTCCGCGGGATCCAAAAATCGTACAGTGTCACTATTGAAGCAGGCCCATAAGGAATTTTTTTTTATTTTTGGATAAAATGTTAATTTGACTTTGCCATCGATTTGTGCTTGTCAGAGGATGAAAATGACGTCGCAAGAGTCGACCACGTGACTTGCGGTATCTGTCAAAATTGACATTTTTTTCAAAAATTATCCAAAATCGGCTTTATTTGACACATTTTCGATAAAAGTTATTAGAAAAAGTTGTTTCTTTTGCAATTTTTGGCCTACATACCAATTTTCAGAGACCCTTGATAACATTTAACTTTTTGCGTGTTTTTGTAAAAACATTTCCAAACATTTCAACTGAAATGTATTTATTGAAAGTTGAATTTTTACCTAACCTAACCAGTTGATTTCTTAAACAATCTCTATTTGGTTTAAAAAATTATGTTAAGCTTGGTGCAAAGTTGATTTAATTTCAAAGGTTTGATGAACACAAACCTAGTCTATTTTTCACGTCGTTAACTACTTTCATCTAAAAAGAGTTATGTAAAGAGAATACAAATAAATGAACACATTTGGTTCATTTGGAAATTAAAGTAGCGGTTCCCGATGGAAATTTATCTCTGATAACAGTTTAAGTAAAAAAAATGAGTAGGCTATGGAGACAGAAATCTTGCATTCCATTTGCGCGCTTTGAGTGCCGAACATTGCCAGAGAAAAGGTTTCTATTGACAATCATCCCAAAAGTCAATGTTCAGGTTCTCGTTGAGATAAAGGCCATTGCTTTCCAGATATTCTGCCGTCTTCTTTTAAATGGAGGAAAATTTCGTTGAATAACAATGACTTGTCGATTTACTGAAAGAGAGAGAAAAAAATGGGGAAAAAAATTCAGAAAAAACTTTTTGTCATATTTTTGCATACTATTGCAGATTTGGGCATGCGACTTATCACATTCAAAATATATCCGAAAAATACTCATTTTTTGGTCTTAGGAAATTGCTCATAAAACAAAAGTGGTTTTCTCTTAAATCCAAAATTTTCAATTTTTTCGAGTAAGAACAAGCACACTGTCGACCTTTTCCGTAATTTGGGCACCTTACAGACATTAGCGCAATTTCGTTTTGTTTCCATCTACAAGAGTGCCTGAAAATACGTAATAATCAGTAGGTCAAAAAATTGATTGAATTGAATTGATTTTGTTTAGCATATATATCTTCTCGTATTTCAAGTTTTTTTTTTCAAATCACGAAAAACCAGATTTTAGAGAACAAAAAACAAACTTATCTTATCACCAAGTTGGAACTTACACACAGGCTTAGGATTAATTTCCTAAAATTATTTACAGTATATTTTTTGTGTATTTTTTTGCGTTCTTTCCGAAGGTGAAGTAAGCTTTCTACCAAAAAATTTTTTTTAGATAGTCCCGGAAAACCGCGCCAAAATCGCATGAGAAAGAATTTCAAAAAATTTCCCTTTCCGGTTTTTTGCAAATTTCCGAAAAACTATGGCAGATTTCGCCGCAGGACCTATTTTGTTTGAAAGCCAAAAAAAAACCCAAAATCTCTCATAGGCACATATTATCGCCTAACACTTATAGTTTCGCCACAAATTCAACGTGAATTTCGTGTTCATGGTTCTGATCAAAAAAACGAAAAAATCAACTTTTTGGTATAAGCGCCTCTGGCGGCGAGAAATACGCCTTAAAAATATGGGTATATGAATTTCCGAACTATTTTTGCCTCCTCTTTCGACTGGTGCATTTATTTTTACCATAGGGGTAGTACTTGGCGAGATAATGAGCAATTTTCCTTGAGAAAATCCGGAAAACCCGGTTTTTCCCAATTTAGAAAATTTCGACCAGGGGCTACATTTTATTTTTTATTTTTTTGGACAGAGCGCATCAAAATACATAAGATACAATTTGTTTCATCCAGTTACAATTTAATGCAAGCTCGAGAGGTCTTTTTTTCGTAATTTAATTAGATTATTAACAATTTTCAGCCACAGATACAATTTACAATGGAAACAGAATCTGATGATCAACTCCCGTTTTTGGATGTTTTGGTTGTCAGAGATCATGTAGGTACATTGTCCACCAACTGGTACACCAAACCAACAAGCTCAGGGAGAGTGCTGAATTATTTGTCCGGTCATCCACAGTCACATAAAGTTAGCACTATTAAAAATTTAATACGTAGATCAGCCTCTCTCAGCAGTCCTCATTTTCACAAACAAAACAAAGAAAAAATAAAATCTATTTTAAAATTAAACAACTATCCATTATATTTTAAGTTTCCATATATCCGCAATTTGTCAGAAAAAATAGAAAAGGTCAAAATCTAGTCACCCTCTTTATCCTGTCAGACAAGTAAAATCTATATTATCATGTTTAAAAGACAAAACACCTCACATGGTCAATTCCAATTTAGTGCATCAAATCAATTGCAAAAATTGCAATAAGTGTTACATTGGTATTACAAAACAGTATTTAAAAAATCAAGTCTACCAACATCAATATAATTGTCGTGAGAGAAAAAAAAAACAAATTTGAAAAAACTGCCTTAGCACAGCACCATTTTTTGACAAAACATGATTTTGACTTTGATGAAGTAAAGATTCTAGACAGAGAGCCATATTATTATAAAAGAACTATTAGTGAGATGATTCACATATCTACAAAGTCAACGGTGAATTTTAGAACTGATGTAGCAGGTCTAAGTATCTAATATTTGTAAAGGCCTGTTAACGATATACATCAAATTTGCAAAACTAAAAGATAATGGTTACAGGTAGTAAAATGAATACACCCAGTATATAACTGTAAAATAAGTAGTTAAATTATAAAAAAATAAATAAAAAATAATCCATAACTTGATATCTACCGAACTAATATTTTGTTGTAACATACTGAGGTTTTTTTGGGGAAAAAAATCTAATTATATAGCTGTTCTCGTTGACGTCCCGACCATAAATATATTTACGTTCTACATTGATCGCCAACTTTGACTAACAAATGATTTGGTTTCGTTTCTGTATCATTTTATCCTGTGATACCTATGTGCTCTATGAAATTTTGTATAATTGACTTAAATATCTGTGATATAGAATAGGTGAGTACTCTGTGTTTTTGTATTGTTTCTTTTACGTTTGTTTGTACACATAGTTATGGTTGTTCTCAAGTTATCCTAACTTTCCAAGCGTACCTATATAGTTGTTATATGTTTATGTAATTTATTGTTGTATCATATACACTATAGTTAGCATTTTTAGCCCTGAAGAAGACGAAAAATATACTTCGAAAAGTCGGCACATTCTAAAAAAACAGATATTGTTGTTTTTGTCCTCAACCTGATATTTTGCCCATCAAATGATTATAATAATAATGTGAATTTACCTAGTTTATCAAATTTTTATCCCGCTATATAAAATTTGATTTTGGCTCCAAAGGAACTGTCAAATTTTGTCCAATAGATACGATTATTATGGCTTATACCGGCAAAATTAGCATACCTACTAAAAAACATGTTTGTACCAAGACATAACCAAAATTCGATTAAGTATCTCAAAAACAAAAAACTAGGAAAAGACCATTATTTTGTTACATTCTATTTGTACCAGAAATTATGGCACCTTGTTTTTAAACACCCCTTTCTATTGTTTATATTAATAAATAAATTATGTTAGGTATACAAGTAGTGAATCATATAATAATGTCAATACAGGGCCGTAGCCAGACAGAAACTTCAGGCAGGACAAAGGACTTTCCTGTCAGGGCAGTACACATTTGAGAAGTGAGGGATAGCTACCTACAGGGCGTTACTTTGTTGGTGGGGAGAGGAGGGGAGGGGGGAGGGTAAAAAAATTGAATATAATTTTTGTTATAAAAAATGCGCCGCAGGCGAAAATTCCTGAAATTTTCAAGGTCAAATATAATATGAATATACAATTTTAAGTCAATGGTAGGTAATTTTTTTTGCTAATTATGCGGGCGCATAATCATTTGTGCAGTAAGCAAGAATACTCTGTTTTCTTTCATAGAGCAGGAGACAAAAATGTGTTAGGTATCAAATTTCTATTTTATTGTTGATTTTTAACTGACAAAAATCCAGCAAAAATTATCAATAACAACAATGAACACCGCCTTTTGTGATGTGGAAGTAAAAATAAAAGTTAGTGCTCATAGTGCCCTATAAATTATCATATTTTTTCAAAGGGACACATTATGTCTATAATTTTTGCAAAAATTTTCTGGCTGGCCAATGTAGTAGGTGGGTATGGGTAAATTGCAATTTGTTTGAAGGTGGGGCAATAAAGATTGTTGTTTTTTAAGCGGGTAATAAAAAGAGTACCTACTTAGAGGTGTCTGCTTACTAAAATGCGCCGCAGACAATTTTTTTTTCGAAGCTAAGGACCAATTCAGTTTAAATGAAGTATAATAAATTGAAAAATCATCATGAGTCAATAGCAAAATTTTCCTAACAGAAATCCTCCTGCTTTTCGGTTCTCTTCGCGACCTTTTATAGCCAACGTTAAGTCAACAATATGATAACAAAACAACAACACTAACAGCAAAAATAACAGCGGCAATGTTAAAAACAAAACAACAAAATGTTCAAAAAGAACGTATCAACAAAACAACACAATAATAACACCAAAGCATACACGAAATATCGGAAATCCGTCGCTGTTAAACCGACAAACCACTTCCTGAGCTAATTCTGGAACGACGAAATTATCATATTTTTTAAAAAGCAATAAAAACTGCATCGCCTATGATGTCCGCTGCCTAGAGAGGGGAGGTACAAGTCACGTACGACCCCGGCGATGCCCCTCTCCGCGTTCCATACGTAGGGGAGTACGCCAGCCGAATAAAATGAAAGAAAATGTCACTAAATCCCATTTTTTACTGTCATTTTTCACTTTATTGCCGATTTAAAAAAAGAAAACTGTTTAGAGACGTTGTACCGATCGATTGATGGTTTTAGAATTTTGATTTTCGGCCTAGAAATACGATTTTTGAATAAATAAATCAGAATATGAAAAAGGTAAAACCATCAATCTCTTGCTATTACTTTTCTAAATACAATGAAAAAAAAATCATCAAAATTGGTTGGAAAATAACGAAAAAAAAACGGGTCCAAAAGATTGCTACTTTAATACACTGCGAGTTCCACCTTAAAATAAATAAATAGTTTTCCGGGCCTACATTTATGTCCATTTCAAATAATAATTGTCCCAAAATTTTCTTTAAATGGTTTTATGTCTTTTTACTTGTTACTTTATTTTTAGTATTTCTTTGAAACAATGTAGCTGTCTGCCACCTTTAAACGTAGATAGGTATTTAATTTTTTTTTTCGTTTCAAGTGCCTGTGCTTATCAAATGTTAGTTTGATTTTGTACCTACTACTTATTTCATTTTCAATCATTTCTGCTCTCAAAACATTACCTACCTAATAATACTACTTAATAAACCAGTATAATATAATATTATAATTTACGTAATGCTAATAAGGATTAGGAAGTGTGTTAAAATGCGAAATTGCAGACAAAGTTTACTACGTTTAAACACCCTCCTGTGTTGAGCTGCAGTAAGGTTTGTTACGAGAGAAAGATTATATCTTTTTAGGCAAACCTTACTGCATGTCAAACAGCCTCTGCGTTGAACCGTAGTAAAAAATCCACAGTTCACTAATCACTAGCCACCGCAGCGGCCCCCGCCCTTCCACCTGCTTATTTATCGCCGTGATTGTAGTGCAACAGTCGGTGAAGTGGCAACGCTGCACGGATGTCACGAAATCCGTAATATTTTGGCGGATGATGCAAGCACCGTTACGTAAGAATGTATATAAGATATACGACGGACTTCACAGAGATAGGAAATTTAATTTTTTCATTTCGTGTATGGTTCGATTGTTAATAGCTTAATCGAATCCTCTCCTCAGACTTTCAAAGTCATATTTTTGTTTTGGGAGCCGCACTTTTTACCGGATGTCACAAGATGCCCTGGATAGTATATATATATATATATATATAAATATATTTTTACATCTACTCGCAGAAACCTTTAAGTTAAAAAGTTGTGTTTCCTGAAAAAACAAATAGTGAAATATAAACTATTTTTAAATCTATTCAAATCTCCTCTTATACAATTCTAAAAGTTAAAACAGATATAGAATACAACAATCTACGGAATGTAGTTTTTGGAAATAAAAAACAAACGTATACTTCATATTTTTATTTTGCATATTACAAGTTCACATTCTTGAGAAATTTCAGACATAAATGTCCATAATTTACATCATTGAAGTTTTGATATGAATCATTATTGTATACTACTTCTACATCACTCCCTAAATATTGAATGAGTTCTTTAGGTGGTTTTAACCCATCGAAGCTGTCAAAATAGACACACATTTTCCCGCTCTTGTTGTATGCTACCCAATGTGACCCAGAATTTTGTTGAATATCCAAATTTAAGATACCTGATTCATTTTTCCTCACCTTTGCAGGTAGTGTATCTCGCATATACACACCTCTAAAATATGGAATTCTAAGTCTTTCAGCATATTTTATTAAATCTAGATTGGTTAAAGGTCTATTGGGTAGCTTCAAGAGTTTTTTTGCTTCTTTAAGAATAATCCAAATCCTCCACGTCTATTTTTTCGCAGACAAAGCCCTGAACCAACCGCTTCCATAGCTTGCTTACGATTCTCCATCATCTTTTTCGCATTATTTACATCGATTATAGTTTTGGCTACACTGCTTGCACCTCCTGCTATAGAACCAAGGGCGCCCAATGCAGCTAGTATGGGGAGAAGTGGGAGCATCCCTCCACTCTTTTGCTCGAATGGAATGATTCTAGGTATTTTTAATTTTCCTTTTCCACCAATTTTCTTTATGTGTACACGTGCAGCCTTCGCTGCCACCAACGATGATTTCTTTAATTTTTTTAGATCGTTTAACTCTTTGGTAGTAAAAGATTTTTTTAGAGATTTTTCAACCTTCTTTACGATGTCTCTTCTGAACAAAAATGGACGCTTCATACCCATCCCCAACTTTCTTTTAGCCTTCATTGCACTTGTAACAAACCAAGCGGCTGCTTTCTCGCCAAATTTAGCGTCCTTTGATTTCACTCGAGATTTATTCAAGTATTTTACGTCGTGAATTTTACAAGCCGCGTCAAGCTTATTAATGCCAGAATCACCTCTAGAAAGTCTTTTTTCAAAATTGCAAAATTGATAAGTAGGAATATGCAATTCAATAGGTAATTTGTCAATTAATGTGTTTAACAATCCTTCTCCTTTAACGAGCGGCATTAGATTGACACTAGTTTATTCACTCATCCTCTTATATAGGTTTTGAAGTAAAAAGCACATAGACAAATAATTTTTTATTACAATTTTGTATTACAATTTTAGATTTCTAAACTTTTTATTTAAATCATACATAAGAATTATGCTTTTCAACTTTTCCAGCTCCTCCATATGGTGTTGCAACCTCTCGCTCATTCTTCCGAAAATATAATATTAGTCGTTTTGCCAACAGCACCCAAGCTTGTCAAAAAGTACCTATTTCCATCATTCAACTCGTCAATTCGTTCTTGCGTCAATTCCTCGGTAAACCTCTGGGGCAGAATGGTTTTGAAGTCTGCAAATTCCACAACCACCTTCTCGCCATACTTTGTATTTATCCTCTTAAAACACTGAATCTCATATTTTTTATTTACTTCCAAAGGGATAGATAACTAATCAAATCAATAAACATGTTATTAAACATTTTTGTTAACCCTTATTCTTAAGAAGATCTATTAAAATAGTAAGGTAGCTGACCAAAATATTACGAGAACACCCTGTATAAAAAATGTACCTAACCCATTGCAGAAATAAAAATGTAGAAGAGTGAAATGGGAATAATACCTAAGTATCTCAAAAGTATGTTTGAAGCCCCAATTTTGGTTTGGATTTGTCCAAACTATAATCTATTCTATAGCCCAGATAGAGTAATAAATGCTCATTATGTATGCAAATCTACCTGGTGAGGCACCATAAAGTATATACCCCAGTACAGACACAAGATTACATAGGAGCCATAGGAGGGTAGGCAATATATTCTGTAGTAGGTATAGAGGTTCCCATAAAGAGCATTGTTCTATAGGTCGAAATAGGAAATAATTAAGTGCGAGTAGGTACACCTATACAGGGTGGCCCACCACGAACTGCATCGATCTATATATGCATCGATCTATATATGGCACCTCACCAATGCCGATGGGCGCTGCTCAACTAAAATATTTTGGTGAATCTGGCACTTCCGGTTATACCGAAAGACGATATCAACTTTCTTATCTCAAATGGAACACCCTATATATTATTGCATTTTTGGATTCTAGGCATCATTTTGGAACAAAAACATGCAACATGTCCTATGTCTAAATCCAACCGTTTTTAAGATATTTGCATTTTTCCGAAAAAAATTACAGGTGCAGACCTAAAGCCAATTAGCAATTTATACGAGGAAACCGCGAAATTTCAAAACGAATTTTTGGCATCGTGTAACAGAAGCCCTAACCTAGCGATCTCTGCTGAGAAATATATCCGTTCTTATACAGGGTGTTCACGAAATATGAATAAAAATTACATTCTAAATGTGCTTAAATCTCGAAATTTTCAAATGGAAACCCCCATTTTTTTAAATGCGATCTTATTCACCAGTAAAAATGATGACAACTTTGTGTAAGGTTTCTTATACCTAAATGCAGTAATTTTCGGTTAATTCGCCCATAAAATGCGGGGTTTGCTTAACGCCTGGAAAATCATATTAGCCGTGGACGTTGAAAAGACAATCGCGGCTGAGGGAATGTCACTTGGTTTATAAATTATTGTCAACAATAATGCTATATTTCCTTGTCTAGAAAAACTTCGTTTAAAATTCTGCTTCTAGCCTGCTTTTTAATAGATATATAATTCCAGAAACGTTTTGGGTTGTAGGGTAGACTGGAGTCGACTGGTTTTAAATAATTTTTGTAATCTCTTTCTATTAATTATAACGGGTTCGCAAATTTTTGTACAAGTTATAATCATTATCATTTTTATAAGTGCCTCATTTTTTATTAGCTTTATTATTACACCTGACCATATTTATGGTATTACTTGAATAATAGGTGGGATAGTATTTATTTTTTAGATATTTTGGAACGTGTTTGTTAATTACTTTAGTTATATTTTTGTAAAATATATCAATACTGTTATTTATAGATTTGCTAGAAAAAGGTCTGTTCCCATGAAACTAAAGATATATCCTGATTAATTAATGTATAATTCGCTTTTTTAAACTTATGCACATAAACGCTATCGCGAAATTGCCAGTACTTGTACGAGGGCAATTCAAAAAAGAATCCTATAGAAAGGTGGTGTTGTTCCTCCGGTAGGTACCAACGGATCAGAACAATGATTAACGTTTGATATTCTAAATTTGTTACAAAACATTAGAACTAAAATTGTGTTGTTATGATTTGACAACATTATTAAATTTCATCATATTTAAAATTTGGGTTCAATATTATAAGGTTCTAAATAAAAACTGTTCTCTGTACATATCCTCTCCACACTCCCCAAGTTAAAATCACCACACATCAACTGACTCCTGAAGGTCCGCCAACTTGGAGGCAAATACCTATCGTAGGCAATGTTGTCGTCTGGAGGTAAGTACACGCAACATACAAATAACTTCATGTCTATATGTATTCAGCATTGCTATGATATTTTTATGGCAATAAAGGCACCGCCGCACTCTTTTTTTCACTAGCATTGGTCATTGGTCATGCGATCTCGACGAAAAATTGTGTATATATGTCGTTTAGCCATGATTCCGTGACGCATAAATATCGGGGTTGGATATAGATACATTTTGTTTAAACTCAGATAATTTTGTTCGTATACCTCTAACATTTTGGTACAAGACGGTATAAGCCATCTTAGTAAATTCCTTCAACTAAATAACAATGAGACAATGAAATGGGAGAGAAATAAAGTTTCAGTTTCAGTTGATCAAGATCTTCAACTTGTCTGATTTGAACTATTTTTGATTGTTCATTTTTTCTAACCAGTAGATTGCTGTTTTGGACCCAAATAAATTTGCAGCCAACCGATTTCGTTTTTTCACGTACATGATTTAACATCATTGTGGTCTGATGCGACAAATGCTCGTTAACAAAAAAGCTGTCGGATTTACTAGTGAGCCTTAACCCATGCTGATTCCTGTCGGTCTTTCTGGCAATTTTTGCAGCTTATATAAATCCATCTCTGGACAACTTAGACAGGAATCGGACTACGATATTTTTTGGTTTTCTTGTATTGATTGACTGGACCCTGAGCACGGTATCAATAAGGCTGTGTTCAGTTTTGAATTTCAAGAATTTTTCTATGTCGGTTGCAGTGCTTATTAAATTGTCATTATTTTTCTCGGGTATACCGACCATTTCTACGTTGTATGACCTGCTGAACTGCTCCAAATTGTTAATTTTCCTCATCAGATCGATGACCTCGTTATTTAACTTGTTATCTTGCTTCAGTAGCTTTGATGTAATGGTCGATTTTGCGCAACTTCTGCTCAAAATCAGATAAGTACCTTGTTTGAACAGAAATCGACGGATTCACGAAGAAGCTGAATTTCGGTCTTCAAACTGCACATGAAATCCGACATGTTAGAACCAGATCCCGTGGCGTCACCGCCGTCGCTACCTGCGTCGTCATGGCGACCATCGGCATCTACCTTGCTGCGAGAACGCGTTGCCGTCGAAGTCGTCGACTGACTGCAACCCGAGCAGACCCACCTCCCACCTGGTAGTTTGTTTATTATTGTCAGCTGCCCTAGATACATCGGAACAGGTCGCGTCGAAGGCCGGGAGCGTTTATTGTCAGCTGGTTGCTGCACGTTTTGCAGTTTGACATAGTGAAATTATTTAATAGTAGTCCAAAAAATAGGGGTAAGGTTACATTAATTCGCATAGAGCTAAATCTTGGTTTGATTGTTTATATCATCAATATAAAGGAAATTTCAAAGTCCCTATCGATCCCGTATGTGCAAAAAAAGTTATTCAAGCTCAAAGTTCTCAAAAATGAGTTTTTTGCATTTTTCAGATATCCTTAACACCTTTTTTCCTAAGAATAATCGTTTTTGAGATATCGCCATTCAAAAGTGAAAGAAGTTGCAATCTCCATAATATTACATCATTGGACACGTAATATAATTAAAAACATATTGGTCTGTGTAACTTATACCTACACATAGTACAATTCTGAAAATTCTTTTTCGTAATATAAGTCATATTTGGTACACGTTATAACGGCATAGGTTATAACAAAACCTGGTAATATCAAACATCTTAAATAACCATTGGCGGAGAAGTGGGTAATTAGTGCAATTATTGTTCTTAGAAAAAAAATCACCTTGTCTACAAATTAAAAGGATTGCATTTTTAGTAGATTTTATTTGTAAACTAAACTGTCCTCTTGGTATTATTTCGTATGTGTTATCGTTTAATGGCAAATTTGATTTTTTTTGTATAATTTTAGGGGGCGTTGTTAGATTGGCCTTAGATTACCTGAATAATAGTGGAAAATCTTACAACCCTGCCCATGGACATTGGTGGCTTTTTTTTCGCAAAAGTCTTTTGACAACCTCGAATAGAGCCTCTCTAAGAATTGAAGGAGGTGGTAAATCTCTTAATTGGGTGCCGCACTTTCCTCCTGTACCAAAAAGAACCTCGAAAATCCTATATGTAATAGAGAATTTCCCGATTCACGATTAACCACTTTCGGGAAACGGGACGGCTGTAGAATCAACGAAACCAGCGCGACGGAAAATCCTATGAAACCACTCTTGGAATTTGCGTTATTTCTCGATTTTTTGGGGGCCCGGGAAGCATCATAACCTCATCCAAAGACTCCGGTTAAGATAAAGAAGTGTAATAAACCAATGTAAAAAAAATACTACTAGATCAAAGTCTAGAGAATAGTATAAGTCAGCTCACTTCTTTGTTCTCTCGGAGAAAACAACAATTTTTTGCGACTGGTCGTAAATCAGCCTCGAACCGCTCTCAGCTACATATAGACCGGGAGATAGTGACAGATTTTTGGACGTGATTTTACTCAGTATGCCTTGCAAAGGGCATTATGTGGCACATATTCTCATAATAATAAGGTATGAACCAGAGAGTCATCCTTGGTTCTTCATATGAAAAACTGAGTTTTCAATTATTCGAAAAATATGCGTTTTGATATTATTTTAGTCAGGCTGCCATGTGTTTTATAATGAAGTTCAAAATAGAAAAATCATCGGAAAACCATAGGCATACCGTTAGCGTGTCATCAAAGGGCTATTATTGTCACGTGAACTTGTATTTTAATAATTAGTTTTTCCACGTTTCTGAACAGGCTGCCAAGGAGAAGTATGCAAGTGCTTAATATGAAAATGCTGAAAAAAGGATGGCATACCTTTTACGCTTGTCCAAGTACTGTTTAAATTGAATGTTATTTAATAATTTAAACGATTTATTCGATGTTAAGTGTACTTGGATATGCGCAAACGGTATGCCATCTTTTCTTCAGCAGTTTCATAACAAGAACTTGCATACTTCTCATTGGCAGCCTGTTTAGAAACGTGGAAAAATTAATTATTAAAATACAAGATCACGTGGCAATAATAGCCCTTTGGATCCACCCTAACGGTATGCCTATGGTTTTCCGAGGAATTTTCTATTTGAACTTCATTATAAAACACATGGCAGCCTGTATAAAATCATATCAAAACGCATATTTTTCGAATAATTGAAAACCCAGTTTTTCACATGAAGAACCCAGGATGACTCTCTGATTCATACCTTATTATTGTGAGAATATGTGCCACATAATGCCCTTTGCAAGGCATACTGAGTAAAATCACGTCCAAAAATCTGTCACTATCTCCCGGTCTATAAGCTAATTTTCTTATCAAATCAG
The DNA here is from genome assembly GCA_963920635.1 of Pseudeuparius sepicola. Classification (NCBI taxonomy): domain Eukaryota; kingdom Metazoa; phylum Arthropoda; class Insecta; order Coleoptera; family Anthribidae; genus Pseudeuparius; species Pseudeuparius sepicola. The sequence goes on along the minus strand of OY987300.1, from coordinate 50,631,486 downwards.
ATATCGATCGCCGTACTCCGATGACGGCGGGCCGAGGGAGCGGGAGACGGCAGGGGGGAAACGTTTGTTTACACAAGGCCGAGTGCGCCGACTTATAGTATTCTCTAGACTTTGACTAGATTGTTCTATAATAAGACAATCATACTTATACCTTATTTAACTAATACCACTTTGACAATCAGAGAAAACCGCGCAATTTCACGTTACGTGAATCTCAAAACACCAAGGAACAGTGTAAAACTTTAAATCCACTTATAAACTATTATAATATAAACCGATTTAACCTATTTTCGTTGACTGACGTATTAATACGCCACACCAATCAAAGCAATTTTTATTTGTTGATTTGAGAAGCCATAGAATAGGCGCAACGTTGCCGCACTTAACCGAAATTCTTGAGTTTTGTTCAATAATTATCATGCCTAGTGTAAAGATTTATAGGGCCGCGCCTGTACTTCTCTCTAAAGCCTAAGTATGTTATGTTTGAGTGCCAGATATCTTTCCTGTATTTAATCAATTTACGATGAGTATGTATTTCACTGAAGATTCGCGTCAAGAAAATGCAGTTTTGAATATTGAAACTAATTTGACTTGACACTATCTTTGAAAAAGCAGGAAGCGAAAGCTCAGAAAAACAATGTTGTTGAAATTATTTTTTGAGTTAACGTTCAAAGTTTCGTTCTTTTAATGTTAGGTATTTATGAATTTTCCTAGTAACTTGAAAAAGTTGTCTTTTAATAATGTAATGTAATAATGTTAATGTATTCTCCACACAGAAAGTACCCATAATACCTAAGAAATGATTTACTAAAGTCTATCCAAGTTACAGAGGCAGTGGATCAAAACATTGGCCACCACGTGACTTATTTTCTTATTGGTCTGGCCGTCATAAAATGTCAAGTGTTTACGCGGCGAGCAGAATGCAGGGCCGGCTCTTCCCTCCCTCAGTCAAGTTTCCTGCATATTTTATATAGGATCGCGAGCAGTATATTCTGTAAATTTATTTTGCTACTTAATTTAATGAAATTTATAAAGATCCACGAAAGGTAAAAACACAATTTTTAGAACTTCTAAAAGAATTAGTTCAGAATTACAAGCCACTGGGAATCTCATATTAGTCAGACCCTGGTAATCGATCGCAATGCGGTCATGTGACTTTGTTTATATCTACTGCCGCTGTAACTTCGATATACTTTAGTTAATCGACTCATCTATTTTTATTTGCTTACTGACTAGAAAATTGGGTGCAATAGATTATTTTTATTTCAGTATAATTTTAATAAAAAGTAGGTGGGGGAGGAGAATATTTAAAAAAAGCTTAAAAATGCTTAAAACTATTATAAAAAACAATACTTCAGACACTACAAACACTAATTCAGAGACACCCTGCATAATATACTATTTTGATTCCTTGGGAAGACATTTACTTACTTGCTGATTACTTACAGTGTGGCCCGTTTTTCATGTTAACTCCCCTGAAAATCTAAGTAGGTTGGAGAAACTGAACGGGTGATTTTTTATAGATATGTCCCTGAAAGGTCATCATATGCGAAGTATTGGTTTGACCTTGCCGCAAAATCCTGGCCTACTGTGATTTTTTAAAGGGGTGCGTTTTTCGAAAAACCATATTAGCGTTGACTGATATATTATTAAAGACTGTTCACGGATGTCACGTCTGACATATTTTTGGCTCACCATGCGCTGCCCGGAGATAAAATACAATGCAGAATACATTGTTAGCCATCAGATGAGCCATCTGTTTTCCAGGACATAAAGCTATAGCCGTGAGAAGTCTTTATAAATACGTCAGTCAACAATATTAGGCATTTTTTTATTTAAAATCTGACACCACAGAGTTAATCAGGGCACACCGAAAGCCCCATACAGGTTGGTCACTTATTCGATGCTCACCATTGGGATCTCGTAAACGGTAACTCAAAATCTAGCAGCGCTAGAAAATTATTGAATCAACTGATGACAAGAGCAAAGAGCGTGTTTGAAAACATAAGAATAAAAAATTTCGTAAAGTTGGGTGTTCTAATAGAAAAGATATGAGCTGTTTCCGGAATCGGCGGTTTTCAGTTTTTTCATAATATTTCAGAAACGGACTGAGCTATTTTAAATTTCTTTTCAGATAATGAAGAATGAAGACTAAAATGCGCAACTTTTCTATAAATCAACTACCCCTCTATCTTTTACCGTTTCCGGAATACCAATGGTGAGCATTGAAAAAGTGGCCACCCCATATACCACATGCGAATAAAAAATATACAGAGGGTTCCAGTTGAGCAAAATAGGAATTTTAAAGGCATCTGGCGAGTCAAGTATGCCGTGGAATTACTTCGAAACAGTTGAAAGATCAACAGGACCACTCACAGTGTTGATGTGTAAAGATCCAATAAAAAAATACAAGGTGTTCTTCTCTGTGCCAACTCAAAATACTGAATTTTTAAACTTAATACGGGCCGAGTATATTAAAACCACCCCAGACAGTATAAACGAACTAAGTCGAAAAAATACAGAAGCCTGCCAGACAGTAAGTCCATATCGGTTAAGGTGGCTGATGTGCCACATTAGGAAACGCACAGAAAATGTATTATCTTAGACAATGACTTTGTTGAGAATAATTTAAATTTGTCCAATAATTTAAGTTGTTTTTTATTTGTTGATTGGCATTTTGTAAAAAAATTCCAAAGCACTCATGACTCGTATAAAGTTTCATACAAATTCAGCAATTTGAGATGGTCCAGAGAAAAATACCCTGTATGTTCTTGTATTGAATTTTTGCACACCAACACTTTGAGGGATCCTGGTGATCGTTCAACTATTTCGAAGTAATTCTATGGCACACTGGACTCGCCAGATGCCTTTAAAATATCTATTTTGCTCAACTTTGACACCCTGCAGAATGGAACCCCCTATATATATTTTTTCTAATTTGGTATATGGGGTTTTTTGTGTGTCCTCATTAACGCTGTGGTGTCAGATTTTAAATAAAAAAATTCCTAATATGGCTTTTTGAAAAACGTACCTTTTTAAAATTTGCAGTAGACCAGGATTTCGCGGCAAGATCAAACCAATACTTCGAAAATAATGACCTTTCAGGAACACATCTAAAAAAAATTCACCCGTTCAATTCCCCCAGCCTACTTAGACTTTCAGGGGTGTTAACATGAAAAACGGGACACACTGTATGTATAGATACAGTGACCGACAGAATGTACGCAAAAAATTGGATTTTTTATGTTGCTCCGAAATAAAAAAAACTGACTATGGGGCTACATTAGGCATGTCCTGAAGCCAAAATAAGGGCCGAAAATTTTCATGCAGATATCGCAGTACCTATAAGAAAGGAAGTCAAAAATTTGAACACAGCACAAGAGTAAAGTAGGTAGGTACCTTTATTTCGCGTAATTATTTGCAATGAAAAACTACACATGAGTGCAAAATATTGGCCTTCAATTAAAACAAAATCATTTTTTACCATATAAAATAATCCCATTTGTTGCGTACATTCTATACAACAATTATTCTTAAAAATGAAAACTCACCTTCTTTCACAGCGATCCCGATCTTGTACATCCTGCTTACGGTGCCGCAAATCCTGCCGTGGTCGTCGGCTGACCTGAGCTTCCTTGCTTGGTGCCACATCGCAGGCATCCTCTGCCCTTGGGTGGGCAGCTTCCTCTATCACCTCTTCATGAACCTGGAGAGAGGACCGCGCGTCTACTATCGCCTCCTTCAGGCCGATATGCTCGGTATATGGGTCAGCCAGAGCTTCGGTGAGTCGCAGAACTTTTTCTGAAGGAAATAATAGAGGTACAGCTAGCTGTATTCCCGTATCTCCGATTGGACCTCTTACCGTTTTCTTTGTATTTCTCTGTAAAGCCTAAGTATGTTTGAGTGCCAGATATTTTTTCCTAGTTTTAATCTATTTACCATTCACTGCAGATTTGTGTCAAGAAAATGCAGTTTTGCATATTGAAATTATTTCATCTCCCAACATTAAAACTTGAATCTCTACTATTTGATGATTATTGACCACCTTCACACTGTAATATCCCAAGTAGCAGAAATTGCGTTGACTGACGTTCAGTCAACGCAAATTGTTTTTAACAGCGCGATTAACATCTACACGGCTTTTTTGTACAGTCCAAAGTTATATAATTAAAGTTATCTACACTATCTCAGTAGTAATAAAGTATCTATATGCCCCAAATAGGCCCATTTTATACAGCTTAGGTAATATCAAACTCTGGACGCTGGTAATATATATAAAGGCTCTAAATTATACTTAAATAGAAATCAAATAAGCAGAAAAGGATAGGTATAAATGCGAGAAGGAATATTCAGCTATTGTTATAATTAATATTTAATATTTTTAAAGTTTTAATCTTAAACGTGTTCAACTTAAACTTTTTTTTTGTTAAAAATCATAATCATTTAAAAATAGTAAGTTTTTTAAACCTTAAAGCTATTTCAACTTCAACAGCCACTGGTCTAACCCCTCCAGGGCCGGCTCTAGGCGGGTGCGAATGGTGCGGCGTACGCGTTTTGACTGGCCCCGCGCCTCCGAGTCCCGTGTACAGGGTTATCCACTCAGTATCGGGGCCGAAACCATTTCAGAATTTGAAAATATTCACTGTAGCTTGAGCCGATCCTGAACCCCCCCCCCCCCCAAAAAAAAATTTTTAGCTAGATACGGCCCTGGTTTACTTCAACCGTACGAGCGCAAATATGTGGGTCACTTCCGGTACTTCCGGCCAAATCGGATGTGTAATAATTTGACACGTGCCGCTATTTTCTTCGTCCTAGTGAACTACAAAGATATTTTTAATAACTTTTTCCTCTGAAGTTAATTTTAAGCGAATTAGCTCATTTTTGGTAAATGACATTGTAGAGCGGTTATCTCAGAAACTAGTAACTATAGGAAAATCATATATAGAACAAAAGTTTCTCCAAATTATCCAGTCTTTCAGATGCGCTACGTTCCGACGTTCCTAGGATCGAAAAGTTTCTTTGCACCGCAGCGCCATCTATACGCCAATATCAAAATGAACGCTTAGCAGTTGCGAATGAAGCCCTCTTCACGTCCTAGCGAACGGCGTTTGCAGAATTAAAATATCTCTTTTTGTTCCAGAGATATCATCGACGGGAGTCCTTCATCTGGCTCTTAACATTCTATTTTATAATACGACCTACTTCAAACTTTCAAATATTTTATTTTTAGCTGGTAACAAAATGGTTCATGGCTCACTAGATATTTTGAAAAGAGCGATTTTCTGCTATTTCATCAGATGTCTGTAGCTCCGTTATTTCTGATTATACGGAAAAACTGTTGAGACAAAAATTGTAGATAATTTTGGGCTTAAGAGGGGGTTGCCGACAGCGAAAGTGACGTTAGATTTCGTATTTTTTTAAGTTGTATAGCATAAAATCTAATAACATTTTACCTGGCAAAAATTTAGTACAAACATCTCTGTCTTCATTTTAATCATAAGATATTACAAGCAGTGTTTTGTTTTATATTTTATGAAAACCTTGGGAAAAATAATAATTCCATTGCATATGCTTTTAAGATCTTATGATTAAAATGAAGACAGAGATGTTTGTACTAAAATTTTGCCAGGTAAAATGTTATTAGATTTTATGCTATACAATTTAAAAAAATACGAAATCTAACGTCACTTTTGAATTCCCAATGCTACCGAACTGTTCGGGAACAGTTTGCGAACAAGTAGTCGCTTTCGGGTATACCCTGATTACTGTAAGAAGTCCCGATTTTGTCAGATGACATTCTCCACAAAATCCCTAGGAATTTTCTGTTAACCATGGGTATAACATTGGTATATTGTCTCTCAACCAGTTAATGACGTCACTCATTGATTTATGATGTAAAAAGTTACCCATGTGATATGAAAAAAATAACATAATAAAATAAAGACACTATTGCAATCACAATTACCTATACCTCTACAAATAAAAATAACTATGACTACTAATTTTAATAATAATTTCAAACGTCATGGAAACACTTTCATTTTGGTATTTTGTAATAATCAGCTGTTTTTGGCAGCGTCTATGGGCGGACTCAGGCAAATTTTATATCGGTGTTGTGAAAGTGAAGGTTTTCCGGATCGTTCAAAAGGGTTCAAACTTTGGGCAGTGAAAATATTCGCGGGTTTTGTACGTTTCGTGAGTTTTACCGTTATCTGTGTTGTTCTTGTTCGTGTTATTAGTAGCTATCCATTGTGCAAATGGGCTCATTACTGACCTGGACTTATGACCCGGTTGCATTTTTTGATGCTTTGATGCCAACCACATACCTATATAATACAATAGGTATGTTATGCCAACTTAGGATGGCGAAATTACCAATTGACAGTCCCAGTAAGGACCTCTTAAAATAATGTGACTTAGCCTTGTAGAAACACATTGCCCTTGTCAGATCCTTGTTGATTTCCACTACTACTACCACTACCACTACCACTACCACTACCACTACCACTACCACTACCACTACCACTAGCACTAGCACTAGCACTAGCACTAGCACTAGCACTAGCACTAGCACTAGCACTAGCACTAGCACTAGCACTAGCACTAGCACTAGCACTAGCACTAGCACTAGCACTAGCACTAGCACTAGCACTAGCACTAGCACTAGCACTAGCACTAGCACTAGCACTAGCACTAGCACTAGCACTAGCACTAGTACTAGTACTAGCACTAGCACTAGCACTAGCACTAGCACTAGCACTAGCACTAGCACTAGCACTAGCACTAGCACTAGCACTAGCACTAGCACTACCCCTAGCCCTAGCCCTAGCCCTAGCCCTAGCCCTAGCCCTAGCCCTAGCCCTAGCCCTAGCCCTAGCCCTAGCCCTAGCCCTAGCCCTAGCCCTAGCCCTAGCCCTAGCCCTAGCCCTAGCCCTAGCCCTAGCCCTAGCCCTAGCCCTAGCCCTAGCCCTAGCCCTAGCCCTAGCCCTAGCCCTAGCCCTAGCCCTAGCCCTAGCCCTAGCCCTAGCCCTAGCCCTAGCACTAGCACTAGCACTAGCCCTAGCACTAGCACTACCACTACCACTACCACTACCACTACCACTACTACTACTAGGAGAAATGCACATCACTGGGCCTCGCAAAATATTACCAACATGTTCCAATACAAAGGCGTGTGGTAGTGTGGTATTTGGCGAAATATAATTATCGGTCCAGTATTTTTTGAAGGCGCGTTAAATGGCACTAAATACCTAGAACTCCTCACAGGGCCAATTTCTGATTTTATAAGTGGTTTTAATATCCCCAACATAAGCCTATCCCCAACATAAGCCTAGTTAAGGCGCTACGATACCCCCCATTTTCAAGGGTTTGTTAGTTTACATCTCCTACTTGCATTTCTTAATATTTTCACTTTTTTAGTGGCTTAGATAAAGCTATGAAGAATCGTCGTTGTGTGTCACGAACTGTGCAGGACTAATGCGACACTGTGAAAAAAAAATGCCAAACATACCCGAAATTCGACTATATTCGGTTAAGAATTTCGAGTATTTCTGCCGCTCAAAAATAATTCGAAAGACACAACGACGATTGCGGCATTCGATATCATTATTTTAAGACTACTTTCAAGTCGATACGTTTGTTCGTTTGGCTTGATTTGAAAACTACGAACCCATTGCCCGGCAATAAAATGTTCCGTGAATTGGCCATCCGAGCAGGAATTAGACGTACGGAGATGGGCGAGCGGGCGGGCGTTCGCTGGAACTCGTGGTTCCCCTACTTCGGCCTACCTCACCGGGCTCGGGAACCACGGCAGGGGAACTTTCAATCGATATCAGATGTTTCATTTTATTAGTCTCCCTTATTTGTTTCGTTTGTTTTGAAGTTAGCAAATATTTTCGAGTACCCGAAGGTGAAGAAAATATTTTCTACCGCGACATTATGTATGTCGACTGGCATATATATACACTCATTATTATTATTCCTCCAGGAATAATAAATAAATAATTATTATTCACAAAGTACTTTTTGCTTTTGTGTAAAATGGTTTAATCCCTAGGGCTAGGGCATAAAATGGCCTGGTCGTGAAAAAAGAGTAAATTTAAATTCTAGACCAAATTGTGCGCTTGATTTTTACTTTAAAAATGTGATAGGTACAAGCACAGACCTATATAGAGCTATATAGGTCTGTGGTACAAGTAATATTTTTGTCAAATAAATGGGTCAGGTGAAGCATTTTTTGAAGAAAACGAATAATATCCTATGTAATACGATTATTGTGTCAAAGCGCTGCATGATAAAAGCTAATTTATATACTTTCCAGAGGGAACGATAATAATTCTGACATCCAGTCAGTTTTAGAAACTTTTTCGTTAGAAGATTGTTTGAAAGTCATTTGAGTTGAAAATCGGGCAAAATAAAAATAGAAGGTACATTTTATTGTTCCAGTCTGTCGAATTTATGACATTTTAATACATTATCTAGGATGTTGGATAATTCAGATTTGTCAGAAGGTTCTGAAACTGAACGGCGGTCAGGGCAAGAATGCCTATAATGTTTGATAATGATGTCGCAACAGTCACAGTGAAACCAATAGGAGTAATTTGTGGGCTTGTGTGCTTTTATTCCCGTACCTAATATGGTTCCTAGAATTTGAGAGAGGGGTACTAGGGTACTAACACATATTTTGCATTTTGCACACTTATTTACTTTTTTTTACTTTTACTTATTCGGATTTAGGTATAAGTGCAGGTGCATAGGGTTTGAGAAACAAACTTTCTGGGAAAAACAGGGCTTTGAATGAAACATTTACAAGGGATTAGAAATTAATAGCTCCTATTATCTCAAAACTATTACTTTTTTTAAAAACGGAGACCGGTTTCGCAACTCTATAAATTTACCTACATCCTCAGGGCAGGTAGTAGGTATATGTATAAATAAATAAAGAACTTTTACTTACCTAGCCATTATATATTATTATTATATATTCAGCCACAAGTCAAAGTTGAAACAATTAAAAACATTTACATAATTATAATCTTTTTTCAAGTATCTCCTTCAAATTTCCTGCAAGCTCTTGGACTATAAGTGATTAGATGAAAAGGGAAAGAAGTGTATTTCCGTGCAAATAATTTAATTAAAAATCATGGTAAAGCGCTTTCGGCTGTTAAGCCATCCTCAGTACCACCTAAAAAGAAAGTATGACATAAAATAGGGGGTTGGAACTTTTTCCATCCTCAGTACCACCTAAAAAGAAAGTATGACATAAAATAGGGGGTTGGAAAAAGTTCCAACCCCCTATTTTATGTCATACTTTCTTTTTAGGTGGTACTGAGGATGGCTTAACAGCCGAAAGCGCTTTACCATGATTTTTAATTAAATTATTTGCACGGAAATACACTTCTTTCCCTTTTCATCTATATATACGTGCACACAGCCCCGCACTCCTTTGTATAAGTGATTATCCTTTATTTATTTACTTTTTTAAATATTATATTATAGTTCTTGATGATATAATTTTATAGATTAACGAAACCGCTTACTGTTTTTAAATAAACAAATCATAGTTGTGACATAATATTATACCTATGGTCTATTCACTCTAATCCCTCTAAAGTGAACTCTTATCAAAGTCTAGAAAGTATATCTCTGGACGCTGCTCTTACAGTGTAGAAAGTTTTCAGTTAGATTTATTTATTATTACACAAATATAAATATGGAATACTAGGTATATAAAACATTTTATAGAAGTAGACTTTAGACGCACTTTTTTAGTCATAACAACACTATTATGCAGAACAATAATTATCCAATCAAACATTGATAGATGTTCAACTGACCCTAACGTGGTTCAAGAAGAATTCGGTAATCGAATCGTTAATGTAGATTTTATAATTGAGCAATTACAGAAGTTTTTTATACACGAACTCTTCATAGTACCTATGCACCTTTGCTGATATGAAAAATAATAGTAAAATTGCTTCGACGCCAAAAAGCTACGCAGTATGTTGCCAACGAAAAGTGAACGCCCTCTATAACTCCCAAAAAATATCATTTTTGCAATAAAGCAAACAGGCCACCGCCGTTTTTTAAATATGTATATTCGCGCTTCTTCGTCGGCATCGGCGAGACTCGTGTGACTCGTCGGCGGCGGCCGGCACCTGACTTATTATTTCATATTATCTACATAGGAAAAAAAGACTGTTGTGATTTTAGTGAGTTCGTGTATATAGTCACTTTTCTAATCTAATCTATACTTTTGACGTAATTGCTGATGAACCAATAACTTTAAAATAGTTTAAATTTCCGTTAAGAAGACGTATTGTCACTTCGATACTAAAATTGGCATACTACAATGAAAGCATAACCTCGGTTTTAAAATGTCTCATGTTTTATTTAAACAATTAAATTTATTTTATTTAAATAATAATAATTCTCACCCTCAGACTACTCCAAACTATCTAAGAGTACCCCAGAAGCAACTGAAAAAACATTATAATTCATTGGATGAACAAAACAACTTAATTGCAACTTTTATAGGTATTCATCAGTATAATCAGTAAATCATGTTTTTCAATTTTTATGGTATTCAAGAAATTCTTAGAATTTTCATATTAGATTCATGTCAAATACAAGTTAGATTGAATCAAGTACTTTTTACTCGACTGAACTAATATCCTATTACAAACACGTTAGTAAAAAAAGCTGTGACCTTGACTGAGTAATTTACCAAAATCAATGATCGCAAATTAATGATCGCAAAGCTTCTGAATCAACCCTACATTTTATATCGTTCGTAGTCATAATGAACACTGTGCAAGTGAATGACTATTAACAAACTGGGGGTTACTAGAACTTGTATCCACTAAAATTAAATGTTATTAATTTATTGATCTCATCTGCAATATTTCTGTTTTGTCAATTATTAGTTGCTACACTAGCAACTTGATTTGCATTTTACACATCATTTGATTATTATTTAGGCAATAATATGATATATTACTAATAATTATAATTGATATTAGTACCCACAATTACAAATCCAGCAAAAATTCAGTGACAGTAGTTGTAATTTCAGTATAATGAACAGTTAAATGTACCCCTATTCAATTCAACACCATGAAACGTTATGTTATGTTGTTCTGACAAAAGAATGTGATTAGAAAAGAAGTATTATAGAATCAATTCCAGAACATGCTATTTATTGAAATAAAATATTACATTTAAATTATTCATTAGAATTCAATATCAATTGTCATTGAATTGATTATTGTTAGTTACAAAAAAGCTTCTGCTTGAGTTTGAGGAATAATATCTCATATTGAATTAAACAGGGTTTTTTTACAAAGTGACTCATTTTTCTCAGTGTAGTAACTACGGCCGGCTGCCCCTCAATCGTGGCACTATGAAGGGGCAGGCTGGAGTGGGGAGTCGTGGGGACTAGAGGAAGGAAAAAGATAGGCATATCTAATCGAGCGACGTTTGTCCTGAATTGAGTCTGGCACTTCAGGCGGATTTCATAAGTATCGTAGCCTCTTAAGCGATATAATCTCTGTCTTGCGCAGGATGGAGGCGTCATCGAACATATTTTATAGTGTAGGTGCTATCTCCATAGTATCTAGTTTATATATAGGCACAGACCTATATAGCTTCGCTACCCTATAGCTCTGTGATATAGGTTTAATTCATCAATAAATCTGGTTTGTTTTTATGTTTATTATTTTTTATTTATTTATTGCAAGAAACTACAAAACTAATAAACCTAATGGCTTAAAACTGTCAAATGTCAAACTTTTGTTATGACAGCAAATTCTGAGTAAACCATTGAACCAAACAGATTACATTAAATTAACAACTAAAAATATTGCTAAAAGCCATTGCAATGCATAACTTTTTTTCTTGATTGGAGATTTTTACAGGCTGTATCTGATGATCTGCAGTATTACCAGTTGTTGTTCACAATCACCCGGGAACTCCTTATGAAACGTTTTATTTTCTGAAAATAAAAAAATCAGGATAATATAGTGACCGGCAGAAAGTTGGACAGAAATGGAAAACTTTTTTATTATTAATTTATCAGAAAATTTTATTCTTGATAAAAGTTGGTGCATCATTTCAAACTCAAAACGCACATATCAAAATTTAAATATATCTTTTTGGATACGAGGTAGATTTAAAAATGTCAAAATAAGTCAAGAGTAAAGTACCATTAATTTTTAAAATACGGTATAAAGTTACTTATAAAAGTTGTTTGGAATCAAAGGCGGATGTCAGATTTAAAGTCACAGCCACCTAGTCAAAAAAAGAAATTTAACTTTTTTGTATTTTTTCGATCACCCTGTGTATTACAAAGAACAAAATACCGCAAGCGCAACTTATCATCGGATAACACATGAATTTGCTACTAAACTTTAATTTTGTTCGATTAGCAGCTAGAAATTCAAATTAATCGAAATCAGAGTATAAAAATATTAAATTTTTGTGTCCAACTGTGGAGATCTCAGCCCTTATTGGTGGTAATTGGCGAGCGATATACAGTGACCGGCAGAAAGTTGGACACAAATGGAAAACTTTTTTATTATAAATTTCTCAGAAAATTTTATTCTTGATAAAAGTTGGGGCATCATTTCCAACTCAAAACGCATATACCAAAATTTAAATATCTCTTTTTGGATACGAGGTAGATTCAAAAATGTCAAAATACCTCAAGAGTAAAGTACCCTTATTTTTTAAAATACGGTAAAAAGTTACTTACAAAAGTTGTTTGTAATCAAAAGCAGATGTCAGATTTAAAGTCACAGCCACCTAGTCAAAAAAAAAAGAAATTTACCTTTTTTGTATTCTTTCGATCACCCTGTGTATTACAAAAAAAAACAAAATACCGCAAGCGCCTCCGCAAGCGCAACTTATCATCGGATAACACATGAATTTGCTACTTAACTTTAATTTTGTTCGATTAGCAGCTAGAAATTTAAATTAATCGAAATCAGAGTTTAAAACTATTAAATTTTTGTGTCCATTGAATAAAGTAAGTAGTTTTTTTGGCAAATTTTAATAATAAGTAATTTAAATGAAAACAGTAGGTAACTAAAAATAAATTTGCCAAAAAATTTTTTCAACTCTGCCTTTGGGACAGCGGCATTTTAGGATTCTTAACAACGGAGAGGACAATATCCATTTCATTATCTTCGTTACCTGTTACATTTCTTCTATGTGGTACTTGACATTTATTTTGCACTGAACTGAACTGCTTAAAACTCCTAAGAATTTTTGCCACAGTTGAGTAGTTGACGTTTTTGTCTGGATGTCGTTCATTGAAAATATCTGATGTTTCTCGACAACTATGATAATTATCACCGTGTACTAAAACAATTTCAACTTTATCTTGAACACTAAGTGCAGGCATAGTTGCAGAATGACAATAACGGAGTTTGACATGTAAAATAATTCTTCGCCGACAATTATTGTTTTCAAAGCCAACTTTGCAAGAGTTATTATTGGCCATAGCATGGATTATCCTATTAATCTCGTATTTTGTTCGATAGGTACCTCTAAGCAAATTTATTTTTAGTTACTGTTTTCATTTAAATTACTTATTAAAATTTGTCAAAAAACTACTTATTTTATTCAATGGACACAAAAATTTAATATTTTTAACCTCTGATTTCGATTAATTTAAATTTCTAGCTGCTAATCGAACAAAATTAAAGTTAAGTAGCAAATTCATGTGTTATCCCACGATAAGTTGCGCTTGCGGTATTTTGTTTTTTTTTAATACACAGGGTGATCGAAAAAAATACAAAAAAGTTAAATTTCTTTTTTTTTGACTAGGTAGCTGTGACTTTAAATCTGACATCCACTTTTGATTCCAAACAACTTTTGTAAGTAACTTTTTACCGTATTTTAAAAAATAAGGGTACTTTACTCTTGAGCTATTTTTACATTTTTGAATCTACCTCGTATCCAAAAAGAGATATTTAAATTTTGGTATGTGCGTCTTGAGTTTGAAATGATGCACCAACTTTTATCAAGAATAAAATTTTCTGAGAAATTAATAATAAAAAAGTTTTCCATTTGTGTCCAACTTTCTGCCGGTCACTGTATATACAGGGTGAGCCACAATATTTTCTTTTAGTGTGGGCCTATGACGGAAACACAGGGATAGTTTAATATGTATATTAAAATTAAAGACGATACCGTACATTGAGTTACCAAAATACAGTTAAGTAGGAAGTTTAAAACCTGTGCAATAATTATTATCGAATAAAGTTAAAAATCTATAAATTCGCACAATGCTACACTCAAGCTATCTGAAATATGACCCCTTTCTAAGTAACAAAATCCAAACGTTTCACAAGGTACACTAATAAACAATAGAATTTAAAATAAGCCACAAGACAATATGACAAAATGGCACAAATACAAAACTATGGCATAAAATGACAAACCTTCAGATTAAAATACAAAAATTGCAAAAGATTCCCAAATAGAATAAAATACCTGATTCCCCTAAATAGAATAACATTACTTGACTCTGTATAGCTTTGCTTAATTTCCAGCACAAGTTTGTATAAGAATGTAATTCAAATTACTCGAAAATTCTGACATAAAATAGTTCAATTAAAAAACAAAATTCTGATTCAACCCCAATTAATTTGACTCTACATAGTTTCCCAAATCCCTTCAAATTTCCCAATAAAAGTTACAAGATTATTTCTGTTTGAATAAAATAAAACTCGGACATCTACAGTAAAATAATATGGTTCAAAATAATTCCCAAAAATCATAATATGGTTCACAAAAGTTGTCAAATTATTTTTAATTAATTAAAAATGCACAATAATTTCAATTTCTCTAAAAGTTTCCAAAATAATTCAAAATTCAAAATAAAAAAGGCAATTCAAATACAAAGGAATTAAAACACAAATATCTTACTTTTGGCCAGTCCAAACTTACGCCGGTGCTTAGGAAAATACTTCCTTTTTGGTTTTCTTCATTACTAATTGGGTGATGGCCTGCGGCCGGCTGGCCGCAGGGGCGGCCGCCTGCCCTCTTCTTTCGGGCAGGGCTTTCAGCGGCAAATGCTTTCTGGATCGAAACTGCTACCACGACTCGCGGCTCGCCTCCTTATATATACCGAATTTTACCCAATTTTCTTTAGGGAGCCCCAACACCTGGGATCTCGGCGGCATCGGAATCAAAGGAAACGAACATCGAAAAGCACTTAGGGTGTGCATGTTTTCGGCATCTTAAAGGAGTACCGCCGGCAGCGGCTTTTTCCAGGCCCACAGTAGATTTGCGTATAAGTGTGATATTTTTATAATTTTGCCTGGGGCCCCTACTGGGATATCGTAGAAATATCATGAATTAAAGACTTTCCTGCTTGGGACGCTCGCCGGGCATCACACAACTTTCTGCCGGTATAAAGCCTAACTTTTTGGCGACATTCACAAAATATATAAATTAGGTGGAGATATTTGGAGGTAGATGTGTTTTGAGGTGCCACTGACATGCGTCAAAAATCATAAAACAGCTAAATAAAAAAATACAGACGGTTTGAAGTATAAGTACCCCAAAAACATCGATTTACAAAGCTCGTAGCTCGAAAAGTAAGCCTCAGTCCTAAATTTCGTTTTGATTTTCGTAATCTATGCCTCAGTATACGTAAGTATACCAAATTTCATTAAAATACGTCGTGTACGTAAAATAGAAAATTACCCATTTTCTTGTTGTTCTCTGTTATTCTACTAAGTTTTTGACAAAAAATTCTAAAGCATAGGGGAACCTGGGTAACATTGATACACTTTTTTCAACACATGTAAGTATACAAATGTAGGCAATATTTTTTAATGATGTGTAACTAGGAATGTTATATGGTGTATTGTAAATTAGTTGTTGTTATGTCAGCGATTGTAACTAGTAAAAAATTTTGTGACGTTTTCTATAATGTATGTTTGTGCATTCGGTGGAAATAAAGTTATTATTATTATATTATTATTACCCCCTTAACTCTTTTATTTTTCGCGATAGAAAAAAATGGTAAATAGAAAAGATGTAGGGAATTTTCTTGTAAGTTTAAAGAGCATATCAGATATATATATATATATATATATATATGTGATTCAGGAGGAAATGTCAATATTTTAGGTACGTATTCGGGGACCCAAAATAAACATAAAAGTTCCTATAAACATGGGTCCTATTCCCGGCCGTTACCGAAATACAGGGGTAAACAACATTCAATTTAAGGTTTTTATTACATTATTTATAACAGGTAGGCTAGGTTTTGGGTGATTCAGGCGGAAATTCCTGTTGCTTAGCAATAGTAGACCTTAATCCTCTGGATTATTGTCTTTGGGGGTGGTTTAAATCATTGGTATATTCAAGTAAAGTAAACACTAGAGATGCATTACTCGATCGAATAATAAATGCAGCAGCAACTATAAGAAACAGGCCCGTATCCATTCATAGAGCGACCCGAGCTATTCACCAGAGAGCTGACTTATGTTTAGAAGTAAACGGTGGCATTTTTGAAAACTATAAAACCTAGCCTACCTGTTATAAATAATGTAATAAAAACCTTAAATTGAATGTTGTTTACCCCTGTATTTCGGTAACGGCCGGGAATAGGACCCATGTTTATAGGAACTTTTATGTTTATTTTGGGTCCCCGAATACGTACCTAAAATATTGACATTTCCTCCTGAATCACCCTGTATATATATAATCTTTACTTTTATATTATAAAAGAGCAATATATGTTATTTTCAAGGAAAACACATGGTTCATTATCCATTCGTACAGGCCACAGCTCTTAAAAACAAATAAATTAATTTTAAAACTATCCGTTTCACTTATGTATATGGTTGCAAACATGCATGTACAGTGTATATTATATTATTATTAGGTACCATGTTGAAAAAGAAATAATTAAAAAAACTTCCAGTAAAATGTTGCATACCAAGAAAATATGTTGTCTTAATTAGTTTTTTAGTACCTAAGAGTAGGTACTATCCTATTTGTATAATTTTAATTCAAATAACTCAATTTGTGACTTTGTTGAAATATCACATTTCAAAAGAATTCTGAAACTCCCTATATATGTGCTGCAGATGTGCCCTGTAGGTATAGGAGATGCGCTATATAAATGAAAAGAAAACTATAGGTAGGTATGTGTGTTTTTATTTAAAAATCGTGAATGCTTATAGGGTAAGTAGATCACAATATATATCCATACAAAGTCCATCAAAATGAATATATGCTATTAGTCCTCTGGCCCATGCCTATAAAAAAAATTTATTTACCTCACCATTGAGACATTTGTGTATGAGTTCTTTATGTCCAGTTGGACAACTTATCACATAGGAAAATTCTCAGTAGAGGAGCGTTTTTTTGGGACCTCTTCTAACTTTTAATGGCGTCCGACAACGGAATTTCCCGAAAATTGTTTCGGATATTGTTGCCACTGGATTTTAAATATTTTTATTAAACGATCCTGAAAAAATCAGCTGTGAAATTTTATGACGTCATAACTTTTCCATGTTAGGGGTGTCACAGCTGGTTTTTCAGGACCGTTTAATAAAAATATATAAATCAAGTGGTAACCTTGTCCGACAATTTTTTTTTGGAAATTTCATTATCGGAAGCCCTTAAAAGATTGAAGGGGTCTAAAAAAATGCCCCGTTATTGAGAATTTTCTTATGTAAGAAGGTGTCCGGTAAAATTTGTATAGGCATAGAAATGCCATATGAATATGATAGGAATATTCTATGTATGTTTTTTATTTTACGGTCATGGATGTTTCTAGGATATACTTAAATGTATATACATAAAATATGACGATATGACCATAACGAATATACCCTCTATCTAGCATAGATGTCATATGAATATGAAAAGAATATTGTATGTATATTTATTACACATGTATGGATGTGCGCAGAGCCAGTGATGTAATGTATCGAGATACATGTATCTAGATACTGTATCTAGATACTTTTTATGTACCTAGATACATATCTAGGTAATATGCCTATATTTAATTTTTAAACCGTTCCTATGGCCAAAAATTAATTTTAGGTTTATTATAATTCAAATAGGATTACATGCTTTGTGCAATCGATGAGGCAAAAAATATAACACGGTTTTACCATCATCTGCGCCAGTCGAGCGCCTCTTTAGTACAGGAGGACAAATTTTAACGCCAAGGCGTAACAGGCTCAGCGATGAAAACTTCGAAATGTTGCTAATGTTAAAAAAAATTAACAATACAAATAATAAAATGGGGAGTGATTTAGTGATTTTTAAAAATACCGTGCATAAAGCACCTACTCAGTGCTCACTTTGGAGTGACGTACACGGAAAACTACTAATCCATAACTTCCCAGCAAACACAAAAGATCACAGTTACTTCCCTGGGAGGTAACATTGAGAACATCAATGTCGCGTGCGAGGTTGTGCAGGACTCAGATGGGATGTTTGTAGAAAGCCAAATGTCTCCCACATTACGTCAACAAGAGCAAAGTTCATTATTATCCTCACATAGAGCACTTTAAGAGATATCCCATAGTACTCATAGTACTCCCACTGTTAACATTTTCATCAATGTCAAATTCAACGTCTTTTAAATATCACAATGTTATCATCAATGGAATTTTATTTTTTGACTTGACTGCAATACGAGTTTCAATTATGTCTTCAACGGATGTGCCGTCTGTAACAGCAAATAAACATCCATCTCTGAAACAGATGGGGCAGTTCATTGCAATTTCCATAAGAACTTGCTAAATTATCTTTTTAACTTCCTTGAGATTTCACTTCCTTGAGATTTCACTTCCTTGAGATTTCACTGGGATGTATTTTAAAGACCTTATAATATCTCTTTTTAAAACCCTTGTGACTTCAGAGCAATGTATTTATAGGACCCTATAATATATCTTTTGAACATACTTGTGATTTCAGAAGGATGTACAGGGGGTTCCAAACAACATAGTTATTTTTAATTTTTAGAAAAAAAGTCATTTGTGATAAAAAAAAGTTTGCTTGACATGAAAATAAGATTGGCATGGAAAAGTTAACATTACTTATACTGGGTGACCAGAAAATTGAAAAACCGTTAATTAGCATAAGAGTAAACTGCCTCTATTTGTAGAATATTGAAAAATGTTATAACTTTTATTTATACAGTTTTGAAAATTATTTAATCGAATCAAAAAATCAATGGCTTAACTTGAAATTTTTGTACACATAAGTAACTTACCACGCTGAACAAATTTACCTTATATTATTTTTCAGTATTTCTACAAATCGAGGCAGTTTACTCTTATGCTAATTAACGTTTTTTCAATTTTCTGATCACCCACTATAAAAAATGTTAACTTTTCCATGCCAATCTTATTTGACGGACAAGCAGACTTTTTTTTATTAATAATGACTTTTTTCGAAAAATTGAAAATACACATTTTTACAAGTAGGTATTTTTACTAGTATATAGTTAAGTCCATTACCCAATTATTGTTTTTCGAGAAAGCATTTTGGGAATATTTTAATATATTCACCTGTAGAAGTGTCCCTATATCTCATGTGTGAAATAAAACTCTTAATATTGTGCAATAAATATAATATAAATATACTGCTCAATAAAACATTTTTTCTTCTCTCTCTCCCGGCCTCTGTTTGGCGTGACGAAGCCAATCTTTGCCTGTTACTTCAAAATCTTTTTCAGAAACCCCCGTGCCACGTTTGATTGCATCTAAAAAAAGAACGACGGATTGAATGTCTTGAAAATGTGGCACCGTAATATTATGTGCGTTTAAGGTGACCAAGCACAAAGTGCTTTGATTCCAAGTGCTTTGATTGTTTCGTTAAACAGCTAGTTTTTGATAGTAAAGGTAGCGCCCGAAATTTCAAGATAGTAATAAAATAACCTCAACACAAAATCGAAATTTTACAAAGGACCCGCTTATTTTCGAAATTTTTTGTTCAGATAATAATTCAACAATTATTTTAGATACAACATTATTGCTAGTTAAACAAGCAGCTAGTGACGATATAGTAAAATATATGAAAAGCCGGTCCTGTAGTTAATCTTGTATCATATTCCTATAGCAACCAACACCACGCAAAAGAGACGTCCGACCGGGGCAATAATTTGGCAGCCATTTTTAACCTTAAATGAGGCAGGAAATTTGAAATAATTTATACGGGTGGGTTCCATAAATAATGTAATGTCTTGGTTGTCGTTTTGTGTAAAATGGAAATTATTTTAGTTCAAAGTTCAACATAGGTCCCAGATTTTTGTTGGTTTTAATTTTAAATTAATGCATTCGGGAAACGAAGCAGTTAACTAGGTTGAGAAATTATACAACTTGATCAAAACAATATATTTTAATCATCATATAGAGAACTAATATAATTATTATTGTACATTGTACTTTATATACAATAGCTATATTATAAATAATACTTACAAAAAACATGAAAATATTTTTAATTAGGTACCTAACATTTTCATACAATATAACTTGGGATAATTATTTCTTTGAATACGTTTAATAATAATAACCTATTTTCCAGGAAAATATCTATACCTATTTCTGAATTTTTTGGCAGCTAGTTTTATTCCTTAGAACTTTTTTTTGTTTGTTTAAAAAATACTGGCAAAAGAAAACTTGGTAACTTCAACTTCTACCACTTTAATCTTTGCTTCAAAAATGCAAGTGAAGTGATATCTAATTACAATTACGCTCTTCTTTGATAAGCTTCAATAATTTTGCTGGCGGTGATCTGCAGTTAACAGGTTTACTTGCTGCTGCTGTTTGCATTTCTTCGGTTAATTCTATTTGCTCCAGAAATGCGGCTCTCTTCGTCGTATCGAGATGAATTACAGTGTCTCCATTTTCCTCATCTCCATGATTCTTGAACCGGAATGAATTTCTTTGGTGGTCTTACCAATTTTGACTCCATTGCTTCTTCGGTTAGGTTCTTTCGTGTTGCAATAAAAAATCCTGTTCGTTAAAGTGAATAGAACACGCATACATAGAGTCCTTCCAGAGAATATTATTGTCAATGACACCTAGAGTACTAAGCCACTTTCTAAATTTAGTTTCTTCTCTTGAAAACCTAAAAATCCGCAAGAAATCAGAAAATGACATTGAAAAAACATTATTATTCGGCAAAAAATTATACCTATTTACTTACCTATGGAATGTAATTTCAGAATCTGGATGTAAAAGTCTCTTCGCATTTGCAACAAGTCAATTTTTGATCTCGTTTATACCATACAAACCGTACAAAATATAAAAGAAAAAATCGCGATTAAAAACTAAAAACGCATCTTTCAAAAAAGCATGTCACTGTGTTTTATGATTTTACCGGCGCCTTCAAAAAGTATATAATGCAATTTTATTCATACAGTATAAAGAAATTTAAACAAGAAATAAAGTAGCCACCATTTAAAATGCCAATAGAGGGTTAAAAATGGCGGCGAATTTCATCTCTTTTCATTCCCTGGGCCTTGCCGTGCGCAATAGGACCAAAAGCGGAATAAGGTAATGTATACAGGTATGTGGTACGTATCTATTAAACTTTCAATTTCACCCATTTTGTAAAAAAGTACTACTACCGGCTTCCACCACACCACAACAATATTATAAATAAAGGGAACTGACAGAACAAAGTAAGGTTAGAATAAAAAAAAATAAAATAAAAAAAAACTATGGACACTGTACCTATGAAGGTATAGGTATAATAAATTCTATGGGTTCTTGCAACCAATTTTTGTGCCAAAGTTTTTTCTGACTATGCCATAAATAAAAAAGTTATAAGTTTAAAACTTGAATTTTTCGTAAATGTAGGTATGAAAAAAAATTTTGGTTTTGTGCACGATACTTGTTTGTGAATCCTGGTTTTGTGCAAAAATGTTTAATGAGAATGCGAGTTCTTTTTCATACCATTCAAGAGACCATGCCTTAAGTTTTGTTTTGTTATTGTAGTGAAACTAGTACAAGTGAAAAAGTAATGACAAATTGTCAAGTTTAGTCTATACCTTAGCAGTACCCTGATAAGCCCTCCAACCCCGGAGAAAATTTCCTACAACTTTTCTAGGAACAATTTTTTTCTAAACTGAAAATAAAAAAGTTATGGGGTGAAATATTGTCAACTTAACGACTTCAGTCGGGACACTCTATATCCCACATAATTTTATAGGTAATTTTCACAAAAGGCCCAACAAGACTAGGATCGTTGACTGACGTATTTATAAAGACTTCTCACGGCTATGGCTTCATGTCCTGGAAAACAGACGGCGCTCATAGCTAACAATGTATATCGTATTGTATTAAATTTTGTGTCCGGAAAGCGCATGGTGAGCCAAAAAAGTGTCAGTCTTGACAACCGTGAGCAGTCTTTATTAATACGTCAGTCAACGCTAGGATATTCTTTTGGTAATATTTATATTATGAAATGGAATCGCGTCTACATCAGGGGTACGGCCTATTGCCAAAACGCGACTATGAGTACCCACATTAATTTATACCCTATAGAGTTATACATAATGGCGGTGTTCGAGCAGGCAGCTTTTGGGGCTGCTTATTGGTTTTATAATATTGATATTGCGAAATACCAAGTAACTGTTTCTTCCTACCTGTTTGATGAACAAGCCAAGGATGGGTAGGCACAAAGTCTACAAAGTGCAAGGAGCGCGGGACGGGAACACCAACGTGCGAACTGCACACGTTTTTACAACGGCAAACGCTCTACGACTCAACGCCGCCGTCGCCGATGCGAGCCGCGCGCGGCCTTAACGCGCCGATTCCTACGCCCTGAACTTTCACGGGCGCAGGCGCGGGCCAATTTATTCGCAAATTGTTCATAATAATGTGTATGCCAGCAGGAAGTAACAATTTGATGTTGTAATGAAGTCTAGATTAAAAATAACTTATATGCCGCCAATAAATGTTAACACTGCGACCTCCAAAACTGTGTTACAGATTGTCATTAACATATATTATCATTTTGCGATATGTATGAACATTCACATTTAAACTGTCCATAGAAAGATAAAAAATGTAAAATATGTGATGTTATTTTGTGAATCGGATTTTACTGTAAAATAGAAGTTTTTGCTGAACCGACTTTGTAAATCTGAAAAAGTCCTCTATTTTGAATTTACTTTAGGTTAACAGTGAGAAGTCCAAACCAATACATAGTTTTACTTGCAATAGGAAGTTCATTCGGAATAACTTATAGCACGAGTTACTCGGACTTCGCAAAATATCTTTGTGATGTTTCTGGTTTGCTGGGTTGTTTCAATTAGTGACAATATAAACTTCACATTCATCTAAACAGTTCTACTTTACCTACACACACACACTTGTTTCATAAATATCTAAGTAGGTAAGTATATTCATTGCCTTATGAGGTCTGAATGTATCTGGAAGAATCTAGATACTTTTTAATGTATCTGTATCTGTATCTAGATACCGGAAAAAATGAATCTGTTACATCACTGCGCAGAGCGTACCTAAATGTACATACATATAATATGACCGTAATGAATATTCCTAGAATATTATATGAACATTTTATGAATATAATATTATATGCAAAATATGGATTTCAAATGTACCTATATCCACCTTTGAGACAAAAATATATCCACGGGATATCATTTTTAAATCCATTATATATGAAAATACAATGTACATATCCACACATGAACATATAATAGATATGCTATGGATTCGATTTTGATATATATGGGTCACAGTTAATAAACTGAATTGCTGGGATGTCTCAGTGTTACCGTTGAGTGAAGAATAATCACTCAACGGTGTTACCTATCCAATCCCCTACAATCTCTAGTCTAGTCACCATTGGTGTGCACGGATGGATTTCAGGCCTACTTTATAAGAAAGTAAATTGAGTCACATTTTTATTTTTCTGAAATTAAATAAGGCCCCGGCAGGAGCCAAAAACTTATTTTTGATTTAAACGAAGTGCTATTTCTGGAAAATATATCGAGAAATTTCATTAAGAAAAGTTATTCAGAATGCAAAATTAGGCTCCTGTATGACACTTGAAAATAATTTGAGCTTTAGTTCGAGATCCCAGCTTTGATAAATGACCGCGCAAGGTACCTATATAGTAAGAAATGTGTACCTACCCACTACCCACCACTTTTGGCGACACTTCTGGAACCGAGTCTGGAACTCACTTGAGCTTGCAATCTTGAATAAATGTACAAAATGCCGACGAAGATTTCTTCGGTCTTCAAGCCAGAGGCATGATGCAAGTAGGTATGACAAGTCTTGCTGTACTCGGATGAGATACGAAAAACGCAATTTGAAGGAATGATTAAAAGTAAAATTAACGATTTATTTTTGCATAGTCTACTTAGCATAGTCTACTTAGAATAATTTGACAACTTACATCTATAAAAAAAAGAAAATATACAGTAAGTATTTATTAAACAATTCTAATAAAAAGGTAAAAATGAAAGTTTTCGCTTTACCTAAACCAATTATTTTCAAATTTCACACAGGCCTAATTTTAAATTCTGAATAAGTTTCCTAATGAAATTTCTTGATATGTTTTCCAGAAAAGGCACTCTACTTAAACCAAAAATAGGTTTTTAGTTCCTGTCAATGCCTACTTGATTTCTGAAATGTAGTGGCTATTTATACGTCCGACGTATATAAAAGTCGGTGATACGTCTTGTGTTCTCATTGGTGAGTTGAGTAGTACATTTAACTCCATACTCGTCTAAAGTAAACTCATTTGGAGATACGTCGGAAGTGCATTTTTTTTAAGCATCCTTGAAATAATGAGCGCATGCCCTCCTTTTTTTGGCGATAGGCCGCCGTATGAAAGAAGGTGGCTTCGCATCATACTGTGGCATCTTCAAATAAATTTTCTTCAGAACTTCGGACATGTGTGGGGTTAAATGTACATGCAAAAAAGTCACGTGACTCAACGCGCGAATGAAAACGCAAAACGTATACTGACTTTCATACACGTCGGACGTATAAATAGCCATTTTGTTTACGCAAAATAAAAAGATGACTGAAATTGTTTTCTCAAACATATTTTTTCTTAAATTTTATGGCCATTTATTTTGAAAACTCAGGGTTTTTGCTTGTATTTCTGAAATTACATAATTTATATTTCCTAATTTTAGATTTGCAATTAGTTGGTCTCTAATACTATGAGGTAAATTTATATCGGAACAGCTCCTGATTAGCTCGTTCTATAAAAAATATAAGTATTAAAAAATAAAGATAAGTTTTTCCTCAGAAAAGTAACGGAAGCGGTGAGAGGTACTAAGGAGTAGTCTCTTTAAAAATAATTTGACAATCTTCCATGTATTCCAATTTTAGGTGCCATGCCAATGATCTTCGCCACGACATATTGCCTTCCATATGTAGCTAAGTCTTCTCTAATCTTCTTTTATTGCCTGCTGAGTTTGTGGGGATTATATAAAGTAAGTATTATTTTAATATCATTGTAAAACTTTTCATATGCGGTTTGCAAACAAAAATGTAAAATATAAAACAATTGCTCATCAAAAAGTGAAAAAAAAAACAGATTGCAACCGACAAGCAGCTCACGTATCACTACCAATTTTTTCGGCAATTTTAAGAAATAAAACCTTAAATACTAGGTTGTAATATTATGGGGAGAAAAATATATAATTTCTTCCCCCTCCGCATCGGGCGTCAAGATTGAAGGGAAGAGTTGACACTTTCCTGCGGTAATATACAGTGAGCACCTAAAGGTTGGAATAAATTCTTTAAAATTTTTACAGGGAGAAAAAACGTGACTTCAACATCCGCGGTGTTATTTTTTTTTTAATTTAACACTTTTTTCCCAAAATTGTTGGCACTATCAGTTCAATGTACCTACACACTAACGTTATACGCCTTTATGTACAGGGTGTTCAGATTCGATCCGGAACACGCTTGTAACATTGTGATACGCTCCACGATTTGGATGATTTTTGTATAGTGTTATTATGCACTCAAGGGACATATCTTCATGGTGGCTGCACTATTCCACTGCTCGCTGTGTTTTTTCGATGCGATTTTTGAAAAATGATGTTAGGGTATCTTTTTATCAAAAATCTGGTTAAGTAACTTTAATCAGAACCCCCTGAAACTCCAATGTCCCAAGATATATTAATTTACATCGCCGACTAACATTTCTACAGGGCTTTACAGTTGTGATTTTTTTATTTTCAATTAATAATCAGGAATGCGTTAGAAATATTTGAAAATCGGATAGATTTAATCAAAACATCTCAAAAATGCCCTACTAATAAGGAAAATGGAACACCATCCTAGCATTTTAAAATAATACTTAAATATCGGATATTGACTACGTTTATCTCGATCGGATCGGATTGAAATGGATCCGATTGAGTTATGTCAAATCTTTTATAATTCTACGTTGACATCATCAGTATTGAATCCTACGGTTTTCAATCCTTTCTAGGGATCTGAATTTATTGTACTTATTCCACAGTAGGTTGGTGCACATTCTGGCCAACTTATGTTTGTAAATAGCGGCTTGGCTTGAAATTTTAAATCTGATTGAATTTCAATCAGGGTTTCAAAAGGGTTTATGCCGTCTATTTGAGTCCGCTCCAGTGAATTCAAACCTATTTAAGTATTATTGTAAAACGCTTTCTTTATTAGAGGAACATTTTTTGGATGTTTCGATTAAGTTTATCCGATTTTCAAATATTTACAAAGCATTCCTGATTTGTTATTGAGTATTTAAAAAAAAATCCCAACTATAAGGTCCTGTAGAAACATTATTTAGCGATAACTTTGAGAGAAAACAAAAGGTGCCTTGAAGATGCCTAATATACATAACATCCATGTTTTAGATCGATCATTGAAATATACTTAGCACGACGCAGTTTGCTTATTGAATACACAGTAACTGTCATGCACTTGCGCTTGACACCATTAACTTTCTGAAAGTCTATACATAACCGATATTTTCCGTTTTTCTTTCGGACTAGAACGATCGGAGAGATCCGCGGGCTGCTAGTTCATTACACCATCGGCAAGCATTTTGTCAACTTATTGGTCGATGACTTCTTGTGTGTGCGCATTACGCAGAGAGTAACGTTGCTTTATCGCTTCGGGATTTAACATACAGATACTCGTCTGTGTTAAATAGACTAAATGTAGATACAGGGTGTCCCGCAATGTATGGTAAAAAATTTAACACCTGGTATAAAAATCGATTTTATGAAGAAAACTACCTATAAGATATGTCTACAAACGTTTAGTTTTCGAGATACAGGGCGTTAAATTTTACTAACAATTTTTATTTTTTTGTTGTATCTCTAAAGATAATTGAGACATCGTAACCAAATTTGGTACGATGTATGCCATTATGCGTTGCCTCATTCACACCGAATCTGAGGCGCGCAAAGCATTCAGTGGCGTAGATAGGGTTAGGTATAAGGTTGTTTTTTAAAACGGATTTTTACGTAAAATTTATTTTATAACAAGTAAGGTCTCTTGTTATTTTTTCGTATCTAGCACGGTAACATAGTAAATTTGATTTGTTAACTTTTGACACTAAACAGAAGAATTCAAGAATTTTTTTCGTGAGAATTTCGCGCGAACCTATGAATTCTACCATTAAAACTTAAATAAAACTTTTGAAAATTAAAGTGATAATACTTAATCAAAATTAAAGTAGGTACCCAGTAAGACAAATTATTGTAGAAATTGCTCAAAGTGGGAACCATTGTTTTCTAAACATAACTGGCGTCTCCTTACCAAGGATCTTTGACCGTTTCGTAAATGAAATGGTGTTATCGTTTCAGCGGCATTATAAATTCTTTCTGTTAATTGGTATCTTGTTTCAACTGGAGTTGCGTAAACCATTTCTTTTAGATAGCCCCATACAAAGTAGTCGAGAATGGTCAAATCGGAAAATATTTTTAACACCGACCCATTCAGAAACGATACTTACATTTTTTTAAATGTATTCTTAGCTTATGTATTTCCTTTTTATGTTTTGAATGGTAGAATTCATAGGTCTAAGCAAAATTCTCACGAAAAAAATTCTTGAATTTTTTTATGGTTAGTGTCATAAAGTTAGCAAATCAAATTTACTCTGTTACCGTGTTAGATACGAAGAAATAACAAGAAACCTTACTTGTTACAAAATGAATTTTAAATAAAAATCCGCTTTAAAAAATGACTTTATACAGGGTGTTAACACTTTTAGGACCGAATTAATGATGACCAATACCCCTATCTACGCCACTGAATGCTTTACGCGCCTCAGATTCGGTGTAAATGAGGCAAAGAATGTGGGCATACATCATACCAAATTTGGTTACGATGTCTCAATTATCTGGAGAGATACAAAAAAATTAAAAGTTGTTAGTAAAATTGAACGCCCTGTATCTCGAAAACTAAACGTCTGTGGGCAAATGTTATAGAGAGTTTTCTTCATAAAATCAATTTTTATACCAGGTGTTAAATTTTTTACCATACATTGCGGGACACCCTGTATATTTAATACACCTTTAAGCAAATTTGCCTATATCGACCCTTATTTATCGGGGAGTCTTTGTCAATAACCAGAAAACCGTGGGGTGTTTTCCAGCACAAAGAACAAAGCTCTTTAAACTTTAAAAATGGCATGTCACAGATGACATGATCTTCATAGATATGTTTCAAATTTAAGTTGTCTTGTTGAAATATTACCAACATATTTGATTTGTCTCTAATTAGTTGTTTAGGTATTGAAGAATAAGTCTGACTTAAATAAAAACAATCTGTATTCGAGTGTCTACCAAAACAAAAATAGTCTCCAATTATATTTTGATTACAACAAACCACATCGTCGAAGATTATGACCACGTTAGATAAAATCCTATCGGGTGAAACGCTTTCCTGTCCATCATTAGATTCGTAATAACCAATTTCTTTTAGAGGTTTTAGTAATTCACGCAAATATATATTGATATTTCGGTTGCTGTAAAGACTTGGAGTAAACATTCTAAGCATTTTAGTTCTTAATATTTCTTAATATTTCAATACCTATCAATATTTGTTTAATTTCATTTTATACCTATCTCAATATTCAAACGTTCATTCTCAAAAATATACCCAATCAGACCCCTCCTATTCCTGCGCATGTGTGTCAAAACGGGCTGAAGAAGAAACGAAAAGGAAGATCGAAGAAAAGAGACACGTCGCGACAGCACATACTCGCACGCGTGAAATTCATAGCTCTCTTCAAGAAACCTCTGGTAAAACGATCAAAAGTGACTTCTCACCGACTTACGGCGGCCGCCAAGAAAATCAGCCACCTTAGACTGCCGGGACCAAAGATCACCCCCCGGACACCAGCAGTAACGAGGTAAGTCTGATTTGGGTAACGCGATTTTTCTTACTCAGTCCAGCTATCGAAGAATTTCTATTTCTCGCCCGGACAATAGTTAGAGAAACGACTTCAACGAGGAGACGTTGGCATCAATCCATTAGATGAATTTTGTAAATTACACGATATAGCATGTAGTCAATATAGTGATCTCAAAAACAGACAATTAGCTGACTCTGTTTTAGAACATAAAGCTACAGGTTTGGGTTAAAAAAAAACAAAAGAAAAAATGTTATCAAGAAAACTGTTCGAGGTAAAGCAATATCTTTTCTTGCGGCTGTAAGGCAAGCAAGAAAAAGCATCAGTGGAAATAAAAAACTTGGTTTGCAAAAAGCGGCACAAAAGGTCCTTCAAGCAATGAGAAAGAATTATCAAAAAGTGTTGGAGCCTAAACAAAGGGTTATACCAATCCCTAGAAGTGGTGGTTTTTTTACCGTTAATTCCTCTTTTTGCATTAGGTGCCTTTGGAGGTGGAGCAACAGCCATCGCAAGTGCTGTAAATCAAGCAAAAACAAATCGAGCTACACTATCAGAAATGCAAAGGCATAATAACGTTGTCGAACAACAATCTATAGGAAAAGGATTGTACATGCGTCCCTATAAAAAAGGATATGGATTGTTTTTGAAACGATTTTCAAAAAACTTCTTAGGAACCTTCCCAAAAATAGACCACTAACAAATAATATTGACTTGACATAGTATACCAAAGAATATGAAATACCCCATTTTCGTGGCATTTTTATGAGAACTAAATTACCGAAACGAATTAATTTAAATGAAAGCGGAATTGTGAATTTGGATCATGCTGAAGGAAAAGGTAGTCATTGGGTATCCTATATTAAAAAGGGTTCCTCCATTGTCTATTTCGACTCCTATGGTAATCTTCGGCCACCACTGGAATTAATTAAATACTTCTTAAGCGACTCAAAGAAAAACTTAATTAGCTATAATTCCGATCGCTATCAAAAATCAACCGGAAGAAATTGTGGTCAATTAACATTACAGTTTTTGTATAATTATGCATAATTTGGAAACTTGTTCTAAGTTCAAGACAAGCATACGCAATCAATATGTCTTTTACTTTAACGTTGTCTGACAAATCAACTATTCTATAAGCAAATTTTAATCCACCAATCTATCTAGAAGATAATATAAATTATTGTATAGGTTTAATTAATTTTGATACATTTAATGCTATACCTAACGTTGATGAAACGAATAATTTTTTTTTTTACTACTAACTTGAGAAATCACCATTATATACCTCATTCCTCTAATGAGAAGTAATATTTCTCTCCCTAGGTAAATAATGATAATAAAAAATACCTATGTAAATAATGAAAAATTTTTATATGACATTTAAAAATTAGTTTCATTTTATCAGCTTGACAACTGAACTCCCAGGCTAAATCTTATCAAATATGTAAAATATGGCAATATTTCAATGTTAGCAGTAAAACAAATTCTCTATACACTTTATATATTATATATTATCCTTGGGCGCTACGCGCCTCAAGATATAAAAATGCTCGGTAAATAATGGCTCACTTCTCAACCTAAGTGTCTAATATACTATTATTACGGGGGATTATATTACCTGAAGGTACATATGAATTTACAGACATAGCAATCTTTCTCTATCGAAAACTTCACCATGAAGAAGTTAGTTTTCATCTTCAAGCGAATAATAACACACTAAAAACAGAAATACAAAGCCGGAATAGTACATAAGTCCCAAAAGCCAATTAAGATTTGTAAGGTTAATTCTCTGTGCATTGACAGTAATATTGCTACTTATAGCTACATAAATGCAAAGCCCGGTCATATACAATTTTTCCCCACTGTAGTAGCAGGTTTCAAAATTATTGAAACACCTCGAAATGTTTTAAATTTTCCTGTGAATATCAAAACAATTAATCACATTTCAGTTAAAATATTGGACCAGGAGGGTAATCTAGTTAATAATAGACAAGGGACCGTAACGATAAGGTTACACATTAAGAAAGAAAACTAATTTCAAATGGTTATTCGTTTGAAGATAATTCAATCACCCGTTATAAGATTCACTCTTAGGATCCATATTTGCCTACTAAATTAAGTTACAACGATGAAATAGTTATTCCGGTGGAAGAAATAGACAACTACACTTTACCATGTGAGAGTTCACTTTATCTTGAGGGGAAACTTACAAACGAGGCTTCTGTTTACACAAAAGATTTGAAAATAATCGATAACGGTTTAGCTTTTTTGTTTAAAGAAATTAGATATGTTATCAACGGTCACACTATAGACTCGGTTCGAGATGTAGGAATTACTTCCACACTAAAAAGTTACCGTTCCTATAATTTAAATGAGAGTAACAAGCTTCAAAATGCTGGATTATTCCCACAAGAAGATTTGGCATCAATAATAGAGGACAAGGGAAATTTTAACGCTTGCATTCCGCTGAAAATGTTAGTTGGGTTTGCAGAAGATTATAAAAAAAATTTAGTTAATTGTAAACACGAGCTACTTATAATAAGGTCTAGTTCTGATAAGAACTGTTGATATAGTGAAAATGAAACCGATACATGTAAAATTAAGTTATAAAAATTGTGTTGGCGAATGCCTCACATATCTGTCGGCATTCCTGAAGAATTAACGCTCACAAAATTAATTGATCAAAATGTTGATCTAACGATAGGTTTTCGATCCTGGTAAATAATAGAATGGCCTGAACTATCGCAAACGACAATATTTACTTGGCTCGTTAAAACTAGTTGGAAAGGTTGAAAGCCCTCGTCATGTTTGTGTAGCTTTTCAAGAAAATTATAGAGACCAAATAAATAAAAACATGAGTCACTTTAGTCAATGTGACTTAAGAAATATTAAACTCTTTTTAAA
This sequence comes from Pseudeuparius sepicola, assembly GCA_963920635.1. Classification (NCBI taxonomy): domain Eukaryota; kingdom Metazoa; phylum Arthropoda; class Insecta; order Coleoptera; family Anthribidae; genus Pseudeuparius; species Pseudeuparius sepicola. Next base: position 50,599,191 of record OY987300.1, on the reverse strand, counting down.
TTCAAATCGTTATCCCTATGATGATCTGTACATCGATTTTAAAAACAATAAGTACTCATCGCTTTATGAAATGTACACAAATTTTCGAAAATACTATTACGGAACTTCTAGTGAACCAGTCCTAACACCCAAAAATTTTGCTTCTAAAGCTCCAATCGTTTTCATAGACTGCTTTCATCAAAAGGGTGCGCTATAATCTAGCCCTGTTGTCATGCGACTAGAATTTGAAACTAATAATCCAATAAAACCTCAAACTTCAGCTTATTGTCTTATTTTACATGACAAAGTGTTTACGTATAACCCTCTTACTAAAATTGTTAAACAACTGTAATTGAATATAACGAATTTTAACACGAGTGATTACAGAAGAAAATTATTAGTTCACCAGGAAAAAATAAAAGCTATTAAACAAATAATTCAAGTTTATTGTCTAAGAAGATTGATAATTAAACAATTATCAAACTTACATCTGTAGTCTAAATTAATAATTAAAATAAAATAGTTGCAATTTTAGTTGTTAATTATAAGAAATTTAATAAAAATATGAAAACTGTTAATCTAGTTTTTAATAACTTGCACCAACCCACTCCTCATAATATAAAATATATTAAGGTTCTTACGTAAAATCTATTCTGCCACAAAGAAAAATTAATTTAATTTAAATATATAACTTAAGAATCTCAGACAATGTTGTAAAAAAATATTTCACAAGCCTGTGTATATAAATTAATTTCAGAGGGAATCTTAACTACGTGAACTTTGGGCAACTTGGATAGTTTTTGAAAAATGTTGATTTGAGCAAATACATATATTTATTCATTATATCTGTACCATTCTCTCGCTTAATCATTTGCTTAACAATGGTTTTAATATAACATTTGGACGGTAAAAGAATTATAGTTGGAAATTTATTTAGAAAAGAAAGTTAATCCTGAAATCTTGAAAATAAATTTAATTGTTGGCTTCCAGCTTCATTTCTTTCATAATATTGTTTGAAGATACATTTATACCAAATGTCAGACAACGGACTACGACCATAAATAGATTTTGTTTTTGACCTATGAATAGAATCACAAAATGTAAGTGTATACATTATTTGTGAGATAGTACACAGATTTTTGTTTCTAAATAAGGGGGGGTTTCCTTTGTACATGTTCAAAAAAATCCATAGTTTCCACATTTTTTAATTTTCTTAACAAATAAGTTTTTCCTAAGCAGGCTACACCATCTACAAAAATATTTTGTTTTAAAACAGGGCTTTCTAAATCAGCACTTATATCAATTTTTTGTTTCCTCTCTTTTTTTCTACCGATGTAAAGTTGTCCATTTTTTAATGTTGATTTTTTCAAACCTATTTCAATAATAATAATAAAACAAACATATTAATTTAATGAATTTATTTTATGGGTTCATATATCATCACTTTTCCTGTTCATAATTTATTTAAATTTATTTATTTATTTACATTATTATTATTATTATCATTACTTAAAGAAAAAAAACATTTTTCTTTGGATTGTGGAACCCCGTCGAAATCGTCTTCACAACCCGTAGACTTGTGCTTGTGGCAAGGTAATTTCTTTTGTAAATTAACATTTAGGCAGTTTATCCCAAATAGTTTCTAAACAAAGAGGGCTAATACCATTCAGATAATCTATGGGTATCATTTTCAATTCCTTACAGTTTAGTTTCGTTAGATCTACATATAATGAAGACATTTTGAGTGTTCTAACTTAAATGAGCTACAAAATAAATTGTTATACAGCGTGTCCATTTACTATTCCCTTCTTAGATTGTGGCTATACTTTTCAGGATAAAAAAAATCCGTTCGGGGGATCCAAATAAGGGAAGATGGAGCACATTTTAAAATTAGTTTGGTATATACAGGGTGTTCCAAAAAAGTGTGGCGACAAAAAAATAAAATTTTTTAAATGGAACGACCCGATTTTTTTATCGCAACCGATGCCTATCAAAGTATAGTATACATCCCTAAATTATTTCCGCTTCCACCTGCGGCGTTGCCAAGTTATAATTTTTTAAGGTATTTTTTGCTAAATACCAACCCTTCATTAATATTGCTATACTTTTCTTGCGGCTTGATTTTTGCTCTTGAAACTTTGGTTGTGGATTTACACTTAACCATTTTATTAATGACTAAGAACAAAGTTAAAAATTTTTGTACAGGATGTTTCACTTTTTTCCGCCAAAACTCCTACATTTTCAAACTTAATTTACTATTTTTTTTCAAATGGAACACCCTATATCCAACATTTCTATTGGATAGAGCATTCATTCAGCTTTAATTTGATACCTAATACAGTACCTCTATCTCTAGCAGTTTTTTCAAAAATCCAGTATAAACAGAAAATTTGCAACTTTTTTACTTATTACATACATGCAAATTACTCGAGAATAAAACTTGTACTTATTTAAAAAGCTGCATATCAAAAAAGCGTTAGTACCAGTTACAATCTGTAGTTTACCATATTTTTGTATACCTACTACACCTGCAATAGAATATTAAATTATAAAAAGTTAAAAGTTTTAGGAGAACTCATAGGTGGCCATGGTTTTGTTTCTAGTTTGACAGTTGGTAAATATTTCATTTGCTGCTTGTATTCTGTGTTCGTTGTTTAATTTCAAACAGCAAAAAGTTGTCACAAAATGAAAATTATTGTAAACAAGACTTGATAAGTATGATTTAGATTTACGTAATTGGTGAATGTTTTGGAAATTGTTTTTTGGCATCTCGAGTCCTACTGAGGACTTTTTTATTTCTAAATCCCAACTCAGTTGTCTTACAGTTATTTCGGGGTGTTCCACAACAGCCAATGTTATAACTGATTTTCTTCATTTAAAACTGGTTTTGTTCTAGTTTGATCTTTATAGGCAACATTTCCTGTGCGATCGATGCAGCATTCTGGTATCAGGATGCCTTCTATCTGGGAATTTTTGGGCATAAACTCGAGATGCCAAAAAACAATTTCCAAAACATTCACCAATTACGTAAATCATACTTATCAAGTCTTGTTTACAATAATTCATTTTGTGACAACTTTTTGCTGTTTGAAATTAAACAACGAACACAGAATACAAGCAGCAAATGAAATATTTACCAAATGTCAAACAAGAAACAAAACCATGGCCACCTATGAGTTCTCCTAAACCTTTTAAGTTTTTATAATTTAATATTCTATTGCAGGTGTAGTAGGTATACAAAAATATGGTAAACTACAGATTGTAACTGGTACTAACGCTTTTTTGATATGCAGCTTTTTAAATAAGTACAAGTTTGATTCCCGAGTAATTTGCATGTACTTATGTAATAAGTAAAAAAGTTGCAAATTTTCTGGTTATACTGGATTTTTTTTAAAAACTGCTAGAGATAGAGGTACTGTATTAGGTATCAAATTAAAGCTGAATGAATGCTCTATCCAATAGAAATGTTAGATATAGGGTTCCATTTGAAAAAAAAAAGTAAATTAAGTTTGAAAATGTCGGAGTTTTGGCGGAAAAAAGTGAAACATCCTGTACAAAAATTTTCAACTTTGTTCTTAGTCGTTAATAAAATGGTTAAGTGTAAATCCACAACCAAAGTTTCAAGAGCAAAAATCATGCCGCAAGAAAAATATAGCAATATTAATGAAGGGTTGGTATTTAGCAAAAAATACCTTAAAAAAATTATAACTTGGCAACGCCGCAAATGGAAGCGGAAATAATTTAGGGATGTATACTATACTTTGATAGGCTTCATTTGCGATATAAAAAATCGGGTCGTTCCATTTAAAAAAAATTCTTTTTTTGTCGCCCCACTTTTTTGGAACACCCTGTATATACCAAACTAATTTTAAAATGTGCTCCATCTTCCCTTATTTGGATCCCCCGAACCGATTTTTTTTATCCTTAAAAGTGTAGCCACAATCGAAGAACGGAATAGTAAATGGACACGCTGTATATTAAATATCTGCGAAGAAAAATTAATGTTTGTTAAATATGTTTGACTACTCCAAGGAACTTCCTTCGTTCTAGTCTATAGACTAGTGACGTTTATTGAAAATACAACAATAAAAAACAAACACTAAAACCCCAATTTGCTTCGGAACTATTACTGTTTGACACACCCTATATCTAAATCAAGTGCGCTTTCTATGCGTATAATTCTCTGCCATTGACCTAGAACGCTGGGAAAAGGAAATGGCTGTGTGATTAACCTACTAAGAAACCGTTTTCCGTTTTTATATTTTGTAAATAAATTCAATTGACTTTTAACAATAATTACTGGTTTTGTCTTGAAGATAAAATTATATTTTTGTACTAATTTGTTTGGTTTTTGCAATGAATCCTTCGATTTAATTTCAAAACTATTTGTTCATAAAACTTACGGTTGGTATAGAAATAGGTACCCAAAGTCACTTCACAGACAACACAATTCCAATTTTAACTGGAAACGTTTGAAACTAATAACAGCTATTTGTATCAATCCTTTTATACTAGACAAAATCATATCTTAACTTACATTCTAAAGTTACACAAATAAAAACTACTTGAAAGGAACAAAGAAAATTACGCCAAACATATTTTTTTCTTTATGCTTTACGTAAACCAGAGGGAGTATTTCCAATTTTATCATAATTTACATCAGATTGATATAAAATAATATACACGTTTACTGTCATGTGTATACAGTGACCGGCAGAAAGTTGGACACAACCTTTAATTTTGTTTGATTAGCAGGGAGAAATTTAAATTAATCGTACCTACAAATTATTTTAGTCGTCCCGCAGCATTGACCAAAAATTTAAAGATTGGAGCACAGATACTGTTTCGGAAACAAACTCAATAAATTGTCACTCTGTTTTTCTTATACGCTTAAATACAATGCAGTGTTGCACAAAATAATCACAATATTTTTTTTGCTGTGAATTTCTTCTTTCATATACAATTTATAGATAATTCAGGGTCATCTAAAACATTCATTACTGTTGAGATTCCATCTTTTAGTCTATCATCTCGGACGAGTCTAACCGCTGAATTTAAATTTTTAGGTGCTGCTCTGCTCTATTTTTTTAAATACTGTTTTGGACCAATATATTGTCACGTTTTTTATACGTATGAGTACCTACAACGTAATGTTACACAACAGAATAATAATACTTATCTCTCACTTAGGTACTTCAAACAAAGAGAAATCAAAATATAAACATATTTTTTAAATTGAACTTATCCACTTTGACGCTCGGCTCGTTATGCTGTAATCAAATTTAACAAAAAAATCTGTGACATCTTACCTACTGCGGAGACAGACCGGGCTAGCCTTGAAAAAATCAAATATTAAATCTAGAGGATAAAACAGAAACAAAGAAAAACAAATTTTCATTTTATTCGTTTTCTAGACAAGGACCTGTAAATATTTAAGACCTTGCATTACAACAGCCCCGCTCACATTCCAAAACCAGAATTAAATATGTAGGTACAGGGTTGGAACCAAAGAACAACATGTACGGGGGGCACGAAAAGCACTTTTGTGTCAGGGAAACCGCAAACCATAACTGCTTGGTTGGTTAAGAACCAATATTTTCCCCACCCTGTGAAGCAATTAAAAGCAATCCTATTCTGTAAATTTCGACGGTTATCGAGGGAAGACACACCAATTTTGTTGAAACTGTAGGTTTTCAGCGTTTATAGAACATATTTAAGCTAATTTTTGTTTTTTTAAACATAATTTTGGCATACGGTTAAAAAAATTAATGAAAATTAAGAGCATAAGCATGTTTTGATCATGTCACAAATAATTAACAAACTTTATGACATTCTAAAAATAATTATTCCTAGAACACGAATTTAGCGTTAAATAAATAATACATTATTATACAAATTAACAAATAAAATAGCAGTTCATAGTTTATTAGACTTAAGATATTTTTTAAGACAATCGTTTTGTTCTTACAAGTCACAGCTCAAAAATTCTCTTAACTGGCTGCTAATATACAGGGTGTAAATGAATAAGTGCGAAAAAATCCAAGTGGTGAATCTTTGAGTGATTCTAAGATGAAAAGTTTTAAACATAGGTCCGGTAATGCTTCCTTTTCAAGACACAGGGTGTCAAACTCTTCTTAAAAAATCGCTTTTTCGTAAATATCTTAATAATCCTTTAGCCGATTTTGTTGAAATTTGGAGTGTTATTTATGGTAGAAAGCGGCTAATTTAGCCCCTACTAGATTAAAATTATTAAGTACAGTGGCGTCCCGAGAGCACCTTAACCAATAATTTTGTAAAAAATGTGAGCCACTGATTTTTTTTTTTAAAAATTTCGCATTCAGCAACTAAAAATACAACTTTTTTTGTCTCTTGAATTATTCTCGTATCTCGCTTCGTTTTTGAGAAAAAAAAATAAAAATCACTTTATTGCATGTCGCCGGGTCAACATAATAAAAAATTAAAACTACCAATTAACAAAGACTAGGGTATACCCGATATTTTTTCTATATTAATAGTTTATTTTAGTCTTAAAAATTGCTATAAGCGGTAATGCTAGTTATAAAAATTTTTGTTTTATTATAATAATTATTAAAAAATGTTTCGCACCCTGTATTTTGAAAACAAAGCATTAGCGGACCTATGTTTATATAGACTTTTGGTCTTAGAATCACTCAAAGATTCACCCCTTGAATTTTTTCGCACTTATTCATTTACACCCTGTATAAAAAGTCCCATTTAATTATAACCGTAACTACGGAGCCAAATTTTGGGTAAAATATTTATCTCTAAGCGCATTCAAAACATACATATTGGGCTCGATATTTTTGTTTGGGTGGCACCAATATTTATTTAATATACATACAAAATTTGTTTGATTTCCTCGGCTTAAGTTGATCAAAAAATTTGTTTGAACAGTAACCGATTGTCCCTTAAAATACTTGGTTAACTTAATCAAATCCAATGGTTACTCTAAGTATACAGGGTGATTCAGTCATGATGTAAAAAATTTTAACCACAGGTTAAAAAATATAGCTTAATATGAATCCGAAAATAAAAAAAATTGAAGTTGCCCATTTTCCGAATTGCATTAAAACCCCTTCTTAACGGCGCTTTCCTAGTCAGCTGGTAAGCTCGCGCGTCAAGACTTGTGCGCAGTTGCCAATTGCACAACATATCGTAAATTTACTTGTTTTTTTTTACTTTTTCACAGAAATTATTTCAAAAATGTAGAAATTCTGAGAAAATCCTAAAAGGTCGGTATTTTTTTGTGGTTTTTAAATTTTCAGGGAAACATTTTTCTGTTGTGGCGATAAAAACATCACGGTCTAACTTAATTTATTACCTTTTTGACTCGCTTTTTGATTTTCTAATGTAAATCCTTTTCTTCTTTTGTACAAAATATCATTGTCCAAAAATGTATTGAGAATTAACACTGTGCACAAAATGCCACCAGTAACTTGACCACACAGATTAAAGGCACAAGTTTATTCTGTTCGTGAGCGTCAGATCTTAGCATCTCCTAGCCCGTAGCTATAAGAAATCTGTTGTGATACAGTAATAAGCCCACTAGTTTATAATAAAACTGCCAATTTAAGATGAGATACTTCCGTAAGATTGTAGCAATTTTCTCGTGCAGCAGGCGGGTTCTACCTGCGCTGTCGTCTGTCGTACACGGAATGTGGGAGCACGAGCATGGTGAGACGGTAGCAGTGGTTCACAGCGTCGATCCACGGGAAGAGTACAGAGGCACGTGCACTTCCCTCTGCCTTCCACTCGACGCGGCGCGGCGCACACAAGTGGCAAAGCAGGGCGTCGCAGCCTACCGGAGCGCCGAGTTACTGGGGACTAGGGTTGATTTGCCCCATGTTTTAGACTTCTCTAAAAAAAATTTTTCGCATTTTCCTTTTTAGTAGGCGTCCCCTACTGTGTGGTTCAAATTTTTTACATCATGACTAAATCACCCTGTATATTTAGTAATTTTAAATAAAATAGTTGGTTAACTTAATCAAATTCATTAGTTACTCGAAGTATATATTTAGTAATTTTAAATAAATTAGCTGGTTAACTTAATCGAATACATTGGTTACTCTAAGTACCTATATTTTTAGTAATTTTAAATAAAATAGTTGATTAACTTAATCAAATCTATTGATTACTATAAGTATATATTTAGTAAATTTAAATATTAAAGTCAATTTGCCAAATAACTATCTTGGTAACTTAAAACAAATATAGGACAAACTTAAACACATATTTATTTAATTTGAAAAAATATATTTTCCGTAGTAATCATTATTTTAATATCTTCAATTCAATAACTAATTCGAATTGGTTACTTATGAAGTAGTATTAACTTAATTTTAATTGAACATATTTAATATCCAAATACTACATTATTTAATTGAACCAAATTTAATAATTACTTTTAATATACGTTTATTTAATTTAATTTTTATGCGACTTTGATCCAACTCTTTTATTAATAAATTCAAAAAAATAAAAGCCTCGATTTGAAACGTATATTGATTCATCTTGAAAAATCCTTTATTTGTATCATCTAATACTTTAGTTTCTACAAGCCAATAGTAATTCAAATCGCATATTTCTTTTTAATATATTTTACTTACTTCTAAAGCCGCATTAATTAGTTAGTTAAAGATCTTTGATATCCAAATATTATATTGTTTAGATGAACTAAATTTAATAATTACTTTCCGTATATGTTTAGTTATTTTAATTTCTTTGGTAAGTGTATTAAACAATTTTTTTAATTAATTTAACAACATAAAAGAATAAATGTAAGTCATACACTCTGAAAAATCTTTGTTTGTAGCAACTCGTCGTTTAGTTTTTTCCACCCAATAAGTAATTGTAATATATGTGTATGTTTAGTTGAACTAAATTTAGTCATTACATTCAATAACATAACGAAAAATAATTTTGAAATGGAAAATTTAATTGTAGGTATCTAAACATGGTGCATATTAGGTATATAGTTACACCAGTGGGACATTTGTAGCAAAAAATACCATCCTGTGTAGCTATAATAAAGTAAAAATTTTTTGTCTTACACAGCGTCAAAATGAATACCTAAGAATTAATTACTAATCATACTAATAATTTAAGCAGTCCATTTCTTTTGTATTTTGACGCAAACTATAAATTATTGTTGAGGAAGTACCTAATTAAAACTTAAAACAAGCAAGTTTAATTGAACTATTACTTATTACTAATGGTACTAATTTTCATTAGTCTAAGACAAAGACAAAAATAAATTTCTTATGAAACTATACATATATGAACGCCTCTCTTTGGCGTTTTTGCTCAGCCGTCAGGTTCAGAGTTGTTCGAGCCAGGGATGTTTTGTAGTGGGTGAAATCAAACCAATAGTAAGCCAAATTACCCCGTATTAACCTCCAAAAATATGTACAAAATAGTAATTAATTATAAACTTACATTTAATAAATCTTCTCCGGCGACGGACGGCAGTTTTCTGAAAAGATCAGTCCAGATTACTAAACAGCGTATACTCTTGTATCTAACATATATCTATAGCAACCTATACCGCGCAAAAGAGACGTCCGACCTGGGGAATAATTTGGTGGCCATTTTTAACCCTAAATGAGGCAGGAAATTTGACATAATATACAATACAGGTGGGTTCCATAAATAATGTAATCGTGGTTGTCGTTTTGTGTAAAATGGAAATTATTTTAGTTCAAAGTACAACATAGGTTCAAGATTTTTGTTGGTTTTAATTTTAAATTATTGCATTCGGGAAACGAAGCAGTTAACCAGGTAACATATTTTAAGCATCATAAAGAGAACTAATTTATACCTTATTCAATAGCTACATTACAAATAATTACTGATAAAAAACATGAAAATATTTTTAATTACCTAAGATTTTCATACTATATTATTTGGGATAATTATCTCTTTGAATACTTTTAATAATAATAACCTATTTTCCAGGAACATATCTATACCTATTTCTGAATTTTTAGGCAGCTATAAAATAGTTCTAGAACTTTCCTTTTTGTTTGATTAAAAAATACAAGCAAAAGAAAACTTGGTATATTTCATTATCATTATCATAGATATCGGAGTCGTAAATCATTTTTTAGGAGGGTTGAGGCCATAAACCCAGAGGATTAATGCACAGGTCAGTATTTAAACTTTTTGAAATTGTTTATTGGCAGGGAAATATAAAATAATTACAAACTTATACAAATATACTGTACTGGATCAACACAAGCTACGTAACAAATATTATAACAACATTACCAAATATGGCCAGCACCATTCCTCTGTCGACGTAAATCATTATGTAGGTAATTAGGATTGTTTCGTATTAGTTTATAAACAATAAGTGCTTACTTATAAGTTACAACATTAGGTTGTGTACTGAATTCATTTCATACAATATAGTCTGTCTAAAAACCTCAACGTGTTCACTTGCTTTAACCACCTACAAATGATCACCGAACAAGGGTGATTGCATGGCGATCCTGCCAACGCAAACCTGCCAACGCAAACCTGCCAACTCAAACCTGCCAACGCCGATCTGCCAACGAAAATAACTGGAAATGGGTTTAAAAGAATCAAAAGAAGAGGTAATTATCGCACAAGCAGGCAATAGCGGAGGTTCTACCACTTCACAAGAGATTCAGAGAGGAGTTTCCCTAGGAGAAGTTGTCGCACTGATAGCTGTAGCACTAGTCCTAGCAATAGTAGTCGCATATTGCTATTTACGCGGAAAGAAGAAATTGGAGCGGAAGATTCGTAGGGAAATTATAAGAAGCCAAGAAATCGCGTAAGCAGAGTTCGTCAACTGGCCGTACCACACCGGTGGCTGGCATCGTGGGAACGGGCTAGAGTGGCGTAATGCCTCTAGTTCGCAACGTGGGTTTTGGACCAGAAGCCCTCAAAGCAGCTCTTGGAGGAAAAAACGGCACAGAAAATGATGTTTAAGGTTAGAACTGTGTATTTCAAATTTTAAGTTAGATAGGCAAATGAATATTATAGAATTGGAAAATTTAAAGGAACAATTAGAATCCGTAAAAAAGTTTTATGGTAAGGTTAGCAAAGAACCATTAGATAGGCGAGAAAACCAGATTAGGCTAAACAAATTATTATTAGAAGTAGGTTTATTAGAGGATGAATTTACGAAAATAAAGTCAAAAGTTGCTAAAGTTGATAGGAAGCCAGAAGAGATACAAGTTATCAATTCGTACTTTAAAGAAATCGAAAAATATATTTATCATTCTAGACATTTACTTTTAAATAGATTAGGTACTTTAAGTAGTCAAGATAGTCAGGTAGAAATAAGAGAAATTCAAACTGTAAAAATGACCGAAAAGTTCGATTTACGAACAGCGTCTTCGTTACTACCTCTTATGGACGGTACTGAGGATACCACAAAACAATTAATTGATGCCATTGAGTTATACAGCGAGTTATTGGACGAGAATGGTCAAAAATTAATGATTAGTTATGTTTTGAAAGCTAGGTTATCCCAAAATGCAAAGCTTAGGCTTGATAGAACTTATAAAACGGTTGACGATTTAGTAAGCGATATGCGAACCCATTTGGTTAGTAAAAAATCAGCCACAGCACTTGCAAGCACACTTCACAGCGCTAAGCAAGAAGGCAAAACAATTGATAACTATGCGCAAATTATAGAAGATTTATTCGTGAATCTTACAATAGCTCAAGCTGACGGGAATAGTAATAACGCGGCAATACTACGAGTAGCAAACGAAAAACTTGCCATAAATGTTTTTTCAAACGGTTTAAAAAATAGTGAGCTTCGCACCGTTATAAAAGCTAGAAATTACTCTACTTTAAAAGAGGCTATAGTAGGTGCCAAGGATGAAGAAAGGTTAATATCTAGTAATCAATCCGGGTTTTTTCATATGCGGACACGAAATAATAACAGATTTAGTAATCATGGTATGAGAGGCAGATTCAATAGGTCTAGACAGTACAATAATAGTAACAGGAACGCTCAAAACAATGTAAACAGCACTCAGCGAAATTTTAGTGGTACTAGAAACTTTCGATGTCATGGTCGCGGAATTAGTCGGGGTCGTGCTAATTACCGGGGACAGCAGCGCAACAATCGAAGTACAGGTCACCAAGCTTATTTTGCAGACGCATCGGGAACTGAAGGTTTTAATTCAATAGGAGAAACAAGTAGTGTAAGCGAAACGCAGCAAAAATTTTTTCGTGTCTAAACGAGAGATTGAAGAAGAATGTGTGTTTTTAGAGTTAAAGGGAATGAATTTTGTACGTGTGAAATGTGGAATGCGAGATATGTTGTTCTTGTTGGACACTGGAGCTAGTATTAGCGTAATTTTTTCAGAAAGTGTACAAAAAACTGATAGTGTTGATACATCTAAAAAGATACGTGTAAAAGGTTTAGGTGGAAATATAGTTTCAACAGGAGTTGTAAAATTATCTTTTTCGATAGCTAATGCAAAAATTAAACATGAATTCTATATTCTTGAATTTAATACAGATTTTCAAGGAGTTTTAGGTATGGATTTTTTCATTCAACATAAGGCAAATTTAAATTATGAAAAATTTTTGTTTTCTTTTTGGAATAATGACTGTGATGTATTAGCACCAATAATATCTGATTATGACTGTTATATGTCTATTCCACCCAGAAGCGAAATAATAAAATACTGCTCAAGTGATCAAACGGACGAGTGTGTAATTTTTCCAGAGGAACTTTGTGAAGGTGTTTTTGTTGCGGGAATTTTAGCTAAGTCGGAAAATGGAAGAGTGCCAGTGAGGTTGCTGAATGTGAATGATCGTGAAGTAAAAATTAGAAATTTTAAACCTAGATTGGAGCGTGCATGTAATTTTGAGGCGTATAATTTCGGGAAAACCAATAATTTATCTGTAGAACGTATCGATAAGGTATTAGATTTAATAGATACATCAGCGCTAAACAAGGAAGAACATCTTGCAATAGAAAAAATTTGTGCGAAATACGCCGATGTTTTTCATTTAGACGATGACCCTGTTACAGTTACTAGTTTATATAAGCAAAAATTGCAATTGAAAGACAATGCAGTACCTGTATATGTCAAACCCTATAGGTTGCCTCATTCTCAAAAAACAGAAATTAACAAACAGGTTAAACAAATGCTACATGACGGTATTATTGAAGAAGCTAAATGCGAATGGTCTTCACCACTATTAATAGTACCTAAAAAAGCTGATTTGAACGGTATAAGGAAATGGCGAATTGTTATAGATTATCGGTTATTAAATAAGCAAATAATAGATGACAAATTTCCATTACCATGCATTTCAGAAATACTAGATTCGTTATCAGGTGCAATATATTTTTCCCATCTTGATTTATCTCAAGGATATTATCAATTAGAGTTACATAAAAATAGTAGAAAATACACGGCATTTACTACAAATGAAGGACAATTTCAAATGAAACGATTACCAATGGGGTTAAAAGTTAGCCCTAGTGCGTTTTCTAGACTAATGACTGTTGCATTATCAGGTTTAAATTATGAATCATGTTTTATTTATTTGGATGATCTAATTATTTTTGGAAATTCGTTACAACAGCACAATAGGAATCTTGTTCGTGTTTTACAAAGGCTTAGGGAAGTAAATTTAAAACTCAATCCCAGTAAGTGTGATTTTCTCAAAAAAGAAATTTTGTATTTAGGTCATATTATATCATCTGAAGGAATATTACCCGATCCAGAGAAATCTAGATCAATTTTGCAATTTCCAATACCAAAAAATGCAGACGAAACAAAACGTTTTGTAGCTTTTGCGAATTATTACCGAAAATTTATTAGAAATTTTGCTCAAATTGCACAACCATTAAATGAATTATCACGAAAAGGAAGTATTTTTAATTGGTCAGGTAAGTGTCAGACTTCATTTGATACTTTAAAACAAGCTCTCAGTAATCCACCCATATTGCAATATCCAAATTTTTCAGAAAACAACACTTTTATTCTTAAAACTGACGCTAGCGGATATGCCATAGGAGCAGTTCTTAGTAATGCAAATGACCATCCCATTGCTTTCGCATCTCGTGTTTTAAATAAAGCAGAGAAAAATTACTGCACAGTAGAAAAAGAACTATTAGCAATTGTATGGAGTGTACAACATTTCAGACCGTATTTATATGGTAGGAAGTTCGAAATTTTTACAGATCATCGCCCACTTGTTTACTTATTTAGTATTACAAACCCATCAAGTCGATTAACTAAATTCAGACTGATATTAGAAGAGTATGATTTTACGATAAGTTATGTTAAAGGTTCTGATAACGTAGTAGCGGATGCTTTGTCACGTGTAAGGATTGATTCAAATGAGCTGATGGATATGTGTGAAAGAGTGAATGTAATGACTCGAGCTCAATCAAAAAGAAGCGATATTCAAAGAAACCTACAACAGGAAAAAATGACTATTACTGAGGAAAGGCTTGATCACCCCGGACTCGTAGAAGTTTTAAACCGTCCTGTTGATAGCGTAGAATTACGGCCGATAGACAAAAATTTATTTATTGAATGTAAAAATAAAATTTGTGGAAATAGTGCACAATCAAATAAATCAACAAATGATGACTATATATATGATGAGTTAACCCAAATTATTTATTTCAACCAAGATTACCGATCAACGTTTGACTTAGGTACATCGTTGAGGGAACTTGCGAAAATTTGTAAAAATTGTGAAATAAAAGAATTATATATTATAAAGAATGCGCAAAGTAATGAATTTATTAAACATTTATCGCGATATAAACAAGACATAATAAATACCGGTATTATCAAAATAAGTATTATTCAAGGTGTAAAACGAATAGAAAATAAAGAAGTTCAGCAATTAATACTTAATGACTTTCATAACCTGCCTACAGGAGGACATTCCGGAACAAACCGAATGTATAATAATATTAAAAAATATTATCATTGGTCAAGGTTAAAGAAAGATATTGAGGAATTTGTAAAAAAATGTGACGATTGTCAGAGGTGTAAGTATGGAAGAGTAAATAAACAACCAATAACAATAACGACAACGGCTACCTCAGCATTTCAAAAAATCTATCTTGATTTAGTAGGCCCCATTAAAAATGATATTGATGAAAATTCTTATATATTAACAATCCAATGTGAACTCAGTAAATTTATCGAATGTTATCCTTTGTTGTCAAAAGAAGCAGATATAGTTTCGAAATCCTTTGTTGAAAATTTTATTTTACGTTATGGTATTCCAAGAGAAGTTGTTACTGATCAAGGAAAAGAATTTATAGCTAATGTGTTTCAAGAATCGTGTAAGTTGTTAGGCATAAAAACTTTAAACTCCACTGCTCACCCTCATGAAACATTAGGAGCTTTAGAAAATTCACATAAACATTTAGGAGCTTATTTAAGAATTCAAGTTTCTAAATACACTCGTAATTGGAGTACATGGTTACCATATTGGTGTTTTGCATTTAATAATACTGTACATACTGAAACCAAACATACACCATACGAACTTGTATTTGGAAAGCTGAATCAAATACCTTTAAGCATTTCGGATAACATAGATCCTTTGTATAACTTCGGAAACTATTCTAAAGAACTAAAATATCGTATACAAAATGCTTGCCATGACGCTAGAAATAACTTATTGGTATCAAAACAAAAAAGGAAAGAAACATTAGATGAAAAAAGAAACGAAATTTTTTACAAGTCAGGAGATAAAGTACTTATTTTTAATGAAAGTAGAAATGCTAAAATGGATCCCTTATATACAGGTCCTTACGAGGTAGTACGAGATGAAAATCCAAATGTGATTTTAAAAATTAATAATAAAGACATTAAAGTGCATAAAAATAGAATTAAGTTATATTATACTTAGATATAGTTTTAGATAGTGGTATGAAAAAAAAAAAAAAAACTTAATGTTTTGCGTATTTTTTTTTCTCATCGCCAGGGGAGGTGTACTGGATCAACACAAGCTACGTAACAAATATTATAACAACATTACCAAATATGGCCAGCACCATTCCTCTGTCGACGTAAATCATTATGTAGGTAATTAGGATTGTTTCGTATTAGTTTATAAACAATAAGTGCTTACTTATAAGTTACAACATTAGGTTGTGTACTGAATTCATTTCATACAATATAGTCTGTCTAAAAACCTCAACGTGTTCACTTGCTTTAACCACCTACAAATGATCACCGAACAAGGGTGATTGCAATACAAAGGAAAAAATGATTACAAAATAACACCTTCTTTTATACCTATATTTATCAAATCAAATAAGATTTTCTAATATTGAATAACGAGTTATTTATTTGAAATTCTCAACGTACATTGACATTAAACTGTTAGAGAAATCCAAAACAACACCTAGCTAATTGTTTGATTTTAATAAATTTACTAAAATCGACGAACTCAATGTTTGCATCAAATAAGGTTTTCTAATATTGAATAACGAGTTATTTATTTGAAATTCTCAAAGTGCATTGACAATAAACTATTAGAGGAATCCAAAACAATATCTAATTGTTTGAATTTATTAAATTTACTAAAGTCGACCAATTCAATGTTTGCGCATCAAATAAGATTTTCTAATGTTAAATAACGAGTTATTTATTTGAAATTCTCAACGTACCTACAATGACAATGAACTATTAGAGAAATCCAAAACAAATCGACCGAAATTCAATGTTTGCATCACATAAGATTTTCTAATATGAAATAATGAGTTATTTATTTAAATTCTCAACGTGCATTGGCAATGAATTATTACAGAAATTCAAAACAACCATGTCAAGACTAAAAGGACAATAATATTGCGAAATATTTCTATTACACGTTGTTAAAGATACTTCTCAAATTATTTATGAGATATTTCATGCACATCTGGAGACACCATTTTTATATACAGGGGGGCCCACCACGAACTGCATCGATCTATATATGGAAAACTAAAAGTAGAAAAATTCTGAAAATTTGGCACCTCACCAATGCCGATGGGCGCTGCTCAACTAAAATATTTTGGTGAATCTGGCACTTCCGGTTATACCGAAAGTCGACATCAACTTTCTAATCTCAAATGGAACACCCTGTATATTATTGCATTTTTTTATTCTAGGCATCATTTTGGAACAAAAACATGCAACATGTCCTATGTCTAAATCCAACCGTTTTTGAGATATTTGCATTTTTCCGAAAAAAATTACATGTGCAGACCTAAAGTCAATTAGCAATTTATACGAGGAAACCGCGAAATTTCAAAACGAATTTTTGGCATCGTTTAACAGAAGCCCTGACCTAGTGATCTACCCGTTCTTATACAGGGTGTTCACAAAATATGAATAAAAATTATAATTAAAATGTGCTTAAATCTCGAAATTTTCAATTGGAAACCCCCATTTTTTTAATGCGATCTTATTCAACACTAAAAATGATGACAACTTTGTGTAAGGTTTCCTATACCTAAATGCAGTAATTTTCGATTAATTTACGAAAAACCCACTTTTCGCCCATAAAATACGGGGTTTGCTTAACGCTTGGAAAATCATATTAGCAGTGGACGTTGAAAAGACAATCGCGGCTGAGGAAATATCACATTGTTTATAAATTATTGTCAACAATAATGCCGGCGCGCTTAAATTACACAAACGAAGATTATGTATTCTCCGTAGATAATAAACAAATTTAAATAATCTTCGTTTGTGTAATTTAAGCGCGCCGGCATTATTGTTGACAATAATTTATAAACCAAGTGACATTTCCTCAGCCGCGATTGTCTTTTCAACGTCCACGGCTAATATGATTTTCCAAGCGTTAAGCAAACCCCGCATTTTATGGGCGAAAAGTAGGTTTTTCGTAAATTAATCGAAAATTATTACTGCATTTAGGTATAGGAAACCTTACACAAAGTTTTCATCATTTTTAGTGGTGAATAAGATCGCATTGAAAAAAATGGGGGTTTCCATTTGAAAATTTCGAGATTTAAGCACATTTTGAATATAATTTTTATTCATATTTTGTGAACACCCTGTATAAGAACGGATTTATTTCTCAGCAGAGATCACTAGGTCAGGGCTTATGTTACACGATGCCAAAAATTCGTTTTGAAATTTCGCGGTTTCCTTGTATAAATTGCTAATTGACTGTAGGTCCGCACCTGTAATTTTTTTCGGAAAAATGCAAATATCTCAAAAACGGTTGGATTTAGACATAGGATATGTTGCATATTTTTGTTCCAAAATGATGCCTAGAATCCAAAAATGCAATAATATACAGGGTGTTCTATTTGAGATAAGAAAGTTGATATCGACTTCCGGTATAACCGGAAGTGCCAGATTCACCAAAATATTTTAGTTGAGCAGCGCCCATCGGCATTGGTGAGGTGCCAAACTTTCAGAATTTTCCTACTTTTAGTTTTCCATATATAGATCGATGCAGTACATGGTGGGCCACCCTGTATGTCCAGTAAAAGAATCAGCAAAGAAAATACGATGCCTGGTATAATGCAATGTCGAGTGCAATACTTACCATTAAACACATTCTGCAAATTTTCTAATTTGTACTTTTCGAGAAACTCGGAAACCTCCATTTTGGGACACAAAACGAAGCACACCACTACTACACTCCATTCAAACTAAATGCAAGTGGCGCGGTAACATTTACACGATGGAAGCACGTGAACAATTCTGAGGGCTAATACGAGGCAGGGGCGCATTAAGGACGATCTCTGAATTTTATAATATAAAATATTAAAATAATATGCCCCATTATTAAGAACTTTAAAATCAAACTTTTATGGCACACCAAGTCATTCACTTACCTGCAAATTTCTACTATTAACACAAAAAGTTCATGGCTCACTAAATATTTTGAAGGGTGATTTTTTGCTAATTCTAGATCTCTGTAGCTCCATTATTTCTGATTATACAGAAAAACTATAGAGAAAAGTTGTAGATAATTTTGGGCGTAATAAGATAATCTAATCCATTTTTTTTATGTTGTTTGTGATTTTTGAGATATGACATAAACTTGTGTTTTTTTAAATGTAAATCATAGTTGGCAGTTGGCTGTGGCCTTATCAAATCGGCCATTTTTTGAGCTTTCCAAAGATATAATACTCGGCATAGTTATTATAAAAAATAAAA
The DNA here is from genome assembly GCA_963920635.1 of Pseudeuparius sepicola. Lineage (NCBI taxonomy): Eukaryota > Metazoa > Arthropoda > Insecta > Coleoptera > Anthribidae > Pseudeuparius > Pseudeuparius sepicola. The sequence goes on along the minus strand of OY987300.1, from coordinate 50,580,040 downwards.
GAGCTATGGCTAATTTTCTTATTTTTTTTTATTTTCACATAGTCAGCCATGGAATATTTTCATAATTACGTTCTATTTTATAATTAGACATACTTAATATTTTGTTTTTAGCTGGTAACAAAATTTAACATAAAATCAAACAAAAATTAAAAAACTCAGATTCAAATTATTATTATTTTTTAAGGTCACCATTTAAAATAAAAAAGGTTTTTAAACAATCCACCATTATTATTTATGCAAATATTCCATCTTTTTAAAACTTAATTTGTCGCCTTTCTTAGAGAGCGCCTGTCAATACTGGCAATTGCTTCTAAAACACAAAAAGAAATCCAAAACAGACAAATCGAGGGATCGGGGGTGCCAGGAAATAGGTCTATTTCTCCCTATCCAACTATTTGGATAGAGCTGATCTAGGTAATTTCTTACGGGCAAATAATTATGTGGTGGAGCTCCATTATGATAATTTTTGTTTTATTTTGTTACATTTTGTTACATTTTGTTACATTTTGTTACATTTTGTTACATTTTGTTACATTTTGTTACATTTTGTTACATTTTGTTACATTTTGTTACATTTTGTTACATTTTGTTGCATTTTGTTACCAGCTAAAAATAAAATATTTGAAAGTTTGACGTAAGTCTTATTATAAAATAGAATGTAATTATGAAAATATTCCATGGCTGACTATGTGAACATTTAAAAAAATCAGAAAATTAGCCATAGCTCTTTTATTTTTTATAATAACTATGCTGAGTATTATATTATTGGAAAGCTCAAAAAATGGCCGATTAGATAAGGCCACAGCCAACTATGATTTACATTTAAAAAAAAACACAAGTTTATGTCATATCTCAAAAATCACAAGATTATCTTATTAGGCCAAAAATTATCAAAATTTTTGTCTCTACAGTTTTTCTGTATAATCAGAAATAACGGTGCTACAGAGATCTGATGAAATAGCAAAAAAATCACTCTTTTCAAAGTATCTAGTGAGCCATGAACTTTTTTAAAAATCCAAAAGGGCCATTAGATTGAGCATTCAAAACTGCAATTCTTTCCCCATTTAACCTTTGTTCCAGCTCTGCTAGTTTCCGAGATCCCCATAGTGGGCATCGAAAAAAACTCAGCCTGTATATGTAAAACCGGAAAGTCGGCCATATTGGGCGCACACGTCATTGATTGTCAAATTTCAAATGCACGAGGGCCATGGTTGGCCGTTGTCAAATGACATTTTGTGTTGCCACCACAAATTTCCCTTTTCCTCTAGAATGCACTTTGTATCCCCTAGAATACACAAAATATGGCGCCAGCGCCCTCTGCCGGGTGGCTAAAAATTGGTAAAGGGACTAGGGCCCAATGGTGGTCCAGTTTATTTTACGAGGGCCGTTCGTGGATCTAATTACTTAAAAATCAATTGTCAAAACTATGTAATTTGGTACTTAGAATAATATACTTTGTGAGGTCGTAGAAAAGACAATTGAACGTCAACAAATAAACTTATTTAAAGAAATTAAATGCACTTATTTATTGATACCTATATTTTTTAATAAAAGCAAACTGAAAATTGAAATCAATGGTCAAAACTATGTACAGGGCTTTTCCGTATATTTTTCAACAACCCCTAGAACCTCCATTTTTGATCTCAGAAAAATATGTCTTATATAAAAGTTATAGTATTTTTTACGAACCATCTGAATCTGTTAATAGAGGAAACAAATGAACGTCAGAAAATTAAGAAAAATATATAAACTTTCGTTTTTTAAATGGAACACCCTGTATATTTTTGGATTTTTGAAATCTACTGGTTCTTCGAATTCCAACGATATACAGTGTGGATACAAATTGTGGAATATTGTTTATATTTCTTAAAATATTCGTCATATCAAAAACATGTTTAATAAATAATTTAATGTTATTAAAACATGTTTTTGATTTGACCACAGACCTATATAGCTTCGCTACAGACAGTGCCTGGGGCCTGGGGACCCAATTGTTTCAGCTGGCACCAATAGAGGGCGCCGCATGTGGGAAATTCCAATAAAAATATAATCGGCCGGCCTGGCGACAATAATTCAGTGGCCTTGAAAGTAACTATCCCATAAAAAAACGCTGCATCGTTGTCAGTGCAAGAACATGTGGATAGAAGGAATAGCCGGTATACGAGTAGTAATAATACGGCAGCCACAATTCCAAATTATTAGAATTATTCCAGATGCAACAATCCGCGATTGGAGAAAATTGCCTGCCAAAAACTACTCCCTGCATCCCTTTAGAGAAATAACTTCATACGTCCACTAGGGCGTTCAAAAAGTCTTAGAAATAAAAAACTACCCCTTCTCACCCCCGAAGTTGTTTTTTTTCAGATCCTCGCCATTTTTAGCAAGGACGTTTAAAATTATTCCAGATCCAGACACACCAATCCGCGGTTGAAAAAAATTGCCGGACAAAACTACCCCCTGCATCCCTTTAGGGAAAAATGATAACACCATTGTTTCTGGTTCGATTTTTGCCGGTTTTACAAGGACGTAAAAAAAGTCAGTCTGAGAAATAAAAAAAACTGCAGGAAAAAACTACCCCTTCCCACCCCGGAAGTTTTTTTTTGTCGAATCCTCGCTATTTTTAGCAAGGACGTTCAAAATTATTCCAGAAGCACCAATCCGCGGTGGAAAAAAATTGCCGGACAAAACTACCCCCTGCATCCCCTTAGGAAAAAAATCATAACTACATTGTTTCTGGTCCGATTTTCGAAGTTTTCACAAAGATGTTAAAAAAAGTCAGTCTGAGAAATAAAAAAACTGCAGGAAAAAACCACCCCCTCCCACCCCCGAAGTTGTTTTTGGTCGGATCCTCGCCATTTTTAGCAAGGACGTTCAGAATGATTGCAGAAGCACCAATCCGCGGATGAAAAAAATTGCCGGACAAAACTACCCCCTGCATCCCTTTAGGAAAAAAAATGATAACTCCATTGTTTATGGTCCGATTTTCGCCGTTTCACAAGGATGTTAAAATAAAATGAGAAATAAAAAAACTGCCGGAAAACAAACTACCCCTTCCCACCCCCGAAGTTGTTTTTGATCGGATCCTCGCCATTTGTAGCAAGGACGTTCAAAATTATTGCAAAAGCACCAATCCGCAGTTGAAAAAAATTGCCGGACAAAACTATCCCCTGCATCCCTTTAGGGAAAAAATGATAACTCCGTGGTTTCTTGTTCGATTTTTGCCGTTTTCACAAGGTATTAAAAGAAGTCTCAGAAGTAAAAAAACTGCCGGAAAAAACTACCTCTTCCCACCTTGCTGCCATTGTCAAAATACAAATCCAGGACCAACTACGATTCTTTATACCCTCGATTTTTACAACGACCATTTAGTGTTGTTTTTTTTTCTTATTTAAAATCTGCCACAACTATTGCTTTAATCAGGACAAATCAAAACCCTCATATACCAAATTTGTACAAAAATATACAGAGAGTTACATTCTACAGGGTGTCAAAGTTAAACAAAATAGGCATTTTAAGGGCCACTGGTGAATCAAGTGGGCCAGGGAACTTAAATTCTCAATATGGCGGACTTCAGAGAAAAATCGAAAAAATACATAACATACAGGGTGTCACAGAGCCAGTAATTCAAACGAATACTGTGGATAGGGGACTCTATTTAGGAATATTCGAAGTTTGACGGTTTAGAAGTTATTTCAACTTTTATGATTTTCGTAAAACGAAACTTCGTTAAGACTCTTTGGTTTTTTGCCTCAAAATTTGTTTTTGAATTATGAGACTTTAGAGTCCTTGTGAAAAGGCGACAATCGAACCAGAAAAAATGCAGTTATAATATTTTTTCCTAAAGGGGTGTAGGGGGTAGTTTTGTCCGGCAAACTTTTTCAACCGCGAATTGGTGCATTTGGGATTATTTGGAACGTTCTTGCTAAAAATGGCCAGGATTCGACCAAAAACAACTTCCGGGGAGGGAAGGGGTAGTTTTTGTCCGGCAGTTTTTTATACTTCTGAGACTCTGTTGAACGTACTTGTGAAAACGGCGAAAATCGAACTAGAAACAATGGAGTTATCAATTTTTTTTCCTAAAGGGGTGCAGGGGGTAGTTTTGTCAGGTAAATTTTTTCAACCGCGAATTGGTCCGCATGGGTTAATTTTGAACGTCCTTGCTGAAAATGGCGAGGATTCGACCAAAAACAACTTCGGGGGTTGGAAGGGGTAGTTTTTTGTCCGGCAGTTTATTATACTTCTGAGACTCTTTTGAACGTACTTGTGAAAACGGCGAAAATCGGACTAGAAACAATGGAGTTATCATTTTTTTTCCTAAAGGGGTGCAGGGGGTAGTTTTGTCAGGTAAATTTTTTCAACCGCGGATTGGTGCGTATGGGTTAATTTTGAACGTCCTTGCTGAAAATGGCGAGGATTCGACCAAAAACAACTTCGGGGGTTGTCTTTTTATGTATTTGTATTTGGGCTTGGGCCGGTGTTGGTTAAAATATCATAGACAAGAGTAATATTTATTCTAGAGTTTTTGTTTTGAATTTTCGTGATCAACGTCCAACTTACGAGCTCACGTAAAAAGAAAGCATCCAGGTAGATACCTATTTTTGTTTCTATTTTTTAAATAATAACCACAGAGAAGACCAGTTTTAAATTACACTACTAAATAAAGAACGCAGTACTTCGTATACGTAGTTTATTATATCTATTAAACAGAGTGAAAAATTAGGTAAAAGTTGGGATCTATTTGACACATTTGACAAGATGAACACATTTATTTGTGTTCTGGTCTTCTCTGTGATATTAACACGGCCGTGGATAATAACTATTAACTTATAAAGTTTAATCAAACTTTTAGACAAAGTTGACATTTTGGCGCCGAAAGTAAGAAAAGTTGGAGACTTACTCTGCAAAAAATGTAGTAACACCTGTACAAATTTTGGCAATTTAAGGGAGCACATAAAACGGAAACATCCAGGTAAGTTCAAATATAACTTGGCAATTTGGTTTGTTCACTTGAATACTCTCCGATATACCTATACCTACCTATTCCTAACCTTCCTTTTTTTTCAGAGCAATTGGAAGAATTGGCCCCAATTAATAAGTGTTTAAAATTTTCTACGCTCAGAGAATTTAAAGAATATCCCCAGAAAATAGAGCCCCAAAGACGACTTTTTAAAACTAAAAAATCAAACAAAAAAAGCAAGTACCTACCTACTATCAGCACCATCAACTGATGAAGCGGATGTGTTAGCACTTCAATTATTATGGAATCGACCTTGTAGTAATAATAGTAGTGCCTGTACTCAAAAAGAAATCTGATATAGTTTTATACCTACTTGATAGGTATTTCATTTAAATAATAAAATTTAGTACCTATACCTATCACTTTTATTTATTAAACATCAGACACCTAATGCCTAGTTATTTAAATACAAATAATAAAATTTCCTTCCTAACAGTTTCTATCTTCCTATCTAATCTACATTAGAGCTCATTTCAAATATATTTCATGTGTATTTAATTTTGCCAAAAAAAATACAATAAAAGTAACCTTTTTACGATCAGTGAATTCTATAGAGTTCACTGTTTACGATTTTACGATAGACCATTGTCGATATCGAATACCTTCGCGACACGCGAGGGAGCGATTGCGACTGCGCGAAGCTTTCCAATCGATGTGTGGTCCGTATCCGCAGACCCTTGTGTTTGCCGGCCATCTAATTGAACCATGTCTTCCTATCCATGAATCATATTCGTCATTCAAATAATTTGTTACCGACGTGATGTTATGTGGGGGTGCCCCATCTTGTTGCCAAATTAATTGTTGGCGGTTCGGAAGATGTTGCAGTAAGACTTCAATTTCGTTCTCAAAGTAATTTTTGTATCTTTCTCCGGTTAAACTTCAAAAATAATCGGCCCCAAAACTGTATTTTCTAATATCCCACACCAAACGTTCAGTGATTGTCGACCTTGGATTTTAGCAGTTTGGTACTTATGTGGATTTTCTGTGTTCCAGTATCTTTTATTTTGCCTGTTAAACATTCCGGCTGTTGAGAACGTAGCTTCGTCGGTAAAAAATATTTTATTTGGTAAATAAGCATCTTCTCTAAGTCGCCTTAGAATTTCTTCATAAAATACTTGCCTTTGTCCTATATTAGCTTCAGTGAGACTGAGGTGCCCCGTAGATACCAACCAATTTTCTCATTTTATTTTATCAAATAACTCGAAACAATGTTAGATATATCTTGGAAATATTTCTTAAAAATTCATCGGGTTATGACTCAAGCCGGATACCAGGGCAATTAAGTTAAACGAAAAACCATGTTGTTTAAATTGTGTAATTACCGAAACACCAGAATAAGTCTGCCACGGTTATTACGGTTCTCCGAAAAACTTGCTCAAAAGTCATGTTGTTTATAAGTTCTATCCGCCGACAAACACGAGAGCGTCTGGCGAACACCTGCAGATCCAAGAATCAAGGCGAATATAAATCTGATATAAAAGAGGGTTACTTCCAAACGAGGGAGTTGCAGGGCGAAGTACTGCCCGAGACATCATCCAGCGTCCGATGCCGCGCCAGCAATGAGAGGGAGTCGTCGCAGACCAACAGTTGTAGGGCTAACTTTTACCCGAGAGACCAGCGAGCGAGCGATGCCGCTCCAGCCATGAAACCTACACCAAGAACCAGCAGCAAGTACCTTCCACTGTCCGTTGAACTGACCAAAGAGTAAGCGATTGAATTTTGTTTTGTTGGGTTTTGTCGACTGAGTTGCCTTTCTCTTTCCAGTTAATTCATTTATTATAATTTATTCTATTTGAATGCTATTATAGTTTATTTGGAGTGTCGTAAAGGGTTGTTATATTTTGTCATATTTTAAAACAGTGTAGTTACAGTTCTGAATATTTTACGCTAAATTTTACGCAATTTCGAATCATTTTTAAGATTTTACATATTTTTATTATCATTTGGGTAATCAGGCTAACTAACTTGTGCGCCAATTATTCTTGGAATATTCTGAGCTACATTCACTTACTATTTTCTGCAGATTCTATTATCATTTTATGCTATAGCTAGTATTGTTCGCCGCACAATTTTGGAACCAGTTAGTAAAATTATAGATAATTATTTTGCGCCAAAACTTTTATTGTCGATTCTTTTCTGTTAAAATCATTTAATAATATTTTAATAATACACTATGAACACTTGTGTGCATCCTCATATTATTTTACTGTAATTCGTAACTTTTATATTTTATATACCATAGGCGTACCATTTACTTTTTCAATATATGTATTAAAATGGGCACATTTCACGTTTTTTTCTGATAAGCTCAGATGATAGCTTTGACTAAAATATATTTATGGATTTTTTTTTCAAATTTTTTTGAAGGCCTCTGAGTATAGGTACTTTTTGTAGGTCCGGCGACACCGCAAAACGGTCAGGTTCAAATTTAAACAGCTCGCCCACCTTTCTGTCAAATCACAGCTGTGGCCTATTTATTGCGTTGGTTTGTTTCTGTTGGTTATTCGTTATTCGTTTGGCTAGCCATCGTTTACGTTTTGTTGTGAGTTACTGCTTAATATACCTAATAGATGGAAGACGGCTTTGTTAAAGCATTGTTTAGTTTTCATAATGAAAAATGAAAAAACTCTCAACACAAAGAACAAATCACCAACTATCGATGAGGTTAACTCCGACGACGTAAGACGTAAACAATCGAAATGACAGTGGTGCGATGTTGCCGGCTATTTTGTCGTCTACCTGGGAGGGTTTATTACTTTAAAATGTCTTATTTAAATTACATCATAAAACTATAATTAAACTACAATCTGGTTATAATTGTTTGCCATATAATTAATACCCCCCAGTTGTATACCTTTTATTAATAATAAGTGTTAAAAAACAAGTAAATCTATTAAATTTTTTAGCCCGAACTTATGAAACTGATTGGTAAAGGGTCCAGCTGACGTCAGCAGGACCCCGATTTTCAAATTTCAATTCTAATTTTTGGCCTAGTTAAAGATAATAAAAACAAACGGGTGGACTTTTGGGGACTTTGAAGACATAATACATAAAGTAAACGCAAAGAAAACAATTTTTTTTTTATGAAATGACCCCATTCCCCTTTGTTTCCGGTAATCCTTAGACTCACACCAAAAATAAATTAACTTGTGGACCACCTTATACATACCGCTCGACCAACTAACATCTAATTAAAGGTGGGCTCCACAAATGATGTCAGGTGTGGGGTACAATAAGGTTAACGGATAGGGGTGAGTGTCAAAGTTGACAGAAAATTTTTTAATTTGTCAAGGAAAAAATCAAGAAATATTTTTTTATAAAAATAATCTGAGGTGTAGAACAGGATAACGGCATTGTGGGGTCAAAAGGATTTTAACGGTAGGGGTGGGTTGTCAAATTTGACGGAAAACAGGAATAAAAAGAAAAGTTGTCGGAAAATTTATAAAGGGAATATTTTAAGGAAACTGTGTGGTGCACTAAGAAACAACGGTTTAGAAAATTAGGAGTTAGGAAAAAGAGAGGCTAGGAGGAACTATTTAAGGGTGAAGAAAAATTCCATCTAAAAATAGAGGTAAATAAACAAGAAAAATTAGGACTTATTTTTATTAAAGAATTTTAAAATGCCAAACGAACTGGAAGCAATGGCAGGAGCAAACGGCGCGGAAGGTGAGGTAAGGAAGTAACCTCGAGATTATTAATGGGAATAGAAACGGTACCAACTTATGACGGGAGAGACAAAGTAGAGGAATTTTTAGGGTTAATCGAGGAGACTGCGTTATTGGCAGGATGGTCAGAGGAACAAAAAGTGGCTATTGTTAGGTTAAAATTGAAAGGAAGCGCCAAGCAATTAATAGAAGTGGAACTGGAATTACAAAAGACAACGGATTGGGCTAAATTAAAGGGTATTTTAAAGAAGCAATTTGAAGGAAGACATGTACCAGGTACGGCCATAAAAATGTTCATAGACGCGAGGCAGAGATACGGGGAAAGCTGTCGCCAATTTTTGACTAGGCTTAAAATTTTAGGAAACAGGACCGTAACATTAATTTGTAGATGACCCGGCAAAAACTCAAGTATTGCAAGAGAAATTGGAGATGGATATCACAACGCAATTTGTTTTAGGGTTATTAATGCCAATAAAACAGAGGGTTTTGTCGTTAAGACCAAAAAATATGAAATAGACAATAAAATACGCGGGAAGGGAGGAATCTATGGAAATAATTATTGGGCCATTTCACAATAATAGGGAATGGAAATAAAATACGCGGAAAGGGGGGAATCTATAGAAAGAATTATTAGGCCATTTCAAAATAATAGCGAATGCCGAGTGATAGATAAGAATGAAGCCGGAAACATCAGGTCTAGCGGTTACAAGGATATTAGGTGTCATAAATGCAAGCAAAATGGACACTTTGCGCGAGATTATAGTATACGTAGGGAAGTGCCACCGCGAAGCTGCCAGGAGTGTTTTAATTGCCATCAAGTGGGTCATTTTGCCCGGGAATGTTTAAAATATCGTCCGAAACACGGCAGGTCGATGCCGAATAATATCGGTCTTTGTCATCAATGCCGGCGCGCAGGTCATTACGCTAGAAATTGCCCGAAAAATTCTCCGACGTACCGCCGCGAGGTACAGGGTCATTTAAACGAGAAACCGATCCGCAACTGCTTTAGAAAAGGAATACATCCTCGGGACGTTGCGGAAATAACTGTGTGTAATAGAAAGTGTAGAATATTGATAGATTCTGGGGCAGTTGTATCTTTAGTAAAACCAGAGTTTGCAGAGGGTTTAAAAATTAAGTTAAGGAGTTGGGAAGTGAAGTTAGGAAGTTGGGGAAGGAGTTAACTCGCCTGTCGAAAACCGCCGATAGCTTTTGGTCTGGTTAAGAGACCAAGGAAACACTACACAAAAATTAACAACCAGATGGAACAACAGGTGGAGTTAGTCATCCAGGGGAGCTGCAGATTCCCAGAAAGTAGAAAAACTAGGTGAAAATGAAGATGAGAAGAAAATAGTAGAGGAAAATAGAGAAAAGAAGGTGATGAAAGGGAATGAGAGAGTTAGACAGGTACAAACACAAGCCCAAGAGTCAGATAACCGTCTTGAGGACAGTCGGCCACGGCACACTGCCTCCAATTTCCGTAAGGAGAGAGATGGAACATTAGACTCGACAGGAATGGAAGTGTACCTTAAAAAGGACTTAGTGATACCCCCGAGAAGTCAAGCAGTATGTATGGCAGCAATAAGAAACGTTGCAAAAATAGGAATGCCATTTATTGTCGTAGAACCAAACCAAGATATAACTCACGGTATAATAGTCGCTAGAAGTATAAATAGAGCAGAAAAAGAGATACCGATCCGCTTAATGAATATGACAGAACAAAACTTAATGATGGGAATGGGAAGCCAATAAGGAAGGTAAATGTACAGGACTCAGAAGAAATATTGAGATTATTGCATCTAGATAAATTGACAAATTCAAGCGAGGAAAAGCTAAAAGATTAAATAAAGGAATACGTAGATATTTTTAGGGCACCTAGCGCAAAGTTGACGTGTACCACCAAGGTCAAGCATCGCATAATCACGGAAGACGTTCCCCCAATTTCCAAAAGGCCATACCGAGTTCCACATCATAGGAGGGAAATTCTAAAGAAGGAAATTCAAGAACTCTTAGACAACGAAATAATCGTGGAAAGTCAATCTCCATGGACTTTTCCAGCCCTTCTGGTGGAAAAGCGTTTACACCCAGGAGAAGAGCCTCAATTTAGGTTATGCATTGACTACAGGGAATTAAATGCAATAACAAGAACAGATTTCTTTCCCTTGCCAAAAGGTTACAGGATGGATTTGGCTAGTGGATATTTCCAGGTGGAATTAGACGAGCGAGACAGAGAAAAAAGTGCTTTTTCTACACAGGAAAACCACCACGAGTTTAAACGTATGAGTATGGGATTAAAAAATGCGCCCTCGACTTGGCAAAGATTAGTGCACAATGTGTTTGCCACCCTAACGTACAAACAGTGCCTAATATTGTCACGACCTGGATAGCCGTGACTGGGAGCGTAGCAAATAATAACAATTGGCCTTAATTTCACATAGGTTAATTTATTATTTAGGGTTAAGAAAGCTTGACACAATGGACAATTGACACAATGAGAGAAAGACACTTACTTTTGTGAAGAGACAGCAGGGGCAGGCGTCATCGCAGCTGGAATACCTGGTTGCTGGTTGGCCCCGCCGGTTGGTCGATCTTTTCTTTAGCACTCGTACAGACTGACTGCCGCCTTGAACCGATCGATGGTTTTAGGTAAACTTTGATTTTGTCGCGGAATCAGCAGTCAGCGATTTTTATGTTAAGTTTCGATAATACCGGCGGTGCCTGAACTCAACCGAGTTCATTGAATTATTTCGTTATAATTTAATTGCTTACTTTTCATTCGTGACACATGCCCCCGTCTCTTCAAAGCTGGACTCCAGCTAAAAAAATAAATTGTAAAAATAAAATGAAAGAAAAAGTATAAAAATTATAAAACAAATATAACTTATTTATGATATTAAAAAAAAAGAAATGAATATAAAGACAAAATTAAAATTTTAGTTTATCGTGTTTTTAAATAAAAAAAAAAGTAGGTATATAATAAAAAATATAATATGAAGTTTTTCTCACGGACCGCACTTCACTGGCTTGTCTCGCGTATACACTTGCACCCTGTAGTATCTTGGCTCGGAATAGTCTCTGGGATACTGGATGCTGAGCGTTGGACTATGGATGATCTACCTTCCATACGCTGGACCTTCGGTTGGGACTCGCTGCGACATCTTCTGGTGGATAGGCAGTACCAATTAAATAATACCGGTATGCGCCTCGTCTTGGTGTAGGGAATTACTGAACTAGGCCTACTATGCTAGCAAGCCCGCACTCGCCTCCGTCGAGAATGCCATGTTTTCGTTGCTTCCATCCAATGACGTTAAAACCTATAGACGTGGTGCCCCATTGTTAAAATGCCCTTTATTTTGACGCCAAGATTAAATATATCCATACTACTCTAAAAACATGCTACAAACAAAGACAGAAAGTCAACCATCAACCAACTATACACCCGGTGATTCCCGGTTATAGTTCCTCCAGAATCACACTTAGATATCGCATGTTTTTTCTTGTTTGGGGGCGCCGGAAGCATCGGAACCTCACCTGAAGACTCGGGGGATGGTCTAACGACGCCAGCCTCCGAGCCCAGAGTCGAAATAAGTTCGCTACGGCTCGACAAAAAGGGGCAATTTCTGACAATCTCGCGACATTTTGGGAATAATTTAATGGAGCGCTTAGATTGTGATTAGTTCTGGGCGTCAAGGGTTTATCAAAACAAACCTGTCTATAGGTTCTGACGTCATTGCTTCCATCCGTGCGGGCGTAATAAAGCCGTGAATTGCTTTGGTGGTCTTCGTTTCCTGCGGTTGCTGGGATTGCAAATGCTGGTGTCAGCACTTTTTTTCTTTTGAAGATGCTTCAGTTTTCTTGTTGCGTCGTTTCGGTTGGAACAGGGTAAATTCGTTTCTTTTTGTGTGGTTGCTACTGCTGATATATTTATTCAAGTGAAGTGTTTTTGGTGCATTATCGTTTCATTTATGCACTGGAGGTGTCTGTTATTTTCTTGACTCGTTGTACCCTGTTTGAGGCGTGGAAAAGTTCTTTTCGTCGTGGAGTTGCGATGTGTGTATCTTTTCTGGAGTGTCCTAACCATTTTAGAAACGGTGGGGTAACTACTTCTGGTAAGGTTTACTTTTCTTGTACGGCTATTTCTTAGGTTCTGGTTTTTCTTAGGTTCTGCGGCAGTGAAAAATGTGGCATGGCATATGTCTCAGACGTGGCAAGAGGCTGCTTTGCATGAAGTTGTAGGGCCTAGTCCGATGTCTTCGATGTCTGTGGACCATCTACGTACGTCTCTGGGGTGGGGTGGCAACGGCATGCTTGTGCGGCGTGTCCGGAGATGGGGTTTTTTATCATGAAAATTAAAACTAAGTGTAAGTATATGCTGTTATGCAGCGTTATATCCTATACTAATGTTAAATTTGTCTTGACCACAAGTTTAGTGGTTAAATTTAAATGTTCATTTCTAATAATTCTGATAGAAATTAAAATAAAGTACTTGGAATTGATAAAAGTTATCTGATATGATATAACAGTGTTGCATGTTTTGTTTGTTTTTAATTGTTATTGTGTTGCAATTTAAAAAAAAACAGTGGAAAATATTTCTTACTAGTACAAAATTATTCTTAATATTTTATCTATTATTCTCACAATATAATTTTTTTCTCATTAACTCATACTTTATTTATTTATTTATTTTTGGCTTTGCTTTCTACAATATTTACTTCAATAACATTAGAAACGTTCGATGACCCCTGCACCGAATTTTGAAAGGAATCTAGCAATCTAGCACAATGGCCATTTGGGATGATATTCCACCAAGTACCTATTTTATAGCGCAAGGCTTGGTCGAAATAACAAGACAAAAATTGCACTAGAGGAGCTCCAAGGGGTAAAGACACAATGGTACCATTAACTTTTCATTATTTTCTCTTTGTTTAAAACTTATCGCAGCCATTTAATAATTGTATTCCACTTTTGTACTTTTTATATTCTTTAACGTAATGCATTACTTTAATTATTTTCCTTCTTGAATTTAGTGAGAATATGCGAATGTGCTTAGTTCGATGCCTTCAAAATCTTGATTTATGTTGGGCCCATTGGAATTATTATTTTGCTTATATTTTTGGCAACACTTATTTATTATATGGTAGCTTATGTATAAAATGAAAATCGTTATGCAAGTACATAATAAAATGAATAGTGCATCTTGTTCCGGCGCGTAGCCGAAACTTTGGCTATTAACGGCAGTTACGGGGGTTGCTGCAATTATCATTAAATTATTTATTTTTAGGAGAAGAAATGCAACTAAAATTGACAAAATTATATTCCATACTAAAAAAATAGAGTCGCTATGTAAACCATAGCTGTAACTTAATGAGGTAAATTTTGGAAAAACGCTATTTATGTTACTTAAAATATTCTTAATTGTATCTTCATCGGAAGTAAAATTTGAGTGGGGAATGTGTAATGTCCAATTCATATTTATTGCTTCTGTGGTGTTGTGAAAAATCGGAGCACTCAATTTTAAGGTGGGGTTTAGGACAAAGGATTTCAGATTTGACCAAGATGCTGGGATAATGTGGTGAATAGTTGCTGATAACGGGTGGTTATCGGGACAAGGAAATCTTGAGGGAATTACCTCTTCGTTTTGCATTGTAACTTTGCAATCACATGGCAAGTATCTTTTTGTTGCTCCTGGAGTTTCATAAGATTTTTTAGATAATTCTTTTGTTGTATGAGGACACTCAATTGTAGTTGGGTGTTTTATATGTGTAAGAATGTAGGTTTCTTCATCGATTTCAGAAATAATAGTGGAAGTGGACTTGTGGCACGATAGTGGACAGTGATGGCTAATTTCCTCAACTGTGGCTCCATTAAAAAGTTTTTTAGCGCAGATTGGTCCTTGCAAGGAGTTAGCTGGGAATCTTGGCAAAAAAACAAAGTTTATCCTCGTAGGGACGGCAATGTCGAAGACCTTCTCCAGAAATTTGCCTTATTTGGGTTGGTTCAGATCGAACGGTATCTGATACAGCAAGAAAAAGTGTGTCGTGTTGGATTTTACATGTTTATACCAAGCAAATGGCACAGTTATTAACTGGTACAGTTTTCAGCGTCTAAGTTTTTGCTTAATGGGGATTCTAATGTGTATAATTATATCTTCGTCAGTAAATGTACAATCGGAAATTGGAAGTTGGTAATATTTAGAAAGTTGTGATCTAGGTATTGACAATTCTTGATTAAAAGTTATTAATTCTTCAGAAAGTTTTCTTAAGTCTTGGCTTAATGTTAATGGCTCGAGAATAACGCTTGGTATATGGTGTTGCTTACATGATGCTATTACATATTGATTTTTAATCGCTCTTGATAATAAAACTGTATTTTTCAAATTAATAAATTGGTTTTCTAATATTGAGTCAATTGTGTCGTATTGGCTATTTATTTTACTTTTCATGTCATTAAAATGATTTTCGATATTGTGTATATGGGATTCTATTTCTTGGAAAGTGTGTGTAGATTGATTTTGATATTCGCTGAACTTTTCTGAATTATTTGCTATTACTTGAATAGAGTTTGAAAATGCATTTGTCAATTTAAAAATTTTATTTTCCAAATCTCTTTCATTTATTATAAAAGAATCTAAATTATGATGGGTAGCAACACCACAACACCATACAAGTCCTTCTCCTAGAAAGTCTAAGGAGCGTTTCTGTATATGATTTGATTCATCTGTGTGATTTTTTAAGTATAATGGACTCCATCCTCTTTCTAAATTTTTGAAATCGGTAATATAAGCGTTTTGCAAAGCAGTAAAATTTTGTTAGAAATGTACACTCCACACTGTCGCTGCCACATGTCCTGTTAATTTTGTCGTAATTTTGTTTTTCAACCCAATTTGATTGGTAAATTAAAGGAACCGTTGACTCGTAACTTACGGTGTCAGGTTGTGCTCTCCAGAAGGCACCTGCGGTTATTTCCAATTTACAGTGCATTTGTATTGGAAAACATAACATCCCCAAAATAAGTAACATCCTGTTAAGTAAAATTTATGTTAGCGTTAAGATTATTTCCAAATGTTAAAATATCCTATTTTCAAATTTTCTTATTTCCCTTTTCAGTTATGCCTAATATTATTGTCTAAAGTATAATATTCTTATCTTTAAGTATATATGTATTAAAACTTTTAATTTTAAATACCTATGTATTCCCATTCTTATTATTTCTTACTCAAAATAATACCTATACTATATATTTTTCTATAATATTAACATTGTCGAGACGCTATTCACTATATAGCTTTAAATAATAAAAATACGCCTATATTATATTTGTGGCCAGGCGAAATTTGTTTTGTCGTTTGTTACGGTCTCGGGCTGGTGTCTGGTGTCCAGGGATCATAGTACGCGAGTATCCTGCTCACGTGGATAATTTCTTTTTTTGTCTCCCCAGTGTTTGTTTCTGTTTGTTTCGTCATTTGTGTACTTTTGGTACCACACACTTGCAGAATTTACGAGAAAATTGCCGAGATACGTTATTTTGTAATTGTCATTCCAGCCGTTTGCTGTTGACGAGCTTTCGTAGTTTTTTATAAAATTAACCGGTGAGTCAAGAGCGGGGTCAAATTTAGGAGGGGGAATAAATTTTGGCACTGTCGGGTTTCTAGCGTCATTTAAGGCTTCTGCCAAAGTAGTATTCATTTTTTGTAATTTTTCTTTGTCCGTAATTTCTACCGGCGTTTGTTTTTGTTTTTTGTCGTTAGTATCGATTTGAATGTCTTTGTTAGGGTGGGAGGGAGTTTCTGTCAATTTTATTTCTGTCTGTACCCTACGATTTATAGTGATTACTTGGGCTGTTTGTGTACCTATATCAAAATTTAAATTATCTGGCAATTTTGCTAAAGAATCTACAAATTGATTTGCCTCTGCTAACTGTAAAGGGTGTTCAAAATTAAATTTTTCGCTAAAAGGACTTGTTAAACTAGGACTCTTCGGAGTATCTTTTGGACTTCGAGATAGTGACGCTCGCGGTTGAAAGGGATTTATGTCTGTGCTGCGGTGACGAGGTTCGAAATCTTTAAAACTATCCGCCTCTAAATTTAATCTAAGATTTTTTGCTTTTTCTTTATTTTGGAGTCTTGTAACGGGCTTGTTAGCTGTAGGCTCAGTCATTTATTCATTCAATTTAGTTTTTGTATATATTATTAAATCAAGAAACAATAAAATATCCTTAAAAATTATAACAAGGTACGGAAAAAAAAATTGCATTAACACTGACGAAATAAACGCTTTTAAGCAAAGAAAATACGGAGAAAAAGTTCACAGAATGCACCCAATGAAATTTAACCCGTCGTATAAATAAACATTGTTTTTTTTTTGTATTTGGAAAAGGATTACATCAATTTAAAAAAAAATAAAATATGACAAGCGTTATTTTTACGACGTGTTTTTTTTTAATAAAAAAGCATTAATATTGCCAAGTAAATGTCAATTGTGTTAAGAAAAAATGAATTGAGTTTAGTATAAAACATGATGTAAGTGTCAAAAAATTATTATCAAAATTTTGGAAATAAAAACTGAACCGGCGCCTCCACCATATGTCACGACCTGGATAGCCGTGACTGGGAGCGTAGCAAATAATAACAATTGGCCTTAATTTCACATAGGTTAATTTATTATTTAGGGTTAAGAAAGCTTGACACAATGGACAATTGACACAATGAGAGAAAGACACTTACTTTTGTGAAGAGACAGCAGGGGCAGGCGTCATCGCAGCTGGAATACCTGGTTGCTGGTTGGCCCCGCCGGTTGGTCGATCTTTTCTTTAGCACTCGTACAGACTGACTGCCGCCTTGAACCGATCGATGGTTTTAGGTAAACTTTGATTTTGTCGCGGAATCAGCAGTCAGCGATTTTTATGTTAAGTTTCGATAATACCGCGGTGCCTGAACTCAACCGAGTTCATTGAATTATTTCGTTATAATTTAATTGCTTACTTTTCATTCGTGACAATATATCTAGATGATATTATAGTTTTTAGTGCGGGAGACGTAGAAGAACATCTTAAACGCCTCAAACATGTGTTCGACAAAATGAGAGAGAGTAATTTAAAGTTCAAACCCACTAAGTGTTATTTTATGAAAGAAGAAATTGAATATTTAGGGCACATAATAAATTCCAGCGGTTACAAAGCGCACCCTGAGAAAATCGAAGTAGTAAAGAACTATCCAGTCCCAAAGACAGTAAAGGAAATTAGAGCGTTCATAGGCTTGGCATCGTACCATAGACCGGTATCTATGGTAAAGGAATTTTCAAAGCTATCACAGCCATTAACAGAGTTGACCAAGAAAGATGCACCCTTGAAGGAAAAACAACAAGAATCTTTTGAAACCTTGAAAAATGCTCTGATTACAAGCCCAATATTAAAGTTCCCAGATTTTAGTAAACCTTTCATAGTAGTAACAGATACTAGCGCCACGGCGATCGGAGCTATCCTCTGTCAAAAGTACGATAACTTGGAGCACCCTGTATGCTATGCTAGTCGAGGTCTAAATGACGCGGAGAATCCCCCAGAATAGCGTTCGTAGATACGGAGGAAAAGCAAACGGAAATTACGCCTGTAATAGCTACTATATGGAACCGCGAAGAAATTCTAAAAAGGCGACGAGAAGACAAGGAAGCATCTGTTATAATTCAAAACATAAACAAATACCGGCCCGAATGTTATGTGGGAGCCGATGACCTTCTGTACGTGACTAGAACTGGGTCAGATCGAAACGATAAATTATATGCGCCGAGATCGATTACAAATGACATAATGTTTCTATATCATAACAGTGTTTTAGCGGGACACGCCGCCGGAGAGAAGAAAACGATGGAACTCATTAAGAGAGATTTCTACTGGAGAAGGATGAGTACGGACATAACAAGATATTGTCATAACTGTCACTCTTGTAATATGAGGAAAAGTAATTGTAACCATCCTGCGAAATTACAAAAAAATGCCAGTACCTTCTATAGTATTTGGAAGAATTGCGTTAGATATTGTCGGACCATTAAATTAATAGGACTAGGAATGGAAAAAAGTATATTTTGACCTGCATCGATTTCTTGACGAGATATCCTGTTTGTATACCGCTATCAGACATAAACGCGGAAACTGTGGCTGCCTTTGTCATAAACGTCATCACACAATTTGGCATCCCACGAAAATTGATTACTGACCAAGGAACAAAATTTCTGTCTAAACTTTTTAAAGAAATTTGTGAAATACTAAACATTACGAAGTTACAAACCACTCCACACCACCCGCAGAGCAGTTATAGAAAGTTATAGAAAGATTCCATAAAACGCTAAAGACGCATATTTCGCACTACGTTAGTAACGACGAAGATAGCTGGGATAATTGGATTCCCTTCGCCCTAATGGCTTATAGGAATAATGTACACAGCGCAACAAAGGAGACGCCATTTTTGTTTTAATGTTTGGACAAGATATGGTGCTGCCACAGCATCTTACCATAAGAGACAGAGGAGCGAAGTATGACTTGGACGAAAATTATGCCACGGAAATGTTAACAAGAATGCAGTTAGCTCACGAACACGCGAAGGAAAACATAGAGAAATCTGTAGAAATTAGGTGCCAGAAATTTAATGCTAAAAAGACAAAGAAAGAATTCGAAATAGGCGATAGAGTGTACCTAAATACACCAGTAATACCCGGAAATAAATTATCAAAGAAGTTCCAAGCCAAATGGACGGGACCGTAGCGTGTAATTCAAAAGAAGGGGCCTGTAACATTGAAAATAAAGGAAATCGGCGGAAGAAAGAAACAAGTGGTAGGTACATTCGAACAGGTAAAAAATGTTCCATTGTTCCGAGGTAACAAAAACCTAATGGACCATGGACCCGAGAAAAGGACACCCGTTGACAAGGCAGAAGAAGACATGTGGGAAGAAATAGAGGATATACCACCAACACAAACGTCGCCACCACAGATAGGAGAGGGAGATCTCAGCAGCGAATCCGACGGAGAGAGCACCGAGAGCAGGGAGAGCGAGGCCAACGAGGAGGAATCTCGGGGCACACCACAGGCCGACGCGAGACGCGCACGTGGGCAGGGCAATGACGAAAGAGAAATAAATAACGTACCCGCAGCCGAACAAGGTCGCCTGCAAGAGCCACCGGCTACGAATGAGAACAATAACCGACAGGGACATTCGTATCAAACGCGATCAAGGGGGGTAATACAGGAACAGCACCCTTGGGTTTTGAGAAATGCGATATAGGTACTTTAGGTAGATAATAGGTTGAGAATAGGTTAAGTAGATAAGATTAGGTAAATAATAGCGCGCAGCTATCAAACTCGAAAGTAAAAACCTTCCATAAGGCAAAAGCCAAAATGCAACAAGAATTTTAAATTTAGAGTTGTAAATCCTCTCCGCAGAGATGCCTTAGGTAAATTTCGCGAAAATAATACGAAGATAATCAGGCCCAAAGTTGTATATAATATCGGCACGTATTGTAAATAATATCAATAGCTCCCGATACCCAAGATTCAATAGCATAAATAAACAGAACCCGTCGCCCCGATGTATTATAAT
Organism: Pseudeuparius sepicola; assembly: GCA_963920635.1. Classification (NCBI taxonomy): domain Eukaryota; kingdom Metazoa; phylum Arthropoda; class Insecta; order Coleoptera; family Anthribidae; genus Pseudeuparius; species Pseudeuparius sepicola. The sequence continues at coordinate 50,559,775 of OY987300.1, read as the reverse complement.
AATAAGAACAAAGAAGGTAACTCAGGCAGATGAAAACTGGGAAACGGAAGTCGATCGCCAGTTTGGTTAGTTTGTTGGGATTAGTGTCGAGAGTCGGTATGCGCGTGGCATGCGTGGTACCTCGTCTAGTAGGGAGTAGGTACATCCAAGCGCCTACCCTTGTGCAGGTATTCAGCAATCTGGAACGAGTACAGTCGAGGAGGGCCGCCACCTCCTGTGACTTGGCCAGGGCCGCCGCAAGCAAGCAACGCCGCCGCCTGGAGCAAATCAAGGGAACGGCCGCAGACGCCGCCCGCAGCTACTAGAGCGAGTGGGAGTGGACATGGTCTTCGATAGAAATGGAGGTCGCTACAATGATACCTCAACCGAATGGTATATGGAGCAGATACTGGAGCATCATTGGGGTTGAGGCACCGCCAGCACCTTGAGGAAATTTAGAGTTGAAAGTTATACGTCCATGACTTCTTGAAAAAGGAGTCGGGAGAGGATGAGGGGACGGAAGAACAGTGAGTGACAATGAACGAAAGCTCGCGTGTTTAAGTGAAGTGCATCGTTTGAGAAAATTAGATTTAAGTTGTGTAACATTGTATTATAAGAAGCAATAAGAGATTAGTAGATAGTAGTATTTGTACTTGTATGTATGCGTAGATAAGTCAGGAGTGGTTAATTAATAGGTAGGTTAGGAAATAATAATTAAGAAGGTAGATAGGTATGTTTATATGAAATTTATATTTGGCTTAAAGATTAGAACAAAGAAAGCATTAAATTTTAATCAAAAGGCATGAGAGCAACTCAGTTCAATGTGTAAAAGGTCAGTTCAATGTAGGAGAGTAAAGCGAAGAAGCAAAAGCAATCAAATCAAGATAACCTATAATCACGATCGTATAAACAGAAAACAAATTATATCATAATTCCTTTTCAAATTAAGGCCCCGTAGATACCAACCAATTTTCTCATTTTATTTTATCAAATAACTCGAAACAATGTTAGATATATCTTGGAAATATTTCTTTAAAATTCATCGGGTTATGACTCAAGCCACCGGATACCAGGGCAATTAAGTTAAACGAAAATCCATGTTGTTTACATTGTGTAATTATCGAAACGCCAGAACAAGTCTGCCACGGTTATTACGGTTCTCCGAAAAACTTGCTCAAAAGTCATGTTGTTTATAAGTTCTATCCGCCGACAAACACGAAAGCGTCTGGCGAACACCTGCAGATCCAAGAATCAAGGCGAATATAAATCTGATATAAAAGAAGGTTACTCCCAAACGAGGGAGTAGTAGCAGATCTACAGTTGCAGGGCGAAGTACTGCCCGAGGCATCATCCAGCGTCCGATGCAGCGCCAGCCATGAGAGGGAGTCGTCGCAGACCAACAGTTGTAGGGCTAACTTTTACCCGAGAGACCAGCGAGCGACCGATGCCGCTCCAGCCATGAAACCTACACCAAGAACCAGCAGCAAGTACCTTCCACTGTCCGTTGAACTGACCAAAGAGTAAGCGATTGAATTTTGTTTTATTGTGGTTTGTCGACTGAGTTGCCTTTCTCTTTCCAGTTAATTCATTTATTTTAATTTATTATATTTGAATGCTATTAGTGTTTATTTGGGGTGTCGTAAAGGATTGTTATATTTTGTCATATTTTAAAACAGTGTCGTTACAGTTCTGAATATTTTACGATAAATTTTGGGTATTTTGAAATGCAATTTTGTGCCAATTTCGAATCATTTTTAAAATTTTACATATCTTTATTATCATTTGGGTAATCAGGCTAACTAACTTGTGTGTCAATAATTTTGGTATTATTCTTGGAATATTTTGAGCTACATTCACTTACTATTTTCTGCAGATTATGTTATCATTTTATGCTATAGCCAGTATTGTTCGCCGCACAATTTTGGAACCAGTTAGTAAAATTATAGATAATTATTTTACGCTAAAACTTTTATTGTCGATTCTTTTCTGTTAAAATCATTTAATAATACACTATGAACGCTTGTGTGCATCCTCATATTATTTTACTGTAATTCGTAACTTTGATATTTTATATACCATAGGCGTATTATTTACTTTTTCAATATATGTATTAAAATTCCCCTTTTGTTTCCGTTAATCCATAAACTCACACCAAAAATAAATTAACCTGTGGACCACCTTAGACATACCGCTCGACCAACTAACATCTAATTAAAGGTGGGCTCCACAAGACCCTGAACTGGTCTAATTTTGTATAGAAAGTATTCATGTTTCTTCAAGACTCTATATATCTTTTTCCAGGACTGTTTAAAATATCTTGATGCACTTGGTATTGAACTATATGGGTTCTTCTCTAAAAGTTATAATAATTAATTATAAGCTTGTAACTTTAGTAACTATTAAATTTCAAATAAATTACCTTCAAAATATAACAATTGTTCAAATCATCGTCTTCCTCTGGAACAACTCGCTTTATATATATATATATAAACTTACATTGCAAGAAAAAATAGAGCTGGTTTTTAATTGTTGGAGATAATTATAAATCACACTAAACGTAGCCGCTATTTTCAACGAAAGACACCCAGACAAAAATGTGCATTATTCTACAGTGTCCAAAATTTTTAATGGTAATGGAAATAGAAAGTGACCGGAATTTTCATAAAAAAATATTATTCACGGATGATGCAACATTTACAACAAATGGCACTGTTTCAGCAAAAAACTCTAGATGGTGGGCAGACAGTAATCCAAATTTTGTAATAGAATGCAAAAATCACTACTCATCAAAAACTAATGTGTGGTGCGGTGTGATGGACAAAAAAAATATTGGTCCGTATTTCTTTCGACATAACTTGAACTCACACTTGTATCTGCAATTTTTAAAAAACCAAATTTCCAACGAGCTGGACGAGTTACCCCTCAGTGTTAGATGCAACATGTGGTTCCAAGAAGATGGAGCCCCAATTCATTGTTTACAGGATGTAAGAAATTTTTTAACGGAAGAATTTAACGGGAAATGGACAGGCCGTTATTCAGATTACCATTGGCCTCCCAGGTCTCCAAACCTTTCCCCTTTGGATTTGTTCCTGTGGGGATATTTGAAACAAAAGGTCTACGCAAAAAGACCATTTCTAAATTTACACCCTTCAACAAATTATTTGTTTTTTTTTAATGATAATGTGGGAATATTTCAAAACTATTGAAATCAACAGGGATTTGAACATGATTCTGAGTTAAAAACGGTGTGACTAAACACCTAAAAAAACTTCTGCGTCGTCTCGTTTTTGAAAAAACATCAAAAATAAAAATAAAATTTGAGCTATCCGTTTCAAATTTCATATTTGCACATAATTATTAATTTCAGACAACTTTCCCTTATAACTTTTTTTCGTATCTTTAAAAATTAAGGTAGTTTACTCTTAAGGAAATTTCGAAACAATGACATTGACAGCTAAAACATCTATTCTGCATAGCTTTTGTTGGGTCATTTTTCAATCAAGGGCAAGCACCAATTTTTATCAAGAATAAAATTTTCGGACAAATAAAAATTAAAAGAGTTTTCTATATGTTTCCAACTTTTTGGGACACACTGTATATCTCCCTCAACCCCAGTTTAGATCAAACAGTCACATCTTTTAGTTTCGGAATTACAAGATGATTCACTTGCGAATTTAGCATAAAGTCGGCCGGATGACGTAAACGTTATATTTTTTTGCCACAAACTGAACGAACGGAATTGAACGCCACCCAGTATAATTATCCGAGGGTTATATCTCCCTCAACTCCAATTGGGATCACAGCGTCACGTGTTTTAGTTTCGGAATTACAGAATGATTCACTTCCGAATTTAGCATAGATAAAGTCGGCCGGCCGGCGTAAACTTTAAATTTTTTTGCCAAAAACTGAACGAACGAAATTGAACGCCACCCAGTATAATTATCCGAGGGATATATTTTCCTCAACCCCAATTGAGATCAAAGCGTCACATCTTTTAGTTTCGTAATTACAGGATGATTCACTTCCGAATTTAGTACAAAGTCGGCCGGCCGACGGAAACGTTATATTTTTTTGCCAAATCTGAACGAACGGAATTGAACGCCACCCCGTATAATTATCCGAGGGATATATCTCCCTCAACCCCAATTGAGATCAAAGCCTCACATCTTTTAGTTTCGGAATTACAGGATGAATCACTTCCGAAATTAGCATAAAGTCGGTTCGCCGACGTAATAGTTTTATTATTTATGACTCTTCTTCGATTGGTGATTAGAGCTTCAACTTTTATAAAGAGGCTAAATTAATTCCCAAGTGCCTAACATTTTTTTGCACAACGGACACCTGAATATCGTCCCACTCTATCATAAATCATAATTATCAAATCTGACCTTAAAAAATGAACTAATTAATATTTAAATTATCAATCGGCTACGGCCTGATATCATCGTGGGCCTCCTGGATGTTCTGCGCATGGTGCTAAGAAGTTTCTACAACCGGGCGTTTTCGGAAATTTGTTTGCTATCTTTAGCTGCTGTTTTCACACCGGTCTGACCGTCGGAAGCAATAACAAAGCTTTGCACTGCTTATGCGATGTTGCCGTGATTTTGGAGGCCTGAAAGTCCTTTTGATATGAAAGAAATTGGTTTATATAGCTCGGAAGCCACTACGATCGGCACAAGTAAAGCGAAGGCGACACCAGCGCCAGCGGCGGAAGTCGGAACTAAAACCATATATTCGGAGGTGTAGCCTATACGTTGTGGCCTCCAGCCGTCGTAGCCTGCAGTTTGCGGGAAAAAATTACTATGGTGATACGTTGTGGCTTCCGAAATCGGAGGTGACAACGTATTTTTGGAGGTCACAACACTTAATTCTAATTCTAAACAACTTTTTCATAATTTTCTTTGACGACAAATGCCTACTTACTTACTGTACTTTTCGCTTGGTTGCAATCTTTTTTTCCACAAGTAGGGATATCTATTAAGGGTAATTTAAAGAGGTAAACAATACTTCTTCTGAAAAACACAGGTTGTTTTAACACTTTTAGGCCTTAACAGCATGGTCTCCGTGGGAGAGGAGAATGTGCTTCGCGCTGCCGTTTGTGATGAGAATATGCCTTTGGTTTCTGAGGCTATCAAGATTTGGTGGTGGAGATTCAACCGTTTTTCCACACGTCATCTTGCAGGTATGTAGGTAAACAATATGGTTGGGTCTAACGTTACAAAGCTTTTCGAGCTCTTCGTTTCCAAGCTTTAAAATTGCGCTTACGATTTGCATAGATTACATTAAACGGTCTATAAAATGACATCAAACCTAGCGATCTGCAAAACAGCTGATAAGAGCGGGGAAGACCTATAACCTTAAAGTTTCACTAAAATTTCAAATTTTTACCATCTATTATTGAGCTCGTTCATTGCTGTACAAAATGGACCCTATAATTATAACCATTCTGCCATCATTACTTACAACTATTCTGTTCCTCCATAATTATTATTTATGAACAATATACTAATTTTAAAATAATAATTATGACCTAGAATTACCAGAGCCGATTTTCCGAAATTTCCCCTCCCCAAAATTGTCATGTCATGCACGGGTAAATAGACCGCCGAAATTAGGCCCAAGCGACCGAGAGGAATTTTTTTGCGCTCGGTTTGCTTGCAAGTGGCTGAAATCCAGCCGAAACGTCTAATGAACGCGAACAGTAAGTCGCTTGCATGCGCTCGAAAAGCTTGGTTACATTAGATGCAACCAATAATGGTATGCACATTCTTGATCCGATTGATACATAGATAATATTATAAGAAAAGTGTCCTATAATAAATAATCCATTAGTTAATTAGTTAATTTTGTGCACGATCTACTCGCATGTTGACTATTTTGTCATATCTGACATTGCTTGCATTTAAGGTTAAGGTTACAAAGCAAAGCAATCGCTTGCAAGTGGATTGACATATCTGTCTTTGTGTTATACACAGAAAACAGAGACTGAGTCACTAATTTACAACAAGCGATTGCATCCGCTTGATAACCAGAGGCGCTTTCGGGTATGATGTGTCAAGCTCTGTGTGTTTGAGACTCCGTTTTGCTTGAGTGCCGTTCATACCCGAACGCTCTATAGGATCCATTTATTATTTTTGTTTTATATCTATGAACTAACCTTCAATTTATGATGCAAATGCTATAATTGCAAATAGAAATGGAAAAAAGGGTTGATAGGAAAGTTATGGTAAGTTATATTTTTCGTTAATTAGCATTGACTCCGCAAGAGAATCAAGCGAAGGTCCATACATCATCAAACTGACAATCAATGATTCTACTGCGCAACTCGGAGCGTCACGTACCTAATAAACGGCTGGTGATCGAGGGGGCAGGGGGGGAGGAAAAAAGAGCAACTCTGGAGCATCAAGCTCCATCAAGCATAGCCGAAAGGATGAAATGCAAGTGGAGTACTCCTGAGTAGCTATGGAGTGCTCTAAGGGTAATACGAGAAAGCGACTCTGTTTTACAATGGGTGGCTTTGTCGGTCAGCCACGGCCCTCGCAAAATAAACTGGATTGCTTTTGGAATAGAATCAATTGTCTCACCGAAAGGTCGGCCATATTGGGCGCACACGTCATTGGCTGGCAAATGTCAAATGCGCGAGGACCGTAGTCGATTTTAGGTGAATAACCTTTAATAACCTGTAAATACCAAACGCGTTTACGCGATTTGGTTATTGTTGGTTATAGCTCTCTGACGTCACAAAGAAGCTCTTCATACGTCATCGTTATAACCGACAATAACCGCGGTATTTACTCAATTCAGGAGCAGGGTAATTATGTACCGCGGTTATTGAAAACAACCAATGTCATTTTCTAGATTGGCCAATTTGTTGCGAGTGTGAATTTTTCAAAACTTATAAGTATATTTGCTGATATAGGCAAGTGTAGTGATTTCATATTTTCATCTAGATCCATAAATAAAAAAATGAATAGGAGCAAAAATCTCTCTTTTGTGTAAACGTTGAAAGCTGACGGTGAAGAGTGAGAAGATGTCCATGTTCCAGGTTGAAGTCGGAGATGTGGAAATAGCATGTCTTCTGTTAAATGTAATTTCATTACATGCTTTTATTCATTTTTTGTAACAAATTTAAACAAAACCCAACATACACAAATATAAGTGAGGTTATAGACGGGTAGTAGTATGACATTTCTCCTTGGTTATTCGCCTAAATTACTTTTGGGTTAACCATACACATTTAGGCGAGATTCAATGGTGACATTTGTTGGTTATTCAAGGGCTAAAACCATGGACAACCAGAAAGATAACCGCGGTTAAAACCAGACGATCGCCTAAAATCGGCTCGTGGTTGGCCGTTGCAAATGTCATTTTGTGTTGCCACCACAAAGTGACATGGGCCCAATGGCGGTCCAGTTTATTTTACGAGAGCCGTTCAGTCAGCGCACAATTTCATACTGCATTACACAGTAGTGGAATTTGAATCTATTGTGTCAAGTAATGTCAAGAGCAGCAAAATCAATGTATGCATGAACAAATATCATCCCAGTATAAAGTATAGTGTACAACTCGTTAAGCAATGCATTTTGCATGTTCTTGCACTTGAAGGTACTTGGCTTTGCCCGGTAAGTCAATGTGTTCGCTCGCATGCACTATGCCTCATTGCTTAACTTGCTGCACAGTAATCTTTAACTCTACAGATGTGTATTCAATAATAAATATATACAGGCCAACTAAAATTTTACACCCCGATTTTCCGGCCTTAAAATGAAAATGTGGAAAAACGCTCGGACCCGTCGATTTTTGATTCGAGGGGGAACCACTTGTCTGCTTTTTTCATCCCCGTAACTTCAACCCCCTACCGGGGGGAAGCACGACCCTCTGATTTTGAATACGAGGGGTGTTGCGATATCTCATTTTGAAGGTCTCATCGAGTACTATCTGACCCTAAAATTTCGCCTCAAAATTTTCATCCATAACGAAATGACAGCTATAATAGTGAAAGAGGCATTGTGGAAAAAATGTCTAGTTAATAACCAAGAAAAAGACTACTTACTTGTGTGATTAGTTTATTAAATGCTGGAAATGACCACCATTCACCCCCATGCAGTGAAATAAGCTTTGTTCGAAACGTTCCCGTACATTTCCCATAATATTTCGGGTGTAATTTGACGGCATTAATTAATTAGGTATCCGATTTCGCAAATCATCCAGTGATTCGCGCTGAGTAGCATAAATCTTAGATTTCATATGATCCTATAGAAAAAAGTCAGGATATTATTGTTATCAGACCGGCATTTCAGATAATTTTCAACAAGATGGCGCACCGCCCCATTTCGTACGCCCTGTGCGACAATTTTTAAATCACAATTTTCCTCAAAGCTGGATTGGAAGAAGGGGACATATTGAGTGGCCACCTAGGTCACCTAATCTGACTCCACTTGACTTTTTTATATGGGGTCATCTGAAATCTAAGATTTATGCTGCTCAGCCCAAATCACTGGATGATTTGCGAAATCGGATAGGTACCTAATTAATTAATGCCGTCAAATTACATCAGAAATATTATGTGAAATGTACGGGAACGTTTCGAACAAAGCTTATTTCACTGCATGGGGGTGAATGGTGGTCATTTCCAGCATTTAATAAACTAATCACACAAGTAAGTAGTCTTTCTGTTGGTTATTAACTAGACATTTTTTCCATAATGCCTCTTTCACTATTATAGCTGTCATTTCCTTATGGATGAAAATTTTGACGCAAAATCTTAGGGTCAGATAGTACTCGATGAGACCTTCAAAATGAGGTATCGCAACACCCCTCATCCCTATTCAAAATCAGAGGGTCGTGCTTCCCCCCGGTAGGGGGTTGAAGTTACGGGGATGAAAAAAGCAGACAAGTGGTTCCCCCTCGAATCAAAATATCAAAAAATCGACGGGTCCGAGCATTTTTCCACATTTTCATTTTAAAGCCGGAAAATCGGGTTAGAAAGTTTTCGTTGGCCCACCCTGTATAATTACCTGATAAATCAACTTACGTATAACGATGATTAATCCTAATTTTCCGTGCTTGCCGACGTATATAATATACACTTTGTAGTTTCACGTTTGTCATATCTATCGGCTGCAAAATGGCGGTGTCCACGTGTCGTGTCCTGTATCCTCGAGGCTGCAGGAGGGGAACTACCTATTACTCTTAAAACACAGAAAAAACTAAAATAAATCTAGTTCTTGCTATGAAAGAAAGAATTTCGAAATTATGCCATCCTAAGTATAAAAAAGAAATTTAGAAATACTTAAATCAATATTTTTATATAACTCATTTCCGGAAAAATTACTTCATAAATTAATATTTTCAACTAGAACTTCAAATAATATACTGAATGTTTCAAATCCTAACACCAATCAACAAAATGTAAATATTCCAAACACAAATCTAAAAAATATCAGTCGTTTCCTTATATACAACATTTAACACCTAAAATTTTAAATATTTTAAAAAGTGAAACTAATATAATTTTGTCAAATAAAGCGATAATAACTGTTAAAAGCCTTTTTTCAAAATTAAAAGATAAGTAAACACAGAAGAACGATCAAACGTAGTTTATAAAATAAATTGTAAAGATTGTGATAAATGCTACTTGTATATAGGACAAACTTCTAGAAATCTAAAATCACGTATAAATATCACATAAAAGTAACATACGCTTAAAACCAAATGCTTGGACACTTTCGCCACATGTTTTTCAAACTGAGCATAGAATGAATTTTGAAGAAGCTTCAGTTCTAACACAAACCATTATTCTAAAAGATGTTTCCTTGAAATGTGTTATATAAACCAAATAGGAAACACGTTAAATAAAGAAACAGATATTGAAATTTATTATTTATTGACAAACAACAACTTTCACATAAATAACGTACTAAATAATAATTTTTAAATACCGACCATTTTTATAGTAAGAAAGAGCTAGGTGGCGTCCAAAATATCTTCCTTCAACTAAGCCTCATAACAACTAACAACAAACCTCCTTACTCACGAACCCTGCTCTCCAACCCCCAAAGCTGCCGTTCGCATTGTGTGCAACTACAAAAAGTGCTACAACGCCCTGTAGAGCTTAAGAGATACAGGGCGTTGAATTTCATTTTTTGAGATTGAATTTGGGCTACATCTCCCAAAATAATCAAGCTACCGAACTGAAATTTGGCACCGCTATATTTGTATGGATAGAGAATAAGCTGAATATGTCACTTTCTACGTATCTCACAGAGGGCACTACTTGCGCTGTTTTTTTATGGTACTTTTACTCGTAACTTTTTTGAGGATATCTTTTTGGTCTTGCAGGTCCATCATTTTAGAGCATCAATCTGCAACAAAGATACTCTTGTTTCATAACGATCAAATCAACCGTTTGTGTTAAAATTGGCAAAACGTGCCCCAAAACACCTGTTGACTTCAATATTCGAAAAATAAAATTTTCACCTACACCATTAAAAGTGAGAAAAAACCCATATGAACAATATTCCAAAATTTGGACACCCTATTCCAAGAAAACGGATGTGTTTTGACCAATGTTCATTTAGCATTTTTTTCTTCATTTTCAATGTACAGTTGATGTGCAACATTTGAAAGCGGTAGGTGAAAATTGTATGTTTCGAATTGAAGTCTTGGGGCACATTTTGACAATTTTAAAGCAAACGGTTGATTTTATGGTCACGAAACAAGAGTACCTTTTTGAAAGATGCGCTAAAATGATCGACCTGTAAGACCAAAACGATAACCTCAAAAAAGTTACGAGTAAAAGCACGATAAAAAAAACAGCGCAAGTGGCGCCCTCTGTGAGATACGTAGAAACTGACAAAAAGACGAAAAGTTCATATCAACATAGGTCCAAAAATCTTTGTTACAAAGATACAGGGTGATTGAACTTTCAAAAAAATATCGGTTTTTGTTTATACCTTCCAAAGATAATTCAATTCCAAACTGCGACAAGCTTTTTTAAATCAAAAAGCTTGTCGCGCGAACTGTAAAGGAAGTACAAACCTTGGCATGTACGTGCTTATCAACCAATTACTGTCCGATAAAATTAACTGGTACCTACTTTTATAAACATATTTCTCGCGACAAGCTTTTTGATTTAAAAAGCTTGTTGTATTAATCTATGTATTGATAATATCTAACTTAACATCACCTAAACTCGCTATGCTATTTCCCTGTATATCAATTAATTGGATATTATTTCCTATAATAATTATTAACCCCTCAGCAAACTCTGGTTTCACTAAGGATACTACTGCTCCAGAATCTATCAAAACCCTACAAGATTTATTGCATTCTTGCCACATTTCGCGGGTGGCTTCCTTTCTTGAAACAGTGGCGTACCGAGTTTTTCTTATCACTGAGTTCCCTGCGCGGCAGTCGCACTTCGGGGTCTGGAAGGGACTGTTTGCAGGTTTAAATTAGCGTAATTTTCGTGGCGATTCATTGGACAGTTTTCTGTACACTCTTTAGCAAAATGCCCCTTTTTCCTACAATTGTAGCAAATTTGTAGGGTTTTTTTCTGAACCGCTAGGATCTGTTACTAGATAACACAAATGAGCGTCGCAAATTTATGAAAAAATATAAGCTTACTTTTTTTAATGAAACACCCTCTTATTTGAATTGCACGCATTTTTCCGATTCCAACAATATAAGTATGTTATATGTTTGCTCCAAGCATTCGCACGATATTCCAAATTGCAGATAAATACGATCTTTATATTTAATCAAGGTTGCCATGGAAAAACATTTCAACTTAGACAAGAGCATTCCTGTCAATCCATTATTTTTGGGACAATACTCCTTGGTACCCTACAACATTCATTTAAGTAATTTTTTTCGAAAAATAAAGGCTCTAGGGGTGGGTCAAGTTATTTTTCCAAAATATGTTTAAAACTAACCCAGTCCGCTGTCCTTTGTAGATCTGGTTCCCTTCAATCGGTTGTTTCGCACTTCCCCTCAACTTTAACCTGACTACTGCTACCTTTTGTCCGTCGGACCAACCTGCTAATAGCGCTGTTTCCTCGATTATACTTAAAAACTCATTTTACTTATCCCTTCCGTCATTTGTTGGTACAGTTTCTATCCCCATAATTCATTTTGACCTCCCTTCTAATTTCACCTTCATTTTTGTTTGCTTCTGCCCCTACTACGTTTTCTTGTCCGTTTGGCATTTTCTTTTAATTTTTAATTTTCTTTAGTTCACTGAAGTTTTATTTCTATCTGCTCCTAGTTTCTCGATGGAATTTTTATCGTCGCCTTAAAACGTTTACACCTATCCCGCTTTTCCTAGCACAAAATTTTCTATAAATTATTTATTGATGTTTTCCGAAAAATTAAAACAAAATCTGTCAAATTTGACAACTCACCCTTCGTTAACATCCCTTGGACCCCACACCTGACACCAATGTAGTGGCCCTACCCTGTTGGATGTTAGTTGGCGAGCGGTATTGTACAGTTTCGAAAACGCAAGTGAAATAATCTTAAACTAAAACATAACAATATGGCATAAATTACTAGGCCGATCGTTGCTTCGGCACTGTCTTTCTATGCAAATGAGTCCCCGTAGTTATACTTAATTCCCCCATGATCTTCACATTCTATTTCGCAACTTGTGATTTTAGGATTACCTTATATGGTCAAGGCAGTGGAATTTCCGCAAAACTTGGGTGGTGTGATTCTGGCGTGCCAGCTGTCGCTCGTGTTTCCGCGAATTGTTTACATTAAATTAGGCTCAATGCACAACACGTATGTGGTGATTTTGACCCATAAAATGGCTTTTTTCGATCTGTAGCGAGTAACATGCATAGGTAATTTAAAACTTTTGGGCAATACAAATTTTAATCTAAGTAATTACTCACATTTTGAGACAAAAATTATTTAAAAATATTTATCAGAATGGCCATCATTAGGCTTTTTGCGCAAATGCTGCCATGCATGTGGTTCGAAGCCAGAGATTCTAATATAGCGACTTAAATTTAAAATTGGTAGGAATTACTTGGGGCTCCTTTCAGGGCATCACATCTGTGTCATCTCGAAGTGCTGAATTTTTTAAAACTTTATACGTGTCAAATGGACCCTGGATTTAATATAAATTATTGGAAATGTATTACTAAATGAAAAAATAATCCATTTTTTACAAAGTATCATCCAACAAGTAAAAAACGATTTAAATTATTGGACTTTTCTCGACAAACTATCTTCTAATAAAATTATACATTTTTCTATGGGTTTCTGTAGTGGCACACTACCCGCCTTAACTTATCTGGACTATGACTTCTGTAAATTTTAGACGTAGTTCGTTTATAATTTCTGCGGCGATTTTAATACATCTAATCGATTTTTATCGCTCCCGATCCGTATGGGTTAAGTTTAAAAAAAGCACTTTGAGTTGGCACAGAGAAAATACAGGTTTTATATTTTTGTTATTGGATCTTTGCATTCCAATACCCTGTGTGTTTCTGTTGACCATTCAACTGTTTTCAGGTAATTCTATGGCATACTTGATTCTTGACCAGCCAAATTCCTTTAAAATTTCTATCTTGCTAAATTTTGGCTCCCTGTAGAACAGAACTTCCCGTATATTTTTTGTTCAAATTTAGTATAATAAAAAGATGATAAAATCTCACGTCCCCAATAGATTTTTACAGAAATAAAGTTAGCGGCTTTATGGGACTATAAATTTTGGCAACTGGTAATATCATACCAACATCCAATTTCTAATGGATGTGCCGGTGTTTTCATATTTGAATCGTTCGAGAAGGTAGACTGCGACAGCTGTTTCCCCTTATTATGTTCATCAAGGCAGCCATAACCTTCCCGAACGTCTCAAACCGAAACGGTAGCACTTATAATAGTGTAACTTGCACTTGGAGGTGAGAAACCAACCAGTGGCGCCATCTAGCATCAAGCTGATAGTACCAGAGCCGAAATTTCACAAATCATAGTAAAACACCAACAAGAAAAAGTTAGGTTGGTGTTGAATCCAGAAAACTACAAAATAATGTGAAGAAGAAGCGACACAGGAAACAGGCTCATTGGTCATTCACCACTGTATCTTCAAAATTTTTGGAATTCAACAAGGATCTGACCGGGAGCCCTATCCTTGTGAAACTTGCATCTTATAGCCGTAGAAATATTAAAAAGATGATAAAATTTCACGTCCCCAATAGATTTTTACAGAAATAAACTTAGCGGCTTTATGGGACTATAAATTTTGGCAACTGGTAATATCGTACCAACATCCAATTTCTAATGGATGTGCCGGTGTTTTCATATTTGAATCGTTCGAGAAGGTAGACTACGACAGCTGTTTCCCCTTATAATAATAATAATAATAATAATAATAATAATAATAATAATAATAATAATAATAATAATAAGGGTTTCCCCTTATTGTAATAATAAGAGTTTTCCCCTTTTTATAATAATAAGGGGAAACAGCTGTCGTAGTCTACCTTCTCGAACGATTCAAATATGAAATTGGATGTTGGTATGATATTACCAGTTGCCAAAATTTATAGTCCCATTTAGTATAATAGGGGGTGGGGGGAGTTCTGTGGTGTTCTTATTAACGCTGTGATGTCCGATTTTAAACAAAAAAATCGCTAAATACATTTGATGAAAATTAGGGGTATAAAAAAGTGTAGCCGGTCCTGGATTTGCATGTTGACAACAGTAAAGCCGCAAACAGACCGAGTTCGAGAACCGTTCTAGATAGAGATGGGTAATTCGTTCATTTTACTACGACCGAATCGATCAGTAACCGATTTAAAAAAATCTCGAATCATTTCAATCACTTCAGTCATAGTATATATAGTCAGGAGCATGCCTGTAAACTCGTACGGTATTGGCTTAATTCAATCTTGAGGTTTTAAATCAGCCGTTTCTGTTTTACAATTCACGAGACTACGAGACGAAACGTTCGTTCGTTTATAAAAAAACGAAATGCTAAAAATACCTTCTCACGGGCTTTTTGAAAACAAAAAACATCACAAATAGTCGCAGCATCTTCTTCATCGTCTGTATTCATATTTCCAAAATTATTTTTGCAACTCGATAGCGAACCAATGCCGAACTCCAAAAAATGACAATACGAAACAAGCCGAACACAATAAAATTTTGGTATGGACCAAGGTCTATATAGACCTTGGGTCAGACACAGTTAGGCCTGGACCAACACTATATTAAAGACCTGAGCATAGCGCTGTTTTAAGCGATCGCCACTGGCGCCACACGACGAAACAATTTTACAAGGTGGTGTAATGTTAAAACACCATTGTTGCAGAATCTTTTATAAAATAAAAACATGCAAATGTGTCTGTTACATCGAATTTAATATCCAACATAAAATAAAATATTTGTTTGTTATGTCCCTCTAATTTGACAAGTTCACATGGCTTATTTCCATACATTTTCTTAAGAAAAACGAGTCTAAAAAGCAAGCAAGAGTATTTGGTAGTTGTAGTGTAAGTAAGCATAAAACGCATTATATTTTTCAGTTTCTTCTTTACATGGAGGACTATTGGTTCGCTTTGGAGCTATAAACAAAATTTTCTATTTTCATTCTTGCATACGTTACAGAATTCTTTTCCAAAATAATATCTAGAATGTTCGCTTCTTCAGCTGGTTGATCAGATCATCCCATAATTCCGAAATAGTGTTTATTCCTCTGCAATTCACCTAATGGTCTGTGCAGTGTGCATACAATTTTCTTCATGTGCATGGAAATTTCATGTTATCACAAACAAATCTACCTATAAAAGCTGTGTTAATAGGATAAAACTGCTAAATACTGGACACCGGGACAATTCGTTACCGTAAAAAGAAGGAAAATCGTAATAAAGCTGGATATTTAAAATTTGGTACATTTAAACGTCAGTAACTGACATACCAATAACCACAGAATACCCTCTTATAACCTATAATAAGTCGCCATTTTTTTCGTCGTGTAGCGACACCCCAGTTCGCAAACAACAATGAAATATGACGTGATGCTGGCATCGAATTGATAAGTACAATGGAAGTCTCACAGGTACCACTTTCATTGTTGTTTGGGGCAGCCAACTCTAGAGAGAGATAGGTTTCAAATGACAATAAGTAAGACAAGGACGCCTAATGAACGTGTCAGCTGATTCAGGCAAAGGAGGTATACAGGGATGTTGCATATTAATGGTCGAATTTAATGGGCATGTTCCGTAATTCTCTTTATTGTATGATCTGTATTCTGAAATTCGGGGCTTGTTTGTAGGAATGATAATTTTTCTATACTACGAGTATAACCACAATTATGTAAATATTGCACAGAAAAAAGTAGTGAATTGATTAAAAAACTACCTACATGGCAATTTTATGTACCTGGAAGTAAATTGAGACAAATAAAATACAAATTCCAAAATAAAAGTTTATTTTAACATAAAGGCGACAAAATATCTAGGATGAGGTATACATTTTCAACTTTAATTACTTAACTGATTTATTAATTTTAAAATTCAATTTAATATGAAAAGCATGCAAGACAGGTAGCTTTTACATATTTTTATATAATTTTTAATGTTTAGGAATCTAACAAAAAGAATTACAAATAATTACCTTATTAAAGGAACCAGAACCTCAAGATTAATTCCATCTTTGACTACGAAGAGCTAGGTTCATTAGCACAATATTTTGCCAGTTTTTCCCTTGATAGAGTTTCTATCATGACTTGGAAAATAAAAAACTGTACCTAGTAATTACATACTTTTTAAGTTTGCGCTGCCCAAAATTCTCTATGAAATCGCTCTCAATAAATTGTTGACTACAAATGCAAGTAACTTGTCTCTAATATCACCTTATCTCTTGGAAAACTGCAAAGTTATTAGCAAAGATTTTTAAGACTTACGAATGAAAAGAAACTCCACTATTCTTATTCTTTCCGCCCCGTTTGGTACATCCAAATACACAACAGGAGTTGATCCTCTCTTTTGTAATTTACAACTTAAACAGAGAGAATATAGCCACATAGCTAAATTAAATTTTCTCTCCGATCTAAAAATAATATTAAACCAAACACCAACTAAGAAAACTCAACGCCGTTTGAAACTGCCACCACGACACGAACTCAAATCAAATATAAATAATACAATAATAATTAGTCCTATTGAACCTATTCGTATTGGGACTTGGGACAGAAGGAAAATTAAAATGACGTTTGACAACGGAACTCGTTTGAAGCACAGTACACAAAAATAGAAAGTTAGGACAAGCACCTCTTTTGTGTTATGTGGTTTTTGCCGGAATCAGCTGATTTATTTACTATTTCACTTACTCAAGTTTGGCTGCCAGTTTCTCTCTCTACACTCCTTCCATCTACTTGTCAATTCAATGGATGTTCGGGTCTTTCATATAGTGTCGGTCCAGGTTAGGCGCTTTTGGGTATGATGTCTTTGAGACTCCGTTTTGCTTGTGTGCCGTTCAAACCCGAACGCTATACTAGGATCCAGTTATTATTTTTTGTTTTATGTCTATGACTAACCTGAAATTTACGATGCAAATGTCATTTTCCGAATATAAGATTAATTTGCAAATATAAATGGAAAAAATGATCGATAGTGAAGTTAGGGTAAGTTATATTTTTCGTTAATTAGCATGGACTCCGCAAGAGAATCAAATTGACATTCAATGATTCTACTGCGCAACTCCGAGCGTCACGCACCTACTAAACGGCTGGTGCTCGAGGGGGCAGGGGGGAGGAAAAACGAGCAACTCTGGAGCAGCAAGCTCAAGCATACCCGAAAAATTGAAATGGGAAATGGAAATGGAGTACTCCTGAGTAGCTCTGGAGTGCTCTAAGTGTAATATGAAAGAGACTACTTCATTGAGGTATGGGGGGAGGCGCCATAACATTACTTTGTCGCATATAACAAACGGGTTCAGGGGGTGTGGCTCAGTCTGTGATCAATATGGCTGACACGCCAGGGTCTGATTAAACAGTATTCCTAGTAAAATTATAAAGACCTACGAAAGAAAATATGGGGTTATTTTGAATCGAAGGAAGAAACACCCTGTAGGCAATCCTTGAAAAATACATACCTAGAGTAGCTATAAAGGTAATATTTTTCTTTTCATAAAGTACCAAAGTGGATATTATAAATTATATTGATAGGGCTCTGTCTATTGTTTACATTACCTGTGAAATGTAATTCCTGTGAATTTCTTTTTGTCCACTTTAGAATTGCTACTGCAACAATGTACAGCACATGACATATTTATTTCCAGAGGTCAATAGCTCGCAATAACAAGGAAAACTGCACTTTTAGCCACTTTTAATGCACTTTTAGCACCGAGTCAACAAATTGACGTTGTTCTGGTAATCTATGACGTAGGTGAACCCGTTTTGGGTCACGTGACAGCTTCTCCTCTCCATACTACCTCAATGGACTACTTGTTCGCAAACTGCTCCCGAACAGTTCGGTAGTTCTCGAGCATCAATTTTGGTTTGTACCATAGACTTATAAGCAAGGGGAGATATAACTATTTACATTTTAAAGCAATCAGAGATCCTTTTGGTCTACTATTCATTTGGTTCCCCTGTAAATTCTCAGAACGTGTGGTTGCCAGATTTTCGGTTATGTCCCCAACCCCCTTTTCGCAGATATAAATGGGTACAGCTTATCTATTAATAATAACAGAAGAGCATATATAAGCATTGTTAACCGAAGAATAATTGTTGCAAACGCAAACGCCGTAGGCATATATTTTGTGGTAAACTTGTTTATTAATTTATGTATAATATTTTATGGAGATTAAGCGACAACACCCCTTAATTCCCACTAGACATATTTCATTGTGACGGGAACCAAACCTGACGCCGTCATAAGATTTGTTTGCGACGTTTTTAGTAGTCGGAATATTTCGATTTTCAAGCAAAAATTAACTGAGCGACCTACGGAATTCAGGTGAGATATAGTATGCATTTTTAAAGTAATAATAATAATAACTATAATAGAACAATAACAGAGCAATTCTGCAGGTTGCAAAACATTTCATTAGAAGGAGTTGCTTACTTCGTCTGGGAGCACATCTGCTTCTAAAGATAGGTAAGTAAGCCACTTAAACACTATATCCATAAATTAATGTAGTTTCATGAACGGAAAAACTATTATCTTCAAGCAAACAAAAACGTTGCTCTTAAAAAATCTACTAATTATTGAAAAGTAATTAAGAAATGAAAATTAATTAATATTTATTTGTACAGAGAAAATCAGTAAGTAATGTATTGAACCAGGGTCTTGTAAACTCAGTTTACAAGAAAAAAGCTGTGATGTCTGATAATATTTTTTTATTTAATGTTCAAAAATAGATTAATTTAGGTATTTAAGTATAAAAATGTTAAATAAAATATAATGCATTTCATTATTTTTCACTACATCAAAAATAGTTTTTCAGTCACAATACCTAAGTATATGACTTAGTCACTTTTGGGAACTTTCTTTAAACGCAGCAGGTCAAGCAACGACGTTGCTAAAAAATGCACATCAACAAATAATATAGCTCTTTGAGTGCAAGCGGAAAAAAGAATTTTGAAAATCAGTTAATAAAGTAAAAAAACGGAATTGACTCGAAAAGAAACACACTGCATATGAAATAGTGTTTTTTTATATCTATTTTCTCTGTGATATGTAGGTACTAAGTATATACAAATTTTATTTAATTATATAGAGAGCTATTCAAAAAAATGGAAGCACAAGCTGAAGACGGAATACAATCCTCTTCGTCAGCTACAATTGCTGCTTCTTAAACAGAGAAAGAGATGCAGAAGCTATTGCAGATAAATTAGTTATTTCTGCAACAAGGATGGAAACCACAACTATATTTTTGTACTAGAAATTGGCAATCAAGTAAAGATATATATTTGACTATATTAGGTTTAAATTTAAACTTTTTATTGCACACAGAAGACTGGCAAGTAGCGATTTTTCCACTCCGGTGAGAAGAAGGAGAAATTTAGCAGTAGTACAAGAAACTGTTGGAAAACAAAGAAAACGAAGTCACACCCTACAAATGACTGTTAGAAGATTGAAGCTCCGAATTACATCCCTGCAATCTCTTCTGCGTTACTTAAAGAAAAAAATGTCTCATATCGGAGTCATCAGAATCCACAATAAAGGTAAAAGTGTTTTTGCCCTAGCGTGTTGTCATGTAACTTAATAATTCAAATGTAGGTATCTCTCAACCAATTACACTGTACAGGGTAGCCGAAATTTGAAGCTTTTGGTTTTTTTTTCTCCTATTTGCCGAAAATATAAATATTTTCATTTCATTACAGGTATCAGTTTCGGGACCTGCCGTAGACGTCTTTGAAAGATTATTAAAAGGACCTTCCACGCAAAGTATAATAATTCAAGATTCAAGTTTAAGGTCATTTGCACTGACATTGGCATTTTATTCAGCTAAGGCATATAATTTTGTGAGAAACCGTTCCTTACCGCATATAGAAACCTTGTCTAAATGGTACAGATCAATCGATGGCAGTCCAGGATTCACCAACGAAGCTCTTACAGCTTTAACTTTAAAACAAAAAGAGTCATTCAAGTCTTTGCTATGTAATCTTGCCGGATGAGATGTCAGTAAGGCGGCAGGTTGACTGCACAGGACAGAAATTTATCGGATACGTATTTATTGGTACCAATATCGATGAAAATAGGTACTCTTCCTGAGGCCAGGGAAGCATTAGTGTTTATGATCGTTGCTTTAAATGGCTTTATTATCAATTTAATAATAATAATAATTCTCACCCTCACAGTACCTGTACCCCAAATCACATTAATGATAGTGCAGAGGAGGGGAGCAATTACTATTATTTCGTCTTCATTGCCTTTTGCAAAAACCGTAGCAGTTCTAGAGCACTGTAGGCCAATAAGTAAATCTGACAAATATGAATATTCTAACTAAAAATCACAAAAAAGATATAAAATCAGAAACATATTAAATTTTATGTTGAAATAATAAATTAATTTTTAGTTAAGTAAATAATATTGATAATTATAATTAATTACATGATATATTTTCGCAACAGATATTTCCTGAGAACAAAATGGCAAAAAGAGACTTGATCTAAACAATTTTTTTACATATTATTGGATATTAGATTGATACAGGAATTTGTTTTATTTCCATATCGTAAAATAATTGCTAACTAATTTCCAGTATTTTGCACAATAACATTATAAAACATTGTTATTATGATGCCAGTTAAAAAAATCCTTCGTAATATATTGCTTACCTTCGTCACAGAAAAACAGCAAGCGCTGGCTGTTTTTCTGTGCCTTTGTGGAACCAATGATCTGTATAATATGGTATATTATGTTATATTCGCTGTATTTTATATCCGCAATAGTTTTTCTAAATAAACGATTGTAAAGTAACAGTAAGTGTTTCTTATTTCCTATTTTTACTGGAAAAATTAATATGTTGTAATATTAAAGTCAAAATATTACCTACAAATTTTTTAATGATAATTCGGTTTATTTTGCGTATATTATAGGTTAATGTGTAGATATACTCCAACCAGTATAACAAAAATCATAAAAATATAATGTTTGTTCCCAACTAATGTTATTATTTTTTAAAAATCTTTCGCCACTGGCGTATTAAATATCTGGTCGGAATTGTGTCAACCACAAAATATTAGGTTAGATGTCAACCTGGGCCGCCATGCTCGGAGTCGGAATTATGAAGTTCTCTCTCTCTTTTCTCTCTCTCGCACTCATAGCAATGTTTGATTCACAACAAAAGCCTATTCAACAATGGATGGTTGAGTCTCCCTTGTTCATAAGTCTATGGTTTGTACGCGGCTTGAAAGACGGGGTTTGAGCAGAGAAATGGAGTGGGATTTCTCTGGGTTTGAAGATCTTTCAAACAAATAAAGGGTCGGGGGAATATCCTCCAAAATAAAATCATTGAAAACGCACGTCATTTGCAATTAACAAATATTAATATTTTATGAATTGGCTATTTATATTTATACGTCCGACGTATATAAAAGTCGGTAAACGGCTTGCGCTCTCATTGGTGGATTGAGTCACGTGACACATAACTTTATTTCTTTGCTCTGTTTCTACCGTCCGATGGATGATGAATCGGCTTGTTTACCAAAGTCGATTGGATGATGTCCGAGATTATTCAGACCTATCTTGTCTCATATTTTATATTGCGTATGCCCTTCTTTTTCAGCGATGGACGCTGCGGTATGAAAAATGAAGTGGTAATTATTTCCAATGGTGTAACCCACCCCCGATTTTCTTGAAATTTTGGCTACCCCCCGACATTCGGCGCCGAATTGAAACCTTATACACCTGTGATCTGGTCAATAAGAGTACCTATTATAAAAGCCGAAATATGTTGCATTGCCCTCTATAGCTCCTGCCTTGCATAAACAGTTTTGCAGTGCTAATCTTTAAGTCACTAATTATCTGATGGAAATCTGACTGCAAAGTACTAGTTTGCAGGCAAAAGGCAAGAGTTTAATAAAAGTAGGTATAATACCTATCCCATTCGTTTATGCCATGCAAAATAATGTGCCCTGTAGCAAACACTTTCTCCGTCTTTCTCCCTTTCAACCACTGATCTAGAGTTAATATGGTAGGTAGGTAATATTGCCACAGTCTACAAGGCTAAGGGTTATCCGAGCCATTTTTTTTCTAAAAATTCTCGAAGAATTACGAAAATTGAGAACACGCCTGCCCTACTAACAACAACACTGTTGGATTTATGAACCTATCTCAACAAAATTAACAACAACAAATATATACAATTATAAAATAACAACATATAAACCATAAACTCACAAAACAATTACAAAAATACACAGGAAAACTAAATAAATTGTTAAAAATCATCGACCGAAAATGTGAGGTTATGAAACAATGTAATCGACGTTACAAGAAAATCGGGGGTGGGTTACAATAACGCCGAACGTCGGGCGAAAATAGGGAGTACTTACCTAGCCAAAATTTCAAGAAAATCGGGGGTTATTACACCATTGGAAATGATTACCACTTCGTTTTTCATACGGCAGCGCGCATCACTGCCGACTGCCCATTGAGGTAGTACTTCCTCAATGCGACTGCCACAATATGGTGCGAATGCCCCCATCTTTTTCATACGGCAGCGCCTATCCCCCAAAAAGGAGGGCATAGGCTCCTTATTGTAAAGATGCTTGAGAAAAATGCACTTCCGACGGCTTCCAACGTATTTAAATAAGTTTATAAGTTTACTTCGGACGTGTACGGAGTTAAGGCCGGTCCACACGCAACGATGTATCGTACGATTTGCGTGCGCAAGTAAATCGTTACAGATAAATCGTTACAAATTCAGTGCGTCCACACTATAACAACTTATCGTAGTACTTAAAGCTGCAATTTTCGCTTGATACAATAATCATGGAGGAAGGGTTTTTGGAGTATTTTGACGTTTTGTTCAAACGTTAAAAGGAAGAGGGAAATCAGGAAACTTTTAAATATAACTAGATGTTCTAAAGCATGGTTATTGAAACGAAGTCTATTTTACCATTGAATTCTATTATAAAATTTAAAAATACATCTGTTATTGTTTTAGTTTTAATTAATTTAATAATTTCCGGACTAAAAATAGGTAGGAGTCAGCTACAGTCGCACCTAAAAACTGTACAAATTTCGGACAATGTACACACGTTACGATTTGCATGCGCAAATCTCCCAAGTCTATGCTTGTCGGCTCAGACTTTCAACTCCGACGTCTAACTTTGCACAGTTCTAAATTTTGTGCAAATCTGCTGTCCACACGCAACGATTTATCTGTAACCATTTACTTGCGCATGCAAATCGTACGATACATCGTTGCGTGTGGACCGTGGACCGGCCTTTAAATGTACGTCCAAAGAAATCACCTGACTCAACTGGCCAATGAGAGCGCAAGACGTATACCGACTTTTATATATGTCGGACGTATAAATAATCACTTCCAATATTTTCATGGCCAACCATTGAGGTAGTATTGGAGGAGAGAAGCTGTGACGAGACCCAAACCGGTTCACCTACGTCATAGATTACCAGAACAACGTCAATTTGTTGACTCGGTGCTAAAAGTGCATTAAAATTGGCTAAAAGTGCAGTCTTCCTTGTTATTGCGAGCTATTGACCTCTGGAAATAAATATGTCGTGCTGTACGTTGTTGCAGTAGCAATTCTAAAGTGGACAAAAAGAAATTCACAGGAATTACATTTCACAGGTAGTGTAAACAATAGACAGAGCCGTATCAATATAATTTATAATATATATAAAATTTGGTACTTTATGAAAAGAAAAATATTACCTTTATAACTACTCTAGGTATATATTTTTCAAGGATTGCCTACAGGGTGTTTCTTCCTTCGATTCAAAATAACCCCATATTTTCTTTTGTAGGTTTTTTATAATTTTACTAGGAATACCTACTGTTTAATCAGACCCTGGCGTGTCAGCCATATTGTTCACAGACTTAGCCACACCCCCTGAACCCGTTTCTTACCGAAGTAACAGAAATCGTTCCTTAATTGGTTTCGATAACATTTCGGTAACATTACGGAACGATACACTAAGTTACCGGAAATTACCGAAGTAATCGAGCTCTCGACCACAATAAGTTCTGTAACTTGTGGTGGGGGTAAACATTTGTAACCTATTTTCCTATTTATTCGGCGTTTTGTGGTTGTAGTTGTTTATAACCTTGGTATTTTGTGGTTGTTTATGAAATGTGAAAGTCGAGGGAGGGCTGTTATTTTTTATTTGCTTCTTCGTACCTAATTCATTATGCACGCCCCGGTCGGATTCGTCCACAGAACACCCTCAACACAACTACAATAATAATAAAGTTCTAACCTCAACTCTTAACTCCTTAACTCAAAAAACACAAATAGGTTAGGTTGATGAAGTAACGAAGGCGTTCCGTTTTGAAAGTTATTTTTGATTACAATTGACAGAAAGTGCTCGGTAAATTCTATAAGAAAACGGAACACGTATAAAGTTATATTATGGCGCCTCCCCCCCCCCCCCCCCATACTACCTCAATGGGGCCAAGAAAGTGTGGTTAGATTTCGTTTTTTTTAAGTTGTATAGCATAAAATCTAATAACATTTTTTACCTGGCAAAAATTTAGTACAAACATTTATGTCTTCATTTTAATCATAAGATCTTAAAAGCATATGCATTTGAATTATTATTTTTCCCAAGGTTTTCATAACCTATAAAACAAAACACTACTTGTAAGATCTTATGATTAAAATTAAAATGAAGACAGAGATGTTTGTACTAAATTTTTACCAGGTAAAATATTAGATTTTATGCTATACCCCGATTACTGTAAGAAGTCCCGATTTTGTCAGATGACATTCTCCACAAAATCCCTAGGAATGTTTTGTTAACCATGGGTATAACATTGGTATATGTGTCTCAAACAGTTAATGACGTCACTCGTTGATTTATGACGTGAAAAGTTACCCAAGTGATACGAAAAAAAGAGCATAATAAAATAAAAACCCTATTGCAATCACGATTATGCCGCTACAAATAAAAATAACTATGACTACAACTCATTTTAATAATAATTTCAAACGTCAAGGAAACACTTTCGTTTTGGTATTTTGTAATAATCAGCTGCTCTTGGCAGCGTCTAGGGGCGGACTCACGCAAATTTAGCTTCGGTGTGTCAAAGTGACAGTGAAGGTTTTCCAGATCGTTCAAACTGGTTCAAACATTCGGTAATGAAAATATTCGCGACTTAACTTACGGGATCGGAACAAGACCTTTTTAAAAAAATGCAAAGTTTTTTTATTGGCAACTAGTACAGAGTCTGATAGTCAAAAGTCGAAAAATGTGGAGCGCGATAGTTTATATAATTTAAGGAAAGCAGAATTCGCAAGATTTCAAGGTGTTCGAGAGTCCATCTAGACTCTGCTGAGTTTGTAGTTTCTACGGCGTAATTTCTATGATGAGGCAGCAACTTCTAGAACATAACTCCTCCCGCCTTAAGTGGAGACTTCCGGAGTAAACAGGATGGAAGGCGACGTTGTCTTCTCTTCTTTCTTCAAAATTTTGAATTTATTTTTCATTTTCCAAATAGTATAGGTGATCAGGATGATGACGATGCTTCCTACGGTGATCCATAATATCCAATCTATCGGAGTTGAAGTATCGATGTCGACTATGCTGATTGGGTTTGACGCTTGAATTTGTTTTTCCAATTGGTGAATATCTTGAAGGTTTACATTTTCGATTTTCAGGGGGCTTCTTCTTGTTTCGATCTTGATTATTGATGGATTTTGAATTTTAGGTATTAATAAAGGATTTCCAATGGTTTTTGTTTCTTTGTTACCAATTTCATAAGATTTGTATTGAAATGTACAGTTGTAGGGTATCTGAAGTAAGTTGTTGCCTTGTAGAGTATGAAACTTCTTTTCTGGACATGTAGAAGTGGCTTGAATTTCTTCTTCGCTGATTATTATGAAATATTTATTAAATTAAATGATTGGCCACAGCAGTAGGCTTTTAAAAAACTTTATTCGAAAAGCTTTTGACAAAGATCGGTCTTAATCTGAACGCGCTTTGTGATACAATAAATATATAAGATTTCGGATTGCTGAGTTTGCAGGAGACGAGACGGTTCTGGAGCTTCTACAGTTTTCTTGATGATGCATGAATTTCTGCCTAGATAACTCCTCCATCCTTAAGAGGCTTCTTCGGGAGTGTAGAGGATCGAAGTAGCCGTAGCTTTTTCTTCCTTTTCTTTTCTAGGTTTTCGGAACTTCCAATATTTCCAAATTCCATATCCAATTAATATTAAGAGAACCATTACCATTGTTATCCATAAAATCCAATTTGTTGTGTACGTATTTGCAACTTCTTCGACGACCACAGGACTAATAGAGTTAATATGTTTTCGAAGAGCATGGATATCGTCCAGTGATATGTTCCTGATGTGGAGTTTGCCAAATGTATTGATGTTTTCTTGAACTTCGCCAATTTTAATCGCCGGCAATACCAATGAATGGGTTTTACTGTTTGATTTATTATTTCCATAAGAAATTCCATTAATTTCCATGCTGCATCCGGTAGGTAACCAAATTAAATGCGGTGTCTTTATTATGGCATATTCCATGTTTTTGCATAACAATTTAATTTTCGATTCTTCTTTCGGGACAACAATTATAAATTCGTCGTTGACTCTTTCAATTATTTGATTGTGAGTTTGAACTTCCATAACGTTACAACTTGGTTCTTCGCCAGAAATTAGTGCAGCTATGCAATCTTCTTTTGGAGTTGCTTCTAACCGTTCTTGTAGACAAATATAAGTTCCATTTATTTCTTCGCAGGAATTTTCCATATATTGGTAGCTAGTAGTACTAAGAGCCATGTAGGGTTTGGAAGGAATAATTATGGTATTTTTGGAAGAAGGTAAAGGATATAAATGATAATAATCAAAATTATCTGGATGAACTAAAGGGACATCTAGGGCAAAAACAATTTGATTTTTTGAAATATAACTACTTGTTTTAATTACAGAGTACCAATCATAAAAATTAATATTAATAATTTCGTTTTCTGAATAATGTGTTTTTAAGTCCGTTAATATCTCTTGTAAGTCGTCGATATTCAATATATCAGGGTGAATAGTATGTAAACGTGAAAAGGTTATAGCATTTTCCAAGTTGTCTAGGAAAGTAATTATTACATTAGCATTGATAAAAATTTGATTAAGTATACTTAAATATACAGTATATTTATAGAATATATCAGTTTCTCTTTTTATTAATTCATGGTAACGTTCTAAATATTCAGAAATTTTTCGTTGATTATCAATTATAGTTTCAATTGAGGTTCCGTAGTGATCAATTAATTTTTTGAATAAGGAAATTTGTGTGTTTACTTCTGATACAATTTTCTGTTGATTTTTCTCAAGTATTCTTATAGCGTTGTCGTATCTAATACCGTCATTTGCATCAAGCGATCCAGTAAACCATTTATTTACCGTTCCTATAGCATTAAAAAGTCCGCGTTTACTGCGTTTATTTATATTTTTCTTAAATATTATGTTATTAAATTTACGTTCTATTTCTAAGATTAAAGGTTTAAGACTATCATAGTTATTTCGTAAGCTAGAAGAAAATACAAATTGTGTTTCTTTAAAAATAGAAATGTTTAAATCATTATGAACCGATCTAAGATTTTTTATTTCGTTACTTAAGGCTTTAATTTGAACATAATGTAGAAAAGTGTGTTTTCTAGTTATGATCTTTGCATTTCCTAATCTAAAAGGTAAGACTCCAGGTGAATCTTTCAAATCCGTTATTTTAATTTCCTGTACTTGGACCTGGGATATCAGGATCAGGGATATCAGGATCATCAGGTGGTTTCTCATGTCTGTCTGAATGTCTGTCCTGTAATAAAGATTTTTCTGTCAGTTTTCTTGGTCTTTTTAAATTCTTTTTGTGAATTATTTTGCGTGGTAATTTCGCTTTTATACCTAAGTTTTTCTGAACGATTACCTTTTTAAAACGGGGTTTTATTTTTGAACGGTTTTGAACTTTTTCGTAAGCGTATTCATTTTCATTATATTCTATAGGATCTTCGCGATTTTGGTTTCTTTTTTGAATGATTTTTTCCTTTGTAGATTGATTGATTTCATGAATTTTGTCATAAAGTAGACGTGTTCTATTTTTATGTTCGTTAACATATTCATTTATAATTATTTCAGAAGTAGTATCGAAAGCATCAAAACTATCGGTATGTCCACTAACAATGTTATATGGAGTTTGTTTTGTTACTGAATGAACTGTATTATTATATGCCAAAATTGCGTAGAGCATGAGTTTGTCGATTCGACTGTCTTTGTCAGTTAATCTTAAACATCTTATGTGTTCAATTAATGTAGAGTGTAAACGTTCAACTAAACTGTTGCTATTAGAATTATTAGGAGTAATAAAATGAATATTAATTTTGTGAAGTTTTACAAAATCTTTTACGGTTGTATTATTAAATTCTGATCCATTGTCAGATACAATGGTTCTTGGTAGACCATGATGTGTTGCGAATTGTAAGAAACAATCAATGGTGTTTATAGCTGAAGCTCCACTTATTTTGTATGCTTGTGCATAACGAGAGAATGAATCTATTATTGTTAAAAATTTATTGTTTTCTATTTGGAAAGTGTCAACATGTATGACTTCAAAAGGTTTGGTACTAGTGGGCGTCAAATTAAATTTTATTTCTGCGGGTTTTCTGTCGTATTTAGCTAACTGACAAATTTCACAATTATTTACGTATTTTTCTATATCAGTTTTTTGTTTTGGCCAGTAATATCTTCGTTTTAGGGAATTTTCCATTTCATTGATACCTCTGTGGCAAACTTTACCTTCATGATAATATTTTAGTTTTTCTTGTTGTTCGTCAAAAGTATAAATATCTTCTAAATAGGTTGAACTTTGTATTAGTTTAAAAGAAGAATTTTGGAATGTCTTTTGGATAATGTTGCAAAATTCTGGGATTATATTAGGAGTTTTAAAATATACACAGTAAACCTTTTTATCTTCTACGTATTCTTTTATAAAAGCTATTGTTTCACTTTCGAAATTTTGGAGAGGTAAAGATACCGTTAATCGTTTATTTTCGTTAAATGGTTTGTTTCGAATTACATATTTATGTTGTGTCTTGTTGTTAGAAGAAACAATTATTTGATTTTTGTATGAGTTTACCGATTTTTCTGTTATTGGCATTAGTAAAACAGGATCTTCGACTGCTGTATGGACAGTTTCGTTTATATTATTTCTCGGAGCGTTTTCTTGGACATTGAATGCCGGTTTAATAAGTATATCGGAAATAATATTAATTTTTGGTTTTTCAACAGGTTTTTCGTTAGGGGTAATTCCTAAAATTTCATTTACATCTTCGCTTGAGATTTCCGGAAGGTTTCCTTCATCTAAATTTTCTAAAAAGGTAATAATTTCGTCATCTGAATCACCTAAATTGGCTATTATTGATTCGTTTTCTAAAGAATTTTCTAGTGCATTTATTTCTACTCGAGAGAGTGCATCCGCGTTGGTATTTGATTTTCCTTTTTTATATACTATTTCGTATTGATATTCCTCAAGTTTGAGTCTCCAACGAACGAGACGTGAACTGGGGTCTTTAAGGGAAAATAGCCATTGAAGGGGTTTGTGGTCAGTGATGATTTTAAATTTGTGTCCAAACAGATAAGGTCTAAAGTAATTTGTGGCCCAGACAATTGCTAACAATTCCTTTTCGATAGTTGAATAGTTGCATTCTGCGGGATTAAGTGTACGAGAAGCATATGCCACTGGAAGATCTTGGCCTACAGTACCTTGTGATAATACTGCACCTATAGCGTAGTTTGAGGCGTCTGTCGTCAAGTTAAATGGCTTAGAAAAATCTGGATATTGTAAAATTGGGTCATTCGTGAGTATATTTTTGCACAACTCGAAAGCATTAATAAAAGATTCATTGTGAATGACCTTTTCTCCCTTTTTTAAACATTTGGTGAAAGGTTTTGTGATTTTTGCAAAGTCTTTTATAAATTTTCGATAATAACCTACTAAGCCTAGGAATGATTTTATTTCTTTTGCCGTTTTAGGAATTGGAAACTTTTGAATAGCCTGAATTTTTTTTATGTTTGGTTTGATTCCGCCTGGTGTTATTATATGTCCTAAGAATTCTACTTCCTTGCGGAGGAATTCACACTTATCTAATTGTATCTTAAGATTGTATTCACGTAATTTTTTGAAAACTAGTTTGAGATTGGAAATATGTTCTTCTAATGATGATGAAAATATTATGATGTCATCAATGTAAACTAAACAAACTTTTCCTTGGAGTTCTCTTAGAATGTCGTCCATAACACGCTGAAATGTGGCTGGCGCATTTTTTAGGCCAAATGGCATTCTATTATATTCGTAATGACCGTTGTCTACACTAAAAGCTGTTTTTTCTATACTTTGGGGGTGCATCTCTATTTGGTGAAAGCCGGAAGCTAGATCAAGGGTAGTAAAATAAGTACATCGGCCTAACTTGTCTAAAATTTCATTAATGTTGGGAATTGGATATCGGTCATCAATAGTTTTTTCATTGATTTTCCTGTAATCGACTACTATACGCCACTTTTTTTTGTCCGGAGGCATCCGATTTCTTGGGGACAATCCAGATTGGTGAAGACCATGGACTTGAAGAAGGTCTAATGATTTCGTCATCTAACATTTTTCTTATTTGTCTTTGAACTTCATTTTTTAAGGCATAAGGATACCTATAAGACTTTGTGTGAACAGGGACCTCGTCGGTGGTTTTTATTTCGTGTTTTACTCTGTTCGTAAATGAAAGTTTTTCTCCTGTATTATAAAATAAATCTGAAAATTCTTGACAGATTTTAAAAATTTTTTCTTTCTCTTCAGAATTAAGATGATCGGATCGTATTATATTTTTCACATCATATTTTTGTTTAGATTTGCTTTTTTTGTTATTAAAAATTTGTTCGATATTAAAAAGAGAGTAATCATTATTGATTTCTTGAAAACTAGCTGTAGTGAATGGTTTATTTAGAGATAAGACTTTTGTTTCGTCTGAATGATTTTGAATTTCGACAATAGCATAACCATTCTTAGCAGTGGTTAGAATTTCCGGAATAAAACAATTTCTTGAAATGTCTTTTCTTGGAAAATAGATATCTCCTGAATTTACAGAAACAGGTATTTTCGCTTTACATGTTTCGTGAGGGTTGACTTGTATAGAAAATAAGTTAGATTGTTGATTGTGTCTATAAAAAATATTAATACAGATATTTTCGTTATAGAGAATATTTTTGTCAAAATCGGGTATTAACTTTAGTCTTTTTATATCTTCGAAGCCTAGTAATCCATCAAAAAAATCATGAAATTGAAACAAGTGGAAAGTAATCTGATCGTTTAAACCTAAAAGTTCATTTATTGGTATGTCAGCTTTGAATCTACATTTATTTGTACCGTTACACGTTTTTATTTGAAAGTCTTCATGATAGATTGTATTAGGGAAATATTTTTCTGCAAAACAAGGATTTATTATTGATTTTGAAGCTCCCGTATCAATTAAGAATTTAAATTTCGGGTTATAAGTCTCAATATAGGGTAAGATATTAGTATGAATGTTATTAAGATCAATTATTGTCATTTTCTTTTGTCTACGACATTGGTTTCCTGAAAATTTTCATTTGAATTTTCATTTTTTATTTCCTCTAGATGTTCTGAATTTTCTGGTAAACTAGTATAACTTTCATATTCCGTATTATAGAGGTTTGAATAGTCATGTTCAAAAAGATTTTGATTTGAATTTTGGTTATATTCTTCAGGGATATAATAATATGAATTCTCTTCGTCGACAAATAAATTTTGGGGGTCGTAAATTGGGTTGTCGTCTTCTATATTATATAGTTCTTCCGATATAAAGTTTCTGGGACCTGAACTTTGGAAGTAGTTCGGTACACGTTGCGGTACTTGTTGGCGTAAACTTGGTATTGTCGCGTTTACTGACATAGGGGTTGGTTTGTCATTAGTTGTTCGTCCGGTTGATTTAAATACGTTGGTTTGGGGTTGTTTTGACCCGAAAACTTGTTGGTTTGTAAAATATTTTTGTTGTAGTTGTCTTGGTTGGGGCATGTTTATAGGACCTCTGGGAAATTGGTTATTTTGTGGAAATCTTTGGGGTTGGACATGTTGTGGTAATATTTTTGTCATTTGTTGGTTTTGGAAAAAGTTTGTCCTTGGGGTATTTGGGAATTGCATCTGAGGATTGAAAAAATTAGGTTTTGGGATATTTTGGGGATAGTTTTGCGTCTGAATTGGTCTTTGAATTTTTTGGATATTATTTTGAGGTTGAATTGAGGAGAAAAGGCGATTTTGAGCATAGAGAAAATTTTGTTCTTCAATTACTAACGCGATAGCATTTTCGAGACTATCAGGGTCTTTAATACGCACAATGTCTTGTAGTCTGCCGGTGAGACCTCTTATAAACGTCTTTAAAGCTAGTTGTTTATAATTATTCAATTGTAACTGTTTCATATTTGGTGCTAAGTCGCTAGAATTTAATTTGGAAATAATTAAGCTATGTGCATCTTGGATCCTAGATCCGAAATTTACAGGGGATTCATTTTTTAACGGTCGTAAAACTATCAAATCTTGAACAAGACAGTCGATGTTTCTATTATCTCCAAAAGTTAAGCGTAAAGCATTGCGAATTTCATCCCATGTCTGAAGTTCTGTTCTTGTCCCTATTAATGTTAGTGCCCTACCAGCGAGTTTTCCGATTATTGCACGAATTAAAAATTTGTTTATTGGATCGTTAGGAATCGCTCGGTTTGTATAAGTTTGTACAAGATAATTACAACTGTCAATAAAAATTTCGAGAGTATGTACATCACCAGAAAATTGAGGTATATTTTCAATATACATGCGTAGTAATTGATAATTAACATTTTGATTTTGGTTTTGTTGCTGGTTGTTCATTGTAGAAAGATTTACTTGCCCAAACAAATCAACTAAAATTGCTAGATCTGTATCGTGATCGATACCTAACGTTCCTACGTTTTCGTTCTCCTCTTCACTTTCTGAATTACTCATAAAAATTAAATTTTTGCTACTAAAATTACTTAAAATTAAGTTTTCCTAAAAGAAAATCAAAATTTGAAAATGTGAAAAATCGTTTTTCGAATTTGAATTCTTAACCTAGTGAGATTAAGTCTTTGCCCCAGCAGAGAGTATAGGATAGTTCAACGAAGGGAAATGGCTCTTACCGTTGGTAGCTAGCCCTTTTCTTCTTCGGAACCTCAGTCCTTGCCCTCCTGGTTGAAGCCCAGTTGCTGCTTGGCCCGAGTCGTCTAACGGTGGAGACGATGTTGCAGGACGAACCGCTTAATCGGAACCCGAAGGAAAAACGCGAGTTTCGGCGACTGCAAGGCTTGCCCGAATCGCAAACTTCTGCGATTTTCCGCGATACGTCCTACCGACTGCGCCAATTAAATGATTGGCCACAGCAGTAGGCTTTTAAAAAACTTTATTCGAAAAGCTTTTGACAAAGATCGGTCTTAATCTGAACGCGCTTTGTGATACAATAAATATATAAGATTTCGGATTGCTGAGTTTGCAGGAGACGAGACGGTTCTGGAGCTTCTACAGTTTTCTTGATGATGCATGAATTTCTGCCTAGATAACTATTATTAATTTTATTGATGATAAATTTTGGTGGTACGATCGGAATTTGGTTGCATTGATTTGGATGACCATTTATTAAGGTGGTTATGCAGTCATTATTTTCTTGAATATTTTCTAGGTTACAGATGTATATTTCGTCAAGTTGCGGGCATGGTTCTTCCATGTATTGATGAGCCTTTCCTTCTAGGGCCAAGTAAGGTTTTGGGGGTATAATAATTAGGTTTTTATCCGTAGGGATTGGAAATAAATGAAAATATTGAAAGGTACTAGGATGTATTATAGGGAATTCCATGGCAAATATTATATTATTTTCCGAAAAATGGCAATTAGTCTTAATTATTGAATACCAAGATTCTAATTTTATATTAAGAATTTCTTGTTTTTTATATTGATTAGAAAGTTCGTTCAAAATATCCACAAGATTTCGCCTTGTCAAAATGTCGGGGTGTGCTACATGTAATTTTGAAAAGGTGACAGCATTCTCTAAATTATCTAGTAAAGTAATAATGATATTAGTATTTATAAAAATTTGTTCAACTATCGACATGTAGGTCGTATATCGGTAAAATTCATTGGTAATATTGGAGATATTGTTTTGGATTTCATTAACTAACTTTGCGATTTTCCTTTGATTGGAATTAATGTCTTCTATAATTTTAGATTGCTTTTGAATTAACTGTTTAGAAAGAGACATTTGTAAATTAACTTCTGAGACAATTTTTTGTTGATTAGATTTTAGTAATTTTAAAGCATTATCATAGCGTTGACCGTCATTAGCATCCAGGGTGCCAAAAAGCCATTTTTGTACAGTGCCTGCTAAATTTACAAGACCTCGTCGTTTCCGTTTGTGATTAAAATTTAAATTTTCATATTTTTCGTTAAGTTCGATAATTAAAGGATATAAGTGTTCTGAAATATTACGAGAATTTCTAAGTAGAAAATTCCAACTTCCAAAGTCGAGTGAGGAATTAATGTTTTGAAAAATGTTTGTTATCCCATCAATTTGAGTTTTTATGTCTAGTAAATTTATATCATATAAGAAAACATGTTTACTTTTTATAACGCGAGCTTGGCCTAATTCAAAGGGGAGAATTCCGGGAGAGTTGATTTTGGATATTTCTATTTTATTCTGAAATGTCACTATTATTTGCAGCAGAAGTAGAAGGATTCTCAGCTTCATTTTCCTGTAACAAAGGAGGTTGTTTTAGCTCCTTCATATGAATTATTTCTTCTTTATTATTATTTTTGTTTTTTATTTTGAATTTATTATGTTCTAAAATTTCGATAATTACGTATGGACCTATAAATTTGTTGCTCTTTTTATTTCTGTTAAGGGGATTTTTCTTAAATACAATTTGATTAATTTTAAAAGTAGGATTTGTATTGCCCTTTGCATTTTTCGTATTAACAATCTTTTCTTTTTCTTTTATTAACCTCGTTTGGACGTCACCATATACGTGTTTTAATTTTTCCGCGTGATTTTCGACATAGTTTGAGAAGAAGTGTTTAGGAGTAAAAATTTCGGGGTTTCTTAAGTCTGTATGACCGTATACTAATTCAAAAGGCGTGAATGTCGTCGAACTGTGTATTGAGCAATTATAACCTAAAACGGCGTAATTTATTAAGTCGGTTTCGTTAGGGAAAGATTCTTTTAAAATTCGCAGGTGTTCTATTATTGTGGAATGGAAACGTTCTACTATACTGTTTGACTCGTGGTGGCCTGGTGTAGTGAAATGAATATCTATTTTATGTAATTTTAATAATTCCTTAACCGTTTCATTATTGAATTCACGTCCATTGTCTAAAATGATTTGTTTAGGAGTACCAAAAGAACAAAAATATTTTACAAGAGCATCACATATGGTTGTAGCGGATTTTCCGGGAATTAATGTAGCTTGCGCGAATTTCGAGAAAGCGTCAACGAAAGTTAAATAGTTTCTGGTGTCATAATAGAACACATCGACATGAACTAACTGGAATGGTTTACAAGGAGTTTCAGTTAATACTTGAGGTACATATGGAGGGTTTCTACCGTATTTGGTTCTCTGACAAATTTCGCATGCATTTATATATGCAGTAATATCGGACTTCATATTTATCCAAAAATAGTTTCTCTTTAAATAATTTAGTGTTTCTT
Source organism: Pseudeuparius sepicola (assembly GCA_963920635.1). Lineage (NCBI taxonomy): Eukaryota > Metazoa > Arthropoda > Insecta > Coleoptera > Anthribidae > Pseudeuparius > Pseudeuparius sepicola. The sequence goes on along the minus strand of OY987300.1, from coordinate 50,523,386 downwards.
GTATTCCGCGATGATTCGTTTTTCCTAAATGGTGATTTTTTATTAGTAATAACTGTTCCTCTTTGTCTTTTATGGTATTAATTAATTTTGTACATATTATCAGTTTGGGACCTAATCGATTGAAATGTTCTGAGTAAATATTTGAAAATTGTGTTATAAATTGCGAATGATTAAAATAAATGTGATACGTAGTGTTTGGTCTTAGATATTGTTTTAGAAAATCTAGGATTAATTGCTCATTTGAAATTAAAGGAATTCTGACTGTCATAATTTTTTGGTGCAAGTAGTTTTCTTGTTCTACTGAAAGTTTATCGACGTTATTTTTGAAAATATGTATTTGATTCGTTTTATTATTGATAATTTCGTCCAAAATAGGTAAACTTTCATTACATATTTCTTTTGAGAGGGAATGGGCAGTTTCGTCATCACTAATTTCAATAGGTGCGTCATTTAATATTGTCGGTCTAGGTTTATCAGGAGGTCGGATTTGTATGTCGGAGTGAATTATTATCTTAGGTTTCGTTCGCGGGACGGGGTCAGCTGTGTGAGTGTCTGGCGTTAATGAACTTGCTTGGGTATTGTTTACATTACTGTTAGAAATTTCTTGGCTTGTACTGGGTAGTTCAAAATTTTCTGGGTTTTCTACATAGTTCCTTAAAAATTCGAAAGTTTCTTGATTTATATCTCCTGGATTATTGATAACAGATTGGGTTTCATGAATATTCAAATTTATATGAGAGAGTGCGTCGGCATTGGAGTTTAACTTTCCCTTTTTATAAACAATTTTGTAATCATACTCTTCTAATTTGAGACGCCAACGAACCAATTTCGAATTGGGTTCTTTTAAATTAAAAAGCCACGTGAGGGGGCGATGATCGGTAACTATTGTAAATTTTCGACCATGTAGGTAGGGACGAAAGTACTTACAAGCCCAAACAATGCTCAATAACTCTTTCTCAATAGTACTGTAATTTTGTTCACTGTCATTTAGGGTGCGTGAGGCATAGGCAATAGGTTTGTCTTGTCCAATGGTGCCTTGGGATAATACTGCGCCGATAGCGATGTTGGAAGCATCAGTAGTTAGAATGAATTCTTTGGAAAAGTCAGGATACTGTAATATCGGATCATTACACAAAATTTTCTTACATGTGTTGAAAGCTTCTATGAATTTTTGACTATGAGTAACTTGAGCGTTCTTCTTTAAACAGAGAGTTAAAGGTTTAGTTATTTTTGCGAAATCTTTAATAAAGCGGCGGTAATATCCAAGTAATCCAAGGAATGATTTTATTTCTTTTTGAGTTTTAGGAATGGGGAATTTTTGAATACAGGAAATTTTTTCGGGATTGGGTTTCACTCCTTCTGATGTAATAATGTGTCCGAGGTAAGCAACAGTTTTTTGTAGAAAGTCGCATTTGTCAAGTTGTACTTTAAAATTCGCGTCACGTAGTCTGTCGAAAACTTTTTTGAGATTAATTATATGTTCTTGGAGAGATGTACTGAAAACTATTATGTCATCTAAATATACGAGACAAATTTCGTTTGTTAAACCACGTAAAATATTATCTATTAATCTCTGAAATGTACTGGGTGCATTTTTAAGACCGAATGGCATTCGTAAGAATTGATAATGTCCAGAATCAGTAGAAAATGCAGTTTTGGGTACATCATTTTCGTCAACTTCAATTTGATGATAACCGGAGGCCAAATCGAGTGTTGTAAAGTAATTCGCACGTCCTAGTCTGTCTAATATGTCCGTTATGTTTGGAAGGGGATATTTGTCACTAATAGTTTTGTCATTTAACTTACGATAGTCGATGACTACTCGCCATTTCCTTTTTTTACTAGCGTCGAGTTTCTTTGGAACGATCCAGATTGGACTGCTCCACGGGGATGTGGATGGTTCAATAATTTTTTGTTGTAACATTTTATCTATTTGGGATTTTACTTCTTGTCGATGGATTTCGGGAAACCTATACGATTTAGTAAAAATAGGTTTTTCGTCTGTGAGATTAATTTTATGTTTGACTTTATTTGTAAAGCTAAGAGGTATTTTTTCACAGTAAAAGATGTCCCTGTATGAATAACAAAGTTTACGTAAAGCGGACTTTTCTTCATAATTGCAATGATCAAGTCTAATATTTTTTAAATTTTGTTTTAGTAGATTATCTTCAGTTTCTGAGAGTTCCGAATTATCTTCGATTTTGTCGATAAAGTTAATCTCATTAGGGTTTAAAATTTCAACGTCTAAAGGTTCAGTAATTATGACTTCAAAGGGTTCTAAATTTGGATTTATAATTGTTGTTGTCGCGAAATAATTTTGAATATCAACTACAGCACGAGGGGATTCTAAATTGTTATCAAAATTATTGTAATCTAAAATACCGAGGCCATTTTTATAGCATACTGGAACTTTAACTATTTTTTGAGTTCGAGGTGGTATAATTAAAGAGTGATAACATTTTTGGAAATTTTTCTGTTGTTTTGAATTGGAGTTTTCCGAAAGTAGAGGTATTTGAACTTTGGGAGTCTTTAGTAATTTATTGTCGAGATCTATATTTGATCGTAGTCTTTTCAATAAGTCCATGCCAATAAGACCGTGATATTTTGGGGAAAAATCATAGATATAAAATTTATAAAATCGATTTACGTTAAAAATGTCGAAAAGTGGAATTATGGCAATTTCATTGTGAAAAGTAATATCGTGAGAGGTCTGAATACTAAAATCTTCATGAAAAATGCAATTACTGTAAAACTTATAAGCTACATCGGGGTTAATTATACTACGGGAACTACCTGTATCTATAAGGAATCTGGCATTAATTTCTGGAATTTCTATATACGTTAAATCGCTCTTATGTAGATGATTTAAGTCAATTATTACGTTGGGTTCTGTGGATTCGAAGCCTGGGAAAAATTTTCAAAACTTTCATAAGTTTCGTTCGGTACGAAATTTTCATCGGAGTTTTCATGGTAAAAATCGGGAAAATTTCATCGGGATTTTCCGGGTTTTCGAGATTTTCGTCGAAGCTAAAATCTGCCTCTTCAATATTGTGGAGTTGTGGAGTTTGGTAATTTTTTGGAAAATTATTTCTGAATTGAGTTTGTATAGTAGGAGTTCGTGATGTAGTAGACATCGGTTCAGGTTTATGTTGCGGAGTTATACCGGTGGGTTAAAAACATTTCTGGAAGTGTTAGGGGCTCCAAATACTTGTTTATTGGTAAAAAATTTAGGGGAAGGCATATTCTGTCGAGGTTGGATGTTTATAGGTTGAGATGGGAATTGAGCTCTTTCGGGAAAATTTTGATTTTGGGAATAATTTTGATTTTGCGAAAAATTGTTATTATTTGGCGGAAACATTGATTGTTGTCGTGGTGTTATAGCTTGTTGATTATTATAAGAATTCATTTTTGGAAAGTGTTGAGGATTTTTATTTGGTAATGTTGAATTTTGGAAATTACTTGTTTGAGACTTTTGGAATAAAATAAAGTTTTCTTCTTCAATAACATACGATATTGCGAGTTCTAGACTGTCAGGATTTCTTAAACGAACCATATCTTGGATACGTCCAGATAGACCTCTTATAAAGGTTTTTAGTGAAAGTTCATCATAATTTTTAATTTTAAAAGCACGTTCTTCGTTAGTCATTTCCATTGAAATTATTTTAGAAGCGATGGAACTACGGCACTTTTGTAATCTCTGCCCAAAATTACGAAAAGATTCATTTTTGAAGGGACGCGAAACAAGCATTTCTTGCACTAAGCAATCAAGGTTTCTTTGGTCACCGAAACTTAGTCTTAATAATTCTTTTAAATTTGCCCAATTTCTTACGTCAGGTCTACTACCAGCAATAACTAAAGCGTGTCCTGTTAATTTTCCAATAACAGCTCGTATTAGGAAGGTATTTATGGGATCAGCGGGGTTTGCATTGGAATATGTGGAAATAAGAAAATCACAATGTTCTATAAAAATTTCGAGAGTGTGTGGGTCTCCATTAAAATTTGGAATTGTATCGACATACAATCTAAGCAGACTATAATTGATTTGTGCAGGTTGAGGTTGATTATTCATGATTTCTTCTTCAATTGTACCAATACTATCACTATCACTTAAATCTAGAGAACGGAACGAGTTTGAAATATCTTCGAGTGAATCAATTTTGAAATTTAAAATTGAAACTTAAAATGAAATTGAACTTCTTAACCTAACTTAATTATATCTTTTGAAGTATTATATGCTCTAATATTTCGCAAGACGCAATCTTATGAATAGATTCAACTAGAAAAACATATACACTGGATTTCTAGGGACCTAAGACTGACCTGTTTGCCACAGAAAGGACAAGGGAAAGGAAACACGGATTGGCCCTTACCTTGGTCTCTTCCTGGCTCTGCAGCTTCAATCGGATCTTGAAGTTCTTGTTTGTTGGGAGTTCGATACTCCAGAAGCGCGAGACCGATGGCGCCACGCAACTCAAACAATCCGCACGACTGCGCCACTTAACTTACGGGATCGGAACAAGACCTTTTTAAAAAAATGCAAAGTTTTTTTATTGGCAACTAGTACAGAGTCTGATAGTCAAAAGTCGAAAAATGTGGAGCGCGATAGTTTATATAATTTAAGGAAAGCAGAATTCGCAAGATTTCAAGGTGTTCGAGAGTCCATCTAGACTCTGCTGAGTTTGTAGTTTCTACGGCGTAATTTCTATGATGAGGCAGCAACTTCTAGAACATAACTCGCGGGTTTTCTACGTTTTGTGAGTTTTACCGTCATCTGAGTTGTTCTTGTTCTTGTTACTTTTCGTATTATTAGTGCAAATGGGCTCGTTACTGACCTCAACTTATGACCCGGTTGCATTTTTTGCTGCATTGATGCCAACTTAGGATATCGAAATTACCAATTGACAGTCCCAGTAAGGACTTCTTAATAATTTGAGTATATACAACTTAAAAAAATACGAAATATAACCTCACTTTCTCTGTCGGCAACCCCCCCCCTTAATGCGTTTTTAAAGACTAACTTTTTAACGGAAGAGAATAAAGAAAAATGGCATTAATGAAAACATTTCAGAAAAATTAGGGCTTTCGAACGATGTAACAAAAGTGGTATGTTGGTGGGAAAAAATATTTCGTGGTGTCGCGAGTGTCGCGACGTCTACCGTCGTATTTTTCAAACAGTCGCTAAATGGGCCAATTTATTCCTTTATACACCCTATATAATCTCCCATATACAGTGAGCGGCAGAAAGTTGGACACAAATGGAAAACTTTTTTATTATTAATTTCCCAGGAAATTTTATTCTTGATAAAAGTTGGTGCATCATTTCAAACTCAAAACGCACATATCAAAATTTAAATATCTCTTTTTGGATACGAGGTAGATTCAAAAATGTCAAAATAGCTCAAGAGTAAAGTACCCTTATTTTTTAAAATACGGTAAAAGTTGCTTACAAAAGTTGTTTGGAATCAAAGGTGAATGTCAGATTTAAAGTCACAGCCACCTAGTAAAAAAAATAAATTTAACTTTTTTTGTATTTTTTTAGACCACCCTGTGTATTACAAAAAAAACAAAATACCACAAGCGCAACTTATCATCGGATAACACATGAATTTGCTACTAAACTTTAATTTTGTGCGGTTAGCAGCTAGAAATTTAAATTTATCGAAATCAGAGTTTAAAAGTATTAAATTTTTGTGTCCAACTTTCTGCCGGTCACTGTATAATGTCTCCATATCTTTGACCGTTTTCCACCAACAGAGGCTGGGCGAATAAAAATGATTATCCTGTACATTAATTTTTTAATTGACATTATTACAATTTACAATTACCAATATTAACTAATTTTTTCTCCACTGGACGCTTAGTACATTCTCTGTTAATGTTTTGAACAAAAAATTTTGAATGAGGGATCTCAACTTTTCATAATGCCACATACCTTCGGAATATCTTGACAACATCGATACTATTGTTTTCTGAATTTTAAATCACAAAATTTCCATCAACTTTATTTTTAGTGTTTCTGACAGTAATTAGGAATAAACCGTCAGAAGTGACAGATTTAAGTTCCCCATTTTCGCATACAAGCTTCGAAGAGGGTTGAAAAGTATATCGATGTCGATATGAAAATTCAAAATTTTCAGGATATATTGTATGAAATGGATTAAGTCATGTACAAAACGACTACTACCGGTGAAAAATCAACTACTACCCCTTCGGACTAACTACTAGCGGCGAAAAATCAACTACTTCCACTACGTAACAACTACTACAGCCGAAAAATCAACTACTACCACTTCGAACTAATCTACTACCGGCGAAAAATCAACTACTACCACTTCGGAACCACTACTACCGGCGAAAAATCCACTACTACCACTTCGGACTACTACCGGCGAAAAATCAACTACTACCACTTCGGAACAACTACTACCGGTGAAAAATAAACTACTACCACTTCGGACTAATTACTACCGGCGAAAAATCCACTAATACCACTTCGGAACAACTACTACCAGCGAAAAGTCAACTACTACCACTTCGAACTAACTACTACCGGTGAAAAATCAACTACTACCACCTCGGACTAACTACTACCGGCGAAAAATCAACTACTACCATTTTCGACTAACTACTACCAGCAAAAACTCAACTAATATCACTTCGGACTAACTACTACCGGCGAAAAATCTACTACTACTGATTTTTTGCCGGTAGTAGTTATTCCCAGGTGGTACTAGTTGATTTTTCGCCAGTAGTAGTTAGTCCGAGGTGGTAGTAGCTGATTTTTCGCCGGTAGTGTTTAGCCCGAGGCAGTAGTAGTTGATTTTTCGCCGGTAGTAGTTAGTCCGAAGTAGTAGTAGTTGATTTTTCGCCGGTAGTAGTTAGTCCGAGGTGGTAGTAGCTGATTTTTCGCCGGTAGTGTTTAGCCCGAGGCAGTAGTAGTTGATTTTTCGCCGGTAGTAGTTAGTCCGAAGTAGTAATAGTTGAGTTTTCGCCGGTAGTAGTTAGTCCGAAGGGGTAGTAGTTGATTTTTTGCCGGTAGTAGTTAGTCCGAAGTGGTAGTAGTTGATTTTTTTCCGGTAGTAGTTATTCCCAGGTGGTAGTAGTTGATTTTTCGCCAGTAGTAGTTAGTCCGAAGTGGTAGTAGCTGATTTTTCGCCGGTAGTAGTTAGTCTGAATTGGTAGTAGTTGATTTTTCGCTGGTAGTAGTTAGTCCGAGGTGGTAGTAGCTGATTTTTCGCCGGTAGTAGTTAGTCCGAAGTAGTAGTAGTTGAGTTTTCGCCGGTAGTAGTTAGTCCGAAGAGGTAATTGTTGATTTTTTTCGGTAGTAGTTAGTCCAAAGTGGTAGTAGTTGATTTTTTGCTGGTAGTAGTTATTCCCAGGTGGTAGTAGTTGATTTTTCGCCGGTAGTAGTTAGTCCGAAGTGGTAGTAGTTGATTTTTCGCCGGTAGTAGTTAGTCCAAAGTGGTAGTAGTTCATTTTTCGCCGGTAGTAGTTATTCCCAGGTGGTAGTAGCTGATTTTTCGCCGGTAGTAGTTAGTCCGAAGTGGTACTAGCTGATTTTTCGCCGGTAGTAGTTAGTCCGAAGTGGTAGTAGTTGATTTTTCGCCGGTAGTAGTTATTCCCAGGTGGTAGTAGCTGATTTTTCGCCGGTAGTAGTTAGTCCGAAGTGGTAGTAGCTGATTTTTCGCCGGTAGTAATCGTATTTGTAAAGAATTTTCCCAAAAAAATATTTTTAATTTTGGTCAGTAAATTAGAAATTCCCGCTTGTGTGTTGCAGGTTGCAGGTGGCTAAAGGGTTGAAATAAGGGCATAAACTTGTAAATAAAAAACGAGATTTTGACCGATTTGGCTATATTGGCTTGAGTGGAGTACATTTTGAGGTCGGAAAATTTAACAGAATTTTTTTTCGATTTTCCATGTTATCCTCAGGGGCCATTCGCAAATTTCCCTTCATTCTACTCAGCATCGATGTACTTTTCAACCCTTTTCGAGGCTTGTATGTGAAAATGGGGCACCTAAATCTGTCACTATATGACGCACTAGAAGAAATCGCCCAAATCCCTTACGTCATTAATTTCTAAATCTACCAGCTCTTTTGCTCGACAAGCTCCCACAATGCCTGCAATAAGAGCAACCTACAAAAAATTTGTTTCGTTAAAACCTCGGTTAAAACCTTATGGCCCTCTCTTCGGTCGGTCCATAAATTTTTATCTTCGGGATTAAAATACCACTACTATTTCGCGAGCAAAACCCTACAAAATCTTTCTAGGTTTATCCCAAAACCTGTCATATTCACGAGGTGTTTTTAATAAATATGAGTTAAATCAGCAGTTAAATCAGCTCTCCAAAAACATCAGTTTCGCGATATATAAGAAAATATGCTTGCCTAGACCTAAATCCTGCTTGAGAAAATATGGCTATACAACTAAAAATATTAGTTGGGAATATTGATAATAAAACAGCCAGTTTCAAATATCAAATTTGCAGGATGTGGTGTCAATTTTTGGGGGTGCTATTGGAGCCCTGCACATCCCAGAAAAGTGGTACCCTGGCTCGTATGATATGTACCTGAACTCCCACAACATTATGCACATCTTGGTGGTGGCAGCTGTCTACTTCATGCACATGGCAACCATGCGTGACCTGATGTGGATGTCCAGAGCCAAGTGCAGGTCGACCCTCTGATTTTAGGCCAAGTGTACAGAATCTTATTTAGATGAAATCTTTTTAACAGGAGTCGAGAGAAATGTCTTCCAAAGCTGGTTTTCATATAATGTTTTTGCAAAAATATATGTAGGTATTTTTTCAGAAGTAATCATGGATTTTCAATAACGTTTAAAATCGGGTGTATCTGAATGCATATAGGTTTCGTTAAGGGTTTTGGTTTGCTGAATTCAGCATATTGTTTTTGCAATATATGTACAGGGTGTTTCAAATTGGTTGTCCACATAATTATTATGTAATCTCCCTTAATATTTGCGCTAGAAAAACACTGACCACATATCCCCATCCTCTTTTTTCGAGACAATACTAGTGCTTGTATTTTGTTTCAATTGTAATTTGTTTTGGTGTCACAGTCGACTTTCAAATTTTTGTCCACTTCGACAATGGCTTATGTGTAACATCAGAGATATTGCCAAGCTGAAAGAACATTATATAGGCACTTTTTAACACTGAATCTACTGGCATAGTCCGATTTTATTAATTCTTCATAATTAAAAAATGTCAAGAGGCAAAAAAAAATTGTTTGCACCAGTGAATTCAGTCTTAAAAAGTGCCTATATAATGTTTTTACAACTTGGCAATATCTCTGATATTAAGCAATCTACAAGTCATTGAAAAGTCGGCTGTGACACTGAAACAAATTGTGATTGAAAAAATTTACAAGCACCATTGAAGTTGCCTCAAACAGAGGATGGGATGCATGATCGGTTTTCTTCTAACACCCTGAACATACCCATTCAGATATCAAAATTATATTTCGTTCTAATACTTCATTTTCATTCTATTACTTCAATTTCGTAGATTTGGGGTAGAAAACTCATTTTAGAGAAGAATTAATATGACAATGTTTAGTGCAAATCTAACGATATAGGTATTTGTTTTTAATGCACTTCAAATCCTCTGCATACAAAATATTAATATATAATATATAAATGAAGTAAGCATAATAGCATCTGCATATATCATAAACTCTAATAATTGCAAAATTGACAATATAATATTCAAAAGTAAAAATGAAATTCTCCAAAATTTTACTTATGCAGTTTGAATACAGTGTGGTCATTTAAGTGCGCAACATATGGGATTTTTTTTTATTAATTATACAACCAAAATACAAATTTTCCCGAAAGTTGGTGCATGTTCGATAATCATATTAGGAACCCTTAGAATGGTTGCAAGTCAAAAAGCATACAGGGTAGGTAAAAAAATATAAAAATCGTACAAGAGTAAAGTACCTTTATTTCAGAAAATCCAGCAAAATGTTATTAAGAAAAGTTGTCTAGAATTAAAAGTTATGCCTAAATACCAAAACATTAATTTCATAAAAAAATTGTTTTAATATTCACCTTAAACAATTTCATAAATCAAGCAAAATTAAATCAATTTCGCATAACTTTGTTCAAATTCAAGCATATTTGTAGAATTAACTTAGATTTTTAATTTTTTTAAGGAATCACAAACTTCATGTTTGTTGCAGCGATGTTAAACAAAACTTTAAAATTTCGCAAAAATTCTTCTGAACAAGGTAAAACACTAGTAATGATAATGTGTATATTAAAAAACTCTCATTTAAGGTGCAAAATTTTTATTTTAAATATTTATTAAGAAACTGGAAATTAATTGACGAAAAAAAATTTTTCTTAGTTGGCTATGTTTTGGTATTTAGGCACAGCTTTTAATTCTAAACACCTTTTCTAAATAATATTTTCCTGAATTTTCTGAAATAAGGGTACTTTACTCTTGTACAATTTTTATATTTCTTGACCTACCCTGTATGCTGTTTCAACCATTCGTGCACTCAATATGATTATCGAACATGCAACAACTTTTGGCAATATCTGTATTTTGGTTGTGCAATTAAAAAAATCCCATATGTTGCACACTTAAATGACTACACTGTATACTCTAAATTTTTGTATACCTATTCCGATTTTGAGTGAGCACAACAATCATGGATGTTTGCTTCTATCAAGTATATGCATTATACGAAAAAAATCTGATAAAAAATTTCCAGAGTCAATGTGTGGGGCACGCTGTAGAATGAAGATGTATTTTTTTTATTACCAGTAACAGATTCTGAAACTTTTTTGTAATTTGGTTACAAATTGACAGTAATTTGACACAGGCAATGTAAAAACAATAAAATTTGCTGCCAACTTCTGCTTTAAATGTCATATTAATTTGTTGAATGAATTAAGCTTCTTACTGGGAAGGTTAACTAAATTTACTTACAAGCAGTTGTATTTTACAAATAAATTGCAGCTTAAGATATTGACAAGAAGATGCTTTCTTATAGGGAAAAATAATACCCTTTTAAAGACAATTTTGTTCCCACTACCTAGAGTCATGCCTTACACAACCTAAATCTTGGAATCTAGGATCTTATAAAGTTTCCTTTTTGATGCCCAGATCACCCAGATTTATTTAACAACCTACTGAAATGAACACCCCATATAAGTCATCTACATTATTAAAGCCATTTTCAAATTTGATATTTAAATTAGGTCCTCTACCACTCTATGCTCTGTGTTTATTTCAATGTAGTATATTAAAAATATATCTAATTTTTAGTCATAGTTGGAAGTTTTTTAAGGCATTTTTCTCAAGTAGTTAGAGGATTTGCCAAAGTGATACTGAGTAATAAGTGATCTTATTCTTCTGTAATATACCTCTTAAAGCAATTTTAAACATAATTGTACTTAAATTTAGAATGCTTCCATATAGAAAGCACAATTGGAATCGTTTTCTTCCACGAGTCCTAAGAATTTATAATGACGATTTAATTCGGCAAGACATAGAAAATATAGTACGAGTGTTTTCACTCTAGAGACATTAATTCAAACGACAAATAAAGTTTGCTATAGATTAGATTTAACACGACTCATGTGATAATTTCTTGCTCGTTGCAATCTTCCTATTATTATATTACTAATTTTTATCTATGAGTAGATAGGGTGAACATGTGATGATCATACAAGTTCTGTCTAGATTTCGACCAATGAATGATGCTTATTTAATATCAAAACATTATGTCATTCTATCTATTCACTAGACCAGCTATTTTGTAGATATAGGATACATACACACAGGTTACACAAAACTATAATATTGTGCTTGTCTGGAACCAATTTAACAACAGCAGGATGTTTTTTGATTGTAAAAAATTTAAGTCTGTTTATAACAAAATTTATAAACAACACATCATGATATTTCTATCAAAATCTATGATACTACAACATAAAAGATAAACTCACTTGACATGCTGATTTAAAACTCAGCCACGCATGACGTCACTTGGTGCTAATTAAAATTCTTAACCTTACATAGATTATTTCTTTACATTTCATTTTGAAGATTTAAAATGAAAGTAGGTAGTAAAGTAGGTATAATATCACTTTCTAATTTCTTTAGAGTTTGCCGATGAAATTTAATGGAGAATTGGAATCATAATTATTAGTAAAATGTAGTTTGCTAAAGGGAAATCTTAGTTAGTTATTATCATATTACGGCTGTGCAATAAAAACAATAAAGTTATAAACAAGGAAGGATTTTTGTACTGGTAATTATAAATAAAGAGGAGCGTTTTTGTGGCATATTTGGTAAAGGATAATCAGTTGAAAAAATTGCACCCCAGCTGGGATTGGAACCCGGGACTCCTACTGGGGTTGTAGGCACTAAACAAACTAAGATACCGAAGTATACGGGGCTATGTGGAATTTGTTCCAACTTACTATATAGCGAGTAGCGGTGGGATGTAGAACACTTCGGCGTGTTCTACAACTACTAGAAGGGCTTCGTATTTGTTCTTCTACCCACAATATTCGACATATAACAACTTGATACAAGTATCGAACATGGAAATTCTAACATACAATGTCAAGCCTAACAAACAAGGATGTATTTTTGTACCTGTAATTATAAATAGAGGTATGTTTTTGTAGCATATCAGATAAAAGACAATCAGTTGAAAAAATGCACTTCAGCTGGGATTCGAACTTGGCCAGATATTCAAAACCTGGCTAATAAAGTATCATTTAACTTTTCAACTTCATTGCAGAACTGTGTTAGTGATTCGCAAGTACTGGTCTTTTGGACATTTCAAACCATAGTTGGTGTGCCACTCCAACTGTGGGGTGACTTTGGACACCCATTAAAAACCATAGTAATCCCGAAATCGCGAGTGACAAAATGTTTGAAAAATATTCAAATTTTGTTTGTTTATATCATAAAAATGCAACTAAGCAACAAAAACTTATTCTTTGGTTGACAAATATTATAAATTAAACTATTCACAAAACATATAAAACTTTTATATACAATAAAATGTCATTCTTTAAAAATAAGACATTTGTTGAATGTGCTTCCCTTTCAATTTGTCTTAAACTGTAGACTATTGGATACCATCAAATTCGGCTATTTCTCTTAGCATTCTTTTCTTCAAATTAATATCTTTCACTGCATTTGTAAGCTGGTCAGAGTTATAATAATTTCTATGACTGACTATCAAGCACTCTTTTCTATGTCGCTCATGCTGTCCGAAGTCACCCATAAAAAGTGCAATTTCTTATAGACCACCCTGTATTTGTTTATAAACACATCAATCTCTTAGCTGGAATGGCTCAAATGATATAGAAAGCAATGAGGAAGTTTACAGAACAGTTTTTTCAATATTTCAACAATTATAATAACAATAATTCTCACCCTCACAATACTCCAAACTAGGAGTACCCCAGAAGCAACCACATGCTTGTGCGGGGGAGGGGGTCAATTACTATTATTTTGTCTTCGTTGCCATTTGTGGCTAGGGCCGACTTTTTTCCCGATAGAACTAGGATATCATTCACTCAACTACTACGGAAAACCCTAGAAAACCATAGTAATCCCAGTTAGTGTAGGACAATTAGTAAATCACATGTATAAAGCTATTTAGGAGCAATACCGTGAACCCACATTTGTCCAGCGCTTTTGGCAATAGCGGTGTTTTTCTTTAAAGACGTACATGCCCCTGTCTCGACATCGGTTCGAACCAAGGTCGATCGAAGGCAGAAAAACATGCAGTCTAAAAAGTCAGCGCCGGTACGAGCGACGCCACCACGTTAAACTACAGAATTATTTACCAGACAATGTGACCCTTACCAATCACAGCTTTGAGGGAACTATTATGGAAGATGTCTCATGTGAGAGACACGAGCGCCCGGTATATGATTGTCGCGACCAAGTTGGCCTATTGTTACTGTCAGAAGAATTCAGTGTGTGTGTCAGATTTAATCTTTGCGTTGCAATAAAACGGTTCATTGTTCCGCGGTATTTTCTTTCGAACCAGTGTCCCGGGGCAGCCGGAGGCTTGTCGGGAGGGACACTACATTTTGTGGCGACCGTGACAGGACCGCGGGACGTGTTCACGTGAGCGTTCAGGATTGTGCTCATGTTATTGGTAGCCTGCGACTTCAGGCTATAACATGGAAGCTGCCAAGAAGAATCGCAAAGTGCTTCGCGGCGCTTTTACTCGGTCCGCGAACGAGTTGGAAGCACTGTTGTCGGCACAGACGCCTGATCTAGATGAGATTGAAGTCAGCTGGGAAATCGTGCATAAAAAATTCGGAGAAGTAAACGTTGTAAACGAGGCTGTATATTCCATGCTACTGGAGCAAGATGCAAGTGAAGATACACTGGAAAAAGATGTCAGTGAAAGCGATGTTTATTTAAAAAGGTACACGACCCTCCGAATAAAATCTCATGCCCTCCTAGGTAAGCGTGACGTAGATACCAACAAGGACATCTCGGAGGCAGGTAATAGTAGTGGAGGCCGAAGTGGAGGCGCAGGTAGGCTTAATTTTAAATTACCTAGAATTGAAATAAAAAGATTTAGCGGCGAAATAAAAGACTGGTTGAGTTTTTGGGCACAATTCCGAAAGGTGCATGAAGACCAGAGCATAGACGTACGGGACAAGATTGCCTACTTAGAGCAGGCCACTGTACCAGGTAGCAGAGCTAGGCGCGTCGTAGAAAGTTTTCCTGCGATGGCGGAAAATTACGAGAAGATGGTGGACTGCTTGAAAGCGAGGTATGGTAGGGAAGACCTGCAAATCGAGGTGTACGTGCGCGAATTGTTAAAGCTGATTTTGAGTAACTCTGTAGGTCGTGGAGACGTCGACATTTCTTTGCTTTACGATCGCATTGAGACGCAGATAAGGGCGCTAGAAACGCTGGGGATTACCAAGAAAAATTGCGCAGCCATATTGTTTCCACTCATCGAGTCATGCCTGCCAGAAGGATTGCTGCGAGCCTGGCAACGTTCGGGTGAGTTTTCTGGGGTTTGCGGAGGGAAAACTGAAGAGTTTTCCGAAGAATCACCACTACAAAATCGGTTAGAGAGTATTATGCGGTTCTTAGAACGAGAAGTTGAGAATGAACAACGCATTGTTCTCGCGACTGATAAGTTTGGATTAAGCAAGGGGGTATCGAGCAAATCGGCGGCTGCACCCAACAAGAACAGACCACAACAGGTTCCTGAGCAAAAAATGGCTACTGCGGCCTGTCTTGTAAATTCGGAAATAGGAAAATGCGTTTTTTGCGATGGGGGTCATGCGAGCGGCAGTTGTTTTAAGGCACAGGGGCTAACTCTAGAGCAGCGTAGGGAACTCCTCGTCAAAAGGAGTGCGTGTTTCAGATGTTTGACACCCGGTCACGTTTCTAGAAGATGCCGGAGTAAGCAGAGGTGCACGATTTGTGGAAAGCTACATGCCTCGTTAATGTGTACACACTGTACACAGCCTTCACCCTCGTCGAAGGAAGGGCCTGTGGAACAGCCGGTAAGTCAGGCGCTTGTAAATCGGACTAATTCTCCGGTGGTTTATCAAACATTGTGGGTAAACATCGTCTGTGGGCAGAAATCTCGTAAAGTTCGGGCTTTCTTGGATGGTGGTTCCGGGCGATCGTACATTTTGACCTCCACAGCGAGAGATCTCGGATTTGAGCCGGTGGGCTATGAAACGGTTGTTCATAGCTTGTTTGGGGGACTGGTCACTTGTCCACAACAACATTCTCGTTACGAGATTCGGTTGACTGACGATAGAGGGCGTTCTTGTGTTGTGAGCGTATTAGATTATCCCGAGATTTGTAATACGGTTTATCCCATTCATCAGGGAGTGTGGATGAGCGAGCTAGAGTCTCATGGCATTATGTTGTCAGATGTTTTTAATTCTGGGCCTATCGAGGTTTTGTTGGGCGCCGACATATTGGGCAAACTTTACACCGGACGCAAGGTGGATTTAAGATGTGGTTTGAGCGCGATGGAAACCATCCTAGGTTGGACTCTTATTGGGCGGGATTCGACATGCGAGGCAGAGACTAGCTCAGCGATGACTGTTCTGTCATTGTACGTGAACGATGCACCCATTACAAAGTTATGGGATCTGGACGCCTTGGGAATCATTGACTCCGCAGAAAGAAAAACACGTGCGCAGTTGGAGTTGGCGACAAAAGAACTGTTCCTGCAGACTGTTAGACGAGACGATCAGGGCCGGTATATCGTAAGGTTGCCGTGGTTGGAGGGACATCCACCCCTACCATCCAACTATAGATTGGCAGAAAAAAGGTTGGAATCCACATTGAATCGGTTGAAGTCAAAGGACATTTTAGACGATTATGGGCAAGTTTTCGAAGAATGGCTAGCTGAGTGTATCATCGAAAAGGTCTCTGAGGAACAGTTTGACACTGAACCCTGTCATTACCTAGCGCACCGACCAGTCGTAAAAGAAGGAAGCACCACGAGGATCAGGCCGGTCTTTGACGCCTCTGCGAGCGAAAGAGGAAAGCCGTCCCTGAATGATTGCCTAGAAGTTGGACCAAACTTGATAGAATCAATTCCTTCTCTCTTGTTGCGCTTTCGAATTGCTAAGCTGGGTGTTGTGTCGGACGTGAAGAGGGCCTTTCTGCAAGTTGGTATTGATGAAGCAGACCGGGACTTCCTGCGATTTCTTTGGACGAGTCCAGACGGGAAGCGAATCGTGTTTCGTCATAGGCGTGTGGTTTTTGGGGTGAAATCAAGCCCATTTCTACTGGGGGCAACCATCGACCACCACCTTCGAGCTTGTGCAGAAAAGTGTGATAATTCTGACGTCCCATATAGCAAAGAGACAGTGGACAGACTGTCACGTAGCTTTTATGTCGACAACTGCGTGACCAGCCTTGCGGACGAGACATCCCTCGAAGTTTTCATCAAGGAATCCGTGTCTGTCATGTATGATTCGAAGTTCGAACTGAGAGGGTGGGAGTACACGAAGCGCGTGGAATCTGAAGGAGAGCGTTCTGTTCCAGTTTTAGGATTGATTTGGGAAGCGAATAAAGATGTCCTAATGCTTAACGAAAAGTGTTTCAAAGTCGAGGTCGTTGAAAGCAAGGTGGTGACGAAGCGATTGATCCTTTCTGTGGCACAAAGGATATATGACCCAATAGGGTACACCTGCCCTGCCGCGCTTCAGCCAAAAATCCTGTTGCAGCTAACCTGGAGTAGAAAGATGAATTGGGACGTTCAAGTGGATGAAGACATCGAACGCGTTTTCCAAGAGTGGACGGCAGGTTTGCCTTTTCTGTTCAAGATACAAATACCTAGGTGGGTTAAAGCTGGTCCTGGAGAGGTACGTCATAGGAGCGTCCACGTTTTCTGCGATGCTAGCAAGGACGCGTACGCCGCGGTGGTTTTCCTGCGTACGGAATCTGAGAACAAGGTGTCGGTGTCTCTGATCGCTGCAAGAGCCCGGGTTGCTCCTCTCAAAGAAGTCACAATTCCAAGGCTTGAATTATTGGCGGCGACGTTAGGAGCACGTCTTGGATCATCTGCAATGCAAGATTTTGATGATGAGGTCGAGGTTCACTATTGGAGCGACTCATCAACGGTTGTTTCGTGGATCCGCAGATTCGAGGAATGGGCCACCTTTGTTGGAAATAGGGTAAAAGAGATCAGGTCGTTGACACGAACCGAATGTTGGAACCATTTGCCTGGTTCTATGAACCCAGCGGACCTTCCTTCGCGTGGTTGTTCTCCTCAACGCCTGTATGAGTCGAGATGGTGGGAGGGCCCCAAGTGGTTGTACGAAGATCCTGTTCTATGGCCTTGTGGTGAACTGATGGCCAACGAAGAAGAAGTACTCCGAGAAAAGAAGAAAGGAGTAGTGGTCTCTATGTTGGACATAAATGGCGATCCCTGGCATCTGTGTTACTTCTCAAAATTTGGAAAGACGTTGCGGATGGTTGCTTGGACTCGTCGTTTCATCGACAATGTTAGGGACACGCAACAACGCAAGACCGGTACCTTGACTGTAGCCGAAATCGATGCAGCTGAAGTATTCGTTTGGCAAATGGTTCAAAAGGAATGTTTTGAAGGGGAAACTGACCAACGCCTTCGAACGTTGCATCCTTTCAAGGATGGAGCCGGGTTGATTCGCTTGAAAACTCGGATTTCGAACAGAGAAGACACCGAATGTTTCCGTTTTCCAGTTGTTTTATCTGGAAAGCACCTCTTAGTCCAGCGCATGATTTTTGATCTTCACGAAAAGTCGTTACATGTTGGCCCACAGGGAATGTTGGGGTTGCTTCGAGAGAAATACTGGGTTCTTGGGGGAAGACGAGTCATTCGCTCAGCTTTATCTCGTTGTGCCACTTGTAGGAAACAAGACAGCAAGCCGTTTCAAGAAGAGAGCCCTGCGTTACCTGTCGATAGAGTGCGAGATGCGGCGCCATTCGAGATTACGGGCGTAGATTTTGCTGGCCCTTTGTTTCTGAGATCGGGCGAAAAGGTGTGGGTGTGTCTATTTACGTGCGCGATATATCGGGCGGTGCACCTGGAACTAGCGATGTCATTGTCGACTTCTTGTTTTATGAAAGCCCTACGACGTTTTGTGGCCAGAAGAGGTCGACCCCACACGATCTACAGTGACAACGGGACGAACTTTGTCGGTACAGAAAATGCGTTCGCCAGTTTGGACTGGGTTTCCGTTTCTGAATATGCCACGGCGCAAAGAATTGTTTGGCGCTTTAACCCCCCTACTGCTGCCTGGTGGGGTGGATTTTGGGAAAGACTTATCGGTATCCTCAAACGTTTATTGCGGAAGGTTCTTGGCAACGCGTGTTTATCGTTCGAGGATCTGTCAACTTTAATGTGCGAGTGTGAAGACGTGATCAACTCTAGACCCATCACGTACGTTTCCACCGATCCGAGAGACTTAGGCGTTCTAACCCCTGCGATGTTTCTACGAGAAGTTCGAGCGTCTGGAGTTCCGGATTGTGACGCAGTTGATCGTAGTTCCTTATGTCGTAAAGCAAGGTACCGTCAGAGATTGTGTGACGATTTGCGCCGACGCTTCCGATCAGAATATTTGGGTCAACTGAAGTTTAATAGAAGCTGCCAATCGACTGCAATGATTCGTTGTGGCGACATTGTTTTGGTGGGAAGTGATGGGAAGAAGCGTCTGGATTGGCCGATTGGACGTGTCCTCGAGCTATTCCCTGGAAGAGATGGAAAGGTCCGTCTTGCGCGAGTTCATACGGCTCGTGGTGTCCTGCTGAGACCCATTCAACGCCTGTTCCCAATGGAGTGTCGGGAGTCATCAGAAAAGTCTGCTGCTTCGGAGTCTCGTTCTGCACCAGAGAGTACGGGCGTACCAGAAATCGATTCCGAGTGCGATGTGCGCGCTACGTCGGTAAGTGCGGGAGTGCAAAAGGTCAATTCCGAGGGCAGTGCGATTCGCCCATTTATGAGTGTCACGCGAAGTGGTAGACTTTCGAAGATGCCTAAGAGGTTTAGATAAGAGGAAGGCTTCTTTGTCTCAAGCCTTAGATATAAGTTGTATTTGTTAGAACAGTTTAAGTTTGCCTTGTGTGCAACGAGCTTTCGTGTCTCGATTGTGAGTTACTTAAAATGAAACGTTCCTCAGGTGGGAGGATGTCTCATGTGAGAGACACGAGCGCCCGGTATATGATTGTCGCGACCAAGTTGGCCTATTGTTACTGTCAGAAGAATTCAGTGTGTGTGTCAGATTTAATCTTTGCGTTGCAATAAAACGGTTCATTGTTCCGCGGTATTTTCTTTCGAACCAGTGTCCCGGGGCAGCCGGAGGCTTGTCGGGAGGGACACTACAGAAGCATTCGGACCAGTAAATAATTGTTGGTGAAACTTTATATATTCACCTACGGGAATCCGATTCGCAGACCAATGATCTTTGTCTGAAGTCACCTACAGTATATATATATTATGGTACTTTAGGAATTATTTTGTTGATTGTAATTAGAATGAATATTCTAAAAATATGATCTATCTATCCTATTGCATACAGCTACTACCTTTTCTTTATAAGGTAAACCACTGCCCAATTTTATTTCCCCAAAAAATATCATTTTATTAGGAATTATTTTTCATTGTTATTATTATTGTTAGGCACATTACCTAGAAGCTTAATCTGCTTTTGAAGTGAAAGTGTCGACAGGTTCTCTGAAGCTTACCCACGGGCAATGAAATATATATTCTACAATTTGATTTATTCGGCAATCAAAATATATTTTCCTCTTAAATGAGTCCCCAAGATGGTTCTCACCTCTCAGGCATCATATAATGGAAAAAAAAAGAAGGCACATAAACACTACAAATCATCGGGCCTCCTAGCCGATTATTGTGAATTCTCTCAACTATGTTTTGTAAAGGATTATTGGTCGAGTCTTATAATGCTTTCGAAGCCCTTATTGAAAATTCCCTGACCACCAACCCTAAACAATTTTGGAACTGTTAACTCAAAAAGAAAGAGTAGTGATGTTCTGTACAAGTTTCACTACGATGAAAATATTCTGGATTAGAAATAAAAATGGCACACTCAAAAATTTACCATTTGAAAAAATTGCCGATGGTGTCATATCCGAAATAATGATGTCACAAAATGCGAACACATCAAAAGATGCACTTTTTACAACAAAAATTGACGTGTGCGAGGATTTCTCCCAAAAACTTTTCCTTTTCGAGAAAATGAATTTAGTCCTTACATTATGTACAGGGTGGGCCAAACTGGACACTTTTAAAGGGAAACTCATATTTTTGACGGAGATAGACGAAAACTGATGTCGGTGTCTGAGGCTCATTTTTTATGATAAACTTAATGGCGAAAACCGCAAATCGATGTCTGTCACCATTCTTGAGTTACAGGGCGTTTTTCGAAAATGTGCGTTTTCGAAAAGTTGCTGTAACTTTTTTCGGGTTGAAAATTTTGTATTTCTGTAAAAACATTCTTGAAGCACTTTTTTACGTAGAATCCAATGCTGGTACTACATTTTTTTCTAGTCAATGGTTTAAGAGTTACGGATAAAAAATATTATTTTTTAAATCAAACACCCTGTATATTTTTGTATTTTTAAATAGAGCAAAAAATTACCATTCCAAAAATATATAACACTTAATGATTTACATAAGAAGTTATCAATTACTAATAGCTTTTATGATTTCATGTGTATAATTGGAAGCACAACAAGTAGGCTTTGGACGGTGAGACAATGAAACAATCGTGGAAAAATGTTTATACTGTTACCTACCTGTAAAATTTTCAGTTAGGCTGTTTAGGCAGGGTAAAGATTTTTCTATTTTTGTGTAATTTATAAACTTTATAACATACCTACAATGAAATTTGAAAGTTATGAAAAATGGGATATGATAGTCTGTTTTATACAATCCGGTTTAACTCGTACCTACCTTTTCGGCCAACTATTAATCAAATCTATTAACTATTACTCTAATACTATTAATCAAATTGTGTCGCAATCTTGCAAAAATGTGCTTGAAAGGATGTCTTCTCTCTGGATACCGCTCGTAGTGTAAATTGCTCGTTGCATGTGATTTTTTCCCGGATTGTATAAAACAGACTATCATATCCCATTTTCAAAACTTTCCAATTTCATTGTCGGTATGTTATAAAGTTTATAAATTACACAAAAATAGAAAAATCTTTACCCTGCCTAAACAGCCTAACTGAAAATTTGAGAGGTAGGTAACAGTAAACATTTGTCCACGGTTGTTTCATTGTCTCACCGTCCAAAGCCTACTTGTTAAAAGGGCGTGCTTCCAATTATACACATGAAATCATAAAAGCTATTAGTAATTGATAACTACTTAAGTAAATCATTAAGTGTTATATATTTTTGGAATGGTAATTTTTTGCTCTATTAAAAAATGCAAAAATATACAGGGTGTTCCATTTAAACAATAATATTTTTTATCCGTAACTCTTAAACCATTGACTAGAAAAAAAATGTAGTAGCAGCATTGGATTCTACGTAAAAAAGTGATTTAAGAATGTTTTTACAGAAACACAAAATTTTCAACCTGAAAAAAGTTACGGCCACTTTTCAAAAACGCACATTTTCGAAAAACGCCCTGTAACTCAAGAAAGGTGACAGATATCGATTTGCGGTTTTCGCCATTAAGTTTGTCATAAAAAATGAGCCTAAGACACCGATATCAGTTTTCGTCTATCTCCGTCAAAAATAGGAGTTTCCCTTTAAAAGTGTCCAATTTGGCCCACCCTGTAAGGTAAGGTCAGGCAGGTGGGCCATAAATTTACAACAGTCCCGACTAGAGTCCTAATCCCAAGAGGATAATTTTCCTACCATTGGAACTTTTTTCTATTGGATTTAGAAAGAGGTTCATCATGTAGTTCCTAACTATTATCTATCAACAATTTATAAATATTCATAACCATTTTGATACTGCTAATTTTAATTTTTTTTTATAGCCTGGTGGGCCCAGTTCCCTCAGTTTGCGAGGCAAATGGGCCCATACCCTCTAACTTTCAGTAAACCTGCTACTGATTTTTATCGGGTTAACTGGACCATTCTTCTGTTAACGTAGAATTTTTGGTCCAAATTTGGTAAATTTATTACACGAAATGTGGCTTTTATGGAGGATGCAGTGAGCACGTATCTAAACAAATAAAACTTTATTTTTCAGTACAAATATACAAAATAAAAACAAATTCTGATAAATTATTTTAAATTCTGGCAAACAAGTATAGATGCAAAAAACTGTTAAATATTAAAATTTGTATTCGTTTTGGATGCACTTTACACTACATAATCCCCTGTTGTTTAGTAACTTTGGCGGTTGAATAACTTTTATAATATCCTCCTCGTTATACCAGAGAATATCTTCTTTTTCTGGCCAACGCCATGCTTTCATACCACTGCTCGTCATATGTGTAACTTTTGCCTCGTTGTTTTTAATTTCCAGAACTTTCCCAGGGTACTGTTTGCCATCATAGTAAACAGCAACATAATCTCCAGGAATTACTGCCATAGAGGAGACTTCATTTTCGTCCGAAGTCTCCTCTGAAATACTAATCGAAGATTCAGAGCTTGATGTGTATGTGTGCTCAGTCTTTTTTGTTTTTTATTTCTTCTTGGACTAGTAGGCTTGCCATCCTTTTTCTTGTGTTTTCTATTAGTTTTCATATCTCTATCCTCACATTCTTCCTCTTCGGATGAATATATAAAGTTAAATGCAGACTCTATACTTTCTCCGTTTTCTGTTCTTCTAGATGTATTCTTATTCTTTGGTTTTGTATTAGCCTTTTTTTTCTTCACATTATCTTGTCTCCTGTTCTTTTTTTTTCCAAAAATTCTTTAGATGTTATTATTTCAGCACCAGCGCAGACGTGTCGACGCTGTACAGTATTGCAGGTGCTTTTATTAGTCTTTACAAATTCCATAAGAATATCTTCTAGAGATTTTTGGTTGTTGCTTTTTTGCTCCTCTGTACTAACATTAATTTTTTTTCTTATAATTTGTCTGCTTCAGATTCCATGTCGTGGCCCGAGTTAGCTGAAATTATACAAAATTGATGTCATGTGGTTATTGGGATATATAAGCACTTCAATTCCTACCTATGAATGACGAAGGTCCTGGTAATGGCTCTTCCAGAGTTTCCTTGGAAACCGATGGGCAACTGGGGTTTAAAATTTCGTGGGGTTTATTTGGACAATGGTTTTCTTTATTTGCAGGTGACTGTTCTAAATATGAAGGTCCTGGTTGTGGTTCTTCACCAATTGCCTTGTTGTCAGATGAATTAGTGGTGGTTATGAGTACAAGTGGTTGATCTAGACAGGAATTATCTTTATTTGTGCCTGTCTGACGTCTTAAGTATCTGGTAAGTTCAACGGGATTAAAAACATCGTGAGATATTGCCCCAGGATTTGGTCCTTTGCAAGTGTCATCATAAATCCCAGTACTTCTGAAGCCATTAATTAAATTTGAGGCAGGCATATCATCAAAAACTTCGTTAATAATTTTAGCAAACTCTTCCTTGGGAAGCTTCCGTCTGGGGTTAGAATGTTGCCACTTTACAATCATTTTATCCCAACGGGATTTTAAACTTTTGAAAACAGCGACATCTGAGGGCTGAAGATGTGTTGTGTGAGGTGGTAATTTTAGAAGCGTGATGTTATTTTCTTGTGCTAACTGTATAAGTTCTAGAGAAATATGGCTCACATGACCATCAAATATCAAGAGGATTGGTCTATGCTCTGGAATGTTTGGAATAAAACACTTTTTGAACCAGTTGTAAAAAATAGTGGAGTCCATCCAACCCCGTTGACTGGCTGCATAAGCAATTTTTTTATTTATATCCGTACTTATCCAAGACTAAAATGTTTTTGCCTTTAAAAACACACAACGGTGGTAGTTTTTGCCCGGATGCAGAACCGCAGATTAGAACTGTTGAATTTTCTCTACCTGAGCTACTCGTCATTCGAATGCTCCTGGAACCTTTTGCTCCTACAACCTTGGTTTTTCCCGGATCGTGTGAGAATGAGGTTTCGTCACAATTAAATATTAAATCTGGTCTTCCAGTCTGTCCCAATTTTTGCATTTCGGTACTAAGTAATTCGAAAAATCCATAAATAACATAAGGATTGGTTTGATTTATTCAAACATATTCAACACCTTGTGGCTTTTTAATTGACATATAGTGTCGCTGTTTAAACCTTCGTAGCCAGTCTAAGCCTGGTCGTCCATCTTTAAACGGAGTGGAAATATTGTTGGTTTTTACATAGGCTTGGACAACATCTAAAACTTCTGTACAGAATAAGCCGAATCCCCATTTTTCCATGACTCTTAATGATTCTGCCAAGTCTTTTTCATCAGTTAATAGCAAAGCAATTTTGCCACCACCTCCATGGCCATCCTGAGCTACTGATCTGACTTTACCACGTGTTCCAGCAAGGTGATGCCTTAGTGTTGTCCTTGGGATATTATAGTGAGATGCAGCACCACGAACTGTTCTGTTTCCATTTTTTATATCATCTAAAGCTGACTCTAATTCTACTTTAGAGTACCTGGATCCATCGGCCCCTCTTTCGGTTTTCCTATTGTAATTACTAACCATAGTAATACCTGTAACAATAGAAATTATGTGATTACTTTGATTTAATTATTTTTAATTTAACTGGGCCATGGGTGGGCCCAGTTCACGAAAACATATGGCCCAGTTGCCTTTGGATGGCTAAATATTATGGGCAAATGGGCCACAGCCTGTGAAAACACTGGCAAGACGAAATCATAACCTAAAACTCTATAGCATCTATATTTCATGCTCGTACAACATCAATATCATAACAGAATTGATAAAATCATATTGACTGGTTACTACATACCTTCTAGCAGTTATACTTGTAGCCTATTGTATGCTAAGTAACAAACACTTTTTAATTTTTGTAAATATTTGGAGCTTCAATACACGTGCAACTACTTCGGGAGTTGTTTACGGTAGAACTGGGTGTACAGCGTTGCCA
Organism: Pseudeuparius sepicola; assembly: GCA_963920635.1. Taxonomy (NCBI): domain Eukaryota; kingdom Metazoa; phylum Arthropoda; class Insecta; order Coleoptera; family Anthribidae; genus Pseudeuparius; species Pseudeuparius sepicola. The sequence goes on along the minus strand of OY987300.1, from coordinate 50,497,842 downwards.
CTACATGGTTTTTTTGTCAGATTTTAACGTAATTCTAAAACAGTAAGATATGGCCCAATTACCCTGTGGGCCCACCTGCCTGACCCTACCTTACACACTATATAAAATATACCATTGTCAATGATATGAATTGTCCCTTGCACATTATTTTTAACTCGTCTCTTAATAAAGGAACTTTTCTGAACTTTTGGAAGCTTAGTTACCTAACACCTATCCATAAATCGAGGAAGAAAAATTTAATATCCAATTATCAGCCACTTAGCATCTTGAGTGCTATTCCAAGGCCTTCGAACTTATAGCGAAAATATTTTCCTAAGATACACTCTATATACACACAATTTAAAATTATATTGCCTAACCGATAACAAAACTTGTTAATTCAAAACAATATAAAACAGCTATGTGCCTCGTGCAAGTGCAGCTTGAACTAGTTTGGAGGTTAAATAAAAGATAACATTAGGTATCGTATTTACAATCTATTTACCAAGTTAAATAATACAGTTTAAATAAGAGTTACAACAGAAAAGTCTTGTCAACTATATAGATTCAGAAAAACCAATACTAACCAAATACACTTCCCCCAAAAATTAACGCACCACCCAAAAAATACCCAAAAGTTTAAAGTAAATTTTTGTCAAAACCAATAGTCCGATTTGGACGAATTTTTTTTTGAATGTAAGGTTGTCTCTTCCAGAACAACGTTGGTGTACTAACTGTATTTGCATAGAAACCTCTTTTTTATAAATACCGGGTGTCTCAAATTATAGCCTGTTTTTTGGTGGTGCGTTAATTTTTGGGGGAAGTGTATTTAACTTAAGTACTAAGCTCATATATTACCTCAGAGCAGTTTGGATTTTAGATTGGTAGGAATGCTGAGTTTAACCTGTTAACATATGTCGACTATCTCAGATGCGTTGGAGAGGGGCTGTCAGGTGCACTCTACCTTCACGGACTTCTCAAAGGCTTTCGATAGGGTTAACCATGCTGTTTTGGTGTCCAAGCTGAGGGATATGGGTACTTTGCTTTCCTGGATAGAGCTGCTTGATGGTGGGTTGTCAAATTGACCGATTCAACAACTTTCTGTTAAAAAATATACAGGTTTCTTCCGGTGTTCCTCAGGGCTTCTATTTGGGGCCTCTACTCTTCAATTTATTATAATACAGGGTGATTAACCTAAAACTTCCCGGCCTCATATCTCAGCAACGAAGTGAGATATTTTAGTTTCGTAAAAAGAGACAGGTAGAACTCGTCGAAGACTTTATTCTTAGGCTGAAATTTAATTTTTCTATCGCAAATTGTGGATGGCACTGCAATCGAAAGAAAATTTTTATTCACAGTGACCTTAAAACGTGGTGCATCCAAATTGTCCTTCAATTTGAAGCAAATTATGCGCTATAAATAAATTTTGAAAAATCAACAGTTTTTGAGTTATCGCACTTTAAAGTTAGCAGTGAATGCATGTGGAAAATCTAGTGGACAATCCTAAAACAAAAAACTATAAAATGATTTTCTGAGGAGTTCTTACAACTATCCTAATAATATCTCACGCAGTTGTTTTGTCTTTTTAAATGTAAAGGGTGTCCCAGGGAACAATCCCACCACCTCTGTAAGTTTTTGAGATACAAAAAACTTTTCAAACAAAAGTTGTAGCTATGAACAGTTTTTTATTATCCATACTATGAATATACAGGGCATTTTTAAAAAGCGGAGCAAACAAAACATACTTTCTTTTTTAAATGGGAACACCCCGTATGTTTTTAGTTGTTGAAATCTACTCCTCATTACGGTTAAAACGGCAATCAACTTTATAACATTATCTTTAACTTCTTTTGGAATATTAAATGAAATGAAATTTATTGGTCCAAAGATCACATACAGGATAAAGGAAAGGTCACATACAATATTACGGTGCAACAACCAATAATTCTCTAATACAGATACAAATGTTACATATTAAAATTAAATTAAAATCTAAAATCTAAAAATTCTTGTAGTGAATAGAAAGCACTCCTTAACAAAAATGTTTTGATGTAAGTAAATTTTAAGTATACTAAACCTATTTAACTTGGATTTGTGGATTGCAAGATGAAGATGTCAATGTAATAACAAAAAATGTTTAATGTAACCAAAGGAACATATCATTAAAATTGTAGACTGTTACGTATTAGGTAGGTATTATTTTAGATATTACTGAAATTCAGATATAAAATATTTTTTGAGTTTTGAGAATTTCAGTAAAATCTCAAATAGTTTCCAACATTGTAGAATTTTTTATGACTTTACCTTGTTTTTTTTTTCTTGTTATTGCATACTGCATGGGTTGTCTATCTTTATCGGACGATCCATAAATCCAAATTAATTAGGTTTAGTATAAAGATAATGTTAATACAGTTTTAACCGTAATGACGAGTGGCGTAATAAAACATATGGGGTGTTCTCAGTTCCCATTAAAAAAAGGGTATGTTTGGTTTGTCTCGCTTTTAAGAAATACTCTGTATAATCATAATATGGGCCATAAAAACTGTTTATAATAAATAAAACTCTTGTTTGAAAAAATTTTTGTATCTCAAAAACTTAAAGAGTTAAGGGGGTGGGATTGTTCCTTGGGACAAACTGTACGTTTGAAATGATAAAACAACTCTGTGAGATATTATAGTCGTAAGAACTCCTCAGAAAATTAATTTCTCGTTTTTTTGTTTTGGAAATATTCTTAGGATTGATTGTCTACTACAGTTTTTCCACATGCATGCACTGCTAACTTTAAAGTGCGATAACGAAAAACTGTCGATTTTTCACAATTTGTTTTTAGCGTATAATTTGCTTCAAATTGAAGGACAATTCAGATGCACGACTTTTCAAGGTCATTGCGAACGAACAATTTTCTTCCACCGCAATGCTATCTACAATTAGCAATAGAAAAATTAAACTATATATACAGTGCCCGCCAAAAAGTTGGAACCATATGGGGATTTTTTTTATTTTTGGGCTAAGATTAAACTTCTCTGGGGCAATCATCTCTGCTTCCATAAAGATTCGAAATGAGATCATTAAAACGTCGTGACGTCATTTGACATACCTGTCAAAAATTACATTTAATTAAATAAATAGCAAAATACGCTTTATTTGTGATTTTATCTAAAAAAGTTATTTGAAAAATTTGCTTGGAATTTTATTTTACCCATATGTGCCAATTTTCAGACAAAAATTCTGTCAATGATAAAATTTGGATTTTTTGAAAAAATATAAATTGCACCTAGTCGAGTTTTTCTTGAAACTAGCCGATTACGACCCAAAAAGGGTCCATAACTAAAAAATATCACGATTGGATGATAGGCAAACAATTCTGAAGTCAAATATGGCACACCAAAAAAATGAAAGTTATTAGTTTTTATATTTTTTAAAAAAATCAAAAATTTATCAGTCAGAATTTTTGTCTGATAATTTGCACATAGGAGTAAAATAAAATTCCAAGCATCTTTTTCAAATAACTTTTTTCGATGAAATCACAAATGTCATTTTTGACAGGTATGTCAAATGACGTCACGGTGTTTAATGATCTCATTTCGAATCTTTTTGGAAGCAGAGATGATTGCCCCAGAGTAGTTTCATCTTAGCCCAAAAATGAAAAAATATCCCGTATGGTTCCAACTTTTTGGGGGGGCACTGTATATATTTTTCAGATTTGATTTAGAAATGCCATTTCCGCCACTTTCTGCAACAAAAACTGTTGCTCTAATTTGAAGCAAAAACTGTTCCAGACATCAAATTTTAACCAAAGAAATTTAAAAAAAAAATCCCATATGGAAGTCAAATTGAAGCGTCAAATGTGCGAGTGGGCTTATCTTCTCAGGTTATAGTATCATGTTCAAAATCAGCACATGTAGCCAGTTTCAAAACGAAAGTTACAGGTAGATTTCTTGATGAACAAGGGGCACTGATGAAACATTTCTTACTTTTTACTGTAATAAAATTAAAAATGTAAATTGTTGACCATTTTATTTCATCATCATCACATCGGAAACAATTTGACAGCAGAATTTTTTTTACTATAATCTGCCAGTTGTCAGTTGAATTCAAAATTGTGCACAAATTGAAGTATTCGTCATTTTGGATTTTTTTAGCTTTATTTTCACATACCTAAATGTTTGCTAGAAAAATATTAGTCAATCTTTAATACAATTCAAACATGCATTATATTGAATCAAAACATGAGTTTTAATTTCTTGGAAATTTAATTAATTTAATGTTATTTTATTTTTGTGAAAATAAAGCTTAAAAACAGCACTTAAAAACTTGTTTTGAACAGACAGATTAAATAACACTGTTAAAGGAATTTAACTTACAAAACTGATATAAAATAAATTCAAATTGAATGGGATGTATTGGTATGAAATATTAATAAATGTATTGAGATGAACTGGAAAAATTAACAAAATAACTAGGTTAGGGGATGCTCTTCATATTAAATCTCTCAAATTATGTTCAGGAAATTAACCTAACCAGAGTAAGTATTCTTCGAACAAGTAATTTCAATTCAGAAATTGCTTCTCATCCCGGTACACTGTGTATTGGGTTGTGAACAGCTGATAGTTGCCTTTGAATCCTACAGTCTGCTGGCCGGTTAGAAGCTATTAACAAGCAAAATACATTTTAAAGGACCCTCATATACAGCAATTTAAAACAATGCGCTCTTCCTTCCCGCTCTGGGATATGCGCAGTGTAACCAAAGTGGCGTATAAAAAATAACCTTAAAACACAAAATATAATGAGAATTTGTTTACTTGTTCAGAGAATATTTACTCTGTCCAATATTAACCATTTTGACTCACCCCATACTTACTTTGACATATTTATACATCCACAGTATGTACTAGTGTTATATGCCGAGTGCTTTGTGAGTTTAAAAGTGCTATATTTTTAAAAGAAAATCTAAAGATATTTACAAAATAAAATGTTTATTAAATTATGTACAATTTCTTATGATAAATACATTTATCAACACATTTTTAAATGTTTTTATGTTCAACCCCAATATAACTTTGCAAAATAAAGGTTTTAAGAAGACATTGAATACAATTATTCAACACTAAGTAAATCTTTAAGTGATTGTGTGACACATCACAACAATTTTAGTACAATAATTCTTGTTTAGGTACATTTTTTTTGCAATACATTGTAAAACTTACAAAAATATACACATCTTAGCCTTAAGCAAGAGCCCTTTCAGACTCGGATGTGAAACTTCTGACTCGTGAAAACCACATAGGTGGAAATCGATTTGCTACCAAATCGAAGCTGCAAGTACTCTCGTCACCTCTCTTGGTCCTTGTGAATACAGAATAGTGGGACCAAACTAACTGAACATGTCTTTTTCCCTTGTAATTTTTAATTTGGAATTCCTAAAATATTTTAATCTATTAGGTGTTTTCTAAACATATTCAATAATAAAATTACATATTTATTATAGGAAAAAACAATTAAGGAAATTCATGCCTCGACGGAAATCATTATAGTGCAGTTCAAGTTTCAATTTCCTTGAATTATTGTTAAATAATTAATATACTAAAGCATAATTTGCATTTTACGGCCAGACAGGGTGATTCTAAAATAAATACATGTACTGTGGTGGTAATCTGCAGAAAAAAATAGGGTGACCCGTGTTTTCTCTGGTTGTGCACAAGTCTGGATTAAGGGAGATATTGGCCATTAACTTCAGTTTTTAGACCACAACTTCTGAATGAATTGGCTAATTCTCCACAGATTTAGCACAGGTTGCTAAAAATGGTTTCACACTTGGGCAATTGAATAGGACAGACCTCGGGAGGAAATCAAGATGAATCCAGGGGAAGATGGACGTTTAGGAGGGAATGGAGCAGTAAATGGGCACTTGCCTTGTGTGTGAAATAATTTCAGTTTAAGGGAAAATAAACAACTGTTATATTTGCATATCATTGCATAATTTTAAAATCGATGATTTTATAGTAATAATAATAATAATATTTTATTGCCGACAAAATGATACATGCTATGGTGCCTGGCCGATCTAAGGCGGCCACCCCCTGCACAAGATACATGCTATGACAAAGCAACGTCATTTAATATATCAACAGTTTCTCAAAAATCAAACAAGTACATACAGTTTTCATGTAGATATGAAGTGACTGCTCTTTTAAACCCTGTTTAACTTTCTATCAATTTAATATTTTTTGGTAGACTTCAAAATGCTTTTACCCATCTGTAATATGGACCGTTTTTCAAAGAGAGATGAATGATGAGCTTGGGACAGTGAGATCATTCCTTTTCGTAGTGACAATGTGGAAATCCTCATTATACAGATTCATGTTTTTACTAAACAAAGAACCATTTCCTTTAACAAACATCACCAGTGACATAAAGTGTAGGCACTGTTAGGAAGTTCAATTTTTGAAAGTATTGCATACATGAAGTTTGATGATGATGATTCTTTTCTGCACCCTGAATATTGACAGCACAAATCCATACATTAAAACCATTCCAAAAAACAATTCCATACATAATGCAGCTTTGGATAGTAGCAAAGTAATATAATCGTAAACTATCAATAGAAATCATATCTCGAAGTCTATGAATCAGGGCACAAGAATTATTCATTTTAGATTTAAGTTTGGCTATGTGGTCTTCCCAGCTCAATGTGGTATCCAAACTGAAACCTCTCACTATCCACAATTGGCAGAGATCTGTGGTATGTAATAGACCGGGAGATAGTGACAGATTTTTGGACGTGATTTTACTCAGTATGCCTTGCAATGGGCATTATGTGGCACATATTCTCACAATAATAAGGTATGAATCAGAGAGTCATCCTGGGTTCTTCATGTGAAAACTGAGTTTTCAATTATTCGAAAAATATGCGTTTTGATATGATCTTATACAGGCTGCCATGTGTTTTATAATGAAGTTCAAAATAGAAAATTCCTCGGAAAACCATAGGCATACTGTAAGGGTGGGTCCAAAGGGCTATTATTGCCACGTGATCTTGTATTTTAATAATTAATTTTTCCACGTTTCTGAACAGGCTGCCAATGAGAAGTATGCAAGTTCTTGTTATGAAACTGCTGAAGAAAAGATGGCATACCGTTTGCGCATGTCCAAGTACACTTTACATCAAATAACTCATTTAAATGATTAAATAACATTCAATTTCAACAGTAAGAAACAAAAATGTTGCAATTTTGGACAGCTAAGTGGTGCTGCAAAAGAAATCGGCATCCATGGCCAACTTGTTGCGCAATATTTAAAAAACCTCAAATTGAGCAAAATTATTAATGGCCGTGGAATGTTTGTTTTAAGAGACAGAGGAAAACTTTTATATTGAAAATTGATGGCACTGAGAAGCTTTATCCATCCACGTACTCAGATAGTTTCAGCAAATTACACAGGGTCTTCGGCTCTCTTAAGACCATGAAAATTTTTGTCGATTCAAGTTTTCTTAGTACAGTGCGAAAAGTTGGGCATGGAGGCCCATTTCTTTTTTAAAGTCGCCTCGCTGACCAAAATTGCCATATTTTGTTTACTTACGTATTTTCAATGCAGCCTAAAATAAGCGAGAAAATCGCTTAATAAGAAATAAACAAAAAAAATTTCATTACCTCAAGAGAGCCGAAGACCCTGTGTAATTTGCTGAAACTATCTGACTACGTGGGATAAAGTTTCGCAGTGCAATCAATTTTCAATAAGAAAGTTTTCCTCTATCTCTTAAAATAAACATGCTACGGCTATTAATAGTTTTGCTCAATTTGAGGTCTTTTTAATATTGCGCGACAAGTTGGCCATGGATGCCGATTTCTTTTGCAGCACCACTTAGCTGCCCAAAAGTGCAACATTTTTGTCTATTACGCTTTTTTTGTAGGGCGTAAAATAAGCGAGAAAATGGCGGTGGTAGACCTAAAAAAATCATCCTGTATGCATCGCAACCAGTTCATGACGTCACTCATTGATTTATGGTGGTACAAGTTCGTCAAGTGATACTAAAAGAGCATAATAAAATAAAAACCCTATTGCAATCACGATTATAAGGCTAAAAGTAACAATAATAATTATGACTACCACCCATTTTAATAATAATTAAAAATGTCAAGTAAATACTTTTCATTTTGGTATAATCAGCTGCTTTCGGCAGCGTCTATGTACGGACTCAGGCAAATTCAGCTTCGGTGTGTCAAAGTGACAGTGAAGGTTTTCCACATCGTTCAAACTGGTTCAAACATTCGGCAGTGAAAATATTCGGGGGTTTTGTACGTTTCGTGACTTTTACTGTTATCTGTGTTTTTCCTGTTCCTGTTACTTTTTGTGTTATTAGTTGTGCAAATGGGCTTGTTACTGACCTGAACCTATGACCCAGTTGCATTTTTTACTGCATTGATGCCAACTTAGGATGGCGAAATTACCAATTGACAGCACTAGAAAGGAATTCTTAAAAAAAATTGGCTCTACAGACTATTTCCCTTTTCTTAGACAGGTATGAGGTCAACAGCTTGAGAGGAATTCCTAGAACACCAGCTCTGCCGTCAGTCCGTGATCCACAGTGTCGAATGCTCTTGAAAGGTCAAAGTACAAACCAGCCACTTTATCACCATGACCAATATGGTTATGCATATAGAATAGAGTGTCAAATATCGCAAGCTTGGTAGATTTCCCTGGTCGGAAGCCAAATTGTTGCTTTACTAAAATATTGTGTTTGTCAACAAAATTTAACAGTCTCCGGTCAAAAACCTTCGATACCCTTGGTAAAAGAGAGACGGGTCGGTAATTACATGATTTTGTCTGATCTCCCTTTTTATAAACTGACAAAGTTAGCAACCCGTTTTAGCACAAATATAGGAAATTCATCTATTCCTGAAGATAACTTATTTGGGAAGTCATTAATAATTCAAAATATTTCCATTCCATCAACTGGAAATAGGAACAGCGACGGAGCGATTCTATTTATTTCTAGGCACAGTAAATTTTGTATATTTTTGGGCAGCGCAAATTGCTTCATAAAAGCATGTGCGACTTCTTGAGGATTCTATAAAGTGACAGAATCTGTTCTTAGGGATATATTTTGACTTGATTTTGTTTTATTGGGTGCTGTGTTAAAAATGTTTCATATAGTCTTAGATCTGTTTCTAGAGTTTACAATTCTGTTGTCGTACATGGTAGATTTCTGAAAATTTACTAGAAACTTCCTATATTTTTACGCTAACTATTGTAATGATCATAAGATCTAGGACTTTCGGTAATCTGGTATTGTACAAGGTGTTCACGAAATATTGGAGACCCCCCCTTAACTTTCTTATTTTTGACCAGAGGAAAAAGTGTTTTATATGAAAGTTTTAGAAAATTTTCTCAACTTTCCAACACCGTTTTCAGAAAGAAAATCGAACGTCAAGATAGAGACATAACTTGTGTTTTTTTAAATGGAACACCCTGTACGTTATTGAATTTTTAGATTCCACGCTTTATTCCGATTACAACGATATATATATTTAATATGTTTTATATAACTTTTGTCGAAGAAAATTGCATTTTAAAACAGGATTACACAAACACTAAGGTGGCCATGAAACTAGAACTAACATATTTATACTCTATTCAAACTAAGCGCAAGTGAAACATAAACACAAGTTGTTGCATGGCTAGAGCGTGATACGCACGTGATCCGCTTGCTATTAGCTAGCCGGCAATAAAGTCTGGGCCGGCGGGCGTGTGCAGTGAGTCGGTCTTTCTTACAGAGGTGTATTGAGTTGCAAGTGGACCTTTATTTTTTCCGATATAAATCTTTCGCTGTTTATTAATTGTTGGAGCCACGATTTGTGTTAATAGTAGAAATTTGCAGGTAAGTGAATGACTAGGTGTGCTATAAAAGTTTGTTTTTAAAGTTCCTAATACTGGGGCATATTATCCTTGTTTATGGATACTCTAGTTAGCCAATGTCTGACACTGACATATGGACATGACAGAAATATAGTAGATACAGGGGACAGATTTTGCAAAAAATAAAGTTGGCCAGCTGTTTTTTTGGTAGATTTTAATAGTAGAAAATTAGTAGACAATGACTGGGCCACTTTAATGTTTGGCGCCATCTGTTGCTTGTATCCAATATTGCTCTCGTATCCGTATGATTCTGTCACACATTGGCTAACTATGGAATCCATAAACAAGGATATTATTTTAATATTTTATATTAAAAAATTCATAGAGATCGACCTTAATGCGGTCCTGCCTCGTATTAGCCCTCAGAATTGTTCACGTGCTTCCATCGTGTAAATGTTTACGCACCACTTGCATTTAGTTTATATAGAGTGTAGGAATATTTTTGATTTGTTCATAAAAACACAACAGAAAAGCATATAAATTTTACTACGCAAACAAAATATGTAACAAAGTATAACAATAACAATATTTTTCATAAGAACTGTTCGAATTGTAATCCGTTCTCTTGGAGGCATGAGCGATATATCTTTTTCAAATTATTAATATTTTTGTTAATATTATATCTTGATTGTTATTTAAAAAATGTATCCGTTGTTACAAAGATCCGAATAAAAATATAGAAGATCTGCAAGGGAAAATTGTCGAACGGATACATTTTTTAAATAACAATCAAGATATAATATTAACAAGTATTAATAATTTGAAAAAGAGATATCGCTCAAGCCTCCAAGTGAACGGATTACAATTCAAACAGTTCTTATGAAAAATATTGTTATTGTTATACTTTGTTTGTGTAGTAAAATTTATATGCTTTTCTGTTGTTTTTTTTATGATTTTTTCTCTTGGAACAAATCAAAAATATTCTTAAGTTTGTCAGTTCTAGTTTCATGGCCACCTTAGTTTTTGTGTAATCCTGTTTTAAAATGCAATTTTCTACGACAAAATTTATATAAAACATATTAAATATATATATAACGTTGTAATCGGAATGAAGCGTAGAATCTAAAAATTCAAGAACATACAGGGTGTTCCATTTAAAAAAACACAAGTTAGGTCTCTATCTTGAAAACTCGACGTTCGATTTTCTTTCTGAAAACGGCATTGGAAAGTTGAGAAAATTTTCTAAAACTTTCATATAAAACACTTTTTCCTCCGTTCGAAAATAAGAAAGTTAAGGGGGTCTCCAATATTTTGTGAACATACATACAGATCCCTAATATAACCTGAGTAGCTCTTAATTTCTTGGTTTACCCAATTTCCACTACTGTTTTGCTTAGATTTCATAATTGGAAATGACAGGTCAAAGTAATATTTGACTATATAGTTAAAATGTTTATATTTATTGTCTACCCCACACTGACAGTTATTATAGATAACATCCCATGACTCTAATTTTAACTGATATACAAAATTTGCAATAGGTTTTTTCCAGTAAAGTACCTTTTAACATACAATTGAGTTAGCATTAAAGTGGACATTTATTACGATAAATGAAAACATCAAGAAAACCAAAGGACCTCGATAGGATCTGACAGTGTAAAAAAACTAGAATTTTGGGGTTATTAGCTTATTTTTTTGCTATTTTTCGTACTATTTTTAGTGCTGATAATAATGAGACAGTGCTATATTTGAAAAAGAAGAGTTTACAAAGCTCAGGATGTCTCTTCTCACTGGTAAATTTTTAGCTGCCACAGAGGCCATAGACTTAATAAGTTGTACGTAGATTTTTAGTATGTAGAATTTTAATACTTATTGTAGTAGTTTTTTAATTAAAAGAGGTACAGGCGCGGCCCTTCAAATCGTTCCAATATGTGCAGTCGCAAAGGAGTTCAACTAATAATGTTGCAATTACCCCTCCCCTCTTTCGAGGTTTGAAAGCCAGCCATAACCTCAAAGGCGTAAGTGACCGCAAATCTAACATCTTATTACGTGACACTGTCAGTTACAGTGCGAAAAACAGTAAATTCAGACATAAATAGAGCCATTCTAAAAATCGAAGGAGGTGGTAAGTCTCTTAATTGGGTCTCGTACTTTCCTCCGGTACCAAAAGAACCTCAAAAATCCAATATCTAAAAGAATTTTCCGATTCCCAATTATCCACTTTCGAGAAATAGAATGGCTGTAGAATCAACAAAACCAACGAAAAATCCTCTGAAATTTAGTTTAAACAAAGATAAAGGGCCTATTTCTCACAGTCCCTTATACTTGCTGATAAACTTTGCAATAGTGGGTAGGTAGAAGCTTAGATTCTTCTATAATAACACAATCATATTTAACTTATTTAACTAATATCACTTTGACAACCAAAGAAATCCACGTAATTTCACGTGACTGAATCTCAAAACACCAAGGAACAGTGTAAAACTTTAAACCCACTTATAAATTATTACAATAATAATGCAGTGATTATACCCGTTTTTGTTGACTGACATATTAATAGGACAGTCAACACTATTTTCAACCTATATAGTACGGGGAGGAGCAGGGTAGCGTGGGAGATTGTAGGGGAAGTTGTTGATTTGAGAAGCCATATGATAGTACAGTTTAGCGCAAGGTTGCCACACCCGAAATTCTTGACTTCTTGCTTATTTTAGTTCTAGTGGAAACATTTATGAGGCGACGCCTCTACCTAATGTTTAATAAAAAAATATTTTTTTCCAAGTTTGATATTAAATATACTTGACAAGGTTCTATTTAGAAACTTTTATTTTTTGTTGTATATTCAAGATTATTTGCCAGCAACGACTAGTATGAAGGAATGAGTATAATTATCAAGTATTAGCCTCGGCGTTAGCCAAAAATCAAATTACTTTAGAAAGAAAAAGGTAAAGAATCCCAATGAAATACAATATTTTATAACATTGTGATGCAAATCGCAATAGTATGTATGTGTAATATTTATTTATTAATATATTTTTGTAATATTTATTTATTATATTAAATAAAAAATGTTTTCGACTAGGGCTATAGCTTCAGAACAAAATATGAGACTAATAAATTAAAAATTATTTTTCTACAATTGCAGACTTATTAGCTAAATATTCGATTAGACCTAAAAGAATGGAAAATTAGAAAGGTCTTTCCTGTATCCTAGGTAGTTTTTAACTTATCCCAACATTTTCATATAAAAGGAATTTTTAACCTGTATGAACCGGATTAGTACACGTACTTATTTTTTTAAAAATGCTTGTGTGTTTTCCATTACACATGTTCACTGAGTCGTAGATTACTTGCATTTATTTAACATGGCCGTTTGAGTTACATTTCCCTTTGGCTCCACAATTTTTAGTGAAGGGGTAAAAAATGCTAAGTCCGTCCTATTCAATTGTCCAAGGTTCCACAATGGCAACTTTGATTTGCATCGAGGTTGAATTTTTGGTGCTTGGAAGCTTGGTGTTTTTTTTTGTTATCTCAAAAACAGGACTTGTTATGAGAACACTGAAATAATGCTTATTTGCAGGGAACTAAATTCTCTATTCAGGCAAACTACCCTATAGAAAATGAATATAAAAAAGTTCTAGGAAAAATAAAACTGTACAGTGTGTGAAATAGCGCATTGTAGTGCTATTTACATACTTCAGTTTTAGTAATATTTCCCTGAACTTTTTGTTACAAAAAGCGTTTCTTTTGATCTTTCCACCGTTGTCAAAATACAAATCCTGGACCGGCTCCGATTTTTTATACCACAGATTTTCATTAAAACCATTTGGTATATATTTTTTAATTTAAAATCTGACATCACGGAGTTAATTGGGGCACCCCAAAACCCACATATTTTACCAAATTTAAACAAAAAATATACAGGGAATTCCATTCTTCCATTCTAGTTGACAGGACCACTCAAAGTATTGAGATGCTAACATCCATTGCAAAATACGTATACAGGCAGTTTTTTGTGTGCTGAACGCGCTGAATTTATTGAAACTTTATTCGAGTCAAGAGCGATAAAAATCGAGTACCTATATCAAAACTATCGCAGAAATTATAAACGAACTGTCTAAAAATTACAAAAGTCAGCCAGTCGGTAAGTCCAGATGTGTTAAGGCGGGTTGTGTAGTGCCACAACAGGAAATGCATAGAAAATGTATCACCTTGACCGTGGCTTTGTTGAGAAAGATCCAATAATTTCAATCGTTTTTAGGTGTTGATTGATATTTCGTACACAAAATGAATTACTTTTATGTTTATTAATATATTTTCAATAATCTTGATCCATATAAAACATCAAAAGATTCGTCAATTTGAGATTGCACAGAGAAATTTTTTTTTATCGGATATACAGTGTGTCCCAAAATTAGCCTGCCATAATTTACCAGCGTGTTCTGCGACCCAAAAAAAAATAAGTTCCTATAAACATGGCCTCAAATGGACAATTTGGCAAACGTTTTTTTTCTAAATACTTCCAGAACGAATAAAGATAAAATTCTGAAATTTGGTATGTGATGTACCTGTGATTAGAAATTAGAAATTAGCCTGCCATATTTTACAAGTGTGTTCAGTGACCCAAAAAAAAATGAAAAAGATCCTATAAACATGGCCTGAGAAATGGCCCCTAAGAGGTCTATAGCTCCCGAAATGGACACTTTGGCAAACAGTTTTGTTCTAAATATTTCCAGACAGAGCAAAGATAAAATTCTGAAATTTGGTATGTGACATACCAGGGAGAATAAATCATAAAAAAAGTGCACACAAAAATTTGGGATATTTTTAACCCCTTTACCTCCCTTATTTGGGAGGCCTATGATGAAGAATGTCAAACTTTCTCTACCTCGGTAAACGTCAATCCCACAGTGATATCATATAGCAAATTTCATAATTTTGTCTTTGTTCGTTAGGGAAATATTTAGAAAAAACCGTGTCAAAATGTCCATTTCGGGGGCTATAGCCCCCTTAGGGGACTTTCTTGAGGCCATGTTTATAGGAACTGTTTCATTTTTTTTGTACCAAGAAACGTGGTGGTAAATTATGGCAGGCTAATTTCTAATAGGCATTTTCAAAACAAGTTTACTCGAAAACGATGCATGCTATCAAAGTTCAACAAGAGCACCTTTTCTTCGTAGAATACCTTCAAATTTCATAATTTCGCAAGAAAACTGGAAAAAAGCATACAGACAAATTTTGGGGTACTTTTAACTCCTGAACCTCCCCATTTGGGACGCCTATGATTAAGAATATCTAACTATCGCTACCTCGGTAAATGTCAAATCTCACAGGTAGATCACATACCAAATTTCAGAATTTTATCTTTGTTCGTTCTGGAAATATTTATAGAAACCCATTTGTGAAACTGCCCCTTTTGGGGGCTAGAGCCCCATTAGGGGGCATTTTTGAGGCCATGTTTATAGGAACTTTTTTAATTTTTTTAGTATATACATGGTGTCCAACTTTAAAACTGTACAAATCCGTAAAATCTTCATTTTTTGAAATAATCGCCTAAACTTTTTTTGTTTCAAAGGCCTTCAAAAACCGCTTCTTTTGACCTTCCTGCCAATTTGCAAAATGCAAATCCAGGGCCGGCTGGGATTTTTTATATCCCCGATTTTCACAAAAATCATTTAGCGATTTTTTTATTTAAAATCTGACAACACAGCGTTAATCAGAACAACCTAAAACCCCTATATACCAAATTTGAACAGAAAATATATAGGGAGTTCCATTCTGTAGGGTGTCAAAGTTGAGCAAAATAGGAATTTTAAAGACATCTGGCGAGTCAAGTATGCCATGGAATCCCTTCAAAACAGTTGAATCGTCAACAGGATCACTCAAAATGTTAGTCTGAAAAGATTTACTACAAAAATATGCAGGGTATTTTTCTCTGAAATTTTATTAAACTTATACGGATCAAGAGTGCTTTGGAATCATCGAAAAAATATTAATAAACAAAAAAGTAATGTATTTCTTTACAAAATGCCAACCAACAAATAAAAACAATTTAAATTATTGGACATTTTTCAACAAAGTCACTGTCTAAGATGATACATTTTCTGTGTGTTTCCTGTTGTGGCACTTTAACTGATATGGACTTACTGACTGGCAGGCTTCTGTATTTTTTAGATTTCGTTCGTTTATAGTGTGTGGAGTGGTTTTGATATAGGGACTCGATTTTTGACCCATATAAAGTTCCAAAAATTCAGTAATTTGAGATGGCACAGATAAGAACACTCTGTATAGTTTGTATTGGACCTTTGCACACCAACACCTTGAGTAGTCCTATTGATCATTCAACTGGTTTGAGGGGATTCCATGGCACACTTGACTTGGCAGGTGCCTTTAAAATTCTTATTTTGCTCAACTTTGACACCCTGCAAAATGGAACTCCCTGTATATTTTTTATTCAAATTTGTGTTCTGATTAACGCTGCGGGGGCAGATTTTAAATTTAAAAAAATGGCTAAATGGTTTTCGTGAAAATCAGGGGTATAAAAAAATCATAGCCGGCTCTGGATTTCCATTTTGAAAATGGCAGGAAGGTGAAAAGAAGCGGTTTGTGAAGGTATTTCAAACAAAAAAAGTTTAGGCAATTATCTCCAAAAATGAAGATTTTTACGGATTTGTACAGTTTTAAAGTTGGACACCCTGTATATAAATTGATATTAGGCGGGCATCAAACAATTTAATTATATTTATTGAACATTAAAACAACAAAACTATCAGGTAACAACAATTCAGATTCAGGATAAAAAAGATGTTACAGTAGATGCTCAAAATGCTTTCAAAAGTCTGTAACGGTTTGATAAAATTAAAATTAATGTCTTGCAATGTTTGCACTGAATTTTTTAAGTAGCGCCATTATCGAGATATAAAAAAAATACTTTTGGGTCACCCTGTAGACCTGAATAACTTGGCAAGGAAAGACCAAATCGAAAAATGTTATATGAAAGACCCCCCTTAAAACCACCTGCGGAACACCCCTTTAAAGTATTTACCATACATTCTGACTCAGCGTATATGTACAGGGTGAGTTTTTTTCGATGATTACTATGGGGATCTCGGACACTAGGAGAGCTAGAACAAAGGTTAAATGAAAGAATTGCAGTTTTGAATGCACAATCTAATGCCCCTTTTCGATTTCTAAAAAAGTTCATGGCTCACTAGATATTTTGAAAAGAGTGATTTTCTGCTATTAAATGTAAATCATAGTTGGCTGTGGCCTTATCAAATTGGCCATTTTTTGGGCTTTCCAAAGATATAATACTCGGCATAGTTATAAAAAATAAAAGAGCTATGGCTAATTTTCTGATTTTTTTAAAAATTTTCACATTGTCAGCCATGGAATATTTTCATAATTACGTTCTATTTTATAATAAGACCTACTTCAAACTTTCAAATATTTTATTTTTAGCTGGTAACAAAATAAAACAAAAATTATCATGATGGAGCACCACCACATAGTTATTTGCCCGTAAGAAATTACCTAGATCAGCTCTATCCAAATAGTTGGATAGGGAGAAATAGACCTATTTCCTGGCCGCCCCGATCCCCCGATTTGTCCGTTTTGGATT
Organism: Pseudeuparius sepicola; assembly: GCA_963920635.1. Taxonomy (NCBI): domain Eukaryota; kingdom Metazoa; phylum Arthropoda; class Insecta; order Coleoptera; family Anthribidae; genus Pseudeuparius; species Pseudeuparius sepicola. The sequence goes on along the minus strand of OY987300.1, from coordinate 50,480,387 downwards.
TATTTTTGTGGGGAACAGTACAAAATAAAGTATGAGACAATTTATTGAATTAAGAGCAGCTGTTTTAGAAGCAATTGCCAGTATTGACAGGCGCTCTCTAATAATTGGCGAGACAAATGCAGATTTAAAAATATGCAATATATTAAAATAATAATAATTTGAGTTTTAGTTTTTTAATTTTTGTTTTATTTTGTTACATTTTTTTACCAGCTAAAAATAAAATATTTGAAAGTTTGAAGTAGGTCTTATTATAAAATAGAACGTAATTATGAAAATATTCCATGGCTGACTAGGTGAAAATTTAAAAAAATCAGAAAATTAGCCATAGGTCTTTTATTTTTTATAATAACTATGCCGAGTATTATATCTTTGGAAAGCTCAAAAAATGGCCGATTTGATAAGGCCACAGCCAACTATGATTTACATTTTAAAAACACAAGTTTATGTCATCTCAAAAATCACAAACAACTTAAAAATCGGATTATATTATCTTATTAAGCCCAAAATTATCTAAAATTTTTGTCTCTACAGTTTTTCTGTATAATCAGAAATAATGGAGCTACAGAGATTTGATGAAATAGCAGAAAATCACTCAAAATATGTAGCGAGCCGTGAACTTTTTTAAAAATACAAAAGGGGCATTATATTGAGCATTCAAAACTGCAATTCTTTCCCCATTTAACCTTTGTTCTAGCTCTGCTAGTTTCCGAGATCCCCCTAGCGGTCATCGAAAAAAACTCACCCTGTATATACAGTATCTGCCAGAAAGTTGGACACAAATGGAAATTTTCTTTATTTGAAGTTTCTCAAAAAAAATATTCTTGATAAAAGTTGGTGCTTGTGCTTAAACTCAAAATCCACCCATAAAAAATTTGAAATTTCTATTCTTATACAGGGAAGGTTGAAAAATATGAAAATTCCTCAAGAGTAAAGTACCCTTTTTTTAGAACTACATCAGAATGGCACTAAGAAAAGTTGCTTGGAATCCCAAGACAATGTCAAATATGAATTCGCAGCCACCTACTCAAAAGAAAAAACACTTTCGCATTTTTTATTAATCACGCTGTATAATACATAATGTTAGATATGTATTTTGAGGCACATCTTCGAGCATGACAGTACGATACCAATGATTTTTATTTACGTTCATAGATAAGGGTCTGCCCTGAGAATAAAAAACAAGAATTTATTGGGTCTATGTCTAATTTAAACTAAAACATTTGTCTTTGATATTTCTAAAAAATTTCGCCTGCAGTGAATTTTATTGAGCAGACACCTCTTTTTTTAATACTTGTTTAAAAAAAAAATAATGTTTATGTCCCTCTCCCTCCTTAAGAGGGGGTTGCCGACAGCGAAAGTGACGTTAGATTTCGTATTTTTTTAAGTTGTATAGCATAAAATCTAATAACATTTTACCTGGCAAAAATTTAGTACAAATATCTCTGTCTTCATTTTAATCATAAGATCTTAAAAGCAGCGTTTTGTTTTATAGGTTATGAAAACCTTGGGAAAAATAATAATTCCAGTGCACATGCTTTTAAGATCTTATGATTAAAATGAAGACAGAGATGTTTGTACTAAATTTTTGCCAGGTAAAATGTTATTAGATTTTATGCTATACAACTTAAAAAAATACGAAATCTAATGTCACTTTCGCTGTCGGCAACCCCCTCTTAAACAAATTTTAATGTACTTATACGACACTGGACAGAAAAATATGATATAGGCCCTTCGAGAACATTGGGTGTTGCAACAATTTTGTAAGCACTAACTTTTTTGGTCATTTAAAAATCAACAATAAAATATTACTCAGTAGCCACTTTTTTCTCTTCTATTCTTCGCTTACTGATTAGGTATGTATATACAGGGTGTCCGGGGAGGAAAGGGGTATACTGTTACTGCCGATAGGGCTAGCTCAGATTAGTCAGAAATGGGTATTAAAAACCCTCGAGTAGCCTTTTTTTTTACAGTGTAAATGGTGATTTATAAATTTAAAAAAATATTTTCTCAGGTAATAACAACGAGCTAATACACTAAAGAACAAATTCTTGATATTCCAATTGGTTTTTTATGAAGAGCCGCTAGAAAAGTATATAGGGAACCACAGTTATTCGATTTTCTGGGCCTTAATTAAGCCAAAAATAAAAAGGGAAATTTAAATTTCCGTAACAGTGATGTCACTGTTCTGGTCCATAGGGGTATTTCCGAGAATACATGGAATAATTATTATATAGTTTCTGTTCTAGGAAGCAGTTAAAACACATTATTGCAAAGAATAATCTGCATGTATGTACTTTAAATACCTCAATAAAACCTATAACCCAGTAAATAAAGACAAATTTGAGCCCAAAGTTGGAAAAAATTTCGAGAAAGCTATTTTTTTTGTGGAGACCTTCATTGAGGTGCTCTTAGTATGTCCTGAGAAGTTCAAGCAATTTGAGCCATGGTTTTTATTTAGGTTTTTTTTTAGGTTCCTTTTTCAGTTTTTTTTCCCATTATCTCAAAAAGTAGCACTTTTTCGACAAAAATAGTTATAAGCAAAAATATTTCTTATAAAACTACACAAAAAGGTCATTACACTTTTTTTAGTTTTTGAGTTAAAGTTGCAATTTGAGCCATGGTTTTTTTTTGGGTTATAGGGGTGTTTTTCAGTTTTTTGCCAGTATCTTCAAAAAATTGCACTCTTTCGACAAAGATAGTCAGGAGTAAAAATATTTCTTATAAAATTCTACACAAAAAAGGCCATTACACTTTTTTTGTAGGATCGATAGTTTTATAGTTAAAGTTGTGGAAAGATACGATATCTGTATTTTTTTAACAAATGCAGACTCTTTTCTACACCACCGCAGGGGTAGAATACTAGGCGTGCTTTTTTTATGTGGTATCCCCAATAAGCCTAATCCACATCTAACACTCAAAACAACCCTTCTCCTCCACCAGATCTAATTCCGTGTCAACTTCATCTTCCTCTACATAAACAGCTTTGTCAAGTGGTTGATCAGTTGATGGTATCCTACCTTCAACTATATGTTCATCTATATCTGAACCAGACTTAACAGACCAGTGGAATTTCCCAATCTACCACCCAGCACAACAGTATTTAGTTAGAGTATCATCAACAATAGATTGGAACCTATTCAAAACCTTTTGTCACTGGCTTCTGATCAGTTGATCAATATTATATTCTGCAACTAGGCTAAAGGCCGTAACGCTAGTTGTAGTTGCAGAAAACTAGGTCTCCGCTGTTCTGCAGTATGTGGGCATTGCCGTGGGCAATCTTGTTTTAACGCCGCGATGGAAGAAATAGTTAGTAACAAAGGACATATAGATGAAGATATAGTTGAAGGTATGATAACATTAACTGATCAACAACCTGATGAAGCTGATTTATGTTAAGGTTTGTTTTGAGTGTCAGATGTGGGTACGCATTTGTTAAAAAAATACAGACATTGTATCTTTCCTCAACTTTAACTCAAAAACTATTGATCCTACGGAAAAATTGTAATGACCTGTGTAGACTTTTCTAAGAAATATTTTTGCTCATGATTATTTTTGTCGAAAAAGTGCTACTTTTCGAGGTAATATCAAAAAACTTAAAAAAAAACGCCCCTCTAACCCCACCCCCCCCCCCAAAAAAACATGGCTCAAATTGCAACTTTAATTCAAAAACTTTTGATCCTATGGAAAAAAAGTGTAATGACCTTTTTGTGTAGAATTTTATAAGAAATATTTTTGCTTATAACTATTTTTGTCGAAGAAGTGCGGCAAAAAACTGAAAAACCCTAAAACCCCCATGAATAAAAAATCCATTACTCAAATTGTTCGAACTTCTCAGGATATACTAAGGGCACCTCAATGAAGGTCTCCGCAGAAAACTTTCTCTTAATTTTTTCACTAGAAATGTCTTCATTTACTGGGCTACTATTAAATGGTAAGATAATCCTCATCTTCGACTAAAGGGTAATCCAGAAATCATATGTTTAACTGAGCACTGGTATAGATATGATGCAAAGCTGTCAGTTTTTGCCAAGCAGAACAGTATTCATGGAGGATCATCAATCTTTGTGTGTGATGATCAGAGAGACGCATAAGAGGATCAATTCATACAATCAAAAAGCGTTGAAAAACAAATAGAGTGCTCTTTCATTTAAATTAATAGTAATTTGTACTTATAGGCAACAAAAGAATATTCTAGGTAATCCAAATAATTTTGACATTTTTTTTTAAATTTAGCAGAAATTTTAAGTTATGTATTTGCAAAGTACTGCAAATATAAATGTGCTTATGTGATCTGCTATCTACCTTTCGCCTTGAACAGACAATGTTTACTCCTACTCGACTTTCACCGACAATTTTAGAAAATCTTTTTGTAAATTTTATACCGAGTGAGAGTGACAATGTACATGTACGGCCCTTGAAATCGTTCCAATACGTGCGGACGCAAAGGCGTTCAACTGACAAAGTTGCAATTATCCCTCCCTTCTCTCGCGGTTTGAAAGCCAGCGATAACCTTAAAAGCGTAAGTGACGGCAAATCTAACATCTTATTACGCGACATTACCTTACGTGACATTGCCAGTTACAGTGCAAAAAATAGTAAATTCGGCGCTGTTAGGTTGGCCTTAGATTGCCTGAATAATGGTGGAAAATCTTATAACCCTGCTCACGGACATTGGCGGCTTTTTTCGCAAAAGTCTTTCGACAACCTCGAATAGAGCCGTTCTAAAAATCGAAGAAGGTGGTAAATATCTTAAATGGGTGCCGTACTTTCCTCCGGTACCAAAAAGAACCTCGAAAATCCGATATCTAAGAGAAATTCCCGATTCCTGATTAACCACTTGCGAGAAACGGGGCGGCTGTAGAATCAACAAAACCGACGAAAAATCCTCAGAAACCACTATTGGAAATTGCTTGTTTTTGTTCATTTCTCGATTTTTCGGGGGACCTGGAAGCATCAGAACCTCACCCGAAGACTCCAGGGAAGCTTTAAAAATTGAAATAAACCCAAGATTTGGTTCGCGGTTAAGATAAAGAAGTGTAATAAAACAATGTAAAAAACCACTACAAGATTCTTCTATAATAACACAATTATACTTAGATATTATACCTTATTTAACTAATACCACTTTGACAATCAAATAAATCTGGGTAATTTCATGTTACGTGAATCTCAAAACACCAAGAAACTGTGTAAAACTTTAAATCCACTTTATTATAATGATAATGCAGCGATTTATTAACCTATTTTCGTTGACTGGTGTGTTAATACGTCAGTTAATTTTTATTTTCTACAGGGAGGAGCGGGTCGGTACAAGGAATTGTAGGGGAAGTTGTTGATTTGAGTAGCCGTGGAATTGGTGCAACGTTGCCGCACTTACCCGAAATTCTTGATTTCTTGCTTATTTTTCATGCCTAGTGGAACGATTTATGAGGCCGCGCGTGTACTAACTTCCTTGTTTGATCAAAATGGCCAATTTCTCTAAAAAGAGAATATACTCAACAGCCAAAAAGCAACAATTTAGAGAGCTAATAGTGAGTGCGTATACCAATATCTTGAGGCAAAAGTCTTTGTACGATTTTAATTTTGTAGGGATGGAATTGTAGGTCGTTTGTCATTTAGCCGAACCTTCAGGACTTTTTTGCACAGCTGCTCTTACCCTTTCAGCATTTTCCAGTGTTTTTACAGAGCGACTTCTTCCTTTTGGTTTTTGTCTGGCGGCTGAAGCAGTACTGCGAAACTTGTGTGCGATTGTTACGCTCGTAGGAACTGGATCTCGTCGATTTAAATGAAAATGACAGCGAAATAGATGCTGTGTGGTTACAATAGAATTGTTATTCTTGAAATAAGCTTCAACAACAAAAGAACGTTGAATATTGGACCAACGCTCCATTTTTACAATTAAACTGACGTTTCTCGGAAACAGTTTGGCAACTGTCATAAATTGCCATGTATCGGGAACACATGGCGACTCAATTTGAATTAAGATTTTTTACATTATTGTATAAAAGCAGTACAAAAATGGATAGGTCATATTCAGAAAATAGAATTGCCATGTTTACTCACGAACGTTTTGTTTCAGTTTTTGATTAAAGTTTATCCATTAATAAATACCAGTACATAGAAAATAGATACTTCATTCTGCCTAACCCTGTATATGCTTTCCATTAACAAATTCTAAACCAAAAACTCGGAATACTCGAAATTGGACAACTAAAGGGATACAAATTTCTTGAAGGATAAATGTATGAAAAGGTTATGAAGGAATAAGTTAGTAGAAATTACTATAAGCTTTACTAAAATACTAAAAGTGGTAGAGGCAAAACGTCATTATAATTTACAATATATAACTAGTGCCACAAATATGAACCAGGCAGTTTGGAATATAGTAAACAATTTTCTAAATAAGAATAAAAATAGAAGTGAAAGTGGGTCAGTACTAACAAATATAGCAAATCCAGAAAAAATATCCCCAACCGATATCTTAAATCAAATAATCTTGAAACTAATAGAGACAAATAATATTAGTGTATTTTTTAGACCAACAAATTCCCAAGAGATATTCGATATCATAACAAGTTTAAAAGATAAGAAATCAGTAGGTTTGGATGGGGTTCCTGTTTCCCCTATAAAGTATACAGCACAGGAAATTTCTCCTGTTCTCTCTGTACTAATCAATAAAAGCCTACAAAGTAGTATATTCCCAGAAGCATTAAAAGTAGCTCAAATAAAACCAATTTGGTGATAAATCCCAACAAAATAACTACAGGCCTATAGCTTTGTTGAACAATTTTAGTAAGATATATTATGAAAGGATTAACTATGAACGGCTTATGAATTTCTTTGAAAAATGACATATGCTGTCTAATACTCAAAATGGCTTCAGACATAACAAATCAACAACTAGGGAAATATATCAGGCACTGTGCGGTATACTGGACTCCCTAAATTCAAATAAAGATACATTTTCAATATATCCGGATCTGTCAAAACCATTTGATGGTGTAGACCACCAGTTATTACTAACAAAACTACAGCGTTATGGCATATGGGATATTCCCTTAAATCTGCTTGAGTCATACCTAAATGTAGAGTTGAGAAGGCAAGGGATAGTACAATCCTAAGATCAACAAATCCAACAGGGAGTACCCCAGAGCTCAATCCTAGGACCACTGTTATACATCATATATACGAATGAAATACCAAAAACTATCACAAGATTAATTTATCCAGTGTGCTGACGACTTGTCTCAAATTCTTGCATTCGACAGAGGGGCAAGGACTGCGCGGGAAGATTTTCTAAATCCCTGGATAGACTGGGGGATTGGTTCTCTGCAAACAATCTATAGACACAAGGTTGGACTGGAAACACCACATACATAATCTAGCTAAGAGAATATCACGATATTGCTTTGGACTAAAAGTACTTGGATTAGTTTGCTTTCCTGGTTGTCTATAATATTTTCATAAACACTTTCATGGGCAACAACCATCAAAATAAATTGTAGAGGTAGTATCACAATAGTTTTTTATTATAATCAGTCAATTAGTTTTAATTTGCTTACATATGTGTCGATCATAATGATCATCATCAGAGCAATTATAAAATGTACTATTTTTTTAGGTGAAAATATCATGATGCAACGAACGGACATGGTCTATAGTAAAAAATATAGTTGTAGATGTGATTTTTGGGTACCATTAATAAAAAAATAAAAATATATAGTTTAAAATTATAACATTTTGGTACAAATAGGAAGACAGCGGTGGAGCGTGTAACACCTCTACAATTTATTTTGATGGTTGTTGCTCAAGAAAGTGTTTATGAAAATAAAAGTACTTGCACAAAATGTTAACATAGAAGCGGCAATTTGAAAGAACACACTTTAGTTATACAGGGTGTAACTGAACTGATGGTCAAAAATGAAACCACGTATTCTTGGAGTCAAAATAAGGACACTTCTTTATATATTTTTTTCTCCTACGGGCATAGTTTTTTTTATACAGAGCGTAGAAATTTAGAGAAAAATACACACATTTCTTAGTATCTCTAGAAGTATACGAGATATTTTCTTCAAACTTGGCGTGTCACATGAGCGGATGAGCTGTCAAATTTAAGGTTCATATGAAGCTTCTGAGGCTCCCAGTTGCGGAGATACAGGGTGTTATTAAAATTAATTAGTTCAGAAAAATATGAATACCCTGAATAATCGCATTTTTTAAATTTGTTTTAAATGGTAAATTCAATGGTTAACAAAAAGTATCTCTTAGTATTTTTTCATATTCTTAGCCGTTCCTTAATTATTTTCAAAGAACGGCAATGCTGCAATAAACAAGTCATTTTAAGAATAAATCTAATAATCTGTGGATGTCAATTAAACTTGTCATTATTTGAATCCTTTGGCTGCCAACTTTGCACTTTAGTATCAATATTTTAAAAAATGATATTATCATTCGAAGAATTAACTGATATGCACTTTTGCTATGGACTTGCCAATGGCAATAATAAACATGCGGAAACACATAGTTGCGAGTATTGAAAGAGACGGCGGTCATTTCGAACATTTAATAATTTAATTTTCTAATAGCATTACGTTTCTTTTATTATCGTTTTTGCTTTTGAATTTTGTTAAATAAAATTTAATTGACATCCACAAATTCCTAGATTTATTCTTAAAGTGACTATTGTTCATTGCAGCGTTGCCGTTCTTTGAAAATAATTAAGAAACGGCTGCAAATATGAAAAAAAATACTAAGAGATACTTTTTGTTAACTATTCTATTCACCACACAAAACAAATTTAAAAAATGCGATTATACAGGGTATTCATATTTTTCTGAAACAATTAATTTTAATAACACCCTGTATCTCCGCAACTGGGAGCCTCAGAAGCTTCATGTCAACCTTAAGTTTGACGGCTCATCTGCTCATGTGACACGCCAAGTTTGAAGAAAATATCTCGTATACTTCTAGAGATACTAAGAAATATATGTGTATTTTTCTCCAAACTTCTACGCTCTGTATAAAAAAAACTATGGCCCGTAGGAGAAAAAAATATATGAAGAAGTACCCTTATTTTGACTCCAGGAATACGTGGTTTCATTTTTGACCATCAGTTCAGTTACACCCATACAAAATAATGTAGGTACAATTTTCTATAATACAGATTTTTAACAAGATACCTTCACATATAGTGTGGATAGAAATTGTGGAATATTGCTTATATTCCTCATATCAAAAACATGTTTTAATAAAAGTGTTATGGGAAATTATTTCCCGCTTAGTGATATCAAGCAATCTTTCGTAGCACAAAAAATGTGGTTGCCATTGTAACCGATTTAATTTTTTTAAATGGCACCATATACTTTTTTTGGTGAAAATTAATACATTGTAACTTTCTGAATACGATACAATACAATTTTAGTGGGGTCGCATAAGAAAAAAAGTACAACAAAATTAAGTTTTCTATTATGCTATTGACAATGTTTATCAAAATAATTATTATTAACATCAAGTTAGCCATGCCAAAATCAGAACAAAACGAAACTGTCACTAGCTGTCATAGATAAAGGATTTATATCTAGCTGTGTAACTATTTTCATTGTTACACTAAACGTACTTTTTTACTAAATTTTCGGTGTACTTAAGTATAGTATGTTAACCTGTATTCTTTCCGTTTCACTTAATTCAAGCGCCAGTATAACTTACTAAGTACTTGCACACAGAATATTGCGTAAAAAAGTACGTTTACTGTAACAATGCACATTTACAAGCAACTGACAGTTAGTGACAGTTTCGCATTGTTCTGATATTCCACAATTTCTATCCACACTGTATAATAAATTTAAACCTGAAATCTTTCATGAAATATTTAAAGTGTCTTGATTGAAAAAACGTACTATACACTGGAGGAGTACTTTGAGGATGTGATGGAATGATTTTCAAATGTATTGCTTCCTTATGTTATGAGGCCATGGGAAGCCACGAAAAATTTCGAAGCTCTTCTCTCTCTAAAAGTTCGAACAAGGCTAGATAGATACCAATTCGGTGAGGAAGGGGCAGTGGGGGCCGGCCTCGAGGCCGGCGGTACACTCCCAGCGAGAAGCTTACGTGCGTTGGCAGTTTCGCCGTAAGATCATTTGCACCAATTATGCTGTAAGTAGGTATAGTTTGCACCAAGTATCCGTTGCGGTGGGCGTTGCGGCAATTTAATTAGGAAGGAACAAGGAAGTAAAATATATAATATAGCAGTCGCGAGGGCTCTACCCCCAGAGCCCATGTGGACGGCCTGCCACTGATTATTTGTCGTGATTAAAAATATGATATTTGACGTATTTAAAAAATAAAATAAAAAAAGGAATAAACATTGACATTGTGAGTATATTATGGAATAATTATTATTATAGGTACAAAAGTACATAGTATTTTTCCAGTTGATTATTAAAAAAACATTAATAGAACACCAAAGCTTTATTTTCGGGCTAAAAAATATATACACTATCCAGGGTGTTTCATAATTGAATGCTGATCCTAAAGGATGATAATCTTTGGGTGATTTTAAAAAGAAAAAAAGTGAACAACAACTTTAAAACTGTACAAATCCGTAAAATCTTCATTTTTGGAGATAATCGCCTAAAATTTTTTTTGTTTGAAATGCCTTCAAAAGCCGCTTCTTTTCACCTTCCTGCCATTTTCAAAATGCAAATCCAGGGCCGGCTGCGATTTTTTTATACCACCGATTTTCACGAAAACCATTTAACGATTTTTTTGTTTAAAATCTGACCCCACAGTGTTAATCAGAACACCCAAAAACACCCATATAACAAATTTGAACAAAAAATATACAGGGAGTTCCATTCTGTAGGGTGTCAAAATTAAGCAAAATAGGAATTTTAAAGACATCTGGGGAGTCAAGTGTGCCATGGAATCCCTTCAAAACAGTTGCATGGTCAACAGCACCACTCGAAATGTTGGTGTGAAAAGATTTACTACAAAAATATACAGGGTACGTTTCTCTGAGCCATCTCAAAATTATGAAATTTTATGAAACTACGGATCAAGAGTGCTCTGGAATCATTGAATAAATATTGATAAACACAAAAGTAATGCATTTCTGTACAAAATGCCAACTAACAAATAAAAACAATTTAAATTATTGGGCCTTTCTCAACAAAGTCACTGTCTAAGATGATATATTTTTTGTGCGTTTCCTGTTGCGACACACCAACCACCTTAACTGATATGGACTCACTGACTGGCAGGCTTCTGTATTTTTTTAGATTTAGTTTGTTTATAGTATGTGGAGCGGTTTTGATATACTCGATTTTTGACCCGTATAAAGTTCCAAAAATTTAGTAATTTGAGATGGCACAGATAAGAACACTCTGTATATTTTATGTTGGACCTTTGCACACCAACACCTTGAGTGGTCCTATTGACCATTCAACTATTTTGAAGGGATTCAATGGCACACTTGACTTGATGCCTTTAAAATTCCTATTTTTCCCAACTTTGACACCCTGCAGAATGGAACTCCCTCTATATTTTTTATTCAAATTTGGTATATAGGGATTTTGGGGTATTCTGATTAACGCTGTGGGGTCAGATTTTAAATAAAAAAATCGCTAAATGGTTTTCATGAAAATCGGGGGTATAAAAAAATCGCAGCCGGCCCTGGATTTGCCTTTTAAAATTGGCAGGACGGTCAAAAGAAGCGGTTTTTGAAGGCCTTTCAAACAAAAAAAAGTTTAGGCGATTATCTCCAAAAATGAAGATTTTACGGATTTGTACAGTTTTAAAGTTGGACACCCTGTAGGTCCGCAGCCGCTTTATTTCTGAGATACAGAATGTTGAAGTTCCTTTTGTGAAATTGAATTATGGCTACACCTTCCAAAATAATAAACTGTACTGAAATTTGGCATTATATTTTGGGGGTGGGGAATAAGCCGAAAATGCCAATTTCTACGTATCTCATAGAGGGCACCACTTGCGCTGTTTTTGGTCGTGCGGGTCTATCATTTTATTAAAGTATTTTTTCATTCAGCAACAAAAAGGTACTATTGTTTCATAACGATAAAATCAACCGTTTGCGTTGAAATTAGCAAAACGTGCTGCAAATGTTGGAATCAACAGGTGTGATAACAATATTTTAAATTATATTTTTTACCTACTACCAAAGTCTACAGGATACTATACTACTTTCAAATTTTAAAAATTAACCGTACCATTTAAATTGAAAAAAAAAAATTCTTGTGAACAATGCATAGACGCGGCCAATTTGAACTTGCAAGACCGTCTGAACTCTATGCCGAAATATGAGCAACACCTCCTTTTCCCGCCCCGCACATCGCGTTTCAAAAGAGCCAATGGTAAAGGGAAGGCCGACGAAAGCGACTGGCGGCTAGCGATGTAGCCGGATGGCCTCTCAGAAACCCCCAAGACATTGCAAGTTCAAATTGGCCGCAGCCGTACCAAAAATTTGGCAAAATTTGGACACCCTATTTGAAGAAAACCAATGAATGATCAATGTCTATTTAGCATTTTTTCTTCATTTTAAATGTACAGTTGATCTGTAACACGTGAAAGCAATAGGTGAAAATTTCATGTTTCAAATGTTGGAGGTGTTTTGGGACACGTTTTGACAATTTCAACGCAAACGGTTGATTTTTACCGTTATGCAATAAGAGTACCTATCCTTCTGTTGCAGAATGAAAAGATGCACTAAAATGATGGATATGCAAGATCAAAAAGATAATCTCAAAAAAGTTACGAGTAAAAGCACGATTCAAAAATAGGGCAAGTGTGAGATATGTATAAATCAGCTTATTTTTTATCAGCATTGCCAAATTTCAGTTCAGCAGCTTAATTATTTTGCAAGATATAGCCATAATTCAATTTAAAAAGAGGAAATACAGCAGTTTCTGATCTATCTTCTCAACTCAAAATTAAAATTCTAAATCGTCTATAACGCTTATTTCTGAACAGATTATGATGATTTTTTTTCAATCGGTTTTAAATGACGTTCTCTAGGGCTAAAGGGCTAGGGCAAGTGAATATTTTTTTAAAAATAGTCAAATGGTTGTAAATGTCGATTTTCACGTTGCTTTTTTGTAATGAAAAAATAAAAATTTACCAAAACTTATATGCACTTGCCCTAGATCGGAGTTTTTTTAACGTCTTCTCCAAGTTTCATTAAGTTGTAACAGTAAATAAATTAAATACATGATTTTTAGTAAGGCACTGTATTTCAGAAATAAAGCGGTTTCTGATCTATCTTCTCAATTCAAAATTCAAATTCTAAATCGTCTATAATGCTTATTTCTGAACGGATTATGATGATTTTTTTCAATCGGTTTTAAATAACGTTCTCTAGGGCTAGGGCAAGTGCATATTTTTTTTTAAATAGTCAAATGGTTGAAAATGTCGATTTTCATGTCACTTTTTGTAATGAAAAAATAAAAATTTACCAAAAATAATATGCACTTGCCCTAGATCGGAGTTTTTTAACGTCTTCTCCAAGTTTCATTAAATTGTAACAATAAATAAATTAAATACATGATTTTTAGTAAGGCACTGTATTTCAGAAATAAAGCGGTTTCTGATCTATCTTCTCAATTCAAAATTCAAATTCTAAATCGTCTATAACGCTTATTTCTTAACAGATTATGATGATTTTTTTTCAATAGGTTTTAAATAACATTCTCTAGGGCTATAGGGCAAGTGCATATTTTTTTAAAAATAGTCACATGGTTGAAAATGTCGATTTTCATGTAAGTAGCTTTTTTGTAATGAAAAAATAAAAATTTACCAAAAATAATATGCACTTGCCCTAGATCGGGAGTTTTTTTAACGTCTCCTCCAAATTTCATTGAGTTGTAACAATAAATAAATTAAATACATGATTTTTAGTAAGGCACTGTAATTTACAATCGTTGAATTGAACACTCGAAATGCGCAACTTTGCATTTCACGCTAAGAGTAAACACCCTATATAATTCTCGGTAGGTATTTTTCATTTTATTCCCCAATGTATAATAGATAACACACACATACAAGGAAGTCTTCCTTTTTACACTGTTCGCCTACTCGCACCAACCCTTGCGTATTACTATACATTATAATAACAAGCACCACGCTACACTTGACACGATTTCTATAGCAGACCAAAAATAATATTTTGTTCCCAGGTTCTTACAATATTCAGAGCTAAAAAATATTTACGCCGACTGTACTGGGCGCGTCTAACCAGGGCATTTTATTAGCATTTCCAAGACACGAATTTAGTCATTTTCAAAATCGTCTACAACGCTTATTTTTGAACAGATTTTGATGATTTTTTTTTCAATCGATTTGAAATAAAGTTCTCTAGGGCAAGTGCATATTTATTTTAAGAATAGTCAAATGGTTGACAACATCGATTTTCATATCGCTGTTTTGTAATGAAAAAATAAAAATTTACCAAAAATAATATGCACTTTGCCCTAGATCGGAGTTTTTTTAACGTCTCCTCCAAATTTCATTAAGTTGTGACAATAAATACATTTACTACACGATTTTTAGTAAAGCAATGTAATTCACTACCGGTGAATGGCCTCTTAATGTATATGCAAAATTGTGTTTTTATTATGTATTTATATGATGTACTATGTTGACATGTTCAACGCCCTATGGGTAAAATGTAATTTTTACAGAAGAAATAAAGATTAATAACATTTAAACTAAAATTTTCAATTTTTTTCAAATAAACTTTGTGGACCACTCTGATAAATTTCCCTTTTGCCGGACGTCGGGCAACGCCCCCTTACCAATCGTTTTCTCCCATTGCATCGCATTTGACCACAGCAGTTGACATAAATGTCGAAAGAGATAAACAAAAAACGACAACAAAATTCAAGCCAATCAAGTCTATATTATTTATTATATTACTGATTTTAATATCCCAGGACATTTAGCTTTCTGGAATGAGAGTACATTAAATACATTTGAGATGCATGGTGTATGTGAGTCGGCGTATTTTTCAGGACCCTTCTATCATGGAAGCAAACAGTTTGATGTATTTAAAGGTCCCACAATAAACAAAAACAAAAGAATGTTTGATATCATAGACACATACAGACCTCCTACGAAGATGAAGGATCTTATAAATAATTTGTATGCAATAGTCCGGCAGCGGAACCGTTTTTTTTTGCCTGAAGTGCGAAATTTGGGATGAAGTTCTTTTTTTAACGGATTCTTGCAGATTTGTATGTCTATTAACCATATCCGACTGATGACATGCTGGCGTCATTGAGCAATTTGATATACAGGGTATCTCAAATATTAGACAGTAAATAATAGATAATATATGGAATTTCTTCTCTAAATCTTACTATTTAGCTGTAAAATTGTTGTTATTATTATATTATTGAATAAATTATTTACGTTACAGCCTTGTTTATGGAGGTTCTAGTTAGCTTTTGCTTATGGCGGAATTTCTATAACCTTCACATATGTCCTTATGGTCTGTCTGTCACATTCCCACTTGTTACTAAATATTTCTGTCTCGTTCCCTTAGATTTC
This sequence comes from Pseudeuparius sepicola, assembly GCA_963920635.1. Taxonomy (NCBI): domain Eukaryota; kingdom Metazoa; phylum Arthropoda; class Insecta; order Coleoptera; family Anthribidae; genus Pseudeuparius; species Pseudeuparius sepicola. The sequence continues at coordinate 50,464,832 of OY987300.1, read as the reverse complement.
ACCGAGACGCGTCCGTATGGTGGCGCCAAATTCCGAACCACGGTTCGAGCCGTCGATGAAGGAAGGAATCCGCAATCGACGGTTCGAGAAAAGCGTCGATGGAAAAAGGTTACATTTTACAGGGCAAGAAACTGTTATACGTACGCGGGCCAGGTATCGATCGACCCAGCGCTTATAGTCGTCGCGCAATGTCGACGTCCGAGGTCCAGCTGTTTTTGCTTTTTGCTGCCGGTTATTAATTTGCTGTGATTCTCGTTTTCTTATTTCCACTTATTGTTACATGTATTTGGTGGATGCAGTAGTGTGCGGTGGTGTTCTAGTCCGATAATTAGTGTGTGCATATAAAAAACATTTTATGTTTTGAGCCATCAGATAAACGATAAATAGGTACAGAGGTTAGGAAGTGAAAATGTGTTTTGTTGTTTCAAAATGAGTGTTTTCTTGTGGTTTTAGAATCGATGGAAATCAACGGTTCTAGCCATGCCCGAGAAGTTTGTGTCCCAAATTCGTCGATGAAGGAATCAATCGACGCCCAATTACCTAACCTGGCCAAAGCCAAAAGTGTCCGTTTTTGCCTTTCCTAAGGATCCAGTTTTGAGGGCAAAATGGGTGCAAGCCTTATTTATACAAACAAGGGTGCAAGCCATAAAAAGGGCTTACTTTGTAATCAAGAAACATTCTAAAATATGTTATAGTATATGTTACATTTTTTATATATTTTTCATAAAGCTTCGGGTTGTTGTAGGTCTGTGAACAACACTTTTTAACACAAGACATTGAAAGGGAGACTACGTGTGTTCGTCGATGGTCCTCAATCAACGGTGTGTTGTAGAATCGACTGGTGAAACTACGTGCACTTTTAAAAATTCCACGTTTAGCTAAAGGTTTTAAATTTTCATGGCAAGTTATTTTATTATATTTTTACAAAATATACCTACTTACTTTTTTAGGTGCAATACCTTGTAAGTTGCAGGTTGCCCAAGTTATTTGTCCAAATCGAGTCCTAGGGAAGGTCCCAAATAAAAAAAAAAAATTGAACTTGGACAGGTTGAAAATGCCATAGCCGAATGCGTTGAGAGTTGTGAAGCTTACAAGTCTGCAAACATTGAGGAAGCGTATTAAAAAATTTTTGATATTGCCGAGAGGGCGAAAGGAAACGAAGGAAGGGGCACATGTAGAGTAGTCACTGAAATGTTTATTCTCATAATATTTTTTTTGTTGTGCTATTTTTATTGTTGAATTATCTTTTATTAAATAACTCTTAAATTGTTGCTGTATTAAAATATTTTTGTGTTTCACAGATTAGTTACTATGTTATGTTTGAAATTGTACCTAGTAGTATTTTACCTGGACACAAAAAAATGACAAACTTTGCAGAAGTTTCAGTTATTAAGTGTTTTTAAGATGCTAGTTGATCATAAATAAAAATCGTTGGTATCGTACTGTCATGCTCGAAGATGTGCCTCAAAATAGGTACATAACTAATATTAATATTATCTATTATAATGAATAAAAAATGCAAAAGTGTGATATTTCTTCTTCTTTTGAGTAGGTGGCTGTGAATTCATATTTGACATTGTCTTGGGATTCCAAACAACTCTTCTTAGTGCCATAGTGCTGTAGTTCTAAAAATAAGGGTACCTACTTTACTCTTGAGGAATTTTCATAAGTATTTTTCAACCTTCATGTATACGAATAGAAATTTTAAAATTTTTCGGGTATATTTTGAGTTTAAGCACAAGTACCAACTTTTATCAAGAATACTTTTTTTTCTGAGAAACTTCAAATATAGAAAATTCCCATTTGTGTCCAACTTTCTGGCAGACACTGTATATACAGGGTGAGTTTTTTTCGATGCCCACTATAGGGATCTCGGAAACTAGCAGAACTACAACAAAGAATTGCGGGGAAGAATTGCAGTTTTGAATGCTCATCTATTGCCCCTTTTGGATTTTTAAAAAAGTTCATGGCTCACTAGATATTTTGAAAATAGTGCTCCGTTATTTCTGATTATACAGAAAAACTGTAGAGACAAAAATTGTAGATATGTAATCCAATTTTTTATGTTGTTTGTGATTTTTGAGATATGACATAGACTTGTGTTTTTTTAAATGTAAATCATAGTTGGCTGTGGCCTTATAAAATCGGCCATTTTTTGAGCTTTTCAAAAATATAATACTCTGCATAGTTATTATAACAAATAAAATAGCTATGGCTAATTTTCTGATTTTTTTCTTAATTTTCACATAGTCAGCCATGGAATATTTTCATAATTACGTTCTATTTTATAATAAGACATACTTCAAACTTTCAAATATTTTATTTTTAGCTGGTAACAAAATGTAACAAAATAAAACAAAAATTATCATGATGGAGCTCCATCACATAAATTTCTGCCCGTAAGAAATTACCTAGATCAGCTATATCCAAATAGTTTGATAGGGAGAAATATATATACCTATCTCCTGGCAGCCCAGATCCCCCAATTTGTCTGTTTTGGATTTCCTTTTGTGGGGAATAGTACAAAATAAAGTACGAGACAATTGTTGAATTAAGAGCAGCTGTTTTAGAAGCAATTGCCAGTATTAACAGGCGCTCTCTAAGAAAGGCGACAAATTCAGTTTTAAAAAGATGCAATATTTGCGTAAATAATAAGGATAGATTGTTTGAACACCTTTTTTATTTTGTTTTATTTTGTTACATTTTGATACCAGCTAAAAACAAAATATTAGGAAGTTTGAAGAATGTCTAATTATAAAATAGAATGTAATTATGAAAATATTCCATGGCTGACTACGTGAAAATTTTGAAATAATCAGAATAGCCATAGCTCTTTTATTTTTTATAATAACTATGTCGAGTATTATATCTTTGGAAAGCTCAAAAAATGGCCGATTTTATAAGGCCTTAGCCAACTATGATTTACATTTAAAAAAAAACACAAGTTTATGTCATATCTCAAAAATCAGAAACAACATAAAAAATTGGAGAAGATTATCTTATTAAGCCCAAAATTATCTACAATTTTTGTCTCTATAGAGTTTTTCTGTATAATCAGAAATAACGGAGCTACAGAGATCTTATGAAATAAATAGCAAAAAAAACACTCTTTTCAAAATATCTAGTGAGCCATGAACTTTTTTAAAATTTCAAAAGAGGCATTAGATTGATCATTCAAAACCGCAATTCTTTTCCCATTTAACCTTTGTTCTAGCTCTGCTAGTTTCCGAGATCCCCATAGTGGGCATCGAAAAAAATCACCCTGTATACCTACATTCGTTGATGGAAATCAACGCTATATTTCACAACATAACTACTATTTTGCAAATCTTGGAAATTTCTCAGGAGGTATTGGTAAAGGTATTGTTTATCCTGTGGTAAAGGTAAAACTATCTCGGACAGTTTTAAAATTTTCTAGCATGCCAGCTGAGTTTTTTTTAGTGCTATAAACGGTGGCCTTTTTCCAAATTCTAATAAAGTAAACTGAAAGCAGTCAGTTTTGCCCACAAACGTCATTAAGAATTTTTTCGGTAACTCTTAAAACAAGGCGGTTTTTACAAAGGTTTTTCAAAATTATCTCGGAAAGTATAGGCCGTAATTCTCGAATATGCTTTTGCATAAAGTTAGACCATCAAAAAAGCAATCTTTTCTTTCAAAGAAAGTTGTCCGAAACCGAAAAATGCATATTTTTAATAGATATTCTTGACTGGCTCCCCTTTAATAGACATCCTGTATAGGTCTGTGATCTTATCCTCATTAAAAGCCTTGTCGATGGAGGAAGGAATCCTCAATCAACGAAAGCATGCACAAGCAAATTTTTCTTGAGGATTATTTCAGTTTATTATTTAAAATGTTTTCAATACCAAGGTATAGCTAGGTATATAATTGTAAATATCTGAATAAACTTTATTATAATTATTGTTTCCGTAATTATTTTCAACACCTCAAATTCATTTGTAATATAATGCGTCGACCTAGCTAGGGAAGAATATAATGACCTTGCGAGGCATGGTGATGACAGAGAACAATGTTCTCTAGTGATGACTCAGCGATCGATACAAAAACTATAGAAAAAATCGTTTTCAACCATTTTTATTACTCTGGTCGGCTGTGTAAACAAACCGACTAAGGGCTCCAGTGACGTCACTGCCGATCGATAAGTCTGCGAATATATGAGTACACCGTATGGGATCTGCGTAGCGTGACAGGTTTCTAAACGGGATCGAGTAAGAAGCGCTAAGGTTTTTGATTTTGATAATAGGTGGCGCCCTTGTGAATCCGATCATCACATCTCCATTAGTTTCAGATTTTGATAATAGGTGGCGCCTTGTGAATCCGATCATAGATCTCCGTTAGTTTTAGATTTTGATAATAGGTGGCGCCTTGTGAATCAAATCTCCGTTAGTTTTAGATTTGGTCCTTAGAGGCCGACACAAGCAACTAAATCTATTAATATATAGAAATTCCGCCATAAGCAAAAGCTAACTAGTCTCATAAACAAGGGTTACAGTTATCATTAATATACAAGGTGTTTTAAAAACATGTGTTATGAATTTAAAATATTCATGAATTCCTCTGTATTAAACATTTCGTATCAAAGTTAAAAAACTAATAAAATTATAAAAATGGGTGTGTTTAGAGATAAAGCTACATGACTGGTACAGGGCGTCTTAAATTTGATGCTCTGTCCACTCTGCAGCCAAATGAGCATTTTGTCTAAACTCAAGGTTGTACATTAAATTACGTAATTTTTCCAAATTGTGTGTAATTATAGGTACACTTCGCCCCCAATATGGGCATTACTACAATAAAAAAAATTACAATTTTTTACTTCAGTGTAATTTAATGTACTTAATTTAATGGAATTCTCTACTCGGTATATTATTATATCCAGAAATGAGATGATAATTATGGGGAAGGACTAATAGCAATTAGGCCTATGTATAAAACCCTTTTATTGGTTGTTAAACATTTATTTCCTGTATTATCTTACTAGTCCCTCATCCCCTTTCCAAAACTCACCTTCTCAGTTTGCGTTTACTATATTTTAATTTTAGTGCTTAAGAAGAATGCTTTTTTAATTTATTATATTTATATTAAGAAACAAAAAATGCGCTTTTTCTAAGACTCTAAAGAAATTGCCTCGTAGCATTGTATGTTCGTTCTTAATTGAGAAATGTAAGTCATTGTATCATTTTAGCAACCAGTGCGGGAATGTTACTGTGCACGGGTTGCCACAGCAAACTGTGCGGGAGTGTCATTGTGCAATGCAGATTTAAGAGAAGTAGTTGGAGGCCTTGGGAAAACAGCTCGCGTCTAGTTGTTTATTTGGGAAGTAACGTACTTAACTGATTTGGAATTTCATCAATTCTCAAAAACGTATACTAAAACAGCCTTATCGTGTCTTGTGGCACAACTATAATAGTGTTTTGTTTCTCAGATTTTAAATTTTAATAAAAGGTTATTAGACATGAGTGATAATAAGTGCTTTTTTGAGTGAAAATATGGTTGTGAAAAAAATGAGTATTTCAGTTGCTATGGTATTCAGCGTATAAAAAGAATTTAAATTGTAGTAAAGATTACGAGGACAACATGTTTAGAGAATTGTAAGAAACGACCACTCACTGCTAGTAAGGATTTTTTTAATTTTGTCATAGAAGTTGTGTATCCACATATATTTCCAAAAGCCACTTAAAAAGATGCTTATCTCCGGAGAATATTGTTACCAATACTGGAACTCCAACTGTAAAAATTTTGCGGCCCGGTGTTCAGAAGTGACAAACTTTAATTTTAAAGATCAAGCAGGTTTGTACTGTGGACAAAAGTGCGATTTAGAAAAAATAAAAAAATCTTCAACGATGGTGATTGTTCAGAGTCGTGGAAGACAAGAATACGAAAAAGCAATGAAGGAAGCTACCTATTGTGTACAAAAGTTGAGGGCGATCAGTTAAACGGTTCTGAAGTTAAGAAAAAGTGCCTTCGTGGAGCCCCTTTGAGGGATCGTAGCTCCACTTGGGACCGCTTTACTAAATCTTCATAATTTCTCGAGAGGAATCTGTCATCGCACCCTGTATATTAAAATGCCTATAAAAAGCATGTAGAGCAGAAAAAGTTGTCTTTCGTTTTTTTATAACTGTTTTAATTAATTAATTAAAAAATAAAAACGATACCCGCCAGGTTCATTTTCGAAAAATAAACATCAAAAGTGCAAAATTGAAAGTTTCAAGGTCGGATACTTTACAAACGCTTGAAACAAACATACTTATTATTACATGTGTATACATCATTGGAAATTGTGACAATGAGCAGATTTAAAATATCTAAAAATATAAAGGGTATTCGATTTAAAGGAACAAAAGTTTGGTTTGGCATCGCTTTTCTGAACACCCCAAAATAAATAAACGCTGAAAAAAGCTTGCTTTGGCTTCTACAACTTGTGTCTCAAACTTTTTTCCTAACCTCCAAAATATATAAAAATATACGTGATCACATGGTACGTATTAAAAGGATACCCTGTATCTCAAATTGCTCAAGGATGACAGTTTGTCATCACTTGGATATTAAAACTAGGAGCCCTAGAGATGTCAAATCCTTTTTGAAAAAAACTTCGTCCCATATTTTTGGGTTTACCCCCGTGGCTGCCTGACTACAATCCATGATAAAAATACAAAAGATCAAAAGCATTGGCCATTTTTTTGTTAGGTGCAAAAATAATTTGTGTACTAACATTAATACTATGATATTGAACAATGATTTAAGTGAACACAAACCAATTATGATAAATTTTAAACTGAGTAAAGATATTGCTGAAAGAAAACCCATAAATTGACTTACTTGTAGAATAAACCATAATGCTCTAAAACAAAGTCTGTCCACAGAAGATTGGGAAGATGTCCTGAAAGAAATTGAGGCTGACTCGGGTACGGTTGCATTTGTTAATAAATTGCAGGCCCATATACAGAGATGTACTGAGGCTCAAAAAATTAGTAGTAAGAAGGTGAGGCTGAAGCCGTGGATCTCCAACAGACTTTTAGTCTCTATACGGCAAAGAAATAATTTAAAAAAGTATTGTACATTGCACCCCCATGACATCAGAACTCAGACGGAATATACTAAATTCTTATTGATGCTAATAATGTTGAAATAACTGATAAAAATCAAGTTGCAAATGAATTAAATTCATATTTTAGTACTGTGGGCAAAAAAACTAAAAATAAATTATGCGAGGATGCTAAAACTATTAAAACACATTATAAATTCTATTTATAGCTGGGGAGTATAACCAAAATTTCTAAAGAAGGCAATTATTGTTCCCATTTATAAATACGGTAGCAGCAAGCTGCCCAGTAATTATAGACCAATAGCACTTGTTAGTACAATTATTAAACTTATAGAAAAATATATTAAATACAAGCTTAATGTATCCATTTAATTTTTAATTGGGTTTTCGCCACCAAACTGATCGAAAGACAACTTTTTCAAGTTGCCTGGAAAATTCATAAATTCTTAACAGAGAATGAACGCAACTTTAAACGTGTAAGTCATTTGACACTGTTGCACACCGGATTCTTTTGAATAGATTGAGTGGCATAGGCAGAAGACTATCAGCAAATGATCTTTTTAAGTTTTATTTGAGTCAAAGAACAAAAAGGGTAAAGGTTGCAGATATCAAAAGTGATCATGCTGATATAATTTGGTGTGCCCCAGGGTCGGTGCTTGGGCCCCTGCTGTTTAATATTTACATACATCGTGTGTTTTCGGTTTTGGATGAAAGGGGAGATAGAAAGTATTTAGGAATTATTATGAATGAAAATTTGGAAAAATCAAGGATTAAAATGCTCCTTTGTGATCAAAAATCCGATGAGTATTTCCGTCAAAAAACTGTAAAATGTAAAAGCATGTCGTGACGACCGCGCTCTGACGCCGAGATGCGAGATGCGAGGATGGTTGAAATTCGCTTGGCACGCGGTTGTATCTGCATGGTAAAGGCGTCCGTATGTATTTTCGTGCCTAGATGGTCGCTTTTCGTTTAAAACAGCGGAAGGTATGTACACTGTTACTATAGCGAGAGTTGTGATAATCCAAGATAATTATAAGAATAAGAATATGGTGGTTTTATGGTTTTTAGTTTATGTATTTGAGTATTTGTAAATATCTTTTAAAATTTAATTAAATAAATTAATAATAGTTAAATAGGTACCTATATTATCAACAAATGTGATCATGTCATTTCAAAAATATTTTTATTAATAATTATTGTTACCAGCATTATAATAGCCCGAAGGTAGGATAAACTATATCCACTTAATTCAATTTTTTATTATTAACACTTAACCTTTTTAATAAAGTCTTTGATAATAATATACAGGGTGAGTTTTTTTCGATGCCCACTATGGGGATCTCGGAAACTAGCAGAGCTAGAACAAAGAAGGTTAAATGGGGAAATAATTGCACTTTTGAATGCTTAATCTAATGCCCCTTTTGGATTTTTAAAAAAGTTCATGGATCACTAGATATTTTGAAAAGGGTGATTTTTTGCTATTTCGTCAGATCTCTGTAGCTCTGTTATTTCTGATTATACAGAAAAACTGTAGAGACGAAAATTGTAGATAATATTGCGCTTATTAAGATAATTTAATCAAATTTTTTATTTTGTTTGTGATTTTTGAGATATGACATAAACTTGTGTTTTTTTAATGTAAATCATAGTTGGCTGTGGCCTTATAAAATCGACCATTTTTTGAGCTTTCCAAAGATAAAATAATCGGCATAGTTATTATAAAAAATAAAAGAGCTATGGCTAATTTTCTGATTTTTTTAAATTTTCACATTGTCAGCCATGGAATATTTTCATAATTACGTTCTATTTTATAATTAGACATACTTAAAACTTTCTAATATTTTGTTTTTAGCTGGTAACAAAATGTAATAAATAAAACAAAAATTAAAAAACTCAAATTCAAATTATTATTATTTTAAAAGGTCACCTTTTAAAATAAAAAAGGTGTTCAAACTATCCACCATTATTATTTATGCAAATATTGCAACTTTTTAAAACTGAATATTTTCAACATTTTCCTGCATATTTTGACTAAATTATTTGCATATTTATGCGCATATTTTTAGGGTTTAGACTTGCATATTTGGGTTACTCTAATGATCACCATGCTTTTTGCAGTGCCGAAACGACTTACAACTCGGAAAAATCGATTTTTCCGACTTACAGCTCGGAAAAATCGATTTCTCTGACTTACAACTTGGAAAAATGAAAATAATATTATGGTGGCCCTTCTACGCTTCCGTACATTTTGTTACCAGCTAAAAATAAAATATTTGAAAGTTTGAAGTATGTCTATGTCTTACTATAAAATAGAATGTAATTATGAAAATATTCCATGGCTGACTACGTAAAAATTAAAAAAAAAAGAAAATTAGCCACAGCTCTTTTATTTTTTATAATAACTATGCCGAGTATTATGTCTTTGGAAAGCTCAAAAAATGGCCGATCTTATAAGGCCACAGCCAACTATGATTTACATATAAAAAAAACACAAGTTTATGTCATATCTCAAAAATCACAAACAAAATAAAAATTTGATTAAATTATCTTATTAAGCCCAAAATTATCTACAATTTTTGTCTCTACAGTTTTTCTGTATAATCAGAAATAAAGGAGCTACAGAGATCTGATGAAATAGCACAAAATCACTCTTTTCAAAATATCTAGCGATCCATGAAAAATTTTTTAAAAATCCAAAAGAGGCATTAGATTGAGCATTCAAAACTGCAATTATTTCCCCATTTAACCTTTGTTCTAGCTCTGCTAGTTTTCGAGATCCCCATAGTGGGCAACGAAAAAAACTCACCCTGTATAATATATTAAAAATCTACTAGTAGTTTCAATCCAATAATAATCCAATAATATCAAAGAAAATCTAGATTTTCTTTGATATTATTGGATGCTGGTGAAGTAGGTGTTCCGTCTTAGAATCTTCTAAATCTGTAAATAAACAAATACCAAATACAGTCGGAATTACCGCAGCCTACTCTTTTCATATTATCTGTTAAAGACTCCGACCGTTGTAGAAAATGGTACTGTGACAATTCTAAATTAGGCGCGAGGTTATGAATAAATACACATTGCAAAAAAAAAAACATTTCTTTAAGCCGTATTTTGGCAAGCCGGGTTTGAGTTTTCCAAAAACAGATTTTAATATTTATAAGACATGATAGGGTAAGGATTTAATTCAGCCCATTTAGCACCTCTTTGCAAATAGGACGCTAGACGACGTGGCGACAAAAAAATATTTTTTCCAGAGACATATCACTTCTGTGAAAGCCCTAATTTTTGCGAAAATTTTTATTCAAGCCATTTTGGAGGTCGTAGTGTTTTTAAAGATTATTGCTCAATTTATCAGTAGGAAGCTGTCAAGAATAACTATTATAATCGTCTTTATAAATCGTAGGTTGGATCTTTATTTTTGGAGATATTCCGATGGGGGCGTAACGGTATCATGCCCCTAAAACGCCGATTGCTTTAATTTTTGCGTTGTTGTCAACGTACTGCTACTGTAAGTATCTGTTTTTGAGTTGTAAAAAAATTTCATATTTTAAATTTTGAATGGATGACAAACAGCTGACTTAATATTGGAAATGTCGATCATAATTAAGGCAACAGGGCAAATCTGGACGAAAATATGGAATATTATTATGTTCTTTCTTTTTTGAATCATACAAATTACCAAACTTGAAATGTTGAGTGACAACATCGATTCAATCTAGTGAAAAAGGCTCATTTGTTCGCAATAAAAATAGCAACAAAATGATAGCAACAAAATGGTGCTAGTCTGATTGTTATAAATGCAATAATTAGGTAACCCGGAATTGCTATTTTCAAATTGCTGTGAAAATTAATGAATGATAATTGATGAAAATAAACGAAACTAATGCAAAATATACTTAAAGAAATATCAGACATGCAAAAAACTTTTTATTTAAGAAGCTTTTGTACAAGGTGGACCAAATTGGACAAGGGAAACTCCTATTTTTGACAGAGATAGACGAAAACTGATGGCGAAAACCGCAAATCGATATCTGTCACTGTTCTTGAGTTACAGGGCGTTTTTCGAAAATGTGCATTTTCGAAAAGTGGCCGTAACTTTCTTCGGGTTAAAAATGTTGTGTTTCTGTAAAAACATTCCTGAAGCACTTTTTTACGCAGAATCCAATGCTGCTGCTACATTTTTTTTTCAAGTCAATGGTTTAAGAGTTACCGATGAAAAAAATTATTTTTTAAATGGAACACCCTGTATATTTTTGCATTTTTTAATAGAGCAAAAAATTACCATTCCAAAAATATATAACACGTAATGATTTACTTAAGTAGTTATCAATTACTAATAGCTTTTTATGATTTCATGTGTATAGAATTGGAAGCGCGCCCTTTCAACAAATAGGCTTTGGACAGTGAGACAGAGACAATGAAACAACCGTGGAAAAATGTTTACTGTTACCTGTCCAATTTTCAGTTAAGCTGTTTTGGCAGTGTAAAGATTTTTCTATTTTTGTGTAATTTATAAACTTTATAACATACCTACAATGAAATTTGAAAGTTATGAAAAATGGGATATCTATGATAGTCTGTTTTATGCAATTTTTTTCTCAAAGCGCTTCCATTGTGTATACAAGTCAGCCAAAAATTAAGATTAGCAGAACAAATGTCAAGTTTATTTAATATTTATTTATTTTTTTGAATATTTTTTAATAACTTGACCTGTCAGGACAGTAGAATTATTACCCAACCTAAAAATTCTTTAAATGATGCAGTGAGAGACTTATTCTCGAAAAATATACAATCTGAAATTGTTTAAAAATAAATCATAAGGATATTTATCTCTGACTGCAAATTTTATAACATTAACTAGAATATTGTTCATAGACACAACGGGAATGACTGAATGACTGTTTTACTTGATATTTTTTATAAATTAAATTTATTTTACATTTAGTAACATTGTTTCAAAAATCCAAGGCAAACTTGGCCAGCATAAACTTCGAAAAAAAGTCGGAAATTTCAGACGCTGTAAAGAAAAACATCCTGTATATTCCTGCTTGCAATTTCACGTTAAGGTGTCATAATTTAAATACAAAAATTGCTAAATGGTTTTCGTAAAAATCGGGGGTATAAAAAATCGTAGCTGTCCCTGGATTTGCATTTTGACAAAAGTAATAACGCCAAAGAAGCGTGTTTTGAAGAACTTTCGAACAAAAAAGGTTTTTGAAAATATCTCACAAAATAAATTGTTTATCGATTTATATACACTTAAAAGTAGACAGACAAAATTAACTCTTAAAAAAATGAAAATCGGACTTAAACATTATGAGCTTATTTTGGCTTCCTAGACATGTCCTGTGCTATGATTTTTAATTAAAATAAGGAATACATTTATTTTCTATTTTTATTTTAAAAAGTTTCAAATATATCTTCACTTTATCAGAAAAACTTAAATGAAAAAATATGTGGTATGATTTTATCTCGGATTTTACCTCAGATTTTGTACTTTAATAAATTATTTTCCCGTGGCAAACTCGATTTTTATTACAATAAATTTATATGGCAACCAATAAATAAGACAACTATTTCCATAGATTAAGAATTTCCTATTCCATTCTATACCCGGGTCTGGTGCGGCAATTATTAAAAGTTCAAATTTATTTTTATTTTAGAAATACGGCCGCCGCCGCGTCTTTCTGCATTTCTTTAAGAATTCGCCGATTCGGGACGACCGCCACGTGACGACCAGCATTTGAAATTGAAATAATAACTTGCGAGGGGCACATGGCACATAGAAAACGAGGGGAAGGGGGGGGGGCATGAGATCACACCGATCTGCCGATCGCCTGCCGACTGACGCGCTGCCGCTATGCCACGAATGTTAGCTCCTATAGCGTTCCTAGCGGTCATTAGTGTAACTATAAGCACAAAACATGGAATATCCGCTTATTTGCGAGGGCGCCAGAAATCAGAGACTAAATATCATAGGGACAGAACAAATTACATGGACGACGGGCTACTCGGATTAGTCGACCGTTTACACGGACGTTGGGTATCTTCTTGAATATTATGATCTTTGGTGTCGCACAGAAATACATTTTGAAAATTATGTTCTTTAAAAACAGGAGGTATCCAACGGAAATGTTGTTTGAAGAAAGTGGATTGTTATCGGTATATCAATTATATGTATGCTCAAAACGATATATTACAAACAGAACTTACTTCATAATCTCAATACAAGATATAATGAGGGGCAAACTGTGTTGATACCTTCTGTAACCTGCTCGGCCACCCAGAGTCACATCTGCTCTGTAGGCCCTAGATTGTTTAATTTCTTGCCTGTGGACCTCAAAACAAAACCATACCATAAAATAAAGTGCACCATTATTGACTGGATTAAGAAAACCAATTATATCAATAATGTCAATGTCATGGGTTTAGTTTTAATTTTTGATTTTGATCCTTTCTTGCTGTTAAAACCTATTTATTGGTAACTTGTTGATTTGTGTTGGGTTTTGTAACAATGTTATGAGTAGAATTTGCCCCTATAGAAGTTAACGATTAGTAACCTCTTTCTTAGTCAAGATTCGATGGGTTTCGAACAGACTTCTTTTCCGAAGTAAGAACCAACACAGTACATAGTTGAATCATTGTATTTGCCATTAACATCTTTGTAAATTGTTTCACATGGGTCGCATGTATTTTCACATATCACTTCATTAATCATTGTCACCGAGCTCCATTCTAGCCGCAGTCGTAGGGAGTTCATCGAGCACTAAAAAGAATCGTTATTAAAACCCAAAAAGGTCGAAGCTTTGAAATTCTTACTGTTTCAAGCATTGCCTGTATACGAGGCCTTGGTGCTGCAGGGAAGTGCTATTAATCTTGGCAGTCATTTGCCCCTTTGCCTGGGCTTGATTCTCAGAATTTCACCGTTTGATACCTGTGGAATATTTTTGGATATATAATGGGGTTTTTAGAGCGTGCTGAATGTAAATTACCATGCCGGAGATCATGGGAAAAGTTCCATTTTCTATTTTCCTGAACCTTTGTTTGGATAATGATCTGACAGATAAATTGAGGTTATTATCGGTTTGACATTTCATATATTTTTGCCAGATTCTTCTTCTTCTAATAAACCTTGTCAGCTGAGGGTTTTGTCTACTTAGCAACGATTGTTGTGCGCTGATTAATGAAATTGTTGTTTATTTGCAAGTTTGTTTATTAGGAATACCCGCTAACGAATGGTACTCTCGATAGATTTAATGTTTTGTGGTTCTGGAGAGTCATCAGTCATTCGTACAATACCATTTCCGGGTCCTTCTTGGAATTCGGGCATTTCCCATCAGCAAGGGTGCTTGAAGAGGTTGCACCGGTGTTCTCCGTAAAAATTCATGGTAGTTGAGTACTGTGAGTAATCGATAAATTCAGATAAATCGGAAAACGCCGTGTAAAGAAGAGACCGAAGTAGGTTATTCTTCATTTCGAGAAGGGATTCGTCGGATATTGCCAATTTCTTCAAATGCATGGTAAGCCTTGACCTTCATGGCCACGTGCCGCCATTTCACCAGCTACTTTCTTTCCAGCTGTGGATGATACAATCCTTTGGACATTAAGTTACTCCGAAGGTCACCAGAGGCCACACAATATCTAAGTGAGTTAATATTTCCGGGCCTTGCCATATTTCATAGGTATACTAAGACATGGTTCTCCTTTTAGGGCCTGTGTCTGTGTGCCTGTCTGCCTGTGTCTGTCTGTCTGTCCTGTTCAGTGTCCAGCTCCGTCAGTCCGTGTGTGGACGGGCGTAGGTACTGTACGTTCCTGCTGGTCAATATTGTATTTAGTCTGTCCACTCTTCGTTCCGGTCCTGTCTGGTTGCCATCTAGCCTGGGCTGTTGGTGCAGTCGTGTACCATAACCACTGCGTGGGAGCTTCCAGGATCATACCTCTTGTCAACGTAGATTGGAGGCTCGGGACAGATAAGTTGTAGTCGTAAGATTTTAGGGAAGGGAAAAACAGTAGCACTCTGGGAGTATAACGTGAGCCAGTGGACCCGTGAATATTTTTGCACTCAATATTCAATTTTTATTTGAATCTCAATTTTACCGAGTCTTAAACGATTGGTCAACCGTCCATTACGTGAAATATATTCCGGACGCCGTAACGAGTTCGCACATATAAGACCAGCTCAGTTATTTAATCAGTCTTATTTAGTTAACCGTACTAACTCCCCCTTTTAGAGTTACCTTTAAATATTTTTTTGTATTACGCAACTTTAATTCATTATACCTAATTATATTATTATAAATTTATTATATTTATTATTGTTAACCAAAATAGTGTTCCTTGTTTTCATTTTGAAGCCCTGCCACCACCATAAACCTACTCCCCTCCGCCGACTGGAGCTACCCGTGGGCCACAAGCTAGCGTATAATTTTACTACAATAGTTTTCTTAAAGTCATTACAACAAACATAAGTTATAACTAGTCATACCTTCAGTGGTGCACGTAAAAACAAATTATTGAGTTAGGGTATTTTTTTTTTATTTGTCAATATAATTAAGCTCTTCAAGCACCGAACCCTGTTATTATTTTCTTGTGGAAATTGATCCCAGTTTCCCATAAATTAATTAAAATTCATGAAAAATTAAAACTCTTGTCTTTCCCCCTTTTACACCCTAGCAACAATATTGTAAATTAGAAATCGGAAATTGTAAATTCTAAACTTCTTTTGACATAGTTACTGTAAGAGGTTTAATGCAATATAAGTAATGTAATGTAAATAAATACTACTAGTACTATACTACTACTACTATACTACTACTACATGAATGTGGAAGGTATAACATGGAAAAAACTAAAAGCTGAACTTTAGTATTGAAAAAAATAGTAGAAATGTTTTTCAGATCAAAATGATCCACCAATAAAGAAAATATTTTTTTTATTTGTTTGGACGTTTACTGGTGCCAGCAATTGATTTCGCTGAAACGCATGCACAAATAATTCCTGAGTTGTCACTGGTATTAATACAACTAAGCACAATAGCACAAAACACTTTTTTACTTCTATTGTGAGAAAGAACTTGTCGCAATGTAAACTAAGAAGTGAAATAATGTTTATTTTAAAAGAACCAATTGGTTTCGCTTTTGATTTGATGATGGCTTGGCTTTTAACACCGGCCAAGAGGGAGCTAACGAGCATGCACACAAAACTTTTGGGGCGAGAATACGATCAGCGTTGCCACATTTTTTCCTGATATTAATAGAAACTTGTATTTTAATGTTTTTTTTTTTTCAGGTAAATCCTGGCTTTAAAAAATACTTTATAATATAATAGCAATGACTGATGTATTTATAAGACTTCTCATGGCTATAGCTTAATATTATGGAATATAGATGGTGCCGATGGCCAACAATGTGTTTCCCATTGTATTTTGTCTCCGGAAATCATATGGTGAGGCATAGAACTGACAAACATGCCAGCCATGAGCAGTTTTTATTAATATGTCAGTCAATGATAATAGTCTTCTCACCCCATACAATCGGATAAACAACTAAAAAAATTGGTGTATTAACCTGGCCCCTGTTCGTAGAAAATGGTTGAAGATATGAGGATATTATTTACGAGAGATTCAATAGGGTGTATAAGGGAATAAATTGGCTTATTTAGCGCATTTTCAAAAATGATGCCTGGTGTCACGACCCCAAAAAAATATTTTTCCCACCATAACATACCACTTTGTTACAGCACTCGAAAGACATAATTTTTTTCTGGGCATTTTTTATTAAAGCCATTTTTCTTTATTCTTTCCTGTTCAAAAGTTGTTCGTCAAAAATATTATATTTCGTTAATCGCTATTGCCAGGGTATGACATAGAGTTTTCAATGATTTTATTCTTGGAGATATTCGCCTGAACTTTTCTTTATTTGAAGGATCTTCAAATTATTGACCTCCTACAGTTGTCAACATGCAAATCCAGGGCCAGCTATGATTTTTTTATATCCCTGATTTTCACTAGAACCATTCAGCGATTTTTTTATTTAAAATCTGACATCACAGCATTAATTGACACACCACAAAACTCCCATATATCAAATTTGAACAAAAAATATACAGAAAGTTTCATTCTACAGGGTGCGAAATTTAACAAAATAATAATTTTAAAGAATGCAGAGTCTAATCTATACATCCTGTATATTTGTTATTGCTTCTTTGCACACCAACAGTTTGTGTGGTTCTGCTGACCATTCAACTGCTTTTAGGTAATTCCATAGCACGCTTTACTATTGGCCAAGTGCCTTTAAGATTTGTTATTTTGCTCAACATTGGCTCTCTGTTAGATGAAACATCTTGTATATTTTTTGTACACATTTGGTATATAGAGTTTTGGAGTATTGTGATTAACACTGGTGTCAAAGTTATTAAAAAATAAAAGTTTCAATAAAATACCAAAATTTTATTTTTAAAATTTGGTTTTAATCCGTTCAAAACTTATGGCCAAAAAAGTGAAATTAAGGGTCATTTGAGGCGTTTAGTGCAAGAGTGGCCCAACTCGAAAAAAACGCTTATTGTGTTAATAGTACAAGCTGCATGGATTTTTATTAATCTATCATGTGCAATAACGGCCTATATCGATTTCTCTAAGATGCCTCTAGATGGCGCATATAATGTTACTTTAGCATATTGCAATCTGATCATATCAGTTAGTACAAAAATGTCCCAACATTCGCGAATCAATGATTTAGTTCATATGTTTTGTGCAATAGCAGACTATCTTTTAATCGGGAGTTTTTTAAAAAGAATTTAAGCGTTTCTGATGGTCGACACACGTGCTTTACTTCAAAAAGGACAAGGCGGCCACCCTAAGAGGGGGAAAAAAGCTCAACACAGTGAAAACAATCGAAAAAAATTGAATCTGTCACTATTTTTTTATTTCGAGTTTCCCAAGGTATCAGTCCCATTATTCAAAAAAGAAAAATCCTAACCTTTGCAACTTACCCCCCACCTTAAATTTGTCGATAATGCAAAAAAATTAAAGGCACAATCCTGGGTAACTATCTGTTTTCTACAAAGGCCTAGAAGGGACAGACGGGACAGTCGCTTTTTTTTTTCTAGTTCGGCTCCTAAAATTTCGACTTATAAGTCGAAACTTTAAAACTTCGACTTATAGGTCGAAATATTGACCCAAAATTTTTACTTATAACTCGAAGCTTTAAAGTTTCGACTTATAAGTCGAAATATTGACCGTCAATATTTTGACTTATAAGTCAGAGCTTTAAGGTTTTGAGTTATGAGACGAAATATTAGTTCAATATTTCGACTTATTACTCGAAACTTTAAAGCTTCGAGTTACAAGTCGAAATTTTAAAGTTTCAACTTCTAAGTCGAAATTTTAGGAGCGGATCTAGAAAGAAAAGGCGAGTGTCCCAGGCATTCGTAGTTTTCAGAGATGTTTCCAGGAAAAAATTATTAACTTTCGCGCACCTGTGTCTGACAATTGCAGGAGGTGGGACAATTTTGAACAAAAAATAAAAGTTGAACTCTGTGGACTATAGCCTTGGCGACTTAAAAACACGTGGAAAAGGAATGCATTTGAGAAACTCAGATAGTGCATGTACTGAAACGGCGGAAAAAGATAGTCGAAGTCGAAGGCGAGTCTGTCGACTGGTTGAAGGAAGAGGCAGTGGTTGATATATATATTTTTCCAAATATATAATTGAATAACCAATGGGTTTATTTTAAACATACATCGACATTTCCAAACGAAATACAAACTCTTTTGTATTTTGTTGTTGTATCCAACAAGCAGGAAAATTGAAGCAGCAACCTGCAGCGACTTAACAGGATTTATTAATGTATGTCCCACCATATTTACATTATTTTTATAAAAACCTAACTGTGAAAAATTCAGTTCAAGAAGTAGAAAATAACGATGACGATGTACTTCACTCTGTCGATGATTCTTAACAAAGAGTTGACTAAAAAATGTAAATAACGAGACACTAACAAAGTGTTTATGTACTTGTTTATTGTTGCCGTGTTTCTTGCTTCCCATGTTTGAGAAAGTATTTTACTTTTGGGTTAGGTTTATGTTTTTTACCAACTTACTGTGAAAATAAATCTAATGCACAAATACACTTTATTTTTATTTACCCAAAAATGTTAGTGCAAAAGCGGCCCACCATTTTTTTTCCAAAAATTTATAAAGTTTTTCATTTTAATTGAAGTTATATAAAATTGTATTAAAATAATTAAATAATCACAAATCTAATTGAATTATATAAACTGCAACATAAAAATACGGGGTGGTCAAAATCATGAATTATTAAACGGTGTTTTTCTCAAAACTACGTTTTATGACTTGGGCCACTATTGCACTAAACGCCTCATTTTAAGGAGTCCATATATTCCTTAATCCGGACCTAAGCGCAAAAAGAAAACACGGGTCATTTTATTTTTTGTGCAGATTACCACTATGTTATGTGCAGTATTTGTTTTTGAATCGGCCTATATGTATTTATTAGAAGTAATAACCAAACCATAGACCTTTTTATAATAATTTCCCATCAAAATGGCCTCACAAAACCCTCTTTCTCTACAAAAGATCAACGTTTTAAGAAATTACAGTAAATAATAAAAATAAGGCATGCCTATGAGACTTATTCTTCGATTAAAATTAATTAAATATTATTAGCTTAATTGCATTTTAGAATATTATTGCCTGGTTAAACGCTAAAATACACTTTACTTGGGAATTTAAGTTACATCGTCTATGAAGAGATCCTCCTCATCTTTTCTAACATAACCTTGAAGGTTATGTAGAGGGTGTTGCAGATTGTTAGTATTTTCACTAAATATGAAAATGGTAGATGGAACATTACCACCAACTTAAATTCGCAGTATGGAAGACTCCAGGGATTCGTGACATAATTTGTGTGGGAAATTTTAAAAACATTTTTATAATATTTTCTAATATTAATATTATTATTATATTTAGTGACACGGAAATATTGAGTGAAATTATGTAGTAGGTACTTACAATATGTAGCGTCTGTTCCGCATTTTCATGCAGATCCCTCCTATTTCTCGGCTTTTTCAAATTTCCAATGAGTTTATTTTCTTGCCGTTGTATAACTAATGTCACGGTATCATCTAATAACCTATAATATCCCACCATCACGGGTTGCCGAGCATTACGACTTTTCATTTGTCCAACACATTGAGATGGTTCATCTGACGAAGTTAACATAAGAACTATGCCTTCAGGAAAGAACCTAGAATTTATTTATGATTAATTATGTGTACAAATGCGAGTGAACACAAGCACAAGCGAAGACAAAATAATAGTAATTGCCCCCCTCCCCCACACAAGCATGTGGTTGCTTCTGGGGTACTCCTAGTTTGGAGTATTGTGAGGGTGAGAATTATTATTTAGTGGCATAAAAATTTGATATGAATGTCCATTATAGGAAGCTATTAATATGAAGAAAAATAAAAGAATCTAACAAGTCTTTAGTATCCTATACTAACTATTTTTGGACTACCAGTTTCTCAAAATCAACAGTTTTGTATCAGATCCAACAACTTTCTAATTTTGTTTTAAATTTTTCGAGGATCTCATGATGCAAAACTGGTAATCCAAAAAAAAAAGAAAAGTGTTTATAGGATAATAAAGACTTATAAGATTCTTTTATATTCTATTATATTTAGTGGCATGTTCATTGTAATTTTTTCAATTTTATACTGTCACCGAAAAGCAAAACGAATAATCTCATTTCATTACACTCAACACCTATAGGTTATTTATTATTATTATTTATTAAACAAATTGTTTTTACATCAGTACCGCAGGGGATTTTAACATTAACTGGGATAATAAAAATGGTCTTTATACCAAAAAATTAAAAAAAATTGTTAGTGATAATGGATTAATTCAAATAGTCAAAGATTTTACCAGAATTCAACAAGATACCAATAGCATAATTGATTTGGTTATTTGCAACAATAATTTTTATAACTGTGAAGTTTTACAAAGTCCCAGAATATCTGATCATTTCATTTTGAAAATTTGCTTACTCGTGAATAAAAATAAAAATTATGGTGAAGTAAGACTGAAATTAAAAGATGAAACGTCTTTTAAGAATGAACTAAGTTCCATTGATATTAGAAATTACAGAACATAAATGATCTATATGACACATTTCGTGATCATTTTCTTACGATTTTAAACAAAAATATTCCAAACATTACAATTAAGATGAGAACAAATAGTGATTGGTTTACTTTGGATATTCTAAAAGCAATAAAATATAGAGAATCTTGTTTTGCATATCAGATGGTGAAGAAATATCTGAAAAATTTAACAAATTTTATATTGATAGCATTAATGAAATTGTTAGTTCTATACCGGTAACTAGTGAATCATTTGATTTAAAGAATACTAAAAATTCAGTAAAATTTGTAAAATTTGAGAAAATATCATGTGAAGAATTAAGAAATATTTTATTTAGTCTACCAAACAAGGGAAGCTCGGATGAAATTGATATTATTTTATTAAAAAAATATTTTTTCGAGGTATATGAGCAATTATTAATTATAATCAATTTCAGTTTGGAGAATGGTGTTGTTCCAGATGATTTAAAAATTTCAACCATAATTCCTATAAGAAAAATTCAAAATTCAAAATGTGCTAATGATTTTAGGCCAATAAATATGCTTCCAGCAATAGAAAAATTCTAGAAAAAGTTGTACATATTCAATTTGCACAATTTATAGAAAATAATAATATATTATGTGAGTTTCAGTCAGGTTTTCGACAAAATTATAGTTGTGAATGTGCAGTTCAATATGTACTTAATGAATGGAAAAATGCCTTGGATGAAAGAAAATTGGTTCGAATAGTTTTTTTAGATTTAAAAAGGACTTTTGAAACCATCGATAGATCAAAATTGTTAGAAAAATTAAAATTTTATGGCATTGAAAATTTAGCATTAAAGTGGTTTCAAAATTATTTAACACATAGAAAACAAAAGGTTAGATGTGGAAAAAATGTTTCTTGTCTTGAAGATGTGAACGTAGGAGTTCCACAAGGAAGTGTTTTGGGTCCAGTACTTTTTGTTATTTATATAAATGATCTACCAAAAATTCTTACATGTCAATATCATCTGTTCGCCGACGACACAGTTTTATACGTAAAAGAGCAAAATTCTAAGGTTTTAATGGATACAATTAATTTAGAATTAAACAAAATAAGTAAATGGACGAATACTAATAAATTAAAAGTTAATATTTCTAAGACTAAATCAATGATATTAGGTGAAGACAAGATGTATAATGAATTTATTTATAATAATTATTCATTTGAAATTAATAGCTGTAAAATTGAAATAGTTGAAATATATAAATATTTAGGAATAATTATAGACAGAAAATTAAAATTTAACGAACATGTAGATTACGTATGTAAAAAAATGGGAACAAAAATTGGTGTACTTTATAGATTAAGTTTATATGTAAGTCAATGGACACTAAAAATCATTTATAATACTATAATTTTGCCACGTCTAAATTTTTGTAGTACTATTTTATATTTATTTAAAAAAGTTGACAAAGATCGTTTGCAAATTTTACAAAATAAATAAATGAGAATTATTTTAGGGTGGAATAAGTATAGCAAAATTTTAGATATGTTAAATAAATTAGAATGGCTTAACATAGAAAATTATTTAGAATATAAAACTTTAATATTTATTCATAAAATGAAATTAAATTTAGTAGCGCCGTATTTTAGCAACATGTTAACAAAATTTCAAGAAGTACATAATTATCAAACAAGAGGAAATTCAAATTTTGTTCTGGACCAAAAAAATTCTAAATTTGCTCAAAATTCGATTTTTTTCAAAGGATTAATTTGTTACAATAATTTAGCGCCATCATTAAAAAATTCTTCATTAAAACAGTTTAAGTTTAAGTTAAAGTGTAATTATTTAAATAAGTAGAATAGGATATTAATACACAGTAGGTTTTATTTATTAATGATGTAGCTGGATAGCAACTTGTTGCTAAATAAATTTGTTTATTATTATTATTATTATTAGGGAAAGGAGCTCATCTATACACGTAAAGCAGGGGTCTCCTAACTACAGCCTGTGTAATAAGATTTACAATGAAAGTAAATCAAACCAAATAATAATCAGATGTTTTTATTTAACGAGCAATGGGGAACTCGAACATTTTTTTATTTCTTTAATATATTTGCCTATCTATAGAAAGAGCACATACCAAATATCAGCCCTCAACTCGCAATATTTAATTTGCAATAAATAATTAAAGTTGTGACCAAAAGCTATTCATTTGAAACGACACGAAAAGCACGGGAATGGTCATGATGTCACACCGCTCGATCGATCGGAAGGAAGTGACAGGTGTGACAGGTACACAGAATTAGAGATTAGAGGGATCTGATGTAGGTCAAAAATAAGAACCACCTAAAAGTCCAAATTTAACAAGCACTTCTTTAATTGAATGGTGAGGCCACGGGACTAGTACATAGGTCCCGGGTTCAATCCCACAAGAAGCTTAAGTGTTTTTTATTATCACTGCATTCCCTCTTATATTTATCACTAATTATCATTTTTAGTAATAATTGGACAATGTTATTATGAAGATTATTACTCACAATCTGCTCCATAGTGTATTTAAATTCAAAGTACCCACCTACCTAATAATAAATTGTCGGTTGTTGGTAGCTGGAAAAATGTGATACATTGCTCGATACGTAAGCACTTTTTGGCCTTGGAGATAGTTTTAAGACCCGAGGCAACACAGGTGTTAAACAACCTCCTCGGCCAAAAAAGTGCGCTTTCGCCTCTCACCATGTAAATAACTATTTAATACAGCATACACTTTTCAAACGTTATCAACAATATCAAGACTGGGATAAAATATAGACTCTAATAAGACGGATAGACAAGGATAGGACGTACTCGTTGCTCTTCCTAAACAAAGCGTGCGTAATATTGTAGTTTTTATACATGTGCCGCCCATATTAGTTTATGCATGGTGCTGCCTCCCACCAGAGACGCCACCACCAACCAACGGCTTGATGTCACAGCCAAGTATGATTTGAATTATGCAATTTTTAGTTGCTTACATTTATCGCATAAAAATAAAAAACGAGTTTTTTGTGAACTGTGGTTCATTTAATGCCAATAAATTGCGTTTAAAAGTAATATTTTTCAAATTTAATTTTTGTCAAGTTCCCCATTAAGAAACATAATGACTATGAAATAGAACATTTTAACTGTAATTAATGAT
Organism: Pseudeuparius sepicola; assembly: GCA_963920635.1. NCBI lineage: Eukaryota > Metazoa > Arthropoda > Insecta > Coleoptera > Anthribidae > Pseudeuparius > Pseudeuparius sepicola. The sequence continues at coordinate 50,440,462 of OY987300.1, read as the reverse complement.
ATGAGAATTATCTTTAAAAAATCAAGATGTACTACTGTGGCTTTATGCCATGTCCTGCACTTAACCTTTCTACTTTCTGCAAAAAGTCTCTACTATACAATACGTAATGCACAGCTCATGCATCGTCTATCTCCACCGCGATGAAATGTCCTTGACACTTGCCCGCAAGTACCAACTGAAATTTCGAACGCAGTCCAACCCCACTCCCTGATGCGCCATAAATGGAGATTTTGATATCTGAGGTAGGGTTTCCAGTCCCGGTATTTAGTACCGGGATTGTCCCAGGATTTTACCCAAAAAGTGTGTTCCCGGGACTTTCTTCATGGTCCCGAAACCTTAAAAGTCCCGAATTTTTTATTACGCCATAAACATGCCACCAATTTCCCTGAAAACCTAAAGAACTAGGGTATGGGTCGTGGGGGATTCACTGGCATTCATATTTTTTAGGATTATTACGAATCTAGGCCGTGAAGCCCGTGACGGTGTGGCCTGTTATACCTTACCCCTTAGTGTAATACAGTACTGTGTGGTTGTGTGGTGTGATTAACCATATTCTTATAGATAGTTCTTGAATTAGTACATAAAATTGTGGAATTATTAAAATTTTTAGATATTAAACTGAAATAAGAATACTTACTTGTATCAAGTCATACATTTAAATTAGTTGGAGTTGGAGTTACTTTAGTTGTGTGTTGTGCTTTTCTATGTAATCTTAGTTTTAGTTTGTTATTTTATGCTTGGAATTTTGTAGGTAGGTTCTACCCACATTCAAATAAAAATATTTAATTTTTATAAACTTTTTCTTACACAATTTGTTGTAAAGAAACAAAATTTTGATTTCGGGACCATTTTTCGGGACTTTCGGGACTAGTACCGGGACTTAAAATTTGGGAATAAAGTCCCGAATAACTTTTCGGTCCCGGGATTTGGGAACCCTAATCTGAGGCTTTATCATGGTTAATATTATAGATTTACACAGGAAAAACTAGCTTTTGCATATTTCTCTTGTAGTTATGCTGTAAAGTTCATTCCCTGTTGTAATGAAAATGTTGCCTAATTTCTGTTACGTTTTGAATGAAATGAAATTTATTGGTCCAAAGATCACATTACAGGATATAGGACAAATCACATGGAGTATATCCCTAATACAGATACAAATGTTACATATTAAAATTAAGATAAAATCTAAAATCTAAAAATTCTTTTAGTGAATAGAAAGCACTCCTTAACAAAAATGTTTCGATGTAAGCATTGAATTTATTGTTATTAAGATCTCGTATTTTTTTTTAGGAAGCTTGTTATAGAAAACGGTACCTATGTAAAATGGATTTAGCTTGTAAAGTTCTAATCTGTGAAGGTCGCACTACTTCGTTTCGATTTGTAAGATACATTCCGTACAAACACACAATTTAAAATAATATTTTCTTGCCTGCCAGCAACTAGCTATACAGGTTAATGTATATTATACTGCCTAACCAATTAGGGTCGGATTAACGCTTAGGCCTTGTTTATGGAATCCCTAGTTAGCCAATGTGTGACCAGAGTCATAAGGATGCGAGAGGAATATTGGATACAAGCAACAGATGGCGCCAAAAATTAAAGTGGCCCAGTCATTTTCTACTAATTTTCTACTATTAAAATCTACCAAAAAAACAGCTGGCCAACATTATTTTTTGCAAAATATGTCCCCGGTATCTACTATATTTCTGTCATGTCCTTACGTCAGTGTCAGACATTGGCTAACTAAAGTATTCATAAACAAGGGCTTGGGCCAACAAGACCCGGGCTTGGGGCGGCAAATTTTACGGGGCGGCAATTTACCAAACTATATGTAGTTTAGAAAATCCCTATGGTGAGCAGTTAAAATGTGCCCACCTGGTATAGCCAATATTCCTTATATTTTAAACTAGTAAACTACTTAAACGAATAATATTATATTATTGTTAAGCTTTAACAGTTTTTTATTAAATTATATAATAGATATTTTTGAAATCTATTTTCCTCAAAGACATATAAGTATAGATAATAATATATTATCATAGTTTGCGAAATCATTCTACCTTTGATATTCCCTTTCATGGAACAACCTATGGTGCTAATGGCCCCCTAAGTAGATACTTGTCTATGTTAAATAGACTAAATATTGATGTATTTAATGAGCCTTTAAGCAAGCTTAAAAAGTGTAAAAAGTGAAAAAAAAAGGTGAGATTGAGTTTGAAGGTGTGTCACTGGTTGCTTGGTGCGTGGATCTTTGAGTAGTGAATTGGTATTATAATAACTGACCAATGAATGTATTCTTGCTCCGTTTCATTAATTTTTATTGTTGGTTTTTATTATTTGTTTTAGCCTACTGCCCTTTTATTGTATTACATCTGCATTAACTTGGTTTGTCTATGCTGTATCTAACCACTACTTGTAACAATTGTTCATTTGTCATTTAATGGGGTTATCCCGTATAATATAATAATAATAATAATGTATTACCAAAGGCAACTTGTTTTATTTCATGATATTAAAAAGATGTAATTGTTGGCACAGTTCTCCCGTTTTTTTTTTACGATTTAAGTTATTTTGTAAATATAAGAAAGAAATTGCAACGCCCCCCCCCCGACCCGCTAATGTAGAAACAAAATAAACCGATTTATTTGTATTAGCGTGAGTCATCTATTCCTATATATCATTGATTGGCCTATCTTTTGTATAAGACAAATCGAATTTATAAAAGCAGTGGGGCGCGGGCAGCATGCGTCTGCCAAATCAATTAACCCTTGAATCTTAAATCACTGAAATCATTGAAAAGTGGTCACTTTTGAGAAGAAATAAATGCAAGCCTTTTTTCCCAATGTGGATATTGCTATGAACGTTTGCATGTACGCTTGCATCCAATTGCAGTGCAGAAAGAAGCAAGAAAAATTAAATGCACTTGCGAGATTATCCATTGAGCATCACTTGCTGCAGTCATTAATAAATTCATTTGCCAATCTGAAGGCCACAAAGAAAACATTAATAGTAAAATATATTTTTAAAAGAAGCTATTATTGGAACCAAACCAATTAACCCATAATTTTGTTACATTATACAATTGTATATGATATAAAACTTGTCGCATGTATAATAATAATAATAATAATAATTACGCAGGGATGGGTCTGACCTGTGAGAGGGGCAGATTCACTGGTGTGACGTTCCGGCGATTCCCAGTTACGCATGGAGAGGTTTGGCCTGTGACAGGGGCAGACCTACGGGTGTGACAATCCCGCGATCTCCAGTTGCGCAGGGAGGGGTCTAGCTGGTGACGGGGGCTGATCCTCGGGTGTGACAATCCCGCGACTCTCGGTTACACAGGGATGGATCTAGCCTGTGAGAGAGGCGGATCTTCGGGTGTAACGATCCCGTGTTTCCCAGTTAACGCAAGGAGGGGTTCGACCGGTGAGAGGGGCAGATCCTCGGGTGTAATGATCCCGCGTTATCCTAGTTGACCTGTGTGGGTAGCGGGTTAGAATACTCCTATCGTGGCTCCGCGAGTCGTAAAAGGCGACCGAGGGCCGTTACTCCCACGTTACGGGAGAAACCCATGGAATGGAGATTAATAGGAGTTTTGTCATAGGGCCGCTGCCTGGGGATCGCCAGGGCATGTCTGGAGCCGGCGCTGGACATGACAGCGAGCGGGACGTCGGTGACAGGGCGCTGATGAGGCGGGCCCCTGTTGCACAAACAGCTACAGCCCAACAACAACACGAACATCTACAACATGGGAGCCAAACGAGAACTAGGGTTCCACCCACCGAAGGTGCTGCGCGGGAACTTCAGCCAGCGTTCACAGAGGCGGGATTACAACGACGACGCATGAAATGGACTGTGTCCATGAATGAATCGATTATGCGTATTTTTTACAGGGTGACAAACTTAGGACAAGAGATGATCGGCTACCGACAACAACTGCATGCCGAGTTCTGCAGGGAGTTTCCACACATGCAAGTGTCTGAACAAAGAGTGTCAGATCACTATCGAACTATTTTAAGAAATAACCGAATTCCAGAAACGCGACTTAACGCTATCAAACGGGAAGTTGAGTTAGAGATCCACGGCGTACACATAGACATAGATGACAACAACAACAATGGGGAATTTCAAGAGCCTGGACAACTAGAAGCCGAAACGGCAGAACCAACAACCGAGAGTGTAGAATCGGTTAACAAAGAACACTTTGAAGGCTTAAACACACATATGAGAAAGGCAGTATTGCGATACGAAGGCAAAGACCCACTGAGCAGGCCACCGCTACCAAGATTAAATTCTTCCAGGAAACTCGCGATCGTGCTCGATCTTATGAACACAAGAATTTTACCAAACTATGTTTCAGTGACACCAACATTAGAACGTATGCACATGTTAATCTACTGTGCCGCAACGGCAATCACCACTGTAATGGGTGCCAAGATCCGGACGGCCCAAGAGTTGAATCGTGCAAGACCAGAACCACAAATGGTTCAATGGGAAATGCGACTAAATCGGAAGATCGAGAGTCTCCGTAAAGACATAGGACAAGTGACAGAATATATCAGAGGAGTTAGAACTAGAAGGATCCAGAGGGCGGTGCAGGCAATAATGAGCCGCACCCAAATGCATTCTCAGCATGTCCCCGCGAACATCACTGCTCAACAATGTCTTGACACATTAAAACAAAAACTTTCTGTTTTCGCAGGGCGTCTGAGGAGATACAAGTCTAGTAACAACAGGAAACGAGACAACAAACTCTTTGAACCATCAGAAAAGGGTTTCTACCGTGCTTTGAATTCTAGCGCTGATGCCACAAATGCGACCTACCCTAGCAGAGAACAGTTTCTGGAGAAATCAACTTGCCACACCAGGTCCATACAATGTCAGTGCAAGCTGGATCAGTGAAGAATGCGAGATGGGCCGGAACTACAGCCAGATGCAACACGAGCAATTCACAACCGATGAGGTCCCAATGACATCAAGAATTCCCACAACTGGAAGGCACCAGGTCCAGATCATCTCCAAAATTACTGGATTAAGAAGTTGTGGTGCACGCATGAACAAATAACTACCTTAATTAATGCAGTCTTGCTCGATCCTCTGAAAATGCCATTGTTTCTTACACAGGGAGCAACCTACTTGTTACCAAAAGACCAGCGGAATACGGATAACCCTGCCAAGTACCACCCAATAACCTGCTTGCCTACTCTGTACAAGATAATCACATCTTGCCTTACGCAGCAAATATATGCTCACTGCGAGCGGAACAACATCATGGCAATGCAGCAGAAGGGCTGCGCGAAGGGCGCAATGGGATGCAAAGAGCAACTCATCATAGACTCTGTCATCTGCAACCAGGCTCATTCTAGGCAACGAAACCTCTACATGGCTTATGTGGACTACAAAAAAGCATTTGATTCCGTACCTCACGACTGGCTCACAGGTATCTTAAAGCTGTACAAAATGGATCATCATACAGTTTCCTTTTTAGAACACGTTATGACAACCTGGCGCACTAAGATACAACTCAGAACCGCAAGCAGTAACATGGAGACCGACACAATCAACATCCGAAGAGGGATTTTCCAAGGAGCTTCACTCAGTCCACTGTGGTTCTGCATGGCGATGTACCCCCTATCACATCGGTTGAACTCTACGAAATACGGCTTCGCTATTAAAAGCAACAATGCAGGAACGATCAAGTTGAATCACCTGCTATATATGGATGATTTAAAACTGAGGGCCGCAACCAAGAACCAACTAACGCAAATGCTTAAAATTGTAGAGGAGTTCTCCAGGGACATCGGAATGCAGTTTGGACTGGACAAGTGCCGCACCTTTAACATCATCGGGGGAAGACTAGAACAAGGCGCACACGAGATGCAGGACGGCCAGGAGATCGAAGCAATGAGCATGGGAGATACATACAAGTATCTCGGGATGAAGCAAGCTCAACGGATAGACCATCGAATAATGAAGACCGATTTAACGAGTGAATTCATCAAGAGAGTAAGACAAGTAGTGCGAACTGATCTTAACAGCAGGAATTTGTTTAAGGCCCTAAACACGTATGCGTGCTCTGTACTGAGTTATTCGTTTGGAATAGTGAATTGGACCAACATGGACATTAACAACTTGCAGTGAAAAGTTAGGACACTACTGAAAAAAGCTCATAAACATCATCACCGTAGCGCCGTAGAAAGAACAACTCTGCCACGTCAACTAGGAGGAATAGGATTGGCAGACCTCAACAAGCAATTGAAGACCTCGGTGCAAAAACCGGACAAGTCCACTTTTGGGTAAAATTGACTTTTTCCACTACATTTATGTATTAAAATATCGCCGATCGATTGGTGCAAGAATCAGCCAAGTCCAAAGCAGAGTAACGTTGATATATAGCTTTAGGACTTGACCGCTCGCATTCTTGGGTACAAGAACCAGACAAGTCCGGGAGTTTTTTTCATTTTCCCAAAACTTATAAATATGGGTAAAATTGACTTTTTCCACTACATTTATGTATTAAAATATCGCCGATCGATTAGTGTAAGAATCAGCAAAGTCCAAAGCAGAATAACGTTGATATATAGCTTTAGGACTTGGCCGCTCGCATTCTTGGGTGCAAGAACCAGACAAGTCCGGGAGTTTCTTTTTCATTTTCCCAAAACTTATAAACTATGGACTTGTCCGGTTTTTGCACCAAGGTCTTCAATTGGACCAACAAATAATAAATCTGCGTAATTATTTCCACAGACAGGCCAACAGCTCCACACCACATAAAGCTATATGCGGAGCAGACGTCTCAACACCGCTACGTCTGACGGAACACGAGCATCAAAATCACCACTGAACCGACAACGATAAACTACAGAGGTGGTTGGAGAAGCCACTGCACGGGAGGCATCGTAATGAGGTTAACCAGGAACACGTCGACAAGTTAGCGTCGAACTATTGGCTGACCTCGGGACAAATGTTCCCCGAGACGGAAGGCTTCTTACTGGCTATGCAAGATCAGGTTAAACCAACTCGCAACTACCTAAAATTCATTGTAGGAGATGCATCGGTAGCCCAACTTCAAAAACAATCCACACACAACAGGTGGATGTCAGATGTTCGCATCAACGGAATATAAGGAACGACACGATTTGGTTGCCAAGATCTTGCACCAGGAACTGGCGGAAAAACTGTTGCTTGTGCAGGCAGAGAGGGTCCCATATTACAGCTACACAGCGGGGCCTGCTCTTGAGAACAGCAGCTACAAGATGTACTGGGATCGTACAGTTCTGACAGATCAACGAGTTGCCCATAAAAGACCGGACCTTATAATAGTTGATAAAATTTCTAGGAAGACAACTCTGATTGATGTGGCCATCCCGAACAATAACAACCTGCATGTAAAGCAAGTCAAGAAGATCGAGAAGTACAGAGACTTAGAAGAACGAATTAGAAGGCAATGGGAAATGGACCACGTTCAGACGATTCCAATCATCGTGTCAACAACTGGTGTTATACCAAAAAGTTTGCTGAGAAGCATCAAAGAGCTGGGTCTAACTGATAATCTTTACAGGTCTATGCAGAAAGCGGTACTACTTGCGACAGCCCAAACTGCCAGGAAATTCATGGGAAATGCAGGAACGTCCAACAACATCAATGTCACCTAAGGCCCGATAACATGGCAAGGGTCTCGTCCGAGCCAGATCCTTATGGTATCCGGGATAACCGGGATCTGAGTGAATGTTCCCCACAGAGGGAGTGCGAATGCCTTTTGGCTAAGTCGATATAATAATAATAATAATAATAACACGACCAGGGGAGCCAAACAAGAACTACGGTTTCACACACCGAAGGTGCTGCGCAGGAACTTCAGCCAGCGTACACTCAGGATTATGCGTATTTTTGACAGGGTGACAAACTTAGGACAAGAGATGATCGGCTACCGACAACAACTGCATGCCGAGTTCTGCAAGGAATTTTCACACATGCAAGTGTCAGAAAAAAGAGTGTCAGATCAGTATCGGACTATTCTAAGAAATAACCAAATCCCAGAAACGCGGCTTAACGCTATCAAACGGGAAGTTGAGCTAGAGATCCATGGCGAACACATAGACGTAAAAAACAATAACGGCGAAATTCAAGAGCCTGGACCACAACCAGAAGCCGAAACGGCAGTACGAACAACTGAGAGTCGGGAATCGGATAACGAAGAACGCGTTGAAGGCTTAGACACACAGCTGAGAGAGGCAGTATTGCGATATGAAGGCACAGACCCACGGAGCAGACCACCGCTACCAAGATTAAATTCTTCCAGGAAACTTGCAATCTTGCTCGATCTTATGAACACCAGAATTTTACCTAACTATGTTTCAGTGGCACCAACATTAGAACGTATGCACATGTTAATCTACTGTGCTGCAACGGCAATCATCACTGTAATGGGAGCCAAGATCCGGACGGCCCAAGAGCTGAATCGTGCAAGACCAGAACCACGAATGGCTCAATGGAAGATGCGACTAAATCGGAAGATCGAGAATCTCCGTAAAACATAGGACAAGTAACGGAATATATCAGAGTTAGAACTAGAAAGATCCTGGGGGCGGTGCAGGCAATAATAAGCCGCACCCAAATGCATTCTCAGCATGACCACGCGAACATCACTGCTCAACAATGTCTTGATACATTAAAACAAAAACTTTCTGTTTTCGCAGGGCGTCTGAAGAGATACAAGGCTAGTAACAACAGAAAAAGGTTTCTACCGTACTTTCAATTCTAGCCCCGATGCCACAAATACGAGTTACACTAGCAGAGTACAGGTTGTTGGTTTCTGGAGAAATCAACTTGCCACACCAGGTCCATGCAATGTCAGTGCAAACTTGATCGATGAAGAACGCGAGATAGGCCAGAAATATAGCCAGATGAAACATGAGCAATTCACAACCGATGAGGTGTCCAAGGTCATCAAGAATTCCCGCAACTGGAAGGCACCAGGTCCAGATCATCTCCAAAATTATTGGATTAAGAAGTTGTGGTGCACGCATGTATAACTAACTACCTTAATTAATGAAGTCTTGCTCGATCCTCTGAAAATGCCATTGTTTCTTACACAGGGTGCAACCTACCTGTTACCAAAAGACCAGCCGAATACAGATAACCCTGCCAAGTACCGCCCAATAACCTGCCTGCCTATGCTGTACAAAATAATCACATCTTGCCTTACGCAGCGAATATATGCTCACTGCAAGCGGAACAACATCATTGCAATGCAGCAGAAGGGCTGCGCGAAGGGCGCAATGGGATGCAAAGAGCAACTCATCATAGACTCTGTCATCTGCAACTAGGCTCATTCCAAGCGGCGAAACCTCGGCATGGCTTATGTGGGGACTACAAAAAGGCATTTGATTCCGTACCTCATGAGTGGCTCACAGGTGTCTTAAAGCTGTATAAAATAGATCATCATACAGTTTCCTTTTTAGAACATGTTATGACAACCTGGCGCACTAAGATACAACTCAGAACCGCAAGCAGTAACATGGAGACCGACACAATCAACATCCGAAGAGGGATTTTCCAAGGAGATTCACTCAGTCCAAGGTGGTTCTGCATGGCGATGAACCCCCTATCACATCGATTGAACTCTACGAAATACGGCTTCGCTATCAAAAGCAACAACGCAGAAGCGATCAAGTTGAATCGCCTGTTATATATGGATGATTTAAAACTGATGGCCGCAACCAAGAACCAACTAACGCAAATGCTTAAAATTGTAGAGGAGTTCTCCAGGGACATCGGAATGCAGTTTGGACTGGACAAGTGCCGCACCCTTAACATTGTCGGGGGAAGACTAGAACAAGGCGCACACGAGATGCAGGACGGCCAGGAGATCGAAGCAATGAGCATGGGAGATACATACAAGTATCTCGGGATGAAGCAAGCTCAAAGGATAGACCATCGAACAATGAAGACCGATTTAACGAGTGAATTCATCAAGAGAGTAAGACAAGTAGTGCGAACTGATCTTAACAGCAGGAATTTGTTTAAGGCCCTAAACACGTATGCATGCTCTGTACTGAGTTATTTGTTTGGAATAGTGAATTGGACCAACATGGACATTAACAACCTGCAGCGAAAAGTTAGGACACTACTGAAAAAAGCTCATAAACATCATCCCCATAGTGCCGTAGAAAGAACAACTCTGCCACGTCAACTAGGAGGAATAAGATTGGCAGACCTCAACAAGCAACTGGACCAACAAATAATAAATCTGCGTAATTATTTCCACAGACAGGCTGCACGGGAGGCATCGTAATGAGGTTAACCAGGAACACGTTGACAAGTTAGCGTCGAACTATTGGCTGACCTCGGGACGAATGTTCCCCGAGACGGAAGGCTTCTTACTGGCTATGCAAGATCAGGTTATACCAACTCGCAACTACCTAAAATTCATTGTAGGAGATGCATCGGTAGTGGATGACAGATGCATATACGGGTGCCCAACTTCAGAAACAATCCAACACATAACAGGAGGATGTCAGATGTTCGCATCAACAGAATATAAGGAACGGCATGATTCGGTTGCCAAGACCTTGCACCAGGAACTGGCGGAAAAACTGCTACTTGTGCAGGCGGAGAGGGTCCCATATTACAGCTACACACCGGAACCTGTGCTTGAGAAGGGAGGCAATTACTATTATTTTGTCTTCGTTGCTATTTGCAGCTAGGGCCGACTTTTTTCCCAACAGAACTAGGATAGCATTCGCTCAAGTACTACGGAAAACCCTAAAAAACCGTAGTAATCCCAGTGAGTGTAGGACAATTATTGTCAATTAGTCACACCGACAAAGCTATTTAGGAGCAATACCGTGAACCCACATTGGTCCAGCGCTCTTGGCCATAGTGGTGTTTTTCTTTAAAGACATGTGCATGGGCCTACCTCGACAACGGTTCGAACCAAGATCGATCGAAGACAGAAAAACATGCAGTCTAAAAAATGTAACAAAATTATGGATTTCCTTTGGTTTCATTTATTTCAAAATTTATTTTCTTTTTTTTTAAACATACTTTTAGTTGAACAAAATTAATCCTCCATATTGGAACTGTGGCCATATTGAATTTAGTGTGATGTCGCTAACTTTATAGTTTCTACTCTTTAAGCCCTTTCACTTGATAACCATATTAAGGGGGTTGAAAAGAAAATGTAATCCGCCATCTTGGAGTGGCGGCCATATTGAATTTAGTGATGTCACTAACTTTATCATTTTCTACTCTTCAAACCCTTTCATTTGATATTTATTTTAAGGAGGTTGATAAAAAAATACATCACCCGCCATTTTGGTCTTGGAGCTGCAGCCATTTTGAAAGTATTACAATATTAAGTATTGCATATTGTATTGTCACCAGAACTAAAGGCACATGCAAAATTTCAGCTCAATCAGATGTCAATAAGTGGTTCTAATTAGTTTCAGCTTGCAAGATTTGATCTAAAAAAACAAACATACAATGCAAGTTAAAAGCTTGTAAACATTTTAAATGTTGAACAACCAATCATACATTTATTTTTGTTTGTGTAGTTTTACCAACTTGTTACTGTTTACGAATTAACTATTTATTATCTATAATTATACTATATTAATATTCCCTGAGCATGTCCTTTTTAAACATGAGGGGAAAAGGTGAAAAAGTTTAGCTCCTGGAGTGGGCGCCGAGGCCAGCGAAGCCGGCCCAGCGGCTTCGAGACACCGAAATGAAAGAAAAAAAGAGTAAAGTATGGCGGTCTGGAGGCCGAGGGATTTTTCTTCACTTAAATATGGCCACGACAAGTTGTAGTAAGTTGAGCACCTCGAGTGTGGGGTAAAGAGGTGGTTAGGAATTTGGATGGTACAGTGGCCCGGGAAAAATGTCTTGGCCCAAAGCGCGACGAAAAAGATTCTTAATTAGGGTAGTAGGGTGGGAGAAATTGCAATAGGAAGCAAGAGGAAGATCAGATTAAGATATTTAACGCCTTTTCAGATTTTTAAAGAGGTAAATGTGAGAGTTATTAACTTTTTTTCTTGGCAGAAATCGGATCATTTTAATGTGTCATGCTGCGCCTAAAAATTACAGTGAAATTATCACGGAACCATCAAAAACGGCCCATTTTCACTGGGCCATAGCGACGCTATTTTGACTCTGGGCTCTGGGGCCCGCGTCGTCTAACCTTCGGACATGTCTTTAGCTGAGGTTCCGATGCTTCTGGTGCCCCCGGAAAATCTGGAAATAAGAAAAAGCACGAAATTTCCAAGGGTGGTTTCGGAGCATTTGCGGCGCGGGTATGCAACCAATGAAGTCATCAGAAGAGGTCTTGCACTATCTCAAAGCAGTCGATGAGGAAGGTTGCAATTTTTGCTGCTAAATATTGACTTTTAGGTTACGAAGGGCTTTCAACCTCGGAGTGCGTACCGGGTGTCCCTTTCTGGAAGGTGCGATTGGAAATCTAGTTGGAAAATTACGATACAACATAACCTCAAAATTCTTTAAGCGGCCATAACTCCTCTGCCGTTAGAGGTACCAGGTTGAAGTTAGGGAGATAGGGAGAGGAAAAAATGGACAGCGAAAATTTTTCATGGCTACCTCGATTTTGACACAGAAAAAGTGCAACTTTGCTATCTTTAGAGATAGAAGATCCGGGTTTCTTTTGTTGGGTTGCCAGGGTGAAATGATTGGGAAATGTGAAAAAAAAATTTCATGGCTTCCTCGATTTCGCCGGAAAACACAACTTTTTTATGCGTCGAAATAGAAAGATGGGACGAAGTACGTTAGGTGCAGGAGGTAAAGGATTTTTTGGAGGAGAATAACTTTCTTATTAGTAGAGATAGAGACACGTTTTTTTATTAACCCCATATGCCAAAGGGAAAATTATCGAAAAATGTTTTTTCCATGGCAGATACAACTTTTGTGTTTGGCGAGATAAAAATTTCGTTTCAGCAGCGATCGAATGGGTGGGAGGAAGTAAGAAAAACGACGCGATAGAATATTTCCCAGCATACTTGATTTTAGAGGAAACGCCGAAAACTTTTTCATTTTCAGAGATAGGAAAAATCGGAAAAGTGCAGTCACTCTCTTGAAACACCCAGTATATTTTGCCTAAAAAAATTGTTTCTATGCCAACTAGATTTTCGAGAAAACGCGTGCTACTTTTTCTTTTTAAAAAATAGACTTGGTTCCTGCAGAGATGAAAAGAGCACACGAAACTAAAAAAACCTACTTGAAAAATTGTTTCCCAGCCGCCTTGATTATTTAGAAAATATCGTATTTCATCAATTTTGGAACTTTTTATTATAGCTTTTATTTGGGAAACGTGCCATGAGGTTCTAGAAGCCAGATATTCGTCAATTTTGAGCAAAGCCTATAAAAAGGGCTGGAGACAAAAATCGTGGCACTTCCCATTTTATCACTTTTAGAGTTCGCACCATGTGTGAATTTTCTTTTGAAAATTTTGTTAAAAGAAATCTCTTTTCTTGGCTTGATTGTCGGCTTTTCAGACAGCTTAAGTGGTTCTGTACCTCGTGTGTGTTTAATGTCACTGTGCCAAAATTAGTTTTTTTTTGTTTTTCTTGATGAAGATTTTCTACATTTTCCAGTTCAAGCAGCAACTAACAGCAGTGTGTGGCCACAGGAAGGCTACAGAGAGCAGAATTCGGGGTGAGATAGCTTTTTAATTATTTAATTTAATTTGACAAGTTTACATGACATATTTCCATACTTTTTTTGTTTGAAATGAATTCTATGGATAGTCGTAATGAAAATAAGCATAGAATGCATTAGATTTTTCAGTGTCTTCTTTATATAGTGAGCCACTGGTTCACATTGGGGCTTTAAAAAATTGTCTAATTTAATTTTTGGATATGTTAGAAAATACCTTCTCTTCAAAATATATTTACAGTTCTCGCTTCTTCAACTGGTTAAACAGATCATCCCGTAATTCCAAAATAGTATTTATTCTTCTGCAATTCACGTAATGTTCTGTGCATAGGATTCTTCATGTGCATGGAAATTTCATATAACCACAAACAAATATACCTATAAAAACTTTGTTAATATGGCAAAACAGCGAAATACTGACTACAGATAAAAGAATGTAAATCGTAATAAAGCTAGATATTTAAAATGTGGGCCATTCTAAACGTCAGAAACCGATATACCTATAACTACAGAATACACCCCTAGAACCTATGTCACCATTTTTTTGTACACTAGCATCACTCTAGTTTGCAAACAACAACAAAATTATGACTTCATGCTCAGGTCTTTAATATAGTGTTGGTCCAGGTATAATACTTTTGCCCAGTGTAATATACATACTTTTCTACTTTCTACTTTTATACCTATACAAATCTATAAAATCTTTATTTTTGGAGATATTCGCCTAAACTTTTTGTTTATTTGAATGGTCTAAAAAAAATCACTTCTTTTGACTTTCCTACCATTGTGGTTTTTTATACACCCCTCCCCAATTTTTTATTTTTTAAGTTAAAATTTGACACCACAGTGATAATCAGGAGACCCAAAAACCCCCATATACAACATTTAAAAACTATATACATTGAGTCGGGAGTCAGGTCAAGGAGCACTCTTAGCCCGGGAGCCAGTGACAGATTTTTGTTAGTCATTTCCTCTCGGCCGATAATTCGTAAAATGCTTCATTCAGTTATGTTATGAAGCATCGTGAACGTCAGCTGGGGTACCATTGGTGGGTTGAACAATGGCACCCTCCCAATGGCACCCTCCTCCCGGCTCAAAATTTGTCAGATAATAGTTAATATAATAATTAAAAGAAAAGGTCAGCTGGCTGTAATGTGGTGGCCTATACGTCAGCTGTTCATACGAATATGAAAAAAGAAAAAATATTTTCAGTGACTTCCTCTCGATTGAAAATTTGTCAGTTGGTATACTTAGAGGTTTGTTTAAATTAAAAAAAAAAGTCAGCTGGCTGTACGTACGGGGGAAAGGTAGCTGACGCAGTGAAAAGTGTGGCGCAGACGCCAGGTATGAAAGCCGCTCGCTTGTGTGTATAAAGGAATAAATTGGCCCATTTAGCAACTCTTTGCAAATACGACACTAGGCGTCACGACGCCAAGAAATATTTTTTCCCACCAACATACCCCTTTTGTTCATCGTTCGAAAGCCCTAATTTTTCTGAACATTTTTCATTAATGCAATTTTTATTTATTCGCTTCCGTTAAAAAGTTATTCTTCAAAAACCCGTTAAAATATTAATTTTTGTTAATTGCAAATGACATAGCGTTTTCAATAATTTTTTTTTGGGAGATAGTCCCCCGACCCTTTATTTGTTTGAAATATCTTGAGACTGCATCTTTTGACCTTCTTACCGTTATCAACATACAAATCCAGGACCGGCTACAATTTTTCATACCCTCAATTACTTTCACTAAATGCATTTAGCGTTTTTTTTTTGTTTAAAATCTGACACTGCAGCGTTAATCAGGGCACCACAGAACCCCCCCTATTATACCGAATTTGAACAAAAAATATACAGGAATTTCTGTTCTACGCAAGGAGCCAAAAAATTGATTATTTTTTAAATTTATTAATTTCCACTAATTTATAATAATTTCAGGGTGCATTTGACCCGTATAAAGCTTTAAAAAATTTGGCACTTTGAGATGACACAGAGAAAAACAACCTGTATATTTGTTGGATTTTTGCACACCAATAGACCTTGTATCGTCTTATTGCCTTTAAAATCCCTATTTTGCTAAATTTTGGTACAAAAAAATGCTAAATGCATATATTGAAAATAACGTCATTTGCGATTAACAAAAATTAATATTTTAACGCGTTTTTGAAGAATAACTTTTTAACGGAAGCGAATAAATAAAAATGACATTAATGAAAAATGTTCAGAAAAATTAGGGCTTTCGAACAATGTAACAAAAGTGGTATGTTGGTGGGAAAAATATATTTCTTGGCGTCGCGAAGCCTAGCGTCGTTTTTGCAAAGAGTCGCTAAATGGGCCAATTTATTCCTTTATACACCCTATATCATATCCCATATATAATATCTCCATATCTTTGACCATTTCCCACCAACAGAGGCTGAGCGTCTAAAAATGATCACCCTGTACGTGTACATTACAGGTTATTTTAAATATCGATTGAAGTATAACTACAAATTCTTTATTTTTGCTCGTGGTAATATACATATCATTACCTAAACTACAAACTTTACTTTCATTATTTCCTCTCACCTGAAAATTTGTCAGACAATAGTTAACATTATGCTTGAAGTAATAAAAAAATCAGCAGGCTGTGCCGAGGGAAACCCCGTCAGCTTATGTATTTATATAAGCGAGCGGCTTTCACACCTACACCTGGCTTCCGCGTCACACCTTTCACTGCGTCAGCTACCTTTTCCCCGATGTACAGCTAGCTGATTTTTTTTTTAATTTAAACAAACCTCTAAGTATATCAACTAACAAATTTTCAATCGAGAGGATATCACTGAAGATAGTTTTTCTTTTTTCATGTTCATATAAGCAGCTGACGTATAGTCCACCACCTTACAGCCAGCTGTCCTTTTTTTCCTTTAATTATTACATTAACTATTATCTGACAAATTGACAGCCAGAAGGAAATGATAGAAAATACATTTTTTACGTGTTTGGGAGGGTGCCATTGTCCAACCCACCAATGGTACCCCAGCTGACGTTCACGATGCTTCATAACATAACTGAATGAAGCATTTTACGAATTATCGGCCGAAAGGATTTTGGTCGAACAAATCTGTCACTGGCTCCCGGGCTATCTGGAATTATTGGAAAAATATTAATAAATACAAAAGTAATTTATTTTTATTTTTGTTTTCTAGATTCCTATGGCGAAGAATCCAATTAAAGATTGAAGAGTTGACCATCACAACAATGACTCGTCCAAGGCCTCTACCACCTAGTCCATGAAATTCTTGACAGCCTTTTCCGTGTTTCTATGATGTGAAAAGCCAGATTGATTACTAGTAATTAAGTACTTTATTCCTGACAAAGATACTCATTGATCTACCTTTCAATGTGTATTAAAATATTTTGGCAAAGTTATTTATTTATAGAAATTGGCTATTCGGATCAGCACAAGCACTAGGCTTGAAAATAGGGATTACTTATAAGATTCTTTCCATTTATGGTAATGTCACCATTTTTGTAAATAGGTTAATAATATGAACAAGCAGTTGGACTACACAGTGTGTCCACAGATGGACTTAACCATACTTGGAAAAAGTTAACATTGCTTACTGGGTGACCAGAAAATTGAAAAATCTATTTGTCGAGATATTGAAAAAGTTATAAATTTGTTCATAGTGGTAAAATACTTAGGTCTACAACATTTGAAAGTGATAGGCCTACTTTGATTTTTTGATATTTTTTCGTTTTTCTTCGATTAATTTTCTGTAGGTAGTACGACAAAAGTGTATAAATAAAAGTTACTCAGAGTAAGATGAACAATTTTTTGACAATTTTGGGCCTACTTTGAATTTCGTCCAATATTTTCCAAAGTACAAAGTAGGCCTATAATCATTAAATTTTCTCATCATGCGCGGATTTCCATTCTGAGTAAGTTTTATTAATATAGTTTTGTCCTGCTATTTACAGAAATCCATTTATTTGAAAAAATAAAATAAAAAAAAAAAGTAGGACTAACGCTTTGAAATTTTGTGCACGTAAACAACTTACCAGGCAGAACAAATTTTCACTAGTAATCGCCCTAGTGCTTGAATTATTGGCGGAAATTTTTATAGTACACAAATTTTTTGAAAATTATCACGGGTCGTGTATTTTTTGTACGTGTTCCAAGCCAGGATTGCAATTTTTTCTTAGTTTCAATATAGTCCATATTACTTCATTACTTGTAGCAGATAGGTAGATAAACCTATCATTAAATAATCATCTAAAAATGTGGCTGGTAGAGAAGAGGTTTTGACATTTTTAGCCATTTCAGTACCTATAGTAATAAAAAACAAAATATTTGTTAAAGCCATTTGCTTTACTTTTGTTGTCCCTCACTCTAGTATACAGTGTGTCTCCCGATTAAGTTCAGACAAGGCGTAAACAACAAAAAAAATTCGAATTGAAATTTGTTGAAATTTGAGTTTCTGGGGATCAGCCCTGCTTGGTTTTGAAACTAATTTGTGACATAATTTTAGTTTAGACTAATCACGTATGCCTTGGAAATGATGAAAAAGTTAATTTCTCTCACGAATACAGTACATTTTTGTAGGTTTTACGACAAAATGTTATTAAGAAAACTTAATGAAAAACTGAGTAGGTTTGCGAAATTTCAAAAGTCTAGGCCTACTTTGATTTTCTGATATGTTTCCCACTTTTTTTAAAAGTACCGTTTTTGTACGTTTTTATCAAAATGTTATTAAGAAAACTTGTTCATAATGAAAAATTGTATAGGTGTGAAAAATCTAACTTTGTTTTTTTCTGCTAAAAAATTAAAATGCACAAAAATCAAAGTGGACCTAGGCTTTTGAAATTTTTCGCAATGAACTAGTTTTCTTAATAACATTTTGCCGTAAAAGCTACAAAAAAGGCACATTTCTTAAAAAAGTGGGAAAATGCCAAAAAATCAAAGTAGGACTAGACTTTCGAAATTTCGCAAACCTTCTCAGATCTTCATCCCGAACAAGTTTCTTTAATAACATTTTGTCGTAAAACCTACCAAAAGGGCACTTTACTGATGTGGAAAATTAGTTTCTTCATAATTTCCAAGGCATACGTGATTTTTCGAACCTAAAATTATGTCACAAATTAGTTTCAAACCAAGCAGGGCTGATCCCAGAAGCTCCAATTTCAACTCGAAATTTGTTTGTTATTTACACCTTATGTAAACTCAATCCGGGGACACACTGTATTATTTCAGAGTTTTGAATATTATAGCTGGTCATTGACGGGCGTAATTGTCTTAAAACATCAACGCGCATTCATCAACGCCCGTTCAACAACGTCCGTCTGTGGTGATAATACCGCCACGTACTTGAATGCGCGTTGAAGAAGTACGACGCACTTTTGAACCTGCTCCCTCTGAAAACATGTGTGTGCATTGATGAATGCAAGTTGATGTTTTACCGTGTGTGTTAACAAACGCGCATCATTGCCGCGGTTTTCTTCAGTGAAGTAGGTATATATTATTTTAAAATTTCTTCTGTCAGCTGGAGTTTATTGATTATTGATTATTCCGGATTTATTACAATAAAAACTTCAAATTTTGTTTATTATCGCACTATAAATATATTTTCTCCTCGGATATAATAAATGTAGTTACTACTTAGCAAACAGTTTTTTTTATATAGAAGTTTTATTATGACAGAGTAATACAACAATCATGTCAGACTTAAGAAATTAAACTCGAAATTTCTTAAGAGAATTTATTGGGTTATATCGAGGTCATCCTTGTTTATAGAAAACCAAGTCAAAGGAGTACCTTGACAAAAATAAAAAAAAATGCAGCCTATAATATTTTGCAGGAAAAATTAAAAGTTGTACAGCCAGATGCGACTAAGAATACAGTTGTACAAAAAATTAACACTGCGTGGTGGATTCAGAAGAGAATTTAAAAAGATAGCGCACGCCACTGCAATCAAATGCAACTCCGCCGACATCGTTCTGACAAGAATATGCGTTCGTGTGTGTCGTTTACCGCGAACTGATGTGTTAAAACATCAATCAAGGTGTGTGGATAAGTCAGAGTTTACGTTGATGCGCGATGTATATGAATGCGCGTTGATGGTTTAAGACAATTACGCCCGTCTGTGACCAGCTTATGAGTTCTTTGTGGTTCACCAAGGATTTCACTGATTGTTTCCTAGTTTTTTATGTATAAATCCCCTTAGCGTTAGAAATTTTGGTTTTATAATACTCATTTCTTGCGTTAGTTCATTTAGCTGGTTGTGAAAAACTTGGTACTCATTTTGAACAATATCGGTGCCTGTGACTGATAAGTCCCTTTTAACCTAGCCTTTATCAAGTCAATAAGCTCAGAAATGATCCATGACTTCTTAGATACTTTGCAGTTGGTAGGTGTCGTGGCCATAGAATTTTCTATGATTACAAGGTTCAAAAGAGTGTCAATATGTCGGTTTCATATTATATTGTTTTATAATTTGTGTGAAAAATTTAAATAAATTGTTTATTAAATAAAGGATTTAAAATAACGGATGTGGAGGTACTGATCCTATTGGCAGTGGTTTTTATTATTTTTTATTTTTTTGTCTTATTTTCCAAATATACTGCAAGAAGTGACCAAGTCAAAAACAATAGTTCTCTGCAAATGATTAATAAAGTTTTTTTAATAAATCTTACAGTGCCGTTTCCAAATAATTTTTTTTTGGTTCTTTTTATTATGAGATATGGAATTAAAAACATGAAATTAATCGATATAATATCGATATAATATTCAACATTTTTTATATAAGAAAAAATCTAGAATTGGTCACGCTTGAAGCAGAAAAAATTGACTATACTGCCTTGGTCAAAATAACATTTATTAAATTTAAGGAAATTCAATGCAATCGGGCTTATTCAAATTCAATGTCAGAGTCGGATTGAGAGAACGTTTTTTCCGGGGCATTGTTATTCTTTTTTATCTACAGGCAGAGACTTATACCAGCTATACCAGTAACTATATACAGGGTGACTCAATTGATTTAAAAAAATTTAACCACAGGTGGGAAAAAATAGCTTAACAAGAATTCGAAATTAAAAAAAATCAAAAGTCAACCAAACCAGTAGCAGAGCAAACTAAGCGCAAAATGTGCAAATATGCATCAAAATTAAAACGCTCTATTACTGTTTACTTTGAAGTTCAATAGGTACAAGTTCATAGCCTCGCGAATCGCGGAACTTTCTACCTGCCACGGTCCACACACCTGTACTCAAGATATTGACAAGACTGAATCGCCTAGTTGCCACAGTCGCTATAGAGCACTACAGGGCACTGTTCCTTCCTACTGCATGCTACCGCAACCACCTGCTGCGAATAGTTATTCAACCACAGTTAGTTCACATCAATGAAACTACGTTAAGTAGGACTAAAACAAATTGTAACTACTTTTTTAAAAATACCTTGAAATAATTTTACAGATATGGTTAAATAAATACTCGCAAAAACAATCCTCCTACTTTCCGAGATGAGTGGAGCTATTGCCATCTATCTGGCACTGCCTGAACTTGCCATCCCGTATAAGCATAGCCAAACGATATACTACTTGAATTACTGACACATCTGATGACAGCCAACGCTGCCAGCGTCTAGTGGCCGGCCAGTCAGTAAACTAAACAATCATGTCAGAATAACCACTGTCAGGCTGTTTTGTTGCTTAGAAAAAAACAATGAAAAAATGAAAATGTGCAAAATATTGATCACGGTAGGGGTAGTTACGCGTTGTCAGTAGTAATATCCTCGTGGAATTTAAATATTGGGATATAAATGTGTGTGCGGAAATTCGCGAAAAGACTTTAAGCAAATACTGGTGCTTATGACGTGAATACAACATTTTCTTAAGATGTTTGAAGTGATATATCGGTTGCCTTTTGTAGAATTAAGACTGAATACTCCAAATATGCAGATGAAAGATAGGTTTTCCTTATTCCTTCAGTTTCACCTTCCACAAAAAAAAAAGATTGAAATGTGGCAACATAGCTCTCCAATCGATAAGCTGAGAAATGATCCATGGTTGACACTGCAGCAGAAGCGTCGAGTTACTCGGGTATTAAGGTTGATTTGCCCCACATTTTAAACTTGGAGAAAAAAATTTCTTTCACATTTTCCTTTTTAGTAGACCTTCCCCACTGTGGTTAAAATTTTCTACATCATGACTGAATCACCCTGTATATTCACTTCAAAACCGGGTTTTAACTTTTAGGGGCAAAACTTCAAGAATCTATAGAAAATGTCGAAATATGTAGATTTTTTCACATAAACATCAACCCAAAATCCTAACGGTTTTTGTTATACAGGATGCCAATGTTCTTTTTTTAAGTTTTCTTTTATGTTTCCTAAAGGAGGACAGTTAAGACATATTATATTATTATTTTGCCTTAAGGACTACAAAAGGGAACTTTACTTTCAAGATGGTCACTTTTACTTAGTGTTTTACAAAATACGGATGATGAAATCAAGTTGGTCACATTTTCCTGTAATATTATCGGTTCTATGGACTTGGTCATAATCCGCAGTGTTAAACTAACGTAAAAATATTTTGGCGAATTTTTCCTGACAAAAACAAAATAATTTGTGATTACTTGGCCACAAAAACAAAAAATTGGCTATTTTTGACTTGTTTTGTTTTTCCTGGTCGTTGTTCATAAGTAGTAATAAAATTCCTGGGTTTCGACCAAACGTTTATTATATGCTAAAAATTGTGGTTTTTGTTTTTACTTTTGAAGCATAAAATTTTTTTTCTTTATTACGACATTTGTTTCGGTTGATATTAAAGCCATCATCAGGTATATATAATAGGAATGGTTTTTGTTCTACATTTGTTGTCAATAATTATTATTCTAAAAAAATTAATTAAATGAATACAATGGAAATTGTAAATTTTTTGGTGTCATGATAATTTGACAACCATGTATATAATCAACTTGAATTTAAATTCAAGTTGATTGATAAATTCAAGTTGATTATATACATGGTTGTCAAATTATCATGACACCAAAACATTTATAAGTTCCATTGTATTCATTTAATTATTTTAGAATAATAATTATTGACAACAAATGTATAACAAAAAACCATTCCTTATTTATATACCTGATGATGGCTTTAATATAAACCGAAACACGTGTCGTAATAAAGAAAAAAAATTTATGTTTCAAAAGTAAAAACAAAAACCACAATTTTTAACATATAATAAACGTTTGGTCGAAACCCAGGAATTTTATTACTATTTTTAACTTGAGTCACTTTTCGCGGTATACCCTCGATATATCGTAAAAAAAAATCAGAGATGTTACAATGGAGGAAAAGTGCCATTTTCTCCCTAGTATAAATTTATGTTTTTTATATTTAATTTTTTTTATATTCATATTTTAAACCCAAGCACCATTCAGACTATCTCCTAAACTGTTGTTATGTAGGTAGCCTCTAAATTATTTCCAAACAATTGATAATAATAACAAAAATGATAATGATAATCATAATGAAGATCATCCCCATAGTGCTGTAGAAAAAAAAACAACTTTGCCACGTAAACTACGAGGAAGAGGATTGGCAGATCTCAACAAGCAATTGGACCAACAAATATTAAACCTGTGTAATTAATTATTTCCACAGACAGGCCAACAGTTCCACACTACATAAAGCTATATGCAGAGCAGATGTCTTGACACTGCTACGTCTGAAGGAATATGATCATCAAAATCACCACCGAACTGGCAATGATAAACTACAGATGTGAGAAACCGCTGCACAGGAGGCATCCTAATGAGGTTAACCAAGAACATATGGACAAGTTAGCTTTGAACTAATGGCTTCGGGACGCATGTTTCCCGAAATGGAAAGCTTCTTACTAGCCATACAAGATCAGGTTATACCAACTCGTAACTACCCAAAATTCATTGTGGAAGATGCATTGGTAGTGGATGACAGAGGCAGATATGGGTGCCAAACTTCAGAAACAATCCAGCATATAACCGGAGGATGTCAAATGTTCGCATCAATAGAACATAAGGAATGACACAATTCGGTTGCACAAGATCTTGCACCAAGAACTGGCAGAAAAACTGCTGCTTGTGCAGGCAGAGAGGATCCCATATTACAGCTACACACCGGAGCCTGTTTTAGAAAACAGCAACTACCAGATGTACTGGGATCGTAGAGTTCAGACAGATCAACGAGTTTCCCATAACAGGCCAGACATTATAATAGTTGATAAAATTTCCAGGAAGACAACTCTGATTGATGTGGCCATCCCAAACAACAACCTGCGTGTGAAGCAGGCCGAGAAGATCGCGAAGTAGCAATGGGAAATGGAGAACATTCAGATGGTTCCAATCATCGTGTCAACAACTGGTATTATACCAAAAAGTTTGCTAAGAAACATCAAAGAGCTGGGTCTAACTGATAATCTTTACAGGTCCATGCAGAAAGCGGTACTACTTGCAACAGCCCGAACCGTTAGGAAATTCATGGGGAATGCAGGAACATCCAACAACATCAATGTCACCTAAGGCCCGATAACATGGCAAGGGTCTTATCCAAGCCAGATCCTCATGGTATCCAGGATACCCAGGATGTGAGTGAATGTTCCCCATAGAGGGAGTGCGAATGCCTTTTGGCTAAGTGGATATGATAATAATAGATGTTTGCATTAATGCAATATAAGAAAGGACATGATTAGGTTGCCCAGACCTTGCACCAGGAACTGGCGAAAAACTGCTGCTTGTGAAGTCAGAAAAAGTCCCATAGTACGTCGGAGCATATTCTTCAGAACTGCATCTAAAAAATGTACTAGGACCGAACAGTTCTTACAGATCAACTAGTTGCCCATAATGGACCGTACTTTATAATAGTTGACAAAATCTGTAGGAAGACAACTCTGATTGATGTGGCCATCCTAAATATTTGCAATTTGCAAAAAGAGAAAAAGCAAGTGTACGAAAAAAGGAATACAGGATGATTTTTCAAGACTACCACCGTGATTTTCTATCTTATTTTGCACCCCACAAAGAAAAGGAAAGAAGCAAAAACGTGTAAATTTTGGATAGCTAGGTGATGCTTGTGGGGTAATATACAAATAACTCAAATTGGCCAAACCAATAATTACCATAGCATGTTTACTTTATGAGATAGAAGAAAATTTTTATATTCAAAATTGATGGCACTGAGAATCTTTATGAAACTGGGTGCTCAGGTAGTTTTAGAAAAGTACACAGGGCTCTCTTGAGGCAATGAAGATTTTTGGAGATTTGAGGTTTTTTTAGTATTGCGCAAAAAGTTGGCCATGGAAGCCTATGTCTCTTTGAGCATCGCCTAGCTGTCCAATATTGACGTATCTTGTTTTCTCGCATTGTTTTTGTGGGGTGCAAAATAAGTGAGTAAATGGCTTTAATACTGGTAAAATAAATAAATAAATAACTTTCATTGCCTCTAGAGAGCAGAAGACCCTGTGTAATTTTCTGAAACTATCTGAGCACTTTATTTTCTCAATGCCATCAATTTTCAAAATAAAAGTGTTCTATCCCTTACAATAAACATGCTATGGCTACTGATAGTTTTGCCCAATTCGAGCTTTTTTTTATACAGCGCGACAAGTTGATCATAGATGCTGATTTCCTTTTAAGTGCCACCTAGCTATCCATTACATCTTTTTTGTGGGGCGCAAAATAAGCGAGAAAATTGGTAATAAAAAAATCATCCTGTCTATGGCAGTACTGGCAACTCCTTAATTCTCACAAAATTTGGCTGTGAAATACCCTGTGTAACCAAATTTTTCAATTAAGTTTTATTCTAGTGTCTTGAACAGTTAATAGTTTCCCATTTCCAACCAGATATTTTCTTATTTGTTTTATGTATTATTTTTGTCCATCTACAGTTGTGTTCCCAGATTACTGTTCGGAGGGAACAGCTCTTTTATCTTGAACTTATGTCAGAAAATGATACCCTCAATGAAAAGTTTTGGTTGTCAAAGTAATTATATTTTAGATTGTGAAAAGAAAATGGTGCTTTAAATTAACAGAATGGTCAAAAAATTAGAAGAGAAGAGAGAGGCAATTAAGGGCAAACAACTTTTATTTTCACGTTATTAATACTAACATAAGATATAAAATTATACCTACTTAATTATTTTTTAACTGCTTTAACTGTTTATTTCATAACTGAACAAAGCAAAAAACTGGAAGAACTATAATAAATTATTTACTAGCTAGTAGCCATTCAAATGCCATTCTGCCTACATTTGCACAAGCCTCTTCTTCTTTAGTAAACAATGAATTCATTCTTGAAAAGACATATATTATTAGTATATCTCGGCTAACATCTTTTTTTTAATTTTTATCACTCAGTACATTTAATGCAACATTTTATTTTTGAAATCTAATTATTTTGATAAGCAAAACTTTTCTTAAAAAGCAATGTTCAAAAAAGGGGTTTCTACTAAACTTCAGAATTAAAATTCCCGGCTATTGCCCGATTTTCCTGGCTATAGTTTTACAACATTTTTATTTCTTTCTGTTGACCATTGCACAAAACATAAAAAAGGTACGCATTAAGGCGGCAGCTCCGTCACCCAGAATACCAAGGTCGAACAAAATAAAATCCTGGCTTTTTCCCCAATTTCCCAGTTAGTAGACACCCACGTCTTCTCTCTACTTTTATGTCACCTAGCATTTTTCATGGGGTGCAAAAATAAGCAAGAGAATTCAACACCTGCCAACATGAAACAATAAAATGACACGATTAGTGAACATGAAATGATACCCTCAATAAAAAGTTTTGGTTATCAAAGTAATTAGATTGCGAAAAGAAAATGGCACTTTAAATTAACAGAACGGTTAAAAAATTAGAAGAGAAAAGAGAAGCACTCAGGGGCAAACAACTTTTATTTTCATCTTATTAACACTAACATAAGATAAAAAAAAAAGAAAGCCAAATACTTAATTATTTTTTTAAGTGTTTATTTTATAACTGAACGAAGCAGAAAAAATTAAAGAACTATAATAAATTATTTACTAGCTAGTAGCAATTCAAATGCCGTTCTGCCTACATTTGCACAAGCCTCTATTCTTCTTTAGGGAAAAAATAAATACATTCCTGAAAAGACATATATTATTAGTATATTTCGGCCAACAACTTTATATTTTTTAATTTTTTATCACTCACACAACATTTTCTTTTTGAAATCTAATTATTTTAATAGGCATAACTTTTAATAAAAAGCAACTGTTCAAAAAAAGTTAAAAATAAAATCATTTCTTCTCTACTTTTATGTCACCTAGCTGTCCAAAATTGCCACATTTTTGTTTCTTACTTTTTTTTCGTAGGGTGCAAAATAGGCAAGAGAATTCCACAGCTGCCAACATGAGACAATAAATTGACACGATTTTTGAAATATTAACAAATCAGGTGACGGTTTCAGTGATACCATGACTGTGGTATTAACACTGAAATACTCTCTTAGTTACGCCAGTGATTATAGTATTTTATAAGATTCCTTACCAATTGGAATTATATGACTGGCAAATAATTCCTGACGCGAGGTTTAGCTAGCATGGCCCCTATTACGAGGATTGAGAATTAACTCGAGGCATGTACAAAAACTGTACAAAACAACTTTGCATAGCTTGATGCTCCATTATGGTGTACAGCTTCTATCTGTTGGTGGCGGCAAGAAGGTATTCGGCTAAGGCCGACAGTTTAGCATGAATTATTCTGTATTTTGGGTTCGGTAATGAATCATCAGGATCACACTGTGACCTCCGCACATGTATAATGATCTCTGATCAGTCGCTGATAGTGATCCTATTGTATAATGTGGCAGCATTGTATTAAAACAACGTGCAAAACATGCGGTCCCATGTTGGGGTATTGACAAAGTTGATCAGTTCCTAATGTTTAGTTCATGAAGGTTGGTTTCTAAAGACCAATTTATGGTTTGTCATGAGCAATACTTTTCTAATAGTCTTATGATTTTTTTTTGAAAATGCCAGTTTTCCAGTGGTTGCAAATAAAAATATTAAAATGTTTACCACATGGATATTTGCCACTTTCTAATAATCTACAGAATGTATAAGTAGGTAATTGCAGTTATAGTACAATAAAATTGGGCCAAAACCCAAACATAAAAAAAAAGTTCTTTCTAGCGCGAAATAATTCCATACCCTCCTAAGAGTTAGTACTAAAAAGTTACATCACCACCAGCGTCGGGTTTCGGGGGGAGGAGGTGAAAAGGGCAGGAAATTCTTATTTTTCACAGTTTTGCGTGAATATCTAGTAAACTATGAGGTTTAGCGCAAACGTCATCCTATACGCAAATGATATACATTAAATTCCGAACAAGAATTGTTATATACAGAATTATGGTAAAGTGAACGGTTTCCATAATATGGAGTGGTAAAGATTTCTTTGTTTTTATTTCACCTAGTTTTTGTTGAAAAAACTTAAAATGATTACAGTATAAATTAGTAACTGAATAATGTATGTAGAATATATTGTCACGACCTGGATAGCCGTGACTGGGAGCGTAACAAATAACAACAATTGGCCTTAATTTGACATAGGTTAATTTATTGTTTAGGATTAAGAAAGCTTGACACAATTGACAATTGACACAATCAGAGAAAGACACTTACTTTTGTGAAGAGACAGCAGGGGCAGGCGTCATCGCAGCTGGAATACCTGGTTGCTGGTTGGCCCCGCCGGTTGGTCGATCTTTTTTTTAGCACTCGTACGGACTGACTGTCGCCTTGAACCAATCGATGGTTTTAGGTAAACTTTGATTTTGTCACGGAATCAGCAGTCAGCGATTTGTATGTTAAGTTTCGATAATACCGGCGGTGCCTGAACTCAATCGAGTTCATTGAATTATTTCGTTATAATTTAATTGCTTACTTTTCATTCGTGACAATATATCGATATATATATGCATATATAGATACATACTACACCCATAGATTGTTATTTTAAGTCACAACATAACCTCATAAGTATATGACTGTAAATATGTCCAATATAAGTTAGTAGCCTTAGTTAATTTGTACTCACTTTTTGCCCTCATTCATTATAACGTTCTGATTTCCATTCGTTCTTTTATGTCAAATCATTCCCATATCTAATTTGTCCTTAGCTTGTAAAAATCAAAAGTCATGAATATGAAGCTCATGTGAAAAACAAGAAAAAATATAATAAACAATCCTCATTCTATGCTTCTGCAGAGATAGATGCGTCCAAAACTGCGAGTGCCGAAGAAGTGGTCTCAATAATTGTTCAAGTATGTGCAGCAATTGCTTAGGACTTGCATGTCTCAATAGAGATACTGTAATCACTGTAATCATCGACGACGATTTAAATGATGATTCTCAAGGGGACGAAGAACACGAAGATTTGTTTCCTTTCAAAAGCCCGAGTGAACTATTTGGTGCTGACTGATAATGCAATTAATAATTCACCTAAAACTTATAACCTTTTGTATCATTTTGATTTCCCTCCCATTTTTTCAATATAGATTGTTTAATATATTATTTTCTTGTTTTTCACATGAGTTTCCTATTCATGACTTTCTCATTTTTACAAGCTAAGGACAAATTAGATATGGGAATGATTTGACATAAAAGAACGAATGGAAATCAGACCGCTATAATGAATGAGGGCAAAAAGTGAGTACAAATTAACTAAGGCTACTAACTTGTATTGGACATATTTACAGTCATATACTTATGAGGTTATGTTGTGACAAAAAATAACAATCTATGGGTGTAATATGTATCTATATATGCATAGATATATCTATATATATTCTACATACATTATTCGGTTACTAATTTATACTGTAATCATTTTAAGTTTTTTCAACAAAAACTAGGTGAAATAAAAACAAAGAAATCTTTACCCCTCCATATCATGGAAACCGTTCACTTTACCATAATTCTGTATATAACAATTCTTGTTCGGAATTTAATGTATCTCATTTGCGTATAGGATGACGTTTGCGCTAAACCTCATAGTTTACTAGGTATTCACGCAAAACTGTGAAAAATAGGAATTTCCTGCCCTTTTCACCCCCTCCCCCCCGAAACCCGACGCTGGTGGTGATGTAACTTTTTAGTACTAACTCTTAGGAGGGTATGGAACTATTTCGCGCTAGAAAGGACTTTTTTTATGTTTGGGTTTGGCCTAATTTTGTGTTAGTTTTACTGTACTATTAACTGAATGGAATCTCGAGTGGAATGTGTATATGCCCTTGTTGTACAAAGTTCTATTTTTTTACAGGACAAACCCAAAAACAAGTAGGTATAATTCTGCTAAGAGAAAATTGCAAAATAATTGTTCTCATGTATAAATTGAGAATCAGTATCCAACTGATCAACGTCAATTTTCTTTTCAGAATTTTATATATGCGTTTTTTGAGTCTATTCATTAAAATGACTTGATGGCGATGTCATAGGCACTTTCTGATTTATACAGAAACTTTCTCCTACAATAAATAAAACAATAACATTCTCACAAAAAATAAGGTTTTATGGACAAACATTTAATTTTAACAAAGCTGTTGATTGCTTTCAGTTTATACAACCCTCATCAGGGCAACACTAAAACATACAGGGTGTCTACTTTTATATGCATACAAATCCATATAAATCTTTATTTTTGGAGATATTCGCCTGAACTTTTTTTTGTTTTAAGGACCTTAAAAACCGCTTCTTTTGACATCCCTACCATTGTGAAAACACAAATCCAGGGCGGCTATGATTTTTTTATACCGCCAATTTTCACTAAAACCATTTAGCGATTTTTTTATTTAAAATCTGATCCAACAGTGTTAATCTCAAGAACAAAAAATTTACAACAAAATATAGTTTGACAGCTTTTGGGACAAATAAAAAAATATATTCAGGGTATTTTCCTCGATGCAATACCAGTGCTAATTTTTTTTAAACTAGTCTAAAAATTACAGAAGCCTGCCAGTCAGTAAGTCCAGATGAGTTGAGGTGGCTGGAGTGCCACAACATGAAAAGCACAGAAAATGTATCTTAGACAGTGACTTGTTTGAGAAAGGTCCAACAATTTTAATCGTTTTCTATATGTTGATTGTCAATTTGTAAAAAATAAATTACTTTTCCGTTTAAGAATATTTTTTCAATAATTCCAGCACGCACTTGACCCGTATAAAATTTCATAAAAAAATCTGGATCTTTGAACACCATCTTGTCGAGTGGTCTTGTTGACTATTCAACTGTTTTGAGGTAATTCCATGGCACACATGACTCACCAGATGCCTTTAAAATTTATAATTTGCTCAAATTTGACACTGTAGAATGGAACCCTGAATAAATTTTGTATACAGTTTTTTTTGGTGTCCTGATTAACGCTGTTGTGTCAGATTTTAAATAAAAAAATCCCTAGATGGTATGGAGGATGGTGGGAGTATAAAAAAATCATAGCATTTATTAATTTTTCTTCGAAAAATCAATGGAGGCTTGTGCAAATGTCAGCCGAATGGCATTCAAATAGCAGTTACTAACTAGTAATAATTTCTTATTGTTCTTTTATTTTTTCTAGTTAATAGTCTTAATGTGCAACTAAATTATATTTTACACATGTTTTCATGTCTAAATTACCTGTCTAAATCTATCCCGATTTAACAATCATCCATCCCTCACACAAAATATTTCACAGAAAGATGGTACTATCAAAGTCTAGAGAATACTATAAGTCGGGTCACTTCTTTGTTCTCTCGGGAAAAACAACAATTTTTTGCGACTGCTCGTAAATCAGGGTCACCGTGGCCTGTGTAAGCTTAAGGGCCCCATTCACGTTGAGATTGGTATCGATACATGTTGCAAGTTGCAAGTATCAGTATCTTGATACAAATCGCATAGTGTATTTAGCTGTCTCAGTATCGCTGTATCAGTATCAGCTGGTATCACCGTCTGTATCACTGTAGTGAAACTTCGATACCGCGCGCATGCAACTGATACTTGTCACAACGTCTATGTTGATGTTTTTGTATCGCGCTACTAAAAAATATAAAACAGTTTGTTTTCAACATGGCAGATTGCAAGTTTTGGGAGGAATTTCTCCATATTTACAAACTATATCCGTGTTTATGGAACTCAAAGTGCAAAGAATATTCAAATAGACAACTTAGAGAATCGGCAAAAACAGTTTTGGTAGAGGAAAGGTATGCTAATAGTGATCGTAATTTTGTCAAGAAGAAAATACACAGCCTTCGTTGCGCCTTTCGACAAGAACTTAAAAAAGTTGTTGCACCATTTCTGCACCACATGTGAACTGAACTGATGTTTCATGAGTTCGTCTCAACGTGTATGAACAGAAAACAAATGGAAACAAATCTCACATACATGTATCGCCGTTTGTCGTGATACACGTATCAATACCGATCTCAACGTGAATGGGGCCCTTTATTTTCTTCTACCAGAAGATATCGATCGCCGTACTCCGATGACGGCGGGCCGAGGGAGCGGGAGAGGGCAAGGGGGAAACGTTTGTTTACACAAGGCCAAGTGCCCAGACTTATTAGTATATCTCTGGATGCTGGTACTATATTCACTGGCTTATATTGTGCCCACAATAGTGTTATGTAGAAAAATTCATTTATAATCTGTTGGTTTGAACTTTGTTAAAGCTTGTAATGGTAACTAAAACTTTTAAATACAGTATGATCCAATATTTATGGATGGATAGAAACACTCAAAATAAGATACACCAGGTGACCAAGGATAAGCCTGTTTTTTTATTAACTAAATGTTTTTTTAATAACTAAATTTGGGGAATATTTCTGTCTATATGCAACTTCTGGTAAATCCAGAAGTCTGAAATATTTTCAAACAGGGACTTTATATTTTTCTTAGCAGTTTGGAAGATTTAAATTCTGAGTAGTGCAGTTTTTGATTTTTGAAATAACTTGAAATATTACAGAGATATAGTGTATTCTTCTGTTAAAATAATATGAAATAAACGACTCTTGGAATTTGTGAAGTACATTCCATATCACCCTCTAAAGTTGTGTTCGAGAATACACACCGTCAACAGGGTTGTGAGATGTTAAGAGTACTTTAAGAGTACTTAGTGGATGTGTTATTATTGAACGGGATCGTGAGGAAAGTTAGTGTCACCTCAAATATGCTAACCTTTGTGGATGTTTTATGTTATTCCTTTTAGAATAGTTTCTGGAGCTTGTGGACCTCAAAACAAGCATATAAATACTTTTTTCGTAAGTCTTTGATGAAAAACAACAAATTAATTAAATACTGCAAAAAATTTGACAAATGCGCATAAGTCGAAATATTTACATTACGGTCCTCACAGTCAAGCCAGGAGCATACCGCATACCAATTGTTCAAATGCAATGTGCAAAATGAAACATAATCATGCACAATGTGTGTGAATACTCAAAGGCAACTTAAAATGAATGACATAAAATTTATAAACATTGTGCCCAAGCGACAAATAATTTATTAAATCTAAAAAAGCAAAAATTCCTTGCCCTTATAGGTTTTTGAGACAAATTAATATAATTCTCTCATATTAACATATCCCTCCCCCAATGTAATAAGGAGGTAATCTAATCAATTGTTAATTATACTGTGCACTACTTGTACTTTTTTCCAAAACTGTACTGTAAAGTACTGTAATAATAAAGCCACTCTGATGATGTAAATGTAAAAACCTAAAAAAATTGTTAACCTAGTGCCTCTCTTGCTGTAGGAAATACTAAAAGTAATCATTAAAAATTAGAACTTGGACCCATTTTACAGAAAAAAGCATTACGTGTTCTATGTTTATATGAAACAATGATTTTGTTTTGTTTTTATATCCATCCTCAAAGTAACTGCATACCTTAAATATCGGTAGTAGGCCACCAAGTGCCATGGTCTGTAGAACTGGTCCTGAAAGCTATTTTCGCCATGTCTAATGTAAGTCGTCTTACTTATGTAACATCCATTAAAATTTAGTCTAGCTCTTTCAATAAACATGTTCCTCCAGGAACCAAAACTTCCTGGACTTGAGCCACAATTCAAGCCCCATGAACTAAAATACATAGAATATAATACCCTTATTTATGGAATCCTTAATTAGCCAACAAGTAACAGTGTCACGCCGATATGAAAGCAATATTAGATATCAGCTGCATATGGAGCTCCATCTCCTATTAATTATTTATATTAAATGCAAAAAACAAATAGCTGGACAAGTTTATTTTTGCAAAAACTATTACCTGTATCTATTGTATTTCTATCATATCACTATGATAATGTACCACATTGTACCACATTGTATGGGGCCTATTCACATGCGAGTTTGTCCATCGGATATATCCATCGTCATCGTATAGATTTGCAAGTGTGTACCCGTTTGCTCGCCGTATGTGTCCTGCTTGCAGTCCGTCACCCAGTACGATGAGCACAGACAAGTAGCCGCAAATCATTGTGTGAGTAGTATCTTTTCATTGGTAGTGGTTTTGTTCGTGATTTTTGTCCAAGCTGTCATTGGATTCAACATGGCCTATGCAAATGAACTGATCCAATAGATTTGTCCCTCTGTGTGTGGTAAATGACGAATTTGTCACATTGTGTGTAGTTAGTGATGGATCTGTAAGCTAGACAAATCCGCCGGACATGACTGCCTGTGAATAGGC
Source organism: Pseudeuparius sepicola (assembly GCA_963920635.1). Taxonomy (NCBI): domain Eukaryota; kingdom Metazoa; phylum Arthropoda; class Insecta; order Coleoptera; family Anthribidae; genus Pseudeuparius; species Pseudeuparius sepicola. The sequence continues at coordinate 50,406,103 of OY987300.1, read as the reverse complement.
CCCTGTGTCCATGAACAATGATAATACTTTAAACACATTTTTCTTTTACTAGTTGTACTATTGTGGAGTGAAGGATGTGGAAGTAGCATCAATTTTTTCTGGCTGAATCAAAAATTCGATGTTTTGAGCACTCAAGCACATTGAAATTGTCAGCTTTTTATTTTACCAGGGTTTGGAAGAAGAGTTTATTAAAGATCTTTATCCATAAGGAAGTCCAACAGCTAGGGTAACTATACTAAAATCGAGCAACTCTTACGCCTAGCGTAAACAAGAACACGTGACTTGAAATATTCGCCAGGGCCGCACTGAGGCAGAACCTGTATTTAATTTTAGTTTTACAATTGTTTACATCAAAATATTTTGGAAAAGAATTATTGGCTTAATTAAAATGGTTCAAAACATCGATAAAATTATTTGTGGCAGTGTCTAAATAGCTGAAAACAACAAGATAAAACCGTATAACAACACTTTTGCGATCGAGTACGTCCCTGGTGCCGAGTCGGGTGAAATTTTATAGTCTACCGACCAATCGCGGAACGTCATTGAACACGTGGTTTTATTTACACCAGGCGTACGGATTGCTCTATTTTAGTATAGGTTAAAGAGTCAGGGCATTGCTTGTCAAAAAGGTATTTTTTTGTCAATTTAGGCACTTCTTGTAATGAAAATTCTCATGATTTTCTATTTCATGCTAATTTCTTTACACTTTAATGCTTAACATATTGACTAACCCCAGTCGAAAAGTCCATTTACATTTGCAGAAAAATAGTGTTTTAACAAATATTAGTTGTTTGGATCGTATTGTCATTAATTCATTTATTTTGTTATCTCCTTGAACATTTCAGATAACATTTTTAATTAATAATATGGTTTTTCTACGACTAAATAATGAAAGTAACCATTTCAATGGTATTAGGCACCTCATTCTAAATAGTGTAAATCTATTTTCCAATTGGAAAATGGGCCAATAAAGTATGTAAAGTATAGTTTTCATTGGTAGAATATTTTTAAGTAATTCTATGCGTAGTTTTTCTCTTGGTCCTTATATTTTTTCCAGGCGATGTCGGTGCTCGATAGTTTGTTTTTATGTACATTTTCTTATAAATAAGGCATCAGCCTCACACTTGAGATGTGTCTGTGTGTGCCTCCTGCTGGTTCCTGGTCTTCAACTTGTAAGATTTCTGATCAATTATTATTTTCATATTTATTAACTTGTTCATATTTGCTTTTGCATTTTTGCTTTAAAAAGTTGTTGCCAGTAACGTTTAGATTAACAGTTGTATCTCAAAAACGAACCTTTAAAACATAATTTCATATGAACTTTTCTAGTAGTTCTTATCACCTATTAACTTTTTCTGATTAAAACCTGAGACACCCTGTATAAATATATTATAAAATCCCAGATTTTCATAAAATTTATCAACTAACATCTTCTTAACCGTTTGGGACTGTACCCACACGAACACGCAGATAAATGTTGGGTCAGTGAGACTGGAACCAACTCTAAACGCAAGTAGGGAGGCATGAGAAAGGACTGGAACCAAATGGACACGCGTTGACTAGGGATACTTTGGAACACCTACTTTGCATTGGTCATGCCCACAATTGGCTGATTTTCTAGTAATACTTAAAATACCATCGTAAAAACCCAAGTCACGAGTTAAGCTTACTTGCTCGGGGCGAGTATTGTTGTGAAAATTATAATCCTCCTGGAGATGAGATTTTAATTAGGACAAACATTAATAAAGTCATTCTGCTGACAAAACAATATTGGTAGCCTCGCATATCGAGGGCACAAATTGGCTTGAAACTTGGGTGCTAGTGGTGTTCGGGGAAAGGTGGCCTACCTAATGGGAAGCACCATGCAGGGGTTGTTCCCTACATCAAGTGTCAAGAAGTTCCAAGTCAAGGTTTAAGTTACTCTTGTTCAAAATGTATTTGTAAGTATTTCTTTTATTTTTATTATTCTTTTTTCTACTTTTATTTTTTCATTTTTATAATAAATTATATTTGTTTATCTAGAGTTGTCTTACTTGCCAAGGTTATACATACCCCAACACGACAATACTATGGGACACCAAAGAAAAGTGGGCGGAGCCTGCCGCTGAAATTGCTATCAACATTTACAACTACTAGAGCAGTCCAAAAAAATTAATCGGTGCCATATTGCTACACTCGTACAGGTACAGAAGTACCTCAGTAATAAGCCGCCCATTATATTTCTGGGTCGCTGTAGTCATAAACGTCGACAGTAATTTCAGCGGCAGACTCTGCCCGTGTTGTTGTGGTGTCTCATGCTGTATGTGTAAATATATTTGACTGAACATATTCATTTTATAGAAAACTGGAAATATTATGCTTTGATGAGAAGAAATTGTGATAATTCTGATTGTGTGACCATTTGCATCATCTTGGCATTTAAAGTAGTGGTGCTTCTTTTTGTGTTTTTGATCCCAATTAAACTTTTGTGTTCATAGAGTGATAAGTACATATAGAAAGAAGTGGCAAAGAAATATTTTGTAGACCTTTTATATTCAGCTTGTAAGTGTGTTAGCAATATTTCAAATGCTAAGTGGATAAAAATGAGCGAAAAATAGTTCGCCTCCGTTTTGCTGCAATTAATTTTTAAAGTTCAATATACGTAACTACCTGTTGGATTTTATTTTTACCTAAATTTACTGCCAGGCGCCACGTTTGGCAATGCCGGGCCTCCATGTCAAACCTGTGAGAAGAGAACCTGACCTATAAATCTGCAAGGACAAATCAGATCACGCTTATTTTTTATAGATTTGATATATTTTCACTGTATTTTCGCCATTCATTCCATTTCATGATGGAAATGATTCGGAAAAAACTTTTTTGTACCTGTTTTCTTCAAATACAAGTGAAATTTCATCACAATTGTGTTTTTGTTTGTCAATAATAATAGTTGTTCTAGTGAGACGCAGGTAAGTAGCATCATCACAATCATTCCATTCTGCTGAGAACACTATTGATGACTCAGAGATAATGCCAGTTAGTCTACAAAACCTAACAATTTGTTTCTTGTAAACAAGAGTCAATTTTATTTAGGTCTGACTAAGTATATCAGTGTGGTACAAAACAATACAAGTGCTGAAGCAAAAAATTATAAGGACCGACCAGGTTCAAAATAATATTTTAGTTGATGATTTTAAATTAAGTGTTGTGTCATACAGTTTTCTGTAAAGTATATTCCACCGATTGCTAGTTGTATGAAGGAATTGATATTTTCACCTGAATCTAAATCTAGTGATATTCAAAAAGCATTACCAGTGCTTTTCAAAACAAGACATAAACAGTTGAAACAGAATTTTTTGTTAAAACTCCGTTACCACGTTTTTAAATAATTATTAACAACCCTTGAACACATAATTTGAGTATTTTGTTCTGAAATCGCAAATTCGAACCTTATTCAGTCGAATTCCAGTTCTCTCAACTTGTTTTGATATTGAGTTTTAGTGTGACGTAGTGGATACGAACCCATTTCTAATAATCCAAGGTACGTTCAGCATTAGGGTACACTGATTCATGCTTGGTAGGAACAGTTTGGTTCAGTCATGGATCTATTGCGGTCAGTGCTCGGATTCTAGTAATCTGTTCGGTGAGCAACTGACTGGGTCTGGTTATATGACCCGGTAACCTTTTTATGGTTCAAGTTCGATTTTCTGTCAAAGCACTGACATCATTAGATCAAGAACCTAATTTGAGTATTTTGTGAAAATTGTCATAAAAGGGACGTCGACGTCGACGACGCCCTTCTGTTAATTTTGGTTTCTTCTTGAATTAGCCTCCCGGTGGTTTTGTCCTGTCAGGTAACAAGGTAGCATCAGGTAGTTTTCCCATTCACATTTTTATCTAACTTTATCGCCTACCTGATACTTTCTTTCGACTATATTGTGTGCATTTGTTGTGTGGATTAATTTTCTGAATCCGATTTGATTAACGGTATATTTTCTGGTTTCATGTGAGTTGCCGGCCTTTCTGTATTTTGGAGTTTTCGAGCTTGACGAGCCACCGACCATTTTGGAGGTCGAGGCCGACGCGTGTAGTGGGAATTTTGCATTTCCATTTCTTGGAACGAGGCACAGGACAGGAGTGGAGCACACCTTGCAGGTGAGTTTTTTTTTGAGAAGGTTTTCTTTATATTTTTTGGTTAATTCCAAAAATTGGAAAAAACTCACTTGTAGCTCACTCAATTACCCGACTATTTCTTGGGTAGAGTTAATCTCTACGCTTTTATAGTACCTTTATCCCAGGAAATAAACGTGGCTATCTTCTTCCTGACCTGTGCAGTCCAAGTTAGTTCCAGTTTGCGTTTCAGTATTTTTTGGCGGTATAATTCACGAGTCGGTGCACCTAATAACTCGATACCAGACAGAGGGCCTCTGTTTTTGTAATATCTTTATCGTTCTGAAATAATTCTGGTCAAGATTAACATTGCAAGTTTTCTTATAAGATCACCGAGAGTAGCTAATTTTCATAACTGATTTTTGCAATTATCATTACAGTTTCATGCAAATTTAAGTAGTTTTTTTTTTAAAGAACCGTGACCTCATATTTTTTATTTCAAACTTTTCACTTATCGTTAGTTAATTTATTTTCGACTTGCAACTAGTCACATTGAAGTTGTGATTAGTTGAATATAAAGGGGGGTGTATTCATGAATATACTTTATAGTATCTACGGGATTTAATTCAACCAAAAACTTGTATTTTTGGATTTATATAGTTTTTTTATAAATTGTAAGTCATAATTATTATTCTTTGAATTTCTTTGGTAAATAAGCAGTCTCTGACTGTATACATAGGAGGTTTTAGCACTGTCTAATCCGTCTAAAATTTTTTCATGCTAACTGCACACGGAACACCTGAACGATTGACAAGTCGTTAAACCCTGAGTACGTTTGGCAGACCACAAGCTGACACAGTAGCGGCTGAACTTGGCAAAAACCCTAAGAATCTGAGCTAGTAAGATCTACGCCACCATCACAGCTGTCAGACTGTAGGCTGGGTCGCCATCGAAACAAGGACTACGTTGCAAACCACAACGGAAGCTTGGAACCACTCGCAAGTGCTTCAGATGTTCATGTAAGGTGTTTCCCTGTTGAAATATTCCAAAAGTAAGATCAGACGTGCAGAACTTTGTCAATTTTGAGTTTACCGAACTTTAACGTAGTTTCATATCAGTGCTTAGCTGCTTTGGACTTTCAATTTTTTACTCGTAGCAATTCAATTCAGTTTAGTGAACTTTAAATTTGTATTTAACATAACCTTATAGGTTTATTAACCAAAATTGTAGCTTTTTTCATTGTGAACGAATTCAGGTTTTACAAATTAAACACCCTTTGTATATAATTTTAAATGTGTGTTTTATTCCTTGTGTCAATAATCGAGTCATATAACCAGTTTCGATAGCTGGGCCAAAACTGTTATACAATTGATTGGTTAGAAATTGAGATAGAAAAGTCATCGAATCCTAGACATCAAGCACTGACCTGGTTAGAATATAATAAAATGGTTATAATGGTTTATTAATAAACAGGGATTGATAGATATAGAAGATTGGGGATTTAAACAAATTGAGCCCTTACTTACAGAACGTAAGTCAGTAAGACCTGCATCGGTTCCAACACATATAGGTGTCAGCTCTAGATATTGTTCGAAATACGACTTATGTAAAAAGCAATAAAGCCAAGTTTTTAGGCGAAAACTTTATAGTAGGTCATCGCTCGAATTGAATTGACTATGTCAAACCCATTAACGTAAATTATATTCCCAAATCATACTAGAAAAAAATGATATACCACAGAGTAAAGAAATAATACCAAGAAAGTTTGCACCAGAAAAATTTGTATTTGTTTATGAATAATGATAAATTTCTAAAATAGAACTGGCATATTAAATAAAGTGGTGGTTTTATTTTCTACACGGGGTAAATAATAAAAATGTCGAAAAGGTGTTTTATGGAATAGAAACTTGAAACTTCATTTCTGGCCTAAACTTTTCATAATACATGTTTTCTCTAAAATTAAGAAAACCTAAGGGTACTTTACTCTCAAGTCTTTTTCATATTTTCGAACTTCCCCCATATACGAAATGAGATATTCAAATTATGAAAACTGTGTTTTGAGTTTGCAGGAATGCACAAACTTATATCAAGAATAAAATTTTCTGATAAATTAAAATTAAAATAAAACATATGGTGTGTACTTTCTACCGGACACTGTATATTCGACACTACTGTTGTAATGAGAAAAAATAGATCTCTAACATAGTAGATACATTGCAACTTTTATAATCTTATCAACAAAAAATAGAAAAATAATAGGAGGGGGGTCGGAATTTTTGCATGAAGTACATAGTAATAAAACACTTATACCTGTGACTTTTTCAAATTTTATTCACAAACCAAAATTATTACTCGCTTACCTAAAGTAAATTTTTACACTCCTTTTTTTACCTCACTTTTTCGTTTCTGTGCTACCCCAGTATCTAGCATGCCTCCAGTGCTGTTTTGGTAAATATTTCAAGCTAGTAAAAAATGAATTGTGGAAATTTGGATTTTTCTTGTTTTTCGATCTCCCGATTGCCACTTACGCACCTGAGTTTTTCGTTTCTGTGCTACCTCAGTGTCTAGCATGCCTCCAGTGCCATTTTGGTAAATATTTCAAGCTGGTGAAAAATCAATTGTGGAAATTTGGATTTTTCTTGTTTTCTGCTGGCATCATTTCTTGGTAAACTGCAAGATACGAAAACATCTCTGGAAATAAGAATTTGAAACAATTTATTTCAATCTCAATAATTATTATTACTGTACTATACAAATACACGTCCCTTTTAATTTATTCAATTTTTGTTTTCTGATGTAGTGACTAAGTAGTATTTTCCCAATTTGTGGTAGACATTAGTGCACTATGCATAGGACCAGTACTTAGCTGGTGTGATGTAAAAACGAGATTCTTGATTCTGATTTCGTTGCCGTCTCCAGAAACGTAATGCTGCATGTGCATAATTTCGGACTAACCTGCTTATGTTGGGCATTCACAACACAGATTTAACATTCCACAACCGAATATCTTTATGCATTGGTAACCACAATGACATTATAATTATTTTTCTTGTTAACGGGCTCGGGGTAATTTTTGCCTTAACCCTGCATTCATTATTATTTTGTCCCTTCTTCTGCACATATCCATAAGTCTATTCTCTAGTTGACCTAAAAGAAGAATTCACAGCTAGGTATATAATCATAATTAAGTATAAATATTCCAACAAATAATCAAATAAACAACAAACATACCTTCCTCTTAATTTTTCCGGGTTTTGCTCGCAGTTTGACACACCAAGGCAAGTAGTGATCAGAACAAGCTTTAACAAAACTTCATTATAATCCGAAAAAATAAAGTATTCACAGCGAAATTCTTATAACAAACTGAGAACAGAAATTATTTAGTTCCCGTCTACGAAAGTGAGGTTATAAACGCACAAAACACATTTCAACAGCAAAATGCGGTGTTGCCGCAGATTATCCTTAAACAATAGACTCGTATGTCATCTGTCATATTTTATGGGGGGCGTCTAATAAGTTCAGAATGGGATCGGTAAAATCCAAATATTTCATTGAAATGCTTGGAAATTTGATTATTATTTCTCACCTGGCGTATAAAAGCTGGATCCAATAATTTATCTGGGAATGCTTGGTTATATAAAAAAAGACGAAATAACTACTAATAAAATAGCAGGTACTTATTGAAATTAGGAATCGTGTCGTCACACTCCATACTTTTGCGACCGTTTTTTCAATTTTTGAGCAAACTAATGGACAAAAAAATCTGTTGGTGGGGTTCCGTGATTATCTAGACATGTTTTACAAATTCCAATGCAATGCATTCCTAAGTATACTAGTCCATTGTAAAAGACAGTTCAAAAAGATATAACACACTATATGTCTAAATGAAGCGGTTGCTTCGTTATTACGCAAAATACGTATTTTTTCTGCTCTGTATCAACAAAGATGCCATTTCTCAAGGAGCGTTACGTTATAGGGGGCCATGGAAAATGAAATAACGCAATTATATGACAAGGTTAAGGGCTATTTAATAATATTTTTCCCTGAGAAGCAACAATACAAAATTAAATAATACTAACAATTACATAATAATAGGTACTAGAAGAAAAAACAAGAAACTACATATAAGTAAAACACTTTATTTATATTATGCTATTTACCTGTTACGTATTTACATTTGCTTCTCTTTGTTTGGACCTTGCCATGGACTATGAAATTTTGTTCAAACTTTCTGAATTTTCTTTTCGTCAAAGGTGGTAAATGTAAATGCCTTTCATTAAAAACTCTAATTGTTCTTTCTAAAATTCTTTTACACTCTCCATGAGTGTAAAACATATTCAAAATATCTTCGTTAGAATAGTTATTTTGAGCCATTCTTGTCAACAGTTAATATTTTATTGTTTGGAACACAATAAATGACAATCACAAATGAAAAATCCATGGCTGCCTATTAGAAAAGGTCCATTGTTTCTTGATATGGAGCAGCAAAAATACGAATTTTGCGTAAGCAACCGCTTCATTTAGACATATAGTGTGTTATATCTTTTTGAACTGTCTTTTCACTAGCATTTCAATGGTGCAATAAAAAAATATGGGTTCCATTTGGAAAAAAAGAGATTTTTCAATTTTTCGATGTTGATATTGGGAATTGTTTCCCGAACATCCTGTACAACTTTCGCCTACGGCAGTCCAAAATTTCAGTTTTCCAGATTCATAAATTTCAAAGTTATCATCACTATGGTCGATGGCTGCAACACTAAAAAAAAAACCAAAATTTGCGAATATCTCGAAAAGGGTTAGGAATAGGGAACACATTATATTCAGAAAAATGTAACGCAGTTACCAGTTTTAGAATTTTCATTTTTTATTTCATACCGACTTAAATTCCTTCGCTGCGCTATTTTTAAAGGCCGGCCGCCGCCGGAGTTTTTTTTTATGTATTCATATCAATGAGTTTTTTTCTACATGGGAGACCGGCGTTCGATATGTTAATTGCATTTAATTAGCCTTTGGTTTTAATTATTTTCCGGCTTTCTGCCGCCTTTTAATAATTGTTTATTTTGCCAAAGGGATGAGGCATGCCTAAAAGGGGTAGAAATGATAAAAACATCTGATTTTGGCCTAGGAGCGCCGTTCTTTTTTTTGAAACTAGATAATTAAGGCCTGCCCGACCCAGAGAGACCACTATCAAAGACCTATCAGGGGTGCAACACCCCCTAACTGCCCGACTAGCCTCCGACTGCCGTTTTCACGGCCAGAAAGGTGGGGATGACCCCCCGATCCGTCGCCGCGGCCTCGACCAATGACTGGCCCGCGCACTCACCTAGAGAGGGTGCCACCCAAACCAAATAAATAGGCTGCGGCTGCCACGGAGGCTCTCTTCTCCTTCATCCGATACCAGTCTTGGTGAGTATTATTAGGTTGTTCCGCCCTAGCCGACCCCTCCTAGAACCTACCCAAACCCGAAGTTGGGAGAACGAGCTTTTCTTTGACCAACTTCAACTTTCCGTTTAAACAAATACCCTAGAGTTATCTATTCAACAAGTAAGATAGGATTAACCATTAGTAGTTTGATTTTCCTTTAATAAGATAATGTCGCACTTTTCCTAATTTTCAAACCATTAGTTTTTGAGCTTGCTTTCCTCATGACCCTCACACCGCATCTAAATCACTAAAAACCGCTTATATACTTCCACCAATAGGAGCTTACATAAGTATTCTTTTTCTTTGCTTACAGATTCGTGGACCACTCTGGGCCGGCCGTCTTAATTTCCTTTTGCTTTGTTATTATTCTTAAGAAAATCTATGTAAACAAAATAATAAACCGTGTAAAATTTGTACCAAACATTTTACTTACACCGTATTCTCGATACACCACTGAATCCGCTCTAAAAAACTGGCGCCTGAGCATCCGTTTCACCAGAGTTCCGATTTTTCCTTTCTTATATAAATAAGAGGCTATAAGGAAGCTCACCGGTAAGTACAAAAGAGGAAAATTGGACGTGAACGCAAATAGCACTATAAAAAAGATTTGGAATTTAATAGGGAACCAAATGGTGTAATAATATATAGGGTGTTCTATTTGAAATAACAAAGTTGCTATCGACTTCCGGTATAACCGGAAGTGATTGGAAGTTGAAAATATTTTAGAAAGAAAGTTTACAACCTGTTATATAAGTAACCACAGGGTGAGTTTTTTTCGATGACCACTATGGGGATTGCGGAAACTAGCAGAGCTAGAACAAAGGTTAAATGGGGAAAAAATTGCAGTTTTGAATGCTCAATCTAATGTCCCTTTTGGATTTTTAAAAAAGTTCATGGCTCCCTAGATATTTTGAAAAGAATGATTTTGCTATGATATGATAATGCTATTTCATCAGATCTCTGTAGGTTCGTTATTTCTGATTATACAGAAAAATTGTTTTTTTTTAACAAGGCGGGGCAGGTGATGTGTTTGTGCCGCCTTATTTTATATTTGCAGAATTGATAGAATAATCAATTTCTTCAATGCTATTACGTCAATTTATTGCTAGCAATATGGAAAATTTACTTAAACAAGGAAGAATGTTATTAAAATTTACAAAAATAAATTTCACTCAAATTTATTGCCTCCAACTTTGCACAAATTTCAACTCTTCTAATAAATTCTCTACACACATTTTGTATTTCGTGCCTTCTTAATGAAGGCTCGCAGCTCCCCCATCCTGACGCAATACACATCCCTCTCCTAGCCTGGCTGTACCGAAGGACTTGAACCCTGTCGAGTGCAGGGCACTCTGTGACTAGATGGTATGGGGTCTCCTCATCCTCCAGGCACCATCTGCATTCTTTCTTCTCACCCACACCAATAAGGGGCAGGTGCCGAGCTAGACAGCAGTGCTCAGTGAGGACCCTCGCCAATCCTTTCAACTCTTTTCTTGAACAGCTCCCCCTATAGAAGACAGCCAATGGCCCACAGACCATGAGCCTCGACTGCCTCATCCCCAGAGCCCTGTGCCACTCTTCAATGAATCTGCCCTGCAGCCATTCGTCCAGGACTCCAAATTGCCACACTAGTGCCTTCGTCAAGATGCTGGTTGAACTGATGGGTCTGTAAGCCACCCATTGTTTTCACAAAAACAACAAGGTGCCGTTCAAAAAAACCCAGCTGAACTAGTAAAAAATGTAAACTATGCAAGTACTGTAAAAACACAGAAGGTGAATACAAAAAAGATAGTCAGGGACAGGAAGAAAACATCAGTACTATTCAAACTAACATCATGAACAGAATAATAAACTTAAATGAAGATAGAGAACATCAAGAAAATGGGAAATTTAAATGAAATTAAAAGTCAAAGGCAGGAGAATGAAAACTTTTCCACAGTACGGCACAAAAGAACTAAAAGAATACGTACAGGAGATACAACAAATGGAAATGAAAATGGTTTTGTTGGTGCAAAACCCAAGGTCTGCCTCTACATTAATCGGGTTCAGAGCCACGTCACCCCGGAGATAATAAAAAACTACATTAAGAAGAAGCCCCAGTTTGAAGACGTACCAGTGGACATTCGCGAACTAACTAATAAATTTGGAAGTAGCCTAAAAAGTTTTATAGTAACAGCACCAATTAAATGGTAGGATCAATTATATGAACCAACATTTTGGCCCTCAAATGTAGGTATAAAACGATATAGGTTTGATCTTCATGAACAAAATATTTTTTTATAATAAATAATTTGGAAATGAAACCCATATCAGTAAACTCAAAAAATGATAATACAATTAAAACCTTTTATCAAAATATTCGTAGTGTTCAAAACAAAACTGATGAAAACGATCTCTTACTGGAGAATAGGAATGTAGACATAATATGTTTCTGTGAAACCTGGCTTCAGGATAGTACAACTCAGTATTGCAATATAAGTGGTTTAAAAGTGGGAAGCTATTTTAATCGTCAACAGTTTTTGCATGGCGGAGTCTCAATTTATGTCAAATCAAATATAGAAGTGAAAGAGTTGGATGCTCTAGTTGGTATGTCGGAGGAACTGCATTGTGAAATTGCAGCTTGCAAGATAATTCCATTGAACCAAATAGTTGCATGTGTATATCTTTCTCCATCAGGTAACTCAGATCCCAAAAGATTTCTAAAAATTTTTTATGTTTTGTTAAAAGAACTATGTCACACCAAAAAACGGTGTTTTATACAGGGTGACTTCAATTTCAACATATTAGATAACAAAAAAAAAATGTAAATGAATTTGAAAACCTATTAAAACCATTTGATTTGCACTTTCTGCTCAACTCTGCTACAAGAAAAACATCTAATCTAGAAAGTGGATAACTGCATAACGAATGATCCTGCTGTTGTGTTGGATATACAACTTATGGATAATTATCTGTCTGATCATGTGGGAGTTGAGATGACCTGTGAATGCAGATCGAGAGAGACTTGCGATAAAACTGAGGTAATAAAATTTAGACCAATAACATCAAAAACTATAGAAAACTGTGTGTTATTATTAACTTCGTTGAATTGGAATGCATTATTGAATGGCTTTCAAGATATTAATGACATGTTTGCGAAGTTCCTAAAAATCCCACTAACTATTTTAAATGACCAATTACCAGTAAAAACTAAAACAACTCACATTAAAAATAAAAATAAAAAAATGGTTCAGCCAAGAATTAAGACAACAAAGAGATCAACTAATGTTTTTAACTAGCGTTACAAAAAATCAAAATGGTGAGTTGTCAGAAGAAATTAAAAGAGCTAGGCGTAAGTATAAAAAACAAATAAAAGAAGAAAAGAAAAATATTTTGAAACAATGATCTCAATTTCTAGCAACAAACCAAGATGTATGTGGAATATCATAAATGATAATTCCACTCACAAACATAGAAATTCCGTAGCAATACACGCCAACTCATTTAATACATATTTCACTAACATATCTAAAGACATTCACAAGCGTTTGCCTCTTACTTCAGAAAACCCAGAAGAACTGGTTTCCAAAAACATAAATACCTTAGGAAGCATATTTCTCAATCCAGTCACCTACAAAGAAATTGATCTCATAATCAAAAATCTGTCAGACAGCATTTCACTTGACATCTTTGATTTAAGCAATAAATTAATAAAATCAATTAGAGCAGGCATTGTTGAACCTTTAGTTATTATCATTAACAAATGTTTTCAAGAAGGTATCTTTCCAGACAAACTTAAAGCAGCTCGAGTAATTCCACTTTATAAAAAAGGAGATGAGTCTAACATGAGTAACTATAGACCAGTCTCTATAATTCCTATTTTGGCAAAACCAATTGAAATGGCATTCTCTACCAAACTATCTAAATTTTTAAACTTGAAAAAATTTTACTCACACACCCAGTATGGGTTTAGACAAGGACTTTCCACAAAACATGCTATAATAAGATTGGTGACAGATATTGTTGATGCCTTTGAGTCCGGGGGAATTGTGTCCGCCACCTTTTGCGATCGGTCGAAGGCTTTTGACTGTGTCTGTCATTCAACTTTAGTCAGCAAAATGCATCACTATGGAGTAAGAGGAAACTCAGAGTGTTTCATAAACTCATACCTCACAGGAAGATCTCAGATTGTTGAGTGTGGAGGGGAAGTGTCGCCGGCCCTGCCAGTTACTGTAGGAATACCACAGGGCTCTATTTTGGGCCCTGTTCTATTTATCATATATGATAATGATTTAACATTTACAACTTCAAATAAAATCGTGCAGTATGCCGACGATACCACTTTCTATTCAGTTTTGAAACATTAGGAAGGTTTGAAACAACATAAAATGGTAACTACTGAGTCTGCAAATCATTGGTTCTCTACAAATAAGGTCTAATTAAATCTTGAAAAAAACATTACACTTAACTTTTCTTTAAAGGATATACAAAATGATCACGACTATGTAAAATTTTTAGGTATCTATTTGGACAAAAAGCTTTAATTTAAAACACACATTGACAAAAAAGCTATCTAAAACGATTTATCTGCTTCGAAAATTATCTTGAATATACCTCAATACATCTAATGCGATTGGCATATATGGGACACTTTTAAAGTCAAATAATGTACTGTTTGATTCTCTGGGGAAACTCACCGAATTGGCTATCAGTGTACAAACAACAAAAACTAGCCATCCGAACAATAGCTAATGTATCCTATCGTACATCCTGTCGTCAGTATTTCAAAGAATTTAAAATATTAACATTACCAGCTCTTTTCATCAGAGTGTTTACTATATGTCAAAGAAAATAAAAACTATCTCCCAACCCATCATAGTTATAACACAAGGCAAAACAATCTCTTAATTATCCCTCAGCATCGATTTCAACTAACCCATAACAATTTTAGTACTATAGCTATAAGGTTATTCAATTATCTTCCATCGGGTTATAAAACTTTACCAACTACTGCCTTTAAATTTGAGTTCCAAAATCTTTTGATGGAAATGTGCCCATATAGTGTAGATGAATATATTGTAATGATACTTGAAAAGAAAAAGCATTATATACATAAATGAAAAGTAAAATAATAATTACATGTTATACACAATACATTACATATTCATTGTAAATACTGACAATGCTAAAAACTATGTATTTACTTCTGTACTTACTGTTTGATAAGCAAATAAAGCAATCTAATCTATCTTGGTTTCAGTGTAATCACTGCGCCCTGGCATGGGTAACAAAATTGCCCTAATCTGCAGCCACCATCGAGGGACATGCCCCCTGGCAATAGATGATCGAAACATGCCCACTAATGGTTGGATGAGTGCCCCCCCCCCCATCTCTCTGAAGGAAAGTCAGGAAGACCCTATCTAGCCTGGCTGTTTTAAATGGGAGGACTTAATGGCGCATCTGACCCTGTTGACTCTGACTACCCCTGTGGCAATGCTGCGGTGGCGATGTTCGTAGTGTCACCGAACTGCGTGTTTTTCTGCCTTCGATCGACATTGGTTTAAATCGAGGTTGGGGCAGATGTATGCACATTTCTTCATAGAAAAACACCGCTCATGGCCAAGAGCGCTGGACAAATAGTGAATGCACGGCATTACCCCTTAATAGCTTTATCAGAGTGATTTACTAAATACTAAAACGAAGACAAAATGATAAGAATTGGCCCCCGCACGAGCATTCAGCTGCTTTTAAGGTACTCCTAGTTTGAAGTATTGTGAGGGTGAGAATTATTATTTATTTATTTATTGATGAGAAAAACCCATTAAACAAAACACAGTATAACATATTAGGCATGTGGAAATAGTACCAATTAAATATACACATGGTTCAAAAGAATTGAAACAACACATAGATTATCTTAAAACTGCACAAGGAAGAACAATAATGCTTAAACAGTTAAAAACTTAAAAACTAAAAACACAATAACATAATGTAACCAGGCCGGAGACCAGCATGGTCAAAGACAGGCCAGCACTGATATATCAGAGTTTACATTCGTTCAGTTGAGACATAAAATTTGGTCTTTTTGGGAACAAATCTATATCATTTGCATTTGTGAGTCTACTTGATCAGGAGATAAGAGTTGTAGCCATAATTGGTCTTATGGAAAGGCACATGAAAATAGTACAAGAGTTGCTCTGGGCAGTACAAATAATCCAACCGCTGCAAGCAGGTCTGGAGAATTAGTGTAGTTGTTCAATATATTGCAAAGATTCATCAGATATCTTCCTCCGTACTTCAAGACTGCTAATGTTGAGTAGAGATTCGATTTCATGGTAAGATGTAGACAGATCGATGTTGAACAAGTTTGTGTCATATCTCGAAAATGACAACCACATTGGGAACACAATTTCCTCCAACTTTTGTATTTACACTTTTTATCAAAAATCAGAAACAACGAAGTTAGATGGATTAGAATAAATCGCCAAAATTTCGTTTTTCCAAAATATCTAGTAAGCCATGACTTTTTTTAAAAATCCACAAGGTGCATTAAATTGGGCCTACAAAACTGCAATTCTTTTCCATTTAACCTTCCTTCTATCTCCACTAGTTTCCGAGATCACCATACTGATCATAAAAAAAACCTGTATACTTTGTATAGGCAATCGTTTTAATGTGAGAACAGTATTTAAAACCAAAAATACATTAAGATCGATGCTAGTTAAAACAAAACCATTTAATGAGTTACAAAGTTCAAAAAAATGCATTTATAAAATTCCTTGTGAATGTGGAAAGTTCTATGTTGGGGAGAACATAAAAATTATATCAGGCAAAATCAAATTTCGAAGTCAAAAATATGTGAACATTCCTTTAATAACAATCATAGGATATTGTGGGATAGTTCCAAACCAATTCTAAAAGAAGAAGTAGGAAATAGACGAAAAATTAAAGAATCTGCATTTATTCTAGGAAATACAGGCAACTGTGTTGCTGAATGTTCAGTGGAATTCAGTAAAATATTATTGCCACTTATTCAAAGAGAAGTTAGTATAGATAATTAGATAAAACACAGGGTACAATATCAGGCAGGTGGCTAGGCTATTGTTTCTGTTGTCATGACATTTTAACCTGAAATTTATTAATCTGTCACTTCACTTTGACGTGACATGATCTTTGAGAAAGGAGGAAGATTTATCCTCCGAAAGCTCAGAAAACAAATTTGTTGAAGTTATTTTTTGAGTTACACGTTTAAAGTTTCGTTCGTTTAGTGTTAAGAATTTATGAATTTTCGAGGCAACTTGAAAAAGTTGTCTTTCAATCAGTTTGGTGGCGAAAAACCCAATTAAAAATTAAATGGACCTGTATACTTTGGTCTCATAGGAAAACTATATTCACCTATATTAGCCCCAAATTAACATGTTTTCTTCTTGATACAAAATATTGTACAAATTGTTTCATTATTACTATGGAATTACTCTGCAATATATAAATTCTTCGGGGGATGCCATATCCATTTTTTTCTCTTTATGGTCATTCTTAATTTTTACCTCTTTATTTCCAAATTTTATACATTTTCAGGCTAAATTCTACTTAAGCCATAGATAAATAAACCTCCGCTTATATTTCTGGGCATTTAAGTATCAGTTAAATAAATGCTAAAAACAACTTGTGCAAACCAAATTTGCAGCTTATATGTAATTCAATGTTGACCCTAAGGATAAGTGGCATAAACAGCATAAACTCTGTTCAACGAATGTTCATACCTGTCACAACTCCCGACCTTGTCTGACTCGTGAATATACCACCGATATCTATCGTATATTCATGAGTAAGACTGACTTTTACTGTATATTTTTTTAGAAATTATTCAGAAGATCAAAAAAGAAATGTTGTTTGAAATACAATAACAAGCTTTCATATAAAAATTCCAACCTTGGTCAGTCAAGGTTCGAAAGTTGAAAAAACCTTATAGCCGGGGGAGCCTCGAAAAATCCGTCCTAGAAGCCTCCAGAACCACTCTTGGAAATTGCGTGTTTTTTCGTATATCAGGATTTTTTGGGGGCGCCGAGAGCATCTGAACCTGACCAGAACTTGGGAAGCTTAAATGACGTTGGCCTCAGAGCCGCATCGCTGCTGTTCGACGAAAAACGGCAATTTTTGACAGAATCGAAACATTTTCGGAATAAATTTTAGAATTTAGCATTAAACAAGTGAAAGATTTTTATCGTGTTGTAACAATGCATTTTCAAATAAGTAAAGATAAATTCAAGTAGATTTTTCAGAGTATCGAAGTCGGTTATTTAAATTCAACTTAAATGTTACTAGCTTCAACCAAGTCACTCTTTTCTTAAATTTTGTGCAACAATTCTAAATCGTCATAGCTTAATTTGTAAACATGCTTCCTGCGACCTGTCGCATAAATTTTATAAAATGATCATGGCCGATTAACACAAACTTTAGCTTTTGTAATTACCCAAAAGTGAAAATATTTTCTTTTGAAATAATTAACATTACTCCAAAAAATGTATCTACTAAAACGATCCTATCTCATTTAATAATACATTGTTTTAGGTAGAAAAAATAGTCCATTTACTCACAACTCACAATGGAGGGTCTCTGAATACAATGTTTTGCACAATCAAAATCTTTCACTGGTTTCATTGGATGGATATTGACGTTCTGATCATGCACACAACCCAAGTCTACAGTCTACAACCCATGCTTAATTTTACTTTTTATATTTTTTATTCTAGCTTAAGGTTTTATGCATTACATCCTATTCCATATTATATCAAATATTTTTGTGCTATATGAAATAAGAATTTACAATGCATTTGAACATTTTCACATTTCATGATACATAAGCGAGCAGAGTTTAGATTTAGGCAGGTTTTGTTTGATTTAAGTCTGAAGTCGTCCGAATATTCCCCCTCCAAGTAAATTTTCTTATATCGCGAAAACGGATATTTTTTAATGAGTTTTTGTATTTATTATATTAACTTTCCAGAATGCTACAAAATAATCTGCAAAGAACAAAACGAGACCTCTCCTCTGATAAAACCCTTTCGCAAAAACGACGGGTTTTAGGATAAAGCTAAAAAAGATTTTGTAGGGTTTTGCTTGCGAAAATCCAAAAGTATACTTTCAACTCGAAAAGTAAAGAACTCTGTAACGGAATTTTTATTTTAAAAATTCCATTACCACGTCTTAAAGAAATAATGCATCGTTATTTGTAAGATAAATCACAATTTTCGATGTAAATTCATTTCTTTTGGTATGTGTGCTTCCACCTAGCGGTGAATAGATGCACTAGTGGATGTTTACAGTGATTCTTGTGCATTGAGTCGAAGGTACGTTCCAACAGTTAGCACTAAAGTGATTAGCAAGTAATCCGCTATGCATTTGTTGATGTCACTTGTTCAGTTCAGAGCAAATATTTTTTGCGAGTCTGGTTCCATGCCCTAGGCGGGAAGCCATTGTGAAGTTTTTTGGTTGCTCAATGATCACATGGCCAGATGACCTCGACAAATGCAGCGTTCTGATTGATTTTATTACGTTTTATTTTTTATAATAGAAGATCTTTCAAAACTACCTGCGAGCGCCATCTCGTTCTCTTTCCTATTGAATCTTTAGCGTGAAATATCCGACAGGTACCTGGTGATTACAGGAAGGCTGTGTGTCTCGATTTAATTATCTCCTTTTCTCGGCTTCCTGTTATCTCCATTTGGGAATATTGAGTGCTTATACTGTGTCTAATTGTTTGCTGCAGCGGAATACAACCGTATTTTTCTGTTTTTCATGTAAAATCTAGACCTGGCGCACCTGGAGTTGTTTTGAATTTGGGACCAGGTGGCCATTTTGGCGTTCAAGGGCGACGCGTGGGTTTTTTGGAAAACTTGTTGATTTTCGAGCATTTGGAGCAGGGCAAGAGAAGGTGGACACAAGTACCAGGTGAGTTTCATTTAAAAATTATTTTTATATTTTGGTAATTTTCCTTCTTTGTTGAAACTCACCTGCGGCTTGCCCCAGGCTCAAAGTAAGATTAATTGATATCGGTAAAGTTGCACGTCGCACTCAATACATACCAATAGCCTGACGGATATATTTTTTATCTTTACTAGTAATTTCGTTGTTGTCTAACTTGTCGTTTGCCTCAAATTGGTACCGTTATTTTCTTAATTTGCATCGGAAAGAGTAGCGTTTGTAGCTGTTCAATAGCCGAACGTTTTGTTTTTTTGTAAATTTAATACCTAAATTTTCGTGACCTCTTATTGTCTGTTTTTGTTTGGGTTCTAAGCTCAGGATATATTTCTTTAAAGTCAGTAATTTTCTTGTCTTCAATTTTAAACTCGCAATCCAGTCAATTCAGTGTTATTATACAGGGTATATTCTGGAATATACATTTGGAGTTTATTAACTAGTATATTATCTTAACTTAAGCAAATTGTATTACTTTTATAATTATTAATATTTTTTCTCAAACAATTTTCTTGTAAATAAACATTTGACGTCACTGACAGAGTATATTGGCTGTGTCTAATTGCTTCTGAATTTTCCACACGCTCAAAACTGCACGAGGACCAACGCCTCATCGAACAAGTCGACAACCCCGCTGACTGTCCGCAAACCAACAAGGGAGACAGGGTTGGCTGAACTAAGGTCAAACTCTGAGCTGGCAAACATCCAAGGCCCGTAACGCAGCTTTCGGCCTATCGAACCTGGTTTGGGTCAGCTGCGTAGACTTCAGCGGTGGACCACCTCGGAACTTCGTAAGGAGCAAACTTTTAAGTAAGGTGTTGTGTCAAAGCGTTCCACGTTTAACCTCAGAACGGTGCAGAACTTTGGTTATATTAGTTTGAGCTTTTTGGAACTTTAAATCCTGCTCGGTAGAGTCAGTGCCAGTCAACTCAACTTTAACGTAACCTCACTTTGTCAATTATCTTGTAAGTTACATTTCAATTTAAATCATTGTCTAGTTTTATTCTACGACTTTTATAAATTCATATCTCTATTGTAAATTAAGTATCATTGCACAATTTTTAATGTTAACACATTTCTTTATTTTTTAATAAACCACCCTTGTAAATAATTTTAAAACGTGTGTTTTATTCCTGGGTTATCAAAAGCGAGTCATATAACCAGTTTTCCTTCGCCCAAGGAAAATTGTCGTTATAACTCTCAATTTCAGTGCTAACATCCTTCACTCAACATCATTACTAAGTGTGAGTTAATGGGCTAGTCTGGTCATATTCACAAGAATTATCTGTGGTCTATAATTTCAACAGTGCAATCCCATCCTGTGACCGGCGATGGAAAGAGGTAGTGTGACCTGCCAATTGCTAACTAAACTGACTTATTTATATCATACTGAAGCACAATCGACTGTTTTTTTAAGAAATAGGAAAACTGGAAAAAAATTAATACATTTTCCCGAACACCCCATGGCACCCAACTAGTTTTTCTTACAGGTTATTTAAAGGGAAAATTTGAATAATACCCATAAAGAGTTTTTCTTGAAATCGGCAGTAAAGTGTCCCAAAATCGTCATTAAAAGCACAGAAATCGTACAATAATGGGCTAATTATTGTACGATTTTTTCAATAAGTAGGCCTTGGCGAGATGTAAACATCAAACGTCAGACGCGGAGAAATTACCCGTCAAAAGTGACCAAATATTCAAAACCCGGCCAATAAAGGCGTATTTTCGTACACATTGCGAAATTGTTTCCTATAGAAGCGCAATTCTTCAGTATACATATTTTAGTAAATTTGAATATCAATAGATTTGTGTAGGCTGCACAAGAAGCAGCAGTTTGGTTTTTCTGTACGAAGATGCCGTGTCTTGTCTTACTTGACCTAGGTAGAGCGATCGTCAAAGTCAAGCAACGCCGCGTGTAGTAGGTTCATGGAAGGGTGATCCCTTATTATTATTTTCTTAAATAATAATACATTTTTTCCGATTTCAAAAAAAATATAATATGTACCTCGGCACTGAAGTTCTTTTTATGACTCATGTGGTTTATTTGCCTCGGCCAGAGGCCTCGGCAACTAAATTCCACATGAGTCATAAAAAGTTGAACTTCAGTGCCTTGGTACATAAATAACTATTATGGCAGGTTGGGATACTGTGAAGCTCAAGAGGGGATTTTTGAGTCTCTCATTAAATAGGTTTTTAAGAGTTTTATGAAATAAGTGCCCAGCCAGATGGTGTAATAATTTTATAGGTTCATTTTGTCGTAGCTAATGATTTTTTATTTAATAAAATACATATAACAACTTTTGGACTATTTTTTAGTCTTGTTCAGGTTATTGATGGAGCAAATATTTTATTAAATACAAAATCATTAGCCACGACAAACGGAATCTATAAATTTTTTACTGTTTTTTGTTTCTCTTTTAAAATATTATGGCGTTGATGCAAGTAATGTGCTGAAATGTAGTTAAAGCCCAAGACAAAATTGAAACAAGAAATCAAAATCAACCTTCCTTTTGTGGTGACAGCTTGACCTTCAAATTATTGATTTTTCAGAACTTTTTATACCTATGCAAGCAATGTTATTAATAAACTGTATGAACTACAAGGCTATTTAGGAATTATTTTCTTAATTTTACAATAATTATTAATTACACTATAATCATAAAATGCAATTAGTAGAAACTCGAATAATTAAGGTTATTATATTAAATCACAAAGTATAAAGGTTAAGTTGTATGGAGTCAGACGATTCCACCAAAATGCTTACTATTAATGTGCCCTGAAGTTGCTTTCCGCATGTCAGTAAAAAAGATCACTACTACCTTAAATATTTAAGGTATTTTCAAATTTATAAGATTTTGCTTATTTACCTTGAACAATGGGCCTATGGGTAACTAGGTGACTCTAGTTCGCAATTGCAATCCAATCATTAAATCAATGTTAAAATTTTAATCCTATCAGCCCATGTTCAGTTTATAAAAAAATATATATTTCATTGCAATGTTTGCCATATTTAATGCCATATTCATGGGGTTACATTAAAAAAGACAAATATAAAAACTTGCCAAAGTAAAATTATGAATGAAATATTGTGAAAAAAACTCACCTGACAAATTAAGTTTTTTCAACACATAAGATTGAACTAATAAAATTGGCTTGACAAACATATAGCAGCAAGGTAAATGCTACATTGAATCTCACACTGTTTTTGAAGGTACCAAAATTGTTTCTTTATTACAAAGGTAGGTTAGTAATTCCGACAGGACACAAAATAGGTTTCACTAATTTCCAGTTGCAACCAAAATTGAGATATCAATCAAAAAACCACATTAAATAAAATTTTTACCAAAATAAATGCAAAATAGACACAGCTAATTTGGTGCAGCTATAAAACCACTAGAGCGAGTGACATGTCACTGCCTTTCACGACCCTCCGCATACAGCCACTGCAATCTATAGTTTTAACGTGGCTATTGTGGAAACATAGAAAATGTAACTTATTTATTTTGCAATACTTAGGTTTCTACTGCGGTAATATACACAAAGGACAGTAGCTCAACATCAAGTTAATGCGGCATCGTTTTGTGAATTTGAACAAATGCAGGTATTTCCATCTATTTTTTCTGTGGAAAATATTTTTTTTTTCATATTACAAATTTAACTTGGCTATTTACAGTCCTGTTACATCTTTTAAACAGAATGTGTTATTCAAAATAATATCCCTTGAGATTTGCCTTTGACTTACTTACTAATTAAAGGTTTTAGAGGCTTAATTAAAATTGTGTTTGTGTTTGAACGTGTTCGACCAATGACATTGGATTGATAGTGTTTCTTTTTCGGGAATCTCCTTTGTGTTAATGATTTTTGTTTTAAATGACAATCAGTTTGTAGAGGAATGATTCCCATTCCTACAGTTATAATTTCAATTAACTCCTGGTAATGGCTAGACAACAAATCGATTCCAAACGAACTTTCATCGAAATGATCTGCATAAAGAAAAATATAACTAAACAGGAGGAAATTGCTGATATCCTCATTATTGCCTGGTAAGTCACATTGTTTTGGACATGGACACTTGTAAGATATGGTAACAAAATAAATAAAATGTGTTCTGTTGTAAAAATGTTTTTTTGCTCCATACTGTGGCTTTACGGGTTGACAGATTGGGTGCCATATTACTCACATTTTTAGTCTACACACCTATTGTTTGGATCATTGTGTCGGTATAATTCGTGGTTGCAGTTCACAGGGACGGATGGGGTAGGGTCAACCGGCCCGGGAAATTTAGTCGTACCGGTCCAATAAGAAATGTTGCAATAAAAAGCAGTTATATTTTTATTTGGATAGTTTATTTTAAACCTCTTGCATAATCTTGAAATACATAATATTATAAAAATTAATTCCTCTAACACCAAAAACTAAAACAGCCGTATTCTCTATAATACAAAAATAACACAAAAATAACAAACTAGACTAGATCTATTATTGGATTTAATAAATTATTTTTTGCCACATTTTTATTAATTCGCTTTCGCTTCCTCTTGTTCGTCTGTTCGTCAAATTTTGCTATGGATTTTAAACTAATTTACTGACGAGTTAGAGACTTGAAACTTTAAACATAGCTCAGACCTGGATAACAATGCAAAATTAATGGGGTATATATAATATATTATTTGTTACTATACAAAAATTATGAATACCTAATAAATAAAAATGTTTGACTAGTGAAAATTTATCAACAGATAAGCACATGAATTGGTAAGTAAGGATCTGGAATCAATTAATACATCTGAAATTTGCCAGATGTCTCTGTCATAATCTCATCATGATGTTTAGAATCGACTGCAAAAGTTCAAACTAGACTAAAAACAGAAAATAATAAAATTTAAATAAATTTATTATACAGGGTTAACTATCACTTAGTACAAAAAAATTTACCATGTGCGCTTAAGAAAACATAGAAAAATATTTTGAGATTTTTTTACGATCTTTAAAAAAAAGGTAAAAACCCCAATTTTCCCTGTAAATCTCTGCCTATAATTACGTCATGCAATATGGCATCGGTATATAGTGTCAGCGAGAAGTGATTTTCGCGGGGTTGTCATTGTTTTAGGAAGGATGAAAATACCTTTTTACTCAAACAAATTTTAAAAAATACATAAATTACAATCGATTTGAATCTTAATGCCGGCGTTATTGGACTGAACGCTTTTTAATACAAATACATTGAATCGATGCATTTAACTTGTTCGACATCGCATCTCTAATGCCTGCGTCACACTAGTTACGCTAGTTGCCCGCTGAGGGTGTTTGCGATTGTAACCTCCAGTTTTTTCCCAGTTTTGTTTTGGATTTCACGGTAAATTGCGGTTTCACTTAGCAATTTTGATCATCGTCTTTGTGAAAATGCCGAAGTATTCGCAGAGTTAACGGACATGCTTATAATGTATGGGATATGCAGTGAAAGTGCACATCGAGCACTACGTAAGCACCACAGCTATTGCAAGGAGATTGGGAATATCTCAGAACAAGGCAAGTAAAATAAAACCAGTAAAACTGACTTGTAAATAATACCTACATGAAATTAAAATGTAACAATAAAATTATTCTCAGGCATGGAGGACTCTACTTACTTAGCTTTTTCTCTTCCATATTATCTTTTTTATATATTATAAAATTGGCTTTGTAAATCCTAACGCATTTGGCAAAACTGTGAAAATTTCTAATTTCTGGCTTTTGTTTTAGAGACAACAGTAACATTTGGTCCGCTGAAAACCCGCATGCTGTTCAGCGGTTTAACTTCCAACATCGGTTCTCCATCAATGCTTGGGCAGGAGTTTATGGAGATCGATTAATTAGACCATACATTCTACCAGAAAATTTAAACTCTGAACGATACTTGGATTTTCTGAGAAATGTTTTATTTGATAATTTGCCACTACAAGTACTGCATGACATGTGGTTTATGCATGATGGTGCACCAGAACATTTCGTCAGGCTGAGTACCTCGCTAAGGTAGGTGTTTCATAGGCATTCTACATGTTCCTTAGAAAGTAATCGTATTCAAAAGGAAATCGAAATTTTGTGGTGAATGGCACCCTATTGGCAGTGGTATATTGGCAACCCGCTGACGGGGTGGCGCCTGTAGCCTTATGGGCGGAGGAGGGGAACAATGTCTCAATGTCTCCTGGGCCCAGTAGCGAGTGGACGGCTCCGGACGGTGAATGACTTGGCCGTGACACGAATCTGGGCCATTCGTATCGCAGCTTCCCGCTGTATCCGAAGTCACTCGGTTTCCATATTAATGAGTGTTGCGGGCCTCCTGTGGGCTTCAGCAGGTTTTCGCTACGGCATTGGTCTGAGGAGTTAAAAAGCAGGTTTTAGATTTTTTATATAAATCCGCCGTAGCCACCTACCGTTATCGCTTCATGGATCGTATGCCACCGTGGAGCGGACTCAACTCATGGTATATGGCCCGGAATATTTTGGTGCAAGTTTATCAGCGAGGCCCTTAATGACGGAGGCTGGGTGCTATTGTCGGTGAGAAGGGTTCTTGGGCATCCAAATCTCACAATCACCTCTTCATGCAAAACTGCCTTGCATATGGGTTTGCATTGTACCCAACTTAGGGAACCGATCATGGAGCGTGGCAGGGGCTCAACTGTGTCACTGCACACGGTATTCCAAAGAAGACAATTGTGGGGTGGCTGCATCTTCCCCGGCGGTGACTGTTAACTGGGTTTATACTGCTGGCAAGTCGGGCAAGTCCTGACATATCGGGTGATATCGCGAAACATGCCGGGCCAATAATACCAAAATGCTATTCTGGCCCATTAGTCTTCCACCTGTTGAGTAAGCAGACTAGACCGATACTTTTACTGTGCTTTGCTACTGTTGATTCTGTTATCTGTTGACTGAATAGTGCCAGGAGCGCATGCTGAAGCAATTCTGAACTGAAAACCAAACCGTAGATAATTAGGATATTAACTGTTCCTGTAGTCAGGGTAGTGGGGATATTGCTAGCAGGGTATTAGTGCCGGGAGAGCATTCCGGACCTATTATATCCCGGAGAGACTAGCCGACCCTGCCCTACTTAATCTTATAGTTCTCCTCCCTCATATCCTACCGCTTGCACATGGCCATTTTTGCTAGATTAATATACCAAGTGTTTCCGAATCACTAATCCCAACTGTACTCTTTCAGAAACTGCTGGGCCGAAGCGGACCAAAGAATATGGTTTAAGTTTGTAAATAATTAATTTTTAGTTTGCCATTTTGTTGTATCTAATTTTGGGGAAATATAGGGCCTATTGGTAATCAGTGTTTGATTTAATCCCCTGCACACCTCCCTGGGTCAACCATCTCTAGACCAAGGGAAAAAACACTCCTGGTGCCCCAGCAAACTTCCAAATAAGGCCAAATAACAACTAAAGGCGCAGATAACCTTACAAAATTGGTTAAAACACAAAATTATTTTATAATGTAAAGTAAACACAAAATTCCGTTCGAAATTTTATTAACTTTTCAGCAAACTATTACTAAAAATATATTCCAATGGTTTTTATACTTACCTTTTCTGTCTATAAAACTAAGATTGCACTTATTCGATAGAGTTGAAAAGTCAACCCACAAGTTTTTATATATGACATTTTTACTCTCAGGATCGTTTTCTCTGAATTCTATAAGAAATTCCTAAGATTTTTTCCTATAACCCCATCAGTAACTTTTTGAAACTGAATTTTGTATAATATCATTTTTTCCGTTGAAAATATAATAAATGCAAATTTCAAACTTTTATAATGTACGGGGTGTCCCGTTTTCGACAATTTTGCAGGTTATCTACCTTATCTCCAACACACTGTGCTACCTTTTTATGAAATGAAAGATGCCTCAAACACAATTTTTATAGCCACCTTCATTTTTAAGATACAGGGCAAAATTGAAAATTGGCAGTTTTTGGATATTCCCTGTACCTTAGTTACCTTTTCACATATAGAAAAAGTAGAAAGGAGTTTTTTTATAACTTTTTCTGTCGAATCAGTAGCATAGTCAGATTTTTGCTTGCTTTATCCATTTCGGAGGTATAAAACAAACTTATGTTTTTAAAATGGAACACCTTGTATTTGTGTAGCATTTGAATTCGGCTTGTTTTCAGATTTTCAGAAATATATAATAGTATATATTTATTTTAAACAATAATCGAATTAATTAAAATTTTCTCAAATTGTATGTGTGACTTTATAGTAGGCCAAGAAATAAAGGAACAATATCATCATAACCATAATATTAGTATATTGTTATAATGGTATATAAATACAGAAACTACAAAAATAATTCAGCTCTTTCTATAAAACATACTTGTTGCTCAAAAAGATTATTGTTTTCTCTAACACAAAACTTGCAATTTTTTGTTATTCGCCACAGTGCATTTAAAACTATTATTGATCGTCTCAGAAGACTTTGTAATGTGTTACGATGTGATATAACAAACTATGTAATCAGAATTAATGCAAGAAGTCTTTACAAGCGAGATGACAGGTCACCAGTATCAAAATATAATATTGTTTTATAGGTCAACAGCGCCATAGCCTATTACAGTTACGCATAAATTATTTATTTTTATTTATTTTATTTTATTTTATTTATTTATTTACTACATTTTTTTTACAATTTTACATTTTCTTTTCCACCAACAGTCAGAAACACAATGGACATGAATGCCTGTGTGTGGTCCTACTGTAATGGCAACCCGTTTCTATAACTACTACTAGATTAAAATCTATGAATACTTCCAAAACCCTATCCCTTTTTTTAAATTAACAATGTAATTCACTTTCCCAACCAATATATTATATTATAGTATATATACATATACATATAGTATACAAGTGTTTATTAATAACCCGACCCTTACATCAAATATTAACAATGTAATTATTTTTCTTAATCCAGTCGATAATGGCTCTCTTTATGTTATGGTATGGTTTTGATTTGAGATCTACAGGCAAAGCATTAAATATTCTAGAGCCTACAGAACAGATGTGCCTCTGGGTGGCTGAGCGGGCTACAGAAGGTATCAACACATATTGTTGCTCATTATTTCTGGTATTGAGATTATGACTTAAGTCATGCTTGTAATATGTTGTTTTGAACATAAATCTTACCACTGCTTTTACATATAATTGCTGTAAAGATAACAGTCCACTTTCCTCAAACAATAATTCCGTTGCGATACCTTCTTTTTTAAAGAACATAATTTTTAAAATATATTTCTGTGCCACACTCAGAGCACTCACAACATTTTTACGAGTATTGCCCCACACAACTAAACCATAACCCATAATTGACTCTATCAACGAGAAGTAAACCGTTTTCAATGTATGAATATTCAGAATGTTTCTTAATTCGTAAAATTTATAGATTAGCTTTCTAACTTTGTTCGTGACATAAACTACATGATTTTTCCAAGTTAATTAAAAATTAATTCGTTTATTGTTTGAAACAAGTATATATTATTCTATATTTCCAAAAAGCTGAAAACAAGCAGAATCCAGATATCTATAGAAATACAAATTTAAAAAAAACATAAGTTTGATTTATATCTCCGAAATATTAGTTTTAACCAACGATGAAAAAAATCTAGGAAGATGAAACTAATGACTTTCGAAAGTTAATTTTGATAATTTATTTTGAAATTGGCTTGTATATTTTACCGGTTAAGACTAAAAATTTCTCAAAATTTTATGTAGAAAACTTATCAGGGCCTTTTTAAATTTCATTTTTTGATCATTTTTTTTATAGGAATCATAAGTGTGGTACTGCGTATGCGTGGAAACACCAAGGAAGGTCAATGTATGGTGTTGTGGAAGTACAGGGGTCAACCCAAGGTGGCCTTCGGCCACCATTGGCAATTCAACGATATGATATTTTCTAGTCCGGGGGATAGGGCCGTACCTGTGTTGTGAGATCATACAGGCTATTTGAAAATTCAGTCTACTTTCACTTGCCTCAAAACCTCATTTATTCGTCCAAGCCCTGTCTTGATTTTTTTTCATCAGATCCTGTTCTAACGAAAAACTATTTTTGATCAGTCGAAAAATTCGGAATACTTTTCACTTGCCTCAAACATACGTCTAAGTCCTGACTTGTTTTTTTTTTTTAGAGAGAATGAGAAAGCTGGAAATATGGAAGGAAAACATTTTTTTCCAACCCAGGGTGGCCTTTGGCCAAATTTTATAATTTTTTTTATAGCAAACTATTTTCCAAGTGTGTCTAAAATATTTTCAATACTAAAGGATGTTTTAGTGGCATGTCAGGTAAAGGATATCAATTGAAAAAAATGCACTCCAGCCGCTAGCCGATGGAAACCATATCTCCGGTAGCTTAGTTGGTTAAAGTGCCTACGGCCACAGTAGGAGTCCTGGGTTTAAGTCCCGGCTGGAGTGCATTTTTTTCAATTTATATCCTTTACCTGACATGCCACTAAAACATCTTTTATTATTTATAATTACAGGTACTAAAAATCTTTCTGTATTTTCAATACTTTAGTCATTCAAAAATTTTCGATTTTTCAGGGCAAAGTCGGTTGAACTTTTTGGGACGTATGTTTTCGCACACTAATGCAACAATTTTACATACACCTGGCTAATACACAGAATTTTCTCCGATTTTTTGATAGCAGTTACAGCAGTGAGCGTTAAATAAACTGTGTTGTTTGTACTTTTTTTAGTAGAAAAGGGAAACATTTCAGATAGGTCATCGACAGAACACTGTAAATGGATTGCCACGACACTGGCTTAAGAAAGGCTTTGGCTTGCCGAGGTCTCGTAGGATGAGATTTTACTGCCTGGCATTGAAGACGTGGAATAGTTTTGAGGTGCCCCGTAGATACCAAACAATTTTCTCATTTTATTTTATCAAATAACTCCATACAATGTTAGCTACTTCCTTGAAATATTTCTAGAATAGAAAAATCATGTTGTTTACATTGTGTAAGTACCGAAACCCCAGGAAGAGTCTGCCATGGATATTAAGGTTCTCCGAAACACATGCTCCAAAACCATGTTTGTTTATATGTTCTATCAGCCGACAAACACAAGAGCGTCTCGCGAACACCTGCAGGTCCAAGAATAACAGCGAAAACAATGTCCGATTCTAGTTTAAAGGAGGGTTACTCCCAAACAAGTGGTAGTCGTCACAGATCACCAGTTGTAGGGCTAACTTCTGCCCGAGAAACCAGCGAGCGTCCGCCCAGCCATGAGAGAGTCGTCGCAGACCACCAGTTGTAGGGCTAACTTCTGCCCGAGAGACCAGCGAGTGCCCGATGCCATACCAGCCATGAAACCAACACCAAGAACCAGCAGCAAGTACCTTCCACTGTCCGTTGAACTGAACAAAAACTGAGGTGCCATGGAAAAATAATTCCTCAATAATTTTCCCCTTGGCATTTGGGGTCGATACCAAAAAAAACGAAAGTGCCTATCTCTACTAATGAGAAAGTTATTCACCTCCGAAGGATCAGGGTAGGCTGATTGTTCGGCACAGTGTCATTTTATCTTCTGCACCTAACGCACCTTGTCCTGTCTTTCTATCTTGTCGCATAAAAAGTTGTGTTTTCTGGCAAAATCGAGTAGGCCATGGAATTTTTTTCTCCGCATTTCCCAATGATACTACCCTGGCAACCCAACAAAAGAAACCCGAGTTTTGTATCTCTAAAGACAAAAAAGTAGCACTTGTTGAGAGAAAATCGAGGTAGTCATGAAAAAATTTCATTGTTCATTTTTTTCTGTCCCTATCTGCATATGCATATAATCAAAACAAACGGCAACCCTGTATCTCTAACGGCAGAGGAGTTATGGCCACCTATAGAATTTCAAGGTTATTTTGTATCATAAATTTCCAACTAAATTTCCCATCTCATTTCCCAACAAGAGACATCTGGTAAGCACTCCGAGTTTGAAAGCTCTCCATAACTTTAAAGACATTTTTTGGATGCAAAAGCTGTATGCGTCCGAAATAGGCGGGAAATCCTCGGGAACCACTCTTGGAAATTGCGTGTTGTTTCTTATTTCTCGATTTTTTGGGGGCGTCGGAAGCATCTGAACCTGACCTGAAGACTTGGGGGAAGCAATAAAAATTGCCACCTGACAACCCCGAGCCGAAATAATGTAGCTGCAGCTCGACAAAAAAAGGGCAATTTCTGACAATCTCGCTAAATTTTCGAACTAATTTTTATTCTGGGAATGACAGATAAGATCCGATTTTGCTCAAAGGAAAACCTTAATACCTCTCGCATTTTCTGCTTTAAAAATCCAAAGAAGTGTTAAATCTCTTCATCGCACCTTCCTCTTCCTTCCCTTTGCGATTTCTCTATTGCCACAACCCTATTTAAGAATCTTTTTCGCCTCGCTCGAGACAGACGGGCCACTGTACCACACAAATTCCTATTCAACTCTCCAACTCTTTACCGCACACCTCGAGGGCCCCGCCTTACCACCGCGTCTGGCGGCCGTATTTAAGCAAAGAGAATTTTTTCAGGTTCGAGATTGTGTTTCTCGTATGCGGGTGCCCCTAAAATATACCGGGCGGCCGCTTCGCGGTCGAGAGGGTTAATAAAAAATGTAATTTTCGCCCAATTTTAGAAATAATGGCTTTTCCGATTAGGGCCCCCTTCGGCACGAGTGAAGCGGGAGCCAATGACTTTTCTCTTAGTAGTGTTCCTAAAGTTAAGAGTATATGGAGTAAACTTAAATTCTGTTTACATACTAATGACTATACTATATTCTTGACTTGTCATCTAATTGTTAGAAAGCAGTTTGGAGTGGTCAGCAATTTTAACTGCAGATTTTAAGTTTTTGAATAGAGTTGATTCATGTTCTGAGAGCGACCTTTTATTCTTGAATGTTATTATACCATAAGGGTTTTTTGAAGAAGTCAATTCCAGATTTAATTGCTAATTGCATCAGTCGTAATAGGGTTGTTACTTTTAAGTGTATCTCATTTTCGTGAGGACTGTGAAGTATGTTGAAGTGCCTCACTCCCATATATTTGAGGTAGGAGAGACTAATCTGAAATGTGGGCAGGGGCTTGGAATGAAATAAGTTCAGATTGCAGCTGAATGAGACGGTGTCAGCCAGATGGCTGATGTCTAAACTAGCAGTGGAACCGTGCAGCATGCATTCTCAAAGATGTGTGCTGCCACAAGAAGATTATTAACAAGTTTCAATATTTCGTTTGGAAAGCGGGTTTTCCAAGGCGAGGGGTATAGGCAAGATTCTGGTCTCCCCATTATTTCCCAGGAAGTCATTATTTTGAATTTTGACACATGTAAAAAATTGTAAAAACATAAATAAAATGTGTTCTGTGGTAAACTACTATATTACATAGCAAGAGTTGCAAATTGCATATTACTCATAAATAGAGAACATACCAAATTTGAGCCCTCAAATCCCAATATTTAATTTGCAATAAATAATTAAAGTTGTGACCGCCATCTAGGTATTCATTCGAAACAACACGAAAAGCGTGGGAATAGTCATGACGACATGCCGCTTGATCGATCGGAAGGCAGTCACAGAGTGACAGCTACACAGAATTAGAGAACGGAGAATGGAAATTGAACGTAAAATAAACAGTTCGGGCAACCCATTTCCAGAGGGCTCTAGTAGGTCAAAAATAAG
Organism: Pseudeuparius sepicola; assembly: GCA_963920635.1. Lineage (NCBI taxonomy): Eukaryota > Metazoa > Arthropoda > Insecta > Coleoptera > Anthribidae > Pseudeuparius > Pseudeuparius sepicola. The sequence goes on along the minus strand of OY987300.1, from coordinate 50,372,958 downwards.
AAGCGCCTAAAAGTTTAAATTTAACAAGCACTTCTTTAACTGAATGAGGCCACAGTAATAGTAATTCGTAGGTCCCGGGTTGAATCCCACATAAAGCCCAAGTTTTTTTTATATTTTTTTATTATTATCACTGCATTCTACCTCTTATATGTATCACTGATTATCATTTTTAGTAATAATTGGACAATGGTTATTATGAAGATCATTACTCACAATCTACCCCCTAGTGTATTTAAATTCAAAGTACCTACCTACCTAATATGAAATTGTTGGTAGCAGTAAAAATGTAATACATTGCTCGATGCGTAAGCTCTTTTTGGCCTCTTAGAGAGTTTTAAGGCCCGAGGCAATGCGGGCATTAAATAACCTCCTCGCCCAAAAAAGTTCACTTATGCATCTCGCAATGGAAATAGCTATTTAATACAGCACACACTTTTCAAAGTTATCAACAAAATCAAAACTGAGATAGACTATTATAAGACAGAGAGACAAGGATAGGACGTTCTCGTTGCTCTTTCTAAACAAAGCATGCATGGTGCCGTAGTTTTTATACATGCGCTGCCCGTATTAGTTTATACATGGTGCTGCCGCCGATCACAGGTGCCACCACCAGCGAACTGCTTGACGTCACAACCAAGGACGGCGCATTAAAAGAATGATTTAAATTATGCAGCTTTGAATTGCTTACATTTATTACATAAAGAAATGAGGTTTTTATAACTTTAAATTTAAATTTAATGGCAATATATTACGTTTGTGAGTAATAATTTTCCAATTTGATTTTTGTGCAAACTCCCCATTATTTGACAAATATATTTGTTTTGACAAGCTTAAAAGTCGGGTTTCAAAGTATTAGTGTTCATTTTTGATGGCTGCCGATGATTTAGCACCCCCTATGATTCTGTGTTCGATGGGTTTTGCATACCATGCGATAGTGTTTACAATGTGTAAAGCTCGACTTACATGCAGGGTAGGTAGGTATTGTTTATCGTTTACAGTAGTGGTTTTTTTTTAGCTTCGATAATGTCACTCATACGGTTTGAGTGAGGTATTACTCAGTGGTGATATTGAAAACATTAACACAGAGTATTTCTCTTTAATTAGCAAGTTACCTAAATACAAACTTCAAGGGATGTTCTATTAAATAACAATTTTATTGTAGCTCCATATTTTTAGTTTACAACTTTGTGTTCTAACGGAATGACCAACCTACGTTTATAACAGACAAGAAAACAGTTGATATATTAAAAATGGCACAATGTTCAATATAGCACTTGCGTTGCCACTATATGTTTGTGGTGTTGATGGTATTTTGGTATCTAGCTCCATGTTTGTTTTTAATGACTCATTTGTCATTTTGTAACCCTTCATACTAATATATTATGTTATATACCTTTTTTAATAATTTAGATACTTTTATCTGTTTTGAATTAAATTAATCAATATGCCGTAATGTCGGCAATGAACAAGACGATTTTTTTCTAACTGGCTACATCCCATTAACCCAAACTTAGTAACACATTTTAGCCGCTAAACTTATTTTCGATTATTTACCGTAAACAAGCCAAACGCCAAATTTCAGCATCTCGAGAACATAAATAAAAACCCCTGCAAACTCTGCCAAATGTTTCCAGAGTGAGAAGATCCAAATCGCTGGAAACAACCCATCGAAGAATATATAGAATTATTTCCACAGGTAGCACAGAAATATGCGCAGCCTATCAAAATTATTGTAGTTGTTAATATCAGTAAACTGTGATATTTAATTTAGGACTTACAGCTTGTTGAAACTTAGGAGAGCATAGCGATGAAACTTTAGAAAATTTCCTTTGAATGTGTGGCAGCAGTTGTCCATCTTCAATGATTTCATTGTCAGAATCAGATTCTTCAGAATCATCATTTCCTGTTGTGTCAGTATCTATAATAAAAATAATTACAGTAAAATTTTAAGCATGTTTTTGCTAATCATTAAAGAATATCCAAGTTGCCCATGATGATTCTTGGCTCAGCTGGCAATTTTTCTACATATACAACTCATGTATATTATACAGGGAAAGTCTTTGACTGCACAAAAATTTTAACCAGGGAAAAAGTTAGTTTTTTCAACTTTCTTGTAAATTTAAATATTTATTTCAACATTTACTCTTTCATTATCTTTCATTTTCAATTATGTATATACTTTTTTGTCGCAGTGAAGAATACCAAAATCGCCATTACAATGCTAAAAATGGGAGTGAAGTGATCCATTATTGTATGTTTTGTTCTTTAGCGTTGTCGATTAACTTTTAGACCTTATTGCGAAATTGTCACCTCTCCTGTGACCTATAACAACGCAATCTTGCAATATGAGCATGTGAGCAATTATTTGAACAACAATATACATTCTGTATGTAGACTTCAATTGAGGTAGACCCGGCGGTTCGCCAACTCTAACCAGACGTGTTCAATCGTGGTAGGTTTGTCTGCTGTAGACGCCACACTTTACAACATAAATTAAAATAAATCACGTAGCTTTTAAACTTTCTAACCAAATTTATATACAGTGTGTTTCACTTCAAGTCGAGACAATTCATTATTTTTTTACGGGTTGACCGATTTTCAAAAACTTTTTTTTTAAATATAGTGCTCCGAAAGATCTACATTTTGACACTATTTTTTTTCAGATTCGTCTTTTCCATGACCTACTACGATCAAAATTACACCCCCAAAAACTGCAAAAGTACATTAGGCATTTTTTTTTGGAAAAAAATGAATAGCACAGTCGTATTGGCCACACCCAAAAACCCCACATACCAAATTTCACGGTCATAACTTATACAGTGCGTTTACAAAATAACTTCAAACATAGCAAAAGTACGGTTTATCGGAGTACTCTGTACAAACACCGAGAGATATTTTAAAATTATTTCTATGCAGTTTGATTAGGGCTCACATAAGCCATCAATTCCCACGATTTCGTGGCCCTGCCTTATATAGGGCGTTGGCATTAAAAATACAAAAATCGAAAAAAAAAAAACAATTTTTCTCCTGGTGTTTTTTTTTTAATTTTTTTTTTCACATTTTTAACTTATGTCCTATTAAAAAACATAAATAATATTAAATTTTAGAAAGTATTTTCAATAAAGAGCACCCTGGATACGTGGATACCAATCAATTTTTAATTTTTTTTAAATAATAATAGGGTGCTTTTTATTGAAAATACTTTCTAAAATTTAATATTGTTTATGTTTTTTAATAGGCATAAGTTAAAAATGTGGAAAAATGTAAAAAAAAACACCCCGTGAAAATCGATTTTTTTGGATTTTTGTATTTTTAATGCCAACGCCGTGTATAAGGCATGGCCACGAAATCGTGGGAATTGATGGCCTATGTGAGCCCTAATCAAACTGCATAGAAATAATTTTAAAATATCTCTCGCTGTTTGTACAGAGTACTCGGAAAAACTGTACTTTTGGTATGTTTGAAGCTATTTTGTATAAGTTATGACCGTGAAACTTGGTATGTGGGGTTTTCGGGTATGGCCAACACGACTGTGCTATTCATTTTTTTCCTAAAAAAATGCCTAATGTACTTTTGCAGTGTTTGGGGGTATAATTTTGATCGTAGTAGGTCATGGAAAAGACGAAACTGAAAAAAATTAGTGTCAAAATGTAGATCTTTCGGAGCACTATATTTTTGAAAAAAAGTTTTTGAAAATCCGTCAACCCGTAAAAAAATAATGAATTGTCTCGACTTGAAGTGAAACACACTGTATATATACAGGGTGAGTCACATTTAAAGGCAGAGCCAAAAACACAAGGTAGAACTCGCTAAAATAAGCACATATTCTTAATAAACATTAGCTCAAAAACGCTTGGTTCTCCATACACAATGTGTTGAAATTTTTCGAAAAATAACATTTTTTTTAACTTCTTTAGAGTCCATTTAGGAATTCCAACCAAATTTGGTACACATTATGCATTGGACGGTTGCCATTTTATGCAATACTTTGACCCTGTTCAGATAACCAGCGGAGTAGATACAAATATTTACTGTAAATAATTGTAAAAAAAGTAGTACGGTCCTGTGCAAAACCAAAAATTTTGCCTTTTTTTATAGCCCATTCAATTTGGAACAAAAGGCGCCTCTTGGTATTTTTTTATTTATGGTAGAGTTTCTTCGTAATTTCGGATTATTTAAACTAGTGCCAAGGTGATTATGCTGGCATTTAAAATAAAATTATTTGTATCTACCCCGCTGCTCATCCGAACAGGGCCAAATTATTGCATATGTATCACATTTTGTTGGAATTCCTAAACGGGCTTGAAAGAAATTAAAAAGATATATGTTATTTTTGGAAAAGTTTCAACACGCTGTATATGGAGAACCAAGCGTTTTTGAGCTAATGTTTATTAAGCATATGTGCTTATTTTAGCGAATTCTACCTTGTGTTTTCGGCTCTGCCTTTAGATGTGACTCACCCTGTATATATACAGGGTGTTTCTAAATTATGGTGCCAACGTAATATGACAGCTAGAAAATGCCATTTTGAACTAAAAGTTTCCTATAAACATGGGTCCTAAAATGCACAATAAGAAAGTTACAGGGTGATGAAAGTATAGTTTGAAAAACATCTTTATCGCAATAACTTCAACAAAAGTTATGCAATTTAAATGAAACTTGGTGCAGTTCTTTAATAACTGAAGTGCAAAAATTTTGTCTAAAAACGATTTATTCCCATCGACTAGAGGCGGAGGGGCAGGGTAGCACAATGGGTTTTCTACTCATAACTTTTTGTGGTTATATTTTTGGTCTCGCAGGTTCATCATTTTAGTGTATCTTTTTATTTTGCAACAAAAATGTACTCTTGTTTCATAACGATAAAATCAACCGTTTGCGTTGAAATCGGCAAAATGTGCTCCAAAACACCTGTTAGTCCAAAATTCCAAAAATTAAATTTTAAACTACCGCTTTCAAATTTTACAAAATAATTGACCATTTAAAGTGACAAAAAATTCCCCATGAACTATGTATCAAAAATTGTTCGCTTTCAAAATGGAACTGATTGAAGTCGACAAAATTTTGAAATCCATATTTCAGCAAAACCAGTGATGTTTTACTCAATATCCATTAGGCATTTTTTCTTAATTTTGAACATACAATTCATCTGTAAAACATTTAAATGCATTAGGCGATAATTTTATTTTTCGAATTTTGGAGTTACCAGGTGTTTTGGGGCACATTTTGCCGATTTCAACGCAAACGGTTGATTTTATCGTTATGAAATAAGAGTACATTTTTGTTGCAAAATAAAAAGATGCACTAAAATGATAAACCGGTGAGACCAAAAAGATAACCTCAAAAAAGTTATGAGTAGAAAACCCATTGTGCTACCCCGCCCTTCTGCCTCTGGTCGATGGGAATAAATCGTTTTTATACAAAATTGTTGCACTTCAGTTACTAAAGAATTGCACCAAGTTTCATTTAAATTGCATAACTTCTCTAGAAGTTATTGCGATAAAGATGTTTTTCAAACTATACTTTCATCACCCTGTAACTTTCTTGTTATGCATTTTAGGACTCATATTTATAGGAAATTTTTTGATCAAAATGATATTTTCTATCTGTCGTGTTACGTTGGTACCATAATTTAGAAACACCCTGTATATAATAGTTTTTTTTTCGATGACCACTATGGGGATCTCGGAAACTAGCAGAGCTAGAACAAAGGTTAAAAGGGGAAAGAATTGCGGTTTTGAGTGCTCAATCTAATGCCCCTTTTGGATTTTTAGAAAGTTCATGGCTCACTAGATATTTTGAAAAGAGTGATTTTTTTACTATTTTATCAGATCTCTGTAGCTCCGTTATTTCTGATTACACAGAAAAACTGTAGAGACAAAAATTGTAGATAATTTTGGGCTTAATAAGATAATCTAATCCAATTTTTTATGTTGTTTGTGATTTTTGAGATATTATATGACCGGTTCTCGCTGCATGGAGTGGGGGACCTGGGCTCGTCCACTGTGACGTAGGTTGTAGACCCGCCGCGTCGTCTGGACACTGAACGCCGGCGGTTTATATTGGATAGCGTCGTATTCCTTGCTCCAAAAAAGTAATAACTAATAATCGCAAGTGATGTCTAATTTTGAACCTAAATTTGGAGAATGGGTAGAGTAGTACACGAAGATGTATTTTTTGTATTTCCTTTTGTACAGAGTGATCCAAAAAATTTCAAGAATAAACATATTTTACACATATAAAAAATTGAGTTGTGTAAACTATATAAATATGTGTTTCTTATAACATTAATTTTCTCATATTTTTATGGGGAATTTAGATTTCATGTACCTTGGTACATAAAGATGTTTTTTTTTTAATAGAACACTGTAGTTTTAAATATTATGAAATAACTTGCTTTTTGATTGAAAAATGATACATGACACAGGGTGTTTATTAATTACTTGTACAAACTTAAAAGGTAAATCTTTGACTAATTTTAAGATAAAAGGTTTATATGAATATGGGTCCGCAACGGCTTAGTTCTTGAGATACAGAGGGCGTCGAAAAAAATGTATTTATTAAATTATTGTACATGTTATTAACTTATTTGTAAGTTTAGTCTTAGTCTTGTCAATGATCTAGAGGTTTATCACATCACAATACAATCAATAAAAGACGTATTTTTTGTTTGTGTTTAAAAAAATTAATGATTCGGTTTATGATCCAACGTTTAACTTTAAACACGTTTTTTTTTTTTTTCAAAACGGCTGCTGTCAGTGACAAATAGTATGAGTTGCTTTTGTGTGTAAAATTGATTGGAGAATAGGCCTATCTAGTAAAAAATGACATACAGTGTGACACGAAAAAGTTATGGTTATTTAAATCCAAGTATAACACGGCAAGTGGCGCCCTGTAACTTTAAACAAAAAACCAAGTAAATATTTGAGTTTCTCATCATCAATACTCCTAGAATCGCGAGTGCCATGTTACTGAACAAAAATATAATCAAAAAAGGAAATAAAAATGTTTTTGGATGCCCTGTACTTCAAGAACTAAACCGTTGGGGACCCATGTTCATATAAACATTATTTTATCTTGAAATTAGTCAAAGATTCACCCTTCAGATAGTATCTACAAATAATCAATAAACACCCTGTATATATAAATAGCAAAAAAAACTTGTTAGGACCCCCTGTACCTATATACAAAATCTAAGAAAAATTTTACATAAAACATAGTTTTCATTTTACATAAAGCCATTTTTCATGTTTAAAACGCATTTACTTTCCTGTTGCGTTTACACCCTGCACTAATACATTTATTTTTTTCCAATCTATGTCTATTGTGACTTGCAATAAAAAAAACATTATCTAATATATATTTTTAAAACTAATGGATTCATTTACAGGTCATAAGTTACTAAAGTATTTTTTATATTTATTATTACGAAAATACGTAATGATAACAACAATGAGAATAATAATGTTTATTTACGACTAATGTATAATATAAGTATTATACTTGTGGTTTTTGCATTATGCCATATTATATTCATCCCTTAGGGAATAATGACGAGGGATTAATAGTCCCCATGGAAACAATATAATGAACACTTAAAAGTGTTAGTGTCAAACGCTTAGTGTTTGTGTAACTGTATTAAGATGGATGAAAATGAATAATCTTTTACTTGTACACCTCCAAATAAATAAATTAATCATAAATAAAGTAGAGTATACTACTCGCAATAATGGCTACCTATTATTCTCTCGGAATATTACTCCCTCGCCGCTAACGTGGCTCGGTTCGTAAATATTCCTTGGACATAATAGCAGCCCTTATTGACTCGTGGTATAATCTACTATTATGTAATTGTAGATAGTTTACATGCTATTTACGCGTGTGTCTTTTCTAACTAAAACTAAGGTAATTATTATTAAAAATAAACAGATCCCATGAAGCGCCGATTCTAGGGTGCTTTGCAATCCAGCCGCCGATCATTTTGGGTCTACGGAAGACGTCACATTACGAACGCCACCGGCCAGTTATGAAATGAGCGTGAGCCAACTTCTCCTATATAGACTTTGGGCTGTGGCCTTATCAAATCGGCCATTTTTTGAGCTTTCCTAAGATATAATACTCGGCATAGTTATTATAAAAAATAAAAGAGCTATGGCTAATTTTCTGATTTTTTTTTAATTTTCACATAGTCAGCCATGGAATATTTTCATAAATACGTTCTATTTTATAATTAGACATAGGTACTTCAAACTTTTTAATATTTTGTTTTTAGCTGGCAACAAAATGTAACAAAATAAAACAAAAATGAAAAAACTCAAACTCAAATCATTATTATTTTAAAAGGTGTTCAAACAATCCACCATTATTATTTATGCAAATATTGCATCTTTTTAAAACTGAATTTGTTGCCTTTCTTAGAGAGCGCCTGTCAATACTCTCAATTGCTTCTAAAACAGCTGCTCTTAATTCAACAATTGTCTCATACCTTATTTTGTACTGTTCCCCACAAAAAGAAATCCAAGACAGACAAATCGGGGGATAGGGGGACCAGGAAATAGGTCTATTTCTCCCTATCCAACTATTTGGATAAAGCTGATCTAGGTAATTTCTTACGGGCAAATAATTATGTGGTGGAGCTCCATCATGATAATTTTTGTTTTATTTTGTTCCATTTTGTTACCAGCTAAAAATAAAATATTTGAAAGTTTGAAGTATGTCTTATTATAAAATTGAACGTAATTATGAAAATATGCCATGGCTGACTATGTGAAAATTTTAAAAAATCAGAAAATTAGCCATAGCTTTTATTTTTTATAAGAACTATGTATTATATCTTTGGAAAGCTCAAAAAATGGCCGATTTGATAAGGCCACAGCCAACTATTATTTACTTTTAAAAAAACACAAATTTATGTCATATCTCAAAAATCACAAATAACATAAAAAATTGGATTAAATTATCTTATTAAGCCCAAAATTATCTACAATTTTTGTCTCTACAGTTTTTCTGTATAATCAGAAATAACGGAACTACAGAGATCTGATGAAATAGCAAAAAATAACTCTTTTCAAAATATCAGGTGAGCCGTGAACTTTTTTAAAAATCCAAAAGGGGCATTAGATTGAGCATTCAAAACTGCAATTATTTCCCCATTTAACCTTTGTTACAGCTCTGCTAGTTTCCAAAATCCCCATAGTGGTCATCGAAAAAAACTCACCCTGTATACAGGGTGTCTCACTTAAGAGTGAAACAACCTTATAACTTCTTTAATTTTTAACCGACCAGAACGAAATTTTTACCAAAGGTAGATGGCATTGTGGCCTACTTATTTCCAAAAATTAGTTGCCCACTCCAAAGTCAAAGCCACCTGTGATGTCACAATAAAAGCTAAAAATCCGAAAATCATATTAGGCATTTTTTTCAAAAAAATAAATACTAAAAGAAGTTGTTCAGAATCAATCCAAGACCCTTAATCCAAAATTTTGTCAAAATCAAAAAATATTAAATAAATAAAAATTAATGTCCAAAAATAACAATTTAAGAATTTTTTGCGTTTAGAAAGGTGTGCTATGGAAGTTTTGAAGGCTAGTTGTTTTCAAAAAGTAATCATTTCAAAGTAAAATTAAAAGCTACAAAACAAATTTTATTTGTTAATTAATATTTTTTGGATTTTGTATATGGGGTTCTGGATTGATTCTGAACAACTTTTTTAGTACCTTTTTTTATGCCTAATATGACTTTCAGATTTTTAGCTTCGATTGTGGCATCGCAGGTGGCTTTGACTTTGATGTAGACAACTAATTTTTATTTATTTCATGGCATGGTTGACCACGGAAATCTTTGACAACAACCTTCTCCTTTTAAATAACATGTTAATAATTATTCTTTTGATGATAACTAATGAAGATATCGATTTGAACCTTGGGTATTTTTTGTTATAAATTTAATCTACTTTTTGATTATAACAGAGTAAATGTCATTGCATTTAAAATTTCGGGGAAAATTGTAATAAAAGGGAAATTTTTCAAATTGCGCCCTCTAGCGGTGACCACGAAATTCGAAATGACCATACTGGACAATTATTTTATAGAAGAAGGAAAGCTCTCTTCAACAAGCCCAAATTCGACTAATTCGGCTAAGCCAAATCGGAGTTAGCAGCATTTTTTCAAGTCAAGGTTTTTCCGCCCGTTTCTCCTCTATTTGAAGAGTTGGAGCAAAAAGTACCTAGTTAACGAAAATTTTTCAGAATAAAATTATTTTTGATTTATTAGTAATTTTTGTTGAGAAAACTATTTTTTCAAATTTACTGTTGCGACCCTTAGGGGTCGACCTACAAACTTAAAAATAATTTCCAGAGAGTTTTGGTGACATTACTTAATTACTTACTTATTGCAAAATTTCAAAAGTCTAGGTCTACTTTGATTTGTAGCTTTTTCGCCTTTTTCTCCCACTTTTTTCTTAGAAATGTGTCCTTTCTGGAGCTTTCACTTCAAAATATTATTAAGGAAACTTGATCCTCGTGAAAAAATAAAATTTTGATGTGAAAGCTACAGGAAGGACACTTGGACCGGGAGATAACGACACGTTTTTGGTAACGTTTAATGCCCGTCTGCCGTGCAAAGGTATATTATATTTCATTACTTGAAAGCGATTAAAGCAATAAAAATGACCCCACCTCTGTTAGCAAGTGCAAGTTTGGCAACGCTTCATAAAGGTCTTGTTTATTTCGTGCCTGTAAATTGCTAGTTATTTGGTGTTTTCTTTTTATCAAAATAATCACACAGAGTGGTGTAGATGGTAGATTTACCCATATGTGATTTGTATTGGTGATGGATGGAGCTGATAAACCGTGCATCGTGGTTATCTAGTAATAATAACCTTGCTGAAACACGGGGCAAGGCGCAATTAAATCGGCTGCCAGATCCTCCGATTTGTAGGACAACCTAAACACTCCAAAAATCGCAGATCACAATGACAAAAAGTAAAGCTAAGTGTGGTAAATGTGGCCTGAATATTACTAAATCTCAATTTTGTATAAGGAAAATGCGGCCACTGTTTTCATAAAACATGCTCTAGTTTATCCAATGATCAATTTGAGACTTATGAAAAAGGTCAAACAGATGAGAAATGGGTTTGTGGCAGAAGTTAGCGAATCTGATGAAGAAGAGTCAGATTCTATAAAAGAACACTCTTTAAAGCATGCTAATAAGAAAAAACATGAAAAGGCAAAAGGTAGAGCATGTGAGGAACCAACTCTACATGAAATTATGAAGACCATGACAGAGAAGTTTCAAAAGTTGGAAGATGCCCTAAATTTTAATGGTAATGTTATGGATGATATTAAGAAAGTGTTGGATACAATTAAAAGTGAAAATAAGACGTTGAAAAGGGAGAACGAAACATTGAAGAAGCAGGTTCTTTAATTACAGAAAGAAGTTTCAAGTATTAAGCTGCACTACAATGAAAAGAGTAAGGAAGAAAGAGATAAAAACATTATTGGTATGGGAGTAAATACCAAGAATGATGCAGATGCTAGGAGCAGCATTAAGAAAATTTTTGAGAAGCTTGAAGTCACTATTCCTGAGAGTGAGATAAATATTAAACGAATTCCAAGTAAAAATCCTATAAAACCACTTCTTATTAGATTAGCAAGAAAAGAACAATGCACTGAAGTACTAGAAAGGAGGAAGAACAAAGGAACTCTAAACTCAGAGGAATGTGGGCTGTGTGGGGAAAAGAGAAGAATCTTTATTAATGAAGATCTAACTAGAGAGATCAGGGACCTTTTTGGTAAGGCTAGAGAACTTAAGGGCAAAGGCTATAAATTCATATGGTGTAAGCATGGGAATGTGTATGTCAAGAAGAATGAGGAAGATAAAATAATAAAAATTGCTAATCAGGAGCAAATTGAAACCCTTTTGGGGCAGTAACTAGTTAAGAAGAGGAAATAATGTGGGGTTGATGGTAGATGGAAAAATGGTGTACCTTAGTCAAAAATATAATACTATAGGAGATTATATTAACAATAAGGAAAGGTTTCCTGGACATATATTGTATCTTAATGCACGGTCTTTAAGGAATAAAATAGATGAGATCGAAATACTGGCTAAGCAATTGGAACCCTCGATACAAGCCATTGTTGTTACTGAGACTTGGATAGATTATAACGTCAGTTTCGGCTCGGCTATCGAAACCGGTTATATCTGGCTCAATTAGGATACTTGAAACAAAACACAGATTTAAAACAATTACAGGGGTTGTTTATTATTGGAAAATTGTTTACAAAAAATGAGCGACTGAAATTCGTTAACAATATGAAAATGGGAAATTTAATTGAACACATTTAGGTTAAATTAAGTGATTAAATTAAGTGATTATAAAATGAGGGATGAAGTAAAATTGTTACAAGAGATGTGAAAGTCCAAAGCCACTAAGCACTGATATGAGATTACGTTAAAGTGCGATAAATTCAAAATTGACAAAGTTCTGCACGTCTGATCTTACTTTTGGAACACTTCAACAGGGAAACACCTTACATGTATATTCGAAGCCTTGGGAGTGCTAACAGCCCTCGACCAACCTTCCGTTGTAGTTTCGACAAAGTTCGTTAGAAGTTCCCAATGAAACTGCGACCCCCACTCAACTGTCTGACAGCTGTAATAGTGGTGTTGATGTCGGTAGCTTGAAGTCTCAGGGTCCTGGCCAGGTCAGCTGTCCCAGTATCAGCTGGTGGTCGGTGGTGGTGTTTGCTTGTGCAGATCGTGCATGAAATAAAGTCAAGTGAATTAGGCAGTGCTAAAACCTTCTACGTATACAGTACACGGCTTATTGACAAAAGAAATTCAGATAATATTAATTGACTTAAAGTTTATAAAGAACTATATAAATTCAAAAATACAAGTAAGTTAAATCCTATATATATTAACCCTCAATGATGTTCATGAATATCCTAGCTCTAATATTTTTAATTAAACACAACTTAGATTTGACTAGTTGCGAGTTCAAAATCAAAATTAATGAAAGAATATTGCAATGTTGCAAACGACAAGAAAATTGAACTAAATGAGGTCACGATACCTGCAAAAATATTAATTCAATTAACCCGAAATAGTTCTGGCTTGGTCTTCGACTACTAATGAAACGATAAAAATATTATGACAGAACCAAGAAGAAAGGAGGTCAGGTATTCGAACCTTGTGTGCTATTTTAAAACCATGTGATCACCAACAAAACACAAGTACTCCAAACTCAATAGAGCAGCACAGAGCAGGACAAGGCAGCAACGCTTATTTCTTGACCACGATCAAGAAAGAAGCGTGCAAAAAGAACAGGCACAGGTGAGTCACACAAATATGGATTGACCAAAAAAATTATAATGAAATAATTTTTCAATAACTCACCTGTCCTTTTTGCTCGGTCCTGTTCGGTGCCTTTGCTCCCCCAGTACCAAAACAACGCAGTCCAAGCAGTCGGCCACAACTGCTACCACGCGCCCTTAACCTCAAAATGGCCGTCCTATTCGATGTCTTCAAAAATCCAACAAATCACAGCCAGTGATGATCACATGAAAACACAAAAATAAGGCATTAATTGGTTGCACTAAAACAATATACAGCAAATAGGCACACAAGATTACGAAAAGACAAGATCGAGGCGGCGATAAAGATGGATTTGAATCCGGAAAACAACACACCCGATATTACCTTACTACCTCAACCTCTCGCTTCGAAGACCAAAATCAGACAGGGACCAGGACGACGTCTTTCCGCTCCTGTTTGACAATCTTCACAAAATACTCAAATTAGGCTCTTGATCTAGTGAAGTCAGCGCTCATACAGAAAATCGAATTTTGAACCATAAAAAATGTTACCAGGTCGCAGAACCAGACCCAGTCAGTTGTTAACCGAGCAGATTACTCGAACCCGAGCACTGACCGCAATAGATCCATGGCTGAACCAAGCCGAACAACCTACCACGTGTGCTACAGTGTACTCTAAGGTTCACGTACCTTGGATCTTAATAGATGTTTTCGTATTCACTACGTCACACTAGAAATCGATATCACACAACAAGTTTAGTGAAGTGATATTCGACTGAATCAAATTCGAACTTGCGATTTCAGAACAGAATACTCAAAACTGTGTGCAAGGGTTGTTAATAATTATTTAAAAACGTAGTAACGGAGTTTTAACAAAAAATTCTGCTACAAGATGAGAAGGAAGAAATGTTTTACAATATTCCGCATTTCAATGTAGTTTTTGCTGGAAGGAAGAAGCGCGGGGTGGGGTTGCAATTTTCGTGCTTAATGATATATCCTTTGATCTAGTCAGGAGGGGACCATCAGATTCTCAGATGTCATTTCTTCTGTTATTCTTGAAACAAAAAAAACTTGTATTTGGGAGCAATTTATAAACCTCCTGATTTCAATTGTCAAAGTATGATTACTTTTCTCGAAGAGCAGATGGAGTTCTTAAACAAAAAGCAGGCCTTAATAATAGGTGATTTTAATGTTGATTTATTGAAGGCTAGTAGTGATGGCACACTTTACAAGGATCTTGTTGTGTCTAGTGGATTTCAAAGATGTAATGTAAATATACCTACAAGGGTGAACACAGAATGTGAGTCTCTGATAGATCATATCATTGCAAATGCAGAGCACCTTAAAATGAATGTGTCAGTGATAGGAAATAGCCTGTCTGACCATGAAATCCAAATAGTGGGTTTTTCTTCGAAAACAAATACACTAAAACGAAATCGTACATATCTAAAAAAGCATGTGAACATGGAAGGTGTGAAGACATCCTTAGGAAGCTTTGAAAGAAATTACAATGATACCAAGGACAAGATGAGAATTATGGGATGCTGCAGATGTGCTTCAGGGAAAATACGTGCTATGTGGAACATAAAAAAAATATAGAAGAAACTCTAAACCATGGTTTAATAATGGCATACTAGCGGTAATTAATGATATAGATTATTTATTTAGGAAATTAAGAAGATATCCAAATTGTGAAAGTTTGAAGCAGAGATTTGACGACACTGTAACAAGGGTGAAAACAGAAATAAAAACTGCCAAGAAGGCCTACTTTCAGAGTATGCTTCAGCAATGTTCTAGAAACAAGAAAAAAAACTATGGTGCTAACCAATAGGACACCGGAGGAGAAAGGGTGTCAAGAGTTTGAGTCAATGAATATTGGCGGAAACGTTGTATCTGATCAAAAGGTAATATCTGAAGAGTTCAATAATTTTTTTACGAGTGTTGGCGAATCTTTGGCGGAGAAAATTGAAGATGTGCCCTTTGAAGCACAAAATGAATTTAGCAGCCTTCGGTCAATGTTCTTCACACCAGTAACTCAACAGGAGGTGGGGAACATTCTTGACAGATTGGATGCTTCAAAGGCGACAGGATGTGATGACATTGATGTGAGGGTTATAAAAATGTGCAGGGTTGAGTTGGAGGGGGTTCTTTGCAAGTTGTTGAATCAATCCTTATTAACAGGTCAAGTGCCAAGTGGAATAAAATCAGCAAAAGTGATTCCTTTGTACAAAAGTGGAGACAAGGCCTTGTGTAATAATTATCGGCCAATATCTGTCTTGCCTATATTGTCAAAAGTGTTTGAAAGAGTTGTAAACGATAGATTAGTATCTTATCTAAACAACAACAATTTCCTATTTAAGAATCAATATGGCTTTCGTAGGTCTAGTGACACGAGATCAGCTGCTGTAGACTTGGTCTCACAAATACAAATGAATATTGATAGAGGGAGTAAGTGTGGCCTTGTGTCGCTGGACTTGTGCAAGGCGTTTGATAGTCAATTATGACATTTTATTGAGAAAATTAGAGCTTCTTGGAGCGAGGGGTAATTGCTTTTAATGGTTTAAAAATTATTTAACTGGCTTGGTGGTGTCAATAACGACTTTAAAACAGTTAAGAGTGGTGTGCCCCAAGGGTCTATTTTGGGGCCAACTTTGTTTCTTATTTATATAAATTCGGTATCGAACATTACATTTACTGGAGATATAAAATTATATGCAGATGATACAACCCTTGTTTATTTCTCCAATTCAGTGGATACATATAGAGATACGATTGGTCGGGATATGACATCAATGTAAAAGTGGCTCAAGCAACACAAATTGTCTTTAAATGTAGATAAGTCATGTTTCATGTATGTGGGTAAAAGAGGTGGGAGTGAAATTGGATCGATTTCTGTGAGTGATGGTAAAGAGTTAAAATACTCTAAAGTAATTAAATACTTAGGGTTATTAATAAACGAAAAGCTGTCATGGTCGGATCATGTTAAATATGTCCGTTCTAAGATAGCTGGTTCTATTGGAATATTAAAAAGAATTCAATCCTTTGTACCATGGAGTTTGCGACATTAAATTTCAATTTATTATTCGCTGGTTCATTCACACCTCCAATACTTAACCCTTTCGGGACTGCGGCCGCCTGAGGATCTGTGCCCAGTGGACCACAGCAGGAAGCGCATGCGTGTATGTACGGTTCCGGTCCTTAATTGCAAAACAGTCATTCCTACATAACAACAGATCTTTTCACAATGTAAGTCATTTTTTGCGTGCACCCACATGCAAATGAGCTTGTGTTCGAATTTATTGATGTATTCAAGTGCACAAGTAAGTTTTTTTTTACAAGAAGGACCACCCAACTAGATGCCATTACTATAAAATCAGCCAATGACATTAATTGGGGGCATGACCAATGTAAAGTAGGCGTTCCAATGTATCCGTAGTCAACGCGTGTCCGTCCGGTTCCAGTCCTTTCTCATGCCTCCCTGCTTGTGTTTATAGTCGGTTCCGGTCCCACTGACCCAACTTTTATATGCGTGTTCGTCCGGGTCCGGTCCCGAAAAGGTTAACTCTTGTATGGTATGCTACATATGAAATAACAGTGAAACCACTAAAAATACTTCAAAATAGAGCAATTAAGAATTTGTATAACTTGCCACTAAGATATTCAACATGCAAACTGTATCAGACATTTAGAATAAGTTCTCTATTTGATATTTACTGCTATCAAACATGTACATTTGTTCATGAAGTATTAATGAAAGCATGACATTCTAATATTGCTCTACAACGTAGGAATGACTATGGCACTCGCAGTAGTGATCAAGTCAATGCAGCTTTAACAAGTTCTCACCTGGGTCCATGCTCAATTTATAGGTGTTTCTTATTATAATAAGTTACCAAAGAAATTTAGAGATATGAGGGTGGACACATTTAGGTCAAAATTGAAGACTATATCCTTAAATATGCTATTTTGAGACAATTATTATTGTCGGCAGACAATCCCACGTGTTAGGAAAAAAACTACATTGTTAATAACGTAATTTTTTTTGTACTAATAAAAAACCTTTAATGCCCGTCTGCCATTGTAATGTTATAATAAATATGCTATTTTGAAACGGTTATGATTGTCGGCAAACGATTCCGCATCTTAGGGAAAAATTACAGTATAAAATAATAATGCAAATTTCCATTATACCACAAAGAAAGTAAAATTTTTGTATTAACATAATTTAATGCCCGTCTGCCATTGTCGGGGTTGTCAATGGCTCTTGGCAATTGACGTTACCTAATACCCTCTACAAGATTCGCTATTCCCCACAATTACCTACATTCCCTCCCCTCACCCTTAAGCGGAAAGAGCACAGCAACGACACTACAGAGAAAAAAACGGCTCTTTTCAGAACCACAAAACTACTAATAAGAATTCATTATTAACAATTTTTTTATTTATGAAACATATTATTTTTATTTCAGTATTTTAAATTGTCATTCGCTTCGCAGTGGTCTTCGATTTCAGGCTCCTAATGCGAGTCCGAATGAGATTCGTCAAAATCCTCTGAATTTCTTCGACACTATCGTCGTATAATCGGTTTCTGATTCTAAAAATTTTAACAAAATAGTTATTTATGTACCAAGGCACTGAAGCTCAACTTTTTATGACTCATTTGGAATTTAGTTGCCGAGGCCTCTGGCCGAGGCAAATAAACCACAAGAGTCATAAAAAGAACGGGATCACCCGTCCATGAACCAACTGCACGTGGTGTTGCTTGACTTTGACGATCACTCTACCTAGGTAAAGTATGACAAGACACGGCACCTTCGAACAGAAAAACCAAACTGCTGCTTGTTGTGCAGCCTCCATAACAAATCTATTGATATTCAAACCTACTAAAATATTTATCCTTAAAGATTGCGCTGCTATAGATAACAATTTCGCAATGTGTACGAAAAGTTAAATGGGCCTTTATTGGCCGGGCTTTGAATATTTGGTCACTTTTGACTGGCGATGGCTCCGCGTCTGACGTTTGATGTTTACATCTCGCCAAGGCCTACTTATTGAAAAAATTGTACAATAATGGGCTACTTCAGTGCCGATTTCTGAGCTTTTAATGACGATTTTGGGACACTTCACTGCCGATTTCAAGAAAACAATATTATTTGCAAGTTCCATTTCTACTTATGTCAGAAACAAACCTTCTTGCTTTGGAGGTTCAGCTAAAAATACATCTTCTACGGCTCTTGGCATTTCCTCGCCTTCAAACCAATTGAAGGTTTACGAAGGCCGTGTCTAGCGAAAATTTTGGGGGGGGAGGGGGTTATTATTATTATTATTTAATCCATTAAGAACAAATTTTTGAAAATTGGCACTAGAATGGTATAGTTTTAGCATGTCACTTTTTAAAACAGTAGGCCGAGCGACGAGTTTGGATCACTTCAGTGACGTATATAGAAATTAATTTCGAGTCGGGAGGGACAATTTTTGTGTTATATATATATTTTTTTTCAAACAAGTGCATTTAAAATAATTCTGTAAAATGCGCCGCTGGCGAAATTTTTTTAGAAATTTTAAGGAAAACTACTTAAAATTAGTCTTAGGAAATCCCAATATCTTCAGATTTACAAGCTGCAGTGAATATTTTCAAATTCCGAAATGGTTTCGGCCCCGCCCTTCTAAATACGCTACTGATTGGATCGCCGCACTGTTCGCACCCGCCTAGAGCCGGCTCTGGGGGAGGCTACACCAGTGGCTATTAAAGTTAAGGTTTTGAAAAAACCTGCTATGTTTAAATGGTTATTAATAAAAAAAAACTCAAACAGGTTTAAGTTGAACCTTTCATAAAAATAATAAATAAATCTACAAATACAAATAGTACTAATCTATTAATAAAAGACACTCTGGGAAGCCCCTATTCTCCTATTCCATGGCGCACGCAGCCATGCACCACCGTTCACCGTTTACTGTTGTCCAGTGTTGCCAGTTATGTTTTATTTTATTTGAAAGCATTTCCTGATGATAAAACTCCTGCTGCACTGATCCGAAAATTATGTTTAGTAGGCAGTTTTCGGGGGGGTTTTAATGCTCCACTGGAAAACCAGTTTAATAAATTATTACACTCACTCTCACTGATTCACTGGTGCTCGGGGAGCTCGTTCTAGTGTTGATGCACAAGCATATAAAATGGAGGTATTCGGGGGGTTTGAACCCCCAAAATCCCCCTCAGATACGGCCCTGTATACGTGTTGGTATTCGATATTTTCCATCCATGCATTAGGGATTCCAAGGTGGTCGGTTTGGCTAACGTTGCATTACTCCACACCTATGCAATATAGACTGCTCTCAAAATGTGTTGCAGCAGTTTTTGAGAGCTTGGTGGCGACATACACGCATCGAAGTTTACCACCTCTTTTCGTTGCCGACGAGTCTATTACGAGGGGGGTACTCTACAGAACTTTGCATTATTATTTTATACTGTAATTTTTTACCTAACATGCAGAATCGTCTGCCGACAATCATAATCGTTTCAAAATAGCATATTTATTATAATATTACAATAGCAGACGGGCATTAATTGTTTTTTTATTACTAAAATTTTACATTATTATTAACAATGCATTTTTTTCTAACACGTGGAATCATCTGCCGTTTAAAGAATATACATTTTGTGGTTGTTAAATACATGTTGTTCAATTTTGGTGCTGGCGTCTATATATTTTTTTTGTTACAAAATGCTGCAGAAACAAATTTTTATTAATTATTAAGTACATATCCTATATGTCTGCCTATTGTTTTTTGAGGCTTCTTTGGAGCTTTTAAATGTGTCTTGACTTCGGCAGACGGGCGTTAATAAGTTGTTTTCACAATTTTCCTTAACACCTTCAAATGGAGGTCCTGCAGAACTTATCACTCAAAACTGTCTGCCGATGAGTTAGCGCTGTACTTTTTTTATGAAGAATCATCCACTGCTAACGGCTGACAGGCATGGATAATTTTTTTCCTAATTTATTTTATACAATTTGAATTATTAACCCTACACTTGCTAACATGGATGGGGTAATTTTTACAATCTTTTATTGTATTGCTTTAATCGCTTTCAAGTAATGAAATATATTATACCTTTGCCCGGCAGACGGGCATTAAACGTGACCAAAAACGTGTCGTTATCTCCCGGTCCAACTTTTCTAAGGAAAAAGTGAGAGATAAATCTAAAATCAAAGTAGGCCTAGCCTTTTAAAATTTTGCGAATCTACTCAGTTTTTCATTGTGAACAAGTTTTCTTAATAACATTTTGCCGTAAAAAAATCCTTAATGGGGTTTCTTGAAAATTTGCTATTTTAAAAAATCATAGCAGGCCATGAAATAATTACCCCATCCTAATACCACCGCCCTTGGTCCTACCAATAAAAAATAGAAACCATTTGTTTTCCTTGCCCTTCCTATATTTCTGAGGTGTCCAGTATAAAATTGGGACACGTTGTATAGAAAATTTAGAAAATTTCTAAGTCAACTAGTGTAAAGAACATGTCTGAAAACATAACAATACAAAATTTCGTAAAGTTGGGATGTTCTGATAAAAAAGATATGAGCTATTTCCAGAATAGGTGGTTTTCAGTTTTTTCAGAATATTTCAGAAACAAACTGAGCTATGTTCGATTTCTTTTCAGATAATGAATGAGGACTAAAATACGCAACATTTCTCTGAATCAACTACCCTCTATCTTCTTCAATAATTAAAATAAGACAAAACATTTGCTTTAGAAGTAATATGATTTGGTGTTTGTTTTATTCAAGATTCTCTATAAGAGGATTACTTCCGAGGCACTTTAATTTTGACTTCTGTGACATTTTTGCACTTGTTTCGCAGCTAACACTCTACAACTAGTACCAAATAATTTTGGGGTAACTACCGTCAATTTGACAGTGTCACGGTTAAAAAAATTAACTTGATGTTCACCTTATGGCAAATTTTGTATATTGTATTGTGCCAGGACTTTATTCAGATATGTATTTTGTTTTGAGTATATAAAATGTTATTATGGATCGTTGAAAAAGCCATCAAATGTTTGTTGTTTTACTACCTTCAATTTCGATTTAATCTTTACTCCACTGTGTCTAAAAAATATTTGGAGTAATTTGCTATCAGAAGTTTCTGTATTTTGTCTATACTACAAGCTAAATAGTGAATATGTTATGGACATTGTCGTAAAATCGGCCATTGTCAACATTCAATTTTACGTAAAGTATCTTATCAATATTACCTGTGTCATATTGTACCTATTGTATTTTCATATTAGTTAAATACTGTGATGCCCCATAAATACGCTACTGCTCACAAGTGCGTGACTATCAAAATGAAGTCGGTTAATAAACATATTAAATAGGGCTTTTTTTTACTTTATTTGATTTTATATTTGAATAAATATATTTGTGCATTTTAGGGTGTATATGAAAACTTATTAATACCCTGTATCTCTAACACGAATCATTTTAGGATAGGTACATGTTTATGTAGCTTTTTTGCCTTAACAGAATTAAACTATAATTTTCTGAAGTTATTGGATACTTCAAGAAACCCGCTGTATAAAAATGTGTCTGTATTCTGTTGCTAGGTATTTCAATTATTCAATATCTGCGGTAAAATATGTCACATAATATTATGTATGTGCTCACCCCGCTTATGAAGGAACCTTATGAGTATTATTTAATAATAAATTAATCAATATTAACATTAATATTATTACGCTTGGTTCAAATATTTTTGATAAATGATTTTACTAAAATATGTGTTATTTTATAACTGAATTTGGACTGAAATTATTTTGTGTTTTTAGTTTTTTATTAAACGAATTAGGTTTTAGTTTATATTTTTTCAAAACATTGATTTTCTGTTAATACTTATTGTTTTACAGTTCCATTTTTTACACAATAACAATTATCCAATTTGAGGTTATAGATTGTACAGGATTCAGTTTTATTCTAGGACACTTCAATAGGTGCTAGAAAACCATAAAATAGTACTTGTATAACTTTTTATCCACAGTCGCCTCGTTTTGGAGATACAGGATGTTTAACTTCTCAAAAATTTTTAAGTATTATTTTTTATTTTTCCAACCGCTAAAGAATATTTAAACGAAATTTGGTACACAGAATGCATTGATCAAGTGTCACAAAATCACAAAATGTGATAATTCAAAGTTCCCAATATAGCCAGTGGACAGAATTTTCTTTTATGCACCAGGATAACTTTTCCTATTCTGTGCAAAATTTGTCTCTTAGACATTTTTAACCACTTTAGAAGTTTGTTTTCATGAATACACTCAAATCTGTTGTTGACACTGAAATAATTAGCAGGTTATTGATTTGAATTGCTTCTTATTAGGTATTTCATGCACTTGAAGATAAAATAGTGTTTGCTACTAGGAGCAGAAGGCCTTTTTGTTCGTCGCCTCATCTTCTGGCCTCAGCACAAAAAGAACCCACTTCCACTCCTTGTGGCATAATCAACTATTTTTTTACGTTTTCCGGTAGAGCATGTAATTGTAAACAAAGCTGTCTTGACATGTATCTAGGAAAGCAAAGTACCACCAATACCCATATTCCGCAGCTTGGACAACAAGAGAGTTAACCCTACTGAAAGACTTTGTGAAGTCCATGTAGACAGAGCCCCCCTCCAAGGCATTTGAGACATAGTCGATATATGTTAACAGGTTAAGCTCAGCATTCCTACCAGTCTGAAAGTCAAACTGCTCTGAGATAATGTATGTGCTTAGTACCGAAGTTAAATATTTGGCTAGTTAAATTAAATCTTTCTTCGTCAATTTGTGGATAGCTGTTAGGTAACTAGCTTCCAAAAATGTGGAAAATTTCCTTTGGTAAGAGAGGAGTTGAAGCATTTTTCCAGTTGTCCTCTTTTTATCCTTTCTATTCCGGAGAGTAATAATTGTCTTACGTCTAGAAGTTTGACTGTGGTGTGCTCCCTTGCAACAAAACTTGCCCAAATTGTGCCCAAATTAGCTCAATAGGGTTCAATTCACAGTGATAGGGAGGTAATCGAAGCACTATGCCATCTCATCGACTATGTATTTCTTGTATTGCCTCAGTAGTTAAGCGTCACGGCCTCGGCCGCTACGTGGTAGATGTTTATTTCCGACAGGTGAGGACTTACATCTTGACCCCGAGAGGTTATTTACCTTAAGTTAAGAGGGGTTATGACATGTTCAGCTCCCCCTCTCTACCTCTGGGTTTGGATATAAGGTGATTCGTTCTAGCCGGAGAACTCAGTTTAGATTGAAAGCAGACAACATGGATCTACAAGCAATCAACAAAGTGACGTGCCTTAGTCACAAATCCAGCATCAAGTTGGCTGAATTACCACAAGATGTATCATTAAAAATATATACCGGAAAGTTGGTGAAGAAGAAATTCAGTGAATGTGTCTTACTGGAACTGGAAGAGAATGTCGTATTCCTACCGCAGAGAGTCACGCCAGTATTCAAGCCACACTTGGAGGATTTCTTATCTGAAAGATATTCCCTCATGTTTAAGGGACGACCCATTACAGGAAAGCATTATCCAGCGAATCAGTTTGAGATTGTAGAAAATAAAAATATTTAAATTCAGCCTGTAATGGTACAAAAAAGTTTTCCACGTATTTTCCATTTACCAAGTGTAGCACTGGAAAAACGGACTATTTAATTTGTAGAACAATGTTGGCATTAAACTATACAAACACTTAGTAAGCCCCAGACAAAAAATCAGCTTGTTATGATAAAGTTTTTTTTATCTTGTTAACTGTAGGGTAGAAGTATTTTAATTTTATAGCCTCTCGAATTTATGCAATACTCCTGAGTCAGTAAAAAATGCCAGGCATATAAAGCAATTTAAAAGCTTTGTCAGGGTGTGAATATTGAGTCACAGTAGAGAATATATGAAATAATTATTGTCAACAATTTAAAGATGTCAAAGTGTGTACGAAATGCTAAATTAATACTTGTAAGATGTGATATATTATATATTGGGTATTCACCTGTTGCTTACTAAACATTTTCTTTGGATTCTATTTCTGTTTTGCGGTTTCGTGTTTTTTGCTTGGGATTGTATGATGTATGATATTTAAACTTTTTTATCTGGTAGAAACTCCCATTGTGTTATAATAAAGTAATTATAATATTTCTCTACACAAGCAATATTTCAGGTATCTGCTTCTGGGAACATCTATGTTTATTACGAAAAATTGTTAATTTTATTAGTATATGTGATATATAACTCTGAAATAAACATTACTATACATTTACAGTCTCCTCCAAATTGACATTAAAATCACCACAGAACAATTTTGCGAAAAGCGCTTTTGTCCATAAGTAATTTGAAAATGTAAGTAGGATGATGGCCCCTTCTTTCTACAAACGGCAGTGCCCATCGTTGCAGACTGCTACTATAAGGAGCGAATGCATCATTGCCAACTGCCACTATGGGGATCATATGCCCCATCATTTTTTCATTGGTGGCAGTTGGCAATGATTGGCGCTGCTGTATGAAAAAAGAAGGTGGCATACGACCTTTGTAGTGGCAGTCGGTAAAGATGGGTGCTGCCGAATGAAAAAAGAAGGGGGAAGTTGGCAACGATATACATAAGTGACCAAGTTTCATTAAAATTGATCTTACGTGAATATGACAAATAATTGACAAAATTTGTAACATGTATTTATCAGTTTTCTGTTTGTTTTCTAAACATTTATTTAGTAACCATAATGGGTATACAAATTTACAACACTATTTTCTAATTAACCTGCTTTTTGTTGATGATAAAAAAGAAGACAAAACTACATTAAAGCAGGTAGCAAAATAAACCTTTTTGCACATTCTCAAACATAGCCTGTTATAGTAATATACCATACAGGACTTCCATCTAGTGCTTGAGCCGAGAGGCTTTTTTCCATTGTGTATCATAACGGGCTATATTTTTGTGAATAGTGTAGGAATGTAAAAGAAATGTGAAATGTATAATATGTCTTTATTATCCTATAATACTTTTTTTGTGGATTACCGGTTTCTCAAACAACAATCGTTTTGCATCATTAGATCCTTAGAAAGTTTAAGACAAAATTAGAGAGTTGTCAATCCATGGTGTGAAGGTGTGCATTCTCCGAGTACTATTAATCAAGAACAGCCAAGAACAAGGATCATAATATCTTTTCAACCAAAATGATGTAACTTCTAGGGAGGTTAAATATTATCCAAACTCATATACCTGGTTGAGTTTTTTTATTTCTTGAAATATTTTTGTAGAACCTCAAATTTTTTTTTTCAACTTTGTTTCAAAAAACTTACTATCTAGGTCCAATAATATACATTCGGATCAACTGAAAAAAGTTGCTGATTATTAGAGATTATTCCAAAAATTATTATTTTAGTTTATTCTTTAACAGGTCACATTTGGGGGGAGGAATGGACTAGTACACTAAGGAATGAAAAATATTTTTTTTTGCATTGGAATTTGTAAAACATGTCTAGATAATCACAGAACCCCACCAACAGATTTTTTTGTCCATTAGGTTGCTCAAAAATGGAAAAAAAAACTGTTGCAAAAGTAGTGAATGTGATGTCATGATCCCTAATTTCAATAAGTACCTGCTATTTTAGTAGTAGATATTTTGTCTTTTTCTATACAGGGTGACCGTATTTCGAGTCTATGCATGGGGATCTTCTTAAGAGATACGAGGTCGGTTAAATTGGGGCAAATTTGCGGTATTTAATGCCGAGTAACATGGTAAAAAAAATTTTTGGCTGGCCCTTCTCGTTTTGAAAATAATGGGAAAAAAACTGAAAATCATTTTCGTTTTTATTTTTTTAAATGAAAACGAATGGGGCTGGACATTTATAAGTTAAACACTATTAAGGCACTTTTTTACAAGGAATCTAAATATGACTTCACATTTTTTTTTCGCCTCCCTGGACAAAGATATGACTATCAACTTTTATTTTTCTTATGGGCGCCATATTGGATTTTTGCATTTTTGGAAAGAGGATTTTTTCTGGTTAAAATGATATGATATGTCACACATTATGCTTTATTTTGTTTTTCTTGCCGTAATATCAAATTAATATTTTTGCATAGAGTGCCTTGGAAACATAAGCCCCATAATGTTTGACATTTTTCTGCATAGAATGCCTTGGAAACAAAAGCCCCATAACGTTTCATAGTTTAGTACAATTTGAAGTGTCATGGATACTTTATTTTACTACCAAAAGTCATTTTCACATGAAGAAGAGCGTGACATGATTCAAATTTATTATTCCACAAATATAAATGACGACGAAGGGATATTGGATGAGCCATAAACAATTTAAGGAAACATGCTGCATTGTGCCTTGAGGAACAAGGAGGACAAATTCAACATTTATTGTGAAATAGGATTGTCTACTCGTCTAGGTTTTTGTTGTTCTTATGTTTGCAGTTTGACTTTTTTAGTATTAATGTGTTCTATGGCAAATTACGAATAAATAAGAAGGTCTCAGATCATACTCTCATGGTACGTTTATGATTTATTTAAACAATAAATTTAACATTAACTGAATTTTTACTGAACCGATAAACAATATTCCAAAGCACACTTCGCAACAATGGGTAACTAGGCTTATGTTTCCAAGGCACTCTATGCAAAAAAAGTCAAACATTTTCATTTTTTCCCCATTATTTTCAAAATGAGAAGGGCCAGACAATTTTTTTTACCATGTTACTCTGCATCAAATTCCGCAACTTTGCCCCAATTTAACCGACCTTGTATCTCTTAAGATAACCAAGATCCCCATGCATATACTCAAAATACGGCCACCCTGTATATACCCAAGAATTCCCAGATAAATTATTGGATCCAGCTTTTATATGCTTTTATATGAGAAATAATCAAATTTCCAAGAATTTCAATGAAATATTTGGATTTTGCCGATCCCATTCTGAACTTATTAGACGGCTATAAAATATGACAGATGACATACAAGTCGATTGTTTAAGGATAATCTGCGGCAACACCGCATTTTGCTGTTGAAATGTGTTTTGTGCGTTTATAACCTCACTTAAGTAGATGGGAACTAAATAGTTTCTGTTCTCAGTTTGTTATAAGATTCTCGCTGTTAATACTTTATTTTTTCGGATTATAATGAAGACAAATTTTTGTTAAAACTTGTTCTGATAACTACTTGCCTTGGTGTGTCAAGTTATTAATACAAACTGCGAGCAAAATCTGGAAAAATTAAGAGGTAGGTATGTTTGTTGTTTATTTGATTATTGTTGGAATATTTATACTTAATTATGATTATATACCTAGCTGTGAATTCTGCTTTTAGGTCAACTAGAGAATAGACTTATGGATATGTGCAGAAGAAAGGACAAAATAATAATGAATGCAGGGTTAAGTCAAAAATTACCCCGAGCCTGTTAACAAGAAAAATAATTATAATGTCATTGTGGTTACCAATGCATAAAGATATTCGGTTGTGGAATGTTAAATATGTGCTGTGATTGCCCAACATAAGTAGGTTAGTCCGAAATTATGCACATGCAGCATTACGTTTCTGGAGACAGCAACTAAATCAGAATCAAGAATCTCGTTTTTACAACACCCCAGCTAAGTACTGGTCCTACGCATAGTGCACTAATGTCTACCACAAATTGGGAAAATACTACTTAGTCACTACATCAGAAAACAAAAATTGAATAAATTAAAAGGGACGTGTATTTGTATAGCACAGTAATAATAATTATTGAGAATGAAATAAATTGTTTCAAATTCTTATTTCCAGAGATGTTTTCGTATCTTGCAGTTTACCAAGAAATGATGCCAGCAGCAAAATTGATACATGGGGCAACCCCAAAAAGAAAAAAATCAGAAAACAAGAAAAATTCAAATTTCCACAATTGATTTTTCACCAGCTAGAAATATTTACCAAAATGGCACTGGAGGCATGCTAGATACTGGGGTAGCACAGAAACGAAACACTCAGGTGCGTACGTGGCAATCGCGGGATCAAAAAAAAAAAAGAAAAATCCAAATTTCCACAATTGATTTTTCACCAGCTTGAACTATTTACCAAACTGGCACTGGAGGCATGCTGGACACTGGGGTAGCACAGAAACAAAAAAAATCAGGTGCGTACGTGGCAATCAGGGGATAAAAAAACAAGAAAAATCCAAATTTTCACAATTGATTTTTCACCAGCTTGAAATATTTACCAAAATGGCATTGAAGGCATGCTAGACACTGGGGTAGCACAGAAACGAAAAACTCAGGTGTGTTCATGGCAATCGGGAGATCAAAAAACAAGAAAAATTAAAATTTCCACAATTCATTTTTCACCAGCTTGAACTATTATTTACCAAAATGGCACTCGAGGCATGCTAGACACTGGGGTAGCACAGAAACGAAAAACTCAGGTGCGTACGTGGCAATCGGGGGATCAAAAAACAAGAAAAATCAAAATTTTCACAATTGATTTTTCACCAGCTTGAAATATTTACCAAAATGGCACTGAAGGCATGCTACACACTGGGGTAGCACAGAAACGAAAAACTCAGGTGCGTACGTAGCAATTGGGGTATCAAAAAACAAGAAAAATCCAAATTTCCACAATTGATTTTTCATCAGCTTGAAATATTTACCAATCCATCACTGGAGGCATGCTAGATACTGGGGTAGCACAGAAACGAAAAACTCAGGTGCGTACGTGGCAATCACGGGGTCAAAAAACAAGAAAAATCCAAATTTCCACAATTGATTTTTCACCAGCTTGAACAATTTACCAAAATGGCACTGGAGGCATGGTAGACACTGGGGTAGCACAGAAACAAAAAACTCAGGTGCGTACGTGGCAATCGGGGGATCGAAAAACAAGAAAAATCCAAATTTCCACAATTGATTTTTTTACTAGCTTGAAATATTTACCAAAACGGCACTGGAGGCATGCTAGACACTGGGGTAGCACAGAAACGAAAAAGTGAGGTGCGTACGTGGCAATCGGCGGATCAAAAAAACAAGAAAAATCCAAATTTTCACAATTGATTTTTCACCAGCTTGAAATATTTACCAAAATGGCACTGAAGGCATGCTAGACACTGGGGTAGCACAGAAACTAAAAACTCAGGGGCGTACGTGGCAATCGGGGGATCAAAAAACAAGAAAAATCAAAATTTTCACAATTGATTTTTCACCAGCTTGAAATATTTACCAAAATGTCACTAGAGGTTTGCTGGACACTGGGGTAGCACAGAAACTAAAAACTCAGGGGCGTACGTGGCAATCGGGGGATCAAAAAACAAGAAAAATCAAAATTTTCACAATTGATTTTTCACCAGCTTGAAATATTTACCAAAATGTCACTAGAGGTTTGCTGGACACTGGGGTAGCACAGAAACGAAAAAGTCAGGGGCGTACGTGGCAATCGGGGGATCAAAAAACAAGAAAAATCCAAATTTTCACAATTGATTTTTCATCAGCTTGAAATATTTACCAATCCATCACTGGAGGCATGCTAGATACTGGGGTAGCACAGAAACGAAAAACTCAGGTGCGTACGTGGCAATCACGGGGTCAAAAAACAAGAAAAATCCAAATTTCCACAATTGATTTTTCACCAGCTTGAACAATTTACCAAAATGGCACTGGAGGCATGGTAGACACTGGGGTAGCACAGAAACAAAAAACTCAGGTGCGTACGTGGCAATCGGGGGATCGAAAAACAAGAAAAATCCAAATTTCCACAATTGATTTTTTTACTAGCTTGAAATATTTACCAAAACGGCACTGGAGGCATGCTAGACACTGGGGTAGCACAGAAACGAAAAAGTGAGGTACGTACGTGGCAATCGGCGGATCAAAAAACAAGAAAAATCCAAATTTTCACAATTGATTTTTCACCAGCTTGAAATATTTACCAAAATGGCACTGAAGGCATGCTAGACACTGGGGTAGCACAGAAACGAAAAAGTCAGGGGCGTACGTGGCAATCGGGGGATCAAAAAACAAGAAAAATCCAAATTTTCACAATTGATTTTTCACCAGCTTGAAATATTTACTAAAATGGCACTGAAGGCATGCTAGACACTGGGGTAGCACAGAAACGAAAAACTCAGGTGCGTTCATGGCAATCGCGAAATCAAAAAACAAGAAAAATTAAAATTTACACAATTCATTTTTCACCAGCTTGAACTATTATTTACCAAAATGGCACTGGAGGCATGCTAGACACTGGGGTAGCACAGAAACAAAAAAACTCAGGTGTGTATGAGGCAATCGGGAGACCAAAAAACAAAAAAAAACAAATTTCCATCATTGATTTTTCACCAGCTTGAAATATTTACCAAAATGGCACTGGAGGCATGCTAGACACTGGGGTAGCACAGAAACTAAAAACTCAGGGGCGTACGTGGCAATCGGGGGATCAAAAAACAAGAAAAATCAAAATGTTCACAATTGATTTTTCACCAGCTTGAAATATTTACCAAAATGGCATTGAAGGCATGCTACACACTGGGGTAGCACAGAAATGAAAAACTCAGGTGCGTACGTAGCAATTGGGGTATCAAAAAACAAGAAAAATCCAAATTTCCACAAATGATTTTTCATCAGCTTGAAATATTTACCAATCCATCACTGGAGGCATGCTAGACACTGGGGTAGAACAGAAATGAAAAAGTCAGATGCGTTCATGGCAATCGCGAGATCAAAAAACAAGAAAAATTAAAATTTCCACAATTCATTTTTCACCAGCTTGAACTATTATTTACCAAAATGGCACTGGAGGCATGCTAGATACTGGGGTAGCACAGAAACAAAAAAACTCAGGTGTGTATGAGGCAATCGGGAGACCAAAAAACAAAAAAAAAATCAAATTTCCATCATTGATTTTTCACCAGCTTGAAATATTTACCAAAATGGCACTGGAGGCATGCTAGACACTGGGGTAGCACAGAAACTAAAAACTCAGGGGCGTACGTGGCAATCGGGGGATCAAAAAACAAGAAAAATCAAAATTTTCACAATTGATTTTTCACCAGCTTGAAATATTTACCAAAATGTCACTAGAGGTTTGCTGGACACTGGGGTAGCACAGAAACGAAAAACTCAGGGGCGTACGTGGCAATCGGGGGATCAAAAAACAAGAAAAATCAAAATGTTCACAATTGATTTTTTGCCCCCCCCCCCCTATTATTCTTCTATTGTTTTGTTGATATTATATAGGTTCCAATGTAACTACTATGTTAGACATATATTTCTTCTCATTACAACAGTAGCACAGCTTACCCTAACATACAGCTAGGAAACTCCGGTGGTGGGGGACGAGATTCGTCCCAGGCCTTTAGCCCCGCCTTTGGGGAGAGAAACCGTCATTGGCGGGCGGGCGGGCAGCCTAACGTATTATTATTCGATCGGTGGTCACGGGCGTATCAGTGGTATTTTTCGGAATTTATAGTGGTGAAATATGAGCGAGCGAAAATCGGGCCATGTCGTATGTGCTGTGAAAAGCTGTTGTAATAAACGATATAACTGCAAGAAGAAATTATTTTGCTTTCCCAAGCAACCTGACCGGTAAGTAGGTACCCTACTTTTTTCCAACATTTAGGTAGGTCGTGTGTGGTTTATTTAAATGCTATTTACTAAGACTTGCTGTTGTTTAATAACTTTTGATCTACGTATTTTTTCAATTCACGTTAATAATGTTATCTTATTCATTCAACGATTATTGTTTCCTCAAAATATATCAAGAATACTATTTATTTATATGTAATTTACAACTATTGAGGAGTACCTATAGACATTACATACTTTATTGTAATAGTATAAGTGGTGAATACAGTACCGATGAAGAATAATTTTTCTTTCTTTCTAATATTCCTTTATTAATTATTGCCTACTTATGTTTAACCCCTAGGTTTGAACTTGCTCTCAATTTGTTATAGGTACTCTAGTCTGTTTGGAAATTAAAAGATGGTTTATGGCTCATTATAAATGCAAATCCTGTACTTCTGATTTATAATGATATTTTTGAAATTTGGATTTGCATTTATAATGTACCATAAGTACTTACTAATATGAGGCCTTTTATACCTACTTTTGTTATATTTAGATATTTCTCAGATATTTACCTGTAATTTTCTATAGTGAATATACACTGTGTCCCTGGATGGAGTCCCCAAGAGGACAAATGGACCAAAAATTTCATTTTTCGACAAAAGGTCATTCTTGATAAAAGTTTCTGCTTCTCCAAAAAATATGGTCTACGGAGAGAATTTTTGATTTTTTTATACAGGGTGCACAAAAAATACAAAAACATGAAATACCATCAAGAATAAACTACACACTGTATAGGTACTTATATCTACCTACGTACTACCTAACAACAGCTGTGTCTGGCGTAAAGAGATCGTTTATTTATTTTAATCTCATTAAAATAAAGTATTTCAATTTTAATTAATTTTTCAGGGCAAGGATATGGGCAATGAAAGCCAATCGGGATGATCTTTTGGAGAAATTAGCTCAAATGCCTAAGTCTCACAGACTATGTGAAGAACATTTTGAAGCAAAAATGTACACAAATCATCTTCCCTTGTAGACATTTCCCAAAAGAATTTATACTTCGGTTATATGTAAGAGTAAGAATTTATTACACACTCAAAACTATTAATGCAAATTTTAAAAAGATTAATAAAATTTTGTTTTTGTTGTATATGTATATCTATTATAGATTGCTTATTTATAAATAAAAATTTACAGTATTAAATGCGCGTTTATTTATTTTCAGCTTTTCTTTGATTAAATATGAGTGGATAACTTTTTGTACCTATACTTAAATTTGAATTCTAGGCCACTATGCAACAAAACGGTACCACTACATGAACTTCCAGTTAGATTTGATCATAGACAATACTTGTTTCGATTTATTCATTTTTTAATGCAACAGTTTGTAAACTTATAAAAGTAGGTACCTAATAATTTTTAGCAATAAGTAACATTCTGCCAGTCAAAGTAATAAGTACTTGTTTTGTTCAAATAAAATGCATTGAATAGTATTTTTTACTTCCGTATAAAAAATCTAGTGCGGTACTGTTCATCAAACCTGAACAAATCATACAACTTTTCCTAATCCGGCCCTCACTTCTCTCCCCAATAAGAGAGAGATAGCACGCTTGGCCGTGCACGGATAGAACAAAGGGGCCACACGGGAGTTTCCTAGCTGTATGTTAGGGTAAGCTGTGACAGTAGTGTCGAAAGTACGGCAGAAAGTACACACCATAGTCCGTTTAGTATTATTATATGTTTTTTTTTTTTAATTTTAATTTATCAGAAAATTTTATTCTTGATAAAAGTTTGTGCATTCCTGCAAACTCAAAACGCAGTTTTCAAAATTTGAATATCTCATTTTGTATATGGGGGAGGTTCGAAAATATTAATAAAACTTGAGAGTAAAGTAGCCTTAGGTATTTTTAATTTTATAGAAAACATGTATTGTGAAAAGTTTAGAATTAAAAGGTAAGGCCAGCAATGAAGTTTCAAGTTTATATTCCATAAAACACTTTTCGACATTTTTATGATTTACCCTGTGTAGAAAATAAAACCACCACTTTATTTAATATTCCAGTTCCATTTCAGAGATTTATCATTATTCATAAACAAATACAAATTTTTTCTGGTGCAAATTTTCTGCGTATTATTTCTTTACTCTGTGGTATATCATTTTTTATGAGTATGCATTACTATACTATAAAGTTTTTCGACTAAAAACTTGGCTTAATTGCTTTTTACATAAGTCATCTTTCGAACAATATCTAGAGCTGACACCTATATGTGTTGGAACCGATGCAGGCCTTACTGACTTACATTCGATAAGTAAGGGCTCAATATGTTTAAATCCCCAATCTTCTATACCTTATAACCCCAAAGGGTATACTTTTTATTTATTTCAATTTGTTAATAAAAATGGGCCTTTAAAGACTGAGCCTAAAAGGAGGAATTCAAATAAAACAGACAATAATTTTTTACAAATTTTAATACTGAGATGGAGAAGTACAGCTGTCAATAATTATTTAAGCTTTTTACAATTAGACTAAATTGATAAAAAAGTTATGTTAAATTTAGAGAGAACATTCACTTCCTACAATGAAATGCTGTTTCGAAGTAAAAGAGTCTTGTAACTTTGGACGGTCACGGTCGATAGGGATACCTCAATTAGTGTTGGCTATGGTGACTGGTCAGCCACCGGGAATCCAGGCTCCTCAACGTAGACAGCTTCCGCAGCTAGCTCTCGGGAAAGCAAGATCGTGATCTTTGAGCCGGAAACCTGGGTGTGCTGAGACAGATGAACAAGGCTGGTCGTCGACGGAGTATCACCACTTGTGGCAAGGGTAGTTGAGGTTGTTCCCTTAGTCCTCTTGTCCCTCGGTGTGTTACATGAAAGGGTAAAAATCGAAACAGCATACGTTCCAGCATGCAACAAGTAAATCCTGCGCTTTTACAAAGTGAAGATATTAAAGTTAAATTAATGTTAAATTTACGAAGTGATGACAAATCTGTGCACAGTAAATGATAGCTCAAATAATTTTCAATAAGTGAATACAAATGACTCGATAAATGATTGAAAAAGGATATTCTTGACGTAGAAAAAAATATATAACAATAACTTAAAGAAGTCCAATGACGTTGATTTCCCTGACACTTACATTAAATTTTACAAGGAAAAACCTTCGGCTTCTCTGTTCCGAAAAAAAATGAAATAATTAATATATAAGGAGAAATTTAAATAATTAGCAACCGACAAGTAAAGGTACTTGGCTAACAGCTGATTTAGAGGCCGCGCAGACAGCAGCGGTCAGGCGTTCCGAGTTCCGCGTTCAGAGTTCTGCGTTCTTTTTTTGGGAGTTCCGAGGGCATACATGCGGCGGTCAATTACCAGCGTTCCAGTTTTGCTCCAAATATTGGGCGTGAAACATGTTCTCATCATCCTCCGATGAAGAAGAAGTATTGCTTTTGTGGAGCCTGGAAGTGTCCCAGAGAAAAAGAAAAAGGAAATACTGGGTGCACCCGATTAATACCAAGCGAGAAGATCAAGGAGAATTTAATACTCTTTTTGCTGAATTGCTTGAAGATGAAGAATGATTTTTTATTTATTTTCGTATGTCAATAAATAGCTTCAATGAATTGTATAGTTTAATAAAAAATGATATAGAAAAACAAGATACCAACTGGAGGAAGGCTATTCCTGCAAAAGAGAGGCTGGCAGTATTTTTAAGGTAATATTTCATTATTTAAAAAGAAATAAAACTATTACATTACTAAAAAAAATATTTCGCCTTTACTATTATTACAAATATTGGTAAGTAGGTTTATGAACTGTGTCATCTAAATCCGAAAATGCAGGTCCTACGGTCTCATAGTTAGTAAATGCTGGAGATGTGTTCGAAGGAGTCGATATCTGACTTTCCTGGTCTGTTGATGATGGAGACATAACATGGGGCAATTGTTCTTGATTTGGAGAGTATTGTTGCGTCATTTCAGGGCTACCAAAAGTAGAATCTCCTGCTGCTTGCAACTCATAGCGAGCAAATAAAGTTGCTATGTCGAGTTTTAGCATAGCTTGCTTTCTTGGTGGAAACTTTTTGAAACTTTGAGCGTAGCTTAGAAAGAAATGATCTACATCATCCATTGTTCTATGTTGCTTCGTGTCGTTTATATTTTTCAGGTATTCCAGTACCTTATCACTCGGGTCTTCAGTATTTTTCGCTTTTCTTTTTTTATTTTAAGGAGTATTAATTCCCGGTGGGACCTCACGAACTTCCAATTCGCTACGTGTGGAGTTTAATTCATCTGTGAAACTAGTCGCTTGAAGAACAGAGAGGAAAAAGCCCCGAAATTCCCTGTCAGCCTTATTTATAACCTCGGACGTCAGTGACGACTTCCGCGTTACTAGAACATGATGGAATTGTTCTCTCAAAAAGTTATGGTGAAAAACTTTAAAAAATAAACTGTGAACTGACGGGTTCCGGTACAAAACACAAAGGTTAGGTTATACTTCTGTCAACCCAGGCGCTCTTCTTCCTCACCGATTCTGTATGGTTTAAAATCTGTTGGTCTGTTACATACCTTTTGGTCACTAAATAAGTTTTGTTTGATAATTTAATGTTATTTTAAGATAATAGACAATAACGTACCTGTATATCAACTAATTAAACCAAATTCTCAAAATTACAGCACGAAACTTTTCGCGTATACATGGTTGCAGAGTGGTGCGGAGATTTTTATTTAGCCTTCAATAAATATCTCGCCGTATATTGGACGAGCCAAAATTAAAAATCGTGATAACGGAGATTAGCATAAATTTCCGTTACAACCTATTAATCCCTGTTTATTAATAAACCATTATAACCATTTTTTTATATTCTAACCAGGTCAGTGCTTGACGTCTAGGATTCGATGACTTTTCTATCTCAATTTCTAATAAATCAATTATTAACTTCAATGTTTATATCTTGCTTTGAAAAGCACTGGTAATGCTTTTTGAATTTTTGAATATCACTAGATTTAGATTCGGGCCAAAATATCAGTTCCTTCATACAACTAGCAATCGGTGGAATATACTTTACAGAAAACTGTATGACACGACACTTAATTTAAAATCATCAACTAAATATATAACCTGGTCGGTTCTTATAATTTTATTTAGTCAGACCTAAATAAAATCGACTCTTGTTTACAATAAACAAATTGTTAGGTTTTGTAGACTAACTGGCATTATCTCTGAGTCGTCAATAGTGTTCTCAGGAGAATGGAATGATTGTGAAGATACTACCTACCTGAATCTCACTAGAACAAATATTATTATTGACAAACAAAAATAAAATTTTGATGAAATTGTGCTTGCATTTGAACAAACAGGTACAAAAAGTCTTTTTCCAAATCATTTCCGTCATGGAATGGAATGAATGGCGAAAATACAGTGGAAATAGATCAAATCTATAAAAAAATAAGCGGGATCTGATTTGTCCTTGCAGATTTATAGGTCAGGTTCTCTTTGCTACAATTTTTCTCTTGTTCGAGAATTCTAAATAATAGTCGCTAGGCAGTGCGCAGGCATGAAATATGCCGATCCGGTGATTTTAAAACTTTGTATCATAACGATTAGTTTATTAGTTAAATCTAGAGGTTATTTAATAAAGAATACAGGAAAACGTTTGTCCTACAGAAAAAAAATTGTCTGGCCGACCTTGTTCCCCACCCAAAAAATGTCGAAATAACAAGATAACAAACTTTATCATAAAAAGCTGATTTTTTTTGTCTGGAGCTTACTAAATGTTTATAGTTTAATGCCAACATTGTTCTACAAATTAAATAGTCCGTTTTCCCAGTCCTACACTCAGTAAATGGAAAATCCATGGAACACTTTTTTGTACCACAACAGGCTGAATTTTTGTGAATAACTTCGTTTTGACAAGTCCTACAACTTTTCTCTCTTCGAGAATTCTCGATAATAGTCGCTAAGGTAGCGAGCAGGCGTGAAACATGTCGATCGGGTGATTTTAAAATTTTGTATCATAATGCGAAAATAATATTGTACGAAGGCGTAGAAGGGCCACTCAACCAAATTTTTTTTTTTTTAGTTTATTCTGACTTACTATCTCAGAATTCTGACTTACTAACTCGGAATTAAATAATTCTGACTTAGTATCTCAGAATTAAATAATTCTGACTTACTATCTAGGAATTAAATAATTCTGAATTAATATCTCGGAATTAAATAATACACTGCTACGCTGTTTAGAAATGTAAGGTGTAAAACATACAGTGTCCTCCAAAAAGTTCGCACCATAGGGGGGAAATTTTTAATTAATGTTCTGTTTTGAAATTTAATCTTTTGCTTGAAAAATGATGAAAAATGTCCCACTCAAACGTAGTCATGTGAATTATTTTATCTTTCAAAAATGGCATTTAAAAAATATGTTGCCAAAAGTGGATTTATTTGTTTAAATATCAAAGTTTTACTTGAAAAAGTTGTTTCTTTTTCAATTTTACGTAAGTGTGCCAAATTTGAACGCTCTAATAAAAGATTTAGTTTTTGACAATTTTTAATATTTACGAAATTTCTGAAAATTTTAAAAACTTGTAACTTCGTAAAATCTTTTTTATATCACTAGCTTTATCATTCTATTAACTTTTTATTAGTAATTACCGATAATAATAGGTATTTTTCAAAAGAAAATAATATTAACGCTTTAAAATTCTGTTATGTTTGCTGCAAAGTTGATGTACCGTCTAGCATTTAGGGTATAAATTTAGTTACATTACGTTTTCCAGTTCTAAATTGATGCCAAAATAATAATAAATTAAATGATCATCAAACTATTTTAAGTCTCTAAGCAAAATTCTTAACTTTTATGGAACAAAATAATTATTACCTTTAAGTTTAATTTCACATGAATCGACATTGATGAGTAAGCCATGGAGGCAATTGAAGCAACTGTTTTTACTATTCTCCATTTCAAGAGTATTAATTCAACTGTCAAATAAAAACAATTGCTTCAATTCTTTCCATGGCCTACTCATCAATATCGATTAATGTGTAGTTAAACTTAAAGGTAATAATTATTTGTTCCATAAAAGTCAAGAATTTTGCTTAGATATGTAAAACAGTTTGATGATAATTTAATTTATTATTATTTTGGCATCAATTTAGAACTGGAAAACGTAATGTAACTAAATTTATACCCTAAATGCTAGACGGTACATCAACTTTGCAGCAAAGGTACCAGAATTTTAAAGTGTTAATATAATTTTCTTTTGAAAAGTACCTATTCTTATCAGTAATTAGTAATAAAAAGTTAATAGAATGATAAAGCTAGTGATATAAAAAAGTTTTTAGGAAGTTACAAGTTTCTAAAATTTTCAAAAATTTCATAAATATTAAAAATTGTCAAAAAACTAATCTTTTATTAGAGCGTTCAAAGTGAGTACACTTACGTAAAATTGAAAAAGAAACAACTTTTTCAAGTAAAACTTTTTGATATTTTAACAAATAAACCCATTTTTGGCGATATATTTTTTAAATATCATTTTTGACAGATAACGAAAGTCACATGACCACGTTTGAGTGGGTCATTTTTCATCTTAATAATAATAATAATAATAATAATAATATCTTAACAGCAGGAATTTGTTTAAGACCCTGAACACGTATGCGTGCTCTGTACTCAGCTATTCGTTCGGAATAGTGAATTGGACCAACACGGACATCAACAACCTGCAACGAAAAGTTAGGACACTACTGACAAAAGCTCATAAACATCATCCCCGTAGCGCCGTAGAAAGAACAACTCTGCCACGTCAACTAGGAGGAAGAGGATTGGCAGATCTCAGCAAGCAATTGGACCAACAAATATTAAATCTGCGTAATTATTTCTACAGGCAGGCCAACAGCTCCACACTACATAGGGTTATATGCGGAGCAGACGTCTCAACACCGCTACGTCTGACGGAACACGAGCGTCAAAATCACCACAGAACCGACAACGATAAACTACAGAGGTGGTTGGGGAAGCCGCTGCACGGGAGGCATCCTAATGAGGTTAACCAGGAACATGTCGACAAGTTAGCGTCGAACTATTGGCTGACCTCGGGACGAATGTTCCCCGAGACGGAAGGCTTCCTACTGGCCATACAAGATCAGGTTATACCAACTCGCAACTACCTAAAATTCATTGTAGGAGATGCATCGGTAGTGGATGACAGATGCAGATACGGGTGCCCAACTTCAGAAACAATCCAGCACATAACAGGAGGATGTCAGATGTTCGCATCAACGGAATATAAGGAACGACACGATTCGGTTGCCAAGATCTTGCACCAGGAACTGGCAGAAAAACTTCTGCTTGTGCAGGCAGAGAGGATCCCATATTACAGCTACACACCGGAGCCTGTTCTTGAGAACAGCAACTACAAGATGTACTGGGATCGTACAGTTCTGACAGATCAACGAGTTGCCCATAACAGACCGGACCTTATAATAGTTGATAAAATTTCTAGGAAGACAACTCTGATTGATGTGGCCATCCCGAACAACAACAACCTGCGTGTGAAGCAAGTCGAGAAGATCGCGAAGTACAGAGACTTAGAAGAACGAATTAGAAGGCAATGGGAAATGGACAACGTTCAGACGATTCCAATCATCGTGTCAACAACTGGTGTCATACCAAAAAGTTTGCTGAGAAACATCAAAGAGCTGGGTCTAACTGATAATCTTTACAGGTCCATGCAGAAAGCGGTACTACTTGCGACAGCCCGAACCGTCAGGAAATTCATGGGGAGTGCAGGAACGTCCAACAACATCAATGTCACCTAAGGCCCGATAACATGGCAAGGGTCTCGTCCGAGCCAGATCCTTATGGTATCCGGGATACCCGGGATCTGAGTGAATGTTCCCCAGAGAGGGAGTGCGAATGCCTTTTGGCTAAGTCGAGATAATAATAATAATAATAATAATAGCTTTATTGCCCAACAGTATATCCAATTACAGGACAATACTAAGAAAAATTTGCTGATTTATGAGAGAAAATTTACAAATATAATGCAGGTACAAGAAAAGAAACATTGACATTCAGAAGTTGTGTAGCATGGTATATAATTTGAGGAAGCTTATCAGCATGCAAATCACACAAGTGAGATAATCTGTTGAAAGTATTACACATTACAAATAGTGGAGATTTAAGGTACAAATTGGTCCTAGCCTTGATACAATAAAAAGTAAAGTTACCCCTGCTTTGAATTCTTGGCACTAAAAAGTTAATCTGAGCTAAAAGTTCTGGACAGTCTATCTC
This sequence comes from Pseudeuparius sepicola, assembly GCA_963920635.1. Lineage (NCBI taxonomy): Eukaryota > Metazoa > Arthropoda > Insecta > Coleoptera > Anthribidae > Pseudeuparius > Pseudeuparius sepicola. Next base: position 50,331,793 of record OY987300.1, on the reverse strand, counting down.
ATTGTGAACAAGTTTATACAAAAAGGTGAGAGATGCAGACTTTCGCCTTAAATCTAGGGAATCAATATTAAATCGGTCTGTTAAATAATTATACGGATAACCTCTTTCAGGATAGTAACCAAGTACTTTGAAGAACATAAATTTCAGAAACTTTTTCTGAACATTTTCCACTAAGGCTTTATAACAGCTATAGTACGGCCACCATACTATCGAGCCATATTCCAGTTTTGATCTCACATAGGCAAAGTAAAGCATTTTTAAGGCATTAACATCATTAAACGACCTACAGTTGCGTACAATCAGACCATATGCTCTTGTTGCTTGACCCACCTTGGTTAGAATATGATTTGAGAATGACAAGTTGCTATCAAAAACGATTCCAAGGTCTTTCATACTCTCGCAACGCTCTAAAGTTACGTTATTAACAGCATATGGGAATTGAAAAAGACTCCTATTTCTAGTATAGCTGACCACTTTACACTTACCCACGACGTTGAGGGATAGCCTATTGTTCAAGCACCAGTTACTTATTACATTAAGCTGATCCTGCAGAAGATTGCAGTCATTGATAGATTTTATAGAGGAAAAAACTTTTAGGTCGTCTGCGAATAGTAATTTCGGACAATACAGGCCCTCTCCAATATCATTTGTTTGGTTTTTTATTGTAAACGCCGCGGACAGAGCCATGGGAACGAAGTAGTACCAGAAAAGGAGGTGACAAAAATACAGTCCATAACAACGAAGGCGACACGTGACAGGAGAAATACAGACCAAGAAAAAGTGGCTTTTATGGGTTTAAACGTTGTAAAAACAATACAATAAAATATGTTAACCAGCCAAGATTGAAGAGTTATTTCCTGACCGAACCAAAAGGGGTCATCGGAGGTAAAGGCTCAAACATTGGCGCTTCGATAGCCGGATTCAAATCGGCGGGACGAGGCCTACCGAGGGAAGGAACCACAACAGCAAACGAGTCATTGCAGAAAAGGACAGGAACGAATACAGATTAAGGCAAGCTGTAGGAAGGGCTTTATCAACAAAATATAAGAGACACCACAAGAACACAAACGTAACGCAGGGGCGTCAACAGCTCAACAAATGTAGTAAGGGTATATGCAGGGTAGGATTGGCAAAAGGTGAGTTACCGTCCTTTTATTCCCTTTCCACGATTAGAACTTGAAGTTTAACACTTTCTGGTTTGACATTTTACTGTGACATTCCAAAATCTAACATTTACAGAAAAAGAATGTCAGATACAGAGGAAACTACTCCAGATACGGAACTAAGGTATTTAGTTTCGAAGCGTGGTGCATTAAAAGGTCAAATCACCAGGTTTAAAAATTTTTTAACAAATTTTTCTGAGGATGAGTCATCAGTAGAGGAAATAGAAGCATGACTTTTGACGATAAACGACGTGCTAGGGAACTTCGATAAATTACAATCAAAAATTGAAAATTTAACTGGCGAAAGTCAGGAAACAGAACGGGAGGCATTCGAAAATTCTTTCTACAAGGCAGTGGCAGACGCAAAAAGAACAATATCAAGATTAAAGAGTGATATCCTGTCTGTTTCCGGAATTTCGCCACATAGAGGTGACACAGCATCTTCGATAGACCACAGTGGTAATGGCGGACGTTTGTTGTCAAACCAAGGCTTATACGAGAGGGTAAAATTACCAAGAATAACTCTCCCTGATTTCTACGGATTTCTACGGATCTTATGACAAGTGGGTCACCTTTCATGATACTTTCGATTCTTTAATAAACCAAAATAACCAGCTAAACAATATAGAAAGATTCTATCATTTGAAGGCATGCGTAAAGGGAGAAGCTTCGCAAATTATTCAGTCCATTCAAGTATCCGAAATAAATTACAAGGTTGCTTGGAACACGCTCAAGGAAAGATACGAAAATAAGGTTTTAATTTTGAATACACACGTAAAGAGTATTTTTGACTTGCCGCCTATAAAGACAGAGTCACACATTCATTTACGCAAATTAGTAGACGGGTTTAACAAAAATTTACGAGCCTTGACCGCGCTAGGAGAACCAACCGGGTCTTGGGATACGTTACTCATTTTTATTCTTACTTCAAAATTAGACAATGTCACAAAAAGGGACTACGAGGAAGCTGCCACTAAGCTTGATAAACCCACCTTAAAACAATTACTTGAATTTTTGTCACAACGTTGTACATTATTAGAGACAATAGAAAACAAACAAAAAAATACACGTTCCTCCAAAGGGGAGGAAAAGGCACTTTCATATTTAAACACACGCACTTCAAATTGCAGTTTTTGTCAAAGAGGACACTTCAATTTTGAATGCAAGAGTTTTGAAAGGTTACCACTTAACGAAAAATGGAACGAGGTAAATAATAAAAAATTGTGTAGCAATTGTTTAAGGCCAGGGCATTATCAACGCGAGTGCAACTCTCCTCATTGCGTAAAATGCGGGGCAAAACATAACAAATGGTTATGCAAAACCGGCAACACCCGTGGAGGGCGCACCACTAACACTAACCAGTCAATGAGGGCGGAGGCCGAACCGGTTGCAGCGGCCGAGCCGCCATGCAATCCGGGCTTTGTGGAGGGCAGCGCCATCGATTCGTCGACAGCGGCGGGATCAGTTCCGAGGGTAACACCGGCCACAGCTCTAGGTCCCAACACTGCCGCTACTGGTTGCGGTTCGCAACTAAGCCATGGACGCGGACTTCCTAATGGCACAGGAGTACAAGGTAAAAAAGACACGTACGCGTCGAATACAAATTCTGGGGTCGCGAAACAGACGCGCACTTACCACACCACAAGTTGTGTTCCTAACGTTATATTAGCAACGACAAATGTTTTGGTGCAGGATAATGACGGAAATTTAATATCTTGTCGCACAGTATTGGACCATTGTTCAATGCCAAATCTAATTTCACGAGAATTAGCTAAAAAACTGAATTTGAGGAAATCAGAAATGAATTTATCGCTAGGAGGGGTTAACCAATTAGCTAGTAATGTTAGGGAATGCGTAGAAACCACGATATTTTCAGAGGACAAACGGTACGTATCTAGGGAGCTTTTTATTGTTTTGTACAAAGTAACTGACAATTTACCTTTAGTTCCTTTCAAAAAATCTTTGGTAAATATACCAGATAATATACAATTAGCAGACAAAAACTTCGACAAATGTTTACCAGTAGATTTACTCTTGAACGCGGACGTTTTTAACGAAGTTCTCTGTGTAGGAAAAATAACTTTGGGTCCAAGAAGGACTGCTCCTACCTTGTTAAAAACGCGATTTGGGTGGATCGTTTCTGGTTCTTGGAAGGGTAGTTCTAGCTCGAACGGAACCGTTTGTCACCTGTCAATAACTAATGAACAATTACATAGGGATATGGAAAGGTTTTGGATGATTGAAAACACGTTTAATGATAACTCAAATTTAACCGCTGAGGAAAATTACTGCGTAGCCCATTTTATGCAAACGCATGAAAGAAATAGCAAAGGGAGATTTGTGGTAAGGTTACCTGTGAGAGAAGAAGTAGAAGAGTTGGGGGATTCGCTGAATATGGCTACAAAACGGTTTTATAATTTAGAGCGGAAACTAAACAAGGACGTTGAGCTTAGGGAAATGTATGTTAAGTTCATGTCCGAATATCAGAATTTAGGACACATGAGTGAGGTTGACCCGAACGAAAACCTTAAGAAACCGATTTATTACCTCCCTCACCATGGAGTGATTCGCGAGGAAAGCGTGACAACTAAATTACGCGTCGTATTTGACGGTTCGGCTCGATCTAGCTCAGGAATTGCTTTAAATGACGTACTCAAGGTTGGCCCTGTACTCCAAAGGGATATATTTTCAATAATGTTATCATTCAGGTTACACAACGTAGTGGTAACAGCTGACATAGAAAAAGTGTACCGTCAGATCGCAGTAGCTGATTCGGATAAGGATTTACAAAGAATCTTGTGGCGATCCGACCCAAAACACGAACTCAAACACTTCAGATTAAACACTGTTACTTATGGCACGTCATCAGCGTCATTCTTGGCCGTTCGCGCATTACACCAAGCCGCTGTTGATAGTCAAAATATTTATCCTGAAGCAGCTAGAGTTATCAAGGAGGATTTTTATATGGACGATTTAATAACAGGCGCCGAAAATTACGAAGATTTAATTAAATTAAAAGGAGAGATTGTAAAAATTTTAGATGGAGCGGGAATGCCGCTAAGAAAGTGGACGTCGAACGATGTGCGCGTATTAGGAATGGCTCGAGGAACAGGGGATTTATACAAAATTTCCGAAAATAAAGGAACTAAAATTCTAGGGTTAACTTACGACTCTAAAAAAGACATACTCAGTTACCCTGTCAAAATAGAATTTTCAGAAGCTATAACAAAACGAACAATTTTATCAATTATAGCTAAGATATTCGATCCGTTGGGTTTGATAAATCCTGTGGTCGTCCGTGCCAAATTAATTTTGCAAAGACTATGGCAAAATAAGGTAGACTGGGACGAATCAGTAAATTTGGAACTTCGCACTTTATGGTTGGATTTCGTCTCCAATTTATCAAATTTAAGGGTCATAACTATACCGCGACAAGTTACGGCCCGTAATTACAAGGAGTGTTATTTACATGCATTTTGCGACGCGTCAGAAACGGCATACGGCGCGTGCGCGTATATAGTCACGGTGGATCGAGAGGGTCGAAGGTTCTCAAACTTAATTTGTAGTAAATCTAGAGTAGCACCGTTGAAGACAATTAGCTTGCCAAAATTGGAGTTATGTGGTGCCACGCTATTAGTACAATTAGTTAGGAAAATAAACCAAGCGTTAAAAATAGAATTTTCAGGTAAATATTATTGGACCGACAGCACGGTTACTCTATTTTGGATTAGGGCAGATCCTTCAAGGTGGAAAACCTTTGTTGGCAACAGGGTATCTCAAATTCAGGAAACTACACTGAAAACCGAGTGGCATCATATTGATTCTAAATGTAACCCAGCAGATATTCTTTCAAGAGGTACCGAAGCTACCAAATTGCGCGATTCCAAGTTGTGGTGGCACGGCCCACAATTTTTACAAATAGATGAGCACGAATGGCCACCGAACAACTTCGAAGAGCCTACCGAGGTACCTGAAATACGAAAAACCATTAAAGTTTTTGTAGTTACTCAGAACAGTTTATTTTTAATGGATAGGTATTCAAATTTAACACGATTACAAAGAGTATTAGCTTTCGTTTTGCGTTTTGTTAAAAAGGCAAAGGGGGGCAAACAAGAAGGCGACTTAACAACTGACGAATTGAAAAATGCCCTAAAATTTTTAGTTAAGGGTGATCAAAGGGTAGAATTTCAGAAAGAGTTCGACTGCTTAAAGGAAGGTAAGCCGTTGTCAAAAAATTCTCGATTATTACCGTTAAATGTATTTTTGGACAATGATGAGTTAATCCGAGTAGGCGGGCGCATTTCTCATTCTCATCAAACTTATGACAAGAAGCACCCGTGGGTTTTATCTGTGAAAGGTGCCCTAACGAAACTAGTTATTCGCCAGATGCACGAAAAAACATTACACGCTGGTGCGCAAACAGTTTTGGCGGGAGTTAGGTGTCGATTTTGGCCATTAAACGGTAAAAATACTGTCAAGGGAGTATTGCGTGAGTGCATTACTTGTTTTAAGGCAAGGCCAACTAATCAATTTCCAATCATGGGAGAGCTACCAGCGGAAAGACTCGAACCAGGGAGACCTTTTTTAACTGTAGGTATTGATTATGCCGGACCCCTCTTAATAAAGGACGGTACTTTGAGGACTAAGCGAATAGTAAAATGCTACATTTGCATTTTTATATGTTTCACGACAAAGGCGGTCCATATGGAAATAGCCGGGGACTTAACATCTGAAACCTTTCTAAATTGTTTGAAACGTTTCGTAGCACGGCGAGGTTTGTGTAAGGTGATTCACTCCGATAATGGTACTAATTTCTGTGGGGCAAGTAACGAATTAAAACGGTTTATTTTAAGGGTAAAGGCTTATACGACTTCACCAGAGGTCAGAGACTTCTTATTAAAAAACGAAATAACTTGGCATTTCATTCCACCACGCCTGCCACACCATGGTGGTCTGTGGGAAGCGGCTGTAAAATCAGCCAAATATCATTTAGTTAGAGTTATAGGAAATGCACACGGTAATATGTCAAATCGAGAGTGTTCTGAACTCAAGGCCATTAACCCCAATTTCGGTCGATCCTCATGACAATTCCATACTTACTCCAGCTCATTTCCTAATCGGTAACTCAATGTTAGCCATACCTGAACATTACCCTGACGAAACTACCTCAGTAAACAGACTCAAAATGTATCAGCGACTTCAAAGTATGGTGGCTCATTTTTGGCGACGTTGGTCTTCGGAATACTTGACGATGCTACAGCAGAGAAGTAAATGGCAACGCAACAACGGTGAGAACGTGATGGTAGGAGATATCGTTATTCTACGAGTAGACAATTTGCCAGTCTTACAGTGGAGACTAGACAAGGTTGTTGAAGTTCACCCTGGACTTGATCAAGTAGTGCGCATAGTGACAGTAAAAAGTCAAAATGGCATTGTGAAGCGCGGTGTTACTAAGGTGTGCGTATTACCTAAAAACCTGAACAACACGACAAAAATGAGTGCTTGAACATAATGTTTTCAATAGTTAGTAAACTGGAATTAGGTTAAGGTATTTTTGCTTTGGTTTGGTTGAAAGACCACTCTTTCAAGGCGGGCGTGATGTTTGGTTTTTTATTGTAAACGCCGCGGACAGAGCCATGGGAACGAAGTAGTACCAGAAAAGGAGGTGACAAAAATACAGTCCATAACAACGAAGGCGACACGTGACAGGAGAAATACAGACCAAGAAAAAGTGGCTTTTATGGGTTTAAACGTTGTAAAAACAATACAATAAAATATGTTAACCAGCCAAGATTGAAGAGTTATTTCCTGACCGAACCAAAAGGGGTCATCGGAGGTAAAGGCTCAAACGTCATTAATAAATAATAAAAACAGCAATGGCCCAAGATTTGATCCCTGTGGGACTCCAGATGATGCTAGGTATTTGGGAGAATTAAACCCATTGTAACACACATATTGAAAGCGTAAGTTCAGATAAGATTTAATAAAAGCACTAGCTGTATGGTTAAGTCCAAATACTTCCAGCTTATTTAGCAAGATTGAGTGATCTATTTTATCGAATGCTTTTTCGAAGTCCGTATATATAACATCCACTTGAGTACCACTGTCAACCTCATCAAGTAGATAGGCTATGCCGGTACGAGCGCAATTTCCCCATGTATTTCTTATGGGGGCAAAATCCTGCACTTTTTTTACCAAACTTACCCCACCCCCTCCACTCCGACGCCACGCCCCCCGCCAAGCCCCCGGCCAATCAGAACGCACCGACTAGGGTCTGAACCTTGCCCTAGTCCGAGGGGTGCCGAAGATGCCCGAGGGGTATGACCCCAGCGCGAGGTCATTGTCAAACCGTCCGCCCACGGCGACGGTTCGAGCCGCCCGATGTCCAGCCGCGACCTTCGACCGGAAGCAGACCGCGGACATGTCTCAACATGAAGGGAGACTCTCACCGACGGCCACCCTGAACGTGGATTCCCAAATCTCGCGCCTTAGCAAATTGAAGTTTATGCACGCCATGACGTCACACCCCCTTTGACCTACTGTCGACTCACCGCGGCCGACGGGATTCTGCTGACTTCACTCACTTTCTTTTTTATTTTACCAGGAATAATCGAAAAATCGGCGGCACATTCTAAGTGGTATAGTCTGCATTCAGTCTTCGCATGTTTTGATACACTGACCTATATACGTTCCAGTAACCTACCAAATAATTTCTAGATACTAACATTCGCATGTTTTGATACACTGACCTATATGCGTTCCAGTAACCTTCCAAATAATTTCTAGATACTAACATTGCAAATCTACAGGGCGAAAAATGCATCATTTTATACAAATAAAATATGTCGGAGCAAACGTTATTATTCGCTTGAAAACATTTTACTTTGCAGCGTGCAGCTGTCCTGATTGAATTTAGTTTCGAAAAAAATCAACATACCCACATCCCAAAAAAAATTCAACCTACTTTGCCCTGGAAAACATTTTTTACGACTAAAGTATCCAAAATATTTCAAACACCCTTCAAAAACACATTGTGAAATTTTGATGGTATAAAATACTAGACTGTACATTTTTGAAAATAAAAACTAGGTGCCAAACCTTCTATTGTTTAGAAAATAATGTCCATGCTACTACAGCCGTTAATAGATTACTAATAAAAAATAAAGCAGACAACGCAGTTTATTTAACGTTCAGTGCCTATAAAAAAGGCTATAAAAAAATCTGAGAAATTTCTGTATATTAACCAGGTGTTTGTTGTTGCCTTAAGGCAAAATACATACGTCTGAAAAGTTCAACCTATTTTGTTGTAGAATTTGGAATCTGATGATAAGTAAAAAAACCATTATGCAATAAAATACAAAAGTAGTATCAAAGCATGTGTATCCGAAACGGCTTGAACCGCCGACGCTCGAGATCTGCTGGCGCAGCTTCCAGTACAATGGGCTCATTTTCAGTCGAAACACGCAAATATCTCCAAAAAACCTGAGAAAATGGCCATCACAAAAAAATCATGATTTGGTTTTTACCCAGCAGGAATATTATCGAAGGGATATGTGCCAGGAATAGGGAATTATATTAAAAGTTCAGCCTACTTTGCCCTGAAAAATCGTATATTTTTAACTACTAATGTATTGAAAATATTCTAAACAGATTTCGAAAATAGTTTAATATCAATAAATCACGAATTTTTTGATAATATAAGATGTAAACTATAGACTGAAAAATTGTTGCTTAAACAACATTGAAACTACACTGATAAAAATATGCATCCATGGTTGAAACTACACTCTGTTACCTTAAGGTATAAAATCAAACGCAAACACATCTCCCAAAAAGTTCAACCTACTTTGCCCTGAAAAAATCGAACAGAGGACATCGCTCACAAAACCAATACCAATAAGGACAAGAACGCCGAGGAAACTACACATATAAATGTTTAAAAAAATGCCCACCGCGATCGCTCGACAAAAAACCGTGCAAAAGGCTTGACCTTTGTCCTTAGGGACACGTGTGACCCGGTTGAAGTAGAATCTAAAAAAAACCTGTAAACCATACCTACAGTAGAATCTGCTAAAATAAAATCCAGGTGTCAAAAAACCAATTAGGTACAAATAAGACAGTAAATCCTTCTTGTATTATTAGAAAATACGTCGACGTCACAGCATACCCGTCGATGGCACCGCTAGCGTGTCCGGTCAAAAATGCATTCTGCTAGGCGTAAAAATTTATGATATTATCGACAGGAGTCTATATACGCAAAATAATTGTTCAGTATCCGTATTCAGCAAATAAAAAAGTTATAGGTACCCGTCACCTGATGAAAAAGTATACAAAACAAAACTGATAAAATGTTCGTGGCATTTTTGTATATTAAAATATTTATTCGCATATCTAAGTTGTTATTTTATTCATTACCTATCCCACAAATTTGGATTTTTAGCTCTTGTAATCGCTCGATGACGATTGAAACTACACTCATAAAAATGTTTAAAAAATGCCCATCCCACGTGATAGCTCGACAAAAACAAAACGTGCAAAGTGGCTACTGCTCGAGGTTTGACCTTTGTCCTTAGGGACACGTGTGACCCAGTTGATGTAGAATCTAAAAAACCCTGTAAATCATACTTCCATAGCATAGAATCTAAAATCCCCGGTACAGTACGGATGAAAATTTCAAACCAGGCATAATCAACATGGATACACATTCAAAGTAAAAAAAACTTGTCGGTCAACTGTTTAACCCCGACATTTTCTTGATTTCTAGGAATAAAAAGAAATACTGCGATTGTAAGTCCAAAGCTATTTACGCTATGAAATTCATTTAAAATGCGAATGATAATTTGCCGCATTAAAACCAGGCGTGAAAATTCAACATACGTCCCTAAGAAGTTCAACCAATTTTACCCTGGAAATAGAACATTTTTTAATGAATAAAATATCGAACATAATTTAAACACCCTTCTAAATTTAGTATAAATCATGTTTTTTTTTTGACAATGTGGAAAGCTAAACTGAAAATTGTTGCTAGAGGCTCTATTAAAGTAAAAACCGGGGTGCCAAAAAATCAACTATTATTAGAAAATACGCCGATGTCATAATATAGCCGTCGATGACACCGTTAGCGTGTCCTATCAAAAAAATGCGTTCTGCTTAATAAGGTGTAAAAAAATCCATGACGGGGCTTAGATGAATAAATAAAGTTTGATGTATGTGAAAAGTATAGACTAAATTTTCGTATAGCCCGCGTGATCGCTCGAGGTGGCGGTATCCTCTGGACTAGAAAATATCATATCGGCTCAATCTCCAAACATTTTCATTTTGAATTATACGTTTTCATTGATGATAGATATAGCAAGAAAATTGGACTGGACTCGATATGAGAGACATTAATCTAACTTTCACTAAACTGTACTACTTAGAGGGTTGTAAGCTGTTTTAATAAAAGCACCAGACTTGCTTAAAATTCATGGCTAAACGTTAACATAATGTCATACAAACATGCGGCACGCAAAATATTTAATAAAGACTGGATATATGAGCTCAAACATGTTGATCAAAAAAATATATTAATTTCTGGCGATTTAGTTTACCAGTTATCATTTAAAAACAAAACCTGGTCCCAATATTCAGTGAAAATAATAATTAAAAACTTTGAACCTTATAAACCACCACTAAATAGCGAGTCGGAAATAAGTAAAAATTATATATACCTAAATATATTATTTTGATATAAATTATGGCCGAAACTGAATTTATTGGGGTGAAGATGCAAGGAAATATTTTTAGCTAGGAAAAAGTAATGCAATTATCATAGGTACTGGTTGCAGAACCCGTTGTCAGTTTTGCAAGGATTTTTGATACAAATATAATTGCTAACGTTTAATTTGTTTACCCCATTTACGAAAATGATAACAAAATTGGATCAGACAAGATGTTTTTTCGAAGTATAGTTTTTAAACACAGGGTGCCACCACCGGTTTTACGATATAGGTTTCAAAATGCAACGCAAATACATAAAAAAAATATCCTAGAGATAAGAAAACAAAATACAACTCACTGAAAGATTCTTGATGATGTATAAAAAGAAATCAGGTTACATCTAATGCCCCAGACAGTAAAATAAACATCCCCGAGCTATCAGATATAACCAAACATCATTTTTCCAACGGCACAGTCATTTTCACGGGAAAAACAACCAGGAACCGTTCAAATTCCATAGATAGGTACTGCTGTAATCCAAAATTTCACTGAACTACGCGTATCTATTATACTGAAGTAGGTACTGATACACTTCCATCTTTCCAAAGAAAAACAAACACGAAACTCAGACTTTTCATATATTTATTACAACGCCTCGATAGAGTCTTTATCTGTGGCCACGACCGAGAATCTACTGAAGCAAGTGCGACGCATAGGACGTGAAAAGTGCCGAGTTGGTTTTATTAAACAATGAAACTTATACCTACGTATATATAAAATAAATGAGAAATATGCCAGAGATGTGAAACCTAATTGTGTTGCAAGTTTGAGGGTCCAAAAAAATATTGGGTTTATTTTTTTAAGGTGAGAAACCCATCTAACAGCCAGTTTATAAATATACAAGGCAAAAAAAGTAGTGATGTGGCTGTCCCATTTTATGTTTTATACAGGTTGGGTTATTTTAGAATAGTTGTTCAATAGATCGAGACAACATCATAAACGCTTCCCGTTAGAACAGAATCTCATGAAAAGAAAAATTACATCTGGGTCGAGCTACTACATAACCAAAATAAAAAATACTGAACGTTATAAAATTTAAAAAAATCATATTTTCAACGGATTTTTATCCTCTGAAAATTGTTCTTGTGTAAAATTCAGTTTCACTGGGTCAAGCTAGGTGGTAACTATATAACCAAAATAAAAAATACTGAACGTTATAAAATTAAAAAAATCATATTTTCAAGGGATTTTTGTCCTCTGAAAATTGGTTTTGTGTAAATTCAGTTTCAATAAGTTACTAATTGGGATAATAGGAAAAAAATCTTAAGAATCTCTTATAGAATTATGAGACAACGACCCTGAGAGTAAATATCATACAAAAATCTTTGTGCGTTGACTTTCAACTCAATTTAATAATTAGGTTTAATAATGACAATTTTCTCGATTATCTAGAATCAAAAATATTGCGAGTGGCAATTCACAATTTTCTAGATATCATGTGAAGCCTTATTATTGCGTCGTAAGTTAGAGGATCCAAAAATATTGGCTTAAATTGTTTAGTAAATGCGATTAAAATATGTTTAGTTTATCAACAGTTAATTGTAACAGCTTATAATCTTAGAAGCGTAAACTCTTTAAAATTTTTTTAGACAAAAAGTTGTAGTTTAATAATGGTCAGTTGGATTCCTTTTGAATCATGTTTGCATATTACCTACAAGGAGTTACAACCTCAAAACATAAAAATCGCTCATTTTAAAACGATTTAATAAAAATTTCACCAAAACAATACTTTCACTTTCACTTTTAGACGGATAAAAATGAATAACATTGAGTACCCTAACTAAAATACAAAACGCACTGTTGACTTTACTTACGTGAATAGTAAGCCTATAATACGTATCGAAAACAGAGAAATATTCAGGTCAAGAAAAAAGTGGCCTAATTTACAAGTTTGTAAATCAAAAACTACCTTTTGGCTTTTCATTTTGATGAGAAAATACGTCTAATTAGTAAGTCAAATAAATGGGACATCATGAAAGATATACTAATAATTGAACAAATGCTATCTTAGTTCTATAGGCAGAAAGGTACTATGGGTAGTAATAGTTTTGGGATCAAAAGACGACCTGTCAGCTTTTAAATTTGTTAAGAAAATACGTCTAATGAAATTGAAAGTAGTAACTAGGTTTTGGTTAACATTTCGTTAACGCGTTGATGAATAAGAATGCAAGTGAAAAGTAGACCGAATTTCCCAAAAAACGGTGAGTGACCAAACAAGTTATTATAAAAAGTGGCTCGGGAGACCGATGTAACCTAGAAAACGCCTTTCCTTCGAATAGAAAGTAAAAAAAAGTTGCAAAATGGGACTTAGACGAATATTTGATTCAAGTGAAAAGTAGGCAGAATTTTCGAAAATCGGGGACGGATCAAAAATCATTAAGTTGATCGGGAGGTTGAGATAACCTATGAAACACCTTTCATTCCAACAGAATCTGACAAAAAATTCCAAGAAAATTTTAGACGACTGTTTCCAAGTGAAAAGTATAGATACATAATTTTTTTCAGAAAACTGCGACTGACCAAAAAAAATAGATATTAGAAAATTTTGCTCGGGAGATCGAGGTAACATCGAAAACGCCTTTCATCCGAATATAATCTGAAATAAATTCCGAGATGGGACTTAGACGAATGTTTGACTCAAGTTAAAAGTAGACAGAATATTAAAAAACGAAATCCGACCAAATAGTTATTAGAAAAAGTGGCTCAGGAGGTCGAGGTAACCTAGGAAATGCCTTTCGTTTGAAAAGAATCTGACAAACAAAAAATCCAAGACGAATATTTGATGCAATTGAAAGGTAGACAGAATTTTAGAAAAACGGCAACTGATCAAAAAAATATATATTCGAAAATTTTGGTCGGGAGCCCGAGGTAACCTAGAAAACGCCTTTCGTTCGAACAGAATCCGACAAAAAAATTCCAAGACGGGATGGTAGTTGGACGAGTGTTTGACGCAAGTTAAAAGTAGACAGAATATTAAAAAACGAGAACCGACCAAATAGTTATTAGAAAAAGTTGCTCGGGAGGCCGATGTCTAGCAAAATATAACCCCATTGCACCAGAGTTATTTCCATCTACGTAACATTATTGGCGTGGCGGTCGACTAATCGCGTTCACTATTAAATTAATTACGACAGGTCAAATACGTATATAATGCAAATTAAAAAAAACGCTTTAACGAAGCGTTTACAATGCGTTAACGAGGATTGACGAGGCGTTACCAACGCGTTAAACGCGTGAAAGAAGCGTTATCAACGCGTTAAACGCGTGAAAGAAGCGTTATCCATGCGTTACGCACATGTGGAAGTGCGTGGACCCTCCAACTCCCAGAATCGCAACTTACACCAGATCAAACTCAACTGTGGAATCTTGTGACGTCACAGAGATGCTACTTTACATTTCTTTTAGGTAGGTAACCTAACCTAACATTATTGTCGCGGTGACCAAGAGGTTATCGACTGGTGAACCGATTGCCATTGGTCAAAACTGACTTAATCCGAATTTGATACACCTCTCCCAAATCCAATGGCAATCGGTTCACCAGTCGATAACCTCTTGGTCACCGGGACAATAATGTTAGGTTACCTACCTAAAAGAAATGTAAAGTAGCATCTCTGTGACGTCACAAGATTCCACAGTTGAGTTTGATCTGGTGTAAGTTGCGATTCTGGGAGTTGGAGGGTCCACGCACTTCCACACTCGTCAACGCTTCGTTAATGCGTCGTCAAAGATTCGTTAACGCGGTTTTAACGCGTCTTAACGCATTGACGCGATGTTAAAGCTTTCTTAACGCTTTGTTAAAGCTTTGCTGACACGTCGTTGACGTTTCGTTAACGCGTTGTTCGTTAATGCGTTGTTCGTTAACGCATTGTTAACACCTCGATAACGAGTAGTCAACGCATGGATAACGCGTTGTTAACGCGTTGATAACGCTTCGTTAACGCGTAACGCATGGATAACGCTTCTTTCACGCGTTTAACGCGTTGATAACGCTTCTTTCACGCGTTTAACGCGTTGGTAACGCCTCGTTAACGCGCTGTCAATCCTCGTTAACGCATTGTAAACGCTTCGTTAAAGCGTTTTTTAATTTGCATTATATACGTATTTGACCTGTCATAATTAATTTAATAGTGAACGCGATTAGTCGACCGCCACGCCAATAATGTTAACGTAGATGCAAATAACTCTGGTGAAATGGTGTTATATTTTGCTAGACATCGGCCTCCCGAGCAACTTTTTCTAATAACTTTTAGGTCAGTCGAAGTTTTTTTGGAAATGCTGTCTCTTTTTCATCTGCATCAAATGAATATTTTTCTAAGTCATGTCTTGGAATTTTTTTGTCAGATTCTGTTCGAACGAAAGGCATTTCCTAGGTTACCTCGACCTCCCGAGCCACTTCTTCTAATAACTATTTGGTCGGTTCTCATTTTTTAATATTCTGTCTACTTTTAACTTGCGTCAAACACTCGTCCAACTACCATCCCGTCTTGGAATTTTTTTGTCGGATTCTGTTCGAACGAAAGGAGTTTTCTAGGTTACCTCGGGCTCCCGACCAAAATTTTCGAATATATATTTTTTTGATCAGTTGCCGTTTTTCTAAAATTCTGTCTACCTTTCAATTGCATCAAATATTCTTCTTGGATTTTTTGTTTGTCAGATTCTTTTCAAACGAAAGGCATTTCCTAGGTTACCTCGACCTCCTGAGCCACTTTTTCTAATAACTATTTGGTCGGTTCTCTTTTTTTAATATTCTGTCTACTTTTAACTTGCGTCAAACATTCGTCCCACTACCATCCTGTCTTGGATTTTTTTTGTCGGATTCTGTTCGAACGAAAGGCGTTTTCTAGGTTACCTCGGGCTCCCGACCAAAATTTTCGAATATATATTTTTTGATCAGTTGCCGTTTTTCTAAAATTCTTTCTACCTTTCAATTGCATCAAACATTCGTCTTGGATTTTTTTTGTCAGATTCTGTTCCAATAAAAGGCGTTTTTCCTAGGTTACCTCGACCTCCCGCGTTTTTCGGCAATTCGGTCTACTTTCCACTTGCATCAAACATTCGTCTAAGTCCCATCTCGGAATTTATTTCAGATTATATTCGGATGAAAGGCGTTTTCTATGTTACCTCGATCTCCCGAGCAAAATTTTCTAATATCTATTTTTTTTGGTCAGTCGCAGTTTTTTCAAAAAAATTATGTATCTATACTTTTCACTTGCAAACAGTCGTCTAAAATTTTCTTGGAATTTTTTGTCAGATTCTGTTGGAATGAAAGGTGTTTCATAGGTTATCTCAACCTCCCGATCAACTTAATAATTTTTGATCCGTCCCCGATTTTCGAAAATTCTGCCTACTTTTCACTTGAATCAAATATTCGTCTAAGTCCCATTTTGCAACTTTTTTTTACTTTCTATTCGAAGGAAAGGCGTTTTCTAGGTTACATCGGTCTCCCGAGCCACTTTTTATAATAACTTGTTTGGTCACTCACCGTTTTTTGGGAAATTCGGTCTACTTTTCACTTGCATTCTTATTCATCAACGCGTTAACGAAATGTTAACCAAAACCTAGTTACTACTTTCAATTTCATTAGACGTACTTTCTTAACAAATTTAAAAGCTGACAGGTCGTCTTTTGATCCCAAAACTATTACTACCCATAGTACCTTTCTGCCTATAGAACTAAGATAGCATTTGTTCAATTATTAGTAGATCTTTCATGATGTCCCATTTATTCGACTTACTAATTAGACGTATTTTCTCATCAAAATGAAAAGCCAAAAGGTAGTTTTTGATTTACAAACTTGTAAATTAGGCCACTTTTTTCTTGACCTGAATATTTCTCTGTTTTCGATACGTATTATAGGCTTACTATTCACGTAAGTAAAGTCAACAATGCGTTTTGTATTTTAGTTAGGGTACTCAATGTTATTCATTTTTATCCGTCTAACATATCAAGGAATACCCCCAAAAGCTAGCAAAATGGGCAAACAGTCGATAAAAATTCCGTTGAATATCTTATTACTACTACCTATGGTGCCTTTTTTATTAATCAGAAATGTATTATATGAGTGAAAGTATTGTTTTGGTGAAATTTTTATTTTTAATTTTTATTATTCATTTTTATCAGTCTAAAATATCAAGGAATACCCCCAAAAGCTAGCAAAATGGGCAAACAGTCGATAAAAATTCCGTTGAATATCTTATTATTACTACCTATGGTGCCTTTTTTTATTAATCAGAAGTGTATCATATGAGTGAAAGTATTGTTTTGGTGAAATTTTTATTAAATCGTTTTAAAATGAGCGATTTTTATGTTTTGAGGTTGTAACTCCTTGTAGGTAATATGCAAACATGATTCAAAAGGAATCCAACTGACCATTATTAAACTACAACTTTTTGTCTAAAAAAAATTTTAAGGAGTTTACGCTTCTAAGATTATAAGCTGTTACAATTAACTGTTGATAAACTAAACATATTTTAATCGCATTTACTAAACAATTTAAGCCCATATTTTTGGATCCTCTAACTTACGACGCAATAATAAGGCTTCACATGATATCTAGAAAATTGTGAATTGCCACTCGCAATATTTTTGATTCTAGATAATCGAGAAAATTGTCATTATTAAACCTAATTATTAAATTGAGTTGAAAGTCAACGCACAAAGATTTTTGTATGATATTTACTCTCAAGGTCGTTGTCTCATAATTCTATAAGAGATTCTTAAGATTTTTTTCCTATTATCCCAATTAGTAACTTATTGAAACTGAATTTACACAAAACCAATTTTCAGAGGACAAAAATCCCTTGAAAATATGATTTTTTTAATTTTATAACGTTCAGTATTTTTTATTTTGGTTATATAGTTACCACCTAGCTTGACCCAGTGAAACTGAATTTTACACAAGAACAATTTTCAGAGGATAAAAATCCGTTGAAAATATGATTTTTTTAAATTTTATAACGTTCAGTATTTTTTATTTTGGTTATGTAGTAGCTTGACCCAGATGGAATTTTTCTTTTCATCAGATTCTGTTCTAACGGGAAGCGTTTATGATGTTGTCTCGGTCTATTGAACAACTATTCTAAAATAACCCAACCTGTATAAAACATAAAATGGGACAGCCACATCACTACTTTTTTTGCCTTGTATATTTCCAAACTGGCTGTTAGATGTGTTTCTCACCTTAAAAAATTAAACCCAATATCTTTTTGGACCCTCAAACTTGCAACACAATTAGGTTTCACATCTCTGGCATATTTCTCATTTATTTTATATATACGTAGGTATAAGTTTCATTGTTTAATAAAACCAACTCGGCACTTTTCACGTCCTATGCGTCGCACTTGCTTCAGTAGATTCTCGGTCGTGGCCACAGATAAAGACTCTATCGAGGCGTTGCAATAAATATATGAAAAGTCTAAGTTTCGTGTTTGTTTTTCTTTGGAAAGATGGAAGTGTATCAGTACCTACTTCAGTATAATAGATACGCGTAGTTCAGTGAAATTTTGGATTACGGCAGTACCTATCTATGGAATTTGAACGGTTACTGGTTGTTTTTCCCGTGAAAATGACTGTGCCGTTGGAAAAATGATGTTTGGTTATATCTGATAGCTCGGGGATGTTTATTTTACTGTCTGGGGCATTAGATGTAACCTGATTTCTTTTTATACATCATCAAGAATCGTTCGGTGAGTTGTATTTTGTTTTCTTATCTCTAGGATATTTTTTTTATGTATTTGCGTCGCATTTTGAAACCTATATCATAAAACCGGTGGTGGCACCCTGTGTTTAAAAACTATACTTCGAAAAAACATCTTGTCTGATCCAATTTTGTTATCATTTTCGTAAATGGGGTAAACAAATTAAACGTTAGCAATTATATTTGTATCAAAAATCCTTGCAAAACTGACAACGGGTTCTGCAACCAGTACCTATGATAATTGCATTACTTTTTCCTAGCTAAAAATATTTCCTTGCATCTTCACCCCAATAAATTCAGTTTCGGCCATAATTTATATCAAAATAATATATTTAGGTATATATAATTTTTACTTATTTCCGACTGGCTATTTAGTGGTGGTTTATAAGGTTCAAAGCTTTTAATTATTATTTTCACTGAATATTGGGACCAGGTTTTGTTTTTAAATGATAACTAGTAAACTAAATCGCCAGAAATTGATATATTTTTTTGATCAACATGTTTGAGCTCATATATCTATTCTTTATTAAATATTTTGCGTGCCGCATGTTTGTATGACATTATGTTAACGTTTAGCCATGAATTTTAAGCAAGTCTGGTGCTTTTATTAAAACGGCTTACAACCCTCTAAGTAGTACAGTTTAGTGAAAGTTAGATTAATGTCTCTCATATCGAGTCCAGTCCAATTTTCTTGCTATATCTATCATCAATGAAAACGTATAATTCAAAATGAAAATGTTTGGAGATTGAGCCGATATGATATTTTCTAGTCCAGAGGATACCGCCACCTCGAGCGATCACGCGGGCTATAAGAAAATTTAGTCTATACTTTTCACATACATCAAACTTTATTTATTCATCTAAGCCCCGTCATGGATTTTTTTACACCTTATTAAGCAGAACGCATTTTTTTGATAGGACATGCTAACGGTGTCATCGACGGCTATATTATGACATCGGCGTATTTTCTAATAATAGTTGATTTTTTGGCACCCCGGTTTTTACTTTAATAGAGCCTCTAGCAACAATTTTCAGTTTAGCTTTCCACATTATCAAAAAAAAAACATGATTTATACTAAATTTAGAAGGGTGTTTAAAATATGTTTGATATTTTATTCATTAAAAAATGTTCTATTTCCAGGGTAAAATTGGTTGAACTTCTTAGGGACGTATGTTGAATTTTCACGCCTGGTTTTAATGCGGCAAATTATCATTCGCATTTTAAACGAATTTCATAGCGTAAATAGCTTTGGACTTACAATCGCAGTATTTCTTTTTATTGCTAGAAATCAAGAAAATGTCGGGGTTAAACAGTTGACCGACAAGTTTTTTTAACGTGTATCCATGTTGATTATGCCTGGTTTGAAATTTTCATCTGTACTGTACCGGGGATTTTAGATTCTATGCTATGGAAGTATGATTTACAGGGTTTTTTAGATTCTACATCAACTGGGTCACACGTGTCCCTAAGGACAAAGGTCAAACCTCGAGCAGTAGCCACTTTGCACGTTTTGTTTTTGTCGAGCGATCACATGGGATGGGCATTTTTTAAACATTTTTATGAGTGTAGTTTCAATCGTCATCGAGCGATTACAAGAGCTAAAAATCCAAATTTGTGGGATAGGTAATGAATAAAATAACAACTTAGATACGCGATTAAATATTTTAATATACAAAAATACCACGAACATTTTATCAGTTTTGTTTTGTATACTTTTTCATCAGGTGACGGGTACCTATAACTTTTTTATTTGCTGAATACGGATACTGAACAATTATTTTGCGTATATAGACTCCTGTCGATAATATCATAAATTTTCACGCCTAGCAGAATGCATTTTTGACCAGACACGCTAGCGGTGCCATCGACGGGTATGCTGTGACGTCGACGTATTTTCTAATAATACAAGAAGGATTTACTGTCTTATTTGTACCTAATTGATTTTTTGACACCTGGATTTTACTTTAGCAGATTCTACTGTAGGTATGGTTTACAGTTTTTTTTTTAGATTCTACTTCAACCGGGTCAAACGTGTCCCTAAGGACAAAGGTCAAGCCTTTTGCCGTAGCCACTTTGCACGTTAATCAAATATTCGTCTAAGTCCCATTTTGCAACTTTTTTTTACTTTCTATTCGAAGGAAAGGCGTTTTCTAGGTTACATCGGTCTCCCGAGCCACTTTTTATAATAACTTGTTTGGTCACTCACCGTTTTTTGGGAAATTCGGTCTACTTTTCACTTGCATTCTTATTCATCAACGCGTTAACGAAATGTTAACCAAAACCTAGTTACTACTTTCAATTTCATTAGACGTACTTTCTTAACAAATTTAAAAGCTGACAGGTCGTCTTTTGATCCCAAAACTATTACTACCCATAGTACCTTTCTGCCTATAGAACTAAGATAGCATTTGTTCAATTATTAGTAGATCTTTCATGATGTCCCATTTATTCGACTTACTAATTAGACGTATTTTCTCATCAAAATGAAAAGCCAAAAGGTAGTTTTTGATTTACAAACTTGTAAATTAGGCCACTTTTTTCTTGACCTGAATATTTCTCTGTTTTCGATACGTATTATAGGCTTACTATTCACGTAAGTAAAGTCAACAATGCGTTTTGTATTTTAGTTAGGGTACTCAATGTTATTCATTTTTATCCGTCTAACATATCAAGGAATACCCCCAAAAGCTAGCAAAATGGGCAAACAGTCGATAAAAATTCCGTTGAATATCTTATTACTACTACCTATGGTGCCTTTTTTATTAATCAGAAATGTATTATATGAGTGAAAGTATTGTTTTGGTGAAATTTTTATTTTTAATTTTTATTATTCATTTTTATCAGTCTAAAATATCAAGGAATACCCCCAAAAGCTAGCAAAATGGGCAAACAGTCGATAAAAATTCCGTTGAATATCTTATTATTACTACCTATGGTGCCTTTTTTTATTAATCAGAAGTGTATCATATGAGTGAAAGTATTGTTTTGGTGAAATTTTTATTAAATCGTTTTAAAATGAGCGATTTTTATGTTTTGAGGTTGTAACTCCTTGTAGGTAATATGCAAACATGATTCAAAAGGAATCCAACTGACCATTATTAAACTACAACTTTTTGTCTAAAAAAAATTTTAAGGAGTTTACGCTTCTAAGATTATAAGCTGTTACAATTAACTGTTGATAAACTAAACATATTTTAATCGCATTTACTAAACAATTTAAGCCCATATTTTTGGATCCTCTAACTTACGACGCAATAATAAGGCTTCACATGATATCTAGAAAATTGTGAATTGCCACTCGCAATATTTTTGATTCTAGATAATCGAGAAAATTGTCATTATTAAACCTAATTATTAAATTGAGTTGAAAGTCAACGCACAAAGATTTTTGTATGATATTTACTCTCAAGGTCGTTGTCTCATAATTCTATAAGAGATTCTTAAGATTTTTTTCCTATTATCCCAATTAGTAACTTATTGAAACTGAATTTACACAAAACCAATTTTCAGAAGACAAAAATCCCTTGAAAATATGATTTTTTTAATTTTATAACGTTCAGTATTTTTTATTTTGGTTATATAGTTACCACCTAGCTTGACCCAGTGAAACTGAATTTTACACAAGAACAATTTTCAGAGGATAAAAATCCGTTGAAAATATGATTTTTTTAAATTTTATAACGTTCAGTATTTTTTATTTTGGTTATGTAGTAGCTTGACCCAGATGGAATTTTTCTTTTCATCAGATTCTGTTCTAACGGGAAGCGTTTATGATGTTGTCTCGGTCTATTGAACAACTATTCTAAAATAACCCAACCTGTATAAAACATAAAATGGGACAGCCACATCACTACTTTTTTTGCCTTGTATATTTCCAAACTGGCTGTTAGATGTGTTTCTCACCTTAAAAAATTAAACCCAATATCTTTTTGGACCCTCAAACTTGCAACACAATTAGGTTTCACATCTCTGGCATATTTCTCATTTATTTTATATATACGTAGGTATAAGTTTCATTGTTTAATAAAACCAACTCGGCACTTTTCACGTCCTATGCGTCGCACTTGCTTCAGTAGATTCTCGGTCGTGGCCACAGATAAAGACTCTATCGAGGCGTTGCAATAAATATATGAAAAGTCTAAGTTTCGTGTTTGTTTTTCTTTGGAAAGATGGAAGTGTATCAGTACCTACTTCAGTATAATAGATACGCGTAGTTCAGTGAAATTTTGGATTACGGCAGTACCTATCTATGGAATTTGAACGGTTACTGGTTGTTTTTCCCGTGAAAATGACTGTGCCGTTGGAAAAATGATGTTTGGTTATATCTGATAGCTCGGGGATGTTTATTTTACTGTCTGGGGCATTAGATGTAACCTGATTTCTTTTTATACATCATCAAGAATCGTTCGGTGAGTTGTATTTTGTTTTCTTATCTCTAGGATATTTTTTTTATGTATTTGCGTCGCATTTTGAAACCTATATCATAAAACCGGTGGTGGCACCCTGTGTTTAAAAACTATACTTCGAAAAAACATCTTGTCTGATCCAATTTTGTTATCATTTTCGTAAATGGGGTAAACAAATTAAACGTTAGCAATTATATTTGTATCAAAAATCCTTGCAAAACTGACAACGGGTTCTGCAACCAGTACCTATGATAATTGCATTACTTTTTCCTAGCTAAAAATATTTCCTTGCATCTTCACCCCAATAAATTCAGTTTCGGCCATAATTTATATCAAAATAATATATTTAGGTATATATAATTTTTACTTATTTCCGACTGGCTATTTAGTGGTGGTTTATAAGGTTCAAAGCTTTTAATTATTATTTTCACTGAATATTGGGACCAGGTTTTGTTTTTAAATGATAACTAGTAAACTAAATCGCCAGAAATTGATATATTTTTTTGATCAACATGTTTGAGCTCATATATCTATTCTTTATTAAATATTTTGCGTGCCGCATGTTTGTATGACATTATGTTAACGTTTAGCCATGAATTTTAAGCAAGTCTGGTGCTTTTATTAAAACGGCTTACAACCCTCTAAGTAGTACAGTTTAGTGAAAGTTAGATTAATGTCTCTCATATCGAGTCCAGTCCAATTTTCTTGCTATATCTATCATCAATGAAAACGTATAATTCAAAATGAAAATGTTTGGAGATTGAGCCGATATGATATTTTCTAGTCCAGAGGATACCGCCACCTCGAGCGATCACGCGGGCTATAAGAAAATTTAGTCTATACTTTTCACATACATCAAACTTTATTTATTCATCTAAGCCCCGTCATGGATTTTTTTACACCTTATTAAGCAGAACGCATTTTTTTGATAGGACATGCTAACGGTGTCATCGACGGCTATATTATGACATCGGCGTATTTTCTAATAATAGTTGATTTTTTGGCACCCCGGTTTTTACTTTAATAGAGCCTCTAGCAACAATTTTCAGTTTAGCTTTCCACATTATCAAAAAAAAAACATGATTTATACTAAATTTAGAAGGGTGTTTAAAATATGTTTGATATTTTATTCATTAAAAAATGTTCTATTTCCAGGGTAAAATTGGTTGAACTTCTTAGGGACGTATGTTGAATTTTCACGCCTGGTTTTAATGCGGCAAATTATCATTCGCATTTTAAACGAATTTCATAGCGTAAATAGCTTTGGACTTACAATCGCAGTATTTCTTTTTATTGCTAGAAATCAAGAAAATGTCGGGGTTAAACAGTTGACCGACAAGTTTTTTTAACGTGTATCCATGTTGATTATGCCTGGTTTGAAATTTTCATCTGTACTGTACCGGGGATTTTAGATTCTATGCTATGGAAGTATGATTTACAGGGTTTTTTAGATTCTACATCAACTGGGTCACACGTGTCCCTAAGGACAAAGGTCAAACCTCGAGCAGTAGCCACTTTGCACGTTTTGTTTTTGTCGAGCGATCACATGGGATGGGCATTTTTTAAACATTTTTATGAGTGTAGTTTCAATCGTCATCGAGCGATTACAAGAGCTAAAAATCCAAATTTGTGGGATAGGTAATGAATAAAATAACAACTTAGATACGCGATTAAATATTTTAATATACAAAAATACCACGAACATTTTATCAGTTTTGTTTTGTATACTTTTTCATCAGGTGACGGGTACCTATAACTTTTTTATTTGCTGAATACGGATACTGAACAATTATTTTGCGTATATAGACTCCTGTCGATAATATCATAAATTTTCACGCCTAGCAGAATGCATTTTTGACCAGACACGCTAGCGGTGCCATCGACGGGTATGCTGTGACGTCGACGTATTTTCTAATAATACAAGAAGGATTTACTGTCTTATTTATACCTAATTGATTTTTTGACACCTGGATTTTACTTTAGCAGATTCTACTGTAGGTATGGTTTACAGTTTTTTTTTTAGATTCTACTTCAACCGGGTCAAACGTGTCCCTAAGGACAAAGGTCAAGCCTTTTGCCGTAGCCACTTTGCACGTTTTTTTGTCGAGCGATTGCGGTGGGCATTTTTTAAACATTTATATGTGTAGTTTCCTCGGCGTTCTTGTCCTTATTGGTATTGGTTTTGTGAGCGATGTCCTCTGTTGTTCGATTTTTTCAGGGCAAAGTAGGTTGAACTTTTTGGGAGATGTGTTTGCGTTTGATTTTATACCTTAAGGTAACAGAGTGTAGTTTCAACCATGGATGCATATTTTTATCAGTGTAGTTTCAATGTTGTTTAAGCAACAATTTTTCAGTCTATAGTTTACATCTTATATTATCAAAAAATTCGTGATTTATTGATATTAAACTATTTTCGAAATCTGTTTAGAATATTTTCAATACATTAGTAGTTAAAAATATACGATTTTTCAGGGCAAAGTAGGCTGAATTTTTAATATAATTCCCTATTCCTGGCACATATCCCTTCGATAATATTCCTGCTAGGTAAAAACCAAATCATGATTTTTTTTGTGATGGCCATTTTCTCAGGTTTTTTGGAGATATTTGCGTGTTTTGACTGAAAATGAGCCCATTGTACTGGAAGCTGCGCCAGCAGATCTCGAGCGTCGGCGGTTCAAGCCGTTTCGGATACACATGCTTTGATACTACTTTTGTATTTTATTGCATAATGGTTTTTTTACTTATCATCAGATTCCAAATTCTACAACAAAATAGGTTGAACTTTTCAGACGTATGTATTTTGCCTTAAGGCAACAACAAACACCTGGTTAATATACAGAAATTTCTCAGATTTTTTTATAGCCGTTTTTTATAGGCACTGAACGTTAAATAAACTGCGTTGTCTGCTTTATTTTTTATTAATAATCTATTAACGGCTGTAGTAGCATGGACATTATTTTCTAAACAATAGCTGTTTGGCACCTAGTTTTTATTTTCAAAAATGTACAGTCTAGTATTTTATACCATCAAAATTTCACAATGTGTTTTTGAAGGGTGTTTAAGATATTTTGGATACTTTAGTCGTTAAAAATGTTTTCCAGGGCAAAGTAGGTTGAATTTTTTTTGGGATGTGGGTATGTTGATTTTTTCGAAACTAAATTCAATCAGTACAGCTGCACGCTGCAAAGTAAAATGTTTTCAAGCGAATAATAACGTTTGCTCCGACATATTTTATTTGTATAAAATGATGCATTTTTCGCCCTGTATATTTGCAATGTTAGTATCTAGAAATTATTTGGTAGGTTACTGGAACACATATAGGTCAGTGTATCAAAACATGTGAATGTTAGTATCTAGAAATTATTTGGTAGGTTACTGGAACGTATATAGGTCAGTGTATCAAAACATGCGAAGACTGAATGCAGACTATACCACTTAGAATGTGCCGCCGATTTTTCGATTATTCCTGGTAAAATAAAAAAGAAAGTGAGTGAAGTCAGCAGAATCCCGTCGGCCGCGGTGAGTCGACAGTAGGTCAAAGGGGGTGTGACGTCATGGCTTGCATAAACTTCAATTTGCTAAGGCGCGAGATTTGGGAATCCACGTTCAGGGTGGCCGTCGGTGAGAGTCTCCCTTCATGTTGAGACATGTCCGTGGTCTGCTTCCGGTCGAAGGTCGCGGCTGGACATCGGGCGGCTCGAACCGTCGCCGTGGGCGGACGGTTTGACAATGACCTCGCGCTGGGGTCATACCCCTCGCAGGATTTTGCTCCCATAAGAAATACATGGGGAAATTGCGCTCATACCGGCATAGCCTATCTACTTCATCAGATAAAAATTGCGTAAGTACAGACAAATTGGATACAGTAGAACGATTCGTCATAAATCCGTGTTGAAATGGAACAATCTGGTTGTGAACTTGACTGAATATGCGATTATATATAACTACTTCCAATACCTTTGCAAAGTTCGAGAGAATAGAAATTGGTCTATAATTTCTAACATTTGCTCTATCGCCGCTTTTTAAAATTGGACATACGCGCGCTTGCTTCCAGACTGCCGGAAAGGTTTGAGTTTTTATTGCCAAATCAAATATAGTGCAAAGAGGCTTGGAAAACACATGGCTGCAGTCTCTGGCAACAAAAGAAGGGATACCATCTGGACCGGACGTTAACTTATTTTTGAGCTTTTTAGATGCATCTAGTATTTCACCTTCCGTAATGTTATCAAAGGTAATGTTACAAAACATGTTTTGCTGTTTAGTTTCAGGATCTCGGTGCGCCTGCGTATCCGAGATGACACTTTTAAAATAGTCGCTGAAAGCATCAACGATCCTTGCTCGTTTTCGATAATGACGTTATCAAATACTACTCTGCTCGGTATTCTAGAGGTGCCATTCTTAGCGTGAAAGAAAGACCAAAATTGCTGTGGATCATGGGCAAGCTCTGACTGAATCCTCATAAGGTAAGCGTCGTAGGCAACTGTAATTTGTCATTTTATCACGAGTCTTAATCTCTTAAATTCATTCAATATCGCGGCATTCTTATTTTTTTTTTGTATTTCTGATAACAGTTATTCTTTCTCTTAATATCCTTTATGATCTGAGCCGTGTACCAAGGAGGATACTGACGTTTGAAGCTTCTGAATAGAGGCACGAATCTGTCAAATATTTCATATAACTTATTATACAATAATACAGCAACATTGACATCCATCGTGTCACTCAGAAATCCCCAGTCAGCAGTCAATATAGCGTTATAGAGGAAAGGAAAACTGGCCTTCTTAAAATTGAAAGCCTTTTGTCTGTTATTAATAGTGAAAGGTTTGATCTTGTAGGTCAGATTTTTTAAAGTAATATTTAAGGCTGGATGGTAATGCAGGTCCTCCGGTACTAAAGGAACATCATCTCTTCGGACCTCACAGGCAATATTGGTACTGACTAAATCAAGAAGGCTATTATCATCATTAAGGATATCATTGACTTGTTTAAAATTCAACGTACCGAGGAGAGATGTCATAGACAATGTCTTGGCATCGATAACATTAGAGTTAATAAATTTAGGCACGTTGAAGTCACCTAACAGAATAGCAGGGTTATTATAGAGCTGTTCAAAATATTCTAGTTGTTCACAGAATGACTGAAATTCGTGAGAATCGATAGATTCCGAGATAGTAAGTCAGAATTATTTAATTCCGAGATACTAAGTCAGCATTATTTAATTCTGAGATACTAAGTCAGAATTATTTAATTCCGAGTTAGTAAGTCAGAATTCAGGGATAGTAAGTCAGAATAAACGAAAAAAAATTGTTTTGATTAAATTACTAATCAATAAGTAATAAATATTCTTCCCAATTATACAGAAACAATTTTACATGTTTTTATACATTTCAATAGTTATATTGAAATATAAAAATGTTAGTATTTATTATATTTTTTTTACAATAAATGTATCAATGCCAATCAATAAAAAACATTTCTCGAGTGTTAGCTTCTTTTTATAGAAAATAAGCTTGCGACCTTGCAACTCAAATGGGTTTGTGAGAAAAACATATTAAACAAATTTTATATTTTATTCTGGCATAAAATAAACAAATTTACCTTGTGCTATGTTTGTCCTACAGTTATGACACAAAGTGTAGGACTAGAAAAACGGACTATTTAATTTGTAGGACAATGTTGCAATTAAACTATAGAAGCATTTAGTTAGCCTTAGTAAAAAAAATTAGCTCGTTATTAAACATTTTTGATTTCATCATTATTTACCCCCAATACTTTAGAGAAAGTTTTACAAGAAACAATAGAAAATCTGATAGAGCAATCAGAAAATGTTGTGCTGAAGAAAAAATATTTTTTATTTGGATAAGACTTGGGTGAATGAGGGACACCCGGTGCAAAAATTCTGGGTCGATCAAAAAACTTGATTAAAACCCTCTTCTGGAAAAGGTCGTCGACTAATTAAAACACATATTGGAAGCGACAACAGATTCCTTGATGGTGGCTTGTTAGAGTTCGAATCAAAATCAACTAAAGATTACAACGAAGAGATGACGGCAGATGTTTTTGAAGAATACTTCCAGCAAATAAATACCAGCAGGATCGGTTATAGTATTACATAATGCCTCGCATAATGCTTATACCATTCTCGATTGTTCGAACATCTACCGACAAATGCATGGAAGAAATCGGACATTTTACAACGACTAAAGAACAAAAATCTCAAACATGAAGATGGTGTGTTGAAAAAGGAACTTCTTAGAATCGCAATTATTTACCTTAAGTTAAGAATGGTTATGACATGTTCAGCGCCCCCACTCTACCACTGGGTTTGTATATAAGGTGATTCGTTCTAACCGGAGAACTCAGTTTAGATTGAAAGCAGACAACATGGATCTACAAGCAATAAACAAAGTGACGTGCCTTAGTCACAAATCCAGCATCAAGTTTGTCCCTTAAATATGAGGGAATATCTTTCAGATAAGAAATCCTCCAAGTGTGGCTTGAATACTGCCGTGACTCTCTGCGGTAGGAATACAACAATCTCTTTCAGTTCCAGTAAGATGCATTCACCGAATTTCATCTTCACCAACTTGCCGGAATATATTTTCAATGGTACATCTTGTGGTAATTCAGCCAACTTGATGCTGGATTTGTGACTAAGGTACGTCACTTTGTTGATTGCTTGTAGATCCATGTTGTCTGCTTTCAATCTAAACTGAGTTCTCCGGCTAGAACGAATCACCTTATATCCAAACCCAGTGGTAGAGAGGGGGAGCTGAACATGTCATTACCCTTCTTAACTTAAGGTAAATAACCTCTCGGGGTTAAGATGCAAGTCCTCACGCGTTGGGAAAGGTAAATAACCTCCCGGGGTCATGTCAGGTCAAAATGCAAGTCCTCACCTGTTGGAAATAAACATCTACCACGTAGCGGCTGAGGCCGGGACGTCACTGTCCTGATGCCCGCTTTGCCTAACAACTGGGGCAATACAAGAAATACATAGTCGATGAGATGGCATAGTGCTTCGATTACCTCTCTATCACTGTGAATTGAACCCTATTGAGCTAATTTGGGCATAAGTAAAAGGTGTCCTTGTAAGTGAGCACACCACAGTCAAACTTCTAGACGTAAGACAATTATTACTCGCCGGAATAGAAAGGATAAAAGAGGACAACTGGAGAAATGCCATTCGACATGTTATAGAAGAATCTCTTGCATATTATTTTGAACTCCTCTCTTACCAAAGGAACTTTTCCAAACTTTTGGAAGCTAGTTACCTAACACCTATCCACAAATTGGCGAAGAAAAATTTAATTTAACCAACCAAATATTTAACTTTGGTGACACTACTAAAAAATAATTGGTTGCGCGGGTGTGAAGAAAGAACAAGTTGTTTTGTTTTGTATGTGTTTTGTTTGGCGGTGAAGAAACTTGGTCAAAAAAGGGAACTAATGATGTGCACGTTTGGGATAAAATTAAGACACACGAAAAATCGAAAGGTACACATGAATAATATTTTTAGTATTCTGGGTAAAATAAATTAATAAAAATGAAAAAAAACCTTGAATTATTGTTTAAATTTGAAATCTCAGCCGCGAAAATGTAGGCAACCAAACTTACACAATGAGGTTTCATTGCCAACCCAATCAAAGGTTACCAAGAAAGCGCGAAAATCCCTACAAAATTTCAGATCAGTACAATTTGAAAAATAGACGTTTGGTACCTAAACTTTGGTAAAAGCTATTTTCAGGGTCTCTGAACACGAATCTGACCTTAGTTTTTGGTGCTCGGACATAGTTTCCGAGAAAATTAATTTTTAAATTTCCTTTGACACCTCACTTTTTACAACCATATTATTTGTAGTTATAATCCGGATGAATTTTTATTGTATGCAGTTCAAACTAATCACTTGCACCTTTTGCACAAATTTTAAAACAAAATTATCACCTACCGGTGGTAATTATGGAACATACTGTATGCACTGCCCGATTTTATTGACATTTTGGCTACCCCCCTATGTTTCGGTGCACGCCGATTGTCGGGCGAAAACAGCGGCCAGGCCGGACGTAAACACGGCATAAATCTTTCTAAATTTTGGTTTTTCTGTGGGTTTTCATGAAGTTTCGATATTGCAGAAGGTTCAAAATAGGGTGGTGATCCATTTGAGCTGAATTCATCTCGATTATAACCAAATATCACCGTGAACAAGTGGGTTGTCAAAAGGAAAATTTGAAAATTCGTTTTCTCGGAAACTACGTCTGACCTCAAAACACTGAGGACGGACTGAAGGGTAGCCAAAAATCTCAAGAAAATCGGGCGGTGCATACAGTACGTTCCATAGTTACCCCTATCTATTATAGTGGTAGGTGATTTTTTACCAAAAAAATTATCACCTACCGGTAGGTGATAATTTTGTTTTAAAATTCGTGCCTACCGGTAAGCGCAGGATAGGTACCTACACTCCCTAAAAAAAAAGCAGGGGCCGCGTACACCGTGGGAACTTTTACCTTAACTTTTTTCGGTTTTGTGTTTAGCACCCTCAAAAATAGTTATTTATGATTGTTTTTGTGAAAATCGACATGGCGCCCGGAAAATAGATAATTACCGATCAAGTCATCCATAGAAATAAAAGCAACAAAATCAAATCATTTTTCCCTGCCGTCAATATAGGTGGATTTATAAAGTCGACGTTAGCGTTGGCGCTAGCGGTTGACGCTGACCTTTGCTGTTGCCATCCGTAGCAGACATTTTATAAACTCTCCGTTTGCAACCAGAAATGTCAGCTAAACAAAACACTACGTATCCGCTGAACTTAATTTTTATTGGACTACGTTGAATTGCTACGAACGGCGGGACGTGAAAGATGAAATTGGTTTATCTCGGACGGCATCTGACGCAGGCGGCAATGTTCAACGGCGTTTATAAACAGTTACACATAAAATATTGGGATTGAATCTTCGAAGCAAATGGCAACAGCGAGCGCCAACGCAAACGTCGAGTTTATAAATCCACCTTGAACCCTTAAACAAAATAGGAAGTGGCTATTTATACGTCCGACAGATACAAACGTC
This sequence comes from Pseudeuparius sepicola, assembly GCA_963920635.1. NCBI lineage: Eukaryota > Metazoa > Arthropoda > Insecta > Coleoptera > Anthribidae > Pseudeuparius > Pseudeuparius sepicola. The sequence continues at coordinate 50,299,700 of OY987300.1, read as the reverse complement.
AGTATACGTCTTGCGCTCTCATTGGTCGATTGAGCCACGTGACACATAACCTTACTTCTACCGTCCGATGGATTATGAATCGGCTTGTTTACTAATAAGTCGATTGGATGATGTCCGAGATTATTCAGACCTATCTTGTCTCATTTTATATTGCGTATGCCCTACTTTTTCCGCGATGGGCGCTGCGGAATGAAAAATGAAGTGGTTATTTTATTATTTACAATGATGTAACCCACCCCCGATTTTCTCGAAATTTTGGCTACCCCCCCGACAATATCGGGGGCATCGCAGGTGGCGAATGTCGGGGGTAGCCAAAATTTCAAGAAAATCGGGGGTGGGGTTACAACGCCGAACGTCGCATCGGGCGAAAATACGGGGTACCTACCTAGCCAAAATTTCAAGAAAATCGGGGGTGAGTTACACCATTGGAAATTATTACCACTACTTTTTTCATACGGCAGCATCTATCCCCCAAAAAGGAGCAGTGCATACGCTCCTTATTGCAAAGATGCTTGAGAAAAATGCACTTCCGACGTATCTAAATATTAGTTTACTTCGGCTTCGGACGTGTACGGAGTTAAATGCACGTCCAAAGAAGTCACGTGACTCAGCCCGCCAATGAGAGCGCAAGACGTATACTGACGTTTGTATCCGTCGGACGTATAAATAGCCACTTCCAACAAAATATGCCATGTGATAAAATATAAAATTTTCAATGTTTGTGGACCCTGCAAATTGCATTTTCGTGAGATAGACAGGAGATCCACAAATTGCTATGTTCCTGGTCTTATTTGCATGCATAAAAGTGAACTAAAAAAAATCGTTCTTGTCAAGAAATGCTGCGAAATGTTTCACCTGAATGTCTGCTTTCCTGTCGCTTCCATATTTTCAACTTAGGCTCGTTATCTAGCTTAAACTCAATATCTGGATCTATTTGGACAGCCTTTCGATAAAAGCGGATAGCTTGATACAATTCTCCAGCTCTTTCCATCTCTATCCCCTTAAGAAAAAGCAGCTTGGCATTGCCTTCCAAAGTTTCGCAATTTCCGTTTTCTTCATACTCTGGGACTTTTGTAACCATTTGTTTTGGGGAAGATATTTCTTTCTGCCACTTAGCCCTGAAGCTAGCAAGGGCATTGTCCTTTATGTTTTCCTATCATAAAAAACATTTATTTTAGAGGCATTGTCAAAATATCACTTTATTGAAACCTGAACTGAAGATGGTTCATCCTGTTCGTCACCCTCGGATTCGGAAGCCGTTGATCCACTGGCTGATTTTTCTGTGGGGGCATCCTAGAGAAAAACATATTATTTGAAGATTGTATATTATATCAAAACAGTATTTTATTTCTGGAGTAGATAGGTATGATGAGCTCGCTAGAATGCTATTAACAATATTAACATTATTCTGCTGATCAGTGACCAAAAACAAGAAAATATGCAGCAGGTTTGTATGCCCAATAATTAATTGAATTCTTACCATTGATTATCTTGGTCAAGAATAATTTTAAAAATCACGGTCGGAAAATCGAATAAGTATTTGAAAGTTGGATTTTTCTTCACAAATAAACAGATAAGCCATGTTTTGCAAATGCAAAATTTGTAATAAGTAATAATTCTTATTTTTAGGTTAGGTCACAGTCACAAAATATATAAGTTAGGTAAAAGTGACCTTTGAGAACCACAGAACAGTTAATATCGGTAATTTGTGGCTAAATTTGGAGACCGAGTCGCTTTCGGGTATTACACTTAGAGCACTCCAGAGCTACTCAAGAGTACTCCACTCCCATTTCATTCTTTCGGGAATGCTTGAGCTTGATGCTCCAGAGTTGCTCTTTTTTCCTCCCCCTTGCCCCCTAGAGCACCAGCCGTTTATTAGGTACGTGACGCTCCGAGTTGCGACAGTTGCGCAGTAGAATCAGATTGTCCGTTTGATGTTTTATGGACCTTCGCTTGATTCTCTTGCGGAGTCAATGCTAATTAACGAAAAATATAACTTACCATAACTTCACTATCAACCATTTTTTCCATTTATATTTTCAAATTATATAATAGCATTTGCAACTTGCAACGCAAATTTAAAGTTAGTTCATAGACATAAAACAAAAATAATAACTGGATCCTATATAGCGTTCGGGTATGAACGGCACACAAGCTAAACGGAGCCTCAAACAGACAGAGCTTGACACATCATACCCGAAAGCGCCACCGGATCATCGAATAATTTTCATTGTTGTTTGGGGTCAAGTCAAGGCGGCACCGTCGCAATGCGACGGTACGGCCAAGGTCGACTCTCTCCTCTAGAGACCTTGGTTTGGGGCAAGGTACCTTGGGTTTGGGGTAAGGTTCCTTTGAACCCTAGTTTGAGGCAGCCAACAGTCAACTCTAGAGAAAGATAGGTTTCAAATGGCAATAAGTAAAACAAGGACGCGTAATGAACGTGTCAGCTGATTCAGGCAAAGGATGTATAAAGGGATGTTGAATCACGATACACTTGTGAGTTTATCGTGTGTTGAATATTAATGGAGGAATTTAATACGCATGTCCGTAATTCGCTTTATTGTATAATGTATGATCTGATTCCGTTATTCGGCACTTGTTTGTAGGAACGAGAATTTTGTCCTAGTCCAATTCAATGTTTTCAACAGCATTTTGAATAATTATAACCATAACCACAATTATGTAAAAATTGCACTGAAAAAGGTAGTGAATTAATTTAAAAAAAATACATGGAAATTTTGTGTACCTGGAAGTAAATAAAATACAAATTCCAAAATAAAAGTTTATTTTAAAATAAAGGCGACAAAATATCTAGGATAAAGTGTATATTTTCAACTTTAATTACTTATCTTAACTGATTTATTAATTTTAAAATTCAATTTAATAGGAACAACAGCTAAAACAGGTAGCAGGTAGCTTTTACATATTTTTATATAATTTTTAATGTTTAGGCATCTAACAAAAAGAATTACAAATAAGTACCTTATTAAAGGGACCAGAACCTCAATTTCCATCTTCGACTAGGAAGAGCTAGGTTCATTAGCACAATGTTTTGCCCTCCGATCAATATTGATTGGAGGTTTTGCCAGTTTTTCCCTTGATAGAGTTTCTATCATAAGATGACTTGGAAAATAAAAAACTGTAGTAATTACACACTTTTTAAGTTTGCGCTGCCCAAAATACTCTATGTAGTCGTTCCAGAGAAATGGAGTAGGGAGAACGCGCTTGACCTACTGCGCATCCTATTTCCAGGCAAATGTAATGGCCGCCATATTGTCCTCACTTTGACGTTTGCAGTTTGTTCTCAGCGGTAGTTGTTGTATTTTCAGCAGAGAAATGGTCAGTGTTTTTGGAAAATGTCGTGTGCAGTACCAAGCTGTAAGAATCATAAGTCTAGGAGACCTTCGGGAGTATCATTTTTTCGGTTTAGTAAAAACAATCGCCGAAATTTTGGGCACCATAGGCGCACATCTGTATAATTTTAATCATTGAATATGTGGTTAAAAATTCTTAACTTGGGGACTGATTGGACTTAGTCCAAATAAATTTGTTTGTTCAAAACATTTTGCTGCTGATACCTTTACTGTGCATCGTGGCGAACGAGGACGAAGAACTCTAAGCAGTCTGCAGTGCCAAGTCTGTTATTAACAATGATACGCCCATGGATAAAGTTGGTTTAATATGGCCGCCACTTTTATTAAGCAGTTCGCGCAGCTTGTAGCGAATTCTCCCTACTCCATTTTTCTGAGTCTCTCTCAATAAAATGTTAACTACAAAATATGCAACTTGCAACTACCTACTAGGTACCTAAATACTTGTAGACAGTACAAAATTTTTCCTTTTTATTGCTGCAATCCACTTGTCTCTAATATCAAGTCGGCGTTAGTCCACGGAACTGGATGAAAGTAACCGGGTCCAAAATTAGTTCATTGAATTAAGGTTATTAGAGAACGCGTATTGACATCGACTATCGACAGAAATGACCTTCAATCAACCAACAACCAACCAAAATACATAAATAGTCTACGAGTAGTCTAGAAACAGCAAGGAATCGCTAAGAAAAACTATGGCAATGGATATTTTCGCCATAGTTCATAGATAAGAAATATATAATACACGACATAGTCAAAAACTATCCCTAGTTTTCCACCTCTTACTCATATTTTGTATTTTGTGCAAATGAGGTGGGTGATCTGTGGTGCATCACATAGGCATAAAATTCCCTAATTAAGTAGGCATAATATATTATGAGTACAAATACTAAGAGGACCGTTTATTAATTGTTTTTTTCGTGATAGTCAAAAACTATCCGTAGTTTTCCATCTCTTACTCATATTTTGTGCAAATGAGGTGGGTGATCTGTGGTGCATGGAAATAAAATTCCCTAATTAAGTTGGCATAATTTATATTTTTCATCTTTGTTTGGCATCATGAGTACAAATACGAAGAGGACCGTTTATGTGGGAGGTTTAGCAGAGGAAGTTGACGAAAAGGTCCTCAAAGCAGCTTTCATTCCATTTGGTGACATTGTCGATGTTCAGATTCCCCTTGATTATGAAACTGAGAAACATAGAGGCTTTTCATTTATTGAATTTGAAGCAGCCGAAGACGCGGCAGCTGCCATTGATAATATGAATGATTCGGAGCTGTTTGGTAGAACAATTCGCGTAAATTTAGCCAAACCCCAACGAATTAAAGAAGGATCTACGCGACCAGTATGGTCCGAGGACAGTTGGTTGCAACAACACGCAGGTGAAACTATCAAAGAAAAGTTAGTTGATAATAGGGAAATTGAAGAATCAACTGGAGCAACTATAGAGAAAGTAGAGTTAAAAAAAATGAAGAACCCACAAGTATATTTGGACATCAAAATAGGCAAGATGGAAGTTGGGAAAATAACAATCATGCTTAGGGCAGATATTGTACCTCGCACTGCAGAGAATTTCAAATGTCTATGTACCCACGAGAAAGGTTATGGCTTTCAAGGCAGCACATTCCACCGAATTATTCCAGATTTCATGTGCCAAGGTGGCGATTTTACAAATCACAATGGAACTGGAGGAAAGTCTATTTATGGTAGAAAGTTTTCTGATGAAAATTTCGAACTGAAACATGTAGGGCCGGGTACTTTGTCAATGGCTAATTCGGGGCCGAACACTAATGGTTCACAATTTTTTATTTGTACCTCAAAAACAGACTGGTTAGATGGCAAGCACGTTGTATTTGGACACATCATAGCTGGCATGGATGTAGTCCGAAAGATAGAAAGATGTGGTACAAAGAGTGGGAAACCAACCGAAAAAGTTACAATATCTGCTTGTGGTGAAGTTCAATGAGTATTATTATTTTGGTGCTGCAAGTAATAAAGGTGGAGAAAAGCCCAAGCTGTGTACTGTTATTACAGACTTATAATAATAATAATAATACCTTTGCTAGATTCCATAATAAGCAATTATTATGTACCTAGGTACCTGCATTTGTAGTTTAAAAAATCTCAATATAGTTCTTTAAAAAAGTCATCGGGTCTTTTTTATGAATTTTTCACAATCAATTATCATTGAGTTGAAACATATAAGTTGACTATTTTAGTCTCGGTTGTAAAGTGAACGCCCTTATTATTGGACACATAGGTACCAGTTATTGGACAGACATTTTTTTCAAACATTTTATTATACTATGAAACTAACTGCGGGTGGATAGGATGACACTGGGAAGAACATTTTTTTCGTTAAAAAATTCAGAGGCGTAGGGGGTAGCGCAGAGCTTCGAAAAATCGAAAAACTGACTCAAACATTTTATTACACTACGAAACTAACTGCGGGTGGATAGGATGACACCGGGAAGAACATATATTTTTTTCGTTAAAAAATTCAGGGGCGTAGGGGGTACCGCCCAGCTTTGAAATTTTCGAAAAATCTAAAAATAGTCTCAAACATTTTATTACACTACGAAACTAACTACGGGTAGATAGGATGACACCGGGAAGAACATATATTTTTTTTGTTAAAAAATTCAGGGGCGTAGGGGGTAGCGCAGAGCTTTGAAATATTCGAAAAATAAAAAAATGGTCTCGTTCCTATACATTATATTACACTATGAAACTGAGTTAGAATAAAAATAAGAAATTACAAAAAAAAAACACATCCTAACTGTTTATAGCATCTATTAAGCTTTTTAAACTTGCACACCTGATTCAAAAATAAAATTCGGAAGCTTCGAGTGAAATTTGAAATCTTGCAGTGCATTGTAGTGCAACAGCCACACTGCTATCCCTTTACGGCAATTGTTCATGTCATCTTCAGAAAAGACAATGAAAGAACTTGTGCATACAGTGTATGCCCAGGCGCATACCAGCCACAATTTCCACTCGAATTTGTAGAAGATGATTGCAGCAGTATATCAGTTGGCACTACCAACGTCCAATCTTGCCATCTTGTTAGTCGTTTCACTCTCGCATCTCGGTAGCTCTCGATGAATCCCGTGATGTTTTGAATTAGGTTTTGCGGAGGAGAGCCGTGCAGCGAATCGAAGTATATCAGCTGCCTATAGGGAAAAACTATGAGTAGTAGTGTCCAATGATTTTCTTGATATACAAGCACCATCCAAATATCTTTTGACAAGATATCGTTTATTTCAGCCCATTTCTGCTGCCCACCAGACAAATGACCTTCCATAATTTTTTGCGCGAAGAAAGTTTCGAATACCAAAACGTTAAGTCCTCTTTGCTGTCCAACATCTTGCAATATTAGGAAGAAACTATTTATAATATTGTCGTCCAGCCATTTGTTCGGTAGCAATATAATTAGTGATTCTTTCGACAGCAGAATTCCCATTATATTATTTAGTGGATATTCCTCAGGGTAAGCGTTTACTCTAAATATGCAGTTTTTTATGTCGAAGTCACATATGGGCTCTGTTGGTATTGGTGGACTAAGCTGGGCATTGCAAATTCGTTTCGGAATTTTGAAGTAAGTTTGGTGCTTCTTCTTGCGCATCCAAAACTCTTCCGCCAGCTCAACAGACTGTTTTTTGGAACGTTTTTGACATTCGGTCTTTAAACTGTATTTTTGTTCGAATAGCCGGGGCCGAATATACCCTGATATTTTTTGAACAAACCTTGGTGCTAAAATGTCAGTCTTTCTTCGAAAAATATCATTTTTAACTATTTTAAACCAGTTTTCTACGCTGCTGTTACTATCTCTGGTGAGGTGGAAACTTTAAAGGTGCTGCTGACCAAAGACTAAAAAGGCATGATATATTCCAACAGATAATCTAAAAATCCTGGATTATACTTTTCGTTCTTCTCTGGCTGGAAGGTGTATGTTGGAGTCAGTTCTCTATCACGGATGGATTAAAAAAAAAATGGAGAACAATTCTGATCACACCAGCATTTCATTTTGTTAACTATTTCTGCAGACACCTCTGCAGCTTTTTTCACATCGGTGTTTACCACAATGACTGATGTATCATCTGCAAATTGAAATTCTCTACTACATTCAGTTGACAGGGCTGATCGTAGTGAATTTACATACAAAAGAAAAAGCAATGGACCCAGCATTTACCCTTGTGGTACACCCTGTTTAATAAGGGTCATGTCCGAGTTGTAAGATACTCCGTGGGAAACAATATTTACACTTTGATATCTATGAGTAAGGTAGGATTTTAAAAGGTTTAGTGAAGTACCTCGAAAACCAAAATCATCTAATTTATCCAATAATAAATTGTGGTTCACCATGTCAAATGCCTTGCTCAAGTCAAAATATATACCGATTGGCACCTTCCTCTGATCCAGACTCTCTGCGAAATGCTGAATAGCACTATAAACAGCTAATTCCGTTGACTTTCCCTTCCGAAAACCAAACTGACCCGCAGCAAGCACATTATTTTTATCCAGAAACGAGACTATCCTGTTGAAAATTGTTCTTTCAAAAACTTTTGATACAGCTGGCAATATCGAAATGGGTCTGTAATTATTAATGTCATCTTTTGCGCCTTTTTTTTATGAACAGGAATTATTTTTGCAATTTCTAGTTCATCTGGAAACTCACCCATTTGCAGACTCATATTGATCAAATGCGATAGTGGCTCAGAGAGCAGACCAGAGACTTTCTTAAGTAGGGCAGGTGGAATATTGTCAATACCACATGAATATTTTGGTTGTAGCTCATTAATTATATTACAGAGTTCATTCGGAGTTGCTGGAGGTAAAAATACTGTATCCGCATTTTTTTCTCTTTCGGGATCATGTTTGCCTGACAAAGAGGTGTCTAGATCAAAGTGGGCCTTAAATATGTTCACAATTGTGTTTAAATCCTCAACTGTTTTATCACCAACATTTAGTGTAATGGGTGATTCGCAGTTTGTTTCTGCTTTGTAATATTATTAAAAATAGCCCACATAGATTTGGTCTTATTTTGAGAATTAGCTATAATGTTATCATTTAAAGATTTTTTATATTTAGAAATGTAACTTCTGTATGCTTTTTTTCCTTCTTATACTTAACTAAAACATTTTCACATCCAGTATTTAAGTAAAGCATATACCAATATCTAGCCCTCTGCCTGCACTCCCTAATTTCCCCGGTTACCCAACCTTTATCCCTTCTTTTATACTTACCACTGACCAGAGGAAAGGACAAATCAAAATAATGAGACAGGACATTATGAAATTCCCGAAATCCAGTTTTTAAATCAAGAGACTCATAAACATTATTCCATGGTTCGAGACTTAGGTCATTAATAAATTGAGTTATGTTATCATGTGTAAAGAACCTTTTATTATATGTTAACTGTTCATCAGTGGAGCCATCAACACCAACCCTAACCAACTGACTGTAGTGGTCTGATATTATTGATTTAATCACCTTAACTGCAAGATAATCTTTTGGAATATTTGAAAACACATTGTCAAGCAGAGATCCGTCATGTCCAGGATTCGGTCTGGTGACTTCATTAACTCTAGAATGCATATTATAAGATATCATAAGCTGCTCTATATTTACCTTCTGTGGACTGTTTTTGAGAAAATCAACATTAATGTCCCCACAAACAACAACATATTCTCTATGTGCTGTAATGAAATCAAGAAGTTCCGTCATCCTCGACACAAAAGTATCAAGATCTCCTCCTGGTGATTGATATACACATACTACTACAAAACTAATATCACAATTTAATTGAATTTTTATGCAGCTATACTCAAAATCTTTGTCTATTTGTACTACAGTAGAATTTACTACATAAAATTTTACATCATTTCTGACATATATGGCAGTTCCACCTCCTGTATATTGACTACGACAATAATAATTGGCCAGTGAATAACCATCAAAACAAATTTTATTTATTTCCTCTTCACGGCGCCAATGTTCAGTAGCACAAAACACATTCACATCAAGGTACCTTAGCAAAACGTCTGTCCTGAGGAATTTATTCCCAATACTGCCCAGATTTAAATGCAGCAGATGAATTGAAGCTTCCTTCCGTACTCTGGTATTTCCAACAGGACAATTCAAATTTTCTGGGAGTAATTGCTATATCGATCTGGTCTTCAGAGCTTCGATATTTACTAATCTTTTGTAGCATTCACACTCTGGATCTGTTACATGGTGATTTATTTTTAGAGACTTTTTAAATTTTTCATTTGCTTCAGAGCAGTTGATACACTTAAAAGAATCAGAAGTACAGACACCTGTTCCATGGGCACCAGCACATTTAAAACAGGTCTCATTATTTTCACATTTTGTAGCCATATGACCATACCTTGCACACCTAAAGCATCTGATAACTGAGAAAAATTCATGCACAGCACATCTTCTCCAACCAATGTTTATTCTTTCCTCTCTGCACATTTTCTCTTTTAATGCCACATTCTTGACACTAAGTATCATGTTTCCCTTGTTTCTGCTTCCTACTTGTTTGTATTTTCTTAATACCAATAAATCATTTGAATCTAAATCATTTTGTTTTTTGATACTATCCAAGATGTCCTCATCACATCCAGTGATAAATTCCACCTCTACTCCTCTTATTATTATTTTTGGGTCTTTTTGTAACCCTTCTTCTATTCTGTAATTCTTTAGCTCATTTGCTACTTTTTCCTTCAGCTTTTCCTTTGTTTCCTTGTCATTACAGTTAATAATAATAGCCCCTTCTTTGCATTCTTTAATATTTTCTACAGAAATAGCCAATTCCTTTGGATCGATTTTTTCCTTCAATTCATTTTTGGTCTTGCTACTGTCTTGCTTCAGTTTTGGTTAAACTAATAGCACTTCATTTTTTTACTTGGATTGGGCTCTTTGAACTACGTTTGAGTAGGTATCTCTTTCAGTTTGCTTTATTGTTAATACTTGCATTTCCTTACTTATCTGTTGAACAATTTCCTTTTGCTGTTTTTCAAGGTTTTTCCCCATTTCGTTTCTTATGTTTTTCAATTCATCAGAACAGCTTTCGTTTTTCTCCTTATCACTGACCTTCATTAATGATTGTATGTCATCCATCACTTGTTTCGTGATTTTCGTATGATATTTCTCGATAATTTTCTCCATATCTCCACTTATCTTCTTTAATTCCATAGAAAACTTACTAGTTATGTCTGCTTCAAATTTGATGAAATTCTTCTTTACTTCTTCTAGTATTTTTGTTGCGCTTCCTTCTCTGCACTGCTGACAATTGTAGAGCAGACTTCTTTTCTGTATTGCCATACACCTGATTTCAGAGGCGTTCAGATCCGAACATGCTCCACAACTGTATCTTTTACAGGTATCACATGGAAAAACTGGATTTTTAGTGTCTTTTATAGTAGATTTGATTTTACATTTTATGCATTCGATTTCTGCCATTTTATATTTTCCAAGTTCAAGTCTGTCTAACTACACCACTGGCATTCACAAACAAACAATGTTTTGCCTCAACCAAAAAAGGAGGAAAAAAAAGAAAAGAAACAACCTGCCTTTGACCCTCAATACCTGATAAATCTCTAATTTATCAAATTCTTGGTGTAGGTAACATGCTATTCATTCACTTCATTTGTCACAGATGAGGCAGCTTCTTATACACATGCCGGTATGAATTTCAAGATTTAATTTTCAGTAAAACTATTCTTTAAATAAGGAATACAGGAGTATCAAACACACGGCTTCAGCACTAATATACCTACTTAGATCCTTTGGCATCTAAATTGCAAAAGACTGGCTGTGGAATCGATAATAGGTAATCCAGTTGCAATTCGGTAAATAAAATTAAATAAAACGGTTCCTGGCCATATCCTTGAATGTACCACTTGCAAATTGTTCCAGGATATGACAATCTTAAATTCTCAATTAATTTCATCAAAAACTTTGTAAAGTCTGGATCTAGGTCGTCTTGCGTATTCAGTTCACTAGACATTTATTGTAATAACATTAGGCTTGGAGCGTAATTTCTGTTACCAGCCTTCAAAATATCATCGGGAACTCTTCCCAGTTTTTGGTATTTAATTTTTGTTGGTGTTTGTCCAAGTGCAAAAAAATGCAAATTTGCATTGTTTGCCATTGTTACGTGCATTGCTTTTTGATTTATATGAAGTATAGGTACGGCTAGTTAAGTAAAATTATACATACATACTAATAATTAAGTTACCTATTGCAGTTGTTGAATTCTCTTCCGAAATACAACTCGTGGTATGCCTAATAATCAGATAATGCCTTTCATTAATTTAACTCATTATAATCCCAATGCTAAGAAAACTTAAAGAAAGGAGAATTAAATTAGAGTACAAATTTAGAGTTTTTAATTCAAAAATGTGCATTTCATTGTTTTCTCCCAAAAATGTACCAAAAATATCATTATTAAACAAAAACGTAATTAAAGCATTTGTTCTTTCAGAACTAGTTTTTATTGATAAAAGGAATATTCCTATTTGCTTAAAGTTGCCCCCTAGTGATAGCAATGTTGCTACGGCAACTGAATATAGGTACCTACCTACCTGTATTATTATTATCTGATTTGCAGTAATAAGTTAAGTTTTTATATATGTTTATATAGATGCCACAGTATCTATAATAGCGAAACCTCCGTGGATTACCAAATGCGTTCATTGCTATGAAACCTGGTAATGATGAGTGCCCCCCCATTACAAGTTGCGGTATTCATATAGAGCTGCCACAACGTACCATACTTATATAAACTTATTTTTGGGCACTTTTTGTTATGCCTTAAAAAAGAAAAGTAATCGAGATCCGATATAAAAAATCTAAACAGATTTCAGTTTAGCCCTATAGTTCAATCGGTCATCCAGAGATTTTTACAAATTTCGTTGGACTCCAAACTTTCGATTCGATGTCCTCTATCGATAATAAAAATGTAGACAAAACGATTATACATGTCTATTCAACACATATATTAAGAACAGTTTTACTTTTTTCTAAATGCCAAAAACAGAGCCGGATTAAAGAGACTTGCCGCTAGAAGCAGAGCAAATTTTGCCGCCCCTCACCCCTTCAATGTCTGGGTTTTTAAAAACATACTTTTCTTGTGAGACGAAGTGTGAATGTGGATATAAAAACTTGTATAAAAAAAATCTTTATTCATAAAAAAACAACAAAACTTAAATGCATTAAAAAGAAAAAAAAACGTAAAATTCAATCGCCTTATTTTGCAATAAGGAACCGACTAGTGAAAACAAAAGTGACTATAAAATAAAATAAACATAAATAATAAAATTAAAATGAACTATCAATACCTATAACATATTATATAAATAAAAGAAATACGTTATCAGTGTTATCACAATGCCACAGCCTTTCGTCTTACTTTTGAATTTGCAAATTGACTAACCAATTCGTCAAAACTAATATTTTTGAGCAAATCTGCCTCTATTGCAAATAATCCAAATGCGCAGGTATGCTCTTGGGACTGAGAAGATCTCAAAAAATTTTTTATTCTTTTCAACGTCGAAAACGATCGTTCAGAGGTACAATTCGTCATAGCCATGCATAAATATATCCTTTGGGCTATTTCTATATTTGGAAAGACTCCCGACAAATTTTGTTTTTTGATAACGCTATACATGTCTTGAACCGATTGGCAAGTGTTATTAGGAAAATTTAATTTAATGTATTCTGCAAAATGTATGCATTCGGAACCAAAAGTCTTTTCTACATCTTGATAAAAACTCCGAAAATTTTCGGCTTTTTTATAAAATTCATCGTGAGTTGTATTAGTGAAATCGCTAAATATGGAAAATCTTGCAAATACATCTTCATAGGCAGCCTTCCGTCTTTTTAGTTCTGATAAAAAAGAGTCGATAATGACGTAATATGTAGTTACTTTAAATTTGTATTCCTCAGTCTCAAATTGTGCCTCATTTTCAATATTTTCATCGAACTGTTTCTTTCTTTTATGTATTCTAGAGGATAGGTTACTGAAAGTAAAATTTTCATGGTTGTTTGATATTCTCTTGGCTTCCTCTACATAAAATAAAAATTCTTCTCGTTTTTTATTGATAAATCCAATCAAAGAACTATATAGATCAATAACACAACTAATACTTATTGACACTGACTGCAATTTTTGACTGACTGCATTACACCTTTCGAGGGTATCATTCCAAAACCCGAGTAAAAATACAAATTTTGGTTTTTCCAAACACGTTACCAAACCTTGAGCTTCATTTTTAATTGCAGGTTTCTCTGTTACATCTTGACTAATTTGGTGCAACGCAGATTTGACAGCGTCATAGTTTTCCCTAATGCTACTAACAGCCTTAGAACGAGCCGACCATCTAGTCTGGGAAAGGCTTTTCACAGTTTTTGTAGCTCTCTTTTCGGTACGTTCTATTTGGGATTGAAGTATGCCCCATCTTTTTGTAGATCCACTTAAGAAGGTATACACGTGTTGGACAGTGTAAAAAAAATTATTAGCATCTGAACATGATTGAGCTGCACTAGTTCCTACCAAATTAAGTGAATGGGCAGCACACGGAACGTAAATTGCCAGAGGATTTAATGCCTTAATTCTAGTTTGCAATCCACTATATTGCCCCGACATATTAGAAGCGTTGTCGTACGATTGGCCCCTGCAGTTACCAATCTCAATATCCAACTCCTTTAGTTTTTCGCAAACTACATTTGCCAACTGTTCGGATTTATGCCCAACATTTGGAATAAAACTTATAAATCTCTCTACCGGTACACTCTCTTCGGTGTCTTTTTGGCGTACATATCGGATTATTAAAGACAATTGGTCCACATGAGAAATATCTGGCGTTGAGTCCACAATTATTGAAAAATATTTCGCAGTTCTTATTTCATCACAAATTGTTTTTAATAGGTGATCCTTCATTAAAGTAATGAACTCATTACAGATTGTCGAGGATAAATAAGAGGTATTTCCCTTTCCAGGGTTGCCACGTTGGGCAATATGAGTTGCTAGAAAGGGGTCAAATTCGGCGATGAGTTCTAGACACATCATAAAATTTCCATTAAAATTAGAACCAAAAATTTCTTCGCTGCCTCTAAATGGTAGTCCTCTAGAACCTAGTTTTTTGATAACAGCAACCACTCTCTTTAATACGTTTTTCCAATACTCAATTTCGTTGTCAGTTTGAATCTTTAAGCTACTATCTATTCTACCTAAAAATATTTTTAATTTTAAATCTTTTTATCTACTCTTATTTAGTTGACAATATAACAAAAATTAACGTTGAAATTCTTGTGGAATTAATAAAGTGTATAATGAGAATCAAAGCAACAGATTAAACTTTTCGTATTCTTTCATTTTATATAATATACCTATTTCATATCGTTGAGAGAAAAATTAGACAAAAGGCAAAAGGCAACAATGCAAAATTCATTGTGTTTGATTGGAGAAAAGCGTATGATGATAATGATGTCATTTCAAATACTTCAGTAATGATCATGTGCCATAACAATAGGGGAAAAAATAAAATGGGAAAGTTTAGGCAACTAAGGCCCTGTTGTACAATCCTGGCTCAACCCTTGAGCCCAAGCTTAGCTGCTTGCAGTGGCGTGTGGTGGGGTTTGTACTTGGAGGGGCGCACCGTACCATCAAACATTAAGTAGGTAGGGGTAGGGAACATGCAAGTAGGGTAGGTACCTACCAAAATTGCGTGAAAATGAATAAATTAAATCTAATCTAAATACGACACAATACACAAGGAACAAAAAAAGGAAATACTAAAAATTACATACCTGCAATACGTCTTCGATTCAGTAGGTCTATTTCATGTTTTTTGTGTTCTGGCGAATTCTCGTGCTGTTGTAGGGCTTTATAAACATTGCGCCAGTCTGAAAATCCTGATGTAAAAGCATTGCGCCCCCCCAGTAATTTGCAGGGTGCGCAAAATATGTTCTTTTTGGATACTGAATATACTAAATATGTTCGTAAAACTTCTTCACCATTGGCCATTTTTCGAAAAAATGCCCGTTTTTTTAAAAATCTGACGGTGTCTGGATAAACACGTTTTGTTTCCGGAAATTCCTCTTGAATATGTTGCTCTATTCCATTTTGTAACAGATATTCGATTGTTCTATTATCCCTTGCCTCCCAGTTTGCTGGATCACTACTTGTAATTAAACTGTTGGCATTTATATTTTTTTCGCCGTCGTTAACGTCATTGTCATTGACATCATTATCAGTTTCTACCGAGGTTTCTACAGACTTTTCTTTACCGGAACCCACTTGTTCTTGTTCACAGGTAGAGGAACTACTTGTAGTTGGTTCCTCGGCTAAAACCGAGGCAGCTGAGATACCAGGTATTTCACTTTCACTTCTTTGGTGTGGTTCGTCATTATTTGATATATTAGACTTTAAAAATAAGTCGATTTTTTGGTTTTTTTTCAACTGATTCTCTATTCTTCTTTGTTTGTCAGTTCTTAACTTGGCATATTGAGCGCCACTTAACTTTTTTCGTTTAGCGTCATTCATTTTAGTCAAAATTTCAATGCTAAAGATCCATAAATTTGTTAATAATTATAAATTTTTAATAATAAATGAGCATATACCTCGTTATTTCTGTAGTTCCGCTTAGAAAGGCGCAGAGAACAACACAGCAAGGAGTCAAGATGAAAATAAGTGACAATCCCAAATCCCAATCAAAATCAATAGCCGAATACTGGCGCACTCACGCAGCACCGCGCGACGTAACAAAGCGAGTAGTGGGGCGGATTTTATTTACAAGATCAGACTATCAGACACGTCACCGACTGTTATTGGCCGCCGGCGCGGCGGCGCGCGTCGCGCATCGGGTCGGCCCGGTCGGGCGGTCGGCCGTCCCGAGCGGTGCCGGGCGCGCGCTACTGCGCGCCTCTCCTGTTTTTATATTTATTTGAAAATTTGCCGCCCCTAAAATTTGGCGCTAGAAGCAACTGCTTCTTCTGCTTCATAGCTAATACGGCCCTGGCCAAAAAACATTTTGGGGGTACAGACCACAAAAAAATAGTAGGTGCTTCTATCGCAAGTTTGCTTTACACTGACAATCTAAACTCTATTCAAACAAAACGCAAGTGAAACATAAACACAAGTTGTTGCATGGCTAGAGCGTGATACACACGTGATCGGCTTGTGTTGGCTAACCGGCAGTAGTCTGACCCAGCGGGCGAGTGCAGCGAGTTGGTGTTTCTTACAGAGGTGTATTGAGTTGCAAGTGGACCTTTATTTTTTTTCCGATATAATTCCTTCGCTGTTTATTAATTGTTGGAGCTACGATTTGTATTAATAGTAGAAATTTGCAGGTAAATGAATGACTACGTGTGCCATAAAAGTTTGTTTTTGAAGTTCATACTACTGGGGCATATTATTTTAATATTTTATATTATAAAATTCATAGAGATCGTCCTTAATGTGGCCCAGCCTCGTATTAGCCCTCAGAATTGTTCACGTGCTTCCATCGTGTAAATGTTTACGCGTTTAGTTTGCATTTAGTTTGAATAGAGTATAGAACATGTTGGCTTTATATTTGCAAAGATTGTGCGTATTTTCGGCATAGAAGAAAAATATAGTTCACTGCACGAAGACATTATGGATATAATAAATTCCAATAATTTTTCATTGCAGTCAGAAGAACTAGATTCACAGTGCGATACAGAATATATTGCTTATAAAACTTAAGGTGAATTCGATGGGCTTCGTTACGGTTTTCCATTTTTTGTTTTCTTACCACCTATGCCCCTGAATTTTTTAACGAAAAAAAATATGTTCTTCCCGGTGTGATTCTATCCACCCGTAGTTAGTTTCGTAGTGTAATAAAATATTTGGGGCAATTTTTCGATTTTTCGAATATTTCCAAGCTCTGCGCTACCCCCTACGCCCCTGAATTTTTTAACGAAAAAAATATATGTTCTTCCTGGTGTCATCCTATTCACCCGTAGTTAGTTTCGTAGTGTAATAAAATGTTTGAGGCCATTTTTAGATTTTTCGAATATTTCAAAGCTCAGCGCTACCCTACGCCCCTGAATTTTTTATCGAAAAAAAGTTATGTGCTTTACGGTGTCATTCTATCCTCCTGTAGTTAGTTTGGTAGTGTAATAAAATGTTTGAGACCATTTTTAGATTTTTCGAATATTTCAAAGCTGGCCGCTACCCCCTACGCCCCTGAATTTTTAATCGAAAAAAAATTATGTGCTTTACAGTGTCATTCTATCCTCCTGTAGTTAGTTTCGTAGTGTAATAAAATGTTTGAGACCATTTTTCGATTTTTCGAATATTTCAAAGCTCTGCGCTACCCCCTACGCCTAGGGCTTCCAGTCCCGGGATCCCGGGACCGGGACCTCCCGGGACTTTTGGTGTTTTTGGAGTCCCGGGATCAAATTTGGTCCCGAAATTTAAAAAAAGCGCCGCTGCGCCGCGCCCGCCCGATTGTCCGTTGAAGTTGCCGAAATCCCCGCTCTGCGTCGCTCAATCTGGGACTGGGATTCCCCGCTGGTCGCTTGTGCAATTTCAAAAGCTGAGTTGTGATTTGTGATTGTTGTGAATTGTGAAGGCAGAAGGTGAAAGGTGAAAGTTACTACCTACTGGATGGAGTGATAAGGTAATCAATCAATATAATCAGAGCCTTTTAGCGTTGACCGGAAAACTGGATCTTTCAGTCAACGGTTTTAGTATAAGTACGACGGCGCGGACAATAAAAAGTTTCAGTTTAGACTATTGGAAATTCGTGCAGGTGGTTTCACAATATGCCAAAATGCCAAAGTCGCGCCAAAGCTTTCCTACTCTCTCTGTCTTGCGGGGCGCGATGTCAGAAACGCGGGACGCGAAAGGGTAAAGCAAGGCCAGCGGCGTTGCCGCCGTTGCCGGGTTTCGCGCATGGAACCAGTTCGGAGACTAACATAAAACTTTTATTATGGCCGCGGGACCGCGGGGGAGGGGGCGGCGCGGGACGCGAAATGGGAAAGCAATGCCAGCGGCGTTGCCGCCGTTGCCGGGTTTCATGCACGGAATCGATTCAGAGACTAATAACATGAAACTTTTATTATTGCCGCGGGACGTCCTTTGAAAAAATTGCTATTTTCTCTATTTTATTTCAGGATTATTTATTTATTTATTAACGGGCATTGCCCAATTTCATAATTTAGGGGTACATGAAGCAACTTAGCAAATATAGTAACAGGTAATCTTATATCTAAATTGTTCAAACACAGCTTTTACAGTGCATATATGAATGCAGGAAATTATAAATAAATGCAAGTACTGTAAAATGATGTAGGTATCCCGCGAGTGTATACAAGGTTTTCAAACAATAGTGTGCAATTGTTTTATGAAGGCCGAGCCATTGGAAAAGAAGTTAAGTCTGGGATGCTCGTTGGCAAGTCTGCCTGACCTTGTCAGAAAACTATTTTGACCGTAGTTAGTCCTATGGACAGGTATCGAGAAAGTGTTTGTCTGGCGAGTCTCCCTTGATGGCACATGCAAACCTATCCTGCTCAGCAGATGGGGACAGGTATATCTGTTGTGTAGCAAATTATAAAGCATTTTTAGATCTCTTAGATCCCGACGTTCCTTGAGGGTTCTAATTTGAATGTTATGTTCTAATTGGGGATATGTCAATTGCGGTGAGCTAAGTTTGAAAGCTATGTATTTTAAGAATTTATGCTGAACTTTTTCTATGTTCTGAATGTGTATGTTATAACAAGGATTCCAGACACAAGAAGCGTATTCGAGATGGGTTCTCACCAATGAGCAATATAGGAGCTTAACTGCACCAACATTAGTGAATTCGCGGGTAGTACGTTTTATAAATCCGAGGAGCTGCAAAGACTTTGATAAAGTGCCCTGGATGTGGGGTATGAAGGTAAGTTTAGAGTCCATAACAACGCCCAAATCTTTTATTTCTGGAACATTAGAAAGAGTAGTGTTTCCGATCAAGTAAGGCTGTTCGAAAGCTGCCCTTGACTTATGAAAGGTGACAGAGTGACACTTGCAGGCATTCAGCTCCATGCCATTCCGGGTACACCAAGCCACTAATTGATTTAAATCAGACTGAAGTTTTAAACAGTCACTAGATGAGGAAATCTCCATGTATAGCTTCAAGTCATCCGCAAAGAGAAGAAAGTGACTGTGTTCAAGGTGCGATCCTAGGTCATTAATAAACAAATTGAAGAGCAGAGGTCCCAGATGGGACCCCTGGGGTACTCCTGAGGGGACATGTATATCTCTGGACATAAATTTGTTGAATCTAACAATTTGAGAACGATCCGTTAAATAGCTCTCTATCCAGGAAAGAAAAGTACCACCAACACCCATGTCCCGCAGCTTGGATACCAAAACAGCATGGTTAACCCTATCGAAAGCCTTGGAGAAGTCCGTGTAGATTGAGTGCACCGGAGAGCCCCTCTCCAAGGCATCCGAGCCAAAGTCGACATATGTTAACAGGTTAAGCTCAGCGTTTCTACCAGTCTGAAAGCCAAACTGCTCTGAGATAACGTATGGGCTCAGTACTGAAGTTAAATATTTGGTTAGTATAAGTTCAAAAACCTTAGAGATAGCACTCAAGATACTAAATGGCCGATAATTTGCTATCAAATCCTTCTTCCCCGATTTATGTATAGGCGTTAAGTAGCTCAGCTTCCAGAAATCCGGAAAAGTTCCTTTAGTAAGAGATGAATTAAAAATAATGTGTAAGAGACGGGCCAGCAAGAAACTGCGATGCTTGAGCAATAGTGGGGGTAGACCACCAGGCCCTGGTCCTTTGTTAGCATCCAAGGAATTGAGCATCCAAGGAATTGAGGTTGTAGAATGGAACTCTATATGTTTTGTTCACATTTGGTATTTGGAGGTTTGGGGTGTCCTGATTAACACTGTAATGTCAGATTTTAAATAAAAAAAATCGCTAAATGGTTTTCATAAAAATCAGGAGTATTGTAACGGTTAGTTTTTGCCATAAGGAAATTGCAGAGAGTAGATGCCAACGGAAGGTAAATAAAACGGATATCTTTGTAATCTGTTGATTTTTGTAATGCTTTATTGAATATTCCACTAGGTACATACATGGTTTTGTGAACACCGACACTACTCAGAGCACACAATTTCACTTGTGGCATTATAATTTCGAATCACTAGTACACTGCCTAGCATTGCACAAACCATGTTCCTAAGAGGGTAGTCCATGTCTCCCCGGTGAACTGCTCTCTGAAACAAAAAAAAAACAAAATTAGTCAGTATTCAGTGTTATAGCCACGCTGAACTCACCTTACGGTCTGCTTAGGTCGCTTCCGAACACTCTTTTCTCTTTCTTTTGATGCTTGGTCTTTCTATTTTTCTGTACTTCTTTTTTGTCATTAGGTATGTTATTAGGTTTACCTGATGTGTAACCTATATAGTTACTGGGCGAGTTAGGAGTGATGGGTTGCTTAAGCCCCTATCTTTCATTGTCTTTTTTTCTGTCGCAACCGTTGTCCAGAGTTTAACTCCGGGCATGCTTTCACGGTGGGTGCT
The DNA here is from genome assembly GCA_963920635.1 of Pseudeuparius sepicola. Taxonomy (NCBI): domain Eukaryota; kingdom Metazoa; phylum Arthropoda; class Insecta; order Coleoptera; family Anthribidae; genus Pseudeuparius; species Pseudeuparius sepicola. The sequence goes on along the minus strand of OY987300.1, from coordinate 50,278,770 downwards.
GTGGTTGCCTTGGGTCATGGAGTTTTGCGGCCTTCAAGTTTCAGGTGGCAAGTTTATTTTTTGCATTCCACCCCTCGGGGGCGCCTTGTATACATTGTTGTACATATGTTTGGGTTTTCTTGGGGCTTTCCAGAATATTCATTCCTCGTGTTTTGATTTGGAAGTTTCTTTGGGGTTATGGTAGCTTGCAAAACTGTTTGGACATTTTCACGCTTGGAAGCGAGTTGCGGTCCTTGTTTTTTGTGCGAGTTTTGCAGATCCTGAGGATGGCGATTTTCTTCACTTTCGGCTGTAAAATGCGAAGTATATTATTATTCAGTCCTGGGCAACCAAATTGTTCAGGTGAAGTGGTTATTAGTGGAACTTTACCATTTTAAGGGATTAGTTGTAGCCATCCTCACCACATTTACTCATTGCATTCTTGTTATCATCAGACTGGATCATTTTTAAGCCTGATTAGGCAGAATAGCCTGTGAGCTAGAATTAACTGATTTTGACAAAGGAAAAGAAAAACCTCGGCTGAGGTAAGCATTTGCAATTATTTTAATGGTAGTTGCGGAAGAGTTCCTTTCCAGGTCTTTTTTCCTTCCCATTTTCTCACCACTTTTCTTGCATTCAACCTTATATTTGTGAATCATCATGGTACCACAAATGGGTCCAGTTGTGCATGTTATGGGAAGTTCCTTGGGATGGTATGTTGTTGCACATGGCCTGTAGGTGTCAGTTTGTGGCTGAAACCAGACTGTTTGCTGTGGAAGTGGGCTTAGCTGTGCCGATGTTTGCGAGGTTAGCGCTGCCTTCTTTGCTTCCTGCCTGACCAGCGGTATCTACAGGTGGCCACGACCACACAGCTAAGTTGCATGTTTAACTAGTGTATTTACTGAACCTGACAAGAATTCTTGTTTATTGACATCGTACCAGTGTAAAATTTGACATTTTCTTTATTAACTTTAGATATTTACTTGGGGAATTCATCAGACTTAAGCGTAAATGGTTTTGAAAAATATTAAATAATCAAGGTAGCGAGCAAACTTGATCAGGAAGTGACTTGTTATTATATGAGGGAGAATTGGGAATTTGATTTGATTGCAAACAAGTGGGTTTAAGACCGGAGAGTCCTACCATATGACTTTTCTTGGTTCTGTCGTTTTTTTTAAGAAATCTGCTATTAAGTGAATCAAGTGGCGCCTTAACCGACCATCTGTATGCAACCCAGCCCATCTCCACTGTTAAAAGCTGGCGGTCGTGGTGGATATTTTCTTTTTCCCCCAAATAGGTAGGTACTACTGTTAACCACTTGGTACTCTCAGAGAACAACCAAGTAAGAGAATACAAAATCGGGGTGCGGTCATTGTTGTGGCTCAGCCAGCGGCCGCCATTACTTTGGAGGAGAAGTCAGGCCCGTATTTAAATAAAATTTAAATAGATGGTTCAGGTCTGTAAAGTAGCTCTATCCAACTATTTGGATAGAGCCGATCTAGGTAATTTCTTACGGGCAAATAATTATGTAGTGGAGCTCCATCATGATAATTTTTGTTTTATTTTGTTACATTTTGTTACCAGCTAAAAACAAAATATTGGAAAGTTTGAAGTATGTCTAATTATAAAATAGAACGTAAGTATCTACACTGTATATAATCACTTGCACACAGCCGACACTTTTCATTTTATCCAACTATTAGTACAGTAAAATTAGGCCAAAACCCAAACATCAAAAAAAAAAAGTTCTTTCTATCACGAAATAATTCCATACCCTCCTAAGAGTTAGTACTAAAAAGTTACACCACCACCAGCGTCGGGTTTCGGTGGGAGGGGGTGAAAAGGGCAGGAAATTCTTATTTTTCACAGTTTTGCGTGAATCTCTAGTGAACTATGAGGTTTACGTTATCCTATACGCAAATGATATACATTAAATTCCGAACAAGAATTGTTATATACAGAATTATGGTAAAGTGAACGGTTTCCATGATATGGAGGGGTAAAGATTTCTTTGTTTTTATTTCATGTAGTTTTTGTTGAAAAAACTTAAAATGATTACAGTATAAATTAGTAACTGAATAATGTATGTAGAATATATATAGATATATCTATGCATATATAGATACATATTACACCCATAGATTGTTATTTTTTGTCACAACATAACCTCATAAGTATATGACTGTAAATATATCCAATACAAGTTAGTAGCCTTAGTTAATTTGTACTCACTTTTTGCCCTCATTCATTATAGCGTTCTGATTTCCATTCGTTCTTTTGTGTCAAATCATTCCCATATCTAATTTGTCCTTAGCTTGTAAAAATGAGAAAGTCATGAATAGGAAGCTCATGTGAAAAACAAGAAAATATATTAAACAATCTATATTGAAAAAATGGGAGGGAAATCAAAATGATACAAAAGGTTATAAGTTTTAGGTGAATCATTAATTGCGTTATCAGTCAGCACCAAATAGTTCACTCGGGCTGGTGAGAGGAAACAAATCTTCGTGTTCTTCGTCCACTTGAGAATCATTATTTATATCGTCGTCGATGATAACAGTATCTCTATTGAGACCAAGTCCTAAGCAATTGCTGCACATACTTGAACAATTGAGACCACTTCTTCAACACTCGCAGTTTTGGACGCATCCATCTCTGCAGAAGCATACGATGAGGATTGTTTAATATATATTTTCTTGTTTTTCACATCAGCTACCTATTCATGACTTTCTCATTTTTAAAAGCTAAGAACAAATTAGATATGGGAATGATTTGACACAAAAGAACGAATGGAAATCAGAACGCTATAATGAATGAGGGCAAAAAGTGAGTACAAATGAACTAAGACTACTAATTTGTCTTGGATATATTTACAGTCATATACTTATGAGGTTATGTTGTGACAAAAAATAACAATCTATGGGTGTAATATGTCTCTGTATATGCATAGATATATCTATATATATTCTACATACATTATTCAGTTACTAATTTATACTGTAATCATTTTAAGTTTTTTCAACAAAAACTACGTGAAATAAAAACAAAGAAATCTTTACCCCTCCATATCATGGAAACCGTTCACTTTACCATAATTCTGTCTATAACAATTCTTGTTCGGAATTTAATGTATATCATTTGCGTATAGGATGAAGTTTGCGCTAAACCTCATACTTTACTAGATATTCACGCAAAACTGTGAAAAATAAGAATTTCCTTCCCTTTTCACCCCCTCCCCCCGAAACCCGACGCTGGTGGTGGTGTAACTTTTTAGTACTAACTCTTAGGAGGGTATGGAACTATTTCGCGCTAGAAAGGACTTTTTTCATGATAATTTTAATGATAATTTTTGTATTATTTTGTTACCAGCTAAAAATAAAATATTTGAAAGTTTGAAGTTTGAAGTATTAGCCATAGCTCTTTTATTTTTTATAATGACTATGCCGAGTATTATATCTTTGGAAAGCTAAAAAAAAATGCCGATTTGATAAAGCCACAGCCAACTATGATTTACATTTAAAAAAACACAAGTTTATGCTATATCTCAAAAATCACAAACAAAAAAAAATGGCAATAAGGATGTAAGATTAGCGAGTGTAAATGTAATAATTACAAGAAAGGGTGATAATGGGCAAACACTCAAAGTTAACAAAAAGAAAAAACTAGTAACCGCATACACGTGTTTCATGCTATTTGGCAATCATCAGTACGGTGTAACATTAACCAAATCAAAATATAGGCATGATTTGGGAAGCAACAAATGAAGTCCAGGCAGGAGCCAACAGCACATTACCGTACTGATGATTGCCAAATAGCATGAAACACGTGTATGCGGTTACTAGTTTTTTCTTTTTGTTAACTTTGAGTGTTTGCCCATTATCACCTTTTCTTGTAAAAAAAATGGATTAGATTATCTTATTAAGCCCAAAATTATCTACAATTTTCGTCTCTACAGTTTTTCTGTATAATCAGAAATAACGGAGCTACAGAGATCTGATGAAATAGCAAAAAATCACTCTTTTCAAAATATCTAGTGAGCCATGAACTTTTTTAAAAATCCAAAAGGGGCATTAGATTGAGCATTCAAAACTGCAATCTTTCCCCATTTAACCTTTGTTCTAGCTCTGCTAGTTTCCGAGATCCCCATAGTGGGCATCGAAAAAAACTCGCCCTGTGAAAATTTTCTTTCAAAACGTCATGTTGGCGATAATTGGTATCAATAATTATTTTATTGGGGTCAGGTGGCAAGGACTGTGAGGGATCAGCTTCCAATATACAGGGTTATTCAAAAACAAATGCCACCCGTAGCACAGCGGTATTCTACTCCAAAAATAAAGTGACCCGTATTTTTTCTTTATGTTCAAAGCTCTATATTAAGGGCCCGTGGGGCCCTAAAATTTCGTGTTTTCGCTATATCTTTTAAACGGCTTGATCGATTTTAATGATCTTTTGCACACGTTCATAGATAATTATGTCACCTAATTATGTTATAGTGCAGTACCCGCAACCGCCAGAGGGCGCCACTTGTGCCAACCAGTTTCATGTATTATGCACATAACTTTTTTGCCCACAGTTAACTTATTTATAAAAAATTATTCTAGTATTTTTTCCATACATTTCGGAGATAACGCCCAAAATTCAGCCATCATGCACGTACCTTGTACCCACACATATTAAACATTAGTGGCATAATGATCTAGTTACCTTTGGAAACAATCACACTTAAGAGGACTTATTAAGTATTTGACATTTAGTTTCAAGCAAATGCTAAGATTTTGAAAGTTTTTGAGCATTTGCTGTAGTTATTTCAATATTAGGTATTTGTATCATTATTTTATTAGGGAAACTTAACTAAATGTATTAAATTACAACAAAACTGTATTTGAATTTTAGAAAACATGGTCAAAAGGTAAATGTGAGTGTTTCATTGTTTGTTTCCAAAAATAACTAGATCATTATGCCACTAATGTTTAATATGAGTAGGTTCGTGGTACGTGCATGATGGCTGAATTTTGGGCGTTATCTCCAAAACGGTAAAATTTATGAAAAAAACAGTTGATTCATTTTTTGTAGAGAATGGAATTTTTTACAGAGTGTTCAAATTAAAATTAATTTACAAGTTAACTGCAAAAAAGTTCTGAGCATAATAAATGAAACTGGTTGGCACAAGTGGCGCCCTCTGGCGGTTGCGGATACTGCACTATAACATAATTATGTGACATAATTATTTATGAACGTGTGCAAAAGATCATTAAAATCAATCAAGCCGTTTAAATATATAGCCAAAAAAACAAATTTTAGGCCCCCTTATAAGTGCCTGTGGGGCCCTTAAGATAGAGCTTTGAACAAAAAGAAAAAACACGGGTCACTTTATTTTTGGAGTAGAATACCGCTGTGTTATGGGTGGCATTTGTTTTTGAATAACCCTGTATAACCCTGTATATATATATATATATATACAGGGTGCTGTATATATATATATATATATATATATATATACAGGGTGCTGTATATATATATATATATATACAGGGTGATTCACTTTTAAATACCGAAAGTTTAATAGTCGATAGAACATGAAAAAATAATGTGAGTTTCCTATATAAACTTAGTTCGTTTGGGCCTTAGTTTTCAAGATACAGGGTGGTCAAGTTTTAAAAATAAAATGGTTTTATTTTTTCTACGTAATAGTAGAGATATCAAAACTAAATTTAGTGCACAAGGTATGCGAATATAGGACTATAAAAGTACAAAATATCTCGTTTTAAAATTTACCAGTGGCTGAGATATGGGTAATTGGTATTAATAATTCGACAAAAAAATAGTACAGCCCTTCACAAAATAAAAAAGAAGCCATTCAATTCTAAGCAAAAAATTTCTTTTGGTATTTTTTTGTAGATCTGGTCGTTTCGGCGTAATTGCAATGTTTGTGATTTATTACACTATTGGGGCAAACTGGTAAAAATAATTAATTCAAATCAAACATTTTTAATTAAAGCAAAACCACATCAAGATCTGCTGTTAAATATTAGGGTGAGGCTATGGTGTAGGGCTTCCAAGTCCCGGGACCAGAAAGCCATTCGGGACTTCGGGGCCAAATTAAGAAGTCCCGGGACTGGTCCCGAAAAAAAAGAATTAAAAAAAAAAGTTTTCTTTATTAAAAAATAAAAACATTCAAAATACTATTTTATTCATCTTGATTAAAAAAAAATATTTTTTTGGCTCCGCAGAATCCGAATGCATCTCAAATCTTAGCAATAATTTCACTAATCCTAACTAATCCGAGCTCGGCTAGCAGATCGAATTTCTCAGGGCGAAACTAACTTGACTATCAGATATCGCCAAGGCACTCCTATTATTGTTTCAAAAAACCTGCAAAACGCCTAATTTCACCCAACAATGAATTCCTCATCTACTTCCAGAATGTCAGAGGCCTCCGCACTAAATCCAATTACCTTTTGAGATCTGTTCCAGGGTGTCATTATGACATTATTGTGCTTGTCGAAACTTGGCTCAATGAAGCCTACAACGATGCAGAATTGTATATGCAAGACTACAGAATCTATAGACGGGATCGATCTTTGGAAACAAGTCCTTATTCCAGAGGTGGCGGCGTACTGATTGCGGTTCGCAGGACCATCAAAAGTAGGCGGCTTCCTGTTGAAGACAACATTGAGGATGTTTTTGTAATCATCGAGGCAGGAAAGGAAACCCTTATACTGGCTGGCGTATATTTTCCACCTCGCTCTCCGACTACTGCCTATGTTTCATTCAGTGAAAGTATCGACAGGCTGTCTGAAACTTACCCGCAGGCAATGATCGGAATCTTGGGAGATTTTAATTTACCCAATGCTCTGTGGATAAACGATAACCTGAGCTCAGTTGCTACACCCGTGCCCCTGCAACTCCTGCTGAGGCGGATTCATTGCTAGTGGTCTCTGGGCTGTGTGCTTTTCACAACTTATTTCAGCTAAATGCTATTACCAACACTTCAAACTCAATTCTCGATCTTGTACTTTTTCATGAAAATCGTTGTGAGGTTTTTGGTGCTGACGATTGTATTGTGCCTCAGGATGGCTACCACCCGCCTCTGGACATTACAGTGCGTTTTGTTTCGGACAATAACAACAGTTCTTCTCTTCGTGATGGCTACTACAGAGATTTTAAATCGGCTGATTATAGTTTGTTAAACGACTACTTGGGAGCCATAGGCTGGGATGCTCTGTTCGCGGATGTCGGTCTGAACGACATGGTTGATATCTTTTACAATCTTATTTATTCAGCAATAGAAATATATGTTCCCCTTAAATGAATCCCCTCTGGTAAATTTCCCAGATGGTACTCACCAAAGCTCAGGCACCACATAATGGAAAAAAAGGAGGCACATAAACGCTACAAAACTTCGGGTCTTCAGTCCGATTATCGTGAATTCTCTCATCTGCGCTCGATTTGCAAAAGATTATTGGTTGAGTCCAACGATATTTTATAGCCCTCACTGAAAACTCCCTGACCACCAACCCTAAACAATTTTGGAACTATGTTAACTCCAAAAGAAAGAGTAGCGATATTCCGTGCAAGTTTTACTATGATGGAAAAAGCAGGAAATAGCTAAAATGTTTGCCGAGAATTTCTCTAAAATCTATACCTCTAAGCCCTGTTCACATCACCCGCAACCAATCTATCGATTTTAAAGCCATCTTGCGAGTCAAGTGTGCCTGGAATCCCCTCAAAACAGTTGAATGGTCAAGAGGACCACTCAAAGGGTTGGTGTGCAAAGATTCAATACTAAAATATACAAAGGATTTTTCTCTTATGTGGGTCAAGAGTGCTCTGGAATTATTGAAAAAATGTAATTTATTTCTTTACAAAATGCCAACCAACAAATAAAAAAAACAATGTAAATGATTGGGCCTTTTTCAACAAAGCCACTGTATAGGATGATACATTTTCTGTTCTGGCACACTGGCCACCAAAACTCATATGGACTTATTCGACTAGCAGGTTTCTGTATCTGTTGGAATTAATTAGTTTGTTTAGTTTCTGGGGTGGGTTTGATATACTCGATTTTTGACCCATATCAAGTTCCACAAAATTCTGAGTTGGCACAGAGAAAAACACATAGTATATTTTGTGTATATTTTGTATTGGACTTTTGCACACCAACGCTTTGAGTAGTTCTGTTAACCATTCAACGGTTTTTAGGGGATTCCATGGCGCACTTGACTTGCCAGATGCCTTCAAAATTCCTATTTTTCTCAACCTTGACATCATGCAGAATGGAACTCCCTGTATATTTTTTGTTCAAATTTTGTATATGGGGGTTTTGAGGTGTTCTGATAAACGACGTGGGGTCTGATTGTCACGGATTGCATCCGTGATAAAATAATATTAATAATTATAGTAAGGACTGATAATAAAATTGTGACTTGGGTTATTTTTCTCACTCCGTATGTTTCTTTGCAGATACTGGCTGTGCATGTTTCCTGTTGTTGGTCCTCAGTTTCATTCGACTTGCAGAGCCAAGTACGGCGTAATAATTTGTGAAGTTGGCTACGGTCGATCTATTGAAGTTATTATCTCTCCCTCCCCCGCACAAGCATGTGGTTGCTTCTGGGGTACTCCTAGTTTGGAGTATTGTGAGGGTGAGAATTATTATTATTATTATTAAGTTTTATCTATTAGCCTATGTTGTATTGCTATCGTGGATTATCATAGTTAAAGGTTTTGAGAAGATATTCACCTCGAAGAAGGGATTTTAAAGCCACGTGCTGTTTCATTTTGGAAGGTCATCCAGGCTGTATGTTGTTATTGCAATCTAATTGAATTATTTCAATATTTAGATATTGTATCCATTTTCGGCAACTGTGCTGAACTAAATACCCACTGATTCGCCCAAATATAGAGGTGGTCCATGTGGATAATTTAAATCTCGTGGGTCCCAATATTCTTATATCAAGTTTGAAATAACAGACTTCCATTTTAATTCCAAACCTGAGAAACACAACCAAATACCAACAGGGGAAAAATAACATGGCAAGATTTTAAATAAAAATAATCGCTAAATTGTTTTCGTGAAAATCGGGGTATAAAAAAATTGTAGCCGGCCCTGGATTTTCATTTTGAAAATAGTAGGAAGGTTGGAGTGGTTTTTGAAGGCCTTTCAAGCAAACAAAAAAGTTCAGGCAATTATGTGCAAAAACAAAGGTTTTCTGGATTTGTATAGGTTTAGAAGTAGGCACCCTGTATGTTAAACAAAAAACGCAATTTCTTCCATGTTATCCATCATGTGTATTTATTAATAAATATTTCGGCTCGGGATATAAAGTGTTCTATTTCTTTTTTTTTTTTTGAAAATTAAATTATCTCCAAATATATCTCAACATTCCAATTTTAGAATTATTACTGATATTTGTTAAATTTGATAAACATGAAATTAAATACAATTAATTTTACAATAATTATTGATGTCCTCTTTTAGAGTGCAGTTACTATTATCTAAATCATTTCACACAATTATACTTTGCCATAAAATGAGGTTGACCCTTATCCTCTCGCCTTACAGTCAAAATTTCACATCCAGTCTCATTTACCAACAGGGTATGCTCAAACTGTGCTGACCACTGACCATCAGCAGTAACTGCAGTCCATTTATCTGGCCACATTTCATCTTTCCAAGTTCCTTCAGATAACATTGGTTCAATTGTGAAACAATGGCCTGGTTTCATAATGCCGATTGCACGGTTTTCTGGAAAAATGAAATTTACAGAGATGTATGTAAAATAAAAAACAGTATTTCGATGTACTGTTTTTAAGAGACTGGAGTTGCAATATATTTCTTTAATAAATAAGGTTAGTTTCTAAGTTTCTTCCGGATGAATCCAGCATCAGCGAAACTTCTCATGCCCTGAGGATGTCCCGTGCAATTGAGGATGAAAGCTTGGAACGCGAAGTTTTACTGACACATGATTTATCCAGAAGAAACTTAGACTCATTCTGACATATTCTGCCTGTGAAAGTTTCCAATCAATATAATTTTTAGGTTCCTTAGCAAGCTAGCATTATTAGTTAGGAGACAAATTGTTGGCTCTCTAAAAATGGCATTTGAAACACGATTCAATCTTTTTGAAAACCAAATACAGGGCTAACTGCAATAACTTCTAAGGGTATAAATTTCAAGAAGTGCTATTAGGACCGTTTCACACACAGATATTATGGGTATCTGTGTTGGTATCGGACAGCGCTTTCTCACAGACTGATTAAAATATCGTTGTTGGAATTATAGGGAGAAGAAAAAAATAAGCTGTCCAGTTCAGAGTTCACTTCGACCCGATACCAATAATATTGGTGTGTGTGAAACAAAGCTTAGGGACCTTTTAGAACAAAGCTGACCCCGGATTCTTGTTTAGGACATTTAAAACATTCCTCGACAAAGTTTGGCTTTGTTTGTATACAGGGCATCCAAGAAAATAATTTTTCAATTTTTAAAAGTATATTTTTTAATAAATAAAGTTATTTTGAGGTTCTTTAATAAAATAGCATTATTTTTAGTTAGGAGCCAAACAATTATTATGAGAATTCGTGTGCTATTTAATTATTAAATTAGGAAAAAAGAACAGGGATGCTTCATAAAATGTATTCTTTCTATTATTTTTGGAGGAAAAAAATCCTTCAATAACATCTTGTGTCCTAACTAAAAATGCTATTTTGCTAAGGAACCTCAAAATAACCTTGTTTATTAACACGTTGACTGCCATGTGTATATATATTATGCATATACCGTACTTTCACCGTTTTAGTAGACATTGCCAAGGCTGGGCGGCGCGCCGCCGTGTATTCGGCTAGGTTCGTCAGTCGTTGGCGGGGGGGCGGGGCGTGTTTTTTGCTCGCAAAACTCGACTGATAAGCGGTGCGGGACTACTGTGTACTCCCCCCGCCAACGACTGACAAACCTAGCTGGACTCACGGCGACGCGCGGCCTATTCCCCTATGTCTACCAAAACGGTGAAAGTACGGTAGAACTTGCCTACCTCGCCATGTGCATATATATTATTCACAGGTAGCGCTTTATGTCAGGCGGCGTATCTATAATATGTGCACATGTACCGTGCATTTCTTATGGGGATTTTTTTGGTGTGGCGTGGGATTAACACCATCTTAGTTGGTCTGGTAATATCTTACTATTTAGGTTTTTGTTACAAATTATCTGTGGTAACATTTGATTTAGGTCCATAAGGTATTTATTCTTATAAATAACTAACTAAATACAGGAAAATAAATGAACTACGTTCCCTTCTCAAGTTATATTATTTTCTGTCTACACGTACTTTACCTGTTCACAATGCGTGAATATAATAATGCACATGGCATATATTTGAAATGATGTAATCAGGTGCCATGTGCATATATTTCTCAGCTCAGTCTTAGGCCCCTTGTTATTCTTAATATACAATAACGATATTTCTTTATGTGACCCAGATGTTGGCTATACTGTGTTTGTTGATGACACGACTGTGTTTCTGATCTATCGTTGGAGGGTGTTATGCGGGGCACGGATGTTACAAGGTTGAAGGCTGAGTCCTGGTTCACGCGAATGGGCTGCTCATGAACAGAGACAAGACACATAATATAATTTTTGCTCTTAGAAATCTGGATGCAAAGTATGAAGGTCTAGAACCTGTGAAGTTTTTAGGGGTTTATATGGATCGCAAATTGAAATGGGATTTCCATAGGTACACATAGGGATGGGCAAATTTCACTTTTCCAGGGAAAGTGAAATTTCACTTTGAAATTTTCGCGAAACTTTCGAAATTTATGAAATTTAAAGAAATTTTCGCGAAATATTTAAAACTTTCAATGTGATGTTGAAATTTATGAAATTTAAAGAAAGTTTCACGTGAAAATTTCGCATTAATTTCCTATAGAAATTTTCGCGAAACTTTCGAAATTTATGAAATTTAAAGAAATTTTCGCGAAATATTTGAAACTTTCAATGTGATGTTGAAATTTATGAAATTTAAAGAAAGTTTCACGTGAAAATTTCGCAATAATTTCCTATAGAAATTTTCGCGAAACTTTGAAATATTTGAAACTTTCAATGTGATGTGGAAATTTATGAAATTTAAAGAAAGTTTCACGTGAAAATTTCGCAATCATTTCCTATAAACAGTCCCCACCCAAGCCCAAAAATTATGTATGTGTATGAAGTGTCATAGGTATAGAGTTTTCCAGATAGAGATAGTAGTAGTAGTATTTATTAATCACAAAACATACAGAGTGTATAGGTGACAAGTCAGATAAGACGTTACGTTACGCTCGATTATCTCAGCAATTTTTAGGCTAAGTTGATGATTCAAAAACTAAACTTGTGTAGTTTTTCCAAGAAACCGAATGCAGTAAAGAAAAAACAATCGTGCAAAAAATATAAGTTTTGACCAAAAAACTATTTTTTTTAAAAAATCAAAATGGCGAATTACAGCGGTTTTTGTTATAAATCATTAGTGGAACAAAAATTATATGTTTATTTTGTTATATCACTTCCTGTTTAACAGCCGGCGCGGGCACATCCAAATTAAATGAAGGGATGGTCGCCTGCCGCATATGTTTTCGCGAAACTTTAATGAAATATATGAGAAAGTTTCGCGTTTTTAAGGAAATTTCTGAGAAAGTTTCGCGAAATTTATTAAGTGAAACTTTCCCTTGAAACTTTCGAAAATTTCACTGAAATTTCACTTCACGGGATAAGCAAAATATTTAACTTTTGAAAGTTTCAAATGTGAAAATTTCAAATGAAACTTTCAAATGGCACAACTCTACATATACAGCATGTGAGTGGTAGACCGAGGAGTGCAAGTTTTGTTTTGCGGAGCCTGTCTGGCTATGTGTCGCGGGAGACGCTGATTGGATGCTGATTGCTGCGTACCACTCTCTCTGTCACAGTATAATATCCTATGGAATAATACCTTGTGGTGGGGCGGCAATGTCATCTTGTGTCTTTGGATTACAAAAAAAGGCAATAAGGATTCTGTGGGGTTCAAGTTTTAGGGAAGATTGTAGAGGAGCATTTAGGGAGGTTGGTGTTCTAACAGAACCTGCACAGTACATTTTTGAAAATCTTATTTATATTAGATTGACCTACGATGGCTGCAGGTTGCATAAGGACTTACATGACTATAATACCAGAAATAAATATGATCTAGTAGTTCCCTGATGCAAATTGTAGGAAGTGCCAAAGAAGGCCTGACTTTGTTGAACTTAAGTTTTTTATTGTTCTCCCTAACCATCTAAAGACTCTGCTGTTAAGTGTTTAAGAGAGTAAAGAGGCTGCTGACCGACAATGTATTTTACGATACCAGTGAATTCTTTTGCTGAATAGATAGACTGTTTGTTTTGTAATCCTATCCATGCTTCCGATTTGATTTGTGATTCAGTAGACTTATTGTGTATTGTGTATTAACTTTTTAATCCTATTACATCTATAGTCTAACAATTTTAAATTGTAACTGAGTATAATAACCTGCTGATTGATATAAGCATTAAAAAAGAGGTTTTTGTGTGCAAGTAATTTTCTTAATTTAAGTAATATAGTAATACAGTTTTGTCATACTATTTACAGAAAACCATTTAAGGCTCAATGTACAGCACGTATGTGGTGATTCAACATGTTGACCCATAAAATGGCTTTTTTCGATCTGTAGCGAGCAACACGCATAATTTTAAGCATTTATGCAAAAAGCCTAATAACGGCCACTGTGATAAATATTTTTAATTAATTTTTGTCTCAAAATGTGAGTAATTACTTAGATTAAAATTTGTTTTGACCAAAAGTTTAAAATTATGCGTGTTGCTCGCTACAGATCAAAAAAGCCATTTTATGGGTCAAAATGTTGAATCACCACGCACGTGGTGTACATTCAGTCTTAATTGAAGAAAAACAAGAAAAATTAAAAAAAAAAACAAAGTAGGTCTAGCGCTTTGAAATTTTGTACACCTAAGTAGCTTACCATGGTGAACAAATTTTCTCTATAACTTTTTTCACTCTCTCTACAAATAGAGGCAGTTTACTCTTAAGCTAATTAATGTTTTTTTTCAATTTTCTGGTCACTCAGTATAAATAAATTTAAATTTTTCCATGCCAGTCTTATTTTAAGAACAAGCAAACTTTTTTTTATCAAGAATGATTTTTCTTTAAAAATCAAGTATAAGAAACTTTACAAGAGTGTGGTACCCCATCTGGGGACACACTGTATATCAGTGGCTTAATACTGTGTAAATTCATATATTGAACTAATTAACATGCTGACCTGTGGAAATACTAAATTGTATACTACCATTAATAAATAATTGAATTGAATTATTCATTTCCATTCATACATATGGACGGGGTAGGTACGGTTGGCGTCAGACGAAACCGAACGCTAAAAATTCATTTCCTTGGAATATTTGGATTCTGTTCTAACATTTGGCAATGTCTACGTTCCTCGAACGCTTCTTCCCTCGGCCTGAGCTTGAATCCCTTGTTTCTTGAATGGATTTTGGGTATTATTACCCCAAAAGTATCTAGAAAATGGCTTTACGTCGTTCGGTTTCGTCTGATGCCAACTGTACATTCCGTGTCTTAGAAGTGTCAGTCATGATTTCGACACCTTCTGTGAGAACTTCGGTCAAGTCATCCTGATCAGTAGGACCTGGCAGCAGATACAATTTGAGGCAGCGCAGCATCACCAAAGGTGAGTAGTTATGACAGACAGTGCCTAGTGACGAGCATGGAGGCCATCGTCAGCAAGTAGCGACCTCCAGGTGGTTAACCTTATATGTGCTAGAAATTTGAGGTAGTTTACTTTCAAATCAAAGGGAAAATAGCCCAACAAATTCATTTTGGAGGATCTTCCTAGTTTAATTTTTTTCACACTTCTTACTATAATTTTTTTACAAATTTCTTTAATAGCATTTATGATCAAGTTCCAAGTAAATCACGAGTAAATCGAGTTAAAGCTTAGATTTTCAAAGTTAGAAAACACAATTTTCTGAACTTCAATTTGAAATTGAAAGCTTGGATCCAAATAGTTTTGATGCAACAGAAACTTTTCAGAATACTTACTATTCTGTTATGTCAAAGATTAGTGAATACACAGAGCTGTATTCATGTGAGCCTGGTAGGTCCAGTGATGCAAATTCTAATGCTGTGTCAAACCAAAGTCCTACTTACTACAGTGCTGTTAGATGTCAAGATAGGTGTCAAGCTTCCAATTCCAATAATTGAACTGCCTAAGTTTGCCGGTGGATATAATCAGTGGTTGGACTTCCATGACTCTTTTGTTTCCCTCATTCGTAACAACAATAATATTGAACCAATACAGAAATGTCACTATTTGCAATCGTTTCTAGAAGGTTCGGTTTTGAAATGCATTAAATCGATGAAACTTTCTGCAGATAACTATGCATTAGCTTAGCAGGTACTGGGTGAACACTTCGAAAATAAGCAATTCATGGTTCATAACCACATAAAATCATTGTTCAATATACGTGAAATAAAAATAAGTTCAGCAAATGCATACCGCGATTTAGTTGATACAATATCCAAAAACTTTCGTGCATTGAAGTCATTAGGTATTCCTAGGGATCAGTGGAATCCATTAATAATTTTCATGTTAATCAAAAGACTAGATTTGAATACACTAAAGGTATGGGAGTTGCAATCGTTCAATAGTAAACTTCCTACATTAGATGTATTTCGAAAATTCATTTAAAATCGTGATGACTATTTAGAGAAAATTAATTTACATAATAAACAGTCCGATAACAAGACATGTGAAAAGCCAGATGCAAAGGGTAAATTCAAACCTTGCGATACAAATAATTCATAACAAGTACAGAAAAACGGAAAGGGTAATAAGTTTGCGAAGCGAAACATAATACTCTGCTTCATCCAAATGGTCCAGTGGGACAACCCGATGCTCCGGAATGTTCACACAAGGTTGCAGGGCAGTTGTCGACAATGGATCCATGTCCAACTTTACCAGGGAAAGTTTAGTGGGAAAACTGGGAGTGGCTAATCATCAAGATGCTGTCTTAGTATTGGGTCTAGCTAACGCACAATTTAATGTGTCAAGGTCTTAGACAGTAGAGATTTCTTAGAGGTATTGTAGTTTTTCTACAAAATGTTCATGTTTCATGGATCATCGGATCACAGATGCGTTACCAGACATATGTTTTGAACCCACTCAGCTCCACATACCTTCTCATTTAAAGTTGGCCTATCCTGACTTCTATAAAACAAGAGATGTTGATATTCTTTTAGCGTTGTTAAGGTATTCAATGATATTGTACGTCCTGGTAGAGTCAAGTTAAGCAATATGAATCCAGTCACTCAGAATACTTACTTTGGTCGGTTCTACCATTCAGCAAGATGTAGTCTCTATTATCCTTAGATTCCGACAGCATATGTTCATAGTAACAGTTGACATATGCAAGATGTATAGGCAAATAAATGTTGCAGACGACTATAAGTCTTTGCAATTAATCTTTTGATAGTCAAAACCCAGGGATGATACCTTGTGACATCAAAACGTAAAAATCTCACTGGAGCTGTGACATCCATCGACGCTGTGAGATCCAAAATCGGATGCCACAACGTTTTCCAATGCTAATCGTGTTATAATGTTTGTAGAATCGTACCCTACGAATTCTGGCCGGATGTCAAAAATGCGTTGTTGTAAAAATTTTGTATATTTTTAGTTCCGGTGTATATATACCAGGTGGCGCGCGAGTTGCGCGGTTTTGTATATTAAATATACTCTGGATAATTTTACTCCATCGACTCGTGACATCCAGAACGTTTCTGGTGTATATTAGTTCTTACACGTTAGATTAAGTGGCATCCGAAATTTGACAACACCGCAAGAATAGCGGTCGCATCGCGTTATTTTCCTATCGATTCTGATATATATATAGATTCGACCACCATACCTTGTGACATCAAAACGTAAAAATCTCACCGGAGCTGTGACATCCATCGACGCTGTGAGATCCAAAATCGGATGCCACAACGTTTTCCAATGCTAATCGTGTTATAATGTTTGTAGAATCGTACCCTACGAATTCTGGCTGGATGTCAAAAATGCGTTGTTGTAAAAATTTTGTATATTTTTAGTTCCGGTGTATATATACCAGGTGGCGCGCGAGTTGCGCGGTTTTGTATATTAAATATACTCTGGATAATTTTACTCCATCGACTCGTGACATCCAGAACGTTTCTGGTGTATATTAGTTCTTACACGTTAGATTAAGTGGCATCCGAAATTTGACAACACCGCAAGAATAGCGGTCGCATCGCGTTATTTTCCTATCGCTTCTGATGTTCTAAAGAACGGCACGCGGCTTAGGCAATAAACTCGGGCAGTGCGGTCATGAAGGTGACTGGTGATTTTTGTGCGTTATGATCAGTGGACCAGGGGGGGGGGGCTTGGGGCTTTAGCCCCCCCCCAAAGATCTGCCGCGTAGTATTTATTTCTAAATAAAATTAATTTTAAAACAATAGTTTTGCCGTAAATATTACCGAACGATTTTTTAAAATAATTAGCCTTCACTCCAACTTTAAATTCTGGTTACTGGTTATGATATATGATAAAAGTTTTTAGTAGATATTTCTAATAGTGTTTTTGCTCTTTTGTGTTGCATCAGCAACGGCCTTTTTCGGAGGTAATCAATATGAATAATTTATAAATTTTAAAAACTCAATATAACTGGCTTTGAATCAGAGCATTAGTATTCTGTAGCTTTCAGTTTACCTCTGTTTAAAGGAATTTGTAAAATACAAAATTTGTATTGCCCAATCGAATAGAACACACAAAAATTGTTTTATCTGTACTAATACTATAAAGAGAAAATATTTGTATTTTTGTTTGTAATGAATAAACTCAATAACTACTAGACCGATATTAAAAATTCTTTCACTAATAGAATGCTACATTACCACTGAGTAACATAGGCTATATTGTTAATCGAGTTAAATTAGGCATCCCTACGAAAACTCCAATAATGTAACCCAAGATGTAAAAAGTTTACAAATGTTTGCCCGTGGGAAGCCGAGAAGGGCCGCTAGTTTTTTTTTTAAGAAAAATGACAACAATAAATCTAGTCCTAATTCCTCTTAGTTTACTCAGAATATATTAATGAAAAAATCATTAGAAAAAAAGTTTTACGAAAACTGAAGCTAAAATTTTTAGAAAAATTGGGAAAACAACATACCTAACGTCTAATTCTTTTAATAGAAAATACCTTTAGAAAATTTATCTCCGAAGAAACCATTGGAGCCTATTTCAGGTTGTAATTTCGATGAAATTCATTTAGACAAGTTGAAAAATATATATTGTAATGGTACCTAAGTCTCTATAAAATAAGTAATATTTTCTTAGTTCAAATTAAGCTATATCTAGAGGACTTTGGGAAATAAGTAATACCAAGGAGACCATATATTAAAAATGCCTTTTATCAATAATTCTTAAGTATCTTTGGCGCAAGATCATACCCATGTAAATAAAATTGTATACAGGGGGTCCTAATTATGCATTTTTCTCCAGCCGATGCCGGTGGGCAAGCCCGTAGCGGCCCGAGCGGTCGAATCTAGGCAAGCCATACGTCTGCGACAAGAGCTAACGCACCCGAGCTGCGCGAAGATATAAACGTAGGTTACGCATATGTTCGGCCTTTAATTATTATTGTGGTGGGCGAGCCCAGCCGACCCAGCGGCGAGCGTCCCGAAACAGCGACCGAACGAGGCCGTCCGCGTCTGTTATTTAATTTACATATAGGTTAAATCAAGTCGTGAAAATTCAGAAAAAATGAATCCATGTTGCATATCTTCAAAAATAACAGGTAGTATTTTAAGCGCAGAAATGATCGAAAATAGAATAAGCAATGAAAAAAATTATAAGTGCACTTCAAACGAAAAATAATGCATAATGAATAATAATGATAATAATAGTGGAAATGTAGCGTCCTCACTATTTGAATTGATGGGCAAAATATCAGGTTGAGGACAAAAACAACAATATCTGTTTTTTTTTAGAAAGTGCCGACGTTTCGACGTATATTTTTCGTCTTCTTCAGGGCTAAAAATATATACAATGCTGACTATAGTGTAATGTATGACACAACAATAAATTACATAAACATATAACAACTATGTATATAGGTACGCTTGGAAAGTTGGAATTTTTCGTATTACAGTTTTTGTCGAAACAAAAACGCTTAAACTTTGGCGTACAATGTGTGGTATCATTGAGTAAAGGAATAAAATTATTCCTTTACTCAATGGTGGTATGGATTCTTGGGAAGAAAATATATGGGAAGCCAGTTGTCGTTTACTGAAGTCCATCCATAAGATCCAGGATCTTCAAGTTGTGACTTCGCAACATTACTTGAATATTTTTAACTGCTACGGGCACCTGCAACTGCCAATAATTAAACAATCCAATATATAATTTCAAACTAGTAATACCTCAAAAAATGTTGATAAAAAGCACAATCAGTAGGGGGAAGATCGAAGAAGGTTTATTAGATTTGGTGGCCATTGCGTTTAGTGACTATGGCCACATTTTTATGTTTACAGCTCTTTGTTTTTGCGTGATTTTAAAAAGTCACGAAACGTATGCACCTATCTACTACTATGCACGTTAAAATCTAAAATCTATAAAATAAATAAACATTTCATTTCCATAAACAAAATTGTACAAAAATTCTTACGAATTTTCCCCTACTAAAATTTTTTGAGGTATTACAAGTTTGAAATTATATATTATATAATAAACATTTTTTGAGGTATTACAAGTTTGAAATTATATATTGGATTGTCTCACTATTGGCAATTGCAGGTGCACGTACAGTTAAAAAGATGGTATTCAAGTAACGTTGCGAAGTTGCAACTTGAAGATCCTTTATCTTATGGATATAGACTTCAGTAAATGACAATTGAATTCGCATATTTTCATCTCAAGAATCCATACCAAACATTGTACGCCAAAGCTTAAGCCTTTTTGTTCCGACAAAAAGTGTAATGCAAAAAAGTGCAAATTTAATATTATTATAAAAAATCAATATAATTTTTTTTTATTTTGCAGTTCATTAAATAAATGGTGACGTTAAACAGATACATAAAATAAGCCGGTGGTTGTTTGTTCATCTGGCAACTGCTCAAAAATTGCCAAAAATCAACTATTTGGTTATTTTATTTCTTATTTTATTTTATTGGTCTGCTTGAACCCACATTATTTGGTCTAAAATTAATAATTAATTTTACCAGCGATCTGTTATAGAATAGTCCACACGGAGAGGTAAAACTACCACAAGTCGTATATCTGAGAGTACTTCCAAATAGTTTATGTAAACGCTCCCAGAGACTTACCTACTCTTTGTCTTTTAGAGATCGTTTACAATGGCAGTGAGTTCTCCCTGAGAGGGTTTACATTGGCAAACTATTAGGAAGTACTCTAAGATATTTATACTTGTGATAGTTTCACTTGCGCGTGTAAACTACGCATTAGTTGTTGAGACATGCCTGCCACGCGTGGATATTCTGACGCAAGGGATTCATTTTGCGTTCCACGTGAGTAGCGTGCGCCACAAAAAAATTCACAGTTCAAAAACTATAGGCGCTATAGGTAATTTTTTTTACCAAAAACTTATTTTATGTTTTGGGCACATTTCCCTTGCAGCATGTATATAAAAATTTCCGCAAATAAAAAAGTTTCTCGCTTAGTGAAAATTTCATGACACTTTTTATAACCTTGCAATTTTGTTGCTACTTAAAGTGGTTAATAAACAATATTGGACAATAACAATGGCATTCGTTGTAAGCGCTCATATGTTAACTTCAATTTAAAAAAAAAATCGAGCCAATAGCTCCACTACTCTCAAAGATATGACGATGGAAACGTAAAAAACACAATTTCCGTTTTTTCGAAATAAAAAAGGTCTCGACCACAAAAAAATGTCTTAAATCGCCATTTCGTATGCAGAGTGATGTACTTAACAACACCTATGGGGTCTGATCTAGTCTGATCTACCCACAATTTTTTTTTTTTTGAGAACGGAGCGACTTTGTAGCCCGATTTCGCTCCACTAGTAGGTACCTTTCTTAAAACTGTATGTTGATGACATAATTTTAGCCATTCCAAAAAACCATGAATCTGAGTTGCTACAGATATTTATAGTCGAATTAAATTACGGACTTAAGCTTGCAAAAAATTGTAACATTATGAATTAAAGCGAATCCTATGTATTTTGAGGTCTTTCCGAAAAAAGTAAAAAAAAAATGTAGCCCCGGGTCGAAATTACCCAAATTTGGGGTTATGTTCATTTTTCGATTTTGCGCAGGCGTATCTTGGAAACGAATCAATATTTTGAAACGGGGTTTACACCATTTTAAAGCATAGGAAAAATGGTAATTTTCATGTCCCTTGAAAAATTTTGATCCGAGGCACCGTTCCCGAGATATAAACGATTGAAATGTATGTAGTATTTTGAGAAAAAATTGGGTGCTGAAGGCCGAAAATTTGAATGTTCGAACACTAAAGTTTTCATAACTTTGGTAAAAATTAAGATATTTGAAAAAACAAAAATGCGTTTTGAATGTAAGGGACGAGACTATTGATATCCAGAGGGACGCAAGAAAAATCCCAAAATTGGGCATATGGCGGAGGGGCAAATGACCTCATTTCATTGGTTGCCTGTAACAGGCAAACTATTTGAAATTTTTTAATGCCACTGACAGAGCTTACTCTTGAATGTCCATTCTTATGTTTGTATGAGTTTTACTGAAATCGGACTATAATTGGCCAAGATATCAAAGAATTAAATTTTTTTTCCCCAAAAAAATATATTTTTTTGAAAATGAAATGCCAAAAATGCACCCAATGACTAGAATTTTTTTATTTTTTAGTACCTCAATGTGTCTAGAATACCACTACGTTATAGAAAATTCGTCAAAAATATTTTGTCTATTTTTCTGACATTGTTCATTGTGTGAGTACCAAAAAAACATGGTTTTTGGGAAAAGTTGCCTAAATTGGCAATTTTCAATTACTTGGTCTGAAAGGTGGGCAAACCTAAATTGGATGTCGTCTCAACATGTGTACGAAGTTACAAGTCTGTATGTCTATTCTAAGTTTTAGAATTCCCCCGACAAAAGTCCCGTTACACGCGCTCCGCGGGATCCAAAAATCGTATAGTGTCACTATTGAAGCAGGCACCATAAGGGATTTTTTTTTATTTTTGGATAAAATGTTAATTTGACTTTGCCATCGATTTGTGCTTGTCAGAGGATGAAAATGACATCGCAAGAGTCGACCACGTGACTTGCGGTATCTGTCAAAATTGACATTTTTTTCAAAAAGTATCCAAAATCGGCTTTATTTGACACATTTTCGATAAAAGTTATTAGAAAAAGTTGTTTCTTTTGCAATTTTTGGCCTACATAGAGACCCTTGATAACATTTAACTTTTTGCGTGTTTTTGTAAAAAAAATTCCAAACATTTCAACTGAAATGTATTTATTGAAAGTTGTATTTTTACCTAACCTAACCAGTTGATTTCTTAAACAATCTCTATTTGGTTTAAAAAATTATGTTAAGCTTGGTGCAAAGTTGATTTAATTTCAAAGGTTTGATGAACACAAACCTAGTCTATTTTTCACGTCGTTAACTACTTTCATCTAAAAAGAGTTATGTAAAGAGAATACAAATAAATGAACACATTTGGTTCATTTGGAAATTAAATTAGCGGTTCCCGATAGAAATTTATCTCTGATAACAGTTTAAGTAAAAAAAATGAGTAGGCTATGGAGACAGAAATCTTGCATTCCATTTGCGCGCTTTGAGTGCCGAACATTGCCAGAGAAATGTATACAAAATGGTTTCTATTGACAATCATCCCAAAAGTAAATGTTCAGGTTCTCGTTGAGATAAAGGCCATTGCTTTCCAGAAATTCTGCCGTCTTCTTTTAAATGGAGGAAAATTTCGTTGAATAACAATGACTTGTCGATTTACTGAAAGAGAGAGAAAAAATGGGGAAAAAAATGCAGAAAAAACTTTTTGTCATATTTTTGCATACTATTGCAGATTTGGGCATGCGACTTATCACATTCAAAATATATCCGAAAAATACTCATTTTTTGGTCTTAGGAAATTGCTCATAAAACAAAAGTGGTTTTCTCTTAAATCCAAAATTTTCAATTTTTTCGAGTAAGAACAAGCACACTGTCGACCTTTTCCGTAATTTGGGCACCTTACAGACATTAGCGCAATTTCGTTTTGTTTCCATCTACAAGAGTGCCTGAAAATACGTAATAATCAGTAGGTCAAAAAATTGATGTTTTGCAAATTTTTCGCAAAATATTACAGATTTCGCCACCCGACCTCATTCGAAAGGTAACCAGAAAATACGCATTTTTTGTTTAGCATATATATCTTCTCGTATTTCAAGTTTTTTTTTTGAAATCACGAAAAACCAGATTTTAGAGAACAAAAAACAAACTTATCTTATCACCAAGTTGGAACTTACACACAGGCTTAGGATTAATTTCCTAAAATTATTTACAGTATATTTTTTGTGTATTTTTTTTGCGTTCTTTCCGAAGGTGAAGTAAGCTTTCTACCAAAAAAATTTTTTTTTAGATAGTCCCGGAAAACCGCGCCAAAATCGCATGAGAAAGAATTTCAAAAAATTTCCCTTTCCGGTTTTTTGCAAATTTCCGAAAAACTATGGCAGATTTCACCGCAGGACCTATTTTGTTTGAAAGCCAAAAAAAAAACCCAAAATCTCTCATAGGCACATATTATGGCCTAACACTTATAGTTTCACCACAAATTCAACGTGAATTTCGTGTTCATGGTTCTGATAAAAAAAAACGAAAAAAGCAACTTTTTGGTATAAGCGCCTCTGGCGGCGAGAAATACGCCTTAAAAATATGGGTATATGAATTTCCGAACTATTTTTGCCTCCTCTTTCGACTGGTGCATTTATTTTTACCATAGGGGTAGTACTTGGCGAGATAATTAGCAATTTTCCTTGAGAAAATCCGGAAAACCCGGTTTTTCCCAATTTAGAAAATTTCGACCAGGGGCTACACTTTATTTTTTATTTTTTTGGACAGAGCGCATCAAAATACATAAGATACAATTTGTTTCATCCAGTTACAATTTAATGCAAGCTCGAGAGGTCTTTTTTTCGTAATTTAATTAGATTATTAACAATTTTCAGCCACAGATACAATTTACAATGGAAACAGAATCTGATGATCAACTCCCGTTTTTGGATGTTTTGGTTGTCAGAGATCATGTAGGTACATTGTCCACCAACTGGTACACCAAACCAACAAGCTCAGGGAGAGTGCTGAATTATTTGTCCGGTCATCCACAGTCACATAAAGTTAGCACTATTAAAAATTTAATACGTAGATAAGCCTCTCTCAGCAGTCCTCATTTTCACAAACAAAACAAAGAAAAAATAAAATCTATTTTAAAATTAAACAACTATCCATTATATTTTAAGTTTCCATATATCCGCAATTTGTCAGAAAAAAATAGAAA
The DNA here is from genome assembly GCA_963920635.1 of Pseudeuparius sepicola. Taxonomy (NCBI): domain Eukaryota; kingdom Metazoa; phylum Arthropoda; class Insecta; order Coleoptera; family Anthribidae; genus Pseudeuparius; species Pseudeuparius sepicola. Next base: position 50,254,206 of record OY987300.1, on the reverse strand, counting down.
AGGTCAAAATCTAGTCACCCTCTTTATCCTGTCAGACAGGTAAAATCTATATTATCATGTTTAAAAGACAAAACACCTCACATGGTCAATTCCAATTTAGTGCATCAAATCAATTGCAAAAATTGCAATAAGTGTTACATTGGTATTACAAAACAGTATTTAAAAAATCAAGTCTATCAACATCAATATAATTGTCGTGAGAGAAAAAAAAAACAAATTTGAGAAAACTGCCTTAGCACAGCAGCATTTTTTGACAAAACATGATTTTGACTTTGATGAAGTAAAGATTCTAGACAGAGAGCCATATTATTATAAAAGAACTATTAGTGAGATGATTCACATATCTACAAAGTCAACGGTGAATTTTAGAACTGATGTAGCAGGTCTAAGTATCTAATATTTGTAAAGGCCTGTTAACGATATACATCAAATTTGCAAAAGTAAAAGATAATGGTTACAGGTAGTAAAATGAATACACCCAGTATATAACTGTAAAATAAGTAGTTAAATTATAAAAAAAAAATAAAAAATAATCCATAACTTGATATCTACCGAACTAATTTTTTGTTGTAACATACTGAGGTTTTTTTGGGGAAAAAATCTAATTATATAGCTGTTCTCGTTGACGTCCCGACCATAAATATATTTACGTTCTACATTGATCGCCAACTTTGACTAACAAATGATTTGGTTTCGTTTCTGTATCATTTTATTCTGTGATACCTATGTGCTCTATGAAATTTTATATAACTGACTTAAATATCTGTGATATAGAATAGGTGAGTACTCTGTATTTTTATATTGTTTCTTTTACGTTTGTTTGTACACATAGTTATGGTTGTTCTCAAGTTATCCTAACTTTCCAAGCGTACCTATATAGTTGTTATATGTTTATGTAATTTATTGTTGTATCATATACACTATAGTTAGCATTTTTAGCCCTGAAGAAGACGAAAAATATACTTCGAAAAGTCGGCACATTCTAAAAAAACAGATATTGTTGTTTTTGTCCTCAACCTGTTATTTTGCCCATCAAATTATAATAATAATGTGAATTTACCTAGTTTATCAAATTTTTATCCCGCTTTATAAAATTTGATTTTGGCTCCAAAGGAACTGTGAAATTTTGTCCAATAGATACGATTATTATGGCTTATACCGGCAAAATTAGCATACCTACTAAAAAACATGTTTGTACCAAGGCATAACCAAAATTCGATTAAGTATCTCAAAAACAAAAAACTAGGAAAAGACCATTATTTTGTTACATTCTATTTGTACCAGAAATTATGGCACCTTGTTTTTAAACACCCCTTTCTATTGTTTATATTAATAAATAAATTATGTTAGGTATACAAGTAGTGAATCATATAATAATGTCAATACAGGGCCGTAGCCAGACAGAAACTTCAGGCAGGACAAAGGACTTTCCTGTCAGGGCAGTACACATTTGAGAAGTGAGGGATAGGTACCTACAGGGCGTTACTTTGTTGGTGGGGAGAGGAGGGGAGGGGGGAGGGTAAAAAAATTGAATATAATTTTTGTTATAAAAAATGCGCCGCAGGCGAAAATTCCTGAAATTTTCAAGGTCAAGTATAATATGAATATACAATTTTAAGTCAATGGTAGGTAATTTTTTTTGCTAATTATGCGGGCGCATAATCATTTGTGCAGTAAGCAAGAATACTCTGTTTTCTTTCATAGAGCAGGAGACAAAAATGTGTTAGGTATCAAATTTCTATTTTATTGTTGATTTTTAACTGACAAAAATCCAGCAAAAATTATCAATAACAACAATGAACACCGCCTTTTGTGATGTGGAAGTAAAAATAAAAGTTAGTGCTCATAGTGCCCTATAAATTATCATATTTTTTCAAAGGGACACATTATGTCTATAATTTTTGCAAAAATTTTCTGGCTGGCCAATGTAGTAGGTAGGTATGGGTAAATTGCAATTTGTTTGAAGGTGGGGCAATAAAGATTGTTGTTTTTTAAGCGGGTAATAAAAAGAGTACCTACTTAGAGGTGTCTGCTTACTAAAATGCGCCGCAGACAAATTTTTCTTCGAAAAGTTATGGACCAATTCAGTTTAAATGAAGTATAATAAATTGAAAAATCATCATGAGTCAATAGCAAAATTTTCCTAACAGAAATCCTCCTGCTTTTCGGTTCTCTTCGCGACCTTTTATAGCCAACGTTAAGTCAACAATATGATAACAAAACAACAACACTAACAGCAAAAATAACAGCGGCAATGTCAAAAACAAAACAACAAAATGTTCAAAAAGAACGTATCAACAAAACAACACAATAATAACACCAAAGCATACACGAAATATCGGAAATCCGTCGCTGTTAAACCGACGAACCACTTCCTGAGCTAATTCTGGAATGACGAAATTATCATATTTTTTAAAAAGCAATAAAAACTGCATCGCCTATGATGTCCGCTGCCTAGAGAGGGGAGGTACAAGTCACGTACGACCCCGGCGATGCCCCTCTCCGCGTTCCATACGTAGGGGAGTACGCCAGCCGAATAAAATGAAAGAAAATGTCACTAAATCCCATTTTTTACTGTCATTTTTCACTTTATTGCCGATTTAAAAAAAGAAAATTGTTTAGAGACGTTGTACCGATCGATTGATGGTTTTAGAATTTTGATTTTCGGCCTAGAAATACGATTTTTGAATAAATAAATCAGAATATCAAAAAGGTAAAACCATCAATCTCTTGCTATTACTTTTCTAAATACAATGACAAAAAAATCATCAAAATTGGTTGGAAAATAACGGAAAAAAACGGGTCCAAAAGATTGCTACTTTAATACACTGCGAGTTCCACCTTAAAATAAATAAATAGTTTTCCGGGCCTACATTTATGTCCATTTCAAATAATAATTGTCCCAAAATTTTCTTTAAATGGTTTTATGTCTTTTTACTTGTTACTTTATTTTTAGTATTTCTTTGAAACAATGTAGCTGTCTGCCACCTTTAAACATAGATAGGTATTTAATTTTTTTTCGTTTCAAGTGCCTGTGCTTATAAAATGTTAGTTTGATTTTGTACCTACTACTTATTTTATTTTCAATCATTTCTGCTCTCAAAACATTACCTACCTAATAATACTACTTAATAAACCAGTATAATATAATATTATAATTTACGTAATGCTAATAATGATTAGGAAGTGTGTTAAAATGCGAAATTGCAGACAAAGTTTACTACGTTTAAACACCCTCCTGTGTTGAGCTGCAGTAAGGTTTGTTACGAGAGAAAGATTATATCTTTTTAGGCAAACCTTACTGCATGTCAAACAGCCTCTGCGTTGAACCGTAGTAAACAATCCACAGTTCACTAATCACTAGCCACCGCAGCGGCCCCCGCCCTTCCACCTGCTTATTTATCGCCCTGATTGTAGTGCAACAGTCGGTGAAGTGGCAACGCTGCACGGATGTCACGAAATCCGTAATATTTTGGCGGATGATGCAAGCACCGTTACGTAAGAATGTATATAAGATATACGACGGACTTCACAGAGATAGGAAATTTAATTTTTTCATTTCGTGTATGGTTCGATTGTTAATAGCTTAATCGAATCCTCTCCTCAGACTTTCAAAGTCATATTTTTGTTTTGGGGCTAATGTGTTTCCTTCGTGTGGATGTCACAGAGCCGCACTTTTTACCGGATGTCACAAGATGCAACAAATGAAGTCCAGGCAGGAGCCAACAGCACATTTGCAGCTTCAGTCAGCACATCCCCTATTTTGGGGCTTGTACTAACATCGCCACGGAGGCTGCTAAAGCGACCTGCGTGGAAATCTTCATAACCCAAGATACAATGACAATAAGGATGTAAGATTAGCGAGTGTAAATGTAACAATTACAAGAAAAGGTGATAATGGGCAAACACTTCCCAAATCATGCCTATCTTTTGATTTGGTTAATGTTACACCGTACTGATGATTGCCAAATAGCATGAAACACGTGTATGCGGTTACTAGTTTTTTCTTTTTGTTAACTTTGAGTGTTTGCCCATTATCACCTTTTCTTGTAACTATTACATTTACACTCGCTAATCTTACATCCTTATTGTCATTGTATCTTGGGTTATGAAGATTTCCACGCAGGTCGCTTTAGCAGCCTCCGTGGCAATGTTAGTACAAGCCCCAAAATAGGGGATGTGCTGACTAAAGCTGCAAATGTGCTGTTGGCTCCTGCCTGGACTTCATTTGTTGCTTCCCAAATCATGCCTATCTTTTGATTTGGTTAATGTTACACCGTACTGATGATTGCCAAATAGCATGAAACACGTGTATGCGGTTACTAGTTTTTTCTTTTTGTTAACTTTGAGTGTTTGCCCATTATCACCTTTTCTTGTATATATATATATATATATATATATATATATAGATTCGACCACCATACCTTGTGACATCAAAACGTAAAAATCTCACCGGAGCTGTGACATCCATCGACGCTGTGAGATCCAAAATCGGATGTCACAACGTTTTCCAATGCTAATCGTGTTATAATGTTTGTAGAATCGTACCCTACGAATTCTGGCCGGATGTCAAAAATGCGTTGTTGTAAAAATTTTGTATATTTTTAGTTCCGGTGTATATATACCAGGTGGCGCGCGGGTTGCGCGGTTTTGTATATTAAATATACTCTGGATAATTTTACTCCATCGACTCGTGACATCCAGAACGTTTCTGGTGTATATTAGTTCTCACACGTTAGATTAAGTGGCATCCGAAATTTGACAACACCGCAAGAATAGCGGTCGCATCGCGTTATTTTCCTATCGCTTCTGATGTTCTAAAGAACGGCACGCGGCTTAGGCAATAAACTCGGGCAGTGCGGTCATGAAGGTGACTGGTGATTTTTGTGCGTTATGATCAGTGGACCAGGGGGGGGTAGCTTGGGGCTTTAGCCCCCCCCCCCCAAAGATCTGGCGCGTAGTATTTATTTCTAAATAAAATTAATTTTAAAATAGTTTTGCCGTAAATATTACCGAACGATTTTTTAAAATAATTAGCCTCCACTCCAACTTTAAATTCTGGTTACTGGTTATGATATATGATAAAAGTTTTTAGTAGATATTTCTAATAGTGCTTTTGCTCTTTTGTGTTGCATCAGCAACGGCCTTTTTCGGAGGTAAATAAATATGAATAATTTATAAATTTTAAAAACTCAATATAACTGGCTTTGAATCAGAGTATTAGTATTCTGTAGCTTTCAGTTTACCTCTGTTTAAAGGAATTTGTGAAATACAAAATTTGTATTGCCCAATCGAATATAACACACAAAAATAGTTTTATCTGTACTAATACTATAAAGAGAAAATATTTGTATTTTTGTTTGTAATGAATAAACTCAATAACTACTAGACCGATATTAAAAATTCTTTCACTAATAGAATGCTACATTACCACTGAGTAACATAGGCTATATTGTTAATCGAGTTAAATTAGGCATCCCTACGAAAACTCCAATAATGTAACCCAAGATGTAAAAAGTTTACAAATGTTTGCCCGTGGGAAGCCGAGAAGGGCCGCTAGTTTTTTTTTTAAGAAAAATGACAACAATAAATCTAGTCCTATTTTCTCTTAGTTTACTCAGAATATATTAATGAAAAAATCATTAGAGAAAAAAGTTTTACGAAAACTGAAGCTAAAGTTTTTAGAAAAATTGGGAAAACAACATACCTAACGTCTAATTATTTTAATAGAAAATACCTTTAGAAAATTTATCTCCGAAGAAACCATTGGAGCCTATTTCAGGTTGTAATTTCGATGAAATTGATTTAGACAAGTTGAAAAATATATACCTAAGTCTCTATAAAATAAGTAATATTTTCTTAGTTCAAATTAAGCTATATCTAGAGGACTTTGGGAAATAAGTAATACCAAGGAGACCATATATTAAAAATGCCTTTTATCAATAATTCTTAAGTATCTTTGGCGCAAGATCATACCCATGTAAATAAAATTGTATACAGGGGGTCCTAATTATGCATTCTTCTCCAGCCGATGCCGGTGGGCAAGCCCGTAGCGGCCCGAGCGGTCGAATCTAGTCAAGCCATACGTCTGCGACAAGAGCTAACGCGCCCGAGCTGCGCGAAGATATAAACGTAGGTTACGCATATGTTCGGCCTTTAATTATTATTATGGTGGGCGAGCCCAGCCGACCCAGCGGCGAGCGTCCCGAAACAGCGACCGAACGAGGCCGTCCGCGTCTGTTATTTAATTTACATGTAGGTTAAATTAAGTCGTGAAAATTCAGAAAAAATGAATCCATGTTGCATATCTTCAAAAATAACAGGTAGTATTTTAAGCGCAGAAATGATCGAAAATAGAATAAGCAATGAAAAAAATTATAAGTGCACTTCAAACGAAAAATAATGCATAATGAATAATAATGATAATAATAGTGGAAATGTAGCGTCCTCACTATTTGAGTTGATGGGCAAAATATCAGGTTGAGGACAAAAACAACAATATCTGTTTTTTTTAGAAAGTGCCGACGTTTCGACGTATATTTTTCGTCTTCTTCAGGGCTAAAAATATATACAATGCTGACTATAGTGTAATGTATGACACAACAATAAATTACATAAACATATAACAACTATGTATATAGGTACGCTTGGAAAGTTAGGATAACATGAAAACAACCATATCTATGTGTACAAACAAACGTAAAACAAACAATAAAAAAATACAGAGTACTCACCTATTCTATATCACAGATATTTAAGTCAATTATACAAAATTTCATAGAGCACATATCACAGGATAAAATGATACAGAAACGAAACCAAATCATTTGTTAGTCAAAGATTGCGACACTTGGAATTTGATGTATAGTGGAGCGAAATCGGGCTAAGAAGTCGTCAAAAATTTTTTCAAGGTAGAACTAGATCGGACCCCATAGGTTTTGTTAAGTACATCACTATGCATACGAAATGGAGATTTACGACATTTTTTGTGGTCGAGATCTTTTTTATTTCGAAAAAACTGTAGAAATTGGCAATTTATGGAAATTGTGTTTTTTTACGTTTCCATCGTCATATCTTTGAGTAGTAGTAGAGCTATCGGCTCGATTTTTTTTAACTTGAAGCTAACATATGAGCGCTTACAACGAATGCCATCGTTGTTGTCCAATATTGTTTATTAACCACTTTAAATAGCAACAAAATTGCAATGTTATAAAAAGTGTAATGAAATTGGTACGTCTCTGGGAGCGTTTACATAAACTATTTGGAAGTACTCTCATCAGATATATGACTTGTGATAGTTTTACCTCTCCGTGTGGACTATTCTGCTATAACAGATCGCTGGTAAAATAAATTAATAATTTTAGACCAAATAATGTGGGTTCAAGCAGACCAAAAAAAAATAAAATAAGAAATAAAATAACCAAATAGTTGATTTTTTGGCAATTTTTGAGCAGTAATTATTACAGTTGCCGCAGATGAACAAACCACCACCTGCTTATTTTATTTATCATACAGATACAGTTGCAATTTTTCGTATTACAGTTTTTGTCGAAACAAAAACGCTTAAACTTTGGCGTACAATGTGTGGTATCATTGAGTAAAGGAATAAAATTATTCCTTTACTCAATGGTGGTATGGATTCTTGGGAAGAAAATATATGGAAAGCCAGTTGTCGTTTACTGAAGTCCATCCATAAGATCCAGGATCTTCAAGTTGTGACTTCGCAACATTACTTGAATATTTTTAACTGTTACGGGCACCTGCAACTGCCAATAATTAAACAATCCAATATATAATTTCAAACTAGTAATACCTCAAAAAATGTTGATAAAAGCACAATCAGTAGGGGGAAGATCGAAGAAGGTTTATTAGATTTGGTGGCCATTGCGTTTAGTGACTATGGCCACATTTTTATGTTTACAGCTCTTTGTTTTTGCGTGATTTTAAAAAGTCACGAAACGTATGCACCTATCTACTACTATGCACGTTAAAATCTAAAATCTATAAAATAAATAAACATTTCATTTCCATAAACAAAATTGTACAAAAATTCTTACGAATTTTCCCCTACTAACATTTTTTGAGGTATTACAAGTTTGAAATTATATATTATATAATCAACATTTTTTGAGGTATTACAAGTTTGAAATTATATATTGGATTGTTTCATTATTGGCAATTGCAGGTGCACGTACAGTTAAAAAGATGGTATTCAAGTAACGTTGCGAAGTTGCAACTTAAAGATCCTGGATCTTATGGATATAGACTTCAGTAAATGACAATTGAATTCGCATATTTTCATCTCAAGAATCCATACCAAACATTGTACGCCAAAGCTTAAGCCTTTTTGTTCCGACAAAAAGTGTAATGCGAAAAAGTGCAAATTTAATATTATTATAAAAAATCAATATAAAAAAATGTTTATTTTGCAGTTCATTAAATAAATGGTGACTTTAAACAGATACATAAAATAAGCAGGTGGTTGTTTGTTCATCTGGCAACTGTAATTACTGCTCAAAAATTGCCAAAAATAAACTATTTGGTTATTTTATTTTTTATTTTATTTTATTGGTCTGCTTGAACCCACATTATTTGGTCTAAAATGAATAATTAATTTTACCAGCGATCTGTTATAGAATAGTCCACACGGAGAGGTAAAACTACCACAAGTCGTATATCTGAGAGTACTTCCAAATAGTTTATGTAAACGCTCCCAGAGACTTACCTACTCTTTGTCTTTTAGAGATCGTTTACAATGGCAGTGAGTTCTCCCTGAGAGGGTTTACATTGGCAAACTATTAGGAAGTACTCTAAGATATTTATACTTGTGATAGTTTCACTTGCGCGTGTAAACTACGCATTAGTTGTTGAGACATGCCTGCCACGCGTGGATATTCTGACGCAAGGGATTCATTTTGCGTTCCACGTGAGTAGCGTGCGCCACAAAAAAATTCACAGTTCAAAAACTATAGGCGCTATAGGTAATTTTTTTTACCAAAAACTTATTTTATGTTTTGGGCACATTTCCCTTGCAGCATGTATATAAAAATTTCCGCAAATAAAAAAGTTTCTCGCTTAGTGAAAATTTCATGACACTTTTTATAACCTTGCAATTTTGTTGCTACTTAAAGTGGTTAATAAACAATATTGGACAATAACAATGGCATTCGTTGTAAGCGCTCATATGTTAACTTCAATTTAAAAAAAAATCGAGTCAATAGCTCCACTACTCTCAAAGATATGACGATGGAAACGTAAAAAACACAATTTCCGTTTTTTCGAAATAAAAAAGGTCTCGACCACAAAAAAATGTCTTAAATCGCCATTTCGTATGCAGAGTGATGTACTTAACAACACCTATGGGGTCTGATCTAGTTCTACCCACAAAAATTTCTTTTGAGAACGGAGCGACTTTTTAGCCCGATTTCGCTCCACTAGTAGGTACCTTTCTTAAAACTGTATGTTGATGACACAATTTTAGCCATTCCAAAAAACCATGAATCTGAGTTGCTACAGATATTTATAGTCGAATTAAATTACGGACTTAAGCTTGCAAAAAATTGTAACATTATGAATTAAAGTGAATCCTATGTATTTTGAGGCGGTCTTTCCGAAAAAAGGAAAAAAAAATGTAGCCCCGGGTCGAAATTGCCCAAATTTGGGGTTATGTTCATTTTTCAATTTTGCGCAGGCGTATCTTGGAAACGAATCAATATTTTGAAACGGGGTTTACACCATTTTAAAGCATAGGAAAAATGGTAATTTTCATGTCCCTTGAAAAATCTTGATCCGAGGCACCGTTCCCGAGATATAGACGATTGAAATGTATGTAGTATTTTGTGAAAAAATTGGGCGCTGAAGGCCGAAAATTTGAATGTTCGAACACTAAAGTTTTCATAACTTTGGTAAAAATTAAGATATTTGTAAGGGACGAGACTATTGATATCCAGAGGGACGCAAGAAAAATCCCAAAATTGGGCATATGGCGGAGGGGCAAATGACCTCATTTCATTGGTTGCCTGTAACAGGCAAACTATTTGAAATTTTTTAATGCCACTGACAGAGCTTACTCTTGAATGTCCATTCTTATGTTTGTATGAGTTTTACCGAAATCGGACTATAATTGGCCAAGATATCAAAGAATTAAAATAAATAAAATGCGAAAAATGCACCCAATGACTAGAATTTTTTTATTTTTTAGTACCTCAATGTGTCTAGAATAACACTACGTTATAGAAAATTCGTCAAAAATATGTTGTCTATTTTTCTGACATTGTTCATTTGTGAGTACCAAAAAAACATGGTTTTTGGGAAAAGTTGCCTAAATTGGCAATTTTCAATTACTTGGTCTGAAAGGTGGGCAAACCTAAATTGGATGTCGTCTCAACATGTGTACGAAGTTACAAGTCTGTATGTCTATTCTAAGTTGGAGAATTCCCCCGACAAAAGTCCCGTTACACGCGCTCCGCGGGATCCAAAAATCGTACAGTGTCACTATTGAAGCAGGCACCATAAGGTTTTTTTTTATTTTTGGATAAAATGTTAATTTGACTTTGCCATCGATTTGTGCTTGTCAGAGGATGAAAATGACGTCGCAGGAGTCAACCACGTGACTTGCAGTATCTGTCAAAATTGACATTTTTTTCAAAAATTATCCAAAATCGGCTTTATTTGACACATTTTTGATAAAAGTTATTAGAAAAAGTTGTTTCTTTTGCAATTTTTGGCCTACATAGAGACCCTTGATAACATTTAACTTTTTCCGTGTTTTTGTAAAAAAAATTCCAAACATTTCAACTGAAATGTATTTATTGAAAGTTGTATTTTTACCTAACCTAACCATTTGATTTCTTAAACAATCTCTATTTGGTTTAAAAAATTATGTTAAGCTTGGTGAAAAGTTGATTTAATTTCAAAGGTTTGATGAACACAAACCTAGTCTATTTTTCACGTCGTTAACTACTTTCATCTAAAAAGAGTTATGTAAAGAGAATACAAATAAATGAACACATTTGGTTCATTTGGAAATTAAATTAGCGGTTCCCGATGGAAATTTATCTCTGATAACAGTTTAAGTAAAAAAAATGAGTAGGTTATGGAGACAGAAATCTTGCATTCCATTTGCGCGCTTTGAGTGCCGAACATTGCCAGAGAAATGTATACAAAATGGTTTCTATTGACAATCATCCCAATAGTAAATGTTCAGGTTCTCGTTAAGATAAAGGCCATTGCTTTCCAGATATTCTGCCGTCTTCTTTTAAATGGAGGAAAATTTCGTTGAATAACAATGACTTGTCGATTTACTGAAAGAGAGAGAAAAAATGGGGAAAAAAATGCAGAAAAAACTTTTTGTCATATTTTTGCATACTATTGCAGATTTGGGCATGTGACTTATCACATTCAAAATATATCCGAAAAATACTCATTTTTGGTCTTAGGAAATTGCTCATAAAACAAAAGTGGTTTTCTCTTAAATCCAAAATTTTCAATTTTTTCGAGTAAGAACAAGCACACTGTCGACCTTTTCCGTAATTTGGGCACCTCACAGACATTAGCGCAATTTCGTTTTGTTTACATCTACAAGAGTGCCTGAAAATACGTAATAATCAGTAGGTCAAAAAATTGATGTTTTGCAAATTTTTCGCAAAATATTACAGATTTCGCCACCCGACCTCATTCGAAAGGTAACCAGAAAATACGCATTTTTTGTTTAGCATATATATCTTCTCGTGTTTCAAGTTTTTTTTTAAATCACGAAAAAACAGATTTTAGAGAACAAAAAACAAACTTATCTTATCACCAAGTTGGAACTTTCACACAGGCTTAGGATTAATTTTCTAAAATTATTTACAGTATATTTTTTGTGTGTTTTTTTGCGTTCTTTCCGTTTTTTTGCAAATTTCCGAAAAACTTGGCAGATTTCGCCGCTGGACCTATTTTGTTTGAAAGCCAAAAAAAAACCCAAAATCTCTCATAGGCACATATTATGGCCTAACACTTATAGTTTCGCCACAAATTCAACGTGAATTTCGTGTTCATGGTTCTGATCAAAAAAACGAAAAAAGCAACTTTTTGGTATAAGCGCCTCTGGCGGCGAGAAATACGCCTTAAAAATATGGGTATATGAATTTCCTAACTATTTTTGCCTCCTCTTTCGACTGGTGCATTTATTTTTACCATAGGGGTAGTACTTGGCGAGATAATTAGCAATTTTCCTTGAGAAAATCCGGAAAACCCGGTTTTTCCCAATTTAGAAAATTTCGACCAGGGGCTACATTTTATTTTTTATTTTTTTGGACAGAGCGCATCAAAATACATAAGATACGATTTGTTTCATCCAGTTACAATTTAATGCAAGCTCGAGGGGTCTTTTTTTCGTAATTTAATTAGATTATTAACAATTTTCATCCACAGATACAATTTACAATGGAAACAGAATCTGATGATCAACTCCCGTTTTTGGATGTTTTGGTTGTCAGAGATCATGTAGGTACATTGTCCACCAACTGGTACACCAAACCAACAAGCTCAGAGAGAGTGCTGAATTATTTGTCCGGTCATCCACAGTCACATAAAGTTAGCACTATTAAAAATTTAATACGTAGATCAGCCTCTCTCAGCAGTCCTCATTTTCACAAACAAAACAAAGAAAAAATAAAATCTCTTTTAAAATTAAACAACTATCCATTATATTTTAAGTTTCCATATATCCGCAATTTGTCAGAAAAAATAGAAAAGGTGTTTAAATCTAGTCACCCTCTTTATCCTGTCAGACAGGTAAAATCTATATTATCATGTTTAAAAGACAAAACACCTCACATGGTCAATTCCAATTTAGTGCATCAAATCAATTGCAAAAATTGCAATAAGTGTTACATTGGTATTACAAAACAGTATTTAAAAAATCGAGTCTACCAACATCAATATAATTGTCGTGAGAGAAAAAAAAAACAAATTTGAAAAAACTGCCTTAGCACAGCACCATTTTTTGACAAAACTTGATTTTGACTTTGATGAAGTAAAGATTCTAGACAGAGAGCCATATTATTATAAAAGAACTATTAGTGAGATGATTCACATATCTACAAAGTCAACGGTGAATTTTAGAACTGATGTAGCAGGTCTAAGTAATATTTATAAAGGCCTGTTAACGATATATACATCAAATTTGCAAAAGTAAAAGATAATGGTTACAGGTAGTAAAATGAATACACCCAGTATATAACTGTAAAATAGTAGTTAAATTATAAAAAAATAAATAAAAAATAATCCATAACTTGATATCTACCGAACTAATTTTTTGTTGTAACATACTGAGGTTTTTTTGGAGAAAAAAATCTAATTATATAGCTGTTCTCGTTGACGTCCCGACCATAAATATATTTACGTTCTACATTGATCGCCAACTTTGACTAACAAATGATTTGGTTTCGTTTCTGTATCATTTTATCCTGTGATACCTATGTGCTCTATGAAATTTTATATAATTGACTTAAATATCTGTGATATAGAATAGGTGAGTACTCTGTATTTTTGTATTGTTTCTTTTACGTTTGTTTGTACACATAGTTATGGTTGTTCTCAAGTTATCCTAACTTTCCAAGCGTACCTATATAATTGTTATATGTTTATGTAATTTATTGTTGTATGAAGACGAAAAATATACTTTTAAAAGTCGGCACATTCTAAAAAAACAGATATTGTTGTTTTTGTCCTCAACCTGATATTTTGCCCATCAAATGATAATAATAATGTGAATTTACCTAGTTTATCAAATTTTTATCCCGCTTTATAAAATTTGATTTTGGCTCCAAAGGAACTGTGAAATTTTGTCCAATAGATACGATTATTATGGCTTATACCGGCAAAATTAGTATACCTACTAAAAAACATGTTTGTACCAAGGCATAACCAAAATTCGATTAAGTATCTCAAAAACAAAAAACTAGGAAAAGACCATTATTTTGTTACATTCTATTTGTACCAGAAATTATGGCACCTTGTTTTTAAACACCCCTTTCTATTGTTTATATTAATAAATAAATTATGTTAGGTATACAAGTAGTGAATCATATAATAATGTCAATACAGGGCCGTAGCCAGCCAGAAACTTCAGGCAGGACAAAGGACTTTCCTGTCAGGGCAGTACACATTTGAGAAGTGAGGGATAGGTACCTACAGGGCGTTACTTTGTTGGTGGGGAGAGGAGGGGGGGGAGGGTAAAAAAATTGAATATAATTTTTGTTATAAAAAATTGCGCCGCAGGCGAAAATTCCTGAAATTTTCAAGGTCAAATATAATATGAATATACAATTTTAAGTCAATGGTAGGTAATTTTTTTTGCTAATTATGCGGGCGCATAATCATATTTGTGCAGTAAGCAAGAATGCTCTGTTTTCTTTCATAGAGCAGGAGACAAAAATGTGTTAGGTATCAAATTTCTATTTTATTGTTGATTTTTAACTGACAAAAATCCAGCAAAAATTATCAATAACAACAATGAACACCGCCTTTTGTGATGTGGAAGTAAAAATAAAAGTTAGTGCTCATAGTGCCCTATAAATATTTTTTCAAAGGGACACATTATGTCTATAATCTTTGCAAAAATTTTCTGGCTGGCCAATGTAGTAGGTAGGTATGGGTAAATTGCAATTTGTTTGAAGGTGGGGCAATAAAGATTGTTGTTTTTTAAGCGGGTAATAAAAATAGTACCTACTTAGAGGTGTCTGCTTACTAAAATGCGCCGCAGACAATTTTTTTTCGAAGCTAAGGACCAATTCAGTTTAAATGAAGTATAATAAATTGAAAAATCATCATGAGTCAATAGCAAAATTTTCCTAACAGAAATCCTCCTGCTTTTCGGTTATCTTCGCGACCTTTTATAGCCAACGTTAAGTCAACAATATGATAACAAAACAACAACACTAACAGCAAAAATAACAGCGGCAATGTCAAAAACAAAACAACAAAATGTTCAAAAAGAACGTATCAACAAAACAACACAATAATAACACCAAAGCATACACGAAATATCGGAAATCCGTCGCTGTTAAACCGACGAACCACTTCCTGAGCTAATTCTGGAATGACGAAATTATCATATTTTTTAAAAAGCAATAAAAACTGCATCGCCTATGATGTCCGCTGCCTAGAGAGGGGAGGTACAAGTCACGTACGACCCCGGCGATGCCCCTCTCCGCGTTCCATACGTAGGGGAGTACGCCAGCCGAATAAAATGAAAGAAAATGTCACTAAATCCCATTTTTTACTGTCATTTTTCACTTTATTGCCGATTTAAAAAAAGAAAATTGTTTAGAGACGTTGTACCGATCGATTGATGGTTTTAGAATTTTGATTTTCGGCCTAGAAATACGATTTTTGAATAAATAAATCAGAATATCAAAAAGGTAAAACCATCAATCTCTTGCTATTACTTTTCTAAATACAATGACAAAAAAATCATCAAAATTGGTTGGAAAATAACGGAAAAAAACGGGTCCAAAAGATTGCTACTTTAATACACTGCGAGTTCCACCTTAAAATAAATAAATAGTTTTCCGGGCCTACATTTATGTCCATTTCAAATAATAATTGTCCCAAAATTGTCTTTAAATGGTTTTATGTCTTTTTACTTGTTACTTTATTTTTAGTATTTCTTTGAAACAATGTAGCTGTCTGCCACCTTTAAACGTAGATAGGTATTTAATTTTTTTTTCGTTTCAAGTGCCTGTGCTTATAAAATGTTAGTTTGATTTTGTAGCTACTACTTATTTTATTTTCAATCATTTCTGCTCTCAAAACATTACCTACCTAATAATACTACTTAATAAACCAGTATAATATAATATTATAATTTACGTAATGCTAATAATGATTAGGAAGTGTGTTAAAATGCGAAATTGCAGACAAAGTTTAGTACATTTAAACACCCTCCTGTGTTGAGCTGCAGTAAGGTTTGTTACGAGAGAAAGATTATATCTTTTTAGGCAAACCTTACTGCATGTCAAACAGCCTCTGCGTTGAACCGTAGTAAACAATCCACAGTTCACTAATCACTAGCCACCGCAGCGGCCCCCGCCCTTCCACCTGCTTATTTATCGCCGTGATTGTAGTGCAACAGTCGGTGAAGTGGCAACGCTGCACGGATGTCACGAAATCCGTAATATTTTGGCGGATGATGCAAGCACCGTTACGTAAGAATGTATATAAGATATACGACGAACTTCACAGAGATAGGAAATTTAATTTTTTCATTTCGTGTATGGTTCGATTGTTAATAGCTTAATCGAATCCTCTCCTCAGACTTTCAAAGTCATATTTTTGTTTTGGGGCTAACGTGTTTCCTTCGTGTGGATGTCACAGAGCCGCACTTTTTACCGGATGTCACAAGATGCCCTGGATAAGTATATATATATATATATATATATATAATGCCGTTTGAGGAAAAAAAACAAAATCATCACAGAGGCAAACGGCCCACTAGCTAGGTCTGTCGGCATAAGGGAGCGTTCTTATCTAGTCGAACAGCTGCGTGACCCTGGAATAATCAAATGAGTTTGGTAAACTCTATTTAAAATTCACAAGGATACACATTTAGAACCTCTATTAATTAATAATCAGTAAAAGATATTTATCACAGACTTCCGAGATTACATGGTTTAACAAACTCACTCAACTTTACAAACCGAACTCAATAGGGAGCTACCACCCATTCTCACGTGACTATGGCTTACACTGGGACTAGGTATGAGAATAAAAATTAATCATTTGGATTGACTAGGCATAAACATTAAAAGCATGAGTGTGATAGAACTAAAAGAATACTTTCAGTAATTAACCAGGGTGCCTTGGTGCCTCGATTTACATAAGCATAAGTGTGATAGAACTAAAAGAATACTTTCAGTAATTAACAAGGGTGCCTTGGTGCCTCGATTTACATAATTACACAAGATTGGGTGAAGCTGCAAATAGTTAAATGTATAGCCCAAAATGCTATTGACAGTGATTTACTCAGAGGCGATGACTCTAGTCTGGCCCGTTACTTAATTTTACACTTACCTGGTTTGCCACGCAGCATTACGTTCAACGTCTCCACGACCAACAGTAGCATCATCCACGAGACGCTAGACATGCCACGACTCGTCCCGCCCCTTGATTCCTCCAGGCAAAGCCTCCCGGCAGTCCCAACCTGGTGCACCGCTCCCAAGCACGTCCGCTGCCGACTACAAGTAAGATCCCAGAACACAAGAAAGAACCCCGGCCATTAGAAGAAACTCGTAGGGAAAAGCCTGTCCGTTAACAAACTTCGTAGGTAAAAGAAAAGAGCCCTGGAATACACAGTTGTGTAACACTCAAAAGTAACCAACAAATAGATGCTTACTTGGTTGTTGATTGGCTCTATAGTACCAAGTAATTCTCGGGGATCGTAACTCGGATTACCCTCGTCAAGTTCTGCAAGTGGGAGAAAGGCAGCGTAAATCGCTGGTCCGAAACCAAATGAAGGGCAAGTTACCGGTACAATTGAAGAACGTGAAATGAAAAATCTGGCAAACGCAGAGCCACACGCCCAAACACTCAAAAATGCTCCAAAAAGCGCCAAACTACAATGCGTGTAACTATTCTGCAATTATTAGAGAAATATCCTAGATACTAGTGCCGTAACTATGGGCCACTCTAAAATTGCTTTCACTCTTAGAAGCACCAACTTGGAAAATGGACGAAACGTGGGATGGGTCGGAACACGACTTCACGATACTACATAGCCGGAGAGGGGTTCAACTGAAGGGTGCCAAAAGTCCATAGAAGATCAACTAAAGGTCAACCCAAGCCTACAGCTTAGCAGGACAAAAGGAACAGCTCCAGATCTTCTACTCGACAATTCCCAAGCTCATTACTCCGTCAGTAATTGGGATATCGATTCACAATCGCCTAAATAATTCCCAACACCGGGCAGAACTCCCGCAGACGTCGTGTGCAGAAGGCCATCGCACACAGCAGAGCGCCGCCGCAAGAGCAGTCTCGACCACAGACATTAAATTGAAAAATTCAACCATGTAAACAAACCTCCACTCGAAATTCGACTATAATTTCCATGTTATTTCAGGTAACACTATTTGAAATTCAGCCAAACACCCAGGATACCCAGGAACGTCCAGCAACCGACCAAGAGCCAACAAACTCGTAAAACATCCAGGGAAAAACCCCTAAAGTAAGTAAACATATTGATAGCGTAAATTATATTAGCATAAACAAGCGGAGCATAATAAGCAATTCGCTAAATCAGAAATAAAAAATAGATTTAAACCTCGTGAAACACAAAATTCATTTGCTGCTACCAAAGAAATACAAAAATATACATATATTTGTTTCATATGCAGAGAAAACTATTCTATTTTCAAATGTGCACAATTTTTAACACCTTTACTTGCAGATAGACACAAGAAAATTGAAACTATAAGTCTATGCACAAATTGTTTCAGAAACGACTACCAATCGCAGACTTTTAATTTAGGTCATTGTAAGTTATGTCCACAAAAGCAATACTTTGGTACACCAGGTGGGGCCTATAAGTAATCCAGAATTTGCTTCAAAACACACCTTTACATCCCATAATCATGCTGGACAGAAAAAGGCCTTCTTGAAAATGTGTAAGTTAATGTTTTTAACATTTACACTAAGATGTCAAATTTTATTCCTGAAGAGCTTGTACAAAAATTCTTGGTATGGTGCATTCGCAGTCAAATGTTGATAGTTCGTACACAGTGAAGGTGTCTTCTAAGCATACTAAATATGCAAATAAATTTTCTTGATTAGTGGTTTCTGAAGTTACGATGTCCAGCCAGATATGCCCCAGTTACAAGTCACTCTTAACATTGGCAGATCCATCATTCTACAAACTAGGTAAAGTTCATTTGCTTGTAGAAGTTGAGCTTTATAATGAAATTGCCTGTGATGGTAGGATTAAACTAGGAGGGAATAAGAAGTATGTTTACCAAAACACTTATTTCAGTTGAATAATTTCTGGGCTTTTACACAAAGTCATTTTTTCCTATTCAAATTGCAAGTATACGCTAGTGCAGGGCCACTTTAGTCAAAGTGTAGATAAGCAAAAGTAGCTACAAAACCCCTTCTCAGTGAGGAAGAGGAGGAGCTCACACAGCTTGGGCAAGCAACAACATATTAGTGTAGACCGCAGGTTGAACTCTAAACCCAAAATGAAGCAGATGTGTGTAGATTTAATTAAAGAATATCATGATCTTTTATTCGCCACACCAAGGATAAGAAAATTGTGCCACTAAACTGAGGGTTGTCTTTAATAGGTCCACTCCTTCTTCTACTAGGTTGCTTATAATAGTCTTCAGATGGTAGGACCTATAATCCTAGACAATCTAGTTTCCATTATTCTAAGATTTTGACAGCATACTTATGTCGTGACAACCAATATTTGCAAAATTTATAAATGACTGATACCAGGCCTGAAGACGAACTGCAGACCTACTCTCTCAATATTGTATGGGGCAGTGACCCTTATGAAGATCCAAAAAATTCAGTACTTTGAGATGGCCCAGAGAAAAGTACCCTGTATATTTTGTATCTTTGCACAATAAGGCAGCCCCCACACCCAGAGGGACGACTTAAGACGTAACTGTAAAACGTACAGGGTACAATTAAAAATTTTCGTGTGTGGCCAAATCTGTGAAATGTGTTTTGAAGTCCATCATTTTGAGTTTTAGCATGCGCAATTAAAACCGTGTGGTAATGATTCTGTGTGTGTGGTCGTTGCACCCTTCATTCTTTTGACATTAGCACGCCTGCAAGTGCAAGCTACTGTCCTATAATAAAGTTCTGTGTGTCTGGTCCTTAACACTTTGAGTGGTCCTGTTGACCATTCAACTGTTTTGAAGGAATTCCATAGCACACTTGACTCACCAGATGCCTTTGAAAAAAGTCCTGCTGATTTTTTTAATTTGTCCGAAATATTTTTTTTCTTGAAATCGGCAGTGAAGTGTCTCAAAATCGTCATTAAAATCTCAGAAATAGGCACTGAAGTAGCCCATTATTGTATGATTTTTTCGATAAGTAGGCCTTGGGGAGATGTAAACATCAAATGTCAGATGCATACACATTGCGAAATTGTTACCTATAGCAGCACAATCTTTCAGTATAAATATTTTAGTAGGTTTGAATATTCATGTATTTTACATGGAGTCTGCACAATAGGCAGCAGTTTGGATTTTCTGTCAGAAAGTGCCGTGTCTTGTCATACTTGACCTAGGTAGAGCAATTGTCAAAGTCAAGCAACGCTAGGCGTAGTCGGTTCATGGACTGGTGATCCCTTATGATTATTTTTTCGCCTTATAAAACATTTTTTTCCGATTTCAAAAAAATATATAATATGTACCCCGGTACTAAATTCCACATGAGTCCTAAAAAGTTGAACTTCAGTGCCTTGGTACTTAAATAACTATTATCTAAATGTCTCTGAATTTAGAAAAAAAAGTATTCCATACGTAAACAGGAAAATACAAAAGTGACAAAACTGACACCTGCCTACTATGTTTTTATGTAATCGTGTCAATAACTGATATTTAAATACAGAACAAAAAGTTATTTAATTTTTTCCAGACAAACTATTAGGTTAATGAAAAAATAAGAAGAGTAAAAAAAGTTAATTAATTAGGCTACAGAATGTTAATTTTTGTTTTTAAATAAACTAACTTACAAAGAAGTTCTGTAAAAAAAGAGGAATAGGTGTTACTGCTTTCTACCCCTAGGATGCATGGTGTGCAAAAAGTAATTTTACCATAAAGTGTGTCTGCTAACGTGTCTCAAAATCCAGGTTTCTATATTCAACAGTTTTTGTGAAAAAATCAAAACCAATTTTTTTGTCCCTCTTGAGGCTGAAATAACTTTGCAGTAACAAAAAATATATGAAAGACCCCTCTCAAAACCAGCTGTAGAACACTTCCCCCAAATCATTAAGGAACACCCTGCATATGTTGAATGATTACACTCCTCTACCCAATACATCTACCTCTACCTATACATCGAGCTTCAGATAATTTATTCTGAATGTGGACCATGCTGTTATTTGAATAGATACTTACTGGCATAATGTGGCACGTTGGGTGCAGTATGAAATAAACGATGGATCCCATGCCCACAATAACTTCTAACGACTGAAAATCCATAAGACTGTGCATGTTTTTGAATAATATTTCCAATTTCCCGATACTTTTCTCCTGGTTTAACAATATTTATGGCTTTCATAAGACATTCATGGGTAACTTTCACTAAATTTTTGTGCTTCTCGCTAACGTTTCCAACAAAAAATGTTTCGTTGAGATCCCCGTGAAACCCTCTATGATACACTGTGATGTCAACATTACATAAATCTCCATCTTGTAAGGGTCTGGTGTCAGGAATTCCATGGCAAATAACTTCGTTGACTGATGTACAGCACGAAGCTGGAAATTCATAATAATTTAAAGGTGAAGGGTAACATTCTCTGTCTATACAAGCTTCATGAACAATTCTGTCAATTTCATCTGGGGTAACTCCCACATCACAGACTTTGGCAGCTTCATCGAGGACCTCTCGGCCCAATTTACAAGCTAGCTTCACTCCTATAAAGATCTAAATTATATAAACAATACACAATAAAAGCTCTCCCATTGATATCTCCGGAATCAAAATTATTTAGTTATATGAATGCATTTTTATAACTGTTTAGATCTTCCGATTTTAGTCATAACAATATTTCTTGCCATAGAGTCGAAAGATGGAGACAAAAAATTGCAAAGGCTAAAACCACTGCCAATGGAATCACTACTTCCAAACATCATTCTTTTGAAATCCATTATTTAAAGTAAATTCCTATATTGCAATATACTGACATTTTTTATTTTTTTATACTTTCACATACTCGCAACCATTCTCATTTATTTTGTTTCACATTCAAATTCACTACTTTGCACCTTCTCTTTATAATAATGTCATAAAATGCTCTCTAGAAACAATTATGTACGAGCCCTAACAACTATACAGGGTGATTCACCAGCAATGGGAAATCCCGAAACTGGGCGTAGGTGAGACCAAAATATTGCGATTGAGCCCAACATTGCTTAAACAAATGTTTGTTTGAGAGATACAGTGCGTTCAAGTTCTTCTTTTTTAGATTGAATTATGGCTATATCTACCAAAATAATCAAGCTGCTGAACTGAAATTTGGCACTGCCATATTTTTGAGGATGGAGAATAAGCTGAAAATGTCAATTTCACCGTATCTCACAGAGGACTTGCGCTGTTTTTGGATCGTGTTTTTACTCCTAACTTTTTTGAGGTTATCTTTTCGATCTTGCAAGTCCATCGTTTTAAGGCAGCTTTTCATTCTGCAACAAAAAGGTACTCTTGTTTCATAACGATAAAATCAACCGTTTGCGTTGAAATTGGCAAAATGTGACCCGAAACACCTGTGGACTCCAACATTCGAAAAATAAAATTTTTACCTGCTACTTTCAAATGTTACAGATTCACTGTACCATTTAAAGTGAGAAAAAAATTGCTATGAACAATGTACCAAAAATGTTTTGTTTTCATAATGGAACGGATTGAAACTTGGCAAAATTTGGACACTCTTATTTCAAGAAAACGAATGGTGTTTCGACCAATGCCCATTCGGCATTTTTTTCTTTATTTTGAAGGTACAGTCGATTTGTAACATTTGAAAGCGGTCGGTGAAAATTTTATGTTTCGAATATTGAAACGGTTGATTTAATCGTTATGAAACATGAGTACCTTTTTGTTGCAGAATAAAGAGATGCACTAAAATGATGGGCCTGCAGGACCAAAAAGATAACCTCAAAAAAGTAGTAAAAACACGATCCAAAAACAGCTGTGAGATACGCTGAAATTTACATTTTCAGCTTATTCTCCATCCCCAAAAACATAGCAGTGCCAAATTTCAGTTCAGCTTGATTATTTTGGTAGATATAGCCATAATTCAATCTAAAAAAGAAGAACTTGAACGCACTGTATCTCTCAAACAAACAACATTTGTTTAAGCAATGTTGGGCTCAATCGCAATATTTTGGTCTCCCCTACCCCCAGTTTCAGGATTTCCCATTGCTGGTGAATCGGCCTGTATATTGGGACAAAATAAATACTTGCATAATTCGGAAATGTGATTGTTATTTTTATTTTATTTTTTAATAATTTTAATAATAATGCTGAATTGGCAATGGTTTAAGGGACAATTAATTACAAAATAACGTGTAAAAATATTCAAAATGTGCGGTAACTAGTGACAACTAAATATTGGGACAAAATAAAGTAACAGTCAAAATTGAAACAAAAGAAGACAAGTAGGCTGTGAAAACAACGCAGGCTGGAACTAGAAGAAACGTTAGATTGTTTTGAAGTTTATGTTATTATCATATTGAGTGAATCACTGCAGTTATTGAATAAAATGGTCCATGGTATCTCTACAAGTTCAAAAATTCGTGAGTTGGTGATTAAAAATTATTGTCAGAATAAAACAATACGTGAAGTGGCAGATGAACTTGATATTCCTAAAACTACAGTGTGGAATATAATTAAGCATTATGGAGAAACCGGTAGAATTCTAGATAAAAAGGGTAAAAGTCCGGCTCGTCCGAAATCGGTTTCTGATAGGAATAAAAGAATACTAGTAAAATTATGTAAAAAAAGGCCGAAGAAATACTTTAAGGCAAGTGACGGCTGAATGGAATCACGAAACTGGACTCCATTTGTCAAGGGAATGCTGTCGCAAGTGGATACATAAATGTGGATTAAAGTTTTATAAGGTTGAAATACGGGTAACTTACAATACGTACATTTTAAAAATTTATATTTTCTTGTAGGCTAAAGAAAAGCCATTATTAACGGAAAAACAAAAACAAGCCAAACTAACTTGGGCAAAATCTAAACTATCTTGGTCTATAGAAGATTGGTCGCGAGTAATTTTTAGCGACGAATCAAAGTTTGACGTTTGTGTTGGTGTTTACCGAAAACGCGTAATTCGCACTAAAGAAGAAGCTTTCCACAAAGATTGCCTAAAATTTATGAAATTTCCAAAAGGAGTGATGATTTGGGGTTGTATGGCAGCTTCAGGATTAGGATATTTTGAATTTATCGACGGTACCGTAAATGCTGCAAAATATCAGCAAATACTTCAAAATAGCCTTTTACCGAGTATTGAGAAGCTAAACATTGGCGACAATTACATTTTTCAGCAGGATGGGGCAGCCTGTCATACGGCCAAAACCACAAAAAAGTGGTTTGGAGAACATAATCTAAATGTTCTTTCTTGGCCTTCAAACAGTCCTGACCTTAATGTCATTGAAACGGTATGGCATAAAATGAAACAGGCATTAAGAAACGACCCCCAACGGACACTGCCGGAACTCAAGGCCAAAATAGAGCGAATTTGGGATGGATTTACCCCTGCACAGTGCAGATCCTTAGTCGAATCAATGCCTAATCGAGTTCGTGCGGTCATAAAATCCAAAGGTGATGTTACCCCATTTTAAAAATGAAAATTCGCACTATGTCCCAATATTTAGTTGTCACACAAAATGAACATTTCTTTTGTTAATTGATTATTATAGAATAAATATTTTGTTTTGTGTTGCTGCTTGGCCTCATTTATCATTGAATAACTAATTAAGTATACAATATTTTATTTAAAAAAAGAATTAGAAAAAATAAATGGCCAAAATACCGGAATTATGCATGAACTTTATTTTGTCCCATTATTTAGTTGTTAGGGCTCGTATACTCATCTTGCCGAATAATCTGATCCCCAGATATATCGACCGTTCATTTAAATTTAACCTCAAGTTGGCATTGGAAATTCTCATTTATTTTGTTTCACATTCAAATTCACTACTTTGCACCTTAGCTAGTCACAGACGGGCGTAATTGTCTTAAAACATCAACGCGCATTCATATACGACGTGCATCAACGTATAACTCTGTTTATCCACACACCTTGATTGATGTTTTAACACATCAGTTCGCGGTAAACAACATACTCGAACGCATATTCTTCGCAGAACGATGTCGGCGGAGTTGCATTTGATTGCAGTGGCGTGCGCTATCTTTTTAAATTCTCTGCTTCTGAATCCACCACGCAAAGTGTTAATTTTTTGTATAACTGTACTCTTGTCGCATCTGGCTGTACAACTTTTAATTTTTCCAGCAAAATATTATAGGCTGCATTTTTTAAATTTTTGTCATGGTACTTCTTTGACTTGGTTTTCCATAAACAAGGATGACCTCGAAATAACTCAACAAATTCTCTTAGGAAATCTCGTGTTAAATTTCTTAAGTCTGACATGATTGTTATATTACTCTGTAATAATAAAACTTCTATGTAAAAAAACTGTCTGGTAAGTAGCAACTACATTTATTATATCTGAGGAGAAAATATATTTATAGTGCGATAATAAACAAAATTTGAAGTGTTTATTGTAATAAATCCGTAATAATCAATAACTATTAATAAACTCGAGCTGACAGAAGGAATTTTAAAATAGTATATATCTACTTCACTAAAGATGCGAGTTTGTTAACACACACAGTGAAACATCAACTTGCATTCATCAATGCACACACAAGTTTTCAGCGAGACCAGGTTCAAAAGTGCGTCGTACTTCTTCAACGCGCATTCAAGTACGTGGCGGTATTATCACCAGAGATGGACGTTGGTGAACGGGCGTCCATGAATGCGCGTTGATGTTTTAAGACAATTACGCCCGTCTGTGACCAGCTTCTTCTCTTTATAATAATGTTATAAAATGCTCTCTAGAAACAATTATGTATAGGTACTGATCTTGCCGAATAATCTGATCCCCAGATATATTGACCGTTCATTTAAGTTTAACCTCAAGTTGGCATTGGAAATTGAAACGTATGTTTTTGAGTTTTGATGTTTAGCTATCTAATCTTTTGACAACTGTCAATGTCAAGTTATAAAGGTAAAAGCGTTGACTGATATATTATTAAAGACTGCTCACGGCTGTCACGTCTGACACATTTTTGGCTCACCATGCGCTTTTCGGAGATAAAATACAATGCAGAATACATTGTTAGCCATCAGAGCCATCTGTTTTCCAGGACATAAAGCTATAGCCGTGAGAAGTCTTTATAAATACATCAGTCAACGGTAAAAGCATTCACAGAAATTCATGTGCATATTGCACTGTTCGAAAACAAATTACTGTGCTAGAATGGTGTTTAAGCAACAGCAAAAAATGTTTATGATGGTTGTATTTCAAAAACGGACGGAAAGTTGACGAAGAGTGGATGTATTCTCGGCAAGACTGCTGCCGGGAATTTCAAGAACAGTTTCTTCGGGATAACAACATTATTTACAACACATTTAAAAGTGTTCTCTTCGCCTTACTGTTCAGTTTTTTCGGGAAACTGGGAATGTGGAAGCACAGTGGAACGAAAAAAAGGGAAGTGGCCGTGCCGACCAAAACTACGAATGGAGGGCTCAAGAAAAATGTCCGGCAAGTTATATCAGATGCTTTCAAAATGTTTGTGTGAATTTTTCCACAGCTAACTGGAGTATCAGTTGGGACCTACAGCACAGTTTTGAGAGTCGTTCGTATAACTTTGCTGGCAATAACCGGGGCATGATTTTCTTCTCCGACGAAGCCTGGTTTATAACTTGAAACACACAGATATTGGTAAGGCCGGAGTAGGTCACCGGTTGCAATTATTATCACTTGTACTGCCCACGCAGACAGAGGGCGGTCAGGCGTTCCGAGTTCTGAGTTCAGAGTTCTGCGTTCTTTGTAATGTGTGTATGTCTTAGTAACAATACGCACTGCCAGTAGTCAGACCACGGCGGTCAAAGAGAACTGTTGCGTTCCGGCGTTCGATTGACGGAAAGACAAAGAACGTGCGTTCAACTATGTCGGAAACAAAAAAATTAATCGAATTAGTTCGAAAAAGACGTTTATTATGACTTATAAGTAATAACGATTATAAAAATCGTAAGAAGAAAGCAGAAAGTTTCCACCAAGAAAGCAAGCTATGCTAAAACTCGACATAGCAACTTTATTTGCTCGCTATGAGTTGCAAGCAGCAGGAGATTCTACTTTTGGTAGCCCTGAAATGACGCAACAATACCCTCCACAGCAAGACCAATTGCCCATATGATGTCTTGACATATGAAAATAAATAAAAAATCGTTCTTCATCTTCAAGCAATTCAGCAAAAAGGGTATTAAATTCTCCTTGATCTTCTCCCTTGGTATTAATCTGGTGCGTGCACCCAGTATTTCCTTTTTCTTTTTCTCTTTGGAGGATGATGAGAACATGTTTCACGCCCAATATTTGGAGCAAAACTGGAACGCTGGTAATTGACCGCCACATGTATGCCTTCGGAACTCCCACAAAAAGAACGCAGAACTCTGAACGCGGAACTCGGAACGCCTGACAGCCCTCTGTCTGCGCGGGCTCGTATAAACAAAAACTTGATGAAAAACTCAGAGAAACTAGGAATGCATCTATGCATAATATAACTGGACTAATATTCAAAACCCGGCCAATAAAGTATCAATTAGAGTTTCAGCCTCAATGCAGAATTGTTGTAGTATAAGTATTTTGGTCGGTTTGAAGAACAAAAATATTTTCTTTACAGACTGCAAGAGGGCGGATATATAACAGTTACTCACAAGTATGCGCCATACCGCATCGTGCTCGTTTTAGGTAGAGCAACATTAGAAGGAAAGCAATGACGCACACGGTCCTTTTTACAATTATTTCACCCAATGATCTGTATACCTAGATCCATAATCCAATACACAACGTCGTGCTCGTTTTAGGTAGAGCAACATTAGAAGGAAAGCAATGACGCACACGGTCCTTTTTACAATTATTTCACCCAATGATCTGTATACCTAGATCCATAATCCAATACACAACTTCGTCCTCAACATTTGGTATTTATTTACAAAACTTTTCTGCAGAGTTGCAACTTCCCTAATGTGACAAATAATGAAAGCACTTATTTCTTACGACGTAAATATAGCAGTTATCAGAGATATATAATTCTGTTAATATTATCTCTTCATTATATAATATAATACATATATAATATTATAATTGGTCATATTAAAATACACATGTTGAAAATATATTAAACTATGTACAGACTGAGTCATTTTCGATGGTTTTATGGGGTATCTGCGTTATTTGTATAGATAGAAAAAAACAAGGTAGGTGTTCATGAGTTAATTTTTTGAGATATTTACGATGCTCAAAACAGATCTCTGATATCTCCAATACTTTAGGAGATACAGGGCGTTTTTGAAATTTTTGCTATTTTTTACAATTATCATAGCTCATTTGTTTTTAAACCTATATATTTCGTTGAAAACGCTTTATACGCACTTTTTAACGTAGAATCCATTGGAGTAAACAGTTTTTCTAAAAAATAGTTATTTTACCTACCAAGGCACTGAAGTTCAACTTAATAATTCATCTTCAGTGCCTTGGTACATAAATAACTATTTTATAGAAAAACTGTTTAGTCCAATGGATTCTACGTAAAAAAGTGCGTATAAAGCGTTTTCAACGAAATATATAGGTTTAAAAACAAATGAGCTATGATAATTGCAAAAATTTGAAAAACACCCTGTATCTCCTAAATATTGGAGATATCAGAGATCTGTTTTGAGGATCGTAAATATCTCAAAAAATTAACTCATGAACACCTACCTTGTTTTTTTCTATCTATACAAATAACGGAGATACCCCATAAAACCATCGAAAATGACTCGGTCTGTACCAAGCCTGGTTGCATAGAAGGAAAACTGGGGCAAGTGCAATAGATTTGGCAATGACGCGGCAGGGCCAAACATCTGTTTCTTTACAGACGCCTTGTTGTAGTGCTCCGGGTGCAAGTTAAAAATGATAATAAACTCTTTACATTTGTTTAACTATCAAACTATTATAGTGAATAGTGATGGGGCGCTTAAAATGCATCGTGTGTGGTTGGATCAAACTGAACTATCCACTGGTGGGCGATATATTTACGGATCATCTGTGCATCACTACAGGGTCTTTGTTTTGATATTTTATTGTATATCAACGTGGATTACAATGCCATTTAAATGCATCATCTAGGTATACAGATCATTGATTTCACCCAATAAAACTTCTGGGCAAGGCAAATAAACCACATGAGTTATAAAAAGTAACTTCAGTGCCGAGGGACACATTATATTTTTTTAAATCGGGGAAAATAAGATTTATTAGGTAAAATAATTCTAAAAAATGGAAATGGAAACAATTAAATTTACGCCTACATTAACACTTTCGGGACCGGACCCGGACGAACACTCATATAAAAGTTGGGTCAGTGGGACCGGAACCGACTATAAATGCAAGCAGGGAGGCATGAGAAAGGACTGGAACCGGACGGACACGCGTTGACTACGGATACATTGGAACGCCTACTTTACATTGGTCATGCCCCCAATTAATGTCATTGGCTGATTTTCTAGTAATGGCATCTAGTTGGGTGGTCCTTCTCGTAAAAAAAAACTTACTTGTGCACTTGAATACATTAATAAATTCGAACACAAGCTCATTTGCATGTGGGTGCACGCAAAAAATGACTTACATTGTGAAAAGATCTGTTGTTATGTAGGAATGACTGTTTTGCAATTAAGGACCGGAACCGTACATACAAGCATGCGCTTCCTGCTGTGGTCCATTGGGCACAGATCCTCAGGCGGCCGCAGTTCCGAAAGGGTTAAACTTGACAGTTCAGGTATACATATACTACAACTGTGGTAATAATAAACAAGAAATTTGATGAGAGGTGGAATAATAGGCCAGGGCCTAAGCCTTTGAAAATGGCAAAAAGTGAAAAAATTTAGAACAGTATGAAACCCATTGGAAAAGGAAGAAAATATAGCAAAAATAACAGAAAAAATAATTTAAGGGCGATTTGAGGTACGGGGGTTGATCTTTTAGGGGTGGAAAACGGTTTATCACGATTTCCGGTAAAACTGCAACTATCGAAAAAAGTTAAATGGCAAAGTTGTAGGCAATAAAAAATCTACAACTTTTGTATTTACCCTTTTTTCACATAACCTCAAAATACCCGCGAAAAATCGATATAACCGATTTTTTGGTTTTTAATTTTTATCTCCTATAGTAGGGGAGCCCACGATGCTAAATGGGGATTTACTCGAGCGTTGTGGGGACCTATTGTATTTTGAAGATTAGATGGTAGAAAGAAAAAAAAGTTATATGATATATACCCTTCCCCCAGTGGGGGGAGCGTCGACAGGCTTTCACAAATGTAAAAAAAAAATAGTCACATGGAGGTACTCGAGCGCGTCAGATATTGATAGTGTATATGCCACACGTGTCTCCGATGACGTAAGTATGTTAATCTGACGGTTTGCAAGGTGGGGGCGGCTGTATGGAAGGGTTAAAAATGGGAAGAAAAAAAAAAGTACTCGAGCGCGTCAGATATTCAGAAGGGATGTTAAGTGAACCCGAAAGAAGCTCCCATTCAATAGACTGACGATTCGGATGAGACGCCAGCTCGTAGCGGTTTTTTGAAAATGCAAAAAAATTGCCATTTTGAAATACTCGAGCGCGTCAGATTTTCATATAGATGGTTCAGCTTGATGTCCTGGTCATGCTGATCCATAATCTGACGATTATTTGGAGGGATTTTCTTGATCTGACGGTTTGAAAATTTTTTTTTCATGATTTATTTTTAATGTATATTTGCGTTTTCTAAGAAAAATATGTTGTCTGTTAAAAAGTAAGGAATTTTTGTCTATAAACATATGCTCTTAATAATTTATTTTCTATATTACAGGGTGTTGAACGTGAACTTTTCAAATATTGTATTACCTATATTTCTTAAACTAAAGAAAATTTGACAAAACGTCTAAAATAAAACTTATAGATAAAAAGCAGGTCTATCCAAATATCAAATAAAAAATGTACGTTCGTTACAAAAAAAATTCGAAGGACGCCGCAACGCAGAGCGTCGTTTGTCAAATATTCTCAATTTTATCTTAATTTAGTCTTCGTTTGGTCCCATTTAAGACCCCGGAAGCAGATATATTTTTCTCTTTTCGTTTGCCCACAATAGGCCAGGGACATCAAGTTTGAATAACCCTGTACATATAATACCACGAGTACTGTGATCAGCTGTGATGGCGTGATGGCTGGCGTGTGGGGACGTTGTGAGAGAAAGAGTGAAAGGGAGAGAGAGGCGCGGAGTGGGGAATACATGCTGTACGCGCTAAACTTGATCGAAGATTTTTGTTACTTCGGCTTGTGTAAATCGGCAGATTATATTTTTCCCGTTATCCTTGAATTATTTCCTTCAAAATAAAAAAATATTCGAGCACGCTCGAGAAAGTCGAGGTAACTTTTTTTGCAAGTTTGTGACCCTCCCACCCCCTTATGTCACGCTCAAATCGTTAGATTATTGAAATGCACACTTTTCAGCATGTAATTAACCCATCATATATTAATCTGACGCGCTCGAGTATATCCACCTATCGATTTTTTTTACTATTCTGATCGGCTGTCCTACACGCGCGGCCCTGGTTAGAAGGCTTAGATATGGTGGAGGTACTCAACAGGGGCAAGGTATCCCCCCATATGTTAATCTGTCGCGCTTGAGTAAATCCCAAATCCCCTCTTGGGCTCCCCTACTACTACAAAAAAACATTTTTTTCCACAAAATTTGGTGGAAACTTACCTTCTTATGTCCCGAATATGCTCTAATTTTTTCGAAAAAAGTAACCTCATTTTCAATCAAAAACGCCCACGTCAAAAAAGCTGCTTTTTAAAAAAAGTTGGTTTGCTTTTTGTTTGTTGAAACCTCTACTTTCTGATGGTGTAAAAAAATATACAACACTATGGAAAATTTTCTCAGAAAATGCAAAAAAACGAAAAAACTCTATTTCAAATTTTTTTTTTATCATTGTTTAAAATTTTGCGCTATTTATTGAAATTTACACTTTAATTACTTTAAAAAAATTAAAATTCCATGTTATATTGACAAACCAATAAATTCCAAATCGATATACAATGTGTCCCGGATAAGAATGAACAGCATGGGGATCTTGCAAAGGGTGAGAGATAGAATAACGGTTAAATGTTGGAAAAGTTGCGCAATTTTGAGGTCAATAAAATGGTACAAACAGATTTCTAATATCTCTTTTCGTTTTTGAGTTTTATTTTGAAAAATGTGAAATTTTGCATTTTCGATTTTATTTTTTTCTGAAGTTGTTATCACAGATAGGAAAAAAGAAAAACACTTTCTTATGGCACTTTTTAACGGGCTTTAAGATGGCGTTTTTAGATTTGTTCTACAACATTTCGTTTTTTGAGAAACCATCTTCAACTTAATTTTTTAAAGACGGACCTGGATTTTTTTTTGCAGATTTTGAAAACAATTTTCATTCTAAATACCATGATGTATGACACGAAATATTTTTAAAATATTTTGAGACAATTATACTGAAAATTCCTTTTTTTCCATTTAAATACAGGGCCGCATTAGAAAGAAGTGAGTGGAAAAAAAAAAAGGAATTTTCAGTATAATTGTCTCAAAACATTTTAAAAATATTTCGGGTCATACATCATGGTATTTAGAATGAAAATTGTTTTCAAAATCTGCAAAAAAAATCCAGGTCCGTAGATATTTTCTAAAATTTATTTGTGGCGCAAACAGATCCATTTAATTTTTAATTGGGTTTTTCGCCACCAAACTGATTGAAAGACAACTTTTTCAAGTTGCCTCGAAAATTCATAAATTATTAACACTGAACGAACGAAACTTTAAACGTGTAACTCAAAAAATAACTTCAACAAATTTGTTTTCTGAGCTTTTGGAGGATAAATCTTCCTCCTTTCTCAAAGATCATGTCACGTCAAAGTGAAGTGACAGATTAATAAATTTCAGGTTAAAATGTCATGACAACAGAAACAATAGCCTAGCCACCTGCCTGATATTGTACCCTGTGTTTTATCTAATTATCTATACTAACTTCTCTTTGAATAAGTGGCAATAATATTTTACTGAATTCCACTG
The DNA here is from genome assembly GCA_963920635.1 of Pseudeuparius sepicola. Lineage (NCBI taxonomy): Eukaryota > Metazoa > Arthropoda > Insecta > Coleoptera > Anthribidae > Pseudeuparius > Pseudeuparius sepicola. The sequence goes on along the minus strand of OY987300.1, from coordinate 50,221,092 downwards.
AACATTCAGCAACACAGTTGCCCGTATTTCCTAGAATAAATGCAGATTCTTTAATTTTTCGTCTATTTCCTACTTCTTCTTTTAGAATTGGTTTGGAACTATCCCAGAATATCCTATGATTGTTATTAAAGGAATGTTCACATATTTTTGACTTCGAAATTTTATTTTGCCTGATATAATTTTTATGTTCTTTTAAACGAACGTTAAATGGCCTACAAGTCTCCCCAACATAGAACTTTCCACATTCACAAGGAATTTTATAAATGCAATTTTTTGAACTTTGTAACTCATTAAATGGTTTTGTTTTAACTAGCATCGATCTTAATGTATTTTTGGTTTTAAATACTGTTCTCACATTAAAACGATTGCCTATACGTTTTAGCTTATCTGACAGTCCAGGAATATAAGGAATTATTAAATTTACTGGTCGGTCCACCAGATTTATTTCTCTAATTCTATAAGCATTGTTATTTTGTTGGCAATCCTGAAAAACTTGCTCAACAAATTCAATAGGATAACTATTCTTCTCAAGAACATGTTTTATATGTTTAATTTCTTCCTCAAATTTTGTGTTATTAGAACAAATCGTTCTAGCCCTGTCATACAAACTTTTAATTACTCCTTTTTTTAACACTAATATGATGATTGGAGTTGAAATGGAGATATCTATTAGTATGTGTTGGTTTTCTATAGACACTAGTTTCTATATTATCTGATTTCAGTATAGAAACATCTAAGAAAGGTAATTCATTATTATTTTCAATTTCTAAGGTAAACTTAATAGAAGGTTCTTGAGAGTTTATAAAATTTAATAATGAATTTAACTCATCTACTCCATGTTCCCATATAACAAATATGTCATCTACATATCTCCACCAAACATTAGGTTGGTGAACATATCTAGTCAATTCATTTTGTTCAAAATCTTCCATGAATAAATTGCTTATGAATGGTGATAAAGGAGACCCCATAGCCATTCCAAATTCCTGCTGGTAAAATTCATTTCCTAGTTGAAAATAAGTGGCTTTAACACATAGTGTTGTTAGTTCTAATATTGCATCTATATTCAAATTTGTCCTTTCTACTAAAGTCTGATCACTTTCTAACTTTCTGCGTAAAATATTCAATGATTTGTCAACAGGGACATTTGTAAAAAGACTAACCACATCAAAACTAGCTAATATATAATTATCTGGAAATTGATGTTCCCTAATTTTTTCTAGAAAATGATTACTGTTTCTGATAAATGAATTTGAGTTTCCTACTAACGGATTAACAATGTTAAGTAAATATTTTGCTAACGAATGACATGGCGAATTTATTGAACTTACAATGGGGCGAAGAGGAATGTTAGTTTTGTGTATTTTTGGTAATCCGTATAAGTGTGGAGGTTTTGAATGATGCGGAGTTAAGAGTGTCCTTTGTCTCTGTGTCATTTGTTCGCGGTATTTATACAGTGTTTTGTATATTTTAGTTTCTATTGAAGTTGTAGGGTCTTTGTTTATCTTCTTGTAAGTTCCTTCATTTAATAAATCATTTAATTTATTATCATACACAGTTTTTTCTAAAATAACCGTTGCATTTCCTTTATCTGCTGGTAATATTTTAATTATCCTATCTGATTTAAGTGATCTAATTGCTACTTTTTCTTCCTTTGAAATATTTGACTTTGGTTTAAAATCTTTTTCTAAGATTATTTTTGACCTGACTCTAAATTCTTGACCTAATTCGTCAGGTAATGCTTGAGCTGTTTCCTCTACCGATGCTGCTATGTCAAGCTTAGAAATTTTGTTGTCAACAACAGAAAAATTTAACCCTTTTGCCAAAACTAACTTTTCTGAAATGGTAAGTTCTCTGTTAGATAAATTAATTACTGTTCTGTTGACAAAATCATTGTCTATTTGATTGAATTCCTCACTATGCTTTTCCTCAACTAATCTTCGGAATTTGTTAATCTGTCTAAGTTTGACTCTATCAAAATGCCTATTATAGCTTATGCTGTCAGATAAGCTAAAACGTATAGGCAATCGTTTTAATGTGAGAACAGTATTTAAAACCAAAAATACATTAAGATCGATGCTAGTTAAAACAAAACCATTTAATGAGTTACAAAGTTCAAAAAAATTGCATTTATAAAATTCCTTGTGAATGTGGAAAGTTCTATGTTGGGGAGACTTGTAGGCCATTTAACGTTCGTTTAAAAGAACATAAAAATTATATCAGGCAAAATCAAATTTCGAAGTCAAAAATATGTGAACATTCCTTTAATAACAATCATAGGATATTGTGGGATAGTTCCAAACCAATTCTAAAAGAAGAAGTAGGAAATAGACGAAAAATTAAAGAATCTGCATTTATTCTAGGAAATACGGGCAACTGTGTTGCTGAATGTTCAGTGGAATTCAGTAAAATATTATTGCCACTTATTCAAAGAGAAGTTAGTATAGATAATTAGATAAAACACAGGGTACAATATCAGGCAGGTGGCTAGGCTATTGTTTCTGTTGTCATGACATTTTAACCTGAAATTTATTAATCTGTCACTTCACTTTGACGTGACATGATCTTTGAGAAAGGAGGAAGATTTATCCTCCGAAAGCTCAGAAAACAAATTTGTTGAAGTTATTTTTTGAGTTACACGTTTAAAGTTTCGTTCGTTCAGTGTTAATAATTTATGAATTTTCGAGGCAACTTGAAAAAGTTGTCTTTCAATCAGTTTGGTGGCGAAAAACCCAATTAAAAATTAAATGGATCCAGGTCCGTCTTTAAAAAATTAAGTTGAAGATGGTTTCTCAAAAAACGAAATGTTGTAGAACAAATCTAAAAACGCCATCTTAAAGCCCGTTAAAAAGTGCCATAAGAAAGTGTTTTTCTTTTTTCCTATCTGTGATAACAACTTCAGAAAAAAATAAAATCGAAAATGCAAAATTTCACATTTTTCAAAATAACTCAAAAACGAAAAGAGATATTAGAAATCTGTTTGTACCAATTTATTGACCTCAAAATTGCACAACTTTTCCCCCATTTAACCGTTGTTCTATCTCTCACCCTTTGCAAGATCCCCATGATGTTCATTCTTATCCGGGACACATTGTATATCGATTTGCAATTTATTGGTTTGTCAATATAGCATGGAATTTTAATTTTTTTTAAGTAATTAAAAAGTGTAAATTTCAATAAATAGCGCAAAATTTTAAACAATGATAAAAAAAAAATTTGAAATCGAGTTTTTTCGTTTTTTTGCATTTTCTGAGAAAATTTTCCATAGTGTTGTATATTTTTTTACACCATCAGAAAGTAGAGGTTTCAACAAACAAAAAGCGAACCGACTTTTTTTAAAAAGCAGCTTTTTTGACGTGGGCGTTTTTGATTGAAAATGAGGTTACTTTTTCGGTTTAAAATCAAAAAAGGGGTAAAAATAAATATTTTGATTTGAAAAAATTAGAGCATATTCGGGACATAAGAAGGTAAGTTTCCACCAAATTTTGTGGAAAAAAATGTTTTTTTGTAGTAGTAGGGGAGCCCAAGAGGGGATTTTGGGATTTACTCAAGCGCGACAGATTAACATATGGGGGGATACCTTGCCCCTGTTGAGTACCTCCACCATATCTAAGCCCTCTATACAGGGCCGCACGTGTAGGGCAGCCGATCAGAATAGTAAAAAAAATCGATAGGTGGATATACTCGAGCGTGTCAGATTAATATATGATGGGTTAATTACATGCTGAAAAGTGTGCATTTCAATAATCTGACGATTTGAGCGTGACATAAGGGGATGGGAGGGTCACAAACTTGCAAAAAAAAGTTACCTCGACTTTCTCGAGCGTGGTCGAATATTTTTTTATTTTGAAGGAAATAATTCAAGGATAACGGGAAAAATATAATCTGCCGATTTACACAAGCCGAAGTAACAAAAATCGTCGATCAAGTTTAGCGCGTACAGCATGTATTCCCCACTCCGCGCCTCTCTCTCCCTTTCACTCTTTCTCTCACAACGTCCCCACACGCCAGCCATCACGCCATCACAGCTGATCACAGCACTCGTGGTATTATATGTACAGGGTTATTCAAACTTGATGTCCCTGGCCTATTGTGGGAAAACGAAAAGAGAAAAATATATCTGCTTCCGGGGTCTTAAATGGGACCAAACGAAGACTAAATTAAGATAAAATTGAGAATATTTGACAAACGACGCTCTGCGTTGCGGCGCCCTTCGAATTTTTTTTGTAACGAACGTACATTTTTTATTTGATATTTGGATAGACCTGCTTTTTATCTATAAGTTTCATTTTAGACATTTTGTCAAATTTTCTTTAGTTTAAGAAATATAGGTAATACAATATTTGAAAAACCTCTATCTGGGTTAAATGGGGATAAAGTTTTTTTGAGGTCAATAAAATGGTACAAACAGATTTCTAATATCTCGTTTCGTTTTTGAGTTATTTTGAAAAATGTGAAATTTTGCATTTTCGATTTTATTTTTTTCTGAAGTTGTTATCACAGATAGGAAAAAAGAAAAACACTTTCTTATGGCACTTTTTAACGGGCTTTAAGATGGCGTTTTTAGATTTGTTCTACAACATTTCGTTTTTTGAGAAACCATCTTCAACTTAATTTTTTAAAGACGGACCTGGATTTTTTTTGCAGATTTTGAAAACAATTTTCATTCTAAATACCATGATGTATGACACGAAATATTTTTAAAATGTTTTGAGACAATTATACTGAAAATTCCTTTTTTTTCCACTCACTTCTTTCTAATGCGGCCCTGTATTTAAATGGAAAAAAAGGAATTTTCAGTATAATTGTCTCAAAACATTTTAAAAATATTTCGTGTCACACGTCATGGTACTTGGAATGAAAAGTGTTTTCAAAATCTGCAAAAAAAATCCAGGTCCGTCTTTAAAAAATTAAGTTGAAGATGGTTTCTCAAAAAACGAAATGTTGTAGAACAAATCTAAAAACGCCATCTTAAAGCCCGTTAAAAAGTGCCATAAGAAAGTGTTTTTCTTTTTTCCTATCTGTGATAACAACTTCAGAAAAAAATAAAATCGAAAATGCAAAATTTCACATTTTTCAAAATAACTCAAAAACGAAAAGAGATATTAGAAATCTGCAAAAAAATCCAGGTCCATATTTAAAAAAATAAAGTTGAAGATGGTTTCTCAAAAACGAAATGTTGTAGAACAAATCTAAAAACGCCATCTTAAAGCCCGTTGAAAAGTGACATAAGAAAGTGTTTTTCTTTTTTCTTATCTGTGATAACAACTTCAGAAAAAAAAATCGAAATAGCAAAATTTCACTTTTTTCAAAATAACTAAAAAAGTAAAAGAGATATTAGAAATCTGTTTGTACTATTTTATCGACCTCAAAATTGCACAACTTTATCCCCATTTAACCCAGATAGAGGTTATCTAACCATTTAACCGTTATTCTATCTCTCACCTGGAATCTTAAATTTGTCAAGTAATTAAAGTGTCAATTTCAATAAATAGCGCAAAATTTTAAATGATCAAAAAAGTTTTTTCGAAATAGAGTTTTTTCGTCTTTTTGCATTTTCTGAGAAAATTTTCCATAGTGATGTATATTTTTTACACCACCAGAAAGTAGAGGTTTCAACCAAAAAAAAAGCTAACCGACTTTTTTTAAAAAGCAGGTTTTTTGACGTGGGCATTTTCGATTGAAAATTAGGTTACTTCTTCGCTTTAAAATCAAAAAAAGTTATTTCTGGTGCTATAATAAGTTTTTCCTTTCTTGCATGTGAGAAGCACATGGCAAGCGGAGTTCCTGTGGACGATTTTCCACATTATCTAGTTGAAGTGGCGACCACAGGCAGTGCAGTACCACAGGGAGGAGTCACGGAGCACAGCTCTGGGTGAGTTAGCTATTTAATTATTAATTGTTAATATTTGACTTTCGTCAACTTTTGTAGTAGCAAATCTCACCCAGACCTTGTTCACTTTATCCTGTGGGCTTCACGCTATGGTTTCTGGCTTATTTAGTTTATCTTTTAATGTTTTGATTAGCACAAAAATTTACCTAAATACACCACACTAAAGTCTTCTGATTTTGACGTTGAATCGACGAGAAGGTTTTTGTCGTACCAAGCCAGCGAGGCTGATATTTTTTGATTTGATATCAAATAGGGAAGCTCGCCAACTAGTTTTCTATCTATTTAACGTTATTTTTTCACCTTTTTATTGCCGTTAACCTTAATTCAATTTAATTAAATAATTAAGTAGGGCTATGTCAAGATAATTGATCATTTTTGAGTATTAATCTTATACATTTATCTTATCGTCAATAAAATATCTTTTAACGTTCATCTACCTCACATAAGTCAAAGTTATTTCGGTAAATTAATTATTTAGACGATTTTTAAGGTTATTAACTCTAAATACAAAAAAAAACTGTATAGTTTTAAGTATTTATTTTTGATCTTTATTTATTTAAGGTTACTTAAGTAACTCAGCTAGTTAGCTATTGTAAAAGCATCGACTTGTCGACTGCATTGTATCAGAGGCTGTTTTGTTCTGTTTCTTTACATGTGAACCACCTAACCCGAGAGCGAGGCACAACGGACTTAGTACTGACACCCCAACACCACAGCACCGGTACGTTGCACGCTACCTAGCACCAGCTCAAAAAAGCCCGCGACCCACACGAGTCTCAAGCCGAGGCAAGGGTCGTAACCAACGAGAGGAGCTTGACGCGGTAGTGGCAAGTACATATTGCTACACCTGGGAAGCTTGAAGGTACTCTGTAACATCCAACAGTCCAAATTTTCTCCGTGCTTAAAATTGAACTTTTTACCTCTCGTATGAACTTTCTCGTTAAACAGTGAACGTCTCTGGTGTGTTTTTTTTATATCGAACATTTTCAACCTTCAATTTATATCTTATACTTAAAGACAAAAGTTATAATATAAATTTCAATAGTTAACCTACTTTACTGTAAATTATTATTGTAACCAATCATTGTAATTGAACGATTCCATTTTGTAAATAGACTGCAAATAGCAATATGTTATCTTTTATTTAACCTTTCAACTAGAAAAAGCTTCTGGCGCTCAAATATAAATTTGGGGTTATAGTGTTAGAGGGTGGCTTTACCAAGAAGGGTCCAATAATGTAAAATCTTTTTTTAGATGTTGGTTGATATTTTCTAAAATAAAAATAAATTACTTTTGTATACAGGGTGTTTCATAATTGCATGCTGATCCGGCAGGGGGATATTCCTTGGGCGATTTTAAGACAAAATTTTCATATTAACATAGGGGCGGTAAAAATTGAAGAAAAAATCGGTTTTTCTTCAATATTTCGGAGACTGGTTTAGATATTTTTTTGATATTCAGTACACGATATCTAAGTTTCTAATTGCATTTTGGGAAAAACTGGCTTCATCAGTAAATAATACTTCTCTGTCAAATAGTGGATTTTCAACAATTTTTTGAATAAACCATTGGCAGAAATTTATACGAAATGGAAAATCCCGAGGCAGTAAGGCCTGAACCCGTTGAATATGGTAAGGGTATAACAAAAAATCGTGAAGTATCCTCCAGACTAAAATATGGGAGATATTCAAATTACTAGCAATTTTCCTTGTGCTTATTTTGGGATTTTGCTCAACTGATTAAGAACAGCTATTTCAGTTTCTTCTGTTCTTGCGATTCGTTGTGCCCCTTTTAAGTGGTGATCGGGTTTAAAACATCCCTTCTCGCGTAGTCTCCTATGAACGCTTGAAAAAGTTCTTGCATCTGGCACAATTCTTTGCGGAAAACGCTCTGCATACAGTCGCCTGGCTTCAAATGCATTTCCATCCGCAAGACCGTACATGTAATGAATATCGGCAAACTCGGCATTCTCAAACATATTTTCTTATACTTATATCAATCACTCACATTCAGATAAAGTATTGAAGTGAAAAATTTGACACTTGGTTGTAAACACAAAACTAAATCTCAGTGGCCTACTAGATTTTAAATAATAAATTAATCTGCCATAGCGGCATAGCAAGTAAATGCTTTTTATTTTTTAATTCGGAAACCGTCCGTCGTAGGCCAAAAAGTCAAGAGCTCATTTTTGATAGACACACAACAAAGACTAGGAAAATAATTCTTATTTTGAAAAATAGCATTGGCGTCACATTTTTTTTCTCAAAAATGTGTATTGATCTGTTTGTGGGGACGCCACTGGTGGAATCAGAACAAATCTTTTTTTGTCAAAATACTTGCTTTTATACACAGATATCGTGTACTGAATATCAAAAAAATATCTAAACCAGTCTCCGAAATATTGAAGAAAAACCGATTTTTTCTTCAATTTTTACCGCCCTGTATATCGAAAATGAAGCGTTTCCGGACCTATGTTAATATGAAAATTGTGTCTTAAAATCGGAATATCCTCCTGCCGGATCAGCATGCAATTATGAAACACCCTGTATATTAACAGTTTTTCAATAATTCCAGGATCTCTAAACCCTGATAAAGGTTAAAAAATTCTGCATTTAAAGGCAAATAAAATAAAGCCATTTAAAACAATGTTTTTGCATACATTAGAAGAAGTGGTATACCCCGATTACTGTAAGAAGTCCCGATTTTGTCAGATGACATTCTCCATAAAATCCCTAGGAATTTTCTGTTAACCATGGGTATAACATTGGTATATGCGTCTCAACCAGTTAATGGCGTCACTCGTTGATTTATGATGTGAAAAGTTACCCAAGTGATACAAAAAAAGAACATAATAAAATAAAAACCTTATTGCAATCACAATTATACCGCTACAAATAAAAATAACTATGGCTACAACTCATTTTAATAATAATTTCAAATGTCATGGAAACACATTCATTTTGGTATTTTGGTATAATCAGCTAGTCGCGTCTGCGTCTATGGTGCGTACTCGGGCAAATTTTATTTCGGTGTTGTGAAAGTGACAGTGAAGGTTTTCCGGATCGTTCAAGAGGGTTCAAACTATTTGGGCAGTGAAAATATTCGCGGGTTTTGTACGTTTCGTGAGTTTTACCGTTATCTGTGTTCATGTTCGTTTTATTAGTTTTATTAGTTATTCATTGTGCAAATGGGCTCGTTACTGACCTGGACTTATGACCCGGTTGCATTTTTTGCTGCATTGATGCCAACTTAGGATGGCGAAATTACCAATTGACAGTCCCAGTAAGGACTTCTTAAAATAATTTGACTATATAGATAAAATATTAGAGTATTGTTTGTGGGCACAAGGGGAAAATTTAAACGATGTTCAACTATTTTGAGGTGATTCCATGGCACACTTGATTCACCAGATGCCTTTAAAATTCCTATTTTTCCCAACTTTGACGTCCTGAAGAATGGAACTCCCTGAATATTTTTTGTTCAAATTTGGTATGCAAGGGTTTTGGGGTGTCCTGATTAACGCTGTGGGGCCAGATTTTACATAAAGAAATCGCTAAATGGTTTTTGTGAAAATCTGGGTAATAAAAAATCGCAGCTGGTCCTGGATTTGCATTTTGAAAATGGTAGAGGTCAAAATAAGCGGCTATTGAAGGCCTTTCTAATAAAAAGGTTTAGGGAATTATCTCCAAAAATAAAACTTTATGGATTTGTATATGTTTGAACCCAGTAGATCGAGCACAATGTGGTAAGGCGCATACTTGTCAGCAATCCGTGTCTTGCCACTCTCTTGCAGTCTACACTGTTTCACTTTGAGTCAAGACAATTTCGTATTTTTTAAAAGATAAACCGATTTTCAAAAAACTTTTTTCAAACCTATATTACTTGAGTTATATATATTTTTAAATAGTTATATTACTGTTATTAAAAGAAGACACCCAAAAAATCACAAAACCATAGTGGTTATTTTTTAAAGAATAAAATGGATAGTGCCATCGATTTAGCCATAGTTTAAAACCCGTGGTACAAAATTTCAATACAGAGAAATCATTTGATTCTCAATGGAAGCAAAACTGAAATAATAAATTTATCTATTAGAAGACGATTGAAGTGAGGACATCATTGAGTACCGTTCTCGGCTTGGCTTTCGTTGATGTGGTCAAGCTGTTGGGATTCGATCTTGACTCCCCCCTTGATTGCCCACATTTGCAATAAACTGAATGGTGCATTTTATGCAATCCTTTAAGTGAAGAATTATCTTGATGCGTTTGGTCTTACTAATCTATATTATGCTTTTGTCTTTAGTCTCGTTTGTCCTACAATATCCTAATCACAAGACGGCAGATTACCTATTTCTTTGACATGGGTATCAAATGAAAGGATTTGAAGAGTAGAAAATGATAAGGTGAGTGACCTCATACAAATCCTTTTTTTAAATCAAAAAGCTTGTCGCACTAATTATAAAGCAAAAACCAATCACTGTCCAATAAAATTAAATATTGGTACCTACTTTTATGAACATTTCTTAAGACAAGCTTTCTGATTTAAAAAAGCTTGTCACAGTTTGACATTGAATAATCTTAACAAAATCTAAACTTACTTTATTCGTTTTAGTAAAAGGCTTAAATAAAAGCTTATTTTTAAAAAGGTTTATTTTTTATTTTATTAATGACCCAATTTATTCAGATTTATCTGTTTTAGAATTTCCAAAGATATAATATATATAAATAATACCTATAAAAAAATATTTTTTGTAATTTCAACGTTGACATTTTCGGGTTTATGCAACGTTTTGGAGTTTCTGTGGCATTTGAAGTTTCCATGGCACTTGGCGTTTATGCGGCGGTTAGATGTTTCCCTATTCTTTTTTGTCGAAACAATAAGACTTCTCAATTATTATGGTTTTTGTGTAGAATCAATTATCAAAATTTGTACTTTTGTTCAGATGGTCATAACAAGGAGAAATACTTAGTTTTTAGCACTTTCAAGGATATTCAATTATTTTTTGGTTCCTAAGGTCCATGAAATACACACTAATTCTCTCCCGGGTAAAATCCTGATTTTTTTTATTCGTAACTACCCTTTCCCGCACACCAAACAATAATTTGATTAGTGAAGTACATAATGATAAATAATGTGAATAAAATAACCGAAGAAACAAGCATTAAAAAGCCTTACATTTTTTAAAAGTGGTAAACTCGGTCGTAAATAGTAGTAAGTATGTATTAAACTCATAAATCTGGAAGAGAATCAATTCAACAAATTATCAACACAGTACCGAAAATATGGCTTCAGAACGTGCTACTGTCAGCTTGAAGTTATTTTCGCGGTGTTGCCGTTTTTTTTAGGAAGGATGAAAATACCTTTTTACTCAAACAAATCAAAAAATACATAAATAACAATCGATTTGAATCTGTACAGCCTTACCTTACTTTGAAATTTAACTGACATAAATTCACCTGACCTTTTAAGCCCTAGATAAAGGCGTAAACCCCGTTTTGATAGTTCCTTCTTTTAGCGCGCAGTGCAGAACCCGAAACAACAGTTTATTTTCAATTAAAAGCTCACCCAATGTCCTTCCATATTGTGCAACAGCTCGGCTGTCCCAATGCAAAACACAGTTAGAAATTTTATCAAAGCGTTGAGTACCGGTCGGTCCGCCATGGCAACACTTCTTGATTTCCTGTTAGCTGCTACAACGTGTGCCGTTACTCCATTACTACCCTCCCCTCCGCAAGTCACAACACGAATTTCCCCTATCGCCTAAATTAAATCAAAGGTTTCCCTTCCCAGTGCCTTCACCTGAATTACAACATCAGCACACGATACACAGAAAACGGTATGCCAGCTAGGAGAACGAAAATTAAACTCTTCTGCACATCTACGTCACTTCGACAAAAGTGCGGCCAACTTATAAAAAATAGTTCTGAAATTAGTTTCACTTTCATAAGTATGTTTTCAATTTCAGGTAAAGTTAAATCCAAAACAAGAATGTAGGCACCTTGTTGCCTGGCTCACAATAAACGAGTCAAAAAAGGTAGCCATGATTTTGTCGAATAAGCGTCACCGTTGACGTTGACAGCACCTGCGCGCGGGCATACCGTTATCTGTGAAAATAACAACAATACAACTAATAACCAATTAAATGGGAAAGTTAGGGCCTGGCACACCAGACTTGAATCCAATGGATTTTTGTATTTGGGGATACATGAAGGCGATTGTGTTCGAACAGGAAATCGACAACGAGCAGCAGTTACGTGAACAGCTACTGTAATGCTTGTGATGTTGTGTTTTTAGGTTACCCTTTGGGGTTTTCCTGGTGGAGGTGATTCACCTCGTCGTGGTCGCCAGGCTGAGTACCTCGCTTCAAACAAAAAGAATGGCTGAGATTTAGAAAATGTGAATGTTGTGTTGTGTAGTGCTGTGCTGTGTGACTTTTAATGTAAAAAAGCAAGAAAACAGAAAATGGTGCGATATTCAATCCTGGAAATGTCAGTAAGGTAGGTGTTTCATAGGCATTCTACATGTTCGTTAGAAAGTAATCGTTTCCAACAGGAAATTGAAATTTTGTGGTGAATCCTCGGATAAATTGATAGACATAGGCAAAATTTTAAGACAGGTCACGGCGGGCGTCCATAGGCGGCGTTTTCTTGAGGGGTCTTAAACAATTTGAAAAAAAAAAAAATTTTGGGCTTAAGACAAATGTTAGAAAATTTTTGAAAATTTATTTTGGCAAGTCTAATTTTTCTTTATCTACCATAAAATTTTTTGTACTAAGTGATAGTTAACCCTGTATATACTACAAAAGGCATTTGAAGTCACAGTTGACATATTTTTACAATTGATAAATAGCAGTTTAGAATATGGAATATTTCCAGAACAGTGGAGGAAGTCTACAAAATTATACCCATAAAAGAAAGCAAACACCAACAAAAGTGAAGAATTTCGACCTATCAACATGGTTCATGTTTATTAAAAGTTACTAGAAACAGTGGTTAATGAGCAGATTGTGGAATATTTTGAAATAAACAGGCTGCTTAGTAACCACCAGGCAGGCTTTCGAAAGAATAATTCCTGTGATAGTGCATTACAAACTGTTTTAATGAATTGGAAAAGAACTTTAAGTGAAAAAAGGTTCTAGGAATGATTTTCTTGGATTTCTGAAGGGCATTTGAAACTATAGGCAGGTGTATGCTCATAGAAAAATTAAGAAAGTATGGTGTGTTGATGAGATGTTGTCCTCAAATGGTTTAAAAACTATCTATCAAATTGAACTCAGGAAACAAGATTCTTAAATAAAGTATCAACGCAAAAAGAAAATATGTTTGGTGTTCCCCAAGGAACAGTATTAGGCCCTAACTTGTTTATTATTTACATTAATGACATTGTCAGAAATTTAAGAGTGTAAAATTCAGTTTATGCAGACGATACTATACTGCACTTGGTGGGTCAACATGTGGACGCAGTTGTGCAAACTATAAATGAAGAGCTAGAAGTTATGTTCAAATGGCCGAGTCAAAATGTATTAAGCCTAAATACAGAAAAACGAAATTCATGTTAATTAAAAGTAAATTTAATACAATACCAACAAATAACCACACAGGAATTCATATTAATAACTAAAGAATACAATAGGTTGAAAAATGCAAGTACCTGGGTGTTATAGTAGATGAACATTTAACATTGCCCCAGCATGCAGATTACGTAACTAATAAAATTGCCAAGAAAATAAATGCGAATGGTCAAAATCTAATGATTTACAAATAAATTATCTTGCCACATCTTAATTACTGTTCAACTGTACCTACTGCTTTTGTTGAAGGCGCCAGAGAACTTAGTATACTTCAGAAAAAGCAGAATCAAGCTATGCGTAGTATTATAGGGTGTAATAAGTATGCAAGTGTTGCAGACATCCTACAAACGACAAGATTATTAAGTGTCAAACTTATTGTTGGAATTGCTTAATTTACAATAATTGTTGTCTATTATCGAGTCTCTTATTATACAAACCTATGGGTATGTTGTAAGCTACATCCTATTAAATTATTAATAAATAAATAAATAAATACTTAAGTGTATTAAAACTCCTTGTTAACAACTTTCAATGCTTTCAACTTCAATAAGTACAATCGCGAATCACGGAACGCTCTACATGCCACCGTCCACACACCTGTAGGTACTCAAGATATTGACAAAACTGAGTCGCCACAGTTGCCAGAGCGCTATACCTAGTCGGAATTATTCCTTCTTACCGCATGCTACTGCCACTACCCGACCATTACTTTTGTTTTGGAAATAGCTATTCGATCGCAATAAGTTCACATCAACGAAACTCAGGGGGCGCTAAATTTACTTTAACGTAGGACTAAAACGAATTGCGACTACTCAACCTTGACGGTTGAAACTCACTGAAGCAGAAGCGTCAAGTTACTCGGGTATTAGGGTTCAATTGACCCACGTTTTAAAAAAATATTTCGCATTTTCCTTTTTAGTAGACCTTCCCAATTGTGTGGTTAAATTTTTGGTAATGGGCCTGTTTCACACTTTTTTTTACTTTTGATTATGAATCTTAATAGTACATAAAACACGAAAATATTTTTTTCCGGATTTTTTTCGGCCGGGAAATGCCCTAAAAACGTTTTTGAAATTCAAATTCCCTGGGCCCGTGACGTCACGAGCCCAAAAAGCTGATTGGCTACTGTTTTGTGACGTTGACACGATTTACGGCAATATTGATATGTTTCTATTTGAGATTTGTGAAGATTGAAGAAGAAAATTTAGCTACCTAATTTTCAACTTATATTTTGTGGCTAAAACCAAATAGACATAACACATGACCTCAATATCAGGGGGCAACGTGGCGGTGCACGAGTGGGTGGGTCTTTCGTGGTACTCCACGCTTAGAGCAGAGGACATAAAAAGAAATAAAAAAATAACCTCAATATCAATTAATTTAATAATATACCAAAATCGCAATGTTTTCCACTTTTTTGAGTTAAAAGTTACTTGCAGAATGACCACCAACTTGTAAGTTGGCCAAACCTAAATAAATCTGGTTTATAACAACATTTTGTCAGTCAACTATACATAATCTTGACAATCAAAATTTGATTTATTAAGTAACGTGAAATATTCTGACATCGTTGTTTTGCCGTTGATCTTCTTCATTTTGCAACTAGGTATTCTTAAAGCTAACTCTCTAATGTGTTTTCTATCATCCCCTAAAATGGCTATCAAAAGGTTTTCCGGGTGACCAAAATATTCCTTTCTCCTTTTTCTCAATTATGGGATCTATCACTTTTTTCAGTTATTTAGGGCTAAATAAGTGCCTAGCACCATCCTTACTACAAGACCAATTAAATTTGATTTAAAATCAGCATACGGTACTTATACAGTTTAACTTTTGCAGGTTTTCCGGAACACAGTTTACCTATTACTTCGGTTTACATTAAAGAATGACAAAATGACATGACCAGCCCACAGATTGTTATAGAGACGACACAAGACCCACAAAACAACTACCTGTGTCCGTACGGTCGAGTTCGGACCGAGGTTCGGACAACCGTTTATACAACTGTCTTTCTCTCGAGAATCTATTTCGATTCAATGTGCACGTCTGAGATTAGAACGGAGATCGAATTTTTGGGGCTTCGATTACTAGTATAACCGGCAACGTCGCTAAAGTCATTTCATTGCTCCAAATTAAGGCGCGCAGTTTAAAATTTTTATATATATTTTTAGTTAATAACAAAATTAGGTAGGTACTGATGAGAAAGGTGCTGAGGGGGATTTTATTAAAGAGTTATGTGATTAATTTCATTCTAGTAGTAAAAAATATCGAAATTTGATTCAGTGAACAAGGCCACCGGTGTGAATTTAGCAACGTTGCTAGCAACGTTTCTGGAGAGCGCGTCGAAAATTTTTCATTTTCGCCACTGGTCGATCGAGGTAGACTTGATGTTCATTTTACAAACTTTTACAAAGATATTCGGGAAAATTAAACGTTACAGCCTTACACAAATCCAAAACTTTGTAAGATTGCGCAAAACGGTTGTCGCTTAAGATAAAAAACCGAATTTGGGACCGTTTCCAGCAGATTTCGTAGATTTTACAGAGAACGAAAGATTGTGCCACCTCAATTTTTTTACACGAAACGTGGAAAAGGATGTCACTAAGGAAAAAGCTGTCAAAATTTTCCCAGGATTCTCATGGGCCAAGAAAAAATAAAAAATCCGAATTTTCGATCGTTTCTAGCAGTCTTCTCAGATTTTCCAGAGAACGGAAAATTGTGCCACCTCAAGTTTTTTATATGACACGTGGGAAGGGATGTCATTGATGGAAAAGGTGTCAAAATTGTACCGGGATCCCCATGGGCGTAGAACAAAAATAAAAATGCAGAAATTGCGACCGTTTCTAGAAGTCTTCGTAGATTTTCCAGAGAACGGAAAGTTGTGCCACCTCAATTTTTTTATATGACACGTGGAAATGGATGTCAACAACGGAAAATGTGTAAAAATTTTTCCAGGATTCCCATGGGTGGAGAAGAAAAATAAAAAGTCCGAATTTGCGACCGTTTCTAGTAGCTTTCGTACATTTTCCAGAGAACGGAAAGTTGTGCCACCTCAATTTTTTTATATGACACGTGGAAATGGATGTCAATAACGGAAAATGTGTCAAAATTTTTCCAGGATTCCCATGGGCGGAGAAGAAAATAAAAAGGTCAAATTTGAGACCGTTTCTAGCAGTTTTCGTAGGTTTTACAGAGAACGGAAAGTTGTGCCACCTCAATTTTTTTATATGACACGTGGAAAGAGATATCACTAACGGAAAATGTGTCAAAATTTTTCCAGGATTCCCATGGGCGGAGAAGAAAAATAAAAAGTCCGAACTTGCGACAGTTTCTAGTAGTTTTCGTACATTTCCCAGAGACGGAAAGTTGTGCCACTTCAATTTTTTTACATGATACGTGGAAAAGGATGTCAATAACGGAAAATGTGTCAAAATTTTTCCAGGATTCCCATGGGCGGAGAAGAAAAATATAAGAGTCCGAATTTGCGACCGTTTCTAGTAGTTTTCGTACATTTTCCAGAGAACGGAAAGTTGTGCCACCTCAATTTTTTTATATGACACGTGGAAAGAGATGTCATTGATGGAAAAGGTGTCAAAATTGTACCGGGATTCCCATGGGCGGAGAACAAAAATAAAAATGCAGAAATTGCGACCGTTTCTAGAAGTCTTCGTAGATTTTCCAGAGAACGGAAAGTTGTGCCACCTCAATTTTTTTATATGACACGTGGAAATGGATGTCATTAACGGAAAATGTGTCAAAAATTTTCCAGGATTCCCATGGGCGGAGAAGAAAAATAAAAAGTCCGAACTTGCGACAGTTTCTAGTAGTTTTCGTACATTTCCCAGAGACGGAAAGTTGTGCCACTTCAATTTTTTTACATGATACGTGGAAAAGGATGTCAATAACGGAAAATGTGTCAAAATTTTTCCAGGATTCCCATGGGCGGAGAAGAAAAATATAAGAGTCCGAATTTGCGACCGTTTCTAGTAGTTTTCGTACATTTTCCAGAGAACGGAAAGTTGTGCCACCTCAATTTTTTTACATGACACGTGGAAAAGGATGTCACTAACGGAAAATGTGTCAAAATTTTTCCAGGATTCCCATGGGCGGAGAAGAAAATAAAAAGGTCAAATTTGAGACCGTTTCTAGCAGTTTTCGTAGGTTTTACAGAAAACGGAAAGTTGTGCCACCTCAATTTTTTTATATGACACGTGGAAAGAGATATCACTAACGGAAAATGTCTCAAAATTTTTCCAGGATTCCCATGGGCGGAGACGAAAAATAAAAAGTCCGAACTTGCGACAGTTTCTAGTAGTTTTCGTACATTTCCCAGAGACGGAAAGTTGTGCCACCTCAATTTTTTTATATGACACGTGGAAATGGATGTCAATAACGGAAAATGTGTCAAAATTTTTCCAGGATTCCCATGGACGGAGAAGAAAAATAAAAAGTCCGAATTTGCGACAGTTTCCAGTAGTTTTGGTGCATTTCCCAGAGAACGGAAAGTTGTGCCACCTCAATTTTTTTATATGACACGTGGAAATGGATGTCAATAACGGAAAATGTGTCAAAATTTTTCCAGGATTCCCATGGGCGGAGAAGAAAAATATAAGAGTCCGAATTTGCGACCGTTTCTAGTAGTTTTCGTACATTTTCCAGAGAACGGAAAGTTGTGCCACCTCAATTTTTTTATATGACACGTGGAAAGAGATGTCATTGATGGAAAAGGTGTCAAAATTGTACCGGGATTCCCATGGGCGGAGAACAAAAATAAAAATGCAGAAATTGCGACCGTTTCTAGAAGTCTTCGTAGATTTTCCAGAGAACGGAAAGTTGTGCCACCTCAATTTTTTTATATGACACGTGGAAATGGATGTCATTAACGGAAAATGTGTCAAAAATTTTCCAGGATTCCCATGGGCGGAGAAGAAAAATAAAAAGTCCGAACTTGCGACAGTTTCTAGTAGTTTTCGTACATTTCCCAGAGAACGGAAAGTTGTGCCACCTCAATTTTTTTATATGACACGTGGAAATGGACGTCAATAAAGGAAAATGTGTCAAAAATTTTCCAGGATTCCCATGGGTTGAGAAGAAAAATAGAAGAGTCCGAATTTGCGACCGTTTCTAGTAGTTTTCGTACATTTTCCAGAGAAGGGAAAGTTGTGCCACCTCAATTTTTTTATATGACACGTGGAAATGGATGTCAATAACGGAAAATGTGTCAAAATTTTTCCAGGATTCCCATGGACGGAGAAGAAAAATAAAAAGTCCGAATTTGCGACAGTTTCCAGTAGTTTTGGTGCATTTCCCAGAGAATGGAAAGTTGTGCCACCTCAATTTTTTTATATGACACGTGGAAATGGATGTCAATAACGGAAAATGTGTCAAAATTTTTCCAGGATTTCCATGGGCGGAGAAGAAAAATAAAAAGTCCGAACTTGCGACAGTTTCTAGTAGTTTTCGTACATTTCCCAGAGACGGAAAGTTGTGCCACCTCAATTTTTTTATATGACACGTGGAAATGGATGTCAATAACGGAAAATGTGTCAAAATTTTTCCAGGATTCCCATGGACGGAGAAGAAAAATAAAAAGTCCGAATTTGCGACAGTTTCCAGTAGTTTTGGTGCATTTCCCAGAGAACGGAAAGTTGTGCCACCTCAATTTTTTTATATGACACGTGGAAATGGATGTCAATAACGGAAAATGTGTCAAAATGTTTCCAGGATTCCCATGGGCGGAGAAGAAAAATATAAGAGTCCGAATTTGCGACCGTTTCTAGTAGTTTTCGTACATTTTCCAGAGAACGGAAAGTTGTGCCACCTCAATTTTTTTATATGACACGTGGAAAGAGATGTCATTGATGGAAAAGGTGTCAAAATTGTACCGGGATTCCCATGGGCGGAGAACAAAAATAAAAATGCAGAAATTGCGACCGTTTCTAGAAGTCTTCGTAGATTTTCCAGAGAACGGAAAGTTGTGCCACCTCAATTTTTTTATATGACACGTGGAAAGAGATATCACTAACGGAAAATGTCTCAAAATTTTTCCAGGATTCCCATGGGCGGAGAAGAAAAATAAAAAGTCCGAACTTGCGACAGTTTCTAGTAGTTTTCGTACATTTCCCAGAGACGGAAAGTTGTGCCACCTCAATTTTTTTATATGACACGTGGAAATGGATGTCAATAACGGAAAATGTGTCAAAATTTTTCCAGGATTCCCATGGACGGAGAAGAAAAATAAAAAGTCCGAATTTGCGACAGTTTCCAGTAGTTTTGGTGCATTTCCCAGAGAACGGAAAGTTGTGCCACCTCAATTTTTTTATATGACACGTGGAAATGGATGTCAATAATGGAAAATGTGTCAAAATTTTTCCAGGATTCCCATGGGCGGAGAAGAAAAATATAAGAGTCCGAATTTGCGACCGTTTCTAGAAGTCTTCGTAGATTTTCCAGAGAACGGAAAGTTGTGCCACCTCAATTTTTTTATATGACACGTGGAAATGGATGTCATTAACGGAAAATGTGTCAAAAATTTTCCAGGATTCCCATGGGCGGAGAAGAAAAATAAAAAGTCCGAACTTGCGACAGTTTCTAGTAGTTTTCGTACATTTCCCAGAGAACGGAAAGTTGTGCCACCTCAATTTTTTTATATGACACGTGGAAATGGACGTCAATAAAGGAAAATGTGTCAAAAATTTTCCAGGATTCCCATGGGTTGAGAAGAAAAATAGAAGAGTCCGAATTTGCGACCGTTTCTAGTAGTTTTCGTACATTTTCCAGAGAAGGGAAAGTTGTGCCACCTCAATTTTTTTATATGACACGTGGAAATGGATGTCAATAACGGAAAATGTGTCAAAATTTTTCCAGGATTCCCATGGACGGAGAAGAAAAATAAAAAGTCCGAATTTGCGACAGTTTCCAGTAGTTTTGGTGCATTTCCCAGAGAATGGAAAGTTGTGCCACCTCAATTTTTTTATATGACACGTGGAAATGGATGTCAATAACGGAAAATGTGTCA
Source organism: Pseudeuparius sepicola (assembly GCA_963920635.1). Classification (NCBI taxonomy): domain Eukaryota; kingdom Metazoa; phylum Arthropoda; class Insecta; order Coleoptera; family Anthribidae; genus Pseudeuparius; species Pseudeuparius sepicola. The sequence goes on along the minus strand of OY987300.1, from coordinate 50,200,614 downwards.
AAATTTTTCCAGGATTTCCATGGGCGGAGAAGAAAAATAAAAAGTCCGAACTTGCGACAGTTTCTAGTAGTTTTCGTACATTTCCCAGAGACGGAAAGTTGTGCCACCTCAATTTTTTTATATGACACGTGGAAAATGGATGTCAATAACGGAAAATGTGTCAAAATTTTTCCAGGATTCCCATGGACGGAGAAGAAAAATAAAAAGTCCGAATTTGCGACAGTTTCCAGTAGTTTTGGTGCATTTCCCAGAGAACGGAAAGTTGTGCCACCTCAATTTTTTTATATGACACGTGGAAATGGATGTCAATAACGGAAAATGTGTCAAAATGTTTCCAGGATTCCCATGGGCGGAGAAGAAAAATATAAGAGTCCGAATTTGCGACCGTTTCTAGTAGTTTTCGTACATTTTCCAGAGAACGGAAAGTTGTGCCACCTCAATTTTTTTATATGACACGTGGAAAGATATGTCATTGATGGAAAAGGTGTCAAAATTGTACCGGGATTCCCATGGGCGGAGAACAAAAATAAAAATGCAGAAATTGCGACCGTTTCTAGAAGTCTTCGTAGATTTTCCAGAGAACGGAAAGTTGTGCCACCTCAATTTTTTTATATGACACGTGGAAAGAGATATCACTAACGGAAAATGTCTCAAAATTTTTCCAGGATTCCCATGGGCGGAGAAGAAAAATAAAAAGTCCGAACTTGCGACAGTTTCTAGTAGTTTTCGTACATTTCCCAGAGACGGAAAGTTGTGCCACCTCAATTTTTTTATATGACACGTGGAAATGGATGTCAATAACGGAAAATGTGTCAAAATTTTTCCAGGATTCCCATGGACGGAGAAGAAAAATAAAAAGTCCGAATTTGCGACAGTTTCCAGTAGTTTTGGTGCATTTCCCAGAGAACGGAAAGTTGTGCCACCTCAATTTTTTTATATGACACGTGGAAATGGATGTCAATAACGGAAAATGTGTCAAAATTTTTCCAGGATTCCCATGGGCGGAGAAGAAAAATATAAGAGTCCGAATTTGCGACCGTTTCTAGTAGTTTTCGTACATTTTCCAGAGAACGGAAAGTTGTGCCACCTCAATTTTTTTATATGACACGTGGAAAGAGATGTCATTGATGGAAAAGGTGTCAAAATTTTTCCAGGATTCCCATGGGCGGAGAAGAAAAATAAAAAGTCCGAACTTGCGACAGTTTCTAGTAGTTTTCGTACATTTCCCAGAGACGGAAAGTTGTGCCACCTCAATTTTTTTATATGACACGTGGAAATGGATGTCAATAACGGAAAATGTGTCAAAATTTTTCCAGGATTCCCATGGACGGAGAAGAAAAATAAAAAGTCCGAATTTGCGACAGTTTCCAGTAGTTTTGGTGCATTTCCCAGAGAACGGAAAGTTGTGCCACCTCAATTTTTTTATATGACACGTGGAAATGGATGTCAATAACGGAAAATGTGTCAAAATTTTTCCAGGATTCCCATGGGCGGAGAAGAAAAATATAAGAGCCCGAATTTGCGACCGTTTCTAGTAGTTTTCGTACATTTTCCAGAGAATGGAAAGTTGTGCCACCTCAATTTTTTTATATGACACGTGGAAAGAGATATCACTAACGGAAAATGTCTCAAAATTTTTCCAGGATTCCCATGGGCGGAGAAGAAAAATAAAAAGTCCGAACTTGCGACAGTTTCTAGTAGTTTTCGTACATTTCCCAGAGACGGAAAGTTGTGCCACCTCAATTTTTTTATATGACACGTGCAAATGGATGTCAATAACGGAAAATGTGTCAAAATTTTTCCAGGATTCCCATGGACGGAGAAGAAAAATAAAAAGTCCGAATTTGCGACAGTTTCCAGTAGTTTTGGTGCATTTCCCAGAGAACGGAAAGTTGTGCCACCTCAATTTTTTTATATGACACGTGGAAATGGATGTCAATAACGGAAAATGTGTCAAAATTTTTCCAGGATTCCCATGGACGGAGAAGAAAAATAAAAAGTCCGAATTTGCGACAGTTTCCAGTAGTTTTGGTGCATTTCCCAGAGAACGGAAAGTTGTGCCACCTCAATTTTTTTATATGACACGTGGAAATGAATGTCAATAACGGAAAATGTGTCAAAATTTTTCCAGGATTCCCATGGGCGGAGAAGAAAAATATAAGAGTCCGAATTTGCGACCGTTTCTAGTAGTTTTCGTACATTTTCCAGAGAACGGAAAGTTGTGCCACCTCAATTTTTTTATATGACACGTGGAAAGAGATGTCATTGATGGAAAAGGTGTCAAAATTTTTCCAGGATTCCCATGGGCGGAGAAGAAAAATAAAAAGTCCGAACTTGCGACAGTTTCTAGTAGTTTTCGTACATTTCCCAGAGACGGAAAGTTGTGCCACCTCAATTTTTTTATATGACACGTGGAAATGGATGTCAATAACGGAAAATGTGTCAAAATTTTTCCAGGATTCCCATGGACGGAGAAGAAAAATAAAGTCAGAATTTGCGACAGTTTCCAGTAGTTTTGGTGCATTTCCCAGAGAACGGAAAGTTGTGCCACCTCAATTTTTTTATATGACACGTGGAAATGGATGTCAATAACGGAAAATGTGTCAAAATTTTTCCAGGATTCCCATGGGCGGAGAAGAAAAATATAAGAGTCCGAATTTGCGACCGTTTCTAGTAGTTTTCGTACATTTTCCAGAGAATGGAAAGTTGTGCCACCTCAATTTTTTTATATGACACGTGGAAAGAGATATCACTAACGGAAAATGTCTCAAAATTTTTCCAGGATTCCCATGGGCGGAGAAGAAAAATAAAAAGTCCGAACTTGCGACAGTTTCTAGTAGTTTTCGTACATTTCCCAGAGACGGAAAGTTGTGCCACCTCAATTTTTTTATATGACACGTGGAAATGGATGTCAATAACGGAAAATGTGTCAAAATTTTTCCAGGATTCCCATGGACGGAGAAGAAAAATAAAAAGTCCGAATTTGCGACAGTTTCCAGTAGTTTTGGTGCATTTCCCAGAGAACGGAAAGTTGTGCCACCTCAATTTTTTTATATGACACGTGGAAATGGATGTCAATAACGGAAAATGTGTCAAAATTTTTCCAGGATTCCCATGGGCGGAGAAGAAAAATATAAGAGTCCGAATTTGCGACCGTTTCTAGTAGTTTTCGTACATTTTCCAGAGAACGGAAAGTTGTGCCACCTCAATTTTTTTATATGACACGTGGAAAGAGATGTCATTGATGGAAAAGGTGTCAAAATTGTACCGGGATTCCCATGGGCGGAGAACAAAAATAAAAATGCAGAAATTGCGACCGTTTCTAGAAGTCTTCGTAGATTTTCCAGAGAACGGAAAGTTGTGCCACCTCAATTTTTTTATATGACACGTGGAAATGGATGTCATTAACGTAAAATATGTCAAAAATTTTCCAGGATTCCCATGGGCGGAGAAGAAAAATAAAAAGTCCGAACTTGCGACAGTTTCTAGTAGTTTTCGTACATTTCCCAGAGAACGGAAAGTTGTGCCACCTCAATTTTTTTATATGACACGTGGAAATGGACGTCAATAAAGGAAAATGTGTCAAAAATTTTCCAGGATTCCCATGGGTTGAGAAGAAAAATAGAAGAGTCCGAATTTGCGACCGTTTCTAGTAGTTTTCGTACATTTTCCAGAGAAGGGAAAGTTGTGCCACCTCAATTTTTTTATATGACACGTGGAAATGGATGTCAATAACGGAAAATGTGTCAAAATTTTTCCAGGATTCCCATGGACGGAGAAGAAAAATAAAAAGTCCGAATTTGCGACAGTTTCCAGTAGTTTTGGTGCATTTCCCAGAGAACGGAAAGTTGTGCCACCTCAATTTTTTTATATGACACGTGGAAATGGATGTCAATAACGGAAAATGTGTCAAAATTTTTCCAGGATTCCCATGGGCGGAGAAGAAAAATAAAAAGTCCGAACTTGCGACAGTTTCTAGTAGTTTTCGTACATTTCCCAGAGACGGAAAGTTGTGCCACCTCAATTTTTTTATATGACACGTGGAAATGGATGTCAATAACGGAAAATGTGTCAAAATTTTTCCAGGATTCCCATGGACGGAGAAGAAAAATAAAAAGTCCGAATTTGCGACAGTTTCCAGTAGTTTTGGTGCATTTCCCAGAGAACGGAAAGTTGTGCCACCTCAATTTTTTTATATGACACGTGGAAATGGATGTCAATAACGGAAAATGTGTCAAAATTTTTCCAGGATTCCCATGGGCGGAGAAGAAAAATATAAGAGTCCGAATTTGCGACCGTTTCTAGTAGTTTTCGTACATTTTCCAGAGAACGGAAAGTTGTGCCACCTCAATTTTTTTATATGACACGTGGAAAGAGATGTCATTGATGGAAAAGGTGTCAAAATTGTACCGGGATTCCCATGGGCGGAGAACAAAAATAAAAATGCAGAAATTGCGACCGTTTCTAGAAGTCTTCGTAGATTTTCCAGAGAACGGAAAGTTGTGCCACCTCAATTTTTTTATATGACACGTGGAAATGGATGTCATTAACGGAAAATGTGTCAAAAATTTTCCAGGATTCCCATGGGCGGAGAAGAAAAATAAAAAGTCCGAACTTGCGACAGTTTCTAGTAGTTTTCGTACATTTCCCAGAGAACGGAAAGTTGTGCCACCTCAATTTTTTTATGACACGTGGAAATGGACGTCAATAAAGGAAAATGTGTCAAAAATTTTCCAGGATTCCCATGGGTTGAGAAGAAAAATAGAAGAGTCCGAATTTGCGACCGTTTCTAGTAGTTTTCGTACATTTTCCAGAGAAGGGAAAGTTGTGCCACCTCAATTTTTTTATATGACACGTGGAAATGGATGTCAATAACGGAAAATGTGTCAAAATTTTTCCAGGATTCCCATGGGCGGAGAAGAAAAATAAAAAGTCCGAACTTGCGACAGTTTCTAGTAGTTTTCGTACATTTCCCAGAGAACGGAAAGTTGTGCCACCTCAATTTTTTTATATGACACGTGGAAATGGACGTCAATAAAGGAAAATGTGTCAAAAATTTTCCAGGATTCCCATGGGTTGAGAAGAAAAATAGAAGAGTCCGAATTTGCGACCGTTTCTAGTAGTTTTCGTACATTTTCCAGGGAAGGGAAAGTTGTGCCACCTCAATTTTTTTATATGACACGTGGAAATGGACGTCAATAAAGGAAAATGTGTCAAAATTTTTCCAGGATTCCCATGGGCGGAGAAGAAAAATATAAGAGTCCGAATTTGCGACCGTTTCTAGTAGTTTTCGTACATTCTTCAGAGAACCGAAAGTTGTGCCACCTCAATTTTTAATAATAGATAGGTTGGATTTGTTGTACATTGATTCTACTCCATATCTGGTTGCTTATAGACTTTATTAGCGTTTTTTAAAAGTAGCTTTTTTAAATGCAATCTATAGGCTTCAATGTCCACGTAGTCTTTCAAACTTTTATCATTTAATAAATTATTAGCGTAGTACAAAATGTAAATTCCACAACTCCAGGAATCGCGTTGTTTTACATGCTTGATAATTTTTGTTCGCCAACCAGAAATATCAGCTTGTTCGTTCTTTTTGTGATATGTGGTTAGAAAATAGGACATATATTCCTGAATTTTTTCTTCTTCTTGACCCATGGGATCGAGAAAGGAAAATTCCTTTTTATTTACGTCGGCCACCGCTAGGCACCAGTGTCTGTTCTTGATGTTAGATGGCATCAGTACTATTCCATTCAATTCCGGAATGACATTTAACTCGTTGTCGGGTATTACTTCAGCCTCTTCCAATGAATTGCACATCAAACGTAGAATAATACTTGTAGCGTTGCAATTTACTAGTGTTATATTTTGTTTTTTAGATTTCCTAGCGATGCAGCCCAGGCATAAATCAATAATGAAATTATTGAGCCATGTGTTTCTGTTTAGTGTACAAAAATCATCATACCATAAGTCTTTTATCTGACAATGTTTATTTACGGCAGGGTAAAAATCACAAATTTTATAATTTTCATTTGCGTGATTCGGAGTAGGTGGATTATCTGCAACTGATTCCTGGTAAAATGATAAATAATTATCCTTTTCGAAGTTTTCGCACAACTTGCATTGAAAATGTACGTCAGGATTTCTCAACCGATCACACTTGTCATCTTGGGCGGGTAAGCAATGGATATGAATCCAGCGAAAGCAAATTTCGCATTGTACCCACGAGACCTCGGGTAGAATTTGCTCTACAAATCCGCAGTATAAACAAGCTTTATGAACATCAGAAGAAGTTTTTAAAACCAGTGTTTTAACATCATGAACATAGTCCTCATTTATTGGACAATCAGTTACGCTTTTTTGAAAAGATCTAAGAATAAATAAGCCACTGTTAATGTTGTCGGGACAGGCAACACATTTTATGTTGTACAAAGAAACGGATTCGCCTATATCTTCTAAAATACAACGAGCTTGGTCTTCCGAGCCATTATACAGTATAACTGTCCATTGCTGAAAGTCGATGACAAGCAGTTTATAATTTTTCAAGATATAAAAGGGCTTATAATTTACAACATTTTTATTGTAATTCTGAAAAAGTGAATCTACGCTGCCCAACTTCATTAATTCATGTGGATATTTGACACCAGCGTTCTTTGAAATTACTTGCATGACGTATTCTAATACGTTCGGAGTCAAGAATGCTATTGGACGATCATTTATAGAATTATAGTCCCTGAAATATAATTCCCTGGATCTAAAAAAACATATGATGTAATCGTCACCTATGTCTTTATAGAAATTTATATCCGTTACCAACCCATTCTTATAACAGTCCAATAAAGGAGCTTTATCGTAGAGACTGTCATTATTCACATTGTATTCCATAGTGATTTATCCTCGCTGACACTGCTGACCGGGGTGAGACTTTCATTTTTGATTTTTTTTAAATGAAGCATTTTATGATACCCAAATTTCTTTTTAATAGTTGAACTCTTTTTCCATCCCTCTTCCGCTAACAATGAGTCGGGTTCACCCCTTGGGCGAGCCAAATGATTTTTCGGAATACTATGTTTAGATTCCTTTACTATTCCCAAAATGTGTTCCCTACTGCGACGGACTACTCGACTTGCCTTCAAATACGTTTCTTTATTCAGTATATTATTTTTTAATATACCGTTCCAATTTTCTACAGAGGCGTTGCTGTAACGTCTGCCTTCATTAATTAATCCTGACCAGAGCGGTACGTAGGGAACATATTTTGTTAGGACTACGTCCAACAATTCTTCTGAATAATATTCATTATCGATTGACGGCGAATCATCGTAAATGAACTCTCTTTTTACCTTTTGAAAGATTTCAAAGAAGTCTCGGTAAAACAGACTATTTTTATATTTAGATCGTTCCTGCTGAAAATCGCTCGTTTCGAGAAATGAATCGGAATAAATCGGAATAAGAATAAGTTGTCGTTCCTATTATTGTCTACGCAGATTTTAATAAGATGGGAAAGATCCTTTTGCAATCGTGGCGTACTTTGTCTAGCTAGCAGTACTCTGCACAACTGTTTGAACCAAATTCGAAGCGTATCCAAATCTTTTATGTGCACAGGTGCGGCTAATATTTCTTTTAGGTACTTACGAGCGGAACCTTCATATTTGTTTACATCGTTCGATATGATTCGCATGAAATGAGACCAACAAATTGTTATTATTGTGATGTCGGGTCTCAAAACTATGCCGGATTTCACAAGGTGGTAAATGTCATTGACATAATCAACAAGTGGTTCTTGATTCCAATATAAAGAAACTGCATTCAATAAAGCAAAACTGCAGTCAACAACTATTCTTTCGAATAAAGGCCAACGGAAACTATTCTTAATGGAAAAGGCTTTAAACAACGTCAAAAACACGCCAATGCTTGCCGTATCTTGCTTTATTGAAATTAGTTCTAATATCGGACATATCCTGCCATTTTCAGTTGTGACAACACCGGAATAATATAAGCAAGATCCTTTCAGATGTTTGGGAGCTCTGACAATTGTGCCAGTAGCATCAAAATTGAGAGTTTTCGTTGAAGAACTTAGTAACTTTAGTTGTGCTACGCTGTACAAGTGTATTTGAAAAGGGTCACATACCAATTGGATATAATCCAAATTCTCTCGTTTCATAAGTATCATATCGATTAAATCATCGGTATCTCTGTCGAGGACCGAGCTTCTTTGGGATTTGATTTTTCTTAATACTTCGTCAGATTTTATGTCTTGCAAATTTCCAGATGAAAGAAGAGTTTGGTTTGATTTTTGTAAGGATTTAAGTTTATAACATAGTGATTTTTCTTGCCGTAACTCGTTGCTAACTAGAAGTCGCTTAATTCCCCTAACTTGCGAAGTTAATTTTTGAACGTGATTAAAATCTTTATTCGAACTAAATACGGTAATTTTCCCATAGGAAGTCATATAGATTTTAAATAATTTACAATAAGGATGGACGCACTTGGCGTAAATTACCTCGGACTTCGAGTTACATCTTCTACTCTTTATTATGACATCACAAGTGCTGTTTACAAGTGACCTAATTTTTTTCCTTAAAATAAAGTTAAAGACGAGCGGTTTATTCTCACTTTCTTTAAATTCCTCGATAGAGAACTTGAATACTCCCTCAAACACATTACACGTCCTGTAGGTTTTACCGATAGACATCGATTTATCGGATAAGTTTTTAGACCCCTTAGGTAAGATTTCTGCTGCTTTTGGAGTATTCGCTAAGGTAAAAGCAACATTTGGTACCACCGGATCGTCTGGGGTTACTTTAGGACTAACATCATATTCGTTACTATTCGGTTCGTCCATTGACTTATTATAAGTGATAGACTCCAAACAAGCATCCAATTGCATTCCGTTGTCAATAGTGACCATCGAATCTTCTTTCACATCCATATCCTTATTGTGTACTTCAAAAGATCTCTCACTCGATGTGTCAAATTCCTTCTCGTCCGGTACAATGTTAGACAACTCAAAACTATTTTCGAGGTCATCATAATCTGTTTTGACGGGGGTAGATGACGAAAGCGGTCTCGCCTCTAAATGTCTTCTAATAAATACTTTCAGATATAATCTGTTTTTTCTATTATTTTCCAAACCAAAATGAACATACATTTCACTGAACGTCGATTGGGGTTTTCTAACTCCCTCTAGAAATACACCGGCGTCGTAGTGCCCTTTTTGCAAAAAATATTTTATTTGTTCTATTTTATCAAGGGTCGATTGATCCTTAAATGTCGGAGGTGCCATTTTGTTGAACGAGTGTTACTAAACGAAACTAGCCTACCCCAAACCTTTACAGACAGTAAGTAAGATTTATGATTACAAAAATAATATCACTTTCAGGTAGCTACTTAAAATCTTAGAAACCAGTTACGTACACTGCAACTCTATAAAACTAGCCGAAGTTAAAATAAACTCCACGATTTACACCTAATAACTTATAGCGATGTTATCTCCCTAAAATGTGGCTTAAAAATTACGAATTATTACCTACTTAAATTTAAGAACAACTAGGCATCTATCTATATAGGTGAGACAAAGACAAACTTGGAATTTATTCGGCGTAGGCCGCAATAAGCTGCCCCGTCGAAGAAAACTTTTTCAGAATCAACGAATTCGGGAAAATGGCATAGAGAAAAGTTGCTCAGCGCGTCGAGATCTACCCGGGTAACGCGTTTAGCACGACCCGAATCCAGGAGAGGATAGAAACTTTTTCGGTGGATGCCGAAGCAAGCTGTCCCGTCGAAGAAAACTTTTTCAGAATCAACGAATTCGGGAAAATGGCATAGAGAAAAGTTGCTCAGCGCGTCGAGATCTACCCGGTAACACGTTTAGCACGACCCGAATCCAGGCGAGAATAGAAACTTATTCGGCGGATTCCCTGCAATAAGCTGCCCCGTCGAAGAAAACTTTTTCAGAATCAACGAATTCGGGAAAATGGCATAGAGAAAAGTTGCTCAGCGCGTCGAGATCTACCCGGTAACACGTTTAGCACGACCCGAATCCAGGCGAGGATAGAAACTTTTTCGGTGGATGCCGAAGCAAGCTGTCCCGTCGAAGAAAACTTTTTCAGAATCAACGAATTCGGGAAAATGGCATAGAGAAAAGTTGCTCAGCGCGTCGAGATCTACCCGGTAACACGTTTAGCACGACCCGAATCCAGGCGAGGATAGAAACTTTTTCGGTGGATGCCGTGCAATAAGCTGCCCCGTCGAAGAAAACTTTTTCAGAATCAACGAATTCGGGAAAATGGCATAGAGAAAAGTTGCTCAGCGCGTCGAGATCTACCCGGTAACACATTTAGCACGACCCGAATCCAGGCGAGGATAGAAACTTTTTCGGTGGATGCCGAAGCAAGCTGTCCCGTCGAAGAAAACTTTTTCAGAATCAACGAATTCGGGAAAATGGCATAGAGAAAAGTTGCTCAGCGCGTCGAGATCTACCCGGTAACACGTTTAGCACGACCCGAATCCAGGCGAGGATAGAAACTTTTTCGGTGGATGCCGTGCAATAAGCTGCCCCGTCGAAGAAAACTTTTTCAGAATCAACGAATTCGGGAAAATGGCATAGAGAAAAGTTGCTCAGCGCGTCGAGATCTACCCGGTAACACGTTTAGCACGACCCGAATCCAGGCGAGAATAGAAACTTATTCGGCGGATTCCCTGCAATAAGCTGCCCCGTCGAAGAAAACTTTTTCAGAATCAACGAATTCGGGAAAATGACATAGAGAAAAGTTGCTCAGCGCGTCGAGATCTACCCGGTAACACGTTTAGCACGACCCGAATCCAGGCGAGGATAGAAACTTTTTCGGTGGATGCCGAAGCAAGCTGTCCCGTCGAAGAAAACTTTTTCAGAATCAACGAATTCGGGAAAATGGCATAGAGAAAAGTTGCTCAGCGCGTCGAGATCTACCCGGTAACACGTTTTGCACGACCCGATTCCAGGCGAAAATTGAACCTTACTCGGCGAAAAAGTTTGAATTTGCGACCTTTTCGCACCAGCGACCGCTTCTGAAAAAGTTTTCTTCGACGGGACAGCTTGCTTCGGCATCCACCGAAAAAGTTTCTATCCTCGCCTGGATTCGGGTCGTGCAAAACGTGTTACCGGGTAGATCTCGACGCGCTGAGCAACTTTTCTCTATGCCATTTTCCCGAATTCGTTGATTCTGAAAAAGTTTTCTTCGACGGGACAGCTTGCTTCGGCATCCACCGAAAAAGTTTCTATCCTCGCCTGGATTCGGGTCGTGCTAAACGTGTTACCGGGTAGATCTCGACGCGCTGAGCAACTTTTCTCTATGCCATTTTCCCGAATTCGTTGATTCTGAAAAAGTTTTCTTCGACGGGACAGCTTGCTTCGGCATCCACCGAAAAAGTTTCTATCCTCGCCTGGATTCGGGTCGTGCTAAACGTGTTACCGGGTAGATCTCGACGCGCTGAGCAACTTTTCTCTATGCCATTTTCCCGAATTCGTTGATTCTGAAAAAGTTTTCTTCGACGGGGCAGCTTATTGCACGGCATCCACCGAAAAAGTTTCTATCCTCGCCTGGATTCGGGTCGTGCTAAACGTGTTACCGGGTAGATCTCGACGCGCTGAGCAACTTTTCTCTATGCCATTTTCCCGAATTCGTTGATTCTGAAAAGGTTTTCTTCGACGGGACAGCTTGCTTCGGCATCCACCGAAAAAGTTTCTATCCTCGCCTGGATTCGGGTCGTGCTAAACGTGTTACCGGGTAGATCTCGACGCGCTGAGCAACTTTTCTCTATGCCATTTTCCCGAATTCGTTGATTCTGAAAAAGTTTTCTTCGACGGGGCAGCTTATTGCACGGAATCCGCCGAATAAGTTTCTATTCTCGCCTGGATTCGGGTCGTGCTAAACGTGTTACCGGGTAGATCTCGACGCGCTGAGCAACTTTTCTCTATGCCATTTTCCCGAATTCGTTGATTCTGAAAAAGTTTTCTTCGACGGGACAGCTTGCTTCGGCATCCACCGAAAAAGTTTCTATCCTCGCCTGGATTCGGGTCGTGCTAAACGTGTTACCGGGTAGATCTCGACGCGCTGAGCAACTTTTCTCTATGCCATTTTCCCGAATTCGTTGATTCTGAAAAAGTTTTCTTCGACGGGGCAGCTTATTGCGGCCTACGCCGAATAAATTCCAAGTTTGTCTTTGTCTCACCTATATAGATAGATGCCTAGTTGTTCTTAAATTTAAGTAGGTAATAATTCGTAATTTTTAAGCCACATTTTAGGGAGATAACATCGCTATAAGTTATTAGGTGTAAATCGTGGAGTTTATTTTAACTTCGGCTAGTTTTATAGAGTTGCAGTGTACGTAACTGGTTTCTAAGATTTTAAGTAGCTACCTGAAAGTGATATTATTTTTTTAATCATAAATCTTACTTAGTGTCTGTAAAGGTTTGGGGTAGGCTAGTTTCGTTTAGTAACACTCGTTCAACAAAATGGCACCTCCGACATTTAAGGATCAATCGACCCTTGATAAAATAGAACAAATAAAATATTTTTTGCAAAAAGGGCACTACGAAGCCGGCGTATTTCTAGAGGGAGTTAGAAAACCCCAATCGACGTTCAGTGAAATGTGTGTTCATTTTGGTTTGGAAAATAATAGAAAAAACAGATTATATCTGAAAGTATTTATTAGAAGACATTTAGAGGCGAGACCGCTTTCGTCATCTACCCCCGTCAAAACAGATTATGATGACCTCGAAAATAGTTTTGAGTTGTCTAACATTGTACCGGACGAGAAGGAATTTGACACATCGAGTGAGAGATCTTTTGAAGTACACAATAAGGATATGGATGTGAAAGAAGATTCGATGGTCACTATTGACAACGGAATGCAATTGGATGCTTGTTTGGAGTCTATCACTTATAATAAGTCAATGGACGAACCGAATAGTAACGAATATGATGTTAGTCCTAAAGTAACCCCAGACGATCCGGTGGTACCAAATGTTGCTTTTACCTTAGCGAATACTCCAAAAGCAGCAGGAATCTTACCTAAGGGGTCTAAAAACTTATCCGATAAATCGATGTCTATCGGTAAAACCTACAGGACGTGTAATGTGTTTGAGGGAGTATTCAAGTTCTCTATCGAGGAATTTCAAGAAAGTGAGAATAAACCGCTCGTCTTTAACTTTATTTTAAGGAAAAAAATTAGGTCACTTGTAAACAGCACTTGTGATGTCATAATAAAGAGTAGAAGATGTAACTCGAAGTCCGAGGTAATTTACGCCAAGTGCGTCCATCCTTATTGTAAATTATTTAAAATCTATATGACTTCCTATGGGAAAATTACCGTATTTAGTTCGAATAAAGATTTTAATCACGTTCAAAAATTAACTTCGCAAGTTAGGGGAATTAAGCGACTTCTAGTTAGCAACGAGTTACGGCAAGAAAAATCACTATGTTATAAACTTAAATCCTTACAAAAATGAAACCAAACTCTTCTTTCATCTGGAAATTTGCAAGACATAAAATCTGACGAAGTATTAAGAAAAATCAAATCCCAAAGAAGCTCGGTCCTCGACAGAGATACCGATGATTTAATCGATATGATACTTATGAAACGAGAGAATTTGGATTATATCCAATTGGTATGTGACCCTTTTCAAATACACTTGTACAGCGTAGCACAACTAAAGTTACTAAGTTCTTCAACGAAAACTCTCAATTTTGATGCTACTGGCACAATTGTCAGAGCTCCCAAACATCTGAAAGGATCTTGCTTATATTATTCCGGTGTTGTCGCAACTGAAAATGGCAGGATATGTCCGATATTAGAACTAATTTCAATAAAGCAAGATACGGCAAGCATTGGCGTGTTTTTGACGTTGTTTAAAGCCTTTTCCATTAAGAATAGTTTCCGTTGGCCTTTATTCGAAAGAATAGTTGTTGACTGCAGTTTTGCTTTATTGAATGCAGTTTCTTTATATTGGAATCAAGAACCACTTGTTGATTATGTCAATGACATTTACCACCTTGTGAAATCCGGCATAGTTTTGAGACCCGACATCACAATAATAACAATTTGTTGGTCTCATTTCATGCGAATCATATCGAACGATGTAAACAAATATGAAGGTTCCGCTCGTAAGTACCTAAAAGAAATATTAGCCGCACCTGTGCACATAAAAGATTTGGATACGCTTCGAATTTGGTTCAAACAGTTGTGCAGAGTACTGCTAGCTAGACAAAGTACGCCACGATTGCAAAAGGATCTTTCCCATCTTATTAAAATCTGCGTAGACAATAATAGGAACGACAACTATCTGACTTATTCCGATTCATTTCTCGAAACGAGCGATTTTCAGCAGGAACGATCTAAATATAAAAATAGTCTGTTTTACCGAGACTTCTTTGAAATCTTTCAAAAGGTAAAAAGAGAGTTCATTTACGATGATTCGCCGTCAATCGATAATGAATATTATTCAGAAGAATTGTTGGACGTAGTCCTAACAAAATATGTTCCCTACGTACCGCTCTGGTCAGGATTAATTAATGAAGGCAGACGTTACAGCAACGCCTCTGTAGAAAATTGGAACGGTATATTAAAAAATAATATACTGAATAAAGAAACGTATTTGAAGGCAAGTCGAGTAGTCCGTCGCAGTAGGGAACACATTTTGGGAATAGTAAAGGAATCTAAACATAGTATTCCGAAAAATCATTTGGCTCGCCCAAGGGGTGAACCCGACTCATTGTTAGCGGAAGAGGGATGGAAAAAGAGTTCAACTATTAAAAAGAAATTTGGGTATCATAAAATGCTTCATTTAAAAAAAATCAAAAATGAAAGTCTCACCCCGGTCAGCAGTGTCAGCGAGGATAAATCACTATGGAATACAATTGAAGTGAATAATGACAGTCTCTACGATAAAGCTCCTTTATTGGACTGTTATAAGAATGGGTTGGTAACGGATATAAATTTCTATAAAGACATAGTTGACGTGGGTACAATGCGAAATTTGCTTTCGCTGGATTCATATCCATTGCTTACCCGCCCAAGATGACAAGTGTGATCGGTTGAGAAATCCTGACATACATTTTCAATGCAAGTTGTGCGAAAACTTCGAAAAGGATAATTATTTATCATTTTACCAGGAATCAGTTGCAGATAATCCACCTACTCCGAATCACGCAAATGAAAATTATAAAATTTGTGATTTTTACCCTGCCGTAAATAAACATTGTCAGATAAAAGACTTATGGTATGATGATTTTTGTACACTAAACAGAAACACATGGCTCAATAATTTCATTATTGATTTATGCCTGGGCTGCATCGCTAGGAAATCTAAAAAACAAAATATAACACTAGTAAATTGCAACGCTACAAGTATTATTCTACGTTTGATGTGCAATTCATTGGAAGAGGCTGAAGTAATACCCGACAACGAGTTAAATGTCATTCCGGAATTGAATGGAATAGTACTGATGCCATCTAACATCAAGAACAGACACTGGTGCCTAGCGGTGGCCGACGTAAATAAAAAGGAATTTTCCTTTCTCGATCCCATGGGTCAAGAAGAAGAAAAAATTCAGGAATATATGTCCTATTTTCTAACCACATATCACAAAAAGAACGAACAAGCTGATATTTCTGGTTGGCGAACAAAAATTATCAAGCATGTAAAACAACGCGATTCCTGGAGTTGTGGAGTTTACATTTTGTACTACGCTAATAATTTATTAAATGATAAAAGTTTGAAAGACTACGTGGACATTGAAGCCTATAGATTGCATTTAAAAAAGCTACTTTTAAAAAACGCTAATAAAGTCTATAAGCAACCAGATATGGAGTAGAATCAATGTACAACAAATCCAACCTATCTATTATTAAAAATTGAGGTGGCACAACTTTCGGTTCTCTGAAGAATGTACGAAAACTACTAGAAACGGTCGCAAATTCGGACTCTTATATTTTTCTTCTCCGCCCATGGGAATCCTGGAAAAATTTTGACACATTTTCCGTTATTGACATCCATTTCCACGTGTCATATTAAAAAATTGAGGTGTCACAACTTTCCGTTCTCTGGGAAATGCACCAAAACTACTGGAAACTGTCGCAAATTCGGACTTTTTATTTTTCTTCTCCGTCCATGGGAATCCTGGAAAAATTTTGACACATTTTCCGTTATTGACATCCATTTCCACGTGTCATATAAAAAAATTGAAGTGGCACAACTTTCCGTTCTCTGGAAAATGTACAAAAACTACTAGAAACGGTCGCAAATTCGGACTCTTATATTTTTCTTCTCCGCCCATGGGAAACCTGGAAAAATTTTGACACATTTTCCGTTATTGACATCCATTTCCACGTGTCATAAAAAAATTGAGGTGGCACAACTTTCCGTTCTCTGGGAAATGCACCAAAACTACTGGAAACTGTCGCAAATTCGGACTTTTTATTTTTCTTCTCCGTCCATGGGAATCCTGGAAAAATTTTGACACATTTTCCGTTAGTGACATCCCTTTCCACGTGTCATATAAAAAAATTGAGGTGGCACAACTTTCCGTTCTCTGGAAAATGTACGAAAACTACTAGAAACGGTCGCAAATTCGGACTCTTATATTTTTCTTCTCCGCCCATGGGAATCCTGGAAAATTTTTGACACATTTTCCTTTATTGACGTCCATTTCCACGTGTCATATAAAAAAATTGAGGTGGCACAACTTTCCGTTCTCTGGGAAATGTACGAAAACTACTAGAAACTGTCGCAAGTTCGGACTTTTTATTTTTCTTCTCCGCCCATGGGAATCCTGGAAAAATTTTGACAAATTTTCCGTTAGTGACATCCTTTTCCACGTGTCATGTAAAAAAATTGAAGTGGCACAACTTTCCGTTCTCTGGAAAATGTACGAAAACTACTAGAAACGGTCGCAAATTCGGACTCTTATATTTTTCTTCTCCGCCCATGGGAATCCTGGAAAAATTTTGACACATTTTCCGTTAGTGACTTCCTTTTCCACGTGTCATGTAAAAAAATTGAAGTGGCACAACTTTCCGTTCTCTGGAAAATGTACGAAAACTACTAGAAACGGTCGCAAATTCGGACTCTTATATTTTTCTTCTCCGCCCATGGGAATCCTGGAAAAATTTTGACACATTTTCCTTTATTGACGTCCATTTCCACGTGTCATATAAAAAAATTGAGGTGGGACAACTTTCCGTTCTCTGGGAAATGTACGAAAACTACTAGAAACTGTCGCAAGTTCGGACTTTTTATTTTTCTTCTCCGCCCATGGGAATCCTGGAAAAATTTTGACACATTTTCCGTAGTGATATCTCTTTCCACGTGTCATATAAAAAAATTGAGGTGGCACAACTTTCCGTTCTCTGTAAAACCTACGAAAACTGCTAGAAACGGTCTCAAATTTGACCTTTTTATTTTCTTCTCCGCCCATGGGAATCCTGGAAAAATTTTGACACATTTTCCGTTAGTGACATCCTTTTCCACGTGTCATGTAAAAAAATTGAGGTGGCACAACTTTCCGTTCTCTGGAAAATGTACAAAAACTACTAGAAACAGTCACAAATTCGGACTCTTATATTTTTCTTCTCCGCCCATGGGAATCCTGGAAAAATTTTGACACATTTTCAGTTATTGACATCCATTTCCACGTGTCATAAAAAAATTGAGGTGGCACAACTTTCCGTTCTCTGGAAAATGTACGAAAACTACTAGAAACGGTCGCAAATTCGGACTCTTATATTTTTCTTCTCCGCCCATGGGAATCCTGGAAAAATTTTGACACATTTTCCGTTATTGACATCCTTTTCCACGTGTCATGTAAAAAAATTGAAGTGGCACAACTTTCTGTCTCTGGGAAATGTACGAAAACTACTAGAAACTGTCGCAAGTTCGGACTCTTATATTTTTCTTCTCCGCCCATGGGAATCCTGGAAAAATTTTGACACATTTTCAGTTATTGACATCCATTTCCACGTGTCATAAAAAAATTGAGGTGGCACAACTTTCCGTTCTCTGGAAAATGTACGAAAACTACTAGAAACGGTCGCAAATTCGGACTCTTATATTTTTCTTCTCCGCCCATGGGAATCCTGGAAAAATTTTGACACATTTTCCGTTATTGACATCCTTTTCCACGTGTCATGTAAAAAAATTGAAGTGGCACAACTTTCTGTCTCTGGGAAATGTACGAAAACTACTAGAAACTGTCGCAAGTTCGGACTTTTTATTTTTCTTCTCCGCCCATGGGAATCCTGGAAAAATTTTGACACATTTTCCGTTAGTGATATCTCTTTCCACGTGTCATATAAAAAAATTGAGGTGGCACAACTTTCCGTTCTCTGGGAAATGCACCAAAACTACTGGAAACTGTCGCAAATTCGGACTTTTTATTTTTCTTCTCCGTCCATGGGAATCCTGGAAAAATTTTTACACATTTTCCGTTGTTGACATCCATTTCCACGTGTCATATAAAAAAATTGAGGTGGCACAACTTTCCGTTCTCTGGAAAATCTACGAAGACTTCTAGAAACGGTCGCAATTTCTGCATTTTTATTTTTGTTCTACGCCCATGGGGATCCCGATACAATTTTGACACCTTTTCCATCAATGACATGCCTTCCCACGTGTCATATAAAAAACTTGAGGTGGCCCAACTTTCCGTTCTCTGGAAAATCTGAGAAGACTGCTAGAAACGATCGAAAATTCGGATTTTTTATTTTTTTTTTGGCCCATGAGAATCCTGGGAAAATTTTGACAGCTTTTTCCTTAGTGACATCCTTTTCCACGTTTCGTGTAAAAAAATTGAGGTGGCACAATCTTTCGTTCTCTGTAAAATCTACGAAATCTGCTGGAAACGGTCCCAAATTCGGTTTTTTATCTTAAGCGACAACCGTTTTGCGCAATCTTACAAAGTTTTGGATTTGTGTAAGGCTGTAACGTTTAATTTTCCCGAATATCTTTGTAAAAGTTTGTAAAATGAACATCAAGTCTACCTCGATCGACCAGTGGCGAAAATGAAAAATTTTCGACGCGCTCTCCAGAAACGTTGCTAGCAACGTTGCTAAATTCACACCGGTAACAAGGCCCATTATTTCCAATGGTGGAACCCACCCCCGATTTGCTTGAAATTTTGGCTACCCCCCATTTTCGAGGTCCCTGAACACGAGTCTGTCCTTGGTTTTTCCCAGTCGGGCATAGTGTCCGAGAAAATAAATTTTCAAATTTCCTTTTGACACCCTGTACTTCACGGGGATATTTGTGGTTGTAATCGGGATGAATTTTTACTGTACGCAACTCAAACTAATCACAACACTATTTTGCACCGTTTGCAACATCAACACTTCGGCGCGCGCCAAATGTCAGGCAAAAATAGCGGATGTAAACACAGCATAAATCTTTCAAAATTTCAGTTTTTCAGAGGGTTTTCGCGAAGTGTCGGTGTTGCAAAAGGTGCAAAATAGTGTGGTAATTAGTTTGAGTTGTGTACAGTAAAACGTCCTCCCGATTACAAACACAAATATCGCCGTGAATAGGAAAGGAAATTTAAAACATCATTTTCTCGGAAACTACGCCCGACCAGGAAAAACCAAGGCCAGATTCGTGTTCAGGCACTTCGAAAATAGGGGGTGGGTAGCCACAATTTCAAGAAAATCGGAAATAATTAGGACCCATTTTTTTACATCATGACTGAATCACCCTGTATATACTGAAGCACCTTGGTTTATTGTTAAGGTAATTATTGAAGATAGTGTATGCACCGCCCGATTTTCTTGAAATTTTGGCTACCCCCCTATTTTCGAGGTCCCTGAACACGAATCTGACCTCAGCTTCTTGAGGCCGGACGTAGTTTCCGAGAAAATGAATTTTCAAATTTCCTTTTGACACCCCACTTTTCGCGGCGCTATTTGTGGCTCTTATCGGGATGAATTTTTACTGTGTGCAGCTCAAACTAATCACCACACTATTTTGCACCTTCTGCAACATCGAAACTTCGCGAAAACCCGCGGGAAAACAGAAATTTTCCAAGATTTATAAAATGTTTTTCACGCGGTTGCTCTGTCCGGTATTTTGCTTGACGCTTGACGTTTGAGTGGGACTAGTGGGAGGGGCGTTGACTTAAAGTGCCATCGATATTAAGAGCAGAAAACTGGAGCGCTTGCTCTCATAATCCACAGGAGTGAATAAAAATGTTAAAAATTAAACATTAAATTTATTAGGGCCCAGCTTTGTCAATAACATTATTTAAATTGGTGTTGATAGAAGTCCCCAATCTAGCATAATATGGGTAAATGCTCTTAAATCTGTTTGCGAATCTCTATCCACTTCCAAAGAGAAAATGTTATTGTTCGGCAAAGACCACGAGAAGGTGTGGGCCCAACCTTTTGGCTACCCCCCTATTTTCGAGGTCCCTGAACACGAATCTGACCTCAGTGTTTTGAGGTCGGACATAGTTTCCGAGAAAATACATTTTCAAATTTCCTTTTGACACCCCACTTTTCACGGCGATATTTGTGGTTATAATCCGGATAAATTTTTAGTGTACGCAGCTCAAACTGATCACCACCCTACTTTGCACCTTCTGCAGCATCGAAAGTTCGCGCAAAGCCGCGGAAAAACCGAAATTTTGAAAGATTTATGCCGTGTTTACGCCCGGCCCGGCCGCTGTTTTCGCCCGACGATCGGCGCGCGAAAACAGCGGCCGGGCCGGGCGTAAACACGGCATAAATCTTTCAAAATTTCGGTTTTTCCGCGGCTTTGCGCGAACTTTCGATGCTGCAGAAGGTGCAAAGTAGGGTGGTGATCAGTTTGAGCTAAATTCATCTCGATTATAACCAAATATCGCCTTGAAAAGTGAGGTGTCAAAGGAAATTTGAAAATTCATTTTCTCGTAACTACGCCCGAGCATCAAAAACTAAGGTCAGATTCGTGTTCAGGGACTTCGAAAATAGGGGGGTAGCCGAAATTTCAAGAAAATCGGGCGGTGCATACACTATATTCCATAATTTAATTTTTTTACTTTTTCATAACTTCTCTAGTTCTAACCTCGCAACATCGTTGGCTCCGTATAGCAGCGCCAGCTGTCGCTCTCCCGTCTCTCCCGCGCAATTGCAGCCGAATGTCGAGGGAAAATGAGTATGTCCCAAAACATTGTATAAATCTTGGAAAATTTCTGTTTTCCCGCGGGTTTTCGCGAAGTTTCGATGTTGCAGAAGGTGCAAAATAGTGTGGTGATTAGTTTGAGCTGCGCAGAGTAAAAATTCATCCCGATAAGAGCCACAAATAGCGCCGCGAAAAGTGGGGTGTCAAAAGGAAATTTGAAAATTCATTTTCTCGGAAACTACGTCCGGCCTCAAGAAGCTGAGGCCAGATTCGTGTTCAGGGACCTCGAAAATAGGGGGGTAGCCAAAATTTCAAGAAAATCGGGCGGTGCATACACTATATTCAATAATTACCATTGTTAAATATAGAATATAGTTTTCTTCCAGAGATATCGGTTATAGAGATTTGTATTGGGTATACGTGGGTCTATAGATGTACCTTCAATTTCCTCATCATCTAACACTTTAATATGACCAGAACCTTTAACAGCTTGTTCACTTAATGGATAACCTTGAGGATGGTCAGCATAGTCAGGCCTGCCAATATGTGGAGGTACTGTACGCTTCAGAGATTGTGGATAAGGCCGCAAGTTGCCAGTAAACTTGTAATATGGCCATGGGTTATATGAATCTTCTTTTTTCGATTCAGTAGCCTCTCCCTCTGAAATGTAATTCAATTTGTCATTCACAAGCGAGAGCATGATTGGATAACCAACTTATTAAAAATTTCCAAAAATAATATTTGAACATCCCTATAAACATGCTAGGATAGATGACACTTGTCCTTGTCATACATACCTAACCTTACTTACTAGCTAAAGAATGAATTATCTTGTGGGTTTTCCAGTTATTTTTAAAGCATCCTTGTGAGCAGAAAAACGATCCTTGAATTCCTAGTTTTATGCAAGTTGGGCATTGTAGTTTAGCGCTGTTAGAGCATCCGGGAGAGTCACATAATTGTCCCAAACTAGCCATTGCGAGCACAAAATAGAAAATATATAGAGGTTAAATTTTAAATTGTTATTAATTGCTAGTTGGGAGTTATTAATTTGTTACTCATAAGTCAAATTATTACACACACAAAACAAAATATAAGGTCTGTTTTGGTTAGAGGTGGAAAACTTTTGATAGAGCTATCGATAGTATCGACAATGTTTTACTATCGAAAATTAGGATAATTTTTCAGACTATGGATACTATCAATGAATAAAAAAACCCCAGGAAGGAGCCAAAGCTCTAAGGGCATAATAAAATACTTGAGACGGAAGACTGAATTTTGACAAAATATTTTTATATTTGACAGTAGTTTGTGCTATTAGATATTTGTGTAGTTCTTCGATAAGTACTTTACTTTTTGGAGATCTGTTATGGTTAGCTGTGCAGCCTGCGGCTATTCCGTGACTACCAGAACAAAATGTTTGGGGGATAACATTCCATCGGTAAGTACTTTTGTAAGCCGGAAACGGCATGCCGCCATATGCAGAGACTGGACCGGTCCAGCGTAAAGCCCAAATTTGCTCCTTCCTGAGGTTCTTTATTCATTGGATACTATCGTATCGTAACAAGCAGTTCCATCTGGTGTTAAATGGGAGTGGGAGCTTGTTCTGTCTTTTCAAAAACACAGTTCGGAACCTTCATCGACATATATAAAAATATTTTTATCATACAGTGTGTCCCCGGATTGAGTTCACACAAGGTGTAAATAACAAAAAATTTCGAGTTGAAATTTCAGCTTCTGGGGATCAGCCCTGCTTGGTTTGAAACTAATTTTTGACTTAATTTTAGTTTCGAAAAATCAGGTACCTAGGCCTTGGAATTTTATTATTATTATTATTATTATTACATTTATTACATATATTACATTATAACTACTATTATTATTATTTATACAGGGAAAGCACCCTTAATAGCTAATAGCTTTTATACAATAATATATTTGATGGCTATAATAATAATGCACTAAATATAAACAATTTAGGACACCTAAGACAAGCTTGTGCTGTGTCCAATAAAAGAGAAAAAAAGAACAGGAAATAAGAAGAAAAGAAACCAAACTTAGCCACATACAAACAGCAAATTTCATACATAAAAGTTTTTAAATAAAAAAAAACTCTGAGGAACTATAAGAAACCCACAAAACCCCAAAAACATTAGATTAAATGCAAGACTAAATGCAATGAATGCAATGAAGCAATGAACGCTATCCAGCAGAGGTGTACACTTGTTTTTCTTTTTTTTTTAATGAAACAAACAAAAAATTTTTCTTCTTTACTTTTTATTTTTCCTTTTATCATGCCATAGTTTGGAGAGCAAATTTCTGTAATTAAGAATAATGTATTCTTTTGTTTTACGTTTAAACATAAAAAAGGACAATCGTTTATATTCACAAGGAATAGAATTAAAAAGTTTTATGCCGTTAAAATAAACTTTTTTTTCTACTAATAGTTTTATTGTGTTTATTATAAATATATAGGCTGGAATTGTTGCTTCGAGTGGAGTAAGCATGACAAATTTTTTTTAGATCTTTCTGCCTATAGACAAACTTGAGTGCAGCGTGCATATACAGACTTTTTAAATTTAGTAACCTTTCAAGAGTAAAAACCCTACTGACACTATCACGATTTTTTATTTTAAATATGATTCTTAATATATAGTTTTGACATAGGGTATTTGTAATTTTTTCAAATTACTATTGTATGCCGATCCCCAAACTGTAATTCCATAATTAAACAAGGACTCCACCAGACTTGTATACACTATTATCAAGGTATCTTTAGCTAAAATATTGCGTAAAGTATAAAATTTGTAACATAATTTTTTTATTCTATTTACTAAATATTCTATATGAGGTCCCCACTTAAGGTGTTGGTCTATTAATACTCCTAAATACTTCAAACTATCTGTACGGTTAACCTGGTTTTGCATCCCGTCAATTTTAAACGGTGATAAATACTGATAAATTAATATTTAAACCAGTCTTTGTTGGAGAGAATGCTATATATTTTGTTTTAGATATGTTTAAATTTAATAGGTTAGTGTTCAGCCATTTTTTCACATCATTTAATACATTTTGTGCTATGTTCCAAACTTCATTCCAAGATGCACCTTCACATAGTAAAACCGTGTCATCTGCGTAAGACAATATTTTGCATCTGTTATAGGACAAAAGGTCATTCATAAATATTAAAAAAAAACTGTTGGACCCAGGATAGTTCCCTGGGGGGTGCCAGTTTTAACTATTTGCTTGGAGCTGTGTACAGATGCTATTTTTACACACTGCTCCCTATCTTTTAAATAGTTCTTAAAAAGTTCTAATGCGTTGCCTCTGATGCCTATATTTTGCAGTTTATTTAACAATATTATAATATGCGAAACTGTGTCAAACGCCTTTTGCAGATCCAAAAATACAGCAATACCCTTTTTATTATCATTAAAGTTTTCCAATGTTTTATTTGTGAGTATTTCTAATGGTTGCTCAGCACCAATATTTTTCTGGAAGCCAAACTGATTCTTTGAAATAATATTGTGCTTATACAAAAATTTCCAAAGTCTATTATTTAAACACCTTTCAAAAAGCTTTGCAAAATTATTAACAACGGAAATCGGTCGATAATTTGTCATTTCATCCTTATTACCACTTTTAAAAATAGGCGTTACGCAGCTCTCCTTAAACTGAAAAGGCACTACGGCATTCTGGAATATACAGTTTATGATGTGCGCAATAGGTTTACTAATATCAGATTTTATTCATTTAATTAATTTAGCAGAGATTTTATCAATACCAGGAGCAGCATTATTTTTTAGACCTAATATCAATTCTTCGATTTCTTTATAATCAGTAGGTTGTAAAAACATTGAAAAATTAATAATTTTATTAGTTGGTTCTAAATTTGAGATATTATTTACATTAATGTTTTTTTGTTATATTTTCGACAATATTAATAAAAAAGTCGTTAATTATGAATAAACTATTTGTCCACTTCAGTAAAGTGCCCTTTTTGTAGGTTTTACGACAAAATGTTTTTAAGGAAACTTGTTCAAAATCAAATACTGAGTATAGGTTTGCGAAATTATAATATAAGTTTACGAAAAACTGTAGAGATGTGAAAAATTTATTTTTTTAAATTTTTTAGCAGAAAAAGTCAAAGTCCACCTAGGCTTTCGAAATTATGCACACATATACAGTTTTTCATTATGAACAAGTTTTATACATTTTGCCGTAAAACCTACAAGAAGGGCACTATTCAAAAAAAAATTGGGAAAAATAAAGTAGGTATATACCCTAATAGCACAAGGACATCCGACAGATGTCCGACGGACATCCTCATTCGGATATTTGGACATCCCCTGGACATCCGTATACATCCTATGGACGTCCATCGGATGTCAGCAAGACATCCAAATGTCACAAGTTGGGACATCCATAAGACGTCTATTTGGGACATCCCCTGGATTACTGATTAGGACGTTTTTAGGACATCAATTTTACTTACCTTTTACTTTTACCCCCTTTTAATTTACGCCCACGCCCCTTGGGTAAACAAATAAAATTAGTAAGTAAAGTACTTATGGGAGGATAGATAACCAAATGGCTATCAAATCATCAAACCTTGGTGACGAAAACAAATTTCATCTAGGTAGGTATTTCAATTATTACAACAGCAACTAATATTGGAACTTAAGTTTCTCACGACATTAAATATATAGACCTGACAGATTTGGCAATCGTTTATCCCCTCTTAAATATTTTACTGAACAAATTAATACTTAAAATAATATATTTTTCATTTAATTTATTACACATAAAATAATTTTAGATAGGTACCTATCTCTTGTTTTCTGCGGCATATAATCATTATTTTACTCGCCTGAGATTTTTATTGTTTCTTCTACATCTTTTTTCTGCTGCAATTTTCCTTTTTAGATTTAATTGCTCAGCACCTAAAACAAAAAGAAATACTTTTATGTATAAAAAATAGTTTAAGACCTGCAATGTGTTCAAATTAGAGTTGAGAAGGGATAATTGTCTAGAATTTTAAAAATATGAGGATGTACCTTGGGATGTAAAAGTTTTGGATAAGCCGTGTAAAAATTTCAATCAGATATTGGTAAACATATTGCTCCGATGCTTCCTCTATTCCCTAATTCATTTGAATTCATTAATGTTAACTCTCACATTATTAAACAAGCATTTATATTTACCAATACTAGCTTTAATGCACCTGCTGTTTTCGATCGAAAAATTTTAATTACATCGAAATCACGAAATTTCCTGGGGGACGACCATATGATACCTTCACAAAATCATATACCTACTATAAACACCTCCTAGTAAGTAGGTTTCTATTATAGGTATTAGATATTAACTATGAAAACTTAATAAGTGCAATAAAATAGTATAGGTTAGGATATTTCATTTGAAATAAGGAAGACAATTATACACTATTACCTAATAATTCAATTGTAAGTTGAAAATCTTTTAGATTTAGATAAACTCAGCATTTTATAGAAAATCCTTATAAAAACACCAGAATCTATTAAATTTTGCTTACCTTATCCCTTCATGCGCTAAAGATGTAACAAAGTACCTAATAAGTTATCTTCCTGTATGGCTGGAATCTGGAATGCAAACCTCCTCCGGAGGTCTATTGGAATTCAGTACAATTATTATAAAAAAACACATGAATCACAATGCAAATTGAACAACAATGCAACAAACAACCACAACCACAGATTCATGGCCGACGGCCGTCCGCGTCCGCGATCTGCATTTATCATCTTCTCTGCCTCGGCTTGTCCGTACTGGCACTCGCACGGCGTGCCCTACAATGCGCAGTCTCCGCCAAGTCAACTGACCGTATTTGCCAATGACGTTACGCCGTTTTTGACACGTGACAATTTTGGCCAATGCTGTTGCGGCAGAATGGTTGGCATATCCTAGCGGGAGCGGGCGATTTCTCCCGTTGCCAGATTGTCGACCGGTTTTTGATGAGTTGAGGTTAGAAAGTCAATAAATGATTAGATAGTTATTAACAAATATGTAAACTAGTTCTGTCTTATAGTATAATAATAACAGGAGCAGCATGCGAAAGTAAACTAAATATGTATTGTATTACTATTACTATAATATAAGATTATAGAATTTTAAAAATGTCTCAGATCTAAAGTTAAAGTGGTGGATCTGGGAACTACCGTAAGTCTCCAACTTTGAAACTAGGAAACCAGCGGTCTTTTTAAATTGTAGATACCTACCACAGATTACGCGGTAAACATGTCAATACTGCCGCTATATATTATTTACTTTTATGTAGGTAGTTACTACACTTTGCAATAAATAAGCAACGTTTCCTATTCCTGCTAATATTCTATAGACATAGGTACTGTTTCTATCAACCAAATTATTACCTAATTAACATCAATGTAGCATAGGTGTATTTTAAAATTTCACCATCGCTACTTTAGGAACTAATTAGTTAATACTATAATATGGATATATGGTATAAATAATTTAATGTGACCTATTCATTTTTCGGCCATATAGGGATGTCCCTCGGATGTCTATTTTAAGTACAAACATTTAACGTCCAAATACGGACGTCCCCGGGATGTACATTTTATGTACGAACAATTGACGTCCAAAAACGGACGTCCTTGGGATGTACATTTTATGTCCTGGACGTTTCGACCAAATATGGACATTGTATGGACGTCCCTCGGACATTGTGTGCTATTAGGGTAGGCCTAGACTTTTTAAATTTCGCAAACCTACTCAGTTTTCGATTCCGAACAAGATTCCTCAATAACATTTTGTCATAAAACCCACAAAAAGGGCACTTTACTGATGTGGGATAGTAGATTCTGTAATGAGGTTAGAATGAAAAAAATCTGCAACAAAATCCAGGTCCGTCTTTAAAAAAATTAAGTTGAAGGTGGTTTCGCAAAAAACGAAATGTTGTAGAACGAATCTAAAAACGCCATCTTAAAGCCTGTTAAAAAGTGCCATAAGAAAGTGTTTCACTTTTCTCAAAATAACTCAAAAACGAAAAGAGATATTAGATAGATATTATTTTATTGACCTCAAAATTGCGCAACAACAGATATTATTTTATTGACCTCAAAATTGCGCAACTTTTTCAATGCAATTTCTTGGTTTATCAATGTTACATGGAATCTTAAATTTGTTAAGTAATTAAATTGTAAATTTCAATAAATAGTGCACAATTTTAAACAATGATTTAAAAAAAGTTTTCGAAATCGAGTTTTTCGTTTTTTTTGCATTTTCTGAGAAAATTTTCCATAGTGATGTACATTTTTTTTGCACCATCAGAAAGTAGAGGTTACAACGAACAAAAAGCGAATCGACTTTTTTAAAAAAGCAGTTTTTTTGACGTGGGCTTTTTCGATTGAAAATGAAGTTACTTTTTCGGTTTAAAATCAAAAAAAGGGGTAAAAATAAATATTTTGATTCGAAAAAATTACAGCGTATTCGGGACATAAGGAGGTAAGTTTCCACCAAATTTTGTGGATTTTTTTTTTGTGGAAGATAAAAATTAAAAACCAAAAAATCGGTTATTTCGATTTTTCGCGGATATTTTGAGGATATGTGAAAAAGTGTAAATACAAAAGTTGTAGATCTTTTTATTACCTACAACTTTGCCAACTTTTTTCGATAGAAATTGCAGTTTTGCCGTAAATCGTGATAAACCGTTTTCCACCCTTAAAAGATCACCCCCTACAACCCCCGTACCTCAAATCGCCCGTAAATCATTTTTTCTGTTATTTTTGCTGTATTTTCTTCCTTTGCCAATGGGTTTCATACTGTTCTAAATTTTTTTCACTTTTTGCCATTTTCAAAGGCTTAGGCCCTGGCCTAGTAGTTTGAAGCTGAAATTGAATAATTAAAATGAAAGGTAATTTGTTCTGCTAAAATGCTGAAAAATGTTGGCTAGATACGTGAAATAGTTAACAATATTTTCATTTAAGTAGGTATTATCACTTTGGCATCAATTTAGTAAATTGAAAAAATAGTCCATTTTCTTTCAGTGTAGCATGAGGATAAAATTAAAACAAAGTAGAAATCTTTCAGTAAAAACTCCACAATCAGTTTTTCTTAGTGAAAACTGTACATGTTTCGAACCGCTAAGGGTTCATCATCAGCAGTAAAATATTCTTTTAGTAAGATAAATGACAAAGCTTCCAATTAACTTTGAGGATGTTAAAATTATTGTAGTAAACTTCAAAATGAAAACCAAAGGTTAAATGGAGTTTAGTGACATCTATAAAAACCCAAATTTGAAAACCAAAAGGCTTCAATCACACACCAGTAAAATACTTAAAGCAAACACATCAAAAACAACAAAAACCATGTGAACATGTAGGTACCCTTTGGGTTTTTGTTGTTTTTGATGTGTTTGCTTTAAGTATTTTACTGGTGCTGGATTGAAGCCTTTTGGTTTTTCAACTTTGGGTTTTTATAGATGCCACTAAACTCCATTTAACCTTTGGTTTTCATTTTGAAGTTTACTACAATAATTTTAATATCCTCAAAGTTACTTGGAAGCTTTGTCATTTATCTTACTAAAAGAATATTTTACTGCTGATGATGAACCCTTAGCGGTTCGAAACATGTACAGTTTTCATTAAAAAAAAACTGATTGTGAAGTTTTGACTGAAAGATTTCTACTTTGTTTTAATTTTATTAATTTAGTATAGTGTAAAGTTTAATGTAAACAAATTTATATCCTATAAATGCTTGATCAGATCTGCACCAAACAACAAAATTTTAAAGCATTAATATCAATTTATGATTAACTACTTTTCAAAGTTTTCCAATAAAAATCTTTGCCTTCTGTCGGTAAAAATATGTTTATATATAGAAAAGCTTCTCTCAACATCTGCCGATGTAATAGGGCAATATTTTAATTAGGGTAGTAAGGTACAAGTCCAAGGTGCAACTTCGTTGAATGATTTACCATCAAAAATACTCTTTACTGCCATTAAAGATTTGAACCCTTCATTCTATTCTACAGTACAGCATCTAATTTTTTTCTAACTTTAATACATACATCACCGGGAACCTTTCTATCTGGTATAAAACTAAAATTAACTTTAATAAAAACAAGTTGGTTAGCTACATCCGCATTTTTCAGGATTTCTTGACAAATGCACTACACCCTGCGAGTTGTCTCTGCGCTCTCATAATCTTGGTTATATCTATAAATAAGTATAGGAAAAACATACAAATATGCACAAAAATATAGTTTTTCCAGAAATATGCAATGTTTTGCGAAATTGAATAAAATATGCAAAAAATGCATATATATGCAATTTGCATATATTCCGCCCTTTATTAATGACAAACTGATGTTTCGGCAAAATCTCATCTGCCGTCATTTGTTTTAGGTCGTCATTCAGCTGAAGATTCAAATAGTAGAAAGAGGATTCGCAAAAATGATAAACAATATGAATTTATATGGAAATTGCTGTAGGTTAAGACAACGGCAAAAATGGGAATGTGCTTTGTTGGTGGTTTAATACAGAATTGTGGTTGATTTATTCGTTTCCAATTTTTTTTTATATCAATATACTTTTATTTCATAAAGTCGAAAGTTGATGCACCACCCCCCCCCCACACACTAAGCTTACTTACACATAAGTAATCCGTTCCGGTTCGTAATTAAGTCCATTCTGAGCACTGTACCTATGGAATACAATTTCACAATCTGGATGTAAAAGCCTCTTTGCAACCAGGTCATGTTTTGATCTCGTAAATATGAGAACGAAAAGCTATCAACAGTACAAAAGAAAAAATCGCGATTAAAAACTAAAAACGCATCTCTCATCAAAAAAGCATGTCACAGTGACTTTTATGATTTTACCGGCAATTTCATTTATACTGTATACAAAAATTTAAACAAGGAATAAGGTAGCCACCATTCAAACTGTCAAAATAGGGTTAAAAATGGCGGCGAATTCCATCCCTTTTCGTTCCCTGCGCTTTGCCGTGCGCAATAGGGCCAAAAGCGGTATATGTTAATATACAGGTATATGATATTTTGACAAAAATAAAGTTTGGAAATTTCACAAAATATTATGTTTATGCAGAGATATGGAGGTGGGGAGAATGAGCGTTAAGCTGCGCCAACTGACTAATTTTGTCTCGCGCCATTTTGAAGACACTTTTTCCCAGTTTATATACGTATATTAATAAAAACCTTAAATTTAAACCACCTAATCTATCTAGTAATAAAAGTAATTGGTACAGAAAAGAACGGCACTAAGAACTGAAGAAAGTAAACAAACCTATTGGAAAATACTTATCGGAAAAAAGATATTCTCTCACGTCTTTCTCTTATAAAATTCTTACAGTCTTTCACAGAACACGACATAACGCTAAAATCAATCGAAGTCAATTCGAAAACTCCAAATAAAAAGAGGTAAGCACTCCGCACCCAAGGTCTATTCTTGCTCCGCACCAGCCGGTAAAATGTCAAAAGTGTCTTCAAAATGGCCGGCAGATTGTAGACGAAAATCATGATGCGCAGTTTTACACGAGAGGCTAAAACCTACTTTGGGTTCCACGTTTTCATTGGTCGACTCAAGGTTGCCTGAATATTAAGCCTCTCGTCTTTTATTCAATAGCCCGTTGAGACATAAATTAAGCAAATGAATTAAGAAATAACGTCAAATCCGGATGAATTTTTACTGTATGCAGCTCAAACTGACCACCACCCTATTTTGCACCTTTTGCAACATCGAAACTTCGCGAATACCCGCGGAAAAACCGAAATTTTAAAAGATTTGTGCCGTGTTTACGTCCGGCCCGGCCGCTGTTTTCGCCCGACATTCGGCGCGCGCCGAGTAAAGATTCATCCGGATTTGGCGTTATTTCTTAATTCATTTGCATAATTTATGTCACAACGGGCTATTGAATACAAGACGAGAGGCTTAATCCTTAGACGTAACTAGGTCGTATTTTTAGGGGGGCTGATTGAGGGCACCGATTGAGATAGTATCGGGAGTCGCCTGCCCCCAGCAAGCGCTGCCGAAGTCAAAACAATTTTTTGGGGTGCCAAAATTTCAGTCGGATTTTGTGGGGGCGCAAGCGGCACCGTCGCAATGATACGGCCGACAGCTGAAAGGGATGAGCCATCCAAGGGAGGTGAGCCTAAGGCGCCAAATTCAAATTTCAACGTGTCAACTTGGTAAATTTGGTAAAAAAAACCTTAAAATGATTGTTTACATATATAGCTCATGATTTTACAACACGGATAATAATCTACGAGAGTGGAAGTCACATTTTCAAGGGCTTTTGGTGCATTTAGATATCTACCGGTAAAATTTTCGTAAATGGCAATTATTTCTTATTTGCGTGCCTAGATACAACTAAATTCGAATGAATAAAGCCACAAAACTTACTAATTTCAAGGAGGTTACGTTTAATCACGTAATATCGTTAGGTATAACACTCTCAATAAGTCAAAACCAAAACCTCTTTTGATGGCCTTAACCCACTTTTCCCTTAAAATGGGGTCTTTGAGGAGGAAAAAGCGGACACATGATAAAATACAATCAAGAAAGTCAAGATTTGGACGAAATAACTTACGCAAGTCATCTGAATATCAATATTTTACTAGGACCGCCTTTATAGTTTCCCTTGCAGTTGGGAACGGAACACGTCCACGGCATGATTTAAATAAGTCCGAAACTATGGATACAACCTAAAACCTATAAACTAAAATTTTTAACTTTAATCACTTTCTTCTGAACCACTGCTGTTTTACCACCTTAATAATAAAACTCCACGTCCTGTATTACTAAAAAACACAGTCCAACACACAACAACCCAACAAACACTGATAAATGGGCCATTTGTAAAAATGTATTGAGTAACCATCACTGCATCATTGGAACGATGATGGAAACCATCATTGGCCCGGGTCCGTAATGTCCCGGTGGCCGGCTGCGTTCCATCAGTCACTTTTCCAGCATGGATGGCCAGTGCAAATTTACTTATGGTCCACCATAGGAGTACCAACAGAGGTTGTGTGTTATAATTATAGTGGACCATTAAAGGTCTTTTATACTTCAAACATTGCTGGTCATTTAATTTGTACACATCAAATGGTATATTTTCGGGTTTCCGACTTACCTATACGGTGATTTTTAAATCAAAGGCAAATAATAATAAACAATTAATATATTGAAAACAAAAATGCAAAATTCTAAAAAACTTAAAATAAATCACTATAAAAATTAAAGACAAGAACAAAAAGTCAAAATTGTAATAAAACACCAGATGTTTACCTGAAAAGAGAAAGAACATATATTATTATTGAAATTATCAAATAGGTACCTACATTAATTTTTTATTTTAACTAGATTTTTTTAACTATTAACTTTAAAAACCGACAAATATTTTGGATGTTTGATTAAGAATAAAATTACGTTGGGATCAGTGTGAGACTCAATCTCATAACTTCGATTTAACCTGCAGGTACCTATCAGGTATGCATAGCCCCCAGGTTCATATATTAAATTTCCTTCTCTTTCACCTATTTACCATAACACAATGCACTAATCCATAATCCACATCTATAAGTCGCTTCCTCACAACATGCAGATATAGTATGGCTTATATTTTGACCACATTTTGATGCACTATGGGCCGAACGAACTCGGCGTGCACGCACACACGGCAACACACGACCAGAATATGGCGCCAGCGACGCCGGCCTCAAGGCAGTAAAAATGATGAACGGTGACACAGCGCAAGCGCGGTAAACTCATCAGGTTTTGCCATTCATGGTAATTTAAATAAAAAGTGCAGGTATATAATAATGTGGACTTTTGCCTATAGTGGACCGCAAGTGGCACATCATTCATATATTTGCACATCCCTTGCTGATGGTTGCATGGCAAAGAACCATTATTGGCCCATTGGTGTTTTCTTCTCATATTGCCATCGGTAGTATTCCAACACTTTACCTGAAATGGGCCATTGACGGCTAACCAATCCCATCACAAATCCATCAATTACAGCAATGGCCCATTAAAAATCCAGAAGTTGAGTGTTTGTTGGGAAACGTTCTTTAAAACAGAATAATCGCCAGACAAGTAAACGTAAACAACTACAAAAAGCTACCTCCCTGCCTCCCTGTGATGACTTAGTGACGTTTCGCGTCGCCAGCTGGCAGGCCTTTATCAATTATCAATAATAAATGAGTACCAATCGGTTCTTCTTCTTTTATACGTCTTCGTTGGGCCACCAACCCAAATTAGAAAATTGTAAAAAGAGGTTATATACCAACGTTATAGCAACAAAAATTGAGTCACCTTGAGCGAGTAAATTAATTATTTCACAGTCAAAAGGTAGCCCAAAGTAGGAGCCTGTAGCCAACCCCTTTTTTTCATAGCCAGAGTACACTTTCATATAGCCCAAATAGCTATAAATAGCCCAATCTGGCAACCCTGCAACTTAGGATGGCAAAATTACCAATTGACAGTCCCAGTAAGCAATCATGTCAATTTAGGGAATTTCTCCCTAGTTCCAGGGATATTTATTCCATTTAGGGAAATAGGGAATTTAAGTTATTTTTAGGGATTTATTATTTTTCTAACAGGTGCTGCCTGTCTAGTTGTTTTTAAAGACTTTTTGAGGTATTTGTTTTTGTTTAAGAGTGTTCTGTTTATGTTTTTAAAGAATAGTTTCTTTTTTAAAGACTTTTGTATGTTTTTGTTTCTGTTTTATGTTTAATAAAGAAGTGTTACTAAAAACTTAAGATTTAATATTCTATTATCTGTGTAAATCTAGGGATGTTATTCAAATTCTAGAGATATATTTGAAACTAGAACATCTAGGAAATTCTAGGCACTTTTCTCATTAAATATCAGGAATTTTGATTGTACCCAGTTGGCATCATTGCCAGTAAGAGTCGCTTTCGGGTATTACCAATGACGTCAAAACCTATAGACGTGGTGCCCCATTGTTAAATGCCCTTTATTTTGACTCCAAGATTAAATATATCCATACTACTCTAAAAACATGCCACAAACAAAGACAGAAAGTCAACCATCAACCAACTATACACCCGGTGATTCCCGGTTATAGTTCCTCCAGAATCACACTTAGATATCGCATGTTTTTTCTTGTTTGGGGGCGCCGGAAGCATCGGAACCTCACCTGAAGACTCGGGGCATGGTCTAACGACACCAGCCTCCGAACCCAGAGTCGAAACAAGTTCGCTAAGGCTCGACAAAAAGGGGCAATTTCTGACAATCTCGCGACATTTTAGAAATAATTTAATGGGGCGCTTAGATTGTGATTAGTTCTGGGCGTCAAGCGTTTATCAAAACAAACCTGTCTATAGGTTCTGACGTCATTGGGTATTACACTTAGAGCACTCCAGAGCTACTCAGGAGTACTCCACTTCCATTTCATTCATTCGGGTATGCTTGAGCTTGATGCTCCAGAGTTGCTCTTTTTTCCTCTCCCCTGCCCCCTCGAGCACCAGCCATTTATTAGGTACGTGACGCTCCGAGTTGCGCGGTAGAATCTTTGATTGTCAGTTGAAGTTTTCTGGACCTTCGCTTGATTCTCTTGCCGAGTCAATGCTAATTAACGAAAAATATAACTTACCATAACTTCACTATAAACCATATTTTCCATTTCTATTTGCAAATTATAGCATTTACATCGTAAATTTAAGGTTAGTTCATAGACATAAAACAAAAATAATAACTGGATCCTATACAGGGTGTAACTAAACGGATGGTCAAAAATGAAACCACGTATTCTTGGAGTCAAAATAAGGGCACTTCTTCATATATTTTTTTCTCATACGGGCCATAGTTTTTTTATACAGAGCGTAGAAGTTTAGAGAAAAATATACATATTTCTTATAGTATCTCTAGAAATATACTAGATATTTTCTTCAAACTTGGCGTGGCACATGAGCGGATGAGCCGTCAAACTTAAGGTTGATATGAAGCTTCTGAGGCTCCCAGTTGCAGAGATACAGGGTGTTATTAAAATTAATTAGTTCAGAAAAGTGTGAATACCCTGTATAATTTCATTTTTTACATTTGTTTTGAGTGGCGACTTCAATGGTTAACAAAAAGTATCTCAGTATTTTTTCATATTCGCAGCCGTTTCTTAATTATTTTCAAAGAACGGCAATGCTTCAATAAACAAGTCATTTTAAGAATAAATCTATAGCAATTTGTGGCTGTCAATTAAACTTTATTTGGCAAAATACGAAAGCAAAAACGATAATGAAAGAAACTTAATGCTATTAGAAAAATTATTAAATTATTAAATGTTCCAAATGACAGCCCTCTCTTTCAATACACGCAACTATGCGTTTCCGCATGTATATTACTGCCATTGGCAAGTCCATAGCAAATAGTGCATGTGAGTCAATTCTTCGAATGAAAATATCATTTTTCAAGATTTTGATATTAAAGTGCAAAATTGACAGCCAAATGATTCAAATAATGCAAAGTTTAATTATTGACATCCACAGTTTGCTATTCTTGAAATGACTTGTTTATTATAGCAGCATTGCCGTTCTTGAAAAATAATTAAGAAACGGCTGAGAATATGAAAAAATACTAAGAGATACTTTTTGTTAACCATTGGATTTACCAGTCAAAACAAATTTTTAAAATGCGATTATACAGGGTATTCATATTTTTCTGAACTAATTAATGTTAGTAACACCCTGTATCTCCGCAACTGAGGGCTCAGAAACTTCATTAAGTTTGACAGCTCATCCGCTCATGTGACACGCCAAGTTTGAAGAAAATATCTCGTATATTTCTAGAGATACTCATAAATATGTGTATTCTTCTCTAAACTTCTACGCTCTGTATAAAAGAACTATGGCCCGTAGGAGAAAAAAATATAGGAAGAAATGCCCTTATTTTGACTCCAAGAATATGTGGTTTCATTTTTGACCATCAGTTCAGTTACACCCTGTATAGCGTTCGGGTATGAACGGCACACAAGCAAAACCGAGTCTTAAATCGGCACCGTCGCAATAGCGACGGTGCCGTTCAAACACACAGAGCTTGACACATCATGCCCGAAAGCGTCTCTGGATCCTATATAGCGTTCGGGTATGAACGGCACACAAGCAAAACGAAGTCTCAAACACAGAGAGCTTGACACATCATACCCGAAAGCGCTTCAAGGACTTCTTAAAATAATTTGACAATAGATTAGGTGGATTAATTTTAAGAGTCTTCAAAATGGCCCCAAACAAATTAGTCAGTTCGCGCAGATGATAACATATAAGGACCTCATCCTTTTTTCCCTACCTTCAACTCTCTGGTTTTAAACCTAATATTTAAATGTGGTGGTTATAGATAACCTTAACCTATATATTTTGTATTTTTGTAATACAACCCAAAATCTGACAGAATTTCTCCAAACCAAATCAAAAGTGAAAATTTTTGAATTACATTATTCTGTTTTTACAAATTAAATAAATATAGCACAGTCACAAGCGACTGGATGTAGCCTAATTTAATCTGTGTGCTGGATTACTAATACTAAATAGTTATAGTTGCTATGCAAAATATCTACATGACAATAGTAATTCACACTTAAAATCTTGGCTAAAATCACATAAAATAATGTATGCCTGGGGCAGTACTGTGCACGGAGAATTAGGATTAGGTGGCATAGAAGACGAGCACATATTAACGCCCCGTGTTATAGATTGGTACCTAGCCGACACTGTGATAGAAGCTGCCTTAGGTGATAATCACACACTCTTATTAACCAAAGAGGGAAAAGTATTTTCATGTGGAAATAATGATTATGGTCAATTGGGCCATGGCCAACCAAGAAAACGGCCACGTATGTCTTTCTTTAGTATGTAATTTTGCTTACAGAGTTTTACATTTGGTAGAATTAAGGCCTACAATCCACTCCAGCTTCTTTCGGGGTGTATTTTGAGCAATTTTATTAGTTTAGGTACATAAAAAAAGTTCACACAAGGACCTGGAGTGGAATGCTACCCTAATAGTCCAAGATCCCAGGGCCCCCAGACGTAAATTATTTTCTAAAAGACAAAATGTGCGGAATAGAGTAGTGTTCCTATGTACTTTGAACGCATGCGTATCCGCTAAGTTGGGTAGACGGCCAATTTACAGGTAGCAGGTGAGAAAGGTAAGTAAAAATAGGACTGATTTTTATATTATGTTTTGAAGAATATTATTAAAAACTAATATTCAGCACTGCCAGACACTATGCCCATGAAGCTAGCTCCCAATTGGGAGCTGGCTCCCAGAATTTTACAGTAGACCAGTAAAGTAGTGCTTTTAGGGAGCTAGCGTCCAGTGTGAAGCTAGCTCCCAAATTTTTCTTTTTACAGGGGGTATTAGAAAACAAATGTGACTGAAAAAGTAAGGGTAATGAGAAAAATAGACGGTGGCGGGGAGAAAAAAAAAAACAAATATGGAAATACCTATATTTCAATAGGAAAAATTGCGAAATTATTTAAATCGATTCCGATGGGAAAAATGTTTTGCAGGTGGGTAGTAGGGACGTAAGAGAGTTGAAAAAAATTAAGACAGTGGAGTTACAAACGGCAGTGGCGGCGGGAGAAATTGCGAAATTATTTAAATCGATTCTGATGGGGAAATGTTTTGCAGGTGGATATTAGGGACGTAAGAAAGTAGAAAAAAATTAAAACAGTGGCGTTACAAACGACAGTGGCGGCGGGAGAAATTGCGAAGTTATTTAAACCGATTCCGATGAAGTAAACGTTTTGCAGGTGGAAGAACCTAGGGACGCAAGAGAGTTGAAAAAAATTAAGACAGTGGCGTTACAAATGACAGTGGCGGCGGGAGAAATTGCGAAATTTTGTATTTAAATCAATGGGGTCATTTCATAATAAAATTTTTTTGTTTTCTTTGCGTTTACTTTATGTGCTTTTACTTATGTATGTCTTTTACTTATGTATGTCTTCAAAGTCCCAAAGAGTCCACCCGTTTGTTTTTATTATCTTTAACTAGGCCAAAAATTAGAATTGAAATTTGAAAATCGGGGTCCTGCTGACGTCAGCTGGACCCTTTACCAATCAGTTTCATAAGTTCGGGCTAAAAAATTTAATAGATTTACTTGTTTTTTAACACTTATTATTAATAAAAGGTATACAACTGGGGTGTATTAATTATATGGCACCACACCATTATAACCAGATTGTAGTTTAATTATAGTTTTATGATGTAATTTAAATAGGACATTTTAAAGTAATAAACCCTCCCAGGTAGACGACAAAATAGCCGGCAACATCGCACCACTGTCATTTCGATTGTTTACGTCTAACGTCGTCGGAGTTAACCTCATCGATAGTTGGTGATTTGTTCTTTGTGTTGAGAGTTTTTCATTTTTCATTATGAAAACTAAACAATGCTTTAACAAAGCCGTCTTCCATGCTGAACACTATTATATTAAGCAGTAACTCACAACAAAACGTAAACGATGGCTAGCCAAACGAATAACGAATAACCAACAAAAACAAACCAACGCAATAAATAGGTCACAGCTGTGATTTGACAGAAAGGTGGGCGAGCTGTTTAAATTTGAACCTGACCATTTTGCGGCGTTGCCGTACCTACAAAAAGTACCTATACTCACTCCGTGGACATTTTTTTTTTTTTTCGGCCAAACAGGCCTTCAAAAAAATTTGAAAAAAAAAACATAAGTATATTTTAGTCAAAGCTATCATCTGAGCTTATCGGAAAAAAACGTGAAATGTGCCCATTCTGATGGGGAAAATGTTTTGCAGGTGGATAGTAGGGAGAAATTTGAAAATTTCTC
Source organism: Pseudeuparius sepicola (assembly GCA_963920635.1). Classification (NCBI taxonomy): domain Eukaryota; kingdom Metazoa; phylum Arthropoda; class Insecta; order Coleoptera; family Anthribidae; genus Pseudeuparius; species Pseudeuparius sepicola. The sequence goes on along the minus strand of OY987300.1, from coordinate 50,160,656 downwards.
AAAAACCGTCCCCTTTGGCGTTATTCATCAAGTATACCTTTTTTGCTTAGAAAACGTGTGGGAAGAGGATACATTCACAAAATGTCGTAAAAGTTTACTGTCAAAAAAGCAAATTAAATTAAATAATGAGCATACTCAGCACCTTCTACGGATTGCACCAAAAATAATACCAAATTATGATTTCTCATCCCAAAAAAATTCCGGCTACCAAATTTTGCACGAAAATTTTGTCATCTCCAAAAGTTACTTAAATTAATCGAAAATAAAATTTCAATTTCAACACCCTGCATTTCGAAAACCAAACATCTGCGGACCCATGTTCATATGAACTTTTTGTCATATTTTCCATTTTTCTTTTTAATTTTTTAAGTTGGTGCATTTATTTTCGCACACAGATGCAAGTTTCACAAGGATAGGGCTCCTGGAAAGATCCTTCTTAATTTTCACAAATTTGGAAGATGCAGTGGTGAATGGCCAATGAACCTATTTACTGTCACTTATTCTTCACATTTATTTTGTTGTTTTCTGGATTCAACACCAACCTAACTTGTTCTTGTTGGTGTTTACTATGTTTTGTGAAATTTCGGCTCTGGTACTATCAGCTTGATACTAGATGGCACCACTGGTTGGTTTTCTCACCTCCAAGTGCAAGTTAAACTATTATAACTGCTACCATTTCGCTTTGAGTCGTTCGGGAGGGTTATGGCTGCCTTGATGAACCTTATAAGGGGAAACAGCTGTCGTAGTCTACCTTCTCGGACAATTCAAATATGAAAACACCGTCACATACATTAGAACTTGGATGTTGGTATGATATTACCAGTTGCCAAAATTTATAGTCCCATGAAGCCACTAATTTTCCTTTTGTATTTGAAATAATATTGAAAGACATGTTATATTTGTATCTTGAGGAAACAAACTTCTTTAATGAAAACCAATGGGGTGTCCGCCATGGTCGGCTCACATCGGGAGCTGTCCGGGCGATCGTGGTATTGAACTGGTGTCCTTGACACTCTGCGACCTTGCCAAGGCCGTGTCGCCTTCAATCGGTCAGTATAAACAATAAAAACTCAACTGTTTTACCTACTAAGAATGGCATAATTCAAGGTTTGGTACTTGGCCCATTATTTTTTCTCATTTATATTAATGACTCCAGATTTTGTTTCGCCTTACAAAGTACAGTTGTTCGCTGATGATGTGACTCTAATTTGCTCGAGCCCTTTGTCTGTCGTCCTGGATGAAATTTGTTTTGGTGTTGATGCCACCGCCCGGGCCTGGTTTTTCATAACTAAATTGCTCATTGTTGAGGAGACAGCATCGCCCTCTTGGATTTTGATATAGATGACAGGTTGAGTTGGTCAAAGCACGTTCAGGGTGTGTGCAAGAGTTTAAGCTCAATAACATACCAAATAAGAAGACTTTGTCCTTGGGAAACTCATCTAATGGCTGTTAGGGCTTTTCCCTTGAGTAAACTTCAGTCCTAGAGAGTCATATCCATCCCCCTTCAAAGTTCTCCAAATCATTATACTCCTTGCACTCTATATACAGTGTGCTCCCGATTGTTTACACGACTCTTGTAAATGACAAAAAAAAATTTGAGTTCAAATTTGACCTTTTAGTGTTCAGCCATGCTTGGTTTGAAACTAATTTGTGACATAATTTTACTTTTGAAAAATCATGTATGCCTTGGAAATTTTTTAAAAATTAATTTTTCACAGAAGCAATGTTCCCTTTTTGTAGGTTTTACGACGAAGTATTGGAAAGTAAACTTGTTCAGAATGAAAAACTGAGTAGGTTTGCAAAATTTCAAAAGTCTACACCTGCTTTGATTTTTGGACCTTTTTGTGTTAAGGAAATTTGTTCATGATGAAAAACTGCTGAGGTGTGGACAATTTCAAAAGCCTAAGCCTCGGCCTAAGCCTACTTAGATTTTTATACCTTTTACGTTTTCTTAGCAGAAAAAATAAAAGTAGGCCTAGGCTTTTAAATTATGCTAACCCACGATACACTTACCCACGGAATGTCACTAACGAATCCGAAAACAAGGCAACTATGCTCATCTACGTCAGTTGCGAATCACGAATTTTAAATAATGCATGTGGTTGTGTTTTACGATTTTGTATAGTTTACAGTTTAATGTGTCAAGAAAAAAGTGTAAACAACTGACTGATCGTCAGTCCAGCTCGACAGTGCTTTGAAATAGGCCAAAAATGCCGGGATGTGTAGTCAGCGTATGTCCAAATAATAATAGAAACAGAAAGGGAACGGAAACTAAGTATTATAGATTTCCCGAGGACAATAATCTGGTAAGCAAACAGATTATTTATAGAACAGAGCATTAAAAATAGGGGACTCAACAGAGTTTATGCCTGGTTTATACAGCAAATAAAATAGAATATGCAATAAAAAATTAGCCTTGTTATGGTTAAAGGGAATCATTATTTGATCCCTATTTTACTCACTATTTATTATGTTGTTTTGTTTGTTGTTTAACTATAAACTAAGCATTAGTTGTGCAGGTTGTGCTTGTGTCGAGGCTTGTGTGCATTAATTGGTAAATATGCCATTGAATATATGAAATACGCCCCCTATAGGCTCAATGCTAAACTAGTCTGTGGGCCATGCCAACAATGAACAAGAACAAAGAACAACGCAGTGTAGACCCGGTGGCTAGCACCGTTCACATGGTGACGATGGCCCATATATTAGTTTGTATAGTCCTGTCGGGGCGTTGGCGTCTTAAATTCAGTCGCGTATAAGGCTTTAATTGACATAAACCGACAAACACTGGAAGGAAAAAGTGATATTTTTGGTAAGGCTTTGAATTTTATTTATCAATATCTTTGCCTATAACAAGTCATCTGTAAAATACTTTTTTCGATGGAGAGTTTGTGTCGATAGAAGCCAAATTTAGTTCAGGATTACCTTACTTACAATAAATGTATTATTTAGATACCTATATGATATTTTTTTATTTTCTACCAATATACGGTCTTTTAAAAGAAAAATCCTGTTAATGTAACAAAATATACATCAATTTTATTTGCATGCATACGATTAGCTAAAACGCAAAGAAAACAAATTATTTGTAAAATTATAATTATCAAATTAAATGTGTTTTTTATCAACAGAATATTCATTCATTTATCTAGTAATATAATCTACATATTTTTAACAACATTTATTTAAAAGAATACGTTTAAAATAAGCAAAAACCCATAAAAAAAGTATCTATTGCTGTGTAAAACATTTGGAGCAATTTAAATTCTGATTCGAAACTGACGTCACAAGGTGTGACAGAGATAGGCATATGGATGCGCAATGACATACCATGGGTAAGTGTATCGTGTGCCCATTTTTATGTATTTTTTTATTCCTAACACGTGTAATTGTTTAATTGTTAATTATTTTTTTAGAACCTGTTACTGAACTGGATGCACATAATATAACACACATAGCATGTGGATCTGTTCACTCGATGGCTCTGAACCAGTGGGGTCAAGTATTTTCATGGGGATCTGATTATCACGGGCAACTCGGGCAACAACTTGGAGAAAGCATACAGTCTGTACCAAAAATAGTTGGTGCTCTCTCCCCATATCACATTGTACAAATTGCCTGTGGCCAAAGACATTCTGTTGCTCTATCCAATGGTGAGAATTCTTTAGTTATAGTGATTTGTAATTTATTACTACCTTATTTATAGCGTTTTCTATATTTTGTATGGTTTTTACTATTTATACTTTATTGTGGGCACTCTCATAACCTCTTAAGAATTAAGAACTTGGGCGGTCTAGTAGCTCAGGCGCCAGATTTGTTGAGCTGCTTTCTTCGCTTTTGCGAAGAGAAAATGAAACAAACTCTATACAGTCAGCAAAAGAATTTATAAATTCAACAAAGTTTGCTATTTGGTAATTAAAAATAGCAAAGGATATGGCACTGGAATAAGGGTAATCCTGGCATTCAGCAGATTTTGCTGATTTTTAAATGTTTTCAGGTGCCTTAAAACAAACCTAAATATGCGAGGAACTTTGTGTGGGTATACTGGGTAATAATCCATAAATAAGGTCCAGAGTTGCCGAAATGGTGCCCACATCGGGCACTTTGAAATGAATTTGTTGGCTCTGACCACTAGAAACAGAAACAAGTCCTCCAAAAAAGTATCTTTAATTGTTTTTTTACTATATATACAGGGCATGGTGATGTCATATTCGTATCTGAAATATTTGGGATCTATAAGATGAAGTCAATATGCTCTGTCTAACTATAGTTAGGGCTATGCTAATTTTGTCTGGAGCTTGTACAGACTTGTCTAGGGGCAAGTTGGAAGCCTCCTTGTTTTTGCAACTTATATTTAATCGTCCTGTTATTTTTAGACCAGTGATAATTATTAATTAAATCATTTAAATTCTTTCTGATTATGGGCCCAAATGTTTTTATTATTATCAATGAGTACAAAATAAAAAAATAGTGAATGAGTTGAGTACCCAGACAAAAATAACTAGAGAAATTTTTCTTAAGAAAACAATGATGGAATACCTACATCAGCCTGTTTACTGTTTGTTAAATTTAATGGGATTGCTAAGTGTACACCTATTATGTTGCATATTTTTATTTTAATAATGAAAATGTAGATTGTAAATGTGCCGACATTTATACCTACATCATTTTTTATCATTAAGAGCAATGGCACTGCAAATAGTACAGATAAAGGCACGGAATTCCGCTAGCTTTCTACCGTATACTTTACATGGAATTAGTCCCAGGACGTCCACCAAAAATGCAAAACAAAATTTGAAACTTCAAAATCTATCTCTGTTATACGTAAACTGATTTCTGTCAAACCTGTCTCAAACTGTGGCGAAAATATAGGTCTACGATTCGTATGGACAATTTTTTTGTTTTTAATTGTAGTTTTTTAATGGTAACAAAAATACTCCTTCAAATACTCCCGAGAAAATGAAACGGTAGCATTTTTGTAAATTTTACAAGTACCAACAATGTTTTTTAAAAAAATTGTCCATACGAATTGTTCCTCCATCTTTTAGTTACATTTTGGTAAAAAAATCGAATTTCTGGAACTGAAAATAAAAAAGTAGATCGACTTCTAGCAAAACACTGCAAAGCCGAAATCAATATGAATACACCGTGCCCCCACTCCTGCCTTCTCCTCAAGCGAGTTTCCGTAGAGGGAACACTAAATAGACAAAGACAGGTACAATATGTTCGCCCGTTAGCCGTCGCACTCTTGTTTCCGCTTATCGTATTTTACAAGCTTTTAGCAGCGTCCAGAGAATACTACTGTTATTGTGTGGGTCGAATCTTGCAAGCTGAATTAGAACCACTTCCTGACATCCGATTGAGCTGAAATTTTGCATACACGTTTAGTTCCGGTGACAATGCAATATGCAATACTCAATATTGTAATACTTTCTACTTTCCAATACTTAATATGGGTATCAAATGAAAGGGGTTGACGAGTACAAAATAATAAGATAAGTGATGTCATACTAAATCCAATATGGCGGACTAAATTTCTTTACCACTCTCCTGATATGGAAATCAAATATGTACTAAAAAGCACAAAATAAAATAAAAGATAAAAACCTTTTTAAAAACAAGCTTTTATTTAAGCCATGTACTAAAACGAATAAAATGAAATAAATCATGTACTACATCGAATAAAATAAAATAAAATAATAGTTGATAGGGGTGTCCATTATAGGAAGTAGATAATAGATAGAAAATAGTTCATAAATGTCTTTATTTTCCTATAAAAATTTTTCTCCTTCTTTCTTTGATTACCGGTTTCGCAATATTAATACAATTGCATCATCAGATCAATCTTAAAATTTCTTATAAGTTAGAGAGTTGTCAATCCCATAGTGGCGTAGAAGTACATCTTCGAGTAAGTCGTTAAATAGTGTGAAACAACCTAGGTCCATCCATAATTGTAAAAACGACAAAAAACAACGGGCTTATTCCCCAAAAACAATTAACAGCCTTGAATTTCAGTTCTCCCAGGTATCAGTCAAACTTATTAGTTAATAACAAAATTTTGGCAAGCTTAACCTCTAAATCTGATTTGTTAATTAAAAGATAAATTTGTTGAATCTAATTTAATCGAGAGTCTGACTTCATATTGTTGTTTAGATAATTTAATTGAGGAAACAAATCAGATTTAGAGGTTAAGCTTGCCAAAATTTTGTTATTAACTAATAAGTTTGACTGATACCTGGGAGAACTGAAATTCAAGGCTGTTAATTGTTTTTGGGGAATAAGCCCGTTGTTTTTTGTCGTTTTTACAATTATGGATGGACCTAGGTTGTTTCACACTATTTAACGACTTACTCGAAGATGTACTTCTACGCCACTATGGGATTGACAACTCTCTAACTTATAAGAAATTTTAAGATTGATCTGATGATGCAATTGTATTAATATTGCGAAACCGGTAATCAAAGAAAGAAGGAGAAAAATTTTTATAGGAAAATAAAGACATTTACGAACTATTTTCTATCTATTAAAATAAAATAAGTCTAGGTTTTTGTTACAATAATTCAGTGCCAAATTGCGCCAAGTCGTTTTTGTAATTTAAAAAGCTTGTTGCGAGAAATGTTCATGGAAAGTAGGTACCAATTAATTTTAATATACAGTGATTGGTTGATAAGCAAGTACCTACTTGCCAAAGTATGTATTTTCTTTAGAATTCGCGCGACTAGCTTTTTGATTTACAAAAATTTGTCGCAATTTGGCATTGAATTATCTTAACGAAAACCTTGATTTATTTTATTTTATTCCTTTTAGTAGATACAAGACGTAGGTATCTTATTTTATTCGTTTTAGTACATGACTTAAATAAAAGTTTGTTTTTAAAAAGGTTTTTTATCTTTTATTTTTTATTATCTAGCCTAATCTTGATTGAAGGCTTCTATAGGCTGAATGTGATGTTTCTGAAATTCTTCCCAATGGAATTCACAAGTAGGTATATAAAACCATAAATGCAATATTTTAAATTTTGGTTGTGTTAGTTCGTCTTTATGTACAGGGTGATCATTTTTATACGCCCAGCCTCTCTTAGTGGAAAACGGTCGAAGATATGGAGATATTATATTATATGGGAGATGATATAGGGTGTATAAAGGAATAAATTGGCCTCATGTAGCGACTCTCTGCTAATACGACGCTAGGCGTCGCGTTGCGGCGCCAAGAAATATTTTTTCCCACCAACATATCATTTTTGTTACATCATTCAAAATCCCTTAGGGTAGTTTATTCATTTACACACTGCCCTAAAAAAGGGTCAAAACTAACAACCCCTATTATTTTTTTTCCTCAAACTTTTTTGTGGGTCATTTTTACATATAACAAAAATATGATTTGTGTAGCCCTTTTATTATGGACATATCATTTTGGGCATCTACTGTAACATTATATTTTTGTTTTTTTAATGTTCAATAATAGTACATTATACACTTAGGTTGAGAAGTGAGCCATTAAATAATGGCCTTCCCAACCGAAGTGTCTATAGTTTTTTTTTACTACTAACATTGACATATTGCCACATTTTACATATTTGATTAGATTTTGATATTTTAGTCATTTCTCGCTTTTTTCAAATACTTCGAAAGCCTGGGAGTTCAGTTGTCAAGCTGATAAAATGAAAATAATTTTTAAATGTCATATAGAAAATTGTTCATTATTTACCTAGGTATTTTTTTATTATCATTATTTACCTAGGGAGAGAAATATTACTTCTCATTGATTTCTCAGGTTAGTAGTAAAAAAAATAATTAAATTGTTGACGCCCGTCTACTATGAATTTTTACTTGATTTTCTGTAGTCGGGGGAATGGCATTTATCATGAAATAATTTTTTTGTAGGAAAATATTGTGTTTTCGAGAAAAAATGTACAGGGAAAAAAGATTCTTAAATAAAAGGGCTACGCAAATAATATTTTTGTTATACGTAAAAATGACCCACAAAAAAATTCGAGCAAAAAAATTAATATGGGTTGTTAGTTTTTACCCTTTTTAGGGCAGTGTGTAAATCAATAAACTACCCTAAGGCGTCTTCCCGTAAGTAGATAACATATACCAAATTTCAAATTTTTAAGTAGCGCCGGTATTGAGATAAAAATAAAAAAAATATTTGGGTCACCCTGTAGACCCGAATAACTTGGCAAGGAAAGCCCAAATCGAAAAATTTTATATGAAAGACCCCTTAAAACCACCTGCCGAACACCTTTTTAAACTATTTACTATACATTCTGACTCACCCTGTATAATATCTCCATATCTTTGACCGTGTTCCACCAAGAGAGGCTGGGCCTCTAAAAATGATCACCCTGTACTTTTTTTGTAGGAAAAATCAAACTTTTAAAATTTTTATAAATGGTATTTTCAAGTACAGGGTGGTTCATTATAAATTGACTTTTGAGGTTAGAAAAAAAAGTTTTTTACAAAAATTTTAGATACTAATACAAAGTTTTTTGTGACGCTATTGGACCGTGTACAGAGTGTTCTAGAAAGCCGTGGCAGACATAACTTATGTTTTTTTAAATGGAACACCCTATTTATTTTTGCATTTTTGAAATCTGCTCATCAAGGCAATTAAAATGATATTAAACTTTGTGGCATTATCTTTTCCGTTTTTGAAAAATTCCGTTTTCAGATTTTATACTAAATTTATTTAACTCGAATTTGTGGATCTCGCGATAAAGATAGATGATCGATGTAATAACAAAAAATATTTGTTTTAAACAAGAGAGTAATACAGTGAAACTCCAAAATGTTTAGGAGCCTTTTCAAATTTTACTGATTATATTCTCGAAATAAAGAACTGTACACGGTCCAATAGCGTCACAAAAAACTTTGTATTTATCTAAAACTTTTGCCAAAAACTTTTTTTTCTAACCTCAAAAACTAACAAGTTAAGGGGCGTGTCAATTTATAATGAACCACCCTGTACAAGGGCAACTAAGAGTAGCCAGTAAAGTGGGGTGCCTTTTTGGCATTTGGACTGGGAAAAATTTTAAAATGAAAATTTTATACCTAAATATAGACGTCGCGATTTTTTGGAAAAACAGATGGAGCCAAAATTGACGAAGTTATATTTAAAACGTTTGCTCCAGGAAATTGGTAGATCCGACCACAACACATCTAAAGAGGCACAAAGTAGTAAATGAAAAAAGTAATAGAAATCCAAAATACCACATACAGTGTGACCCATTTGTTTTGGGGTCAGTCTGTAAAAAGTGTATCAATCGTGCGATTTGGCTGATTTTTTTTTTAAATTGTAGAGCTCGATGAACTGCACATTTTGAACAAAAATTGCCTGGTTCGCATAAAATCCAAAGCCTACTATGACCGTTTTTATGAGCAAAATTTTAAGAAACCATATTAGCGTTTTTTTTTGAAAAAATCTGTGTGCGCCAATGGATTGAGCACCCCTCGAAATGGGTATGTACAAAATTTCATCAAAATATTTCAAGTAATAACGATTTTGTAGAAAAATTAAAAATGCAGCCAAGGTACGTCTTTATTTTCAAAAATTCAAAGTTGGCCATGGAAAATAATTGAATTGTAATAATACAACCTTATGCTTATAAACACAAAACATAAAAACAATTAAAATTATAAAATTTTTGTAACTTCTACCAAGCCTCCATTTTCTACAATGCATTTGTCGTTCCTCTTGCGTACATTCAAAATTAAATTTCGTATTTGCTGTGGAGTAATTTCCTCACAACTACGGTTTATCCTAGCTTGTAGTTCTTGTAAATTATGGGGTCTTGACTTATAAACATTTTGCTTAAGTGTACCCCAAAGAAAAAAATCTAAAGGAGTTAAGTCATCTAAAGCATTTCTAAATTCAATTTCTAGAAAATTCAAGAAGCCAGCCGCATTCAAATTCCCTTCAAAGAAAATGGGCCAATTATTCTGTCGCGTAGTATTCCACACCAAACGTTAATTTTTTGTGAATATTGTCTCCTTGCATTTATTATAAACTCTGGATCTTCAGCTGACCAGTGACGGCAGTTTTGACTTGATACTACACCATTTGTAGTAAACGTGGCTTCGTCGGTGAATAAAATTTCATTTAAAAAGTTGCCATTATGGAGATATTCACCTTGCAGCCAATAGCAAAATTCTAATCTTCTCTCCTCATCTCCTGGTTCCAGGGTGTGCAAAAATTTTGGCTTAAACGGTTTTATTTTGTTTTGTCTCAAACATCTCCTTATACTCTCTCTGGGTATATGAAGGTCTAAACTAGCCGTTCGAACACTATTTCGAGGATTGTCACTAAAGTATTGCAGAATTTGATTGTTATTTTCAACAAGTCCACGGCGTCCATTTTGCCTAGTTTTTAATAAATTTTTAGAAATCGATCCAGTTTCATCAAAAATATTGTTTATACGTTGTACAGTACTTCGACTCACTGATCTACCTGGGTGTCTATTGTTAAATTCGGCCGCAGCTTCTGCTGCCGAGCGCTCGTTGTCGCCCACGAGTCGAACAATTTCTATTTTGTCTCTTATGTTTAAATATTCCATAATTATGATAATTAATTGTATTGAGCACAAACAATTTCTGAACTCAATTTAGACAGTTTGACACTTAATAAAAGTAAACAATTCAATTATTTTCCATGGCCAACTTTGAATTTTTGAAAATAAAGACGTACCTTGGCTGCATTTTTAATTTTTCTACAAAATCGTTATTACTTGAAATATTTTGATGAAATTTTGTACATACCCATTTCGAGGGGTGCTCAATCCATTGGCGCACACAGATTTTTTCAAAAAAAAACGCTAATATGGTTTCTTAAAATTTTGCTCATAAAAACGGTCATAGTAGGCTTTGGATTTTATGCGAACCAGGCAATTTTTGTTCAAAATGTGCAGTTCATCGAGCTCTACAATTAAAAAAAAAATCAGCCAAATCGCACGATTGATACACTTTTTACAGACTGACCCCAAAACAAATGGGTCACACTGTAGATATAGCATAACCTACCTACCTACTGTGGAAATAATAATTTATTGAAACACTGTTCTACTTTGGCTGTTTGATGGATAGGAATAATAATTTCATGTCAGAAAAAATTGTAAAAAGTTATAAAAAAAATTCTTTCCAATTCAGTGCACTTATCAGAAAAACAATTATTATTGCATAGAAAATATCGAAATATACAGACCAAACTTATGTTTTTTTTATTAATTTCTATAACCCAATTTTCCGCAAGGCACTGAAGAAAAAAACAGGGTTAGTAAATAACAAAAAAGACCCGAAAAGATACTTTCGGAATTCGTACAAATAGGGGTAGGTATGTGTTTAATATTTATATATGTGTTTAATATTTATATTTTTTCAACAATAGCCCAACAAATACACAAACCGAGTCAACAACAAAACGCCATGAAGTAGTCAGGTTGCAGCCCTACAACTTTTGTATTTGATTTTTTTTTTCTAAGTTGATAAATAAAAAAGTTATGAAGTGGCCTAATTTCGCGGAATCACCCTGTACACCGGCGCCCTTCCGACCGATCATTTTATTCAATGGACCGATTCAGCTCTCGGCTGCCTGGCGGTCCGACTCGCTCGGGTCCGAAAAAACGTCGTCCGTCGTCCGACACCGTTCCTCGCGCTAAACGCGCTGCCGGTGAGAGGGGAAGGGACGAGAGTGCGTGGTGAGGGGTGACTAGAGGAGAATATTCCTGAGATTGGAGCCGGTCGTCGAGACCGTTAATTTTAGATCTTGTCTGCGCGGTCATGACTCTTAAGGTGCCTGATGTGATAGGGATTTTATTGTAAAAAAATCATATAATATTGAAATTAACTACCATATCTTGCACTGTGTTCATGATAATCATTGGTTTTAAAGGAAACTCTGTTTTGTCTAATAGATTTGAGTATTTCAAAGAGGAATATACATGGTAATGTCATTACTGATTCAGACTTAAATGTTTGTTTACAGTATTCTGCAAAACCAAGATCAAACATGGACCCAATAGCTTTCTTTTGTAGGACACACTCTCTCTTTGCCGCAGCTGATCCACTGCAGAGAATGATTCCATATCTGATAACTGAATCAAAGTTTGCAAAATAAAACTTTTCGACGATATTTTTACTTACGGCCTGTCTTAGTGGGAATAGAACATAGTTGTTCCTAGCACATTTTACACTTATATAATCTACATGACATTCCCAGCTTGGGGACATGCCAATGTGGATACCCATAACCTTATATGATGTTACTTGTTTGATTGATTTAACATTTAGTTGAATAAGTTTACTTTGGTTCTAATTTGCACCGTATGGATGAAACTGAATAGTATAAGTTTTTTCTTGGTTTAGAGTTAGTTTGTTTTTATTGAAATAGTAAAAAAAAGCAACCAAATTGTGAGCCAGATGACTTCCCATCCCTATCGCAGCACTGGAGGACAACAGAGTCAAATCATCCACAAATATGTGGTGCAATAGTTAGAAACATCATTATTTGTGTACATTAGAATTTAGGGCTTCCAACGAAAAGTATTTTTTTAAATTATGGCGAAAGAACTGGGATACTAAGAAAATAATAAAATCGGGATTGAATAGAAATTGTTTATTGTTTTCTTTGTTAGAAATTTATAAAAACACATTTTAGTTACCTACCATAGGCATGCTGTTCTTTTGGCTTTATCTTTTTCATGCTCATGGGCTTTCTCTTTTTTTGTCGAACATGTTTTGATGTATTTGTGGCATCTGTGGTTCGCGGAAGATTGTTACTGCTGAAAATAAATAGTTGCTAGTTTATCCTATATAGTATCATAATAGGATTGAGCATACGTTTTGATCTTTACGCATTCAGTGTGATCCTTTTGCGTTCATCGTATGATTTTGTTTGCATCTTCGTGAGCGTACTTTGTATCCTGAAAGGCCTAAAAAAAAAACAAAAGTTAGTAAAACAAGTTTGCACGAAGATAAAGTTGAGGAGAAATGTTTGTAGGTGGAGGTTGTGTTTATAATTTGGTTTTGATTTGTTAGAGTTTTTTGTGGATTTTTGGTGTGTTTTTAATTGGGTAAAATGTTCACCTACCTCTTTTCTGTCCTTTGTATTTTTCCACGAATATTTGTCGGGGGATATCCTGAGGCATTACACACATTAGGTGTTAAGAAATGATATTAATTATTATTTAAAATAGTAACCATTGGTTTTATGTAAAAAGCAAGTGATATAAAAAATACATATATACAATATTTTTAGTAGTAGTTGACGTAGGTATAAAAGCTGTAGAGAATGAATTGTAGTATTTCAACATAAAATAAAAACTATATGGTAGAACAAGAAGATTTATTTGAAGATGTAAACCAAAAATAAATAAAATCTGAACAGGTACAGGCCTAGAAATCCCAGTTGTTTTTTAAAATATAAAAATATCAGAAGCTGTCAGTAAGGGAGAAGTAAAAGTCTATTAAAAATTAAAAACTAAAATAAAATAAAAAGGAAGAATTCACATGAAACAGAACTCCAGTCAAAAGAAAAGAAAATAAAACCATGGGAAGTGAATATATCAGGGTTGAAGAAATAAGTCAAATTGAAAAACTTAAGAACTCTGAGAATTATAAACTATTGAATTTCCAAATAACAATTTTGATAAAATCTGGTGAATTATATGAAATAGTTAATGGTGAAGACAATTGCAATGATACGATGACTTGAGAAAATAAAACCAAATGGTTTAAAAAAAGATGCACAAGCACAAGGAATCTTCGGTATTTTTTTTACTTTTCGCACTTCTCCCTGATTTTCGCGAAACTTTGTATACCCCTTATTTTGGGGCCGTAGATTACGAAAATTGCAGAAATACTTGGCAGAAATGCGTATTTCTCAAGATATCATCATTTTAAACCAATGTTTCAGGGTACTTGTATTACAAACCGCCTGTATTGGGTTTGTTCCAAAAGCAGTTCCGAACCGGTTTTCGGCGATTTAATTGGTTGAAAACAGTCCTGAAGTTACTTTAATCACAGAATAAATAGCTTTGCAACAGAAGCCTCCTTAAGGGCATGTGTCAAAAATAAGCGAGTCTTTACAGTAAAACAGCCAGTATTGTATGATACATTTGGTTCTAATATAATCTCTTGGCTCTATAGTTTAACCGTTAAACTTTAACGTAATATCAAATAAGATGCACAAAGCCAACAAAACATTCTGGCATCCGGTATATATGGCCTCGCGGTGTTTCCAGATATGCGTATTATTAATGACTCACCCTGTATGTCCGGGGTGAATCAGTTTTTTGTAGCAGGACTTTAATAGGTGATATGTCTTCAAAAAATAACCACACTTTTTCATATAAACTATATCTTTTTAAGGCTAGAGAAGTTACAGGGTGTTAAAGTTGGAAAAAGTATGCGGACTTTATTGAATATTTACCAAACTAGTTGAGATATTTATGTCATATTTGTATGTCATATTTGTACATACTCAGACAAATAATAAACATAGAATTAGTAATAGAAATCTAAAACAAAATAATGATTGTACCATTGCCAAACTTCTTCATAAATTTATCTTGTACTTACGAAATAAATGTATAACCAATGTTAAAAAACATCAATTTGGAACAAATAGTTGATATCTACAATCTACATAATGTAGTAAAAATTTGGACAGTTATCATTTAACAATAAATTTTACTGATTTTGTGAATTCACTGATCCTACTTGGTCTATAAATAATACCTTTAATAAATTGCTTATTCTGGCTAATGTAGCAACGTTGCACGAGCTCTTTGTGATCAATGAACATTTGCTTTATTATGCCCCAACAGCTGATCCTGAGTTCGTTGAGATTTCGCCGGTCTGTGTTTATGTGTTTCGAGTGTTTACTTTATATTTACGTTATACTTGTTTTTTAAGACTTTATGGTTATTTGAGAAGACACATAGTTAGGTTAGTAATTAGTGAATTAGTGTAGTTTTAAAAACTATGGGGAGAGTAAAGTGTTGGATTTGTGGCATAGGAAACGTAACCTCTGGTTATCATATATTATATGATGCAGGCTTAAGTGTCAAATTTGTTGTTTTTGTTTTGAGTAGGCATTTTTTACGACGAATTATTGCACCACAACACCTAATGTTCAGATTTTATTTTATTTACTTGTGGTTTATATCTTCAAATAAATCTTCTTGTTCTACCAAATAGTTTTTATTTTATGTTAAAATATTACAATTATTGTTCTCTACAGTTTTTATATGTCAACTACTACTAAAAATATTGTATCTATGTATTTTTGTTTATTTAAATTTGTTTATTATCTACGGAGAATACATAATCTTCGTTTGTGTAATTTAAGCGCGCCGGCATTATTGTTGACAATAATTTATAAACCAAGTGACATTTCCTCAGCCGCGATTGTCTTTTCAACGTCCAGGGCTAATATGATTTTCCAAGCGTTAAGCAAACCCCGCATTTTATGGGCGAAAAGTGGGTTTTTCGTAAATTATTCGAAAATTACTGCATTTAGGTATAGGAAACCTTACACAAAGTTGTCATAATTTTTAGTGGTGAATAAGATCGCATTAAAAAAATGGGGATTTCCATTTGAAAATTTAGAGATTTAAGCACATTTTGAATGTAATTTTTATTCATATTTTGTGAACACCCTGTATAAGAATGGATTTATTTCTCAACAGAGATCACTAGGTCAGGGCTTCTGTTACACAATGCCAAAAATTCGTTTTGAAATTTCGCGGTTTCCTCGTATAAATTGCTAATTGACTTTAGGTCTGCACCTGTAATTTTTTTTCGGAAAAATGCAAATATCTCAAAAACGGTTGGATTTAGACATAGGACATGTTGCATGTTTTTGCTCCAAAATGATGCCTAGAATCCAAAAATGCAATAATATACAGGGTGTTCTATTTGAGATAAGAAAGTTGATATCGACTTCCGGTATAACCGGAAGTGCTAGATTCACCAAAATATTTTAGTAGAGCAGCGCCCATCGGCATTGGTGAGGTGCCAAATTTTCAGAATTTTCCTACTTTTAGTTTTCCACATATAGATCGATGCAGTTCGTGGTAGGCCACCCTGTATTTCTTCTTCATCATCAAATTTTCCATATAAAAATGCAGTCTTGATATCAAACTTCTTAAAGACTATAGTCTTTTTGTACAGATAATAGCAGCAATAATCTAAGTGGAATCATATTTACAATACGACTAAAAACTTCTTTATAATTTATGTATTTTTCATGTTCAAAACCTCTAACAACCAATCTTGTTCTATATCTTCCATTCTCTTTTACTTTAAATACCCATTTACTTGTTATAATATTCTGTTTACTATCTTCTTCACTATTATTTCACTTTTATTTTTCATTAAAGAGTTATTTTCTTCTTCTATAGCATCTCTCCATTTAATACTTTCTTCACCATTTATTGCTTGTTTATATGTTAATAAAACATAATCATCATACCTTCTTGGTAAAATTATCTTTCTTCCTTTTCTATCTTCTTTGCTACCTTGTCTTAAACTTTGCTTTTCTTCCATATTTTTCTCTTTATTAATGTCTTGTTCTTCCATCAGTTCATTATTTACATTATTTATAACAATAATTTGTTCATTTTCTTGTGCTGATTTTATTTTATCTTCATTTTCTTTTATATCTACTTCACTTCCTTCAATTGATTTTATTTCCTTTTCCGTTTTCTTCTTCATCTTGAGTTTATTTTAATTTTCTTCTTTTATATTTTAATTTTTTTGGTTTCTTAAAAACCACATGTCTTCTTAACACTATATCATTCTTCTTTTCATTCCAAAGTCTATAACCATTTGGGCAGTAACAAACAAATAATTATTTTTCACTTCTTTCTTCTAACTTTTTTAATGGACAGTATGATGGTCCTAACACAACTTCTGGAACAAGAAATGAGTGACCTCAACTTGGAAAACGCTTTTCTGCTGGGCGACTTCAACATAAATCTATTAAGCCAGGAAAAAACTAGTAAGGATTATCAAGATCTTTGTATTTCTAATGGCTCTACATTCTGCAACACCAGTATACCCACCAGAGACAATCACTTAATCGACCATATCCTAACAAACTGTCAAACGAAGGATGTACAAATCTCTGTGGTAACAACGGGAATCAGTGACCACCGTCTCCAAATAATATCCACCAACATGAACAGTACTAAGAGCAAATCAAAAACATTTCTAAAGAAGTTAGTCAACACTGATCAGATCAAACATGCTCTAATATCCTTAGCAGATCAATGTGACCTAAACAATAGTGTAGATCACAACTATCTATGCACTATTATGTAATTGCTTCCAAGACAACACACAATACAAAAATACACATCTAAAAACCAACTTTCGCAAGCCCTGGTTTACAAATGAATTACTACAGCTTGTAAAGCAACGTGATTATTATTATCATAAACAGAAACTACACCCTCACAGCAGTTCCCTACGGGATCGTTTGATGAAGACAAGAAGAGAGCTAAATGAAAAAATTCTCAAGGCAAAACAACAATTCTATGAAACTGAATTTAAATCTGCGAGTGGATCGTCCAAGAAAACCTGGCAAGTCATCAACAATGTATTATCCAATACAGCATGTAACAAACAAAAAGTGGATATACCAGCTATGAAAATAAATGACCAAACCACAACAAACTTCGATAAAATATGTGAAGCCTTTAACGACTACTTCATTAATGTTGGCCCAACACTAGCCGGGCAGATTCCAGACACTAACCTTGATAGCTCACTAGAAACAATGCACAGAGACAGTATGATGGTCCTGGATACCACACAAGAAAAAATACAACGGACAATCAACAACTTGGACTCCAGAAAATCCGCGGGGATAGACAACATTGATGTGTGTTCAGTGAAAAGGTGTAAAAAAAGTAGCGGTGGTGTTGTGCCGGTTGGTGAATCAGTCGTTCTCCAGTGGTATTGTTCCAAGAGACATGAAGACAGCAAGAGTCACTCCACTTTACAAGGACGGGGATACCGAACTGCCATCCAACTATAGACGAATCTCGGTACTTCCGATTTTTTCAAAAATTTTAGAGAGTATGATGAGATCCCGTTTGACCTCCTTCCTTGAGCATACAGGTTTCTTGTTCGTACACCAATATGGTTTCAGAGAATCTAGTGGCACTGGCTCTACAACTATAGATGTGATAACTAAATTAAAACTAAAAATAGATTCGGATGTTTTCGGTGCTAAAACTATAAAACCTAGCCTACCTGTTATAAATAATGTAATAAAAACCTTAAATTGAATGTTGTTTACCCCTGTATTTCGGTAACGGCCGGGAATAGGACCCATGTTTATAGGAACTTTTATGTTTATTTTGGGTCCCCGAATACGTACCTAAAATATTGACATTTCCTCCTGAATCACCCTGTATATACACCAAATATGCACCTATGTCCATCAAATCGTAAAAAAGAAACGGCATTCAGATTTACAGTTTTATTATCGAAGAGAAATGCATAATTTTAATATAAGAAATACCGAATCAATATCATTGCCCCTAGTCTCAACAAACTTAGCACTCAGTTCTATTTGCTATGACGGAGTCTCACTATATAATCAGCTTCCAGCTGGAATAAAGGCTTTAAACTTCCCGAATTTTAAAAAGAATTTGAAACTGTATATAATATCTATATCCTAGCACCGACAATGTCAACATTTTAACGAACTAATTTGTGATAATAATGTAATAATGTGATAATGTGCAACCTTCTTCTTCTTTTACCATTCATTTTACTTACTGTAAACGTTATATGTATTTTATTCAAATTTATACTTTAATATGTTAAAATTGTGTAGATTAAGTAACTAGACTAATATTAAGAGGATGAACTTATACAGGATTTATACATACTTCCTTTGGTTCAATAAAGAAACTTTATCATCATTTTAAGCTGAAATTTATTAATCTGTCATTTCACTTTGACATGACATGATCTTTGAGAAAGGAGGAAGATATATTCTCCGAAAGCTCAGGAAACAAATTTGTTGAGGATATTTTTTAAGCTACAAGTTCAAAGTTTAGTTCATTTACTGTTAAGAATTTATTAATTTTCCAGGCAACTTGAAAAAGTTGTCTTTTAACCAGTTTGGTGGCGAAAAACCCAATTAAAATTCAATGTTCTATTTAGTCTTTCTGCTTTTCCATTTAGTTGTGGTGTATGTATAATTGTAGTATCTAAAATTATACCTTGTTGTTCACAGTACATTTTAAAATTCTAATTTATATATTCTCTACCATTATCATATTTTATTTTTGATACACAAATACATTTACTTTTTTCCATTTCTTTAATATATTCTTTCAGGTATTCGGCAGTTTCACTTTTATTTATTGATAAGTATATCTCTATGAAGTGTGTCTAGTGATCAAGAATAGTCAAGATATAATTTTTCCAATGGTCTTGTTGCTCTTGTTCTTTCACTGTTGTACAAAATTATCATAGTCATTTTTTGTTAAATTTAAACTATTTACCAAATTATTTTCAACCATTTTCTTTAAATTTATAATACTTATCGTGTCCTGTAATTATGACTTTCTTCTGTCAACTAATTTTCTTCTTCAATCAAATAATTTTTGTCTTCTTCAATCCAATAATTTTCGTCTTCTTCATCTGTCAATTCTTCATAAAAATTTATGACATATAAGCGTTGACTGACGTATTTATAAAGACTTCTCACGGCTATAGCTTTATGTCTTGGAAAACAGATGACTCTGATGGCTAACAGTGTATTCTGCATTGTATTTTATCTCCGGGAAGCGCATGGTGAGGCAAAAATGTGTCAGACGTGACAGCCGTGAGCAGTCTTTAATAATATATCAGTCAACAATATCCCAGTTTTATTTTTTCTTCCTTCAAAAACTGTCTTATAATCTTTCATCGCATAAACTTCTTTGCTGAATGAAACTTGCCCATTCTTTTCGGTTATTGCTTTAACAGATAACAAATTCTTGCTTAAATCAGGTATATATAAGACATCATTTAATTCACACTTATTATTTTCAATCTTTCCGACACCTTCAATTACCATTTCTGTATTTTTCTTTGCAACACAATTCTATCTTTTGTCCAAATTTTTAAATAAATTTACATTGTTTACCATATGCGATGTCGAACCGGAATCAATTATAAACATACTCATACTTTCATTATTATTTTCTTCTTTTTGTTCTGTCATAAAAGATACCTTTTTATCAATAATATCACAGAATAGCCACCGTAACAGAAGCCGCCTTACGTATATAAAATAGTAGGAACGCAAAGGAGACTCGCCCTGAAAATCGAGTCTCCACAGGAGTGAGGGTCGGCAGTAGTTCAGGCTATTGCCTAATAGATGGCGCTCGGTTCAACGTTCGTTTTCATGGAGTACGGAGTGGGGACGTTGTGGGGATATGGAGGGTTGCCAAACTTACTGCTTTATGATTAATACCAGGATTTTATATTAACTCACGGGAACCTCGGGCAATAACTCTGTGATTTAACAAATTCAGCGAGATGAAATAATGGCACAATCTTATTTAAATGTAATCAACCTCATTTAATACAACATATTATTTATGTTATATACATATTTATAGAGTCTCGTAAAAATAGTTGCAAAATTTGGTGGTAATTTGTCGTTTCTCACTGTATGACATTGCGTAAAAGAAACCGGCAAGACAGCAAATTAATCGCTCGTTTGTTCTGTGCTCCTATGGTATACTTATTCACTATTTCGCTATTTGTTTTGTTTGAAGTGGATTGAAAACTGTGGTAATGGCACGCAGTTTTTGTAAATGAATAATATATTATTAGTCAAAGGTGTACCCACATTTATCATACGATAATGATTATTTAATACAATTATTATTAGTGGAAGGTGCCGGTATAGGTCTAGATTTTGGTATAGGTACACCCAATATTTATCACTTGATAATGAGCACAAAAACAGGTGGATTAAGGATTATAAGTTTGTTCAGCGAATGTTCCGGCACTACGCCCTACGTCACAACTCCCGTCCTTGTCTGACTCGTGAATTGTAAGTCGTGAGGATTCACACGTTTGTGCGAAGGAAGAGTGACTAATTGGAATTACTTATTATTTCAGCTTTATGCCATTTGCGGCTCGGAAAATATAGAAGATTATAAAGTCTTTAAATACTTCCACATCATCACGTGAGTGTGTGTATGTGAGGCATTGACTTTTTTAAATTTGGTACACGTTAGGTATATTCTTAAAATAGGAATGAAATAGATGAAAATTGAGGGTTTATTAGTTGTTTTTTTAATTCAGTTGTTTTTAGCCAACAAAATTTTAAAATAGCAATTTTAGCAATATTTTGAAGAAAGTGACTGAGAATATTTTCGAGACGACTAAAGTTAAAAAAAACATGAAATTAACCCTTATAATTTTAGAATTTTAGAATTTGTTAAAGCATTGGAATGTATTATTATTACCTAATGATTAAAAAAAAGTAAAAGTAATGTTTCCATTGGCAATGGTTTTTTCTTTTTATTGGCAACAATGATTTTCCTGTACAATATATTGGAGTTTGTGTGTGCATGTTTCACGGATAACTTTCGGATGGGCTGAGATATCGAATTCAAATTTAGTATCTTGCCTACACGGTTTGGATTGCTTTTGGGCAAAACCACTCCACGGAAAGGGGTGGAATCGGGCCAAAGTAGTTTTCAGCGAACAAAATTTGTACATTTGTAGAGAGTATTTTTGACATGATTATAAAAAAGGGGTTTGTTGAGAGACAGTGTAATGTGGTGAATTTGAGAATAGATAATTTGAAAAAAAAAAGTCAATACTGCCAATATGCCGGTTTCAATTTGCTTTAGCATTTGTGCATAAGCATGTAAGATAATAGGTATGTATGTAAAAATATACAGGATAAGTCATTTCTCTCCTCCGACCCGACAATAGATTTGTGGTATACGATAGTATTTTTGAAAATAAATGGTTTCTTGTATAACGTTTTCTCCAGAAAGGCCTCGTTTCCACGCTACAGGGTGTTAAAGTTTTTCTAAAAAATATTGTTTTTTTTATAATTTCTAAACCAGAAAATGTATTTTAACCAAATTTGGTAGAAGGTGTACCTGGAGAGATTTCCATATCATGAGGTAAGGTTAACTACCCTAAATAAAAAAATAATTAGTTGGCAATTTCAAGGGAATTAAGTAAAATTAAATTTGCCGCGAAACAGTAAATGTCTGGAAACAAAAATTAGTTTACAATTAAGTATTCTAAAGGACAACGCAAAAAAATTTACACATTATACCTTACTATTTTTTTAATTTAGTGAGTCGATCACCCGTATGCATGAGGGACTCGAGGGACTCAACCTTGCGTCATAATATGGAAATGTATCCAGATATACTCTGTACCAAATTTGGTTAAAATACCTTTTACTGGTTTAGAAATTATGAAATAAAATAATATTCTAAATATTTAACTTAGAAATCTTTTTAAACTTTCTTATGCAACAAACTATACGTGTGTTTTATGGTCTATCTGAATTTAAATTTTTAGACTCCAAAAAGGTGGGTCTTGCTGTTCTAAAATATCCTTTATATTATACTTTTACAATTAATGGTGAATTGCAATATTTCACACAAATCAATATTGTTCAGGGCTCCACCGTTATTGCATCCCTGATTTTTGTCTCCATCGAATTATTTTCTAAATGATCAAAATCCGTCCATATTTCGCGAAATAGTAGTCAAAATAAAACAAATGGCACACCCTGTACAAATGTTTCATTTGTTATGGTAGGGGAATATTATATTGAGTCTTTACTCAATAATATACTTGTATGGTGTATCACACAGCACACCAAATAATAAATGGATCCTGATTGTATAAGTAATACCTACTAATTAGGTACAAATCACATGTTCGATACCGATAATGGTAACAAAAATAATCCAAGAAAATGAATTTGCCTCATTTCAAGAACATTGTCACAATATTTAAGTAGACAGTAGACGTCCCTGAAGACAGCAACGAAATCAGAATCAAGAATCGCGTTTTTACAGCGGACCAGCTAAGTACTGGTCCTTCGCGTAGGTAGCGCGTGCCGCAAATTGGGAAAATACTTAATAAGTAAATTCAAATAAAATGAATGACGAAGTGAAGTCACTACAACATTAAAAAACAAAAATTGAAAAAATTAAAAGGGTCGGGTATTTGTATAGCCCAGTAATAATAATTATTGAGAATGAAATAAATTGTTTCAAATTCTTATTTCCAGAGATGTTTTCATATCTTGCAATTTACCAAGAAATGATGAAAACAGCAAAATTGATATATTATGGTGATGGTGCAACCCCAAACGAAAAAAGTCAGGTGCGTACGTGACGATCGGCGGGATCAAATATTAAGAAAAATTCTAGTTTCCACAATTGATTTTTTGCATGATTTTTTTAACAAAATAGCGTTAGAGGCATGCTAGACACTGGGGTAGCACAGAAACGAAAAAACTCAGGTGCGTACGTGCCGATCGGGGGATCAAAAATTAAGAAAAAATTTAATTTCCACAATTGATTTTCCGCTAGCTTGATTTTTTTACCAAAATGACGTTATACACATGCTAGACACTGCGGTAGCACAGAAACGAAAAACTCAGGTGCGTACGTGCTGATCGGCGGGATAAAAAATTAAGAAAAATTCTAATTTCCACAATTGATTTTTCGCCAGCTTGATTTTATTCACTGGGGTAGCACAGAAAAAAGTCTAAAAGGCAGGGGCGTACCTACTTGCCGATCCGGAGGTTCAAAAAAAAAATCAATATTGTTTTTTCCTCTAAATCAAGCTGGCGAAAAATCAGTGGAAATTAGAATTTTTCTTAATTTTTGATCCCCCCCGATCGGCACGTACGCACCTGAGTTTTTTCGTTTCTGTGCTACTCCAGTATCTAGCGTGCCTCTAACGTCATTTTGGTAAAAAATTAAGCTGGCAAAAAAACAATTTTGGAAATTATAATTTTTCTTAATTTTTGATCCCCCCGATCGGCACGTACGCACCTAAGTTTTTTCGTTTTTGTGCTACTCCAGTGTCTAGCGTGCCTCTAACGTCATTTTGGTAAAAAAAATAAGCTGGCGAAAAATCAATTTTGGAAATTAGAATTTTTCTTAATTTTTTATCCCCCCGATCGGCACGTACGCACCTGAGTTTTTTCGTTTCTGTGCTACTCCAGTGTCTAGCGTGCCTCTAACGTCATTTTAGTAAAAAAATTAAGCTGGCGAAAAATCAATTTTGGAAATTAGAATTTTTCTTAATTTTTTATCCCCCCGATCGGCACGTACGCACCTGAGTTTTTTCGCTTCTGTGCTACTCCAGTGTCTAGCGTGCCTCTAACGTCATTTTGGTAAAAAAATTAAGTTTGCGAAAAATCAATTGTGGAAATTGGAATTTTTCTTGATTTTTGATCCCCCCGATCGGCACGTCCGCACCTGAGTTTTTTCGTTTCTGTGCTACTCCAGTGTCTAGCGTGCCTATAACGCCATTTTGGTAAAAAAATCAAGCTGACAAAAAGTCAATTGTCGAAAATATAATTTTTCTTAATTTTTGATCCCCCGATCGGCACGTATGCATCTGAGTTTTTTCGTCTGGGGGTTTCACTACTTTGAAATATTGTGAAAATTCACATTCCTATAAAAACAAACCAAATGTTGATTCAAATCAATACAATGAATGAATTAAAAATTAATGTTTTTTGTCCCTATCTCGCTTTGCCGTGCCCACTCAATGTCTAGAATAGGAATAATTTGAAAATTATCTCCAATATAAATACATTGCTTCAACCGTTCGCTATGATTTGATATGACCTAGATCAAGGTTATTAAACGAGTGTTCCAGCGTTGAGTAGATCCGGCAACACGGCTAATAGATGGGCGGGGACTGCTATCGGAACAAAATGTGCGGGCGGCGGGCAATTGGGGTGAATTTAAATAAATGGGATAAGAGCCTGCCAGCGCCATCTAGTTCATACATTGTAACTATTCTTACAGGCGTAATGCTAAGGCGGCTTCTGTTACGGTGGCTATTCTATGATACTATTTTTAGTGTTATTTTGTTTGTTTCTAAAGAAGCAGTTTATTTCCTTGTGGTTTGTCTTTTTACAAATTTTGCTCGTATTTGTATTTTCTGTTTGATTATTAGAATTTCTTCTACAATCTTTTGTAAGATGACAAAAATTATTACATTTGTAACATTTAATTCCATCTCTTTTCTGTTTACAAAACTTTGCTACATGTCCAAGTTGATTACATTTGAAACATCTTCTTTCTTTACTTTTAAAAGTTACAGATTGTCCTACATTTTCTTTCTTTATACATATTTTCTTCAAAAATTAATCTTGACGTTAAATTTGTCATTGTTCTTTCTGTTTTTGGCATTGATTCCCTGTAACATTTGCAAATTCCCATCTTTTACAGAACTATAATTTGAACAAGTGATGCCACCTAGCGGTAGTGGTGAGAAGTGACTTTCCGCTTCTCTTTGCTAAATTCCACTGACACGCCATTCGCGAGCGTTTTCTCTAGCACCTTCCAGAACTTTCTAGTACTTTCCGCTAGTCGCGTGCAGATGGCGCTGGCAACGCACTTGTTAAGTTTTCTGTTACCACCGAAATGGAACGTGGTTGTTTTTGTTTTTGTTGATTTGGATATATTATTCCGTCGTTGGAGACAAACCCAAAATTTTCGGCACAGATTTGAGATTCTAAAGAAACTTTTCGACAAAGTCTATTTTGGTTTGATTGGAGACCAGGCCGAAGTCAAATGGAGAGTGATTTGTAAGGTTCCTATAAGTGGAAATACTCCCATTAATTATGTTTTCTGGCCCTTGTCATCCTACAGCTGATTTCATAAGTTTTGCCGTCATGTTAATAGTTTTCATTGATATTTTTCAATGTGTATCTTTTTTAGGTTAAAAAAATAACTACTTTCATGAAATTTTTATGTGTTCTGTGAAGCCTCTTTGACTCATTTTCTTTGGATTATTTAAAAAGGATTCCCACTCAATAGTGGTGAGTATACTCATAAATTTTTGAAGAACAAAGGAAAAACCATTAATTTTTTATATAGGGAATAATTATGAGACGGAATTATGAGAGGGAATTATGAGACGTTAAAAATTTTCGACAGTCTAATTTCCAAGAGCTTAATTTCCGAGAGTTTATTAGAGGTTAAAACTTCTGGAAGCTTGTGAATATTTTGAAGTTTGCTGTCAAGAGGTTAGATTTTGAAAAATAAGATTCATGCATAAATAATCACACATGTGCGTTCATCATCTGAAGGATAGTAGGAACGTCTGCCTCCGAGTCATGGGGTTTGTTTGATTGTATGCAATGGTTCATAGCACCTAGACACCGTCTACATGGTTGAGGTAGGATTGACCCTTATCTGCATTCAGTTTATTTGAGCTGTGATTCTGCTAATTTAATAACAGTGATTTGATGATTTAACGTACCTGAACTTTGATAATTTTTTGTAGTATAAACTTAACCTTAAAATTATAATTGCCTATAGTCGTAGAAATTTAAATCAACTTTCTAAATTTATGATCATATAAGCTAAGATCTTTCTGGCAATGTGCTTAGAATTTTTGACATTAAAATTTCTTCATTTATCTCTTGATAGCCGAAAACTTAAATTCTCCAATTTACTTATACGTGTTGAAACATCACTTCCTTTTTCGTATTTGAAGTTGAAAAATTCTTGTAGCACCATTTTTGTTGACTATTGTCTTTTTGAAAAGTCCCTTTTATTTCAGTAAACGTTTCATTCGCAGTTTTGCAGTTTATTATATGTACCTAGTAACATCTTTTTATCGATTGTTGAATGAAGATTCAGTATTTTTTTACTTCTCATTTCTCATCTCCCTGATTTTCGCAAAACTTTGTATACCCCCTATTTTTGGGGCTGTAGATTACGAAAATGGCAGAAATATTTGCCAGAAATGCGTATTTTTCGAGATATCATCGCTTGAATCGATGTTTTCGGGGTACCTGTATTACAAACCACCTGTATTGTTTTCAGCTGTTTTATGATTTTTGATGCATGTCACCACAAAACACATTACCTCCAATGTCATCAAAAAGTTAGGTTAGATTTCAGATTTTAGCTTGATTTTTGTTCAGTCTTCAAAAAATATAAAAAATTAATAAAAAAAGTTCCCATGCAATCGTGAACAAAAACTGGTCTATATAAGCTACGTCGATTCAGGAATTATCAAATACAGCCTGTGAAAATTTCCGATAAAGAAACAAAATAGTTATGCATTGCAATGGCTTTTAGAAATATTTTAGGTGTTTATGTTACCTCTAGGAGGGAAGTGGAGGCAAATCTAAGATTTTCATTGTGACCTTATGAAGCTTGATTTTTTAATCGTAATTTTGATAAAACTTTACTTCTTGCAGTCTTTTGACTTCACAATATTTCATTTGTATTTTTGGCTGCACACCTAAATCTGGTGTGCCTTCTTTTTTTATACAGCAGCGCCCATCATCTTCAAGTCGGTTCACCCCTCTTTGTAATGTCACTATACGGCAACACCCATCGATGCTGACTGCCACCGTAAGGGACGTATGTCCCCTTCTTTTTTTTATAAAGCAGCGCTCATCATTGCTGATTGCCGCCATAAGGGATCATGCCCCCTTCTTTTTTCATATGGCAGCACCCATCGTTGCCAACTGCCACTTTAAGGAGCCTATGCCTCTTTTTTCATATGGTGGCAGTCGGCAACGATGAGCAAGGTCCTATGAAAAAAGAAGTGGACACTACGCTCCTTACGGTGGCAGTCGGCAAAGATGGGCATATGCCCCTATGAAAAAAGAAGGGGCATTTGCCCCTTATGGTGGCAGTCAGCAACAACGGGCACTGCCGAATGAAAAAATAAGGGGGCATATGCCCCTTACGGCAATGGGCAACGATGGGTGCTGACATATGATAATAGGGGCGTACTCCTTTTATGGGGGCAGTCAGCAGCGATGGGCTCTGCCTTTTTCCAAAAGGTCCTTGACGTTGAAAAAAGAAAAAATAAATAACTTTCAAAACAATTTGAATCATTATTAATCAATAGTATTTAAGAGGGGGTTGCCTACAGCGAAAGTGACGTTAGATTTCGTATTTTTTTAAGTTGTATAGCATAAAATCTAATAACATTTTACCTGGCAAAAATTTAGTACAAACATCTCTGTCTTCATTTTAATCATAAGAGTTTAAAAGCAGCGTTTTGTTTTATAGGTTAGGAGAACCTTGGGAAAAATAATAATTCCAGTGCATATGCTTTTAAGATCTTATGATTAAAATGAAGACATAGATGTTTGTACTAAATTTTTGCCAGGTAAAATGTTATTAGATTTTACGCTATACAACTTAAAAAATACGAAATCTAATGTCACTTTCGCTGTCGGCAACTCCCTCTTAAACATGGCTGCCAATGACGACAGTGATAATAAAAGTTCATTTAAATGTTGTAAAACTAAACTTACAAATAATGTGATCTGTGTAAGGTGTGGTGCTGTTTGGCATAGATCATGTTTCAAAAGAGAAAATCCCAGTGCAATTGCAGATAAAGGTCCAAGAGTGTTTTGTTGTAAAGCCGCGTACAGACCGAGTTCGAGAACCGTTCTAGAGCAGTTCGCGACAGGTTCGCAAACTTGGTGTAGACGCGGGTTCGCGAGCAGTTCGAGAACCCTTTCAAGTTCGCGAACTGCTCACGGAAAGTTCGCTCGATAGGCGGTAAAATTTTGAGATCAAAGGAATGGTTCGCGAGCACATATTGGCGGTGTGGACGTCTCGTATCATTTTATAAATTAGCATTCCAAATATTCAATTGAACTGTCACCAGTTCAATTGAATATTTTTTGTCAAAGTGAAATAGAGTGGAGTGACGAGAAAATAATCGAATTAATCGGCTAAAATTAATTGCATCCAAACTTGTGGAATCCAAAAAATTCCAATTACTTATAAAAAACGAAATGCTAAAAAATATCTCCTCACAGGATTTTTCAAGACAAAAACACCACAAATAGTCAGAGCATCTTCTTCATCGTCTGTATTCATTATTTTCAAAATTATTTTTGCAACTCAATAGCGAACCAATGCCGAACTCCAAAAAATGACAATACGAAACAAGCCGAACACAATAAAATTTTGGTCTGGACACCTTGTTCGCAAACTGCTCCCGAACAGTTCGGTAGCAATTCGCGAGCAGTTCTCGAGCATCAATTTTGGTTTGTACGCGGCTTAAGACATCTTCAAATTCCCAATGTGAAGAACAAACAGATGAACTAAGCACAGAGATTGAACTATTGAAGAGAATTATTAAAGAGAAAGATGAAAAATATAATCTCTTAATTAAAAATAAATCCTACTAGAACAAAAGAATCAACTCCTAGAAGAAAAAATCGAATTTCTAACAAAAACGTCAAACAAAAACAACACAAAAAATGTAAATATTTCCTACAGTTCTGTAGTACAAGATAAGACGAAACTAGGAACATTAATTAAATCAACCAAGGCCAAATGAAAATAATACACAAATAGAGTCTACAAAAAATGTAATGTTAAAAATGACTAGAAATGAAAAGGAGCATATGGGGTGTCCCAGAGTGAATGTGTGGAGCAGCCTCAGAAAGAAAAAGATAATAATAATTTCAATTTGGTCAAATACAGGAAAAGATTTAAGATATCAGAAGAGGAGAAGGAAAAGGGTTTTGCAGGAGCCGATCGCAAAGTTTGGTTGTATA
The DNA here is from genome assembly GCA_963920635.1 of Pseudeuparius sepicola. Lineage (NCBI taxonomy): Eukaryota > Metazoa > Arthropoda > Insecta > Coleoptera > Anthribidae > Pseudeuparius > Pseudeuparius sepicola. Next base: position 50,130,866 of record OY987300.1, on the reverse strand, counting down.
TTAACATGGTAAAACCGCACGTTACCGCAGAAATGGTTAAAAAACATATTTTATGCAAATCGGATTTTAAAGAAGATACTGTTGAAGTTAAAGAGTTGCCCACTAAACCCAATCAGCTCAAATGTTTCGTTTTCGAGATTTAATTTTGCGTTGCACGAAAGGAATAATGCTGGTGATTTTTATCCAGGGCTCAATGAGGGGTAGCAATAACACAACAAGGAACATCAATGCAAATATGCGGTTAAAGTTAACTCACCAAAATATTCAGTCGTTTAAAAATAAAATAGTCATTATTGAATCATTTTTGGACCAGGTGAAGTTGGACGTTTTATGTATATCTGAAAGCTGGTGCCAAGATAAAGAGATAACTAGTCTCGTGGTATGGCTACACTATAGGATGTTATTACAATAGAAACATAAACAAACACAGAGGCATCCTTATCCTGGTGGAAAATTCAATCGATTATTTCACACTAACAGAAATATCTCAATTCCGTATTGAAATGAAATTTGAATGTACGGGCATAGTTTTACCTATCCACAATGAAACAACTTGTATTCTATGTGTATACAGATCTCTACTGTCACCTAAACAAAACTTTTTTAACCAACTATAACTTTGTCTAACATTTATATGCAACAGTTTTCTTTTCTGCAAACTAATTGTTGTTGGTGATTTAAATATTAATTTTCTGCAAGATGGTAGGGATAGATCTGTGCTACTGGATATTCTTAATTCATTTAATTTATACCGTTTTTGATGTATCCACGAGAGTTTCAGGGAATTCTTCAACAGCTATAGATTTGTACAAATTTGGGATGAACTTTATAACAAAGGTTGTGTTTTAACATTAACATATTTATTGGCATTCTTGAGCATTACTATAATATTAGTTTTCCACTTATTAAAAAGAAACAGACAAATTTCCATAATAATAAACAATGGCTGACACCCGGTTTAAGAACTTCTGCACCGAATTTGAAGAAGCTGCATTGTCAGGTGCAACGGGGAATAATTAGTGCTGAATTTTATAAAAAATACAAATATCTATACAGGCATCTACTCAGGCTTGCCAAAAGAAAATACTATGACGACAAAATTTATTACTCAAACAATACTCTATGAAGACTCATAAAGTCAACAATAAAAAATCCAAATAATAGTAAAATCAAAAGTATTTATAAAAATAATATTGAGTACACAAACCCAACGGACATTCCAAATCAATTTAATTAATTTTTCATTGAAATTCCAAAACAATTGCAAGGCACACAACGTGCTTTAAATCCAGCAGTGATAAAATAACTGTACCAACTTTTTCTGCAGATAAAACTATTTATTTATATAAAGTTATGGAATTTTTCTTCATAACTTTTAAAACTGTGTGCTAGTCAGTTAAGTGCTCCGATAACTTACTTAGTAAACTTTTGCTTTGGAGAATCTACTTTCCCAAATGTTTTAAAAATGTCTAAAGTTGTTTGTTTGTTTAAGAAAGGAAATCCTAAGGATATCTGTAATTATCACCCTATTTCACTTTTATCTGTTTTTTCGAAGGTTTTTGAGAAAGTTTTATTTAAGAGAATTACAAGCTTTTTGGAATCTAATAATCTTGTATCAGATACTCAACATGGTTTCCGTTGCAGAAGATCTACGATAACTGCACTGTGCTCCATCTTGGATAAAATTTATAAATCTTTGGATGATAATCAAAGGATAATGGCGCTCTTTGTGGACCTAACCAAGACTTTTGATTGTGTGGATCATAGGCATTATTTATTAAAATCATATTTAGAAAATCGCAAACAATATGTATTGTTCTCTTTGATGGAGTCCAGTCCTGGCAGTTGGGGGTTGAGGTTGGAGTTCCGCAAGGTAGTGTACTCGGCCCTTTACTTTTTCTGATGTATACTAATGATGTTTACAGTGGTTTAAATGTGTTTCACTGTGAATTTGCTGATGATATGACATTACTATCACATGACTTTGAGGAATCCAACATGAAAAATCATCAAGTGCGGAACTTAAATCTACTGTATGAGTATTTTTGTAAAAACAAACTGGAAAGAACATGTCAATTACGTGAGTAAGAAGTGTGCTAGTGGTTGCTTTGGCTTCTTGAGATTGAGACAGATTTTGAGTAAACAGGTGCTCATTTTTTTTCCTTTACTAATGTTGAATCGATTATTATTTATGGAATTGTTATATGGGGTGCTTCATCATGCAAAATTCTAAGCGACTAGCTTTCTTACGTTCTGTTTCCGCATTATTAGGCACAACTTTTCTTAAACGATTTTCTACGTGAAAATCTGGAGATCATTTTCGGCATTCTTGGTATAAAATTCTTGGATATTCCCTACGATTTCATCCAATTTTGAAGAGCAAATATCGAGTTCAGAAAGCGGTTCTAACTGAACCTGTGCAGAAGCCAACACCCTTCGCCATTCCCTTTGAAGAGCATCTCTCAATAAAGAACGTTTTTCAGCCACCGTAGTACCCAACTCGCAACCTCTAATCCTTAGCTCTTATAATAACTCATCTACAGAGAGCCTAATTATATCCATTTCGAGAAAAAAATTTCAACCTACAATCAGAATACCTAAATCTATACCGATATCCTAAACACATAAATCCTCTCCCTTTCTTCGGATAAGGGAAAGAAAGGAAACAACCCAGCGGCACTAAAAAACTATCACTAAATGTCTATAACATTAAAGCGCAAAATACAGGTACTAAAAACCTACTTAATATACACATTTTTACACATGACGAAACTTTGTGTAAAGAAAATATAGTAAAAAAAGATGCAGTCAGCCTGTAGAAATCTCCATGCATTTACTATTCAATTATATCATCTTCCCAGCTAAACAAAAAAACATGCAACATAAAAAACACAAAAGGTTCTTGATTAAAGGAGATTTTATAAAAAGTGTCGCAGAAGAAGCACCTAATTAAAAATGGTCTTGCCCTAGACAAAAATTTAAACACTTTAAAGTATCCGAAGAAATACAATGAACCTTTTTTTTGTTATCTCAGCGTAAACAAATACAGAACACTGTATGCTAATATAATACCAACATTAAGCAATTTAAATTGATAAAATTTTGTTAGCTTTATGCAGAATGTTTTTGTGAACATGTAGTCTACAATTGAACAACAAAAGACGACATATAAACAAACTCAATTTCTCAATTTTGTAGTTGGGCGCCAGTTTTATGCCAGGTAATCTCAGGGTCGTACAATGTGTAAACAATTAAAGCGTTGACTGACGTATTAATAAAGACTGCGCACGGCTCTCATGTTTGACAGTTCTCTGGCTCACCATGCGCTTCCCGGAGACAAAATACAATGCAAAATACATTGTTGACCATAGGCGCCACCTTCTTTCCGGGACATGAAGCTATAGCCATGAGAAGTCTTATTAATACGTCAGTCAACGATTAAAGAGTGGCATAAACTGTATAATGTCAGTTTCGGTCCGGCTATCGAAACCGGTTATATCTGGCTCAATTAGGATACTTGAAATAAGACACAGATTTAAAACAATTACAATGGTTGTTTATTTAGAGATTTGTTTACAAAAAAAAATGAGCGACTGAAATTCGTTAATATGAAAATGGGAAATTTAATTGAACAAACTTAAGTTAAATTAAGTGATTATTAAATTAAGTGATTAAATTAAGTGATTATAAAATGAGAGTTGAAATAAATTTGTTACAAGAAAAGAGAAAGTCCAAAGCCGCCAGGCACTGATACGAGACTACTTTAAAGTTCGATAAACTCAAAATTGACAAACTTCTGCACGTCTGATCTTACTTTTGGAACACTTCAACAGGGAAACACCTTACATGAATGTTCTTCTTATGAGGTGACGTGTAGTTGACGACTGAGTTCATTGGAAGTTCCCGATGAAGTTCCACGTTGCAACTATGACTGCGACCAAGCGTAACTGCCTGACAGCTGTGATACAGGCCTTGATGTTGCTAGCTCAGAGTCCTCGCCAAGTCAGCTGCCCCAGTATCAGCCAGTGGTCGGCAGATCGTGGGAACGTGTTCACCGTGCCAGTCGACTGGTGTTTGCTCGTGAAGATCGTGCATGAAATAAAGTCAAATGAATCAGGCAGTGCTAAAGCCTTGTCAGTATACCGCTTATTTACAAAAGAAATTTAGTGAAATATAATTATGACTTAAAATTTATAAAAATTATATAATTCCAAAAATACCAGTTAAATCAAATCCCAGATATATTAACCCTCAATGATATTCATGAATATATAACCATTATATTTCTAATTAAACACAACTTCGATTTGACTAGCTGCGAGTTCAAAATCAAAATTAATGAAAGAATATTGCAATGTGGTAAACGACAAGAAAATTGAACTAAATGAGGCCACGATACTTAAACTTGCAAAAATATTAATTCAATATACCCGAAATAGTTCTGTCTTGGTCTTCGACTAATGAAACGATAAAAATATTATGACAGAACCAAAAAGAAAGGAGGTCAGGTATTCGAACCCTGTGTGCTATTTTAAAACCATGTGATCACCGACAAAACACAAGTACTCCAACTCAATAGAGCAGCACAGGCAGGACACGGCAGCAACGCTTATTTCCTGATTGCGATCAGGAGAGAAGCGCGCAAAAAGAACAGGCACAGGTGAGTCATATAAATATGGATTGACCAAAAAAATTATAATGAAATAATTTTTCAATAACTCACCTGTCCTTTTTGCTCGGTCCTGTCCGGTGCCTTTGCTCCCCGAGTACCAAAACAATGCAGTCCAAGCAGTCGGCCGCAACTGCTACCACGCGCCCTTAACCTCAAAATGGCCGTCCTATTCGACGTCCTCGAAAATCCAAAAAAAAATCAAAGCCGGTGATGATCACATGAAAATACAAAAATAAGGCATTAAATGGTTGCACTAAAACAATATACAGCAAATAGGCACACAAGATTACGAAAAGATAAGATCGGGGCGGTGATAAAGATGGATTTTAATCCGGAAAACAACACACCCGATATTACCTTACTACCTCTTGCTTCGAAGACCAAAATCACACATTGGCCCAGGACGACGTCTTTCCGCTCCTGTTTGACAATCGTCACAAAATACTCAAATTAGGCTCTTGATCTACTGAAGTCAGCGCTCATACAGAAAATCGAATTTTGAACCATAAAAAAATGTTACCAGGTCGCAGAACCAGACCCAGTCAGTTGTTAACCGAGCAGATTACTCTAACCCGAGCACTGACCACAATAGATCCATGGCTGAACCAAGCCGAACAACCTACCACATGTGCTCAGTGTACTCTAAGGTTCAACGTACCTTAGATCTTAACAGATGTTTTCGTATTCACTACGTCACACCAAAAATCGATATCACACAACAAGTTTAGTGAACTGATATTCGACTGAATTTGATTCGAATCTGCGATTTCAGAACAGAATACTCAAAACTGTGTGCAAGGGTTGTTAATAATTATTTAAAAACGTAGTAACAGAGTTTTAACAAAAAATTCCGTTACAAACTATAACCAGGCTAGCTTATTCTATAAAAGCTATCAATTCCCTTTTCTTGTTCAAATCTCAAAAGCTGGTAAAGGTGCTTCGTTGTTGAGAGAGAACATTATATTATTATGAAAATGTTCTAAGAGAGGGTGCCACGTGATTTTATAATTAGTGCCCCTCTCAACTGAATTTAGCCCCCAATAACATAAAATCCCGAAATTAGGTAGACGGGTGAACTGAATTCTAAACTGAAGATAAGAATAAAAAAAACTTATTGGCAATAATAAAAGTAATTTAATAAATTTTAGAACTTTGGTGGCTATAATAATAATTAGTCTTGATAAATCTGGCCTTTTAGATTAAATAATTTAATTAGGGTTAGGTACGCACCACACTAAGTTCAGGCAGTAAAATACAATATGCGAGGGGGGGAGGGGTATAACTACATCTCCCCAAATTAATTATAATAGGTGGTGATTTAGGGTAAGTACTTATTGATATTCCAATAATCCCACAAACTTTTGAGCATAGAATTCACAAGGGACAACACAGACACTAATTGTTTGTTTAGCTGGGCTTCCTGGGGAAAACTCTTCTGTGGTGACTCCAGGTCATAGGTCACCCCTATTAGGGGTGAAGATTTTTGTGAAGCTCAATACTTTCTGGAGTTGAGCTCCTGGGTAGAAACGACACTTCTAGAGGTGGGGAACGGAAAACCAGCTCCAAAATTTATTATGACCAGAAATGAAAACCTAAAATGAAGTAGTATGTCACTACTGCTGACGTCATATTCACAAGTTAAAACTTAACCTCTGGGGAGGGTTTTCCTGGTTAATAAGGTCCCTGATGACTGTAGGAACTAATAAAATGGTACGATAGGTCTACAATGAAGAGAAAACTCAGTTAGATATGAGAAAATAGATGATAAAAAAGAAATGGGTACTCACGTGGAATGACACTATAAATCCCTCCTAGAGGCAAGAATTCATCAACATTCTCCACCATCAATCATGGAGTGACTAAAGATGAACCCTTTGAATAATAACGATAAATCCTCACTGATGCCCTATCAGGTTAAAAAAAAACATCAACGTTGACCACACACTTGTTCTGTTCTTCTAGAAAAGGACGAGACCCACCAGTAACCTTTCAATCAACTTTCTTCAAAGCTAAATTCCCTAACCCAGCAAGGTACCATAGTAGGTGCTAAGAGGGGGGAAATAAGACGAATAATTTACCAAATGTTGATCTATAAACCTCACAAAGCAATTGATTAGAGAACCGGTACTCAACAGTAAAAATACTTAAATCCAAATTATATACCACCTTAGACCCAAATCAATTATAAACCAGACAGTTTTAGTACAATGAAATGCCCACGCTCATGTCCGGTATCTTCGAACAGCAAAATCAGGGTATTAAAAAACTCTTTAAACTACTGGCAAGGGTTCCGGTATTTCCATAAATATAAATTCGAGCTTGTGCAAATTTTGGGACCGTGACAAAATGTTGTTTGTTTGAGAGATATAGAGCATTGATGTTCTTTTTTTAAATTGAATTATGGCTATATCTACCAAAATAATCAAGTTGCTGAACTGATATTTTGCACTGCTGTGTTTTTGGGATGGAGAATCAGCTGAAAATGTCAATTTCTATGTATCCCACAGAGGGAGCCACTTCCACTGTTTTTGGATCGTGCTTTTACACTATTGGTTTTCTTTAAATGGGGTGTCCAAATTTTGTCACTTCATGACATCATTCATTATAACGAGAGCCGCGTAAATGATGAAAGTAATACCATCGCATGAAATCGGCTATGGTGTCTTAATAAAAGTAATTTATGGGGTGTGTGAAAATGTCGTAATTAATATCAGGAAAAAATTTTGCTACAATCGGTGTTAATATGCACTTAAATTTTAGGTGGTGAAGTCCTTACGTGGGGTGCAAATAATTTTGGACAGCTTGGAATTGGGTCCTTTTCCTCAGCCGAGTTAATACCTAAAGTAGTGAGTTCTTTGAGGGGAATACCATTGGCTTTTATTACATGTGGTGGAAATCATACATTTGCAATTTCAAAGTCTGGTGCAGTATATGGATGGGGTAAGTTATAGTTATGAGCAAAATTTATTAAATAGAAAAATATTTCATTAAAGCCAGAGCCGTAGCTAGGAGGGGGGCTGGCCAGGGCTGAGCCATGATTAAAAACAGTTGGGCCCTGATTCTAAAATAGCACTAAAAACTACAAGAGTATAATATTAGCATATCAGGCCAATTATGGGCAAATGAAAAGCGATATACAGTGTCTGCCAGAAAGTTGGATACAAATGGGAATTTTCTTTATTTGAAGTTTCTCAAAAAAACATTCTTGATAAAAGTTGGTGGTTGTGCTTAAACTCAAAATACACCCGCAGAAATTTTGAAATTTCGATTCGTATACAGGGTAGGTTGAAAAATATGAAAATTACTCAAGAGTAAAGTACCCCTATTTTTAGAACTACATCAGAGTGGCACTAAGAAAAGTTGTTTGGAATCTCAAGACAATGTCAAATATGAACTCACAGCCACCTACTCAAAAGAAAAAAATTCACACTTTTCGCATTGCGTATATACATACAGGATGATTTTTTAGGTCTACCACCGCGAAAAATGTGGCAATTTTGGACAGCTAAGAGGTGCTGCAAAAGAAATCGGCATCCATGGCCAACTTGTCGCGCAATATTAAAAAAAAACTCAAATTGAGCAAAACTATTAATGGCCGTGGAATGTTTATTTTAAGAGACAGAGAAAAACTTTTATATTGAAAATTGATGGCACTAAGAAGCAGTAGTATTTTGGCAGTCAGCTAAATGTGTTAACGTTTCTTTGGGAGTTGTAAGTGCAAGCACAGAAAAACGGCAAGCGACAGAAGAGCAGGGCCAATGTATGGGGATACACTCAATGGGACGGGGACGGGAGAATGTCGCCATCTATGCGCATCCCCACGAACAAAAAATCAGAGGTTATTTCAATACGTATTAGACGTCTACAATACAGCGCTTCACCCAGTCGATGTCGGTTGGGAAAATTGGGGCGCCGTTCGTGACTGCCGATTGCAGCCATTGCAGCCGGGCATATTAGAGGTTAGGTATTTCGAATAATTTCGGTGTTAGAGATTGTTGTGCAAGTAACGAAGTAACGTAACGACTAAGTTTTCGTTTTGTTACCACTACAATAAAGGATACACGTGGCAATTGTGGCAAAATGAGCCAGGCTAAACCAAAATTAGGCTGTAAAAAAAAATCTGGCCATGCATATAAAAAATAAAGATACTTAAAATTACGTTTGGTAGCAGCCTCTTTGCAGAAGTCTAAACTGGACAAATTTTTTAAAAAAACGTAAGTATTCACCTGTTACGAGTTACTGTTTTACGGTGCCTTCCTACGGCCCGTAATTTTATGGGCCGGGCCGAGGTCGTGCCGAGTTTTTCGGACGAGTAGGTACGCGCCTCACAGCCGAGCTTGCGCCATATCTCGGGCGGTATCGTAAAATCACCGACCACCGGCCATAGCCAATAATGGCCATGGTACATGATATCACCCAAGTCCCCATGAGCTCGTCCAATACCATCTCTAAAATCTAAAATAAAGACGATCGCCTCGCCCGAGGCACGTACTCGTCCGAAAAGCTCGGCGTGGCAGAGGCCCGGCCTATACGTGAAATTACGGGCCGTAGAAAAGCACCACCATTTAGACTGTAGATTTTACCTCGACACTCGGCATCTCTAAGTTAGTAAGATTAGGTATATTTCGCCACTTTTCGAGTGACTTTTAGCCCTGACCTTATACCTACTTTATGCCATGCCATCTATCGCCATCGTGTTTCTCATGAATTTTAAAATTTGTCTGTTTTATTAATTAAAGTACTGGTGTTGGTAACTCAGCTGATATAAATAGTGGCAATACCGAGGGCAATATTATGGTTAGTGGTAGTAGCAGCTCGTTATTGGTGATGGAAGATCAAAGTAATGATTTTAATGTCACGAATGTTATGGACACAGGAGATAGTATTGATAGTAATCCTGGTAATAACAATAGTAGTGGTAATAATAACCAAAATAACACTAATGTGGACAACACCCTCGAAAAAGGCGAAAACACTTCTTTGGAAGAAATAGAAGATGCACAGAATTTGTGTTCACCTGGTGATGGTAGGATTATAATAAGAATTAAAATTCTTACCTAATTTCACTAGTAGTACTAGTACCTACCTACCTATCTTCCTATCTATTTATCATCTAAATAAAAAACATATCCTCGAAGATATCCATTCATGCATGTTGGCAGATGTTATAAAAATTCCATTATATTATAAAATGAAAGATTTCAACTAATTTTGTTTTTTAGATTTAAATGTGATGGAATCTGCGTCCAGTGCGTCCGAGGGTGAGGATAATATGATGTTAGAGGCTTTGGACTATCCAAGTGATCCTTACTTATATAAAGATACAACTTTAAGCGCTGAAAAAATACGGGAGCTTATTTCGATAGGACCTTGTCAACCCGGCCTAGCTGATAGTTTTGATTCGTTTCCTATAACTGATAATAGAAGTTTTCATACTAGTTGGTATAAATCTGAAGATAACAAAATTCGCACTTGGCTTATTTACTCGCCTAGAGCGAATTCATTATATTGTTTTTCTTGTTGGCTCTTTAATATATCAAACCAAACTGTTTGGTCAGATATTCAGAAAGGATTTAAGAATTTTAAAAAGGGAGCAGAAAAGATTAAACAACATGAAGAAAGTCACTTGCACCGTAGTATGCATAACAAATTTATTATTACTAAGCTACGTCTTTGCAAAAATATGGCGGTAAATGATCAAGAGTTACAAAAAGAAAAAAATGAAATATCAAGAAATCGAGAGGCGGTAAAACGATTTATAGATATTATATTATTTTTAGCTAAACAATCTCTATCTTTAAGAGGTAATGACGAATCTGTAAAAAGTAAAAACAAGGGAAATGTTTTAGAGCTCATTGATATTTTGAAAAAATATGACGTAGTGCTAGCTGCGCACTTGGCAAGCACTTCAAAAGTAGCTAAATATACTAGTAATAAAATCCAAAATGAGTTAATTGAACATTTGGCTTCAGAAACATTAAATATTATTACTAATGGAATAAAAGCTGCTAAATATTTTTCGCTTATAATAGATTCAACCCAAGATATTAACAAAAAGGAGCAGCTATCATTGTCTTGTCGTTTTGTTAATACGTTGGGAGTTCCTGAAGAAAGATTTTTATCATTTGTTACGATACCAGACGGAACAGCAGAAACATATTTTAATACAGTAACAGATCAGTTAAAAAAAAGATATTGAATTAAAATACTGTAGGGGACAAGGATATGATGGCGCCAGCGTTATGTCCGGTCATTTAAATGGCCTCCAAACAAAAATAAAAAACATTGTTCCAGAAGCAGTTTATGTCCATTGCTGTGCTCACAATTTAAATCTTGCTCTTGTCGACGCTGCTTCATGCAATACCGAAGTAAAATTGTTTTTTGGAACGTTGGAAAAAGCCTATGTTTTTATAACGGAAAGTTTTCCTAGGGTCAACCTTTTTAAAAAAAATTCAGAAAGAGCATTCTGAAGAATTAGAAAAAACATTGACTCTAAAAAAGCTTTCTACAACTAGGTGGGCTAGTCATACAAGAGCTGTCGACTCATTTTACTGTAACATTCAAGTTATTGAAGAAACTTGTGAAAAAATCCTATCAGGTGAATTACCAAACATTACAGGTATTCAAACTGCTGAAGCTTCTGGTATTTTAAATATTATCGAAACATTTGAGTTTAAATTTTTATTAGTTGTATGGCGAGAATTACTTAAAAAAATTGATATTTTATCACAATATTTACAAAATCCAAATTTTTCCATATCTACTGCGTCGTCCATGATTAAAAGTACACAAAAGTATATTGAATCCATAAGAAATGAAACATCATTTTTTAAATTTAAGGAAGATGCCATAAACCTTGCTAATAAATGCAAAACTTCTATTGATTTTGTCAATAAACGAGCTAGGAGAACAAAAACATTTCACGACGAAATGCAACGGGATTTTGTTATTGAAAGCACAGAAGACAGATTTAAAATTTCAGTGTATTACGCTATTTTAGACGTTTTTATTGCAACTTTGTGTAATAGATTTTCTGATTTTAATTCACTGTGCCAAAAATTTTCTTGCTTAGTGGATTTTAAGGACTGTGAAGAAAATATTAAATGCTCAATGGATCTTCAATTATTTTATGCAAAAGATGTTAATACTTCAATTATAGATGAATACCAGATGTTTTGTAATTTACTTATAGAACTTAAACACGATGGTAATAATCTTGTAACAGAAGAAATTTTTCCTTTTATTATAACAAACAATTTAGATGCCTCATATCCTGCTCTCACTATTTTGTTAAAAATATTTTTCACCATACCTTCCAACAGCGTTGGAGCAGAAAGGTCGTTTAGCAGGTTAAACAAAATTTTGAATTGTCAAAGATGTTCAATGACTCAGGAAAGGACAAATAACTTATCATTACTGAGTATTGAATCAGAAACAGCAAAATTAATAGATTATGATAAGATATTAAACAAACTTTAATCTGTAAAAACAAGAAGATTATTATTTTAATTAAGTAGGCATAGTCTTATTTTTTTGTTTATAGCTGTACCCAACTCACAAAATAATATATATTTTGTTTACTTTGTTAAAACAAAAAAATATTTGTACGACTTTTTTTGGCACCCTCAAAATAGCTCGCCCCCTCCGCCCTTTTACCCACGGCACGCTACTGCAATTTAACCGACCTCGTATCTCTTGAGACAACCAAGATCCCCATGTAAAGAATCGAAATACGGTCACCCTGTATATATCGCTTTTCATTTGCCCATATATATACAGGGTGTCCAGAAATTACGTGCACAAAATTGGAGGGGTGGTAGTACTCGCGAAAATAATGCCACAAGTTCATATAACACTTTTCCGAAAACTCGATATTAACCGAGTTACATAACCTCAAAACTATTTTTTTCAAAACAATATTTTGAGATAACTTTTCTCCTAGTTATTTTTTTTTTCAAATTTGGTACACTTATTACACATAATAGGGTGGACTATCGTGAGAAATTTCATTATAATTGGTCGGCCATAAAGGCCGTAACACCATGTGCATGTGTACAAATTTTGCTAGAACTTTTTTATTTTCAAATTTTTTTTATTTATTATAATTTATTATTAAAGAGCGTTGAAAAATCTTACAAAAAGGTACTCTTGTCTCAATTCGATAAAGTTTACCGTTTCGAAGAAAATCGCATTTAAAAAGGATAAGGTTTTCTAGAAATACGCGATAAACGCCCACATGATCAAAGCTGGCCTTGGAATTTTCGATCTTTGGCGATTTACTATGACATGATTGGTCATCCTGAGAATGTATGTAATAATTTAAAGGGGGGGAAATACACCTGAAAAAAAATTAACAATAATTTATTTATTTGGTCAGGAACAATAACAAAAAACAAGAACAACAATAACAATTAATTAATAATAAAAATAAATGTTATTTTTTTCCAGGTGTATTTTCCCCCCTTTAAATTATCACATACATTCTCAGGATGACCAATCAAGTCATAGTAAATCGCCAAAGATCGAAAATTCCAAGGCCAGCTTTGATCATGTGGGCGTTTATCGCGTATTTCTAGAAAACCTTATCCTTTTTAAATGCGATTTTCTTCGAAACGGTAAACTTTATTGAATTGAGACAAGAGTACCTTTTTGTAAGATTTCTTAACGCTCTTTAATAATAAATTATGATAATTTAAAAAAATTTGAAAATAAAAAAGTTCTAGCAAAATTTGTACACATGCACATGGTGTTACGGCCTTTATGGCCGACCAATTATTATGAAATTTCTCACGATAGTCCACCCTATTATGTGTAATAAGTGTACCAAATTTGAAAAAAAAAATATTCACTAGGAGAAAAGTTATCTCAAAATATTGTTTTGCAAAAAATAGTTTTGAGGTTATGTAACTCGGTTAATATCGAGTTTTCGGAAAAGTGTTATATGAACTTGTGGCATTATTTTCGCGAGTACTACCACCCCTCTAATTTTGTGCACGTAATTTCCGGACACCCTGTATACAGGGTGTTTCTAAATTATGGTGCCAACGTAATATGACAGATATAAAATGTCATTTTGAACAAAAAGTTTCCTGTAAACATGGGTCCTAAAATGCATATTAAGAAAGTTACAGGGTGATAAAAGTACAGCTTGAAGAACATATGTTTGGCAATAACTTCTATAGAAGTTCTACAATTGAAATGAAACTTGGTGTAGTCCTTTAGTAACTGAAGTGCAACAATTTTCTGTAAAAACAATTTATTCCCATCGACCAGAGGCGGAGGGGCGGGGTAGCACAATGGGTTTTATACTCAAAACTTTTTTGAGGTTACCAACGCAGGTTCATCATTTTAGTGCATCTTTTTATTATGCAACAAAAGGGTACTCTTGGTTCATAACGATAAAATCAACCGTTTGCGTGGAAATCGGCAAAATGTGCCCCAAAACACCTGTTAACTTCAAAATTCGAAAAATAAAATTATCGCCTACTGCATTTAAATGTTTTACAGATGAATTGTACATTCAAAGTTAAGAAAAAATGTCTAATGGATATTGAATAAAAAATCACTGGTTTTCCTGTAATATGGATTTCAAAATGTTGTAGATTTCAATCCATTCCATTTTGAAAGCGAAACATTTTTGATACATAGTTCATAGGAATTTTTTTGTCACTTTAAATGGTACAACTATTTTGTAAAATTTGAAAGCGGTAGTTGATAATTTTATTTTTCGGATTTTGGAGGGGTGTTTTGGGGCACATTTTCCCGATTTCGACGCAAACGGTTGATTTTATTGTTATGAAACAAGAGTACCCTTTTGTTGCAAAATAAAAAGATGCACTAAAATGATGAACCTGCGTGTAGCTTTTGTCGCCTTATACTGCACTTTTCTTTATTTGAACTAAGTGGAGAGTATATTCTGCGAATAATAAATAAAGCTCGGCTTACTTCACACAACTTTATTCCGACGAATGCGCCGCGGAGCTATCTCGCTCGCTTACAATACCTTTTGGAACTACTGGTTGGCCGGCAACTTGCGCACTCGTCGCCCCGGGCGCGTCTATTTTTTGAAAACAAGGGACCGGTGCTTGCTAGCGGTACAAATAATAATTATATTAAAACTAACAATAACTTGGAATTCGCGACATTGCGAGACCAAAAAGATAACCTGAAAAAAGTTATGGGTATAAAACTTATTGCTTCTACCCCACCCCTCCGCCCTCAACTACCACTTTCAAATTTTACAAAATAGTTGTATCATTTAAAGTGACAAAAAAAATCCTAAGAACTATCGATAAAATCAACCGTTTGTGTTGAAATCGGCAAAATGTGCTCCAAAACACCTGTTAACTCCAAAATTAGAAAAATAAAATTTTCAACTACCGCTTTCAAATGTTACAAAATAAATGTACCATTTAAAGTGACAAAAAATTCCCTATGAACTATATATCAAAAATTTGTCGCTTTCAAAATGGAATGGATTGAACTCGACAACATTTTGAAATCCATGTCACAGGAAAACCAGTGATTTTTTATTCAATATCCATTAGACATTTTTTCTTAACTTTGAACTTACAATTCATCTGTAAGACATTTAAATTCGAATTTTGAAGTTAACAGGTGTTTTGGGACACATTTTGCCGATTTCCACGCAAACGGTTGATTTTATCGTTATGAAACAAGAGTACCCTTTTATTGCATAATAAAAAGATGCACTAAAACAATGAACCTGCGAGACCAAAAAGGTAACCTCAAAAAAGTTATGAGTATAAAACCTATTGTGCTACCCTGCCCCTCCGCCTCTGGTCGATGGAAATAAATTGTTTTTACACAAAATTGTTGCACTTCAGTTACTAAAGAACTGTACCAAGTTTCATTTAAATGGAATAACTTCTGTAGAAGTTATTGCGATAGAGATGTTTTTCAAACTATACATTTGGCACTAACTTTCTTATCATGCATTTTCCGACCAACTTTTATAGGAAACTTTTTGTTCAAAATGACATTTCCTACGTGTCACAATACTTTGGCACCATAATTTAGAAACACCCTGTATACTGTGTTGGTATGTGTTTCGGTTCTGTAAACTTTTTAAAATTAAAATCGCCGAAATTTTGTTGAAATAATTACTCCCCACATTATTTTTCCAGTTCAATTTTTGGAGACCCCGCCAAGAAGAAGATGAGCCCTGATTAAGATTTGGTTCTAGCTACGGCCCTGATTAAAGTGTCATTAATTTGGTTGCTTACTATACATACACTTTAATAATGTATATATTTTTTACTTAAAAACCATCTTTAAGGCAAAAACTCCAAAGGTCAGCTCGGACTAAATGATATGACAAACAAGATGTTCCCGACACAGTTACGCACATTACGTAATATCAGAGTAAGGTATATAGCCTGCGGTGAAGAATTCACTACATTTCTCACACTAGATGGTGGAGTATTTACCTGTGGTTCAGGAACATATGGTCAACTTGGTCATGGGTCAAATACTAATGAAATACTACCTAGGCAAGTAGTTGAACTCATGGGATCTACAATAACACAAATTGCATGTGGTCGTCAACATAGTTTGGCATTGGTACCATCTCGCGGGAGAGTGTACAGTTTTGGAATCGGTGGATGTGGACAGTTGGGAGTGAGAAAAAATATTAGTGCTTCAACACCCCAAGTGGTTTTAGGTCCTTGGGTGTCACCTAGTGGAAAGTCTTTAGTTCCTATAAAGAACATCACTATGAACATGGTAATACATAGGATATTTGCAGGTAATAGCACAGTATAACCTAGCCAAACTGCTCTTGCCAATCCTTTGTTTATAATTCAGGAAAATATATATCACCTGCTGTAACCTTACTCGATGCTATTCTACATCGGGTAGCACAATATTTTTTTTTGTCAAAGTGACAAAGATAATTTAATATCAGTTTGGAAGCCTATATTTACTGGAAATAGAGGATAAAACAACAACATGAGCAATGTGAAAATATAGATTTTGTACTTCCAGGACTAAAGCAACGACTTCACTCAATTTTGATAGGGACTAAAGTATCACATTTAATCTCTCCGGGATTAAATTATGATGGAAATCCCGGAAGAATGAAATTACTAACAAATAATTTTAATATGTCTTTTATTGCAAAAAATTACTTAGAATAGTAATGTACAGGGTGTCCCAGACTCGATGCCCCAGGGTTATTATAGGCAAACAAAAACAGCCAGTAAAAATTTGACTTGTGGGTTTCTTGTAGGACCACTCAAGCTTGCTTTTGGGCCGAAAATATAGTTTTTAGGAATTTGGGAAATATGTAAAGGTTACGACATCATCAAATATATTTTTCTCAGGACCATACCTCCTTCTCTCTATATTTGGACAGAGCGACAGAACGTTTTTCTGATAAACTTTCGTAAATAATTTTTTTTTATTTCTTGTTTCATTAAAAAGTTATATGTGTATTATTTGTAAAAATTATAAAAATATTCCATGGCATTCTTTTTCGAGTTAGCCATGACCTATGAAGGTATATTTTTACAGAAACAATTGACTGATGCTCGGACAGATTTATTATGGAAAAAGTATTAGAATCTTATTATTACTTATAAAAATATAATTGTATGAACGCCTTTTTAAGAAAAACTGTTATTATAAACAGTTATTACATATGTATTATATTTAAAAACCTAACAATTTTAGCAAAAAACAAAAACCAACAATATAAAAATAAATGCTAGGTAGGTTCTTACTTATAAATAATTTTCAATGTGATTACCTTCTTTTAATAAAGATTAGTCTAGAAGTCTAGATGTTGGCTTTGTGTGGGTGGTGGAGCTCCGTCATGTTAAAACCACATGGCTCTTCTTAACTGCAATGGCACATTTTCCATGAGAACTGGCAGCTGTTGTTGCAAAAATTGGAGGTATGTTATTCCAATTAAAACTCCTTCGAAAAAATATGGCCCACCTAAATGATGACCAATTATGCCACACCATACATTAATGCCGAAGTGTCCCTGATTCCAAATTGGATTGACAATATGAGGATTTAGTGGACCAATAATGTTTGTCTTTACGGTTATGTAAGTCATTACTAACAAAAGGACTTTCGTCTGTCCAAAGTATATGTCTGAAAATAGGTTTGCCAAGAATCTCGATCACCACCATGCTTTCAGTAATATAATCAAGCCTTTTTTTCTTTATTTGCCTCTCCCAAATCTTCTAGGTAATCTAGTTTAAAGTCATGATATTTGTTTTCTTTCATAATTCGTTGTATAGACCACTTCTTCAAATTTAATTCTCTACTAGCTTGTCTAATTCTCGGGTAATCTTCAAAATATTGTAACACTTGGACTGTTGCATCATTGTTGTGAACTATTCTTCTAATTGATTTGCCTTGGTGGGTAGACAATGCTTTTTGGTTCCCCCTTAAGTTTTTCCTAATCGAATAAACATTTTGTGACCAGGAACGTGACGTTCAGGATATTTCTCCCTATAAATTCTAACAGCTCTTCTAGCATTTTTTTCAGCTTCTCCATAGACTAATAACATATCAACTTTTTCATTGTGTGTTACCATTATTGAAGGTTTATGATACGTTCAATAACTGGATACAATTATTAAATGTCAAGAGAAGGTGTTTCAATTATGACAGTTATGAATAATAAATTATCAATTGTCATTTGTTTTCCAAGGATACCCTATCATGC
This sequence comes from Pseudeuparius sepicola, assembly GCA_963920635.1. Taxonomy (NCBI): domain Eukaryota; kingdom Metazoa; phylum Arthropoda; class Insecta; order Coleoptera; family Anthribidae; genus Pseudeuparius; species Pseudeuparius sepicola. Next base: position 50,112,492 of record OY987300.1, on the reverse strand, counting down.
CAAGGCTAATTTGATTCAGGATATATACTTTGTATTACATGAATTTAATCTCTAATTTTTGCAATAATAGTTGCTAGTTCTCATGAAAAATGTGCCATTGCATTTAAGAAGAACCGTGTTGTTTCAACACGACGGAGCTCTACCATAGAAAGCCAACATTGTAAAAGAATTTCTAAATGATGAGTATACGAACAAATGGTTTGGGAGAAATGGTCCCATAAAATGGCCAGGAAAGTCGCCAGATTTAACACCATTAGATTTCCATTTATGGGGATTTCTGAAAAACATTGTTTACAAAACTACACCTTGGAATATTGATCACTTAAGAGAAAAAACAGAAGATGCCTGTCGGCAAATAACACCAGAGGGTAGTACTAGCGGCACGTGAAAAAAGCTGCACATAATGATGCAAGCAAATCGTTTTGCACAGGTATTGTATGGACCCAAAAAAATGATTTGACCCATAGTTCCCAAAATTTCATCCCTTAGGATTCCGATTTTGAGGCGGATTAGTAAAATTTCAAGAGAAAATATTAAAATGCGTAATTACACCCAGCAAGGTATATTTGGAGTCGTCATGGTATAATTTTGACACGCAATGCCAAGGTCGCAATTCGCGAACAACCACCGAAAGTCGAGCTAAGCCGCCATTTTAAAAGTGGCTGCTGAAAATGTAAACCTTGTTGTGAACCCCAAATGTTGATGTGTTGGGTATCATTTCGTAGGTTTTTGAGGTCTCTGAGCACGTCTGTAACCACAGAAATATGATTGCATGCACTCAATGGCCATATGGCCGCTAGTATACGGAATATTAAGTAGGCTATGGTGTAAGTTCCAGAAAAATCAGATGGTGTAAGTTACAGAAAAATCAGATGGTGTAAGTTTCGAGACAATGATGATATTTTAAGGCAAGAATTCTACTGTTTTGTCAATTAACATTTATATTTATGCCTGTACATTTTTATTTGGAGAAGAAAAAAGCTACACTTCCTTAAGATCTCTGTCGGGATCAGTTGCTGCCTCTGGTCCACTATACCTGCAGCTGAAAAAGAACAAAAAAAGATCTGTAAAACAATGTGTTTCTTATTAATTCACATAAATATTCAAAGAATGTGGAAAATATTTACAAACCTGTGGTTAGAACATTGCCCTTTGCACTTTTTTGCATGCCAAGGTGCAGGGCAGCTGGTACTGGCGGCAACAACATCGTTGAGTCTCACAGCCCTTATAGCTCAGCCACACTTGTCCAGGCTCTACATGCACTCCAGATCTCTGGAAGAAGTATCCAGAGTGGTTTCCACTAGTTCTTCCAAAAGCGCCAAGAGGTTTGTATCCTTCAAGATCTGGGCACAGTGCTTTATCTTGCCACGGTGGCGTCGCTCGTACCGGCGCTGACTTTTTAGGCTGCATGTTTTTCTGCCTTCGATCGACCTTGGTTCGAGGCAGGCACATGCACATGTCTTTAAAGAAAAACACCGCTATGGCCAAGAGCGCTGGACAAATGTGGATTCACGGTATTGCTCCTAAATAGCTTTATCCGTGTGATTTACTAATTGTCCTACACTAACTGGGATTACTACGGTTTTCTAGGGTTTTCCGTAGTACTTGAGCGAATGCTATCCTAGTTCTATCGGAAAAAAGTCGGCCCTAGCCGCAAATGGCAACGAAGACAAAATAATAGTAATTGCCCCCCTCCCCCGCATAAGCATGTGGTTGCTTCTGGGGTACTCCTAGTTTGGAGTATTGTGAGGGTGAGAATTATTATTATTATTATTATTATTATACCAGTCTTTGGTCTGACCTGGTGACACGGTGACTAGCAACATTCTGCTCTGACTCCTGCATCTCCGGGCATGATATTTGGGCAAGAAGCTTGTCGAATTTTGGATGCAAAAAGTGCAATTTTTGTGCCATTTAGCACTATTTTTAAAAAAGAAGTCTGTTCTTGAAATTATTCAGCTCTTCCAGGTTTGACACAAAGGAACCACTGGATTATTTAACGAAAAATAAAAACACCACCACCGAACTGGCACATAAAGCACAAATTCCAGTCGAAGGGAGGAGTGGGAACATTATCAAGGGAGGCATGGGCCAGCACCACCAGTTTTCCGTCCGACATGACCTGAGGAACGCATAATGGTATTAATTATTTGAAAGATCATGGAATTGTGTTTGAAGCATTTCTCAGTTTACAAATCGGTCATTAATAGTCAATTTATAAGTTAGTAGTGGAAAAAACTGTTTTGTGCACTGCCTGTTTTATTCAGCAATCATCCCACTAAAAATCCCTGCGTAAATCATGAACAAAAAAAAAACTAACAAACCCAACCTGAAAGTTTACTTTGCAACTAGTTTTGTTTAAGCCAACACCATCCACCATGCTTTCATTGCTCATACGATTAAAATACCTTGTACAGGGTGGGCCAAATTGGACACTTTTAAAGGGAAACTCTTATTTTTGACGGAGATAGACGAAAACTGATATCAGTGTCTGAGCTCATTTTTTATAATTTAAAAAATAATTTTTTTATCGGTAACTTTTAAACCATTGACTTGAAAAAAAAAATGTAGTGGCGGCATTGGATTCTACGTAAAAAAGTGCTTTAGGAATGTTTTTACAGAAAAACAAAATTTTCAACCCGAAAAAAGTTACGGCCACTTTTCGAAAACGCACATCTTCGAATAACGCCCTGTAACTCAAGAACGGTGACAGATATCGATTTGCGGTTTTCGCCATTAAGCTTATCATAAAAAATGAGCCTCAGACATCTATATCAGTTTTCGTCTATCTCCGTTAAAAACAGGAGTTTCCCTTTAAAAGTGTCCAATTTGTCCCACCGTGTACAGATTAATTGAACACGTTACTCTCAAATCTCAAGAAACGCATAGAAAATAAAACATAACACATATACAGGGAGTTCCACATAAGAACCGACACAGAGCAGGGGAGCCCAAAATAAGGTGATTTAACGCAATGTACCTGTATACTAAGTTGCACCCCTGAGAAGTTATAGGCCTTGAAAGTGGGCTTTGAAATTTCGAAAAAAAAAACAATATCTCAGTTATTTTTTAACTTGGAAAAACCAAATTTGGTACACATTGTGGGTGTACCAAGGTTATGAAGAATTTAATTCTAAAACTTTTTTTACTCTTGTTATTTTTGGAAAAACTTTATCACTTTCGCCAAAAACGCGAATAACTGAAAACACGTATTGCAGATGTGATATTTAAAATCTTTGAAAATTCAAAAGTTTGCTATGATATTAAACGTGTAACTAGAATAACAACCATTTAATGGAAAAATAAACTAAACAACAGGAATAAACATATAATTTGCACTGAAAAGTTATTTTAGAAATTGTTGAAATGATCACCGTTTTATTATTATTTTATTTTATTGTTATTCCTGTTTCTTTTTTATTTTTTTGATTCTTTTTCCATTAAATGGTTGTTATTCAAGTTTGACGTTTAATTTCATAGCCAACTTTTGAATTTCCAAAGATTTTAAATAGTTGTCACTTCTGCAATATGTGTTTTCAGTTATTCGCATTTTTGGCGAAAGCGATAAAGTTTTTCGAAAAATAACAAGAGTAAAAAAGTTTTAGAATTATATTCTCCATAAAACAAAGTAACAATTTTGTAAGTCCGCCAATGGACAAAATAGTTCTGTCACATTTTTAGGGTTTATCACTCTGTATCAACCCTTTAAAATGTTAAAATTGAATTATGTTTTCTGCCGATTAATGCCCTTGGTACAGCCACAACGTGTACCAAATTTGGTTTTTCCAAGTTCAGAAAAAAACTGAGATATTAATTTTTTTGAAATTTCAAAGCCCACTTTCAAGACCTATAACTTCTCAGGGGTGCAACATAGTATAGAGGTAAATTTTGTTAAATCACCTTATTTTGGGTTCCCCTGTATGCTCCTGCTCTGTGTCGGTTCTTATGCGGAACACCCTGTATAAACACACATCAAATAATAAATATATAAACAGACCAATGACCTCACTCTGGCCGCTGAGACTGGGGGAGTCAGACCACCGCTTCAACAATGCACAAGGTGCATGAGCACGCTTATTTCCTACTCATGACTGCTCGTGCGCTTTTCAAACTTCAGAAATAAAAGCTAGAAATAACAGTATTGCACGGACGCACCAAAGTAGCACCATTGATGCGAAAGTGATAAGTTTTGAAGCTGCCCGATTTTCCTGCAAGAACACTCATAACTTACACAATATATACCTCACACTAACGGCTGTATGGCCATATGGTGCATGCAATCACATTTCTGTTGTTACAGACATGTTCAGCGACCTCAAAAACATATGAAATGATACCCAACACATCAACATTTGATGTTGGCAACAAAGTTTACATTTTTAGCAGCTACTTTTAAAAATGGCGGCTTAGCTCGACTTCCAGTGGTTGTTCGTGAATTGTGACCATGACACTGCGTTTAAGATATCAAAATTATATGGTGACGGCTCCAAACATGCCTTGCTGGGTGCAATTACACATTTTAATATTTTCTTGTGAAATTGTATCCCCCCCTCAAAATCGGAATCCTAAGGGATGAAATTTTGAGAACTATGGATCAAATCATTCTATAAGGTCCGTACACCACCTGTGCAAAGTGACTTGCTTGCATCATTAAATGTGCCTTTTTCTTGAAAATTTCTTTGTACTGCTAGCACTATTGAGAAAGGTCACTAAGACAGAAGTTAGACGCTGTCTAGACTTATGTTTATTAAAAAAAGGTAATTACATTGTAAATTATTTATAAGTAAGAACCTACCTAGCATTTGTTAGGTTTTTAAATTGTTTAAAGTGTTTATAATAACAGTGTTTATAATAACAGATTTTCTTAAAAATGCGTTCATACAGTGATATTTTTATAACTAATAATAAAATTTTAATACTTTTTCCATAATACATCTCTCCGAGCATCTGTCAATTGTTTCTGTAAAAAATATACCTTCATAACTCGATTTTCATTAAAGAATACCATGGCATCTTTTTCATATTATTACAAATAATATACATAAAAAATTATTTTATAAGAGAAACAGGTATGGTCCTGGGCACGATACACTTACCCACGGTATGTCATTGCGCATCTTGTGATGTCAGTTGCGAATCAGAATTTAAATTGCTCCATATGTTTTACACAGCATAGATACTTTTTTATGGGTTTTTGCTTATTTCTTTTAAATAAATGTTGTTAAAAATATGTAGAGTATAGAATATTCTGTTGATAAAAAACACATTTAATTTGATACGCTGACTGCACATACGCTGACTGCACATCCCGGCATTTTTGGCCTATTTCAAAGCATTGTCGAGCTGGACTGACGATCAATCAGTTGTTTACACTTTTTTCTTGACACATTAAACTGTAAACTATAAAAAATCGTAAAACACAACCACAGCCCCTGTATTATTTAGAATTCGTGATTCGCAACTGACGTAGATGCGCAGAGTTGTCTTGTTTTCGGATTCGTTAGTGACATACCGTGGGTAAGTGTATTGTGGTCCTGGGAAAAATACATTTGATGACGTCATAACCTATATTTCCCAAATTCCTTGAAACTATCTTTTTGGCCCAAAAGCAAGCTTGACTGGTTCTACAAAAAACTCACAAGTAAAATTTTTACTGGCTGTTTTTGTTTGCCTATAATAACCCTGGGGCGTCCATTATTTTTGAGGGTTAATGCAACAGATACTTGATTCATAACAGATACATCATTTTCATATTGAACTGGTATTGGTTCCGATCAAGCTGCAGAAACAGGAGGTGATTTAACATATCCTTCAGACGTCCATGTCTCTTTAGCAAGTCTGTTGTTGCTCCGGAATCAGATATAATTTTCACAATTACTTACTTTCATAACTAAGTATTTATCATCCGGGGCCTCTCGTAAAAACTTATCCACTTGCTCAATTGTGTGAATATTTCATTTCTTTGGTTTAAATCCCTCATTTTTTCTCTTCAAAAAAGCTAATAACTTAAGAAATTTACTTATGTCGATATTTTCCCTAATATTAATAACCAGTTTTAACATTGAGTAATGTGCCTAGAAGGTTGAAGCACACATAACTTTTGATTTTTCATCAAAGTAAACTTGCAAGGCATTTTCGGTAGGTTTTTCGACGATTTGTACTTGTACATGGCACCCAGGGCCGTATTAGCTATGAAGCAGAAGAAGCAGTTGCTTCTAGCGCCAAATTTTAGGGGCGGCAAATTTTCAAATAAATATAAAAACAGGAGAGGCGCGCAGTAGCGCGCGCCCGGCACCGCTCGGGACGGCCGACCGCCCGACCGGGCCGACCCGATGCGCGACGCGCGCCGCCGCGCCGGCGGCCAATAACAGTCGGTGACGTGTCTGATAGTCTGATCTTGTAAATAAAATCCGCCCCACTACTCGCTTTGTTACGTCGCGCGGTGCTGCGTGAGTGCGCCAGTATTCGGCTATTGATTTTGATTGGGATTTGGGATTGTCACTTATTTTCATCTTGACTCCTTGCTGTGTTGTTCTCTGCGCCTTTCTAAGCGGAACTACAGAAATAACGAGGTATATGCTCATTTATTATTAAAAATTTATAATTATTAACAAATTTATGGATCTTTAGCATTGAAATTTTGACTAAAATGAATGACGCTAAACGAAAAAAGTTAAGTGGCGCTCAATATGCCAAGTTAAGAACTGACAAACAAAGAAGAATAGAGAATCAGTTGAAAAAAAACCAAAAAATCGACTTATTTTTAAAGTCTAATATATCAAATAATGACGAACCACACCAAAGAAGTGAAAGTGAAATACCTGGTATCTCAGCTGCCTCGGTTTTAGCCGAGGAACCAACTACAAGTAGTTCCTCTACCTGTGAACAAGAACAAGTGGGTTCCGGTAAAGAAAAGTCTGTAGAAACCTCGGTAGAAACTGATAATGATGTCAATGACAATGACGTTAACGACGGCGAAAAAAATATAAATGCCAACAGTTTAATTACAAGTAGTGATCCAGCAAACTGGGAGGCAAGGGATAATAGAACAATCGAATATCTGTTACAAAATGGAATAGAGCAACATATTCAAGAGGAATTTCCGGAAACAAAACGTGTTTATCCAGACACCGTCAGATTTTTAAAAAAACGGGCATTTTTTCGAAAAATGGCCAATGGTGAAGAAGTTTTACGAACATATTTAGTATATTCAGTATCCAAAAAGAACATATTTTGCGCACCCTGCAAATTACTGGGGGGGCGCAATGCTTTTACATCAGGATTTTCAGACTGGCGCAATGTTTATAAAGCCCTACAACAGCACGAGAATTCGCCAGAACACAAAAAACATGAAATAGACCTACTGAATCGAAGACGTATTGCAGGTATGTAATTTTTAGTATTTCCTTTTTTTGTTCCTTGTGTATTGTGTCGTATTTAGATTAGATTTAATTTATTCATTTTCACGCAATTTTGGTAGGTACCTACCCTACTTGCATGTTCCCTACCCCTACCTACTTAATGTTTGATGGTACGGTGCGCCCCTCCAAGTACAAACCCCACCACACGCCACTGCAAGCAGCTAAGCTTGGGCTCAAGGGTTGAGCCAGGATTGTACAACAGGGCCTTAGTTGCCTAAACTTTCCCATTTTATTTTTTCCCCTATTGTTATGGCACATGATCATTACTGAAGTATTTGAAATGACATCATTATCATCATACGCTTTTCTCCAATCAAACACAATGAATTTTGCATTGTTGCCTTTTGCCTTTTGTCTAATTTTTCTCTCAACGATATGAAATAGGTATATTATATAAAATGAAAGAATACGAAAAGTTTAATCTGTTGCTTTGATTCTCATTATACACTTTATTAATTCCACAAGAATTTCAACGTTAATTTTTGTTATATTGTCAACTAAATAAGAGTAGATAAAAAGATTTAAAATTAAAAATATTTTTAGGTAGAATAGATAGTAGCTTAAAGATTCAAACTGACAACGAAATTGAGTATTGGAAAAACGTATTAAAGAGAGTGGTTGCTGTTATCAAAAAACTAGGTTCTAGAGGACTACCATTTAGAGGCAGCGAAGAAATTTTTGGTTCTAATTTTAATGGAAATTTTATGATGTGTCTAGAACTCATCGCCGAATTTGACCCCTTTCTAGCAACTCATATTGCCCAACGTGGCAACCCTGGAAAGGGAAATACCTCTTATTTATCCTCGACAATCTGTAATGAGTTCATTACTTTAATGAAGGATCACCTATTAAAAACAATTTGTGATGAAATAAGAACTGCGAAATATTTTTCAATAATTGTGGACTCAACGCCAGATATTTCTCATGTGGACCAATTGTCTTTAATAATCCGATATGTACGCCAAAAAGACACCGAAGAGAGTGTACCGGTAGAGAGATTTATAAGTTTTATTCCAAATGTTGGGCATAAATCCGAACAGTTGGCAAATGTAGTTTGCGAAAAACTAAAGGAGTTGGATATTGAGATTGGTAACTGCAGGGGCCAATCGTACGACAACGCTTCTAATATGTCGGGGCAATATAGTGGATTGCAAACTAGAATTAAGGCATTAAATCCTCTGGCAATTTACGTTCCGTGTGCTGCCCATTCACTTAATTTGGTAGGAACTAGTGCAGCTCAATCATGTTCAGATGCTAATAATTTTTTTTACACTGTCCAACACGTGTATACCTTCTTAAGTGGATCTACAAAAAGATGGGGCATACTTCAATCCCAAATAGAACGTACCGAAAAGAGAGCTACAAAAACTGTGAAAAGCCTTTCCCAGACTAGATGGTCGGCTCGTTCTAAGGCTGTTAGTAGCATTAGGGAAAACTATGACGCTGTCAAATCTGCGTTGCACCAAATTAGTCAAGATGTAACAGAGAAACCTGCAATTAAAAATGAAGCTCAAGGTTTGGTAACGTGTTTGGAAAAACCAAAATTTGTATTTTTACTCGGGTTTTGGAATGATACCCTCGAAAGGTGTAATGCAGTCAGTCAAAAATTGCAGTCAGTGTCAATAAGTATTAGTTGTGTTATTGATCTATATAGTTCTTTGATTGGATTTATCAATAAAAAACGAGAAGAATTTTTATTTTATGTAGAGGAAGCCAAGAGAATATCAAACAACCATGAAAATTTTACTTTCAGTAACCTATCCTCTAGAATACATAAAAGAAAGAAACAGTTCGATGAAAATATTGAAAATGAGGCACAATTTGAGACTGAGGAATACAAATTTAAAGTAACTACATATTACGTCATTATCGACTCTTTTTTATCAGAACTAAAAAGACGGAAGGCTGCCTATGAAGATGTATTTGCAAGATTTTCCATATTTAGCGATTTCACTAATACAACTCACGATGAATTTTATAAAAAAGCCGAAAATTTTCGGAGTTTTTATCAAGATGTAGAAAAGACTTTTGGTTCCGAATGCATACATTTTGCAGAATACATTAAATTAAATTTTCCTAATAACACTTGCCAATCGGTTCAAGACATGTATAGCGTTATCAAAAAACAAAATTTGTCGGGAGTCTTTCCAAATATAGAAATAGCCCAAAGGATATATTTATGCATGGCTATGACGAATTGTACCTCTGAACGATCGTTTTCGACGTTGAAAAGAATAAAAAATTTTTTGAGATCTTCTCAGTCCCAAGAGCATACCTGCGCATTTGGATTATTTGCAATAGAGGCAGATTTGCTCAAAAATATTAGTTTTGACGAATTGGTTAGTCAATTTGCAAATTCAAAAGTAAGACGAAAGGCTGTGGCATTGTGATAACACTGATAACGTATTTCTTTTATTTATATAATATGTTATAGGTATTGATAGTTCATTTTAATTTTATTATTTATGTTTATTTTATTTTATAGTCACTTTTGTTTTCACTAGTCGGTTCCTTATTGCAAAATAAGGCGATTGAATTTTACGTTTTTTTTTCTTTTTAATGCATTTAAGTTTTGTTGTTTTTTTATGAATAAAGATTTTTTTTATACAAGTTTTTATATCCACATTCACACTTCGTCTCACAAGAAAAGTATGTTTTTAAAAACCCAGACATTGAAGGGGTGAGGGGCGGCAAAATTTGCTCTGCTTCTAGCGGCAAGTCTCTTTAATCCGGCTCTGATGGCACCACTTCTGAAATGCCTCGTACTGCAGCTCATAAAGTTTTTTCGATTTTCTTGGTAATAATTCTTCAGATATTTCACCCGTTCTTTTATCAGTATCGAAAGATGCACTTTCTGACATGATGAGAGTCAAATAAAGAGACACTATGACTGCACATACGGACGCCAGCTTGTAACATTGTTACTCTGGTAACGTTTGTCAAGGCCTTGTATTAGTAAGTATTATTAAGGGAGAATTCGCAATCGCAAATTTTTAAATCCAAAAATTTTCGTTATTTCTCAACAAATTTGCATAAACTCTTTATATACGTTTAACTTCCGGAAGTACAAAAAATATTGTATATACCTTGGGACTGAAATAGTATTCTTAATCCCTCAGGTAAATTGTGGCCTTCTCTTCGGTCGGGCTATACACTTTACCTTCAAAATTAAAAGTACTACTTCAGTTCCCGAGGTATATAATATACTATTCTACCCATGCTGCCCTCTATCAACAGGAAAAGTCTGTAAGAGTGAGAAAGACAAAATATTATAATCTAATATGCAACATAAAACAACCTAAAACAAAAACAAAGACAAGACATAAAAGTAAAAATTTAACTAAATATAATATTCTTAGATATTGTTTTGAGCCCTACTTATTGTTAACTGCGGGCTCTCCAATAACAGATCAGACATGGCATTTTTGCTCAAGTCATTTTTTTAAATAATCTGACTTTTATGCCACTTTTTATTTAGATGCCTCTACCTTAAAATACAGAATGTTAAAGTTGATTTTTAAAAACGAATTTTATATAACTACTGTTTTTTAAGATGTACCTATCTCACAGAAACATAATTTTTGTTTAATTTTAGTAAAAAAAATTAAACTCATTTTTTCCTGTTTACGTCTATGCCTTCAGTGAATAATTTTTGGATCCAGTCTTTATACAGTCTGTAATTTTTTATTCTTGTACAATTTTGATTCAAGATTTGGCTTGCTTGGCTTGTTTGTTTTTGTCAATTTTAGCTTTTCCTAACAAAATTTTTGTGATTTTTGAAATAGTGTGCTCAAATTTGGTACAAGTTTATCCTAAACGTATTCTCGTAAAATACCTAATTTGACTACATATGAGAGGCTGGGGGGACAATATTTCCAAAATCCTCTAAAATCTATGAATTTCTCATTTTAGGTTAGGGAAATTACGAGATTGTGTTTATAGCGATTGATACCAAATTTGAGCTCGATATTTCAAAACACGATTCTTTTAATGGGGGCAATCTAGAATTAACAACAAATCAGAATAAATTGCCAAATAAGTTCGAATATCTCATAAACCAAATCCTCAATGAAAATTTTACGATAATAAAAAAATTACGCTAAATTAAGGCTGATGTTATTGAATTATTTATTTAAATCCTAAGCGTATGCAGAGAAAGTTGGGAGAGGACAAAGAGTAATTACCCCATATTGTACCTTGTCTTGATTAAATAACACGAACGTAGAGTCACAACCACTCATTGCGTGGAGGAAGAGCATGTGGTTGGCAACACTCTTCTCCACTGCACTTTCTGGATGGTAGAGGAGCTGAGGAGCTTTACCTCTTCCTGGCTTGATAAATTATATACATTAGGGGGAGTTTAGTCAACCTCTTTTAAGAGTAATTCAGCGAAAGTATATCGCCCATCATGAGATTCAGACAGGTGGGAAGGTCGTTTTGGCTGTAGGGCGCAGAAGGCATTTTTCGTAATTTTCGCTTTGCACCATCATCTGTATGAGAATATTGAATGTTAGAGACGTCTCTTGTAGGAAATTTAATGTACTTTCATGCCATATAAGCGATTTTGTTGATAGCATATATATTTTTCAAGGTAGGGGGTGGGAATGGGGGTTTTTGACGTTTACGTAGAAGGGCCCAAAATGGCTGTTTTTCAGCACGCTCTTTCAGCCGAACTCTTAAATGGCAGCAAACTTGAAATTCGGAATACTTCCGCAATTCTAAAAAACAGCAGTTATGAACCCTGATTAACTGGACTAAGGTACGACTACACTATATACGTAATATAACTTCACAAATCTATTGGACAATTTTTATACAATAAATAGCAACAACTTCCGTTTTTATTTATTATCGCAATAAAGCTTTTAATTGATTTTTGAGCATGCACATATCTTGCTTATTGTTGACGTTTGGGTCACCGACTGTTTGCTCAATTTGGCACAGGAGGTTGATGCTGTCCTTGGAGTTTCGTGTTTTCTTAGATCTGTAACAGATTTGTTAGACTCAAATTGTGCTTGCTGTGGTCTAGATGCCTAGATGACTCTTTTATAGTAGCAGACATTGGTAAGTTGGTATTAAACACCTCCGTTAAGTCCTCTACAATTGTTGGAACTGGAGTAGGTGGTAGATTAGTCGGGTGTTGCTCTTCAAATGCCTCTTCTTGTTCTAACTGGTCGATTGAATAGGGCTAATAATTTTTAAATAACTTATTGCATCTGATATAACAATGATCTGTCGTATTCTGTCTTAGTGTTATTAAGTGTTTTCTCAATATTTTGTTTGTTTCACGCTGTTCTACAGTTAAATCTGGTGAGATGGAAATGCCACTTCCTTTAAGTTTCTTAGTTTTCCAAAATACCTTTATTTTTCTGAAATGAACTGAATCCCAACTTTACTGGTCTATGTTCAGAGTTTCCCATGATATCAAGTCTCTGATATCTTCCTCTCTGAAGCCAATTTAAGAGGTTCTTCTATTTCTTTACAAATGCTAGTTTTATTTGATTTTCATTTCATTTAAGCCCTAAAATTATAATATTATTTTTCCTGTTCTTTCTGTCCAATAGTTGTATGCTATTTTTTAGTTCTCTATTATCTTTTTCTAGGATCGCTACACGAGTTTTTAAGGCTTCAAATTTTAGTAAAATTCTTGCATCGCTGGCTCCAATAGAGTTCTTCGAGTCTTCTTTGCTACGTTCAATATCTTGCATCAATTCTAATTTACTTCTTTCAATTTCTTTTTGTATTTAATCATAGTATCTTTCTAATCCAGCATCTGACATTTTTTGGTGTATGACCTACTTTATTATTACTTATTTTTTTTCTTTTTTCTATGTAAATTGTATGATTATCGATTGATTTTTATCAGCAAACAATCAAACAAAGAATTATTGCATATCAACTTTTTTTGTAGAGACCAAAATGGCTACCTTGCACTTCTAAAGCTTGCCACACTTCTCTAATGCTATGTAATAATAATGATATATAATAACAACATCATGGCAATGCAGAAGAGCTGCACGAAGGGCGTAATGGGATGCAAAGAGCAACTCATCATAGACTCTTTCATCTGCAACCAGGCTCATTCCAAGCGGCGAAACCTCTGCATGGCTTATGTGAACTACAAAAAAGCTGTATAAAATAGATCATCGTACAGTTTCCTTTTTAGAACATGTCATGACTACCTGGAAACCTCTGCATGGCGATGAACCCTCTATCACATCGGTCGAACTCTACGAAATACGGCTTCGCTATCAAAAGCAACAATGCAGAAGTGAACAAGTTGAATCACCTGTTATATATGGATGATTTAAAACTGGTGGCTGCAACTTAGAACCAACTAACGCAAATGCTTAAAATTGTAAAGGAGTTCTCCAGGGACATCAGAATGCAGTTTGGACTGGACAAGTGCCGCACCCTTAACATCGTCGGGGGAAGACTCGAACAAGGCGCACACAAGATGCAGGACGGCCAGGAGATCGAAGCAATGAGCATGGGAGATACATACAAGTATTGCCTATTCATTTAATTTATACCCTGACGTCATCGTTTGGTGTTTTTTGCTGCCAATATAAATTCTAGTGACACTACAAAAATGCCACACAAATAATAGTTAATTTTTATCTGTCATGTTGGCATAATAGGGCTGGGTTGCAATGATAATATTCAAATTTTTCGTTAAAATTTTGACACAGTCTGTCAGTGAATTTTAAAAATGCCACGCAAGATATAGGTTCTCAAAATCTTGATAAACGCGCGCAGGGTAGGTATGGTGCGTGCTTTGAGCGAATATTTTGAGAGGGAAAGGGAAAACGGGGGTCCGCTGCCTCCGCTTTATGCTGTAAAAGATGTAAGTACTTTTTATTTAATTCACTATATATAAATTTCGATAATTTGCAAAAAATCATATTTTTGTTTCTCTTTAAGAGGGTTGCAGCAGCTCTAGGAGGACCAGCTACTCGACCTGCAAGGAGAGAAAGAAAAAAACCTGTAGTCATCATTGATGATTTCGAACAGACAGCAATCTAAAAGGTGGTAGAACATCTTTATGGAAAATATTGAGTAACATTGGATTTAAGTACCATAAAGATGATCATCGACGTGGACTTATGGAGGTGCCTAATATTGCCCTAAAACGTTTAAATTTTTAAGAAATTATGTGCAAGGAAAGTGAGAAGGAACAGAAGAGTTTGTTTACCTGGACGAAACATGGATTTTCCAAGATGGGACTATCAGCAAGTCTTGACAAGATGATAGTGTGATGATAGCGTTAAGTCCATTAAGACAACTAAAGTTGAGGGCAAAAGGTAACTAGTAATATATATAAAAACAAATATCCAAAGTTTTTTTTTTTAAAGATATATTGTGGTGCATGCTGGAACGACACATTGGTTTTGTTGATGGTGCAGAGCTGGTGTTTTGCTCAAAAAGTAAACAAGCTGATTATCATGGTGAAATGAACCATGAACATTTTTTGAAGTGGTTTGAACACCAACTACTAAAAAATTTGAAGTCGCCTTCCATCATCGTCATGGATAATGCATCCTATCATAGTAAAATAGTTAAGCGAGGTGGCTTTTGATCGGAATCGGGAAGACATACACCCCTTGATCATTAATCTTGATAGTGACTCGGATAGTGACTACGAAGACGATGAAGAGGAGTGCAATTTTTGAATCAACCAAATTTTCTTTTTAAAAAAACTTTAGTTTTCTTAACGGATTTAACGCTATCATCTTGCCAAGACTTGCTGATAGTCCCATCTTGGAAAAGCCATGTTTCGTCCAGGTAAAGAAACTGTCGTGTTCCTTCCATTTTTGCTTGCATATAATTTCTTAAAAATTTAATACGTTTTAGAGCAATATTAGGCACCTCCATACGTACAAGTCATGGATCATCTTTACGGTACCATGAAAAATATCTCTTTCTTCCAATATCGCCTTTAAAGGGTGTTCACTGTAACGAGCTTTTCTAAAAGAATTAAAAAAATAAAAAATAAATAAAATTAGACGCATATCGAGGTAAATTGGCGAAATTCTTTAACATACTGTCCCTATACATTTCATATATCACATTTCGGATAGCTGTCTGGTCGAAATGATCAATGTTGACTACAGGTTTTTTCTTTCTCTCTTTGCATGTAGAGTTAATGGCCCGGAATTGTTTTTTATTTATTATTATTATTATTATTTCATTGTTCATGGGCATATTTAGTTATTAAGTATACTTAATAAAATTTAATTCAAAATTGTTTGAGATCTTTATTTTAATAAATAATAATAACATAATGATTTACAGCACAAAATTCATTGGATAGTATAAATAAAACTTAAGCAAATGCTTTTATTTAAAATTGTAAAAGAAAATATTATTAAAGATTTTGAATTAAGGGAAATATTTTCTTTGTAAATTTCCACTGCTTTCTTTTTACATAAAGGCGTATCAGATGGTCCAAAAAAATTTTAAAATTAATTATTCGGAAATAGTTAATTTTTTCAATTTTTCTTTTGAATTTTGAAGTTCTTATTTTTGTTCACATGGCCTATTAAGGTTTCCGATTAAGAAAACACTGTGTACATTAACTAACCTGTAAATGGTTTAAAAGTCAAATATTGTGGCAGCTGAAGTCTTCGTATTTGCAATTTGTCATAAAGTTTGGCAACGCTGTTATGCTGGTATCGATGACGTCAGGGTATAAATTAAATGAATAGGCTATATCTTGGGATAAAGCAAGCTCAAAGGATAGACGATCGAACAATGAAGACCGATTTAACGAATGAATTCATCAAGAGAGTAAGACAAGTAGTGCGAACTGATCTTAACAGCAGGAATTTGTTTAAGGCCCTAAACACGTATGTGTGCTCTGTACTCTGTTATTCGTTTGGAAGAGTGAATTGGACCAACACGGACATCAACAACCTGCAGTGAAAAGTTAGCACACTACTGACAAAAGGTCATAAACATCATCCTCGTAGCGCCGTAGAAAGAACAACTCTGCCACGTCAACTAGGAGGAAGAGTATTGGCAGACCTCAACAAGCAATTGGACCAACAAATATTAAATCTGCGTCATTATTTCCACAGACAGGCCAACAGCTCAACACTACATAGGGCTATATGCGGAGCAGACATCTCAACACCGCTACGTCTGAAGGAACATGAGCATCAAAATCACCACCGAACTGACAATGATAAACTACAGAGGTGGTTGGAGAAGTCGCTGCACGGCAAGCATCCTAATGAGGTTAACCAGGAACATGTCGACAAGTTAGCATTGAACTATTGGCTGACCTCGGGACGAATGTTCCCCGAAATGGAAGGCTTCTTATTGGCCATACAAGATCAGGTTATAACAACTCACAACTACCTAAAATTCATTGTAGGAGATGCATTGGTAATGGATGTCAGATGCAGATACGGGTGCCCAACTTCAGAAACAATCCAGCACATAACAGGAGGATGTCAGATGTTCGTATCAAGGGAATATTAAGGAACGACACGATTCGGTTGCCAAGATCTTGCACCAGGAACTGGCGGAAGAACTGCTGCTTGTGCAGGCAGAGAGGGTCCCATATTACAGCTACACACCAGAGCCTGTTCTTGAGAACAGCAACTACAAGATGTACTGGGATTGTACAGTTCTGACAGATCAACGAGTTGCCCATAATAGCCCGGACCTTATAATAGTTGATAAAATTTCTAGGAAGACAACTCTGATTGATGTGGCCATCCCAAACAACAACCTGCATGTGAAGCAGGCTGACAAGATCACGAAGTACAGAGACTTGTAAGAACTAATTAGAAGGAAATGGGAAATGGAGAACGTTCCAACTGGTGTCACACAAAAAAGTTTGCTGAGAAACATCAAAGAGCTGGGTCTAACTCATAGTCTTTACAGGTCCATGCAGAAAGCAGTACTACTTGTGACAGCCCGAACCGTCAGGAAATTCATGGGGAATGCAGGGACCTCCAACAACGTCAATGTCACCTAAGACCCCATAACATGGCAAGGGTCTCGTCTGAGTCAGATCCTTATGGTATCCGGGATATCCGGGATCTGAGTGAATGTTCCCCATAGAGGGAGTGCGAATGCCTTTTGGCTAAGTCGATAATAATAATAATAATAACAATAATACAGGTCCATGCAGAATGCGGCAGTACTTGCGACAGCCAGAACTGTTAGGAAATTCATGGGGAATGCAGGAACATCCAACAACATCATGATCTTCGAACTCAGTCCCCACGAAGTTCCCACAGCGCGTTGCATGCCTTTTTGGTCCTTGTGAGTATGTGTTCCTGGTAGGTCAGTCTGGAGTCTAGCTAGACTCCCAGATACTTGACCTTCTTTATTTCTAGTTGGGTCCCTTGAAGCCTTCCTATCCTATCCAGTGCAGGGGGCGGCCACCTTAAATCGGCTCGGCACGTAGGCCACAGTGGGCCCGTTGTGCCCCCTCGGCCAGCGTCACATGGCGGCCAGCAGGCCGGCCCTCTTAATGAAGGCCCGCCGCTCACCCACCCCGACACCATACACATCCACACCCAGCTTGGCTGAGCCAAAGGACTCGAATCTAACCCTGTCAAGTGCAGAGCACTCAGTAACCAAGTGGTGAGGCATCTCCTCATCCTCCAGACACCATCTGCACTCCGACTCCCCTCCCACACCTATAAGGTGCAGGTGGCGAGCCAGGCAGCAGTGCCCAGTGAGGACCCTCACCACTCCCCTCAACTCTGTCCTAGGCAGACGCAGCAGCTCTCTGGACATGACGGACGACGGCCCACGAATCATGAGCCTGGTCTGTCTCATCCCCAATATTGGTTCAGGCCCCACCGGTCTTCTCATGGATCCCTCTCTAGCCAGTAGGTCCGCAGTCTCATTCCCCGCTATGCCCGCGTGACCGGGCACCCATGATAGAACGACCCTGTTCCCTTTGGCTACCAACTTGAGCAAACTCGCTCTACAGTCGGCTCTAAGTACGGTTAGCTCTCAGCGCCTGTAACGCCGCTTTGCTATCAGAGCAGAAGGTCAGCCTACGGCCCCTGATTCTGAGCCTGAGCGATTCCTCCGCTCCCATCATAATGGCGAACACCTCCGCTTGAAACACGGTGGTGTGCTCCCCGAAAAGGGTGGTCAGCCTCCTTGCCAGTCCCTGACAAAAGGCCCCTGCCCCCGTGCCATTCCCCATTTTGGATCCATCTGTATACCAGACGAGCCCGCACTGGGCGTCGCTATTCCCTTCGGCCCACCCTTCCCTGTCTGGAAAAACAAAGTGAAGTCAGCCGTGGAAGCCGATGGAAGGAGTCTGCACATCCCTTCTCATTTCCAGGATGGGCACCTCCTCTCTCAGCTCTGACCACAGCTGCCGGTGCCCGTGGGCCGAGCCACCGGCGACCCAAAGGTTGAGACCCTCTAATCTGAGGGCCGCCTTGGCCGCCTCGTACTCCACTACCGCGCCCAGTGGAGGCAGCCCCACCAGGGTTTCTAAGGCCCGGGTGGGCGTGGACCCCAAGGCGCCCGTGATGCACAGGCAGGCAAGGCGCTGTATTTTGTCCAACGCCGTCCGTGGTCTGGTCCTGCGGGTGCCGGGCCACCACGCGACGGCCCCATGAGAAATCATGGGAACAATCATTGCTCTGTAGATCCAGAGCATGATCCCAGGATTCTTGGTCCTCATGAGGATATGCTCCTCGAAGGTCAGTCTGGAGTCCAGCCGGACTCCCAGATATTTAACCCTCTTTCTATCCTCGAGGTGAACCCCGCGCAGCTCGATCCGAGGAACCGGGTCCACCTTTCTCTTCTTGGTACAATATCACCAATTCAACCTTATTTGGGTTGACACTTAATCCGCTCATTTCACACCACTGCAAGAACCTCTCCAGAGCTCCATTAAGGAGCTCTTCTAGAAGCCCTACATCGGTACCCTGAACTAGGATCACTATGTCGTCTGCGTACGCTTGTACGTAGACCCCCTGCTCCTCCTCCAGGATTCGCAGCAGCCCATCAACCACCATGCACCAGAGAAGTAGGGACAACCCCCCCCCCTGAGGACAACCCCTCGATGCATCGACGGTCACTCGTTCCCCGCACAGCTCGGCCTCGACCGCCCTGCCAGTGAGCATGGATCGGGTCCACCTTACCAAGGCCTCCCCGACCGCCACGCCCTCCACGGCCCCGCAGATCGAGTCCACTGCTGTTTTGTCGAAGGCCCCCTCTATATCTAGAAAGACCCCCACCGAGAGTGATCCCCCCTCCAGTCCCTCGTCCAGCCTTGCGGTAAGGTGGTGCAGGGCCGAATCCACAGACCTGCCCATCTGGTACGCATGCTGGGTGGGGCACAGAGGGGCATTGAGAGCAAGCTGCTCCCTAAAATGTCTGTCCACGAGCCTCTCCAGCGTCTTCATCAAGAATCTGCATCCATCGCCTGGGAACGTGCCCCTTGGCCACAGATGCTCGAAACACCCCTACCAGTGGTTCCGTGAGTGCCCCCCCCCCCCCCCGTCCCTCCGAAGGAGAGCCGGGAAGACTATCTAGACTGGCTGCCTTGTAAGGTGAGAAGGATCCGATGGCCCATCTGACCCTTTCTTCGTTAACCACCCTGGTCGCCACGCTGTAGTCTGTGGTTGACGGGCCACTTGCGGCGGCCTCCCCGTGACCCAATGTGGAGCCCGGGAAGTGAGTGGTCAACAGCTGCAGCAGGGTATCGCGCAGGGTTGAGGTGAACTCCCCCTCCCCAGCGCGAATGCTGCCCAATTTTGACAAAGGATCTCCAGAGAGCACCCTGCAGAGCCTAGAGGCCCGAACGTTTGGCCCTATTCAGGAGCCTACGAACCTGCCTTCTGAGGCGTTCCAGGTTGGCATTCCACCATGGTGTCTTGCCCTCCTTGACCCTCATTTTCAGAGGACAGTTGTCCTCATAAGATTGAACAATGGTGGAGCCCAGTCGCTCAGCGGCGGCATCGAGCTCCTCCACTGTCTTGAATTTTCGCCAGTCGCCCCCCTAGTTCCTCTTTATAGAGGTCCCAGTTGGTCACTCGCGGATTTCTGTACTCTTGGTGTCCCTGATGGGGTTCCCCGAGAGTGAACAAGACGTATCTATGGTCCGACAAGGAGTCGTCCCCAGACACTTGCCAGTCCCTCACTTCCCCGAGAAGCGGTCCCGTGCATAGAGTAAGATCTATGACGGAGCGCCTCCCTGGTGTGAAGAACGTGTATTCTGAACCACGGTTGGCTGTATGCAACCCCACCGCGGCCATGAATTCCGTCAGTTGGTCCCCCCTGCGGTTGCAGTCAGCACTGCCCCACAAAAAGTGGTGCGCATTGCTGTCGCACCCCACAAGAAGGGGCGAGACCCTTCGACTCGCCAAAGGAGCACAGAGCTCTGAGCTCCCCCGGCGGACACTCCGCGCCTATGGGGAAGTAGGCCGAGGCTATCAGTGCCCCAGTCCCTCCCCCCCAGGTGCAGACTCAACCATCACTGGGACTAAGTCCCTAGATGCCAAGTCCCGCAGGAGGAAGGCCTCTACCCCCCTTGTAAACACACAGGCCCTAGGAGCCCCAAGGGAGGCATCCGCCACAAACAATGTGCCACCTGCCATGCCTAGACCTTTCGGTCTGTTCTGTACTATCCAGAGTTCCTGGATAAGTACGATATCTGGTTTTTCACACACGATCTTTCATAGCTGTGCCGTTGAGGCCCTGCCATGCTGTAGATTGATCTGTGTGACTTTCATTTTTTTCCCCTTCCTAAGGAGGCCCAAAGGGCCCCCCCTTGTCCTCGTCCGAAGAGGACGCGAGAAGCCCTAACTCGATGGCGGGGGGGGGGGACCCTTGCCCTGAGGCGTCATCCCCAGCTCCCTCATCCATCACCTCTGCCTCCCCCAGAATTACCTCCGGTTCACCTCCCCGTGAGGGGGGGGGGGCTCCAGAGGCAACCCCGGTATCCCCTGCCGGGTCCTTGATGTCGCCCCCCTGTGGGGGGGACACCATGTCCCCGGCCTCCTTGGTCGGGAGGTCCCCTCTTCCGGGGGGAGCCTCATCGACCCTCTCATCCCGAGCCACTGGGTCTCCGGGTGTCTTCGCACCTCCGGTCCCCGGTGGCTTTTCCCCCCTTTTGGTCCCTGGGGCATCCACTGGTGCCCCCCGCTCGGTCACCCCCCCCCCAGGCGGCGAGCCCCAGTGAACGTGACCTTTATCCCGGCCCCAGGAAACTGAGTACCGAGTTCCTGCTCTGAATGGTCGTGACCGACTCATGGTCAATCCCGACCACCAAGCGCACTCCCTCAGCCTCATCCTCCCTCTGCCACACTCTCCATTGGCGGCAGCAGATCCCATTCTGCACCTCCACGCAGCGGACTATCGCGGCACTAGGTACCGCTGACAATCCCCTGCCCGGAATCCACAGGACGGCTCTCCTGAGGCGGAGGCTTTCCGGGTCGACCTCCACCTGGTTAGCTAGCCCCCAGGGTCTGATATTGACCAGTTCCCTGAGGACCCACTCCCTGGACCGCTCGGCCCCCACCTCCACCATCAGGTGCCGCCGCCACACCCAAGTGCCTCTCATGGCCGGAGCAAAATCTGCCCCCTCCATGACAGTCGTCATGACCCTGCGGCCAAGGGCGCCGATGAAATCGAGCAGCTCCTCACGGTCAAAATCGGTGACCTGCCCACTATGATCCCACTACGATCCTCGGCAGCCCACTACCCACGGCACTAGCGTACGTGCTCCCCGGGGATTCCTACGGGGCGCCATTGCTGGCTCCCTCCCGGAACCCCTCGCCGAGCCCGACGCCTCTCCCGCCCCAGCCTCACCCGCCGCTGCCCTGTTCCCGAGGGAGCTAGGCATCCGTGGGCCCGGCGGGGGCGGGGCGTTCTTGCTGGTAGGTGGGCATTCCCTTTTCGGGCCTACCCCCCCCTTTCCCCTTTTCCTCTTGCCATCCTTCCCCGGCGTGTCCCCTAAGGAGCTCGCCGGGGAAGAGGTGGCAGGGTCTGGTCTAGAGGAGGGCCCGGGTTCGGAGACCGCGACCATGGTCTTCGCCCCCCCCCCTCCCGCAGCAACCTCCTCTTTTTCGCCCTCCCCCTCTCCGCCCCGCAACGGCCAGTTTTTACCCTGACCCTCCCGAGGCTTAGAGTGAGGTCTTCCACCGCTTAAGACGTGCTGGGGCCCGGGCTTCCCTGCGGCCTTCCAGGTCCCTCCACGTCTCCCGCAGCTATCTGGGCGATGGTGGTGGAGGAATCCCCAATGGGTTCCCCTCCTCCAACCATCACTGAAGCCTCCGTCCTGGGGGCGGGTAGCATCGCGTCGTGTCCCAAACTGGATCCCGGGGGCTCAATGTCCACCCTCACCCCCTGGTCTTCAGCCACTTGTTCGTCTTCATTATTCTCGTCCGTTTGTTTGTCAGTATTGTATTCCATAGTCCGTCCCACGAGTAGTGCTGAAATAATGGTCAGCGCCCGCATAGCCGCATATGGACGTAAGGCCTACTTACACCTGGGATGCGGCCTGGTGTCTCAGGGTAGCCGCTTGGACTCACTTACGCGGAGCCATACATCCTCAAGCACGGCAAACACTGGGGATTACGGATTTTTAGTCAAGGTTTACTCCTTTAGATCCATCGTGTTCTGTTTAAACAGGGGAACCTCTAGAAGGGTGCGACTCTTCGCCGTGCATGATGGTCCTGGGGATGAAAACACCCCCCTGGGACTATTAACCCAACGCTCCGGAATACGGGGCTCGACAACAAGTCCCATATCTACCAGAGTGCCCCTCTCCCCCTTGAAGCCTTATAGGCTTCCCAATGATCTCCTGTCCCAGAATGTTTGACTCTATTGAGGAGCCTACGTACCTGTTTCCTCAGGCGCTCCAGGTAGGCATTCCACCAAGGTGTCTCTGTCTTCCTCTTCAGGGGACAGTTTGCCTCAAGATTGAACGATGATGGAGCTCAGACGCCCAGCAGCGACATTGAGCTCCTCCACGATTTTGTGTTTGTGAGGAAATCCCGCTAACCGCCCCGCTAGTTGGTCGCCCTTGGACTTGATCACCTTGAAGGTGTCCTCCCAACGTAACGATATGCATCTGTGGTTCGACAGAGTCGTCCACGGACACTGTCCAGTCCCTTACCTCTCCGAGGAGCGGCCCTGGACACAGGGTTAAGTCTATGACGGAGCACCCTCTTGGAGTAAAGAATGTGAACTCAGAGCCCTGGTTGGCTACATGCAGCCCCGCCGTTGCCATGAATTCTGCGAGTCTATCTCCTCTGCGGTTGCAATCCGTGCCACCCCACAAAAAGTGGTGGGCATTGCTATCACAGTCCACACTGGAAGCCGTATCATCAGAAGAACTAGGTCCCTGAATGACAGATCCCGTAAAAGGAAGGCCTCCACTCCCCGTTTGAAAATACAGGCCCTGGGAGGTATCTGGTGTAAACAGCGTGCCTCCCGCCGAGCCCAAGCCCCTAGGCCTGTTTTGTACTATCCAGGGTTCCTAGATAAGTACGATGTCTGGGTTTTCGCACGCGATCTTTCTGCAAAGCTGTGCCGTGGAGGCTCTGCCATATTTGTTTTTTTTTTATTCCTTAGGAGGCTTCTCCGGGCACCCCTCATCCTCGTCCGAAGAGGACGAGAGTAGCTTCCGCTCAACGGCTGAGGATGCAGGAGACGCCTGCCCCTCTACCTCGCCTCCCCCGCCCCCCACCCACCGAGCTAGCCTCTCCCAGTGCGGTCACTAGGTCTCCCTCCATTGAAGGGTCTCCTGAGACCACACCGGCCACACTGGATGCAATTGGGGGAGAGGGTCTCCCCCAACTTGGGGGGAACCTCCACCTCCATTGCCTCCATATCCACTGGTCTTTCGGAGAGTCTCCCCTCCTCCAGACCGGCTACCTCCTCAGTGGCTCTCCCTGTCTCCCCTGGTGGGGGCTCCGCAGGCACCTGCCCGGCACCCCCCCCCCCCCCCCAAAGCGACCTGGGAAAACCACTTTGACGCTGGTTCCGAGACAACTCAGTTCCCAGTTTCTGGCCTCGATGGTCGATCCCAATCATAAGACGTACTCCCTTGAGCCTGTCCTCCCGTTGCCACACTCTCCACCACCTGCAGCACATCCTGTTCTGGACCTCCAGACACCGGACTATCGCAGTACTAGGCACCGATGACAGCCCATCGCCCGTTATCCAGAACACGGCCCTTCTAAGGCGAAGGCTTTTTGGGTCGACCTCTACCAGGTTTGCTAGTCCCCAGGGTCTGATATTCACCAGCTCCCTGCAGACCCACTCCCTGGATTCCTTGTCCCCTACCTCCACCACCAAATGCCGTCTCCAGAGCCAGGTGCCCCTCGTGGTCGGACCGAACCCGTCCCCCCTCAGGATGCACTCCATGACCCTTCTGCCCAGGGGGGCCCCAATGAACTCCAGCAGTCCCGGCGGTCGAAGTTAGTGACCTGACTGCGTAGACCCACCACAATTCTTGGTAGGCCCCTCCCCGCAGCTTGCGCATACGAACCCCCCCGTGGGAACACCTGGAGTTCCCTTACGGGCACCCCCTCGGCGTCCCTCGCCGGATTCGAGGCGGCCTTCACCGCGGACCTTCCCCCAACAGCCGTACCACCCTTCTGGGAGCACGACGTCCGGGGGCCGGCCCGAAGTAGGTTAAGCCATTGCTGCGACCCTGCAGGTAGGCTTATGGTAGGGTGTTCCCCTGTGGAGGGTCCTCCCTCCCTTCCGTCCTCGCTTCCTCCCCGTCTCCAGCGTGTTCCCAGTGGAATTCACCATGGACGGAGTGGCTGCAGGATCCGGCCTAGAGGTGCCGCCGGGGTCAGAGGCCTCGGCCTTAGCCTTTGCCTCCTCCAGCTTCCTCCTCTTTTTGACCTTCCTCTTCTCGGCCCCAGTCTTGCCCTTAGGGCGGACCCAGACCGATCCCAGGCTCTGGGCCAACGTGTCCACCTCTGAGGCAGGAGCGAGGCAAGGGTCCCTTTGTGGGGCCCCCTGCCCTACTCTAGCCTCATCTGCCGTTATGGGGAGGGGTCCCTTTATGGGGGCCCCCTTCCTCTGATCTCTATTCTTATTACCAATCGGTTGTTTGCCCCCCCCCCCCAGAATCCGTGGGGCAGCCCACCGTAATGGTGGGGAGGGACTCTGGATCTTCGATCCTACCCTCCTGGGGTACTATATTTCCAACATCCGACATATTCATAGAAATTTGCGTACAGTTTATACCTTCTGCCAGGTTTGCACCATAAGGTACGTGCAATCCTGTTGGTCCACGGGTGGTATGTTACTTCCCACCTACCCGCCCGGCCTGGTGCAATGCCGGGGTAGGGCACTCGCCTATCCGCCACCTGGGGACGCGCCTGGTAGCGGTTACAGGTGTCCGCCTCAGGGCTATAGGGTGCTTTCCTAAACAATGTGTGTGTTCTAAACATTTTTTTACAGTATCTCTAATACATAACGAGTTAATGCCTTGTAAGTCATCAAAAAAAAATTATAAGAAAAAGTTTACCAGAAGTTCATCCTCGAAAACTTTTATTAAAGTCATTTTTTTGTAAAAAAATGTTTGCAAGACACACAAATAGCAATATGTGAAAAAGTGAATAAACGAATATGTAGCAGTTAGCACAAAAAGCAAGGCATATGAACAAAAAAACTGAAAGGAAAAACTGGTTTGCCTGTAGCTGCATGGGACTTTGTTTTATTTCATTTAATTATTTCAAAATTGCATCCTGAAACAATTAAACTATTTGAACTCCACCATAGCTCCTCTGATCATACTTTATTGCATTATTGCAAAAGACAAGTAAACTGTCCATCTTTAACATCTTCAAATGAAAGTGTATTATGTTTTTTTTATGGAATTTAAATAATTAATTTATTTATTAAATTAATGGATTTAAAAAAGGAATCATATTTGGCCACTGGTTTATGGGCTACCTAAACCAGAAAGTATTTCGTTGTTGGAAGAGCAATTAATCTAGTTTGTTTTCTTTTGACTAAATAAAAGGTAAAAAAGTTCAATTAACATATGCTATAATCAAAATTTCCCAAAAGTTAGTACATATACATATTTATATGTGTGAATATATTTAAAAAAATGATGCAGGTAAGATCTAAACTAGTACAGATGTACAGATAGCTATCAACAACAAGATTTCGTACTCCGTAACGTGATCACGCTAAGGTTACATAATATTGAAAATAATGTACACCTTATAAACCTTAACAGGCAGCAAAACAATAATTTCTTTATAGCGGATTCGGAATATCAAAATAGAAAAACTATGCTTGTTTTATTTCCTGACAGAAAAGTGGCAAAAAGTTTCCCAAAACTATAGTGTTTTCTTTATGTTAAAAAAAACTCTCTTATGTTCTACACATCCCACGAGACAACACATTTTGACAAAACTTATCCAGTCTCCTCTGGTCCTTCGAAAGGCGGTAAATAGTCAACCAGCTGAATTTTCCTTAACAACTCCCAGACAGCAACTCAGGAACTAACAGGACAGCAACTAACAGTACTTGGGCAAACTGTGACACAGGGTATACATTCCCAGCTATACAAAAAAACCCTAAAAAAGCATTGGCCTATTGTAAAATTGCCCCCAAAAACAAACATTGGAAATGATAGAAAAGGGTTAAATGTACCTCAGTCAGCAGGAGGATGCCTTTACTCGTTATGGTCTTTGGTGGTAAAGATGACAGTCAAATCGAATGGTGAATCAGCACATACAAAACAAGGTGTTTCTCAAATCCCGAATAACGGCTCCGTTTGTGGATTTCCAACAACAAATAATATGTCCAAGTACCAAACCATACTATTCCACAAAATGTTTTAACTATTTTTTCTTCTACTCGCCAGAAATTTTCCAACACCTTAGGCCGATAAAAATGATAAAAAAAGGTACCAGACCATGGAGTGTCAATAACATGGACACTTTCAAAACAACAAAAGTGATCAATTCGCAAACTTTCATCTAGAAAACTACATTTGCCTAGCCTAATCAATAGAGTACAAAAAATACTATTCTCAAAACCTTTCCAAAATTACTTTCTTAAAAGAAAAGTCAACTTATTTGAGATAATAAGTCTCAGCAAGGCATCCAACCAATATACCGTCGATGGTTGTAATTTTGGGAAATTCATTGAAATTCAGTGGCCTTTCTATTTCACAATTTTAAACGTAATAAGGGTTGTCACGCCACGGAGCAGGAAAATGTTGCCGCAGGTCCGTCTCATGTGCATTCGCTTGTCAGTTCTTTGTCATCAAACTTGTGTGACGATTATTTCCACGGCTCAAGTAAAAATTTATGATGCTTATGGCGGATATCAAGTAATTGACCCTGGAAGTCAATGCAGTATAATTACAGAAAAATGTGCTAATGTGCTTCCAAACAGCTTCAACCATCTGCAATTTCAACTATATTTGGCTGGATTGTTCTAGGAAAGGCTGCCAGTGCTTTATCATCTCCAATGATATCACTTTGTTCAAATTTGGAATCATTTCTGGAATTTAATTTGAAACAATTTTGGGAAGTTGAAGAGATCCCTCAGGTTACACTTAACTCTCCAGAAGATGCAAAGACATTTTCAAAACATCTTTCTCCCGTGAATAAGAGTCGGGTTGTGTGGAATATAATTGAAAATACACTAGCTAACAATACTTGTAGTAATCTTTCTAGCTTCACTCTAAGTGATGGCAGTAGTTCTACTGATCCAAAGGTCATAGCTAATGGATTTAATAAGCATTTTGTGGAGGTCCCGAAGAGGTGCCTACACGTTCAGTTCTCACAAATGCCAGTTTCAACCTAAATTTACCAACAATGTTTTTAAAATCTGTTACTTGGCATGAGATCACTGGTGTTATAAATGATCTAAAAAAATCAAATTTAACTGGAACTGACGGCATCTCATCAAGATTCATGCTGAGAGTGTGTGACTACCTGAGAGAGCCTCTCACGTATTTAATTAACATATCTTTCAAGTCAGGTGTTTTTCCTGATGTTCTTAAAATCTCTAAGGTGATACCGGTATTCAAAAAATCATTGAAAAAATATTTTATAAACAACTGTTTCAGTTTTTAACATTCCATAATGTCCTGAGTGATAGCCAACATGGCTTTCATCGAGGTAAAAATACTAAGACAGCTCTACTGCAGTTTTTGGGTGAGCTCTATCGCTCTGGATGAAAATCAGAAGTGTTTTGGCGTCTTCATGGTCCTGAGAAGGGCATTCGACTATACCCTGCTTTGTTCGAAATTATGGGAATATGGTATACGTGGGAAGGCCCATGATTAGCTCAAATCTTACTTAACAGCTTGAAAACAACTCGTTGATATTAATGGAACGCAGTCTCCACTAATTGATGTACACATGGGTGTTCCGCAGGGATCAGTGTTAGGCCCCTTGCTTCTTCTAATATTCACCAATGACTTACCATATAATGTCGCACAGCAGAGAAAAATTACAATGTTTTCTGATTATAATACCTAGCTAACTTCTGGATACAATTGTGAGGACTCTCTTAGGGAGTTACAAGATATGCTTCTTACATTCAATAAATGGTTTTACAACAATGGGCTTTGTCTAAATACTAAAAAAAAAACAGAAAGATTTTTAGTACCTACCTGTAAATATAAATAATAAAGGATGTTTTAGTGGCATGTCAGGTAAAGAATATCAATTGAAAAAAATGCACTCCAGCCGGGACTCGAACCCGGGACTCCTACTGTGGCTGGAGGTACTTTAATCAACTGAGCTACCGGAGATACGGTTTCCATCGGCTAGGTGCTATTTGTTCCAATTGATATTAGTTAGTAGCGGTGAGATGTAGAAGACTACGGCATCTTCTACAACTACTATGAAGGGTTAAAGGGTATAGGGTAACCATTCATGATTGTTGGTTATGTGAACTTCCTATTTGTTCATCAACCCAGAAAATTCGACATATAGCGACTTAATGTAAGTATCGAATGTGGAAATTCTAACCTACAATGTCAAGCCAGAATATGAAACACAGAAAGATTTTTAGTGCCTGTAAATATAAATAATAAAGGATGTTTTAGTGGCATGTCAGGTAAAGAATATCAATTGAAAAAAATGCACTTCAGCCGGGACTCGAACCCGGGACTCCTACTGTGGCCGTAGGTACTTTAACCAACTAAGCTACCGGAGATATGGTTTCCATCAGCTAGGTGTTATTTGTTCCAATTGATATTAGTTAGTAGCGGTGAGATGTAGAAGACTACGGCGTCTTCTACAACTACTAGGAAGGGTTAAAGGGTGTAGGGTAACCATTCATGATTGTTGGTAATGTGAACTTCCTATTTGTTCATCAACCCACAAAATTCGACATATAACTCCGGCTGGAGTGAATTTTTTTCAATTGATATTCTTTACCTGACATGCCGCTAAAACATCCTTCACAAAAAAAAACGTTTTTATAAATTTTACTTCTAAACAATCAGCCATCAACAAAAGTTATCTCGTTAAATTAAATGGCAAAAATATTGAACAGGGTTCACGCACAAAGATACTAGGCTTTGTTGTGGACAACACCTTGAACTGGAGATCGCAGATGGTTGAACTATATCACAAGCTCTCGCCTATTTGCTATGCCAGTCCAATAATAAAGTTCCAAAACTTGACATGCCAAAATGTCCACTTGTGGGATCGTTGCTGTGCATTGTCTAAACTGAATGGTGTAGTTTATAAAAAAATCATGATCTCATACTACTATGCACACTTTATTTCGAGAGTTAAATATGGCATTATATTCGGGGGTCCTTTGCAAATCTAAGGTGAGTATTTGTTCTGCAAAAAAGAGCTATCAGATGCATATAATTTGGTCTATTATCTAGGCAATCCTGTAAAACAAGAATTTGCTTACACTGCCGTCCATGTACATATTTGAAATCATTACTTGTGTCAGAGACAATCATGATAAGTTTGTCCCTATGA
This sequence comes from Pseudeuparius sepicola, assembly GCA_963920635.1. Taxonomy (NCBI): domain Eukaryota; kingdom Metazoa; phylum Arthropoda; class Insecta; order Coleoptera; family Anthribidae; genus Pseudeuparius; species Pseudeuparius sepicola. The sequence goes on along the minus strand of OY987300.1, from coordinate 50,082,137 downwards.
GTGACTTGCATTGCTACAATACACGCCACAATGATCGCTTTCTTGTACCTGCACATAGCTCTACGTTGTTTGAAAGAAGTCCTTATTTTATGGGCATTAAGTTGTTCAACAAGCTTCCGCTTTCATTAAAGTCTATTGTAAATAAAAATGTATTTATAAAAAAACTGTCAATTTTTTTGTCAGGAAACGCTTACTATGATGTTCAAGAGTATTTACAGCAGTTTACTAATTAGCATAATACACCTACTGTTGGATACTTTCATTGACTTTTTCTATACCATGTATTTTTGTAATTTGAAAGAATAAAGTATTTATTTATTTATTATCAAATAGGTTGTTATTCCATCTCGTTGCCCTTTAATGGTATCAAGCCTGAATTTCATGATCTTGCTCTATCGATCTTAGCCGCTTCCTCTCAGTGGAAAAGCGTTTAAATAATTCCGAACTTTTCGACAATTATTCGCAAATTATGCATGACTATCTGGATGGTGGTCATATGGAACCAATATCGTCTCCTGCAGGCGATATTGGGTTTTTTCTACATCCGTCACTATTTCGTTCTCAAACCCGAAAGCACCACCACAAAGATGCGGGTTGTTCTTGATGCGTCATGTCGAGATCTAATTGGAAATTCTCTCGATAACTCTCTACTGACAGGCCCTAAACTTCAAAGGCTTATTAGTACTATTTTGCTCAGTTCTCATTGCTATAAATATGTGATCACCTCAGTATCAAACAGATGTACGGCGAATTTTAATCAACCCCGCTGAAAGAGATTAGGTACCAACAGTTTTTGTTGCTGTTCTCTTCCGAAGAACCCATTCAGGATTTTTCACTGAAAACTGTAACATTGGTGTGTCTTCCTCGCCATTTCTTGTGCTTTGTAAGGTGACAAAAAATTGCAACTTGAACTCATAGAGTTATATCAATCAGGCGGTTTCACTCTACCTGAATGGGCAAGCGTCTTTATCAGAACCTTTGTCAAGATCTTGATTATCTTTTTGATTTTGAAAAGGATTCTGTTTTAAAAATTCTTGAATTACAATGGCTACCATCCAAGGATATGTTCTTCTATAAGGTAGAAGTAACAGATAGACCTTGTACCAAGAGAAGCATTCTTTCAGAACTCTCCAAAATTGTTGATCCTCTAGTGTTTTTAGATCCATTTGTAACGAAATTGAGGGTGGATCAAAACATACTTGGTAAACCAATCCACAACAACAAATAAATATTGATTACCATTTTTTGACCTAGGATACAGACCTAGTAAATCTGCGGAAATCATTTGAAAAGGGAAATTAATGTTTTTTTAAGAACCCATCAAACCAGCACGAGTTGTGTTTGGACTTTTGTTTGCGGCACAAACAGGACACTTTCTGACATATCGATACATGTCAATACGTATGCCAGTCCAATAATAAAGTTCCAAAACTGTGGCTAATGTTTTTGACACGCCAAGTCCACTTGTGGGATCGTCATGGTACATACGAAGTACTTTTGTTCGGTTTGGTGTAGGTACTAGAATTTTCCAGTCAGAACAGTTACTAACCAAAGAAGTTTTAAAAAAATACATGAGGATGTTAGAAACAAACTTAAACAAGTTTACGTTCGAAATGCTAAATATAATTTAAGGAAGCGTCCATTACAATTTCACGTTGGTGATTGGGTGTGGAAGAAAAATTTTACGCTGTCTAGTGCACCAAATGATTATTCAGCTAAATTAGCTCCTAAATACCTCCCTTGTATTGTTGATAAAGTGATGTCGCCATTAGTTTACCAGCTTAAAGAGAGAGATGGTAATTTCTTGGTAAATTTCATATTAAAGATTTGAAGCCTAATTTCGCTGTTGATTATCATTCATACCTGTATTCGGACTATCTTACTAGTAAACATTCTAACAAAGAGGCAAGTTAAATTTCAAAACCCATCTTAACTTTTTTGGAGTAGCATATTCTAGACGAACATCATTCTAGAATATGTTACTATAGGTTTAGTCTACTTGAACTAAGTTTCAATATCCCTATATATCCTAATCCTAATTAGCAAAAGAGATTTGATTTGCCGGCTAGGTGAAACTTTACTAGTTTTGCTTTATTTTGATTATTGGGACACTGGGAGCTCATCAGTTGTTATCCCGGTTATTGTTTATCTGTGCCAAGAAGAGATTTTAATATTAGTATAATTCATCAAAACATTCCGTCAATAGGAAATTGCCTGAATCAGATAGAAGCTTTTTTAGATGAGAATTTGGATTGTGTGGCTGTTTATCTAACTGAACATTGGAAAACAAGTGAACAACTGAACAATTATGCAATACGAAATTTTCAGTTAGCAGAATGTGTATGCCGAGATGAAAAAAATCAACAAGGTAGAAGTGCAATCTTCGTCAAGCATGGAATCAAGTTTAAGTGTCACTCTGTTATATCACAACTCTCTGTTATCAAAGTATGTGAATGCTCTGTGTGCAAGATTGACTTTGGGTTTGAAAAAATGATTATAATGTCCATATATAGACCCCCAGATGGAAATGTTGTTTAATTTATTTCCATCATGGATGATATTTCGTCAAAGGTTGAAAACAGTAATTCGATATTTTTTGTTGCTGGTGATTTCAATATTCATCTGCACTATGATAATGTAAATAAGTTTCGTTAATTAAAATTAAGGCTATTACAAGAATTACAAACAATTCTACATCAAGTATTGATAATATTTTTACTAATTATAAGGGAGTATGTAGAAGCTCTGTAATTCAAAGTAATATATCTGACCATACGGCTCAGAAGGTGTCTCTTTCTATTAAAGGAAATAAAAGAACAAAATTTGAAACTAAAAGAATTTTCAATGACAAAAGCTAAAAAAAATTAGAGATAAATTAACGGTACAAAATTGGATAGAGAAACTGCAACATTAACTTGGTGTGGAATAATTTTATGGACACAATTAGATATTTTATATGAGTTAAGTATTAACAACCAAAGGTATAAGGATCAGTATAAGAGTAAAAGGCAAGAATATGAAAGTCTGTTATCTAAGGCAAAGGCAAATTTAGCTGCCTTGGCAATTTTTATTGATCTGACTAAGGCATCCTATCCTATCCTGTGCAGGGGGTGGTTGCCTTAAATCGGCCCGGCACGTAGGCCACAGTGGGCCCGTTGTGCCCCCACGGCCGGCGTCAAACGGCGACAAGCAAGCCAGCCCTCTTAATGAAGGCCCGCAGCTCACCCACCCCGACACCATACACATCCTCTGCGCTCAGCTTGGCTGAGCCGAAGGACTCGAATCTCACCCTGTCAAGTGCAGGGCATTCAGTAACCAAGTGGTGCGGTGTCTCCTCATCCTCCAGACACCATCTGCACTCGGGCTCCCCTCCCACTCCTATAAGGTGCAGGTGGCGAGCCAGGCAGCAGTGTCCGGTGAGGTCCCTTACCGCTCCCCAACAAACCTGCCATGCAGCCATTCGTCCAGGGCTCCAATTGCGACCTGTGGTGCAATCCTCAATATTGGTTCTGGCTCCACTGGTCTTCCCATGGATCCCTCTCTAGCCAGTAGGTCTGCAGTCTCGTTCCCGGTCAAGCCCGCATGACCAGGTACCCACGACAGAACAACCCTGTTCCGTACGGCCACCAGCCTGAGCAACTGCACTCCGACTCCCCTCCCACCCCTATAAGGTGCAGGTGGCGAGCCAGGCAGCAGTGCCCAGTGAGGACCCTCACCACTCCCCTCAACTCTGTCCTAGGCAGGCGCAGCAGCTCTCTAGACAAGACAGACGATGGCCCACGAATCATGAGCCTGGTCTGCCTCATCCCCGGAGTCCTGCGCCACTCCTCGACGAACCTGCCATGCAGCCATTCGTCCAGGGCTCCAATTGCTACCCGTGGTGCAATCCCCAATATTGGTTCAGGCCTCACCAGTCTACTCATGGATCCCTCTCTAGCCAGTAGGTCCACAGTCTCATTCCCCGCTATGCCCACGTGACCGGGCACCCACGATAGAATGACCCTGTTCCCTTCGGCTACCAACTTGAGCAAACTCGTTCTACAGTCCTCCACCAATGGGGACCAAGTACAGTTAGCTCTCAGCGCCTTTAACGCCGCTTTGCTATCAGAGCAGAAGGTCAGCCTACGGCCCCTGATTCTGAGCCTGAGCGATTCCTCTGCCCCCATCATAATGGCGAACACCTCCGCTTGAAACACGGTAGTGTGCTCCCCAAGGGGGGTGATCAGCCTCCTGGCCAGTCCCTGACAAAAGGCCCCTGCCCCCGTTCCATTCCCCATTTTGGATCCGTCTGTATACCAGACGAGCCCTCACTGGGCGTCGCTATTCCCTTCGGCCCACCCTTCCCTGTCTGGAAAGACAAAGTGAAGTCGGCCGTGGAAGCCGATGGAAGGAGTCTGCACATCCCTTCTCATTTCCAGGATGGGCACCTCCTCTCTCAGCCACAGCTGCCGGTGCCCGTGGACCGAGCCACCGGCGACCCAAAGGTTGAGATCCTCTAATTTGAGGGCCGCCTTGGCCGCCTCGTACTCCACTACCGCGCCCAATGGAGGCAGCCCCACCAGGGTTTCCAAGGCCCGGGTGGGCGTGGTCCCCAGGGCGCCCGTGATGCACAGGCAGGCAAGGCGCTGTATTTTGTCCAACGTCATCCATGGTCTGGTCCTGCGAGTGCCGGGCCACCACGCGACGGCCCCATGAGAAATCATGGGAACAATCATTGCTCTGTAGATCCAGAGCATGATCCCAGAAGTCAATCCCCACGAGGTTCCAACGGCTCTGCGACACGCCCATAGTGCATTGCAAGCCTTCTCAGCCGGACCCCCAGATATTTAACCCTCTTTCTATCCTCAAGGTGAACCCCGCGCAACTCTCTCCGAGGATCCAGGTCCACCCTTCTCTTCTTGGTGAATAACACCAATTCAACCTTATTTGGGTTGACACTTAATCTGTTCATTTCACACCAGCGCAAGAACCTCTCCAGAGCTCCATTAAGGAGCTCTTCTAGAAGCCCTACATAGGTACCCTGAACTAGGATCACTATGTCGTCTGCATACGCTTGTACGTAGACCCCCTGCTCCTCCTCCAGGATTCGCGGCAGCCCATCAACCACCATGCACCAGAGAAGTGGGGACAACCCCCCCCCCCTGAGGACAACCCCTCGATGCTTTGACGGTCACTCGTTCCCCGCACAGCTCGGCCTCGACCACCCTGCCAGTGAGCATGGATCGGATCCACCTTACCAAGGCCTCCCCGACCGCCACGCCCTCCACAGCCCTGCAGATCGCACTGCTGTGTTGTCGAAGGCCCCCTCTATATCTAGAAAGACCCCCACCGAGAGTGATCCCCCCTCCAGTCCCTCGTCCAGCCTTGCGGTAAGATGGTGCCGGGCCGAATCCACGGACCTGCCCATCTGGTACGCATGCTGGGTGGGGCACAGAGGGGCGCCATTGCTGGCTCCCTCCCGGAACCCCTTGCGGGCCCGGCGGGGGCGGGGCATTCTTGCTGGAAAGTGGGCAGTCCCTTTTCGGGCCTACCCCCCCCTTTCCCCTTTTCCTCTTGCCGTCCTTCCCCGGCATGTCCCCTAAGGAGCTCGCCGTGGAAGGCGTGGCAGGATCCGGTCTAGAGGAGGGCCCGGGTTCGGAGACCGCGACCATGGTCTTGGCCTCCCCCTCCCGTAGCAACCTCCTCTTTTTCGCCCTCCTCCTCTCCGCCCCGCAACGGCCAGTTTTTACCCTGACCCTCCCGAGGCTCAAAGTGAGGTCTTCCACCACTGAAGACGAGTCGGGGCCCGGGAAGTTTAGTGAAGTAGAAAACTGGATTGGAAATGAAAGATTAATATCAAATAATGCAAAAACTAAAGTAATGCATTTTAAAACTAAACATTCCAATATCGTTACACCGCATCAAATTCTAATAGGTGGAGGGCCTGTGGATCCATGTGCCTCGGTGAGATTTCTTGGATTGGTGTTGGATGCTAACTTATCATGGGGAATGCACATAGAGAGCTTGGGTAGAAGACTAAGCTCAGTTTGCTACAGCTTGAGGGTTCTGTCACAGTATCTACGTACATAAGAAACCCCTAATATCAGTGTACCATGCAAACTTTGAATCCCGTGTTAGATATGGTATTCTGTTTTTTGGTGATTCCTCACAAAGTAGTCATGTTTTTTCACTTCAGAAACAAGCACTTAGGTTTGTGGTAAAAATGAGATTCAGAGAGAGTTGTAGAGAGAAATTTAGAGAAAATAACATACTCACAGCCCCAGCCAATTTCATACAACAATGTATTTTATTTGGTTTTAAAAATGAACAGATTTTTCAAGTAGAACAAATGAGGCATGCCTATAATACTCATACATTGAATCTTTCATAATATCCTCGTCATAGACTTACACTTACTGAAAAGAATGTCTCTTACAATTCTATCACTTTTTTAATAAGTTGTCTGGGGGTTATTAGGGAAGTACATAATTTGAGTGTCTTTAAAAAGATTCTTCCTGAACAGAACCCTGGTTCAATTTAGGCAACTGTTGGTTGAAATTTGGAAACTGCTTATAAATATAATATCTAACCTCACATTTCTGAATACATAAATTTGAAATACTTGTAAGTGGTGTTAAATATACTTAAAACAATGGCCTTTTTAGTGGTGCAATAGAAGATCAGTGCTTTCTTAGACAAATTGATACAATTTTGCACTGTAACCTTGCTCAAATATCAAACGCATGGGAAAACCACTACTTATTTGATATTGTGATGTAAATAACTGCAGGTAGATCGACTACACACTCATTTGTAACCACTTTACCTAGATGGCACAAATAGTTTACGAAATTAAAAAATATATAGGTGGTTCAATTTGACAGGCGGTTCAATTTGCGCTACTTGCCCTACGTGTCTTAAATACAAAATGGCATAAGAAAAGTCTCATTATTTTGGCCGAAAGAATCTGTGGTCAATGGATTGACCTAATTTTTTGTATCGCTCTTGTACAGCTTATACAATTTATTCTATAATAAATATTTTAGGCGGTGATCATTGCATTGTTACTGTTGTCGAGCAGTCAAAACAAATACCAACATATGATTGTCGGGTATATGAGCCAGAGACCCAAATATTGGAAGTCAGTTATAAATCTATTAAAAGAATGTTACGAATACCCAATAAAGGACCTGTAGACCACGACATATTAAGCTACATAGAAACTGGATTCAAAAGTTTATCTTGCCTAAATGGTTCATTTCTTTTGACGAATGAAAAGCACTATTACTGTACCAGTAAGCACCATGGTATAGATCTAGAACAGGCCCAGAAAACTTTTGAGCTGATAGGAAAAATGGAAAATACTACTATTAAAGAATTGGTAAGTAAAAGTTGGTATAGAGAAATAAGCATTTCTGTTGTAATTAAAAAAGCTCCAAATAATTCAATTATGCGGAGGGGCTCATCGAAAATGTTCCACCCCGTTTATTCCAAAATGTGCTATACGATAGAATATATTGGAATATGTCATGGCTAAGGCAATTGTTCTGAAAATTAAAAAACTGCAAAACACTACCATCCTATTGGATGGATTATTGTTATCTTATAAACTTACAAACTAAACAGCCATTGAAAAAAGGACCTATTTCAAATCAACTTGTCCAATAATTACTTTAACAAAATATCTTCAAAATGTATAATGTTTTCTGTTGAAACTTTTAGGTGTGGAATAATATAGTTGACCATATTTTAAAAGACTTATCAACAGACCCCCCAGATGTGGAGGCACTCAGAATGTACCTAACGTTGCCTTTGTATCATGAATTCAATAACCCCAAACGGCACCCACAGTTACAGAAGCCCTTTGCTAATGCTGTTCTCCATTTGAAGCAACCAGCCAACAAGGTGGTTGGCGGTTGGTGGAGCATTACAAGCTGTGAATACTTTGAGAGATTAGTGATTATTTTTAAAAGCGTAGCCAGTTTTTTACTGAGAAATCAAAAGATTCCTGAAGGCAGGACAGCCTTTTACGATGCTAGCCTTGTAACGATGCTAGATCTCATGGCGTTTTTGAATAAACTGAATCATACAATGGATGGTTTAAAAGTGCCTTATGATATTTTTCATATGAGTGATCTGTCAGAGTATTTAGATGTACGTGTTGATTATATCATGTGGTTGTCAGATCATGATGTGAGTAACATTATTGTTGAAGTTTGCAGCAAATATAATGAACACTTTTACAGACTGGGAAGCTATTTCTATGCAATTATCCATTTGTGTTTGATGCTCAAGCTAAAACTCATCTGTTAGAAACTGATCAATCAATACAGGTAGGTTTATTTTCAACTGCTTAATTAATCCCAAAACAATATATACATTTTATGTAGGAACACTTCTGTCCTTAAACAATTAATTAAATACTCACAATAATTGTGCTAGTGATACAAATACTATGAATGCAGACTCCAAAAAAAATTCTAAATGAATATTACAGTAGAATGAGTGAACAGAATTATTATATTTTTATTTTACTCTTAAGAGCGTTCTATATCAGCTGATCAACTCTGCCTCGATTTTCCTCGTCCCTTACGTCTGTATCGGTCCCCCTCGTGTACCCCCTATTTTATGCAACCATAAATAATACAATGTAAAAATGTGTACGCCAGGAAACAAAAGATATCCAGGTCACCGCGCAGTGGTCACCGCTAACGTGTACCATTATTTTATAATATTATAACACTACTCATGCCTTCACAGTGACAAAATAATTTGTTTCTGGGGTATTTTTAATATATTCTCTTCACAAGAATGATTAGCCATGCACTTTTACTTGTTTATTACCCTGGATCTACCATTTGGGCGGTTTATGTTCTGTAATGTATCTATGTATGATTAACTAAACATAAGTACCTATTACCTATTTGAAAAAATAGTCCATTTTCTTTCAGTCGAGTAAGAGGGTAAAATTAAACAAAGCAAAATTCTCTCAGTAAATTTTAGTACCTATTTGTATATATTTTTGAATATATTTATTCATTATAGATAGTTGGGAAATCCTATCAATATCTGCAGCTGAATACAAAATACAGGTAAAAATCAAATGGATGAAAATTTTTGTTGCTTTATACCATAACTGTTTTCATGGGATTCCCAGGAGTTTATGAAAACAAGGTAAAAGCTACAGTTCTGGCTTTATATTGTATTAAATGATTCTGATATATTTACGTATCACAGTGTTTAATTTCCTTAACAATATTTTAGTGTTAATTGTATAAGCTAATATAATAATTATTATAAAACGTAGTTCAGTAAGATAACGATTTATATAGGACAAAATTCATAGTTTTGAAAATTGGTGGAAGAAATGTTAGAGATTACATAAGAATTCCTAAATCACAAAGTTCCCACCCCTAAATAGTGTGCTTCATCCCTTAGGACGTTGTCTTCACCCCTATTTTCACATTTTCGAGAAATATATTCCTCATAAAATTGTCTATAAAAAAAATGTTAGTACAATTTTTTTCCTACAACTAATATTGTGGGAAACGAGCTAAAATTGAACTCACTCAATCCTTTAAATAGGCGATATTTTACATTTATCGTACTTGTTTCCACGCCACCTCAGAGGTAAAGTACTTGGGGCGTTTTTTTTTCGTGGTGTCCCCACTAATTATTACAAGGTTATCTTAATTTTTCTTCGTCATATTCCAGCAGCGTTGTGCTTGCTATTACAATTGTACTAGATCTATTACAATTTACCATTTGCTATTATGCTATTACTACAATAGCAAAAATTCCAATAATCTATTACAATTTCGACTGCCGGCATTATAGGTGCTTTTCCTTGGATTGTTCTACAGATCCTGATTAACCATAGCATCCTTACTAAACTAAATACCATTTTAGTTCACTATTTGAAGAGGTCATTTTTTTACTTGTGTCTTGCCCTAAAACAAATTGTTAATTAACATGGTTTGAATAAACAATAAATTATTTTTATACTGTCCTTTTTCAGAGTCGAGTGTCTACAGGAAGATTATATACTTTCTAAACACCATTTACTCGTCCGAATAGATCACCAATCACCATGTTCTTGTGCAGGGGGTGGCCGCCTTAAATCGGCCCAGCACGCACAGTGGGCCCGTTGCGCACCAATCACCATTTAGTTTTTTGTTATTCATCCCCCATCGCATATCTGAAACATTATATATATAATAAATTATTATTTTTAAAAATTTAATAATTGGCTAAGCTCATAAAAAATATTCGGGGTGAGTTTTTTATGATCAGTATGGGAATCTCGGAAACTAACAGACATAGAAGGAAGGTAAATGGGGAAAGAATTGCAGTTTTGTGAGCCCAATTTAAGGCGCCTTGTGGATTTTTGAAAAAAGTCATGGCTATACTAGATATTTAGAAAAAACGCGAAATTTTCACGATTTATTCTGATCCATCTAGCTTTGTTGTTTCTGATTTTAGATAAAAAGTGTAAATACCAAAGTTGGAAGTAATTGTGTGCCCAATGCGGTTACCACGTCCTACTTTCCGTGACAGCTGCCATTTTCGAGATACGACACAAGCTTGTGTTTTTTTTTTAATGGAAACCTTAGTTACATCCGTTATTCTTCTGAATAACCATATCGAGTATTATATCGTTGGAAAGCTCTAAAAATGCCTGACTTTTTGAGACCGTGGCCAGCTGTGGTTTCTATTTATATAAAAAAACACAAGTTAGTGGCATATCTCGAAAATGGCAGCTATCACGGAAAGTCGGACATGATAGCCGTATTGTGGACACAATTCCCCAAACTTTGGTATTTACACTTTTATGACACCAGTTATTTTTCCCATTTTATAGGTAATCATGTATCTGCAGGGTTTTTCCCGAATTTTCTTTATTTTTCAGTTTTTTTTAAATGGAACAAATGACACTATTTTCAAAAAAATTCTTGTATAAGGTGTGAAAGCTTGAAAAAATATAGGTTTGTATGCTCTGTATTGTAAAAACGACTGGAACGAACATATGACGATCGTTGTAATCAGGATGATCTATAAATTTCAAAAATCGATAAGTAGATAGGCTATGGGGCTACGAGCCCACTTTCTCCATGTATTTCTTATAGGGCCTAAAACGTGGTAAAAACGTGACCAAACTTTCTCCGGCGCGACTGCGCGAGACCCCCGACTTTCTCCCACGCCCCCGTCCAATCAGATCGCACCGACTAGGGTCTGCGCTAGCCCGAGGGGTGCCGAAGATGCCCGAGGGGTACGACCCGAGCGCGAGAAGATGCCCGAGGGGTACGACCCCAGCGCGAGGTCATTATCAAACCGTCCGCCCGCGGCGACGGTTCGAGTGTCCAGCCGCGACCTTCAAGCAGGGGGCGGACAAAAATAGTCGCGATTCCACCCAACTAAATCATCAACCTCGACAATTATTCTGCCGGTAGACCAACGCCCAGAACATTTTTTTTGTATTACGAGTTATTTTTGCGTTTATAATATGCAGCAAAGTTTTGCTGTGACTTGTCTGGAATACTGAGAAATCACGCGGCAGCCGTGACCTTTGAGATATAATATTACATTGCAGCACAGCGAGCTACGGATATCCCCGACTTTTTTCGCGCTTTCTCTGATGTAGCGAAACACATGCAAATAAAACTATACGCCAACCTATTTGCGCCTGGATAAAAATACCGACTTTATTGTTAGAGAATATTATGTGGCCTGCAGAAATGCAAGCTGTTTAAACATCAACAATGTGGAGAAAGGTGCTTTTTTCACGTCAATAAAATTCCTCGGACAATGCTGAAATAAGAACTGACTGTTAATGCAAGTATGTGTGTTCTAGAACGAAATGCCGAGCTAGAGAAGAAAGTAATGTAAGAAAAAATATACTGATTTATATCTTTTTCATACACTTTAATATTTGAGTGTGTTAACTGATAGGGGACAAGAAAAAACCAGGTGTCAAAAATCAACTAGATACACGTCCGACAGGGGGCAAGAAATGCTACTGATTTCGCTCAAAACCATAAAACACTAGCCCTTTGCACAAACGTGACTAATATTTGCTAAAATCAACGTCCCAGTTCAATCTACTTTGTCCTGGTAAACGACAATATTTTTTATATACCAGGTGTCAAACATTCTATTGCCTACAAAATACGTCATATACCGAAAATTGTTGTAAGTAAAAACCAGATGTCTAACTTTCTATTGTCTACAAAATACGTCATAGCTGAAGACAAGCGATGACCTAGCTTGTCCCCCAAAAATGATTTGCTTCCAACTATAAAATTAAGTAATAGTTACCAAAAATTGGTTAGATGTATCCAGCAAAAAGTATCTCCAGAGGAATATTACCAAACATTTTGAATTACGTTTCACTGAAAAGTTCAACCTATTTTGTTGTAGAATTTGGAATCTGATGATAAGTAAAAAAACCATTATGCAATAAAATACAAAAGTAGTATCAAAGCATGTGTATCCGAAACGGCTTGAACCGCCGACGCTCGAGATCTGCTGGCGCAGCTTCCAGTACAATGGGCTCATTTTCAGTCGAAACACGCAAATATCTCCAAAAAACCTGAGAAAATGGCCATCACAAACAAAATCATGATTTTGTTTTTACCCAGCAGGAATATTATCGAAGGGATATGTGCCAGGAATAGGGAATTCTATTAAAAGTTCAGCCTACTTTGCCCTGAAAAATCGTATATTTTTAACTACTAATGTATTGAAAATATTCTAAACAGATTTCGAAAATAGCTTAATATCAATAAATCACGAATTTTTGATAATATAAGATGTAAACTATAGACTGAAAAATTGTTGCTTAAACAACATTGAAACTACACTGATAATAATATGCATCCATGGTTGAAACTACACTCTGTTACCTTAAGGTATAAAATCAAACGCAAACACATCTCCCAAAAAGTTCAACCTACTTTGCCCTGAAAAAAATCGAACAACAGAGGACATCGCTCACAAACCCAATATCAATAAGGACAAGAACGCCGAGGAAACTACACATATAAATGTTTAAAAAATGTCCACCGCGATCGCTCGACAAAAAATCGTGCAAAGTGGCTACGGCAAAAGGCTTGACCTTTGTCCTTAGGGACACGTGTGACCCGGTTGAAGTAGAATCTAAAAAAAAACCTGTAAACCATACCTACAGTAGAATCTGCTAAAGTAAAATCCAGGTGTCAAAAAATCAATTAGGTACAAGTAAGACAGTAAATCCTTCTGGTATTATTAGAAAATACGTCTACGTCACAGCATACCCGTTGATGGCACCGCTAGCGTGTCCGGTCAAAAATGCATTCTGCTAGGCGTGAAAATTTATGATACTATCGACAGGAGTCTATATACGCAAAATAATTGTTCAGTATCCGTATTCAGCAAATAAAAAAGTTATAGGTACCCGTCACCTGATGAAAAAGTATACAAAACAAAACCGATAAAATGTTCGTGGCATTTTTGTATATTAAAATATTTAATCGCGTATCTAAGTTGTTATTTTATTCATTACCTATCCCACAAATTTGGATTTTTAGCTCTTGTAATCGCTCGATGACGATTGAAACTACACTCATAAAAATGTTTAAAAAATGCCCATCCCACGTGATCGCTCGACAAAAACAAAACGTGCAAAGTGGCTACTGCTCGAGGTTTGACCTTTGTCCTTAGGGACACGTGTGACCCAGTTGATGTAGAATCTAAAAAACCCTGTAAATCATACTTCCATAGCATAGAATCTAAAATCCCCGGTACAGTACGGATGAAAATTTCAAACCAGGCATAATCAACATGGATACACGTTCAAAGTAAAAAAAAAAACTTGTCGGTCAACTGTTTAACCCCGACATTTTCTTGATTTCTAGGAATAAAAAGAAATACTGCGATTGTAAGTCCAAAGCTATTTACGCTATGAAATTCGTTTAAAATGCGAATGATAATTTGCCGCATTAAAACCAGGCGTGAAAATTCAACATACGTCCCTAAGAAGTTCAACCAATTTTACCCTGGAAATAGAACATTTTTTAATGAATAAAATATCGAACATATTTTAAACACCCTTCTAAATATAGTATAAATCATGTTTTTTTTTGATAATGTGGAAAGCTAAACTGAAAATTGTTGCTAGAGGTTCTATTAAAGTAAAAACCGGGGTGCCAAAAAATCAACTATTATTAGAAAATACGCCGATGTCATAATATAGCCGTCGATGACACCGTTAGCGTGTCCTAACAAAAAAAATGCGTTCTGCTTAATAAGGTGTAAAAAAATCCATGACGGGGCTTAGATGAATAAATAAAGTTTGATGTATGTGAAAAGTATAGACTAAATTTTCGTATAGCCCGCGTGATCGCTCGAGGTGGCGGTATCCTCTGGACTAGAAAATATCATATCGGCTCAATCTCCAAACATTTTCATTTTGAATTATACGTTTTCATTGATGATAGATATAGCAAGAAAATTGGACTGGACTCGATATGAGAGACATTAATCTAACTTTCACTAAACTGCACGTACTACTTAGAGGGTTGTAAGCCGTTTTAATAAAAGCACCAGACTTGCTTAAAATTCATGGCTAAACGTTAACATAATGTCATACATACATGCGGCACGCAAAATATTTAATAAAGAATAGATATATGAGCTCAAACATGTTGATAAAAAAATATATTCATTTCTGGCGATTTAGTTTACCAGTTATCATTTAAAAACAAAACCTGGTCCCAATATTCAGTGAAAATAATAATTAAAAACTTTGAACCTTATAAACCACCACTAAATAGCGAGTCGGAAATGAGTAAAAATTATATATAAATATATTATTTTGATATAAATTATGGCCGAAACTGAATTTATTGGGGTGAAGATGCAAGGAAATATTTTTAGCTAGGAAAAAGTAATGCAATTATCATAGGTACTGGTTGCAGAACACGTTGTCAGTTTTGCAAGGATTTTTGATACAAATATGATTGCTAACGTTTAATTTGTTTACCCCATTTACGAAAATGATAACAAAATTGGATCAGACAAGATATTTTTTCGAAGTATAGTTTTTAAGCACAGGGTGCCACCACCGGTTTTACGATATAGGTTTCAAAATGCGACGCGAATACATAAAAAAATACCCTAGAGATAAGAAAACAAAATACAACTCACCGAAATATTCTTGATGATGTATAAAAAGAAATCAGGTTACATCTAATGCCCCAGACAGTAAAATAAACATCCCCGAGCTGTCAGATATAACCAAACATCATTTTTCCAACGGCACAGTCATTTTCACGGGAAAAACAACCAGTAACCGTTCAAATTCCATAGATAGGTACTGCCGTAATCCAAAATTTCACTGAACTACGCATATCTATTATACTGAAGTAGGTACTGATACACTTCCATCTTTCCAAAGAAAAACAAACACGAAACTCAGACTTTTCATATATTATTACAACGCCTCGATAGAGTCTTTATCTGTGGCCACGACCGAGAATCTACTGAAACAAGTGACTTTGTGCGACGCATAGGACGTGAAAAGTGCCGAGTTGGTTTTATTGAACAATGAAACTTATACCTACGTATATTTAAAATAAATGAGAAATATGCCAGAGATGTGAAACCTAATTGTGTTGCAAGTTTGAGGGTCCAAAAAAATATTGGCTTTAATTTTTTAAGGTGAGAAACACATCTAACAGCCAGTTTGGAAATATACAAGGCAAAAAAAGTAGTGATGTGGCTGTCCCATTTTATGTTTTATACAGGTTTGGTTATTTTAGAATAGTTGTTCAATAGACCGAGACAACATCATAAACGCTTCTCGTTAGAACAGAATCTGATGAAAAGAAAAATTCCATCTGGGTCAAGCTACTACATAACCAAAATAAAAAATACTGAACGTTACAAAATTTAAAAAAATCATATTTTCAACGGATTTTTATCCTCTGAAAATTGTTCTTGTGTAAAATTCAGTTTCACTGGGTCAAGCTAGGTGGTAACTATATAACCAAAATAAAAAATACTGAACGTTATAAAATTAAAAAAATCATATTTTCAAGGGATTTTTGTCCTCTGAAAATTGGTTTTGTGTAAATTCAGTTTCAATAAGTTACTAATTGGGATAATAGGAAAAAAATCTTAAGAATCTCTTATAGAATTCTGAGACAACGACCCTGAGAGTAAATATCATACAAAAATCTTTGTGCGTTGACTTTCAACTCAATTTAATAATTAGGTTTAATAATGACAATTTTCTCGATTATCTAGAATCAAAAATATTGCGAGTGGCAATTCACAATTTTCTAGATATTATGTGAAGCCTTATTATTGCGTCGTAAGTTAGAGGATCCAAAAATATTGCCTTAAATTGTTTAGTAAATGCGATTAAGATATGTTTAGTTTATCAACAGTTAATTGTAACAGCTTATTACCTTACAAGCGTAAACTCTTTAAAATTTTTTTTAGACAAAAAGTTGTAGTTTAATAATGGTCAGTTGGCTTCCTTTTGAATCATGTTTGCATATTACCTACAAGGAGTTACAACCTCAAAACATAGAAATCGCTCATTTTAAACCGATTTAATAAAAATTTCACCAAAACAATATTTTCACTCATATGATACACTTCTGATTAATAAAAAAGGCACCATAGGTAGTAGTAATAAGATATTCAACGGAATTTTTATCGGCTGTTTGCCCATTTTGCTAGCTTTTGGGGGTATTCCTTGATATTTTACACGGATAAAAATGAATAACATTGAGTTCCCTAACTAAAATACAAAACGCACTGTTGACTTTACTTACGTGAATAGTAAGCCTATAATACGTATCGAAAGCAGAGAAATATTCAGGTTAAGAAAAAAGTGGCCTCATTTACAAGTTTGTAAATCAAAAACTACCTATTGGCTTTTAATTTTGATGAGAAAATTCGTCTAATTCGTAAGTCAAATAAATGAAACATCATGAAAGATATACGAGTAATTGAACAAATGCTATCTTAGTTCTATAGGCAGAAAGGTACTATAGGTAGTAATAGATTTGGGATCAAAAGACAACCTATTAGCTTTTAAATTTGTTAAGAAAATACGTCTAATGAAATTGAAAGTAGTACCTAGGTTTTGGTTAACATTTCGTTAACGCGTTGATGAATAAGAATGCAAGTAGAAAGTAGACAGAATTTCCAAAAAAAAAAAAAACGGTGACTGACCAAACAAGTTATTATAAAAAGTTGCTCGGGAGACCGATGTAACCTAGAAAACGCCTTTCCTTCGAATAGAAAGTAAAAAAAGTTGCAAAATGGGACTTAGACGAATATTTGATGCAAGTGGAAAGTAGGCAGAATTTTCGAAAATCGGGGACGGATAAAAAATTATTAAGTTGATCGGGAGGTTAAGATAACCTATGAAACGCCTTTGATTCCAAGAGAATCTGACAAAAAATGCCAAGAAAATTTTAGACGACTGTTTGCAAGTGAAAAGTATACAGAATTTTTTCGAAAAAACTGCGACTGACCAAAAAAAATAGATATTAGAAAATTTTGCTCGGGAGATCGAGGTAACATAGAAAACGCCTTTCATCCGAATATAATCTGAAATAAATTCCGAGATGGGACTTAGACGAATGTTTGATGCAAGTGGAAAGTAGACCGAATTCCCGGAAAACGCCTTTCGTTCGAATATACGGGAGGTCGAGGTAACCTAGGAAAAACGCCTTTTATTCGAACAGAATCTGACAAAAAAAAATCCAAGACGAATGTTTGTTGCAATTGAAAGGTAGACAGAATTTTAGAAAAACGGCAACTGATCAAAAAAGTATATATTCGAAAATTTTGGTCGGGAGCCCGAGGTAACCTAGAAAACGCCTTTCGTTCGAACAGAATCCGACAAAAAAAAATTCCAAGACGGGATGGTAGTGGGACGAATGTTTGACGCAAGTTAAACGTAGACAGAATATTAAAAAACGAGAACCGACCAAATAGTTATTAGAAAAAGTGGCTCAGGAGGCCGAGGTAACCTAGGAAATGCCTTTCGTTTGAACAGAATCTGACAAACAAAAAATCCAAGACGAATGTTTGATGCAATTGAAAGGTAGACAGAATTTTAGAAAAACGGCAACTGATCAAAAAAATATATATTCGAAAATTTTGGTCGGGAGCCCGAGGTAACCTAGAAAACGCCTTTCGTTCGAACAGAATGCGACAAAAAAAAAATCGAAGACGGGATGGTAGTTGGACGAATGTTTGACGCAAGTTAAAAGTAGACAGAATATTAAAAACGAGAGCAGACCAAATAGTTATTAGAAGAAGTGGCTCGGGAGGTCGAGGTAACCTAGGAAATGCCTTTCGTTCGAACAGAATCCGACAAAAAAAATTCCAAGACATGACTTAAAAAAATATTAATTTGATGCAGATGAAAAAGAGACAGCATTTCCAAAAAAACTTCGACTGACCTAAAAGTTATTAGAAAAAGTTGCTCGGGAGGCCGATATCTAGCAAAATATAACACCATTGCACCAGAGTTATTTCCATCTACGTAACATTATTGGCGTGGTGGTCGACTAATCGCGTTCACTATTAAATTAATTATGACAGGTCAAATACGTATATGTGGGCAAACGAAAAGAGAAAAAATATATTTGCTTCCGGGGTCTTAAATGGGGCCAAACTAAGATAAATTAATATAAAATTGAGAATATTTGACAAACGACGCTCTGCGTTGCGGCGCCCTTCGAATTTTTTTTGTAACGAATGTTCATTTTTTATTTGATATTTGGATAGACCTGCTTTTTATCTATAACAAACAGAGAGATAGTCGACCATATATAGTACTGTTTCGGGACGGTAATCCCTCATCAGTATGGCTCACCCACTATAAAGTGATATAGACAAACGTTGCCTAGACGATGAATTCAATAAGGAATCAATTAATTACCGAAGCAATCAATTGATCATGGAGATCAAGGTGCGGGACAAAGCCACTGGTCTTGATCGGCAAAGGCTCATGTCACATTTATAGTCGGGTGAACCATACTGATGAGGGATTACCGTCCCGAAACAGTACTATATATGGTCGACTATCTCTCTGTTTGTTATAGATAAAAAGCAGGTCTATCCAAATATCAAATAAAAAATGAACGTTCGTTACAAAAAAAATTCGAAGGGCGCCGCAACGCAGAGCGTCGTTTGTCAAATATTCTCAATTTTATATTAATTTATCTTAATTTGGCCCCATTTAAGACCCCGGAAGCAAATATATTTTTTCTCTTTTCGTTTGCCCACATATACGTATTTGACCTGTCATAATTAATTTAATTGTGAACACGATTAGTCGACCACCACGCCAATAATGTTACGTAGATGGAAATAACTCTGGTGCAATGGTGTTATATTTTGATAGATATCGGCCTCCCGAGCAACTTTTTCTAATAACTTTTAGGTCAGTCGAAGTTTTTTTGGAAATGCTGTCTCTTTTTCATCTGCATCAAATTAATATTTTTTTAAGTCATGTCTTGGAATTTTTTTTGTCGGATTCTGTTCGAACGAAAGGCATTTCCTAGGTTACCTCGACCTCCCGAGCCACTTCTTCTAATAACTATTTGGTCTGTTCTCGTTTTTAATATTCTGTCTACTTTTAAGTTGCGTCAAACATTCGTCCAACTACCATCCCGTCTTCGATTTTTTTTTTGTCGCATTCTGTTCGAACGAAAGGCGTTTTCTAGGTTACCTCGGGCTCCCGACCAAAATTTTCGAATATATATTTTTTTGATCAGTTGCCGTTTTTCTAAAATTCTGTCTACCTTTCAATTGCATCAAACATTCGTCTTGGATTTTTTGTTTGTCAGATTCTGTTCAAACGAAAGGCATTTCCTAGGTTACCTCGGCCTCCTGAGCCACTTTTTCTAATAACTATTTGGTCGGTTCTCGTTTTTTAATATTCTGTCTACGTTTAACTTGCGTCAAACATTCGTCCCACTACCATCCCGTCTTGGAATTTTTTTTGTCGGATTCTGTTCGAACGAAAGGCGTTTTCTAGGTTACCTCGGGCTCCCGACCAAAATTTTCGAATATATATTTTTTTGATCAGTTGCCGTTTTTCTAAAATTCTGTCTACCTTTCAATTGCAACAAACATTCGTCTTGGATTTTTTTTTGTCAGATTCTGTTCGAATAAAAGGCGTTTTT
Source organism: Pseudeuparius sepicola (assembly GCA_963920635.1). Taxonomy (NCBI): domain Eukaryota; kingdom Metazoa; phylum Arthropoda; class Insecta; order Coleoptera; family Anthribidae; genus Pseudeuparius; species Pseudeuparius sepicola. The sequence goes on along the minus strand of OY987300.1, from coordinate 50,061,963 downwards.
CCTAGGTTACCTCGACCTCCCGTATATTCGAACGAAAGGCGTTTTCCGGGAATTCGGTCTACTTTCCACTTGCATCAAACATTCGTCTAAGTCCCATCTCGGAATTTATTTCAGATTATATTCGGATGAAAGGCGTTTTCTATGTTACCTCGATCTCCCGAGCAAAATTTTCTAATATCTATTTTTTTTGGTCAGTCGCAGTTTTTTCGAAAAAATTCTGTATACTTTTCACTTGCAAACAGTCGTCTAAAATTTTCTTGGCATTTTTTGTCAGATTCTCTTGGAATCAAAGGCGTTTCATAGGTTATCTTAACCTCCCGATCAACTTAATAATTTTTTATCCGTCCCCGATTTTCGAAAATTCTGCCTACTTTCCACTTGCATCAAATATTCGTCTAAGTCCCATTTTGCAACTTTTTTTACTTTCTATTCGAAGGAAAGGCGTTTTCTAGGTTACATCGGTCTCCCGAGCAACTTTTTATAATAACTTGTTTGGTCAGTCACCGTTTTTTTTTTTTTTGGAAATTCTGTCTACTTTCTACTTGCATTCTTATTCATCAACGCGTTAACGAAATGTTAACCAAAACCTAGGTACTACTTTCAATTTCATTAGACGTATTTTCTTAACAAATTTAAAAGCTAATAGGTTGTCTTTTGATCCCAAATCTATTACTACCTATAGTACCTTTCTGCCTATAGAACTAAGATAGCATTTGTTCAATTACTCGTATATCTTTCATGATGTTTCATTTATTTGACTTACGAATTAGACGAATTTTCTCATCAAAATTAAAAGCCAATAGGTAGTTTTTGATTTACAAACTTGTAAATGAGGCCACTTTTTTCTTAACCTGAATATTTCTCTGCTTTCGATACGTATTATAGGCTTACTATTCACGTAAGTAAAGTCAACAGTGCGTTTTGTATTTTAGTTAGGGAACTCAATGTTATTCATTTTTATCCGTGTAAAATATCAAGGAATACCCCCAAAAGCTAGCAAAATGGGCAAACAGCCGATAAAAATTCCGTTGAATATCTTATTACTACTACCTATGGTGCCTTTTTTATTAATCAGAAGTGTATCATATGAGTGAAAATATTGTTTTGGTGAAATTTTTATTAAATCGGTTTAAAATGAGCGATTTCTATGTTTTGAGGTTGTAACTCCTTGTAGGTAATATGCAAACATGATTCAAAAGGAAGCCAACTGACCATTATTAAACTACAACTTTTTGTCTAAAAAAAATTTTAAAGAGTTTACGCTTGTAAGGTAATAAGCTGTTACAATTAACTGTTGATAAACTAAACATATCTTAATCGCATTTACTAAACAATTTAAGGCAATATTTTTGGATCCTCTAACTTACGACGCAATAATAAGGCTTCACATAATATCTAGAAAATTGTGAATTGCCACTCGCAATATTTTTGATTCTAGATAATCGAGAAAATTGTCATTATTAAACCTAATTATTAAATTGAGTTGAAAGTCAACGCACAAAGATTTTTGTATGATATTTACTCTCAGGGTCGTTGTCTCAGAATTCTATAAGAGATTCTTAAGATTTTTTTCCTATTATCCCAATTAGTAACTTATTGAAACTGAATTTACACAAAACCAATTTTCAGAGGACAAAAATCCCTTGAAAATATGATTTTTTTAATTTTATAACGTTCAGTATTTTTTATTTTGGTTATATAGTTACCACCTAGCTTGACCCAGTGAAACTGAATTTTACACAAGAACAATTTTCAGAGGATAAAAATCCGTTGAAAATATGATTTTTTTAAATTTTGTAACGTTCAGTATTTTTTATTTTGGTTATGTAGTAGCTTGACCCAGATGGAATTTTTCTTTTCATCAGATTCTGTTCTAACGAGAAGCGTTTATGATGTTGTCTCGGTCTATTGAACAACTATTCTAAAATAACCAAACCTGTATAAAACATAAAATGGGACAGCCACATCACTACTTTTTTTGCCTTGTATATTTCCAAACTGGCTGTTAGATGTGTTTCTCACCTTAAAAAATTAAAGCCAATATTTTTTTGGACCCTCAAACTTGCATCACAATTAGGTTTCACATCTCTGGCATATTTCTCATTTATTTTAAATATACGTAGGTATAAGTTTCATTGTTCAATAAAACCAACTCGGCACTTTTCACGTCCTATGCGTCGCACAAAGTCACTTGTTTCAGTAGATTCTCGGTCGTGGCCACAGATAAAGACTCTATCGAGGCGTTGTAATAATATATGAAAAGTCTGAGTTTCGTGTTTGTTTTTCTTTGGAAAGATGGAAGTGTATCAGTACCTACTTCAGTATAATAGATATGCGTAGTTCAGTGAAATTTTGGATTACGGCAGTACCTATCTATGGAATTTGAACGGTTACTGGTTGTTTTTCCCGTGAAAATGACTGTGCCGTTGGAAAAATGATGTTTGGTTATATCTGACAGCTCGGGGATGTTTATTTTACTGTCTGGGGCATTAGATGTAACCTGATTTCTTTTTATACATCATCAAGAATATTTCGGTGAGTTGTATTTTGTTTTCTTATCTCTAGGGTATTTTTTTATGTATTCGCGTCGCATTTTGAAACCTATATCGTAAAACCGGTGGTGGCACCCTGTGCTTAAAAACTATACTTCGAAAAAATATCTTGTCTGATCCAATTTTGTTATCATTTTCGTAAATGGGGTAAACAAATTAAACGTTAGCAATCATATTTGTATCAAAAATCCTTGCAAAACTGACAACGTGTTCTGCAACCAGTACCTATGATAATTGCATTACTTTTTCCTAGCTAAAAATATTTCCTTGCATCTTCACCCCAATAAATTCAGTTTCGGCCATAATTTATATCAAAATAATATATTTATATATAATTTTTACTCATTTCCGACTCGCTATTTAGTGGTGGTTTATAAGGTTCAAAGTTTTTAATTATTATTTTCACTGAATATTGGGACCAGGTTTTGTTTTTAAATGATAACTGGTAAACTAAATCGCCAGAAATGAATATATTTTTTTATCAACATGTTTGAGCTCATATATCTATTCTTTATTAAATATTTTGCGTGCCGCATGTATGTATGACATTATGTTAACGTTTAGCCATGAATTTTAAGCAAGTCTGGTGCTTTTATTAAAACGGCTTACAACCCTCTAAGTAGTACGTGCAGTTTAGTGAAAGTTAGATTAATGTCTCTCATATCGAGTCCAGTCCAATTTTCTTGCTATATCTATCATCAATGAAAACGTATAATTCAAAATGAAAATGTTTGGAGATTGAGCCGATATGATATTTTCTAGTCCAGAGGATACCGCCACCTCGAGCGATCACGCGGGCTATACGAAAATTTAGTCTATACTTTTCACATACATCAAACTTTATTTATTCATCTAAGCCCCGTCATGGATTTTTTTACACCTTATTAAGCAGAACGCATTTTTTTTGTTAGGACACGCTAACGGTGTCATCGACGGCTATATTATGACATCGGCGTATTTTCTAATAATAGTTGATTTTTTGGCACCCCGGTTTTTACTTTAATAGAACCTCTAGCAACAATTTTCAGTTTAGCTTTCCACATTATCAAAAAAAAACATGATTTATACTATATTTAGAAGGGTGTTTAAAATATGTTCGATATTTTATTCATTAAAAAATGTTCTATTTCCAGGGTAAAATTGGTTGAACTTCTTAGGGACGTATGTTGAATTTTCACGCCTGGTTTTAATGCGGCAAATTATCATTCGCATTTTAAACGAATTTCATAGCGTAAATAGCTTTGGACTTACAATCGCAGTATTTCTTTTTATTCCTAGAAATCAAGAAAATGTCGGGGTTAAACAGTTGACCGACAAGTTTTTTTTTTACTTTGAACGTGTATCCATGTTGATTATGCCTGGTTTGAAATTTTCATCCGTACTGTACCGGGGATTTTAGATTCTATGCTATGGAAGTATGATTTACAGGGTTTTTTAGATTCTACATCAACTGGGTCACACGTGTCCCTAAGGACAAAGGTCAAACCTCGAGCAGTAGCCACTTTGCACGTTTTGTTTTTGTCGAGCGATCACGTGGGATGGGCATTTTTTAAACATTTTTATGAGTGTAGTTTCAATCGTCATCGAGCGATTACAAGAGCTAAAAATCCAAATTTGTGGGATAGGTAATGAATAAAATAACAACTTAGATACGCGATTAAATATTTTAATATACAAAAATGCCACGAACATTTTATCGGTTTTGTTTTGTATACTTTTTCATCAGGTGACGGGTACCTATAACTTTTTTATTTGCTGAATACGGATACTGAACAATTATTTTGCGTATATAGACTCCTGTCGATAGTATCATAAATTTTCACGCCTAGCAGAATGCATTTTTGACCGGACACGCTAGCGGTGCCATCAACGGGTATGCTGTGACGTAGACGTATTTTCTAATAATACCAGAAGGATTTACTGTCTTACTTGTACCTAATTGATTTTTTGACACCTGGATTTTACTTTAGCAGATTCTACTGTAGGTATGGTTTACAGGTTTTTTTTTAGATTCTACTTCAACCGGGTCACACGTGTCCCTAAGGACAAAGGTCAAGCCTTTTGCCGTAGCCACTTTGCACGATTTTTTGTCGAGCGATCGCGGTGGACATTTTTTAAACATTTATATGTGTAGTTTCCTCGGCGTTCTTGTCCTTATTGATATTGGGTTTGTGAGCGATGTCCTCTGTTGTTCGATTTTTTTCAGGGCAAAGTAGGTTGAACTTTTTGGGAGATGTGTTTGCGTTTGATTTTATACCTTAAGGTAACAGAGTGTAGTTTCAACCATGGATGCATATTATTATCAGTGTAGTTTCAATGTTGTTTAAGCAACAATTTTTCAGTCTATAGTTTACATCTTATATTATCAAAAATTCGTGATTTATTGATATTAAGCTATTTTCGAAATCTGTTTAGAATATTTTCAATACATTAGTAGTTAAAAATATACGATTTTTCAGGGCAAAGTAGGCTGAACTTTTAATAGAATTCCCTATTCCTGGCACATATCCCTTCGATAATATTCCTGCTGGGTAAAAACAAAATCATGATTTTGTTTGTGATGGCCATTTTCTCAGGTTTTTTGGAGATATTTGCGTGTTTCGACTGAAAATGAGCCCATTGTACTGGAAGCTGCGCCAGCAGATCTCGAGCGTCGGCGGTTCAAGCCGTTTCGGATACACATGCTTTGATACTACTTTTGTATTTTATTGCATAATGGTTTTTTTACTTATCATCAGATTCCAAATTCTACAACAAAATAGGTTGAACTTTTCAGTGAAACGTAATTCAAAATGTTTGGTAATATTCCTCTGGAGATACTTTTTGCTGGATACATCTAACCAATTTTTGGTAACTATTACTTAATTTTATAGTTGGAAGCAAATCATTTTTGGGGGACAAGCTAGGTCATCGCTTGTCTTCAGCTATGACGTATTTTGTAGACAATAGAAAGTTAGACATCTGGTTTTTACTTACAACAATTTTCGGTATATGACGTATTTTGTAGGCAATAGAATGTTTGACACCTGGTATATAAAAAATATTGTCGTTTACCAGGACAAAGTAGATTGAACTGGGACGTTGATTTTAGCAAATATTAGTCACGTTTGTGCAAAGGGCTAGTGTTTTATGGTTTTGAGCGAAATCAGTAGCATTTCTTGCCCCCTGTCGGACGTGTATCTAGTTGATTTTTGACACCTGGTTTTTTCTTGTCCCCTATCAGTTAACACACTCAAATATTAAAGTGTATGAAAAAGATATAAATCAGTATATTTTTTCTTACATTACTTTCTTCTCTAGCTCGGCATTTCGTTCTAGAACACACATACTTGCATTAACAGTCAGTTCTTATTTCAGCATTGTCCGAGGAATTTTATTGACGTGAAAAAAGCACCTTTCTCCACATTGTTGATGTTTAAACAGCTTGCATTTCTGCAGGCCACATAATATTCTCTAACAATAAAGTCGGTATTTTTATCCAGGCGCAAATAGGTTGGCGTATAGTTTTATTTGCATGTGTTTCGCTACATCAGAGAAAGCGCGAAAAAAGTCGGGGATATCCGTAGCTCGCTGTGCTGCAATGTAATATTATATCTCAAAGGTCACGGCTGCCGCGTGATTTCTCAGTATTCCAGACAAGTCACAGCAAAACTTTGCTGCATATTATAAACGCAAAAATAACTCGTAATACAAAAAAAATGTTCTGGGCGTTGGTCTACCGGCAGAATAATTGTCGAGGTTGATGATTTAGTTGGGTGGAATCGCGACCATTTTTGTCCGCCCCCTGCTTGAAGGTCGCGGCTGGACACTCGAACCGTCGCCGCGGGCGGACGGTTTGATAATGACCTCGCGCTGGGGTCGTACCCCTCGGGCATCTTCTCGCGCTCGGGTCGTACCCCTCGGGCATCTTCGGCACCCCTCGGGCTAGCGCAGACCCTAGTCGGTGCGATCTGATTGGACGGGGGCGTGGGAGAAAGTCGGGGGTCTCGCGCAGTCGCGCCGGAGAAAGTTTGGTCACGTTTTTACCACGTTTTAGGCCCCATAAGAAATACATGGAGAAAGTGGGCTCGTAGCCCCATAGCCTATCTACTTCGATAACATAGGGTTTTTACTTTGCTACATACCGTTTTCATATGGACACCTTATCTGGAAAGATTTCTAATTTCCATGTTTCGTGGATATCTAAGATCCACAAGTTCTGGTAAGAGACATTTTCTGTAAAATACCAGTAGTTTCTCCACCATTTTGGATTCCCAAAATTCATTGCCCTTGTTGATCTAAAAAAACACATGATAAATGTTGAATATAATAATAATATCTACGTTTTATAAATATCGCAGTTTCATGCTTTTTGTCTGCAAACATTTGGGGTCTTTCGACAATGACATTCTACGCTTGCAAACAAGTACTCATTTCAGTTACATTAATTCCAACAATAAAAAAATCACAGATGAAAAGAACCATAACATTGTGTAAAAGCACCAAACATCGATGTATTGAAATGCCATTACAAAAATGAAAAAAAAAACATTCCAAAAAAAACAAAAACAGAAAAATATAGCATCAAAAAAGGCTCCTCCATCCATTCATTCCTTGCCCATGGATAACTATGAAAAAGCAATAATCACGTTTGGTAATATGTAGTTGGCCTTGTATCTGGTAATAATAATTGTCGTTTTCTTTCAAGTGAAGGTCCTCATTTTCATCCAAAGTGCAAAACTTTAGAACTTTACTTCTAATGGCATCCTTGGGGTGCAACTGGGAAGACGCTTTTGGGCACTTTATCTCGACAATTCCATCATTTCCGATGAGACCGTCAGGGCTTGCAGCTAATACACAGTGCTCAGTATCGACAAATAAACCACACTGCGTGACTTGTTGACCAAATTCTTGTTCGAATTGTCGCCTAGCCAATGGTTCATTGTCGGCCCCATACCTTGTGGCAGCGTTTCCCTTAAATGTTGTGTACAACAGATTCTTCACTTTATTTTGGCATGATGTGCTTGGCCGCATTGTGCATATGTCTCCAAAGTGAGAAGCTGTCAGCCGCATACCCCTTTCCTGGTGCCATTGAGGATTGAAGTGTTGTCCTCTGGTGTTAACTTCAAGTTCTATTATCTCCTTCTGAGTCAATTCCAGATTCGTAAGCAATTCCGCTTCTTTCATCCTGTACTGATCTTCAGGGAGATCTGGTTCTGTTTGAGCTTCCAGTCCATAATCTTTGTCTGGCAGAGCAACAGTCTTTCTTCGAATGGGTGATTTATTTAATCTCAATTCACGCCTTCTCTTCATTTTTCCAACATATTTTCTAACTAGAGGTGGTGGATCCTTATGCAATATTTCATCGTATAAAGTTAGAAAGTACTCTTCTTTTGTGTTAAAAGAAGCTGCAGCGGCTTCACACCGAGTAATGTAAGATCTTCTATTGGAAAAATTAATTCGTTTGCCTCCAACGAATTTGCACACAATAGCATTGTACTGTTCGGCAATATTGGTGTCCATATTAATGATAAGGCTTTGTGCATTATAGATAATACGGTTCAAGCAAACGTCTATATCAGTGAGAAGGCCGCATTCTTCCATTGCAGGAATGTAATTTGTTTCTTGTCCTTTCTTCGTACATTTAAAGTACTGAAGCTCAGAACAGATCTTGTGTTCTCCAAAAACGTGAGAAGGTATATTACTCAAATCTCTCTTCAGATTTTCTACTTTCTCCATAAAACCAGTATTTTCTTGCGAACGGTGTATCACAGCATATTTGATAGCAGTTCTCATGCGCATAGCATTTTTCTCCACTAATTTCCTGAGGGCTGTTACAACAGGTAGATTTTTTGCATTACTTCGCTTTCTCCCTACGAATTGGCATATATTAAAGCACTCTAAATACAGCTTATCAAAAAAGTTCATCTATCATAAAAATGAAGTAATGTGGTTTTACTTTATAACTCAATGATCTAGTTTTTAAAATGAAAGTTAACCCTTTCGCTGCGAATGACGCATATATGCGTCATATTATTTATCTGCCACCTCTGCGGATGACGCATTTTTGTGCAAGGTCTAACCGCTTCGCTGCGGTAGGCACATATTTGCGTATAAATAATTCCCGTTATTTGGTCACTATTTTTGAGCCAATCGCAGGCCAATTTCGGACGGGAGGCAGGTGGCGACTCGTAGGGCGTCGGTTTTATGGTTATTAGTGCCTGTAAAGTGTATGGCAAGGCATATTGTGGCGGAAAAAAGTGGTTAACAATTAAACCTTAGCCTAAATAAAAAAAATTGACACTTTATTGAAGATCAATAAACAAAATTGACGCTTCACTGCGGATGACGTCTATTAGCGCAGCACTGAGGTAATTAAAGGCGGCTCGAGGGCGTAGCAGCGAAAGGGTTAATACAAAATTAACAAAAAAAATGACTCGCACAATTGTACTATTTTCTAAAATATGATTCGTGATTGCCATTACTCACCACAAATGTCTCTAATTTTCTTAGAAAAGTTTCGCAGTAGATGATTCCTACATTATATCTTTTCAACAAGGACATTGCCATATGGTCTACTTTCAAGAAGTTTATTGTATACACTGCTATCACCATCTCCAACAAGTCGTTTGAAGATGACACCATGCAATTCCATGCTTCTTTTGAACCCCTCCACAATAATATCACTCTCCATACTTGTCGAGGTTGACGACCAATTTTTGTAACATTGGTGCTCTGGTGCGGCCAAGCATTTGGATTCTGCTCGAGAACAAATACAACAGTACTTGTTCCGAACACCAAGGAAAAGTATCTTATGGGTTCTTGCACCAATAATGCACGCCTAAAAATAAAATTTACTAATAACATACAGGATGATCGAAGGATTTTGTTGACACATTTTGACAATTCGTAGCAAAAGTCATTTTAGAACAAAAAATTCCTATTTTCGAAGAAATATCGACTTCAAATTCAGTATGTAGTAAGACCAACAGGTATGCTACAAAACTGTCCATTTAGGTACAGCAGTGGCGTGCGGGGGAGGGGGGTAACTAGCACCCCTTTTTTAAACACATTTTTTTTTCCTACCTATAAGATTGCCAAAGTTTGTCTACAAAAACCGCGAACATCCTGTATAATGTAATTTACGAAAGAATAAATCGCATTTATACTTACCACCCCAGATTTAGCATCATAATTTATAGAATATGAGCGTTTACTCCAAGCACCATCAGCTACCACCGTTATTAGTGGTACACCATTTTTGTTGATTTCGCCCAAATTTCTCGCCATCCCAGCTTCTTGTTTGCCAGCATCTTCAATGGTTCTCCATGCAATATTATGAATAGCATCTGCCATGGTCTCCTCGTATTCATAATATGTTGATGGGGCCATAAATTGGATATTTAGTGAAGTGAATAGTGTTTCACTGCCAGAATGTCCGGAACCACTTGATATGCTACCCAGGACAAGTCCCTTGTTTGGATCAATGCTGTCGCTGCTGCCTTCAGTGCTATCTCATAAATTTACAGATTTGGTAATATTACACATTTTGCATTTGAATGTGATAATACTATTAAGTCCCATTCTTCTTTCACTAGTTGGGTACATATCTTCAAACGAACAGTCGAAAGGGGGATGTTTTCCAATTCTGGAAATTTCCTTGAAATCGACTATTCTTCTGCCCTCTAGTAATATTTCGTCCTTTTCTATGGTATGATTGGTCTCATTTTCTGGGACTTTTTCCAGTTCTGGCAGTATACTGAATAATGGAACATATATACAGGATGTGTCACTAATAATGGTGCGTATTTTAATAGCAGACAACTGACATGAAAATGCCAAACATCCCTTTTCAGAATTTCGCTCTTTTTTGATTTACAATGTGATTTTTTGCATTTTTTTCGCACCATTAGGTCAATCGAGCTGAAAATTTGCATACTTATTGTATTTGCCCCCGCCCTCTAGTGAAAACATAAGTATAAAATATTTCAGCTCGATTGGTTCGGAAAAATGACAAAAGATTAAGATATTCTTTCAACTCTTTGGGTGTAGATCGAATCGGAGCGCTCTATTTTGACGCCAGCTAACTGCTATCAAAATATTATGTGCAATTTACTAATCTCATCCAATACAACGACCGGCAGAAAGTTGGACACAAAAATTATTTTTAAACTCTGATTTCGATTAATTTAAGTTTATAGCTGCTAATCAAATGAAATTAAAGTTTAGTAGCAAATTCATGTGTTATCCAATGATAAGTTGCGCTTACGGTATTTTGTTTTTTTTTAATACACAGGGTGGTCGAAAAAATACAAAAAAAGTTCATTCCTTTTTTTTTGACTAGATGCCTGTGACTTTAAATCTGACATTCACTTTTGATTCCAAACAACTTTTGTAAGTAACTTTTTACCGTATTTTACAAAATAAGGGTACTTTACTCTTGAGTTATTTTTACATTTTTTAATCTACCTCGTATCCAAAAAGAGATATTTAAATTTTGATATGTGCATTTTGAGTTTGAAATGATGCACCAACTTTTATCAAGAATAAAATTTTCTGAGATATTAATAATAAAAAAGTTTTCAATTTGTGTCCAACTTTCTGCCGGTCCCTGTTGTATTGATAGAAACAAAATATTTTAATTAGGTACAATTTAGGATCTTACTTGTTTGCTGGCAAATTTTCAAACGTGGTGATCTCTTCTCTGATCTCTTCTTGACAACTTAGATCTGCATCCATAAGAGTTCTGGAACAATAGTCATGGTCTGTGAGTGATTGCCTAAAGGAGACGAGAGATTAACTTTTAGTTACTGTGCTATTATATATTATTATAGGCCAGGGTAGATAATTTTTGAGAACAAAAAAATCTAGAACAGCATGACACCCATTGGAAAAGGAAGAAAATATAGCAAAAATAACAGGAAAAATAATTTAAGGGCGATTTGAGTTGCGGGGGTGGAAGGGGGTGAACTTTTAGGGGTGGAAAACGGTTTATCACGATTTCCGGCAAAACTACAACTCCTATCGAAAAAAAAAGTTAAATGGCAAAGTTGTAGGTAATAAAAAGATCTAAAACTTTTGTATTTGCACTTCTATCACATAACCTCAAAATATCCGCGAAAAATAGGAATAACCGATTTTTTTGTTTTTAATTTTTATCTCCTACAAAAAAATTCACGAAATTTGGTGGAAACTTATCTTCTTATGTCCCGAACACGCTGTAATTTTTTCGAATCAAAATATTTATTTTTACTTCTTTTTTTTTATTTTAAACCGAAAAAGTAACCTCATTTTCAATCGAAAATACCCATTGATGTAATGTATCGAGATACGTGTATCTAGATACTTTTTATGTACCTAGATGCATATCTAGATATGTACATACAAAAATCAGGATCTGCTTTAGTATCTAGATCCTTTTGAAAGTATTTAGATCTAGAATTTCAGATTTCTAATATCTTTTTTCGTTTTTGAGTTATTTTGAAAAAAGTGAAATTTTGCATTTTGATTTTATTTTTTCTGAAGTTTGTTATCACAGATAGGAACACTTTCTCATGGCACTTTTTAACGGGATTTAAGATGACGTTTTTAGATTTGTTCTACGCAACTTTTCGTTTTTTGAGAAACCTTTTTCAACTTAATTTTTTTAAATACGGACCTGGTTTTTTTTTGCAGATTTTGAAAGCACTTTTCATTGGAAATATCACGAAATATTTTTAAAATGTTTTGAGACAATTATACTGAAAATTCCTGTTTTTTCACTCTTTTTTATCTAATGCGGCCCTGTATTAAAAAAAAAAACAAAAAGTTGTAGAACAAATCTAAAAACGCCATCTTAAAGCCTGTTAAAAAGTGCCATAAGAAAGTGTTTTTCTTGTTTTCTTATCTGTGATAACAACTTCAGAAAAAAATAAAATCGAAAATGCAAAATTTTACTTTTTTCAAAATAACTCAAAAACGAAAAAAGATATTATAAATCTGTTTCTACCATTTTATTGATCTCAAAATTGCGCATCTTTTTACCCATTTAACAGTTGTTCTATCTCTCACAGTTTGCAAGATCCCCATCATTCTTATCCGGGAAACATTGTACATCGATTTGCAATAGCGCAAAATTTTAAACAATGATTAAATAATTTTTTTCGAAATTGAGTTTTTTTCGTTTTTTGCATTTTCTGAGAAAATTTTCCATAGTGATGTATATTTTTTTACACCATCAGAAAGTAAAGGTTTCAGCAAACAAAAAGCGAATCGACTTTTTTGAAAAGCAGCTTTTTTGACATGGGCATTTTCGATTGAAAATGAGGTTACTTTTTCGGTTTAAAATAAAAAAAAGGGGGTAAAAATAAAAAATAAATATTTTTATTCGAAAAAATTACGGCGTATTCGGGGCATAAGAAGGTAAGTTTCCGCCAAATTTTGTGGAATTTTTTTTTGTGGGAGATAAAAATTAAAAACCAAAAAATCGGTTATTACAATTTTTCGCGGATATTTTGAGGTTATGTGAAAAAAGTGTAAATGCGATAGTTGTAGATCTTTTTATTGCCTACAACTTTGCCATTCAACTTTTTTCGATAGGAGTTGCAGTTTTGCCGGAAATCATGATAAACCGTTTGCCACCACTAAAAGATCACCCACTACAACTTTCGTACCTCAAATCGCCCTTAAATTATTTTTTCTGTTCTTTTTGCTATATTTTCTTCCTTTTCCAATGGGTGTCATGCTGTTCTAAATTTTTTTGTTCTCCAAAATTATCTACCCTGACATAGGCCCTGATCTATTATAGAGATCAACATTTACTTACTGTGCTATTATTGGTTCAACGTGGACAATGTCAGTTTCTTGATTTTGGGAAGTACTAGCCGGTTCAGCTTGTGATCTTCATAACTGCTCTAATGATCTATAAAGTTAATTTTTTTGTTTTTAAAATTTTTATTAGAATATAACCCTGTATATTTTTATCCCGTAAATAGGCATTTCTTATAATATCTTTCTTCTCTCGAGTAATAAGCAATCTAAAACATTGCTTTTTAAATTTTACACGTAGCACTTTATGGGTTGTTTTCCATGGCTAGATTCTCCTAGTTTCGAAAATTTTTATATTTATATTTTTGAAAATTTCCAAAATTTAATCGCATATATATCTTCCAAGCAGTTGGGGGAAACATATTTCAAATTTCCTCACGTTTCACGGCAATATTTGTGGTTATAATCGGGATGAATTTTTGCTGTACGCAGCGCAACTAATCACCACACTAGTTTACAACATCGAAACTTCGCGAAAACCCGCAGAAAAACCGAAATTTTGAAAAATTTATGCCGTTTTACGTTTTATGTACACGCTATTTTCGCCCGATATTCGGCCCGTACGCTAATTTCCGCGGGTTTTTGCGAAGTTACGATATTGTAAAACCTGCAAATACCTAGTGATTAGTGTTGTGATTAGTTTGAGCGGCTTACACTAAAAATTCGTTTTGTTTTACATACCTTAGTTTCGCCAATCGTCTGTTTTTTCTCCTAACTGACAAAAAATACTTCTTGGCTGTTTTTCGTCGTCCCATGGCGCCTAGGTACAAAACTACCAAAACACGCAACAAAAGGTTAATGTACTCAAAGTTCCAAATTGGCACAAATAAACAATAGCAGTGGACACAACCAAAGGCGGGTCCCAACTGAACTATATATCTGAACTAAAAAAGTCCGTATTTCGCGCGCGACACCAATAATAAATACCTAAGTAGGTCAAGTGCTGCGATGGTCATAAAAAAACTGGTGAAGGCCACTGCGGGCGGGGAGGGGAGGAAGGACGAGGTAGCGGCTAGTCGGCGACTGCTGCAACCACCAATACAATGTACAGGGTGATTATTTCTTTGGGCTGACAACCTGAGAATGCAGAATAAAATCGCAGAAAATATACTACGACGATTTTCTGTGATAAAATGACATCTATGACCATCACAGAATGAATAATAGTGTATTGCCATATAATATAAAAAATATATTAGAATGTAGGCAGTAAAATAAGTAAAGTAATATTTAGGTAAGTAGGTAATTAAAAATTTTAAAATACCTATACTTATGTTATTACTCCATCATAGCCATAGCTAGAAGTGGTAATAATAATAATAATAATAATAATTCTCACCCTCACAATACTCCAAACTAGGAGTACCCCAGAAGCAACCACATGCTTGTGCGGGGGAGGGGGGCAATTACTATTATTTTGTCTTCGTTGCCATTTGCGGCTAGAGGTAGAACATTAGTTGGATGAAAACAAACTCACTTTTTAGGTGCCTACATGGTTGGGGCATATGAATTGGTGTAAGGTGTAAATAACAAAATAAATTCGCCTTGGATGTGATATTTTGCGGGAATATAAATTATAATATTTGTTAGCCTCAAATCAGGATGTCAAAAGGGGCAAAATCTATTACTATAAAGTATAGGTGCAACGTTTTTGGGACAAAAGTAAAAAACTAGGTTTATTTTCGAAAATATGAAAACGGAGTTGATAAAGTATTATTAGAATCTCCATTTTCGGACCAACCAGTCGATTTTCACGTTTTTTCGATATGACCCCTTTATTTAGGAGGCAGGAAAAAGTTTGATGTTTTGAATGAATATATGTATATATACCTATACCTATAGGGCCAATTTAACTGATCATTTAGGTACTGTACTTTGGGCGTCTTGTCAAAATTACCATGAAACTATAACATAACCGTGTGTAAGAATAGCTTACAGCTAAACTTCGCCTCATGTCTGTCTTGTTATTTAGACAAAATAAAGACGATTTATTATTATTATTATAACCCAATTTTTTTAATTTACACCTCCAATCTGCCATTCCACATATCTTATCCACTTTAGGCAATATGGTTCATTAGAGTATTTGAAATTGTGGTTTAAGTAATAAAAAAACTCCTTGGTAATTTTTTTAGGCGTCCTTGATAATTTGTGGCTGCTGAGGCTGAGAATATATGTTGCTGTGTTCTAAATTAATATCGAATGCATGGGTATTTTTATAGTTTTGATGTTGATTGAGTGTTAAGCATCTCGTTTTTTTCTCTGCAACTGTACAAAAAAATATTACAGCAATTAAAAAAATCGACGAAAGAGAAAAATAGCATAAAACATTATACACAAAGTGGCCACAATCAGTTAAATAAGGTCACCCATGTATTCATATAATACCTATAATAATAATATAAATATAAAATACATTATAATCCCAAGTAAATGTAAATAGATGACCAAACAGGCAAACTTCAAATTCCGACCGGCACCTTCACCAGAAATCGAACTTTATTTCTTTCAAAACTTCAAAAATTCTTATCATCTGCAATTCTTATGTAAAAAATAAGCGGATTAGTAAAAGAATGGTTCATTTTTATCAAATATTAAAGGAGAAAAATGCGAAATGGGAAATTCAATGTGGCTGTCACTACCATAGAACATTCTTAAAGTACTTTTAAAGTAGTTGGTAATTTATTATAAAGTTTAATATCATTTCATTATAAAGTAAGCAATCAATTCCAAATTGAGATTACATATGGGAGCATCTATATTCATTTTAAATCGTGAGCTATATGTAATATGTATGTATTTTAAGACAGCTACTGTTATACTGATGTCGTAAATTTAAGTATTTGATTTATAAAGATGTTTACTTGAAAAGCATTTATATTGCTAATAGACATAATTTTGTATTTTGTAAACAACTCATTCATAGGAAATCTAACTGGTAGAGAAACAATATTTAGAGCATCGTTGCAAAGTTTTTAATGGTTTCAGAAGATATTTTTGGCAGCACCCAATATTGGACTTGAGGCATAAGTATTGTAAATGTGAATGAATGAAACAAAAATAGATCTTAAAATAATTTTCGCACATTTTTACCAATTTTTCTAAGAATCCCTAGCGGCCAAGGTCCAAGTTAGTTGATGAGTTTATACAGGGTGTTTCAGAAAACCCTGGCATAACCAGTGGCGGATTTAGACTGTTTGGGGCCCTGGGCGCTATTTTTATGAGGGGCCCTGTACAGTGTGTCCGAAATTGGTGATGCGTGTACCTATTGCGATGTCGGAAACTGTTAGAGATAGAGAAACGGTTAAATGGGGAAAGTTTTAGACAATTCTGTTTGTAATTGAATGCCGTTTAGTTTGCGACTTTATCTTTTTTGGTTTTGAAGATATTTTGAAAAAACTAAAATGATGCATTTTCGAAAATTCCCTGTAATTTCTTTATTTATGAAAATTGTTAAATTCTGTAAAAATTTTCTTAGGGCAACTTTTTATGCCTAAAATGCCTGTGTAGTCAGATTTTATTTGCAACGTTTCGGTTTTTTATATGGGCGCAATATTGGATTTTTACGGTTTTGAAAAGCCTCTTTCTTTAGCTTTCTAATGATGTAAGACACCTAGTAAAAAAAGTTCGTTTATGGGTAAAAAAACAAAAATACGATTTTGTTATAAATTTGGCAACGTCACACAATAAAGAGCTCATAGTGGATTTAATCTCTAAATTACAATTAATAAGAAATATCCTTATAATAGTTTCTCCTATATGAAAATGTTTTGAAATCATAGAAATAACCCTTTTTGAAATCTTTTTTTCTCAAACGAAGAAAAGCTTGATATGTTAGTATCTTATATTAAAAATCAAAGAAATGCGAATAGGGCCGCAGACAATTATTTGGAAGATTATCCGGATAGACGACAACCTAACAAAAGGTATTCCCCAGAAAGCAGACAAATCCTCGAACAGCGTACGCGGGATGTTCTGTCCAATATTAACCGTAACAAAATTCATGGTGTTACCAGATCCGTGGTAAAAAAATGTCAGAAATGTATGGAAGCAAATGGGCGGCATTTTGAATACTAGCTTAGACAATTTTATTTCAGTTATTATTTAATCTTTACAGTTTATACATTTAATTCCATGTTAAATTGCATTAAGATTAAGATTTATTTCTATTATTTCAAAACATTTTCACATAGGAGAAATTATTATAAGGACATTTTCAGGACATTTTCTTATTATTTGTAGTTTAGAGATTAAATCCACTAGGAGCTCCTTGAGTTTTGTTATTTTATTGTGCGATGTTGCCAAATTTATCACAAAATCGTAATTTTTGTTTTTTTACCCAGAACGAACTTTTTTTACTAGGTGTGATACATCATTAGAAAGCTAAAAAAAAGAAGTTTTTCAAAACCGTAAAAATCCAATATGGCGCCCATATGAAAAAACAAAGTTGATGATGGTTCCAAAAAACCGAAACGTTGCAAATAAAATTTGACTACACAGACGTTTTAGGCGTAAAAAGTTGCCCTAATAATGTTTTTACAGAATTTTAAAATTTTCATAAATAAAGAAATTATAGGAAATTTTCGTAAATGCATCATTTTAGTTTTTTCAAAATATCTTCAAAACCAAAAGAGATAAAGTCGCAAACTAAACTGCATTCAATTACAAACAGAATTGTCTAAAACTTTCCCCATTTAACCGTTTCTCTATCTCTAACAGTTTCCGAGATCCCAATACATGCATCACCAATTTCGGACACACTGTATAGTCATGAGGCGCCCGTGAAAAATATTCAACGAGCAAGGGGGAGGGGGTAAAGTGAACCATCAATTATATTTTACACTTTTTTAATAAAGTTTAAAATAACAAAAATTAAAACAAATTTAAACTGAAAATAGAAACGTAAACCAATTATACAGTGTCCGTATAGTGCAAACTTCATGGGTGGCACTAACATTAGAAATATGCTCTATATATATGCCTATAATTTGGCGGCTTATTTGAAGTGAATTGAAACAGAGGATGAAGAAGACTTATACCTAAATGATACCAACAAAAACATCAATATGGCCGCCGCTTAGGGAATTATAGGGACATGAAATATTTACCTGTCACATATATATATTTATATATATATATATACGTCTCATCGTCATTTCTGCATCATTTTATCACACCATCATTTTTGCGTCTACCAGAAAGAGTAGAGTATATCCATTTCTGATTTTATTTTCTGGAATAGATTGGGTCCATGAACCTCTGTACCGCAACAGATTTTAATATACATTAACATTTAAACTTTTTGTTTTCCTGTACATTTGATCGACAATTTTGCATCCGCCATATGATGTCGATAATTGTGCGTCCATCTGTATATTCAAGTATTTCTGCGTCCCTATATGTATATTATTTATACCGGCAGCCGTTTTCTGCATCCACCATGTCGCCAAATTTCGACTGTTCTATTTTCATAATTTATTAGATGGGCAAATATAAAAATAAGGTTTGTATTTTTTTATTTGTGAACCGATATTCAAAACCTTTTTTTTTTTGTTAGATATAGGTCTTCCTGGCCTTTTTTTGGGAACAAATATCAGATTTTTGGAAATGAATGGGCTAAAACCTTTTTTGTTATTAGTTTTTGTCCTCCTCAAAAATATTCTAAATGAAAGGGTGAAGAACTCCTTAACGTGGACACACTGTATATGGTGCAAGTGTACTTTTTTATTGCTTACCAGCAATACACAGATAGTATACCTATACAGGGTAAGTCATAAATAATACGACATAGACCAGCTGCATATATTTTGGGCCAAAATATTATACGATTGAGGCTAATATGCCTTACAGAAATGTTGTTTGTTTAGGGGAATTTCGCAAAATGTACCCCCAAAACATCTGTTGACTCCAACATTTGAAAAATAAAATTTTTACCGACCACTTTCAAATGTTACAAATCAACTGTACCATTTAAAGTGAGAAGAAAGTCACTATTAACAATGTACCAAAAATGTATCGTTTTCAAAATGAAATGGATTCAAACTCGGCAAAATTTGGACACTCTATTTCACGAAAAAGAATGGTGTTTTGACCAATGCCTATTTGGCATTACTTTCTTCACTTTGAATGTACAGTAAAGTTGATCTGTAAGATTTGAAAGCGGTAGCTGAAAATTGTTTGTTTTGAATGTTGGAGTTAAAAGATGCACTAAATGATGAACCCGCGACACCAAAAAGATAACTTCAAAAAAGTTAGGAGCAAAAGCGCGGTTTAAAAACAGCGCCCACTATGAGATACGTAGAAACTGACATTTCAGCTTATTCTCCATCCACAAAAACATATAAGTGCTAAATTTCAGTTCAGCAGCTTGACTATTTTGGGAGATGTAGCCAAAATGCAATTTCTAAAAACAAATTTCAACGCCCTGTATCTCTTAAACAAACGACATTTCTATAAGGCATATTGGCCTCAATCGTAATATTTTGGTCCAAAATTTATGCAGTTGCTCCATGTGCCATTATTTATGACATGACTCACCCCGTATACCTACTTATTTCATTCTTGCCACATTTATTATATACATGAACAAGACACATATGTAAAAGCAGTGTGTGTGTGTACTGCGTTCAGAAGTGCAGAAAGTGGATTTTAGTACTTACTGGAAATGTATTGAAATCTCGAATAAATCGTAAAAGTAAAAATTAGGTAGGTAGGTACCAGCTAACTAGGTACATAGTTACATACATACAGGTAACTTGTTTGATCTTCAAAAAATACTAAACGTTACTTCAGGAAGATTTTATTATAACGGTCAGTTTTAAAGTGGCATGTAAGTTTATAAAATAATGAATTAACTACATTTTCACGACATTTTTTGTCTCGTGACCTCAAAATCTGATTGTAAATCTCGTGGAGTTACAGCACTCGCCGCTGCGCGGCTCGTGTGCAACTTTTCCGCTCTCCTTATACAACTTTACAACTCTCGTTATGTAATATATTATCTGACTGTTTCTCACCATTCTGAACTGCTTGTATTGCAATAACATACCTATTAAAATTATACAGGGTTATTGCTTATGGCAATTCGATACATTCCTTTGAAGATCTGATAGGGGAAGGGGTAAGAAGTAAATTTAACCCTATATGCATTATGCAAAACACAATTTCATTAAATATGTTTGACTTTTTATTTAAAATTTTCGTAGGATCTAAATGTTTCGGGACTTTTTCCATTTCAAACATAAAACCATCACAGTGTTTGGTAAGTAATCCAGTTGAAAAGTTTTAAAAAAGTTCCATAGATTTTTTTGTCTACTAAGAAAAATTTAAATATCTCAAAAACTATTGAGGTTTGCATAATGCATATTAGGATTAAATTTACTCCTTACCTCCTCCCCTATCACATCTCCAAAGGGATGTATCGAATTACCAATAACCCTGTATAATTGTTGAAATAAGTAACGTTACTGTATATGAAAAGCTAACAGGTGCTACAGTTTTTAAATTTATAAGTATATTATGATAGATAAGCAAGGTACAATGATAGAGAAGCAAGGTAAATAATTCTTTACTCAGTTAAGAAGAAAAATGTGATGTTTTTATTGGGGATGCAGTCAACAGGCAATATAAGAAAACTCTTTTACTTTTTTATATAGTCAAGCTTTCGGAATAATTTATTACATCTTCATTACAACTACAAATGGTAGGTACAAAGGAATATTATAAAAACTAAAAGACTAGTTACTAAATTGAGGTTGTATAAATTCGCAAACTGTGAAACAGTGAAGCCTTTAAAATAATGTATAAAACTACTATACAGGGTGTTCCGCATAAGAACCGACACAGAGCAGGAGCATACAGGGGAGTCCAAAATAAGGTGATTTAACATTTAACGCAACTGACCTCTATACTAAGTTGTACACTTGAAAAGTTATAGGCCTTGAAAGTGAGCTTTGTAATTTCGAAAAAACAATATATCAGTTAATTTTGAACTTCGAAAAACCAAATTTGGCACACACTGTTGCAAGGGCATTAATCGACAGACAACATAGTTCAATTGTACCATTTAAAGGGTTGATACAGAGTGATGCACCTTAAAAATGTGACAGAACTTTTTTGTCCATTGGCGGACTGACAAAATTGGTACTTTTTGTTATGAATAATTTAATTCTAGTACTTTTTTACTCTTGTTATTTTTCGAAAGACTTTATCACTTTCGCCAAAAACGCGAATAACTGAAAACACGTGTTGCATATTATGTGATATTTAAAATCTTTGAAAATTCAAAAGTTGCCTATGAAATTAAACGTCAAACTTGAGAAGAAATTGAATGGAAAAAGAATTCAAGTAAATGGATTGGAAGAGGAAATAATTGCCCAAAGAAAGAAGTCACATTTATTTGGATTCTTTGTACATTAAATGGTTTTTGTGGATTTATACAACCTAAATTTAGTAAGTAGTCTTTTAATTTATATAATACTCCTTTGTTTAAATATTACCATTTGTAGTAGCCCTGATTCCCTGATAAATTACTCCGAAAGCTTTACTACATAAAAAAAGAGTTTTATTATATTACCTCTTGACTGCATGCATCCCCACTAAAAACATCACATTTTTCGTATTAAGTGAGTGAGTCCAGACTTATATACCTTGCTTATCTATCAAAGCAGTCCGGAATGGTGAGAAACATTCACAAACAATCGCCCAACAAAACTGTTCGAAGGAAAAATCAACTTAGCATGTAAAAAACAGTTTCTGGCCATCAGAAACACAACATAAATCTTTCAAAATTTCGGTTTTTCTGCGGGTTTGGCGCAGTAATAATTCCTACACCCCACTTTAACGAAAAAAAAATGGATAGAACGCGGTTTGCCCGGCTAAAGACAGAAATACCTATAATGTCGGTTATATTTCTTACTTTACCCACGTTTCTTGGGTATTTCGCAGTTTACTAGGGTAAACCTAAGTTTAACCGTTAACCTTACTTTACCCGTACCCGTAACATCTATATTTTATATCTCCAGTGGTCTGAGGCAAATTGTTGTTGTCTACAACTATTCAACTGTTTCTTTTTATTCAAATATCGAAAAATAACTTTTAGGGTAATTTTCATATTTCACCCCCGTACAGAACTACTTTTGACGCCTTGTAGTATTTTATAGCATTAATGGTGGGGTGGGGAATCATCTAAAATTAATTTTAACTTTTAATATGAAAGTACAAACGAAAATCACAATTTGAAGATTCATGGACTCTACTAAAAGGACATAAATCGATGCATCAGTTTTGTTCCCGTGGACGCACAAACAACAAACCCGGGAGGCGAATATATCATAATAATAAAACTACGTGAAAAAACCATGCGCGACGTTGCCAACTTTCTTGGATGCAGAAAACGCGATACACGAACGCGTATATTACCGGTGGCTTCAGCAGCGCCCTCGTGACGGATTCCACGAACATATATATATATATAATTACAAGAAAAGGTGATAATGGGCAAACACTCAAAGCTAACAAAAAGAAAAAACTAGTAACCGCATACACGTGTTTCATGCTATTTGGCAATCATCAGTACGGTGTAACATTAACCAAATCAAAAGATAGGCATGATTTGGGAAGCAACAAATGAAGTCCAGGCAGGAGTCAACATTAACAACATTTGTTGCTTCCCAAATCATGCCTATCTTTTGATACTACTGATGATTGCCAAATAGCATGAAACACGTGTATGCGGTTACTAGTTTTTTCTTTTTGTTAACTTTGAGTGTTTGCCCATCATCACCTTTTCTTGTAATTATTACATTTACACTCGCTAATTTTACATCATTATATATACAGGGTGGCCCACCACGAACTGCATCGATCTATATATGGAAAACTAAAGGTAGTAAAATTCTGATGACCAATGCCGATGGGCGCTGCTCAACTAAAATATTTTGGTGAATCTGGCACTTCCGGTTATACCGGAAGTCGATATCAACTTTCTTATCTCAAATAGAACACCCTCTATATTATTGCATTTTTGGATTCTAGGCATCATTTTGGAACAAAAATATGCAGCATGTCCAACCGTTTTTGAGATATTTGCATTTTTCCGAAAAAAATTACAGGTGCAGACCTAAAGTCCATTAGCAATTTATACGAGGAAACCGCGAAATTTCAAAACGAATTTCTGGCATCGTGTAACAGACGCCCTGACGTAATGATCTCTGCTGAGAAATAAATTTGTTCTTATACACAAAATATAAATAAAAATTACATTCAAAATGTGCTTAAATCTCGAAATTTTCAAATGGAAATCCCCATTTTTTTAATGCGATCTTATTCACCACTAAAAATGATGACAACTTTGTGTAAGGTTTCCTATACCTAAATGCAGTAATTATCTATTAATTTATGAAAAACCCACTTTTTGCCCATAAAATGCGGGGTTTGCATAACGCTTGGAAAATTATATTAGCCGTGGACGTTGAAAAGACAATCGCGGCTGAGGAAATGTCACTTGGTTTATAAATTATTGTCAACAATAATGCCGGCGCGCTTAAATTACTTATATTATATATATATATTTATTCCCTTTATCATATATATATATATATATATATGATAAAGGGAATATATTTATTTATTTAAAATTTATATATTTATTCCCTTTATCATATATATATATATATATATATATATATATGATAAAGGGAATAAATATTTCCGAAAGCTTGGTGCAGTAAACAAGAGTTTTAATCTTATAGCCCTATTTGAGACGGTCACCCCAAAAAAATAAGTATATTATCCAACTATCCGTCAAGATTACAATTCAACTATATATATATATATATATATATATTATATATAAATTTCAAAATTTTTTGTATGTCAATCAAAAAGATGCATTTCTCCATTTATTAACTCATCTTACAAACCTTGATAAAGGGAATAAATATTTCCAAAAGCTTGGTGCAGTAAACAAGACTTTTAATCTTATAGCCCTATTTGAGACGGTCACCCCAAAAAAAGAAGTTTATATATATATATATATATATATACGTGCCTACCTACCATAGCCAAGCCCAACATATATCGCAGGCTCTCAGACACCCGAGCTTTCTGATGGACTTAGGCATGTATATTCTATAGTAATGAATTTGTTATAATATTGTTACCGTGCGCAACCTTAGAGGGTAACTTATTTTCACATACAAAAAAATATATACTTCAGATTTTACAAATCCCCTATAACATTGCGGTATTTGCCAGGCCCGTTTGTATAACTTAATACGGCCAATGGATTTTATGAAACCCGGCGGTATTGCCACATCTCATCATACACTCGGGCTTTGTAAAATCTAGTTGCTGTGTTTACATTATACACCTCTCATTTAAATGATATCGTTGACCGTTTTAAGCATGTTATTATTTGTACTTGTATACATAATTAAAATATATTAACATTACTTTTCATGACTTAAATGATTAGTCTATTTATATTAGATCTAGAATAACCGAATAGAAACAAAAATTATAAAGTCTTGCCATTTGGAGATTGTACGCATAAAATGGAGAGTTTTTAAAATAAAAAGAGTTCTTCAGCCCCAAAAACTACCTCTAACACGCATTGCGGTGGTTTTTCTCGTTTTTCTAAGAAACCATTGGTTGCACAGAAAATTTTAAACTTACTAAAAAGGATCCTTATTAAATTTTCTACAAAAAAGGTTCTTTAACCTATTTCGTTTTATCATCTACGCTGATGAAAATAATACCCCTAAAGCGTTCATAACCCCTTTGAACTCACTCCGAATCAAGGTTCCTATTTTGCCCTGGACTGGAAATATCAACCTTAACTTTTTTGTGTGGATCACTACAAAGTGACCGTTAGCGTTTTAGGGGAATTATTTTCATCATTTTTTCTTATAATCAATTTATCCGCAAATGTTTCGTTTTCGAGATACAAGACGTGAAGACATGAAAAGCATGAAGTTTGAACGGCCTGTATTGTAAAAACGGCTGGAGCAAACATAATATGACATATGTACGGTGTGTCTGTGTTTGCTTGTAAACACTCTAGAAATCTATGGAGGGCCGAGTAAAATTCGGCATTATATATATTTTTTGGCTAGCTATGAATTTTTTAAATGACCAATTTTTGGAATACCATAATAGACATTACCTATTTTAAGAATAAAATCGATGGTGCCATCGAATTCAATATCAATACTCTGAGCTATAGGTACAGGGCGTTGACAAATTGGGGCCGTAGCTTAAATAAATTGGATTTTCTGAAGTACCTACCCTGTATAAACAACGGGGCACAGTTTGCTAATCTTTTTTTAGCAAATCGATTAAGTTTTGTCTAAGGTATTATTGTACGTACTTAGTATAGCCAGTCTAGCTCATACATCGAATTTGATGAAAGAATCATTTATTGAAAAACTACCCAAAGAAAAAATCGGGACTTTACTTTAGGCCCCTAGGTAACCTTCAAATATGTAGACACTATCGTTTTTTTTTTCATGGCATTCATGGCACACCTGATTTGACTGATTCGTTCCAACGTGATGAATGAAGCATAATTAATTAAGCATGGAGTATGATGCCACCAATTGTAAGGACATATTAAAATGAAGTGTTTTTTCCAAGGACCGGCAGAATGCATTGGAAATAAAAAAATTAGTAAATAATATAACGGGTATTGTACTGCCCAAGTAAAAGGATCCCAATGTTGTTGGTTACACTGGTTTGTGATTGGATCCTCGATAATATGTTCACATTACATTGTTTTGGCAAGTTAATAACTTGGAAACTATTTGTCCTATCTTTACGATTCTTAGACCAATCGAAAGAGCACGCGTTGTATGCTACTAACGAGCAAAAATCCCATTTTTGTCAATGTCGCACTTACATTGTTTTGCCATAGCACGGTAGATCTGAAACTCCGGCATATGTATGTTACGGGATGTAATTTTTGATCATCACTTTCTTGTAACATGACTGCTCCTATTCCAATTTTGGATGCGTCCACATTCAATTCACAATCTTTATTTGGGTTATAGTGCGCCAACACAGGAGGATTTAAAAGTTTCTCTTTCAGGTTTTCGAAAGCTTCTTGTCCTTGTTTCCAATAAAATCCATCTTTTTTTGGTTATTTTGTGAAAGGGCTATTTGGGAATTTTTTTTATAAACTTTCTGTAATAATTGCATAAACCGATAAAATTTTGTATGGATTTTATATTTTTCGGCCTTGTACGATTTTTAATACCACATAGTTTTTCGTCATCTGGAGAAATTCCATTTTTGCTTATTACAAATCCCAGTAATTTATTTTTTCTTTCATATTGTAGCGAAAAATGCCTCTAAAGTTTTTTATTTTATTTTATTTTAAGTATTTTTTTAAATGATGATTATTTTGTCAAAATTATTTTTTTTATGAACAACCTGTATGAGCTAGACTGGCTACCAAACTGTGTCCCATGGTTTATACAGGGTACCTACTTCGGAAAATCCAATTTTTTTAAACTACGGCCCCACTTTGTCAACATTGAATTCGATGGCACCATCCATTTTATTCTTAAAATAATGCCTAATATGGTATTCCAAAAATTGGTCATTTAAACAATTCATAGCTAGCCATGGAATCATCCAACCGAGATACAAGTGTCTGTGATATACAGGGTGAGTCATAAGTAATGGTCCAAACTGAAAAAGTAGATTCTTGGCTTCAAAAAAATATGTTTTGATCCAACATACCTCAGTACAAATGTTGATAATAAAAAAGTTACAGGGTGTTAAAATTAAAAAATGGACTTCTCTTTTTCTTAAAATATCCGTAACGATGCGATCGATTGAGCTGAAAATTATAACACTTGTGTTTTTTGGGTCGATAAATCCAAATATTATGTCGGTTTGGAGTTTGCCGCTGCATAAATTCGCTTATAACTTTTTTGTCCGTTGAGATATGGAAATTATGTATAGTTTTATGAAAGAACGTTTAATTCCGAACAAAAAATTAATACTTGTTGCAAGTCGAAAAACTTAACCGTTTTCGAGGTAATCGCATTTAAACAATCAGCTGCACAATTTTCATTTTGTACATTACGAAAAATATTGACTTAGGACGTTTAGTAAGTATTCAGAAGTATGCAGATATTGACAGTATTACCTGAAAAGTCTTTATGGCAAATTGTTTTCCAGAGAGCATTTGACATAAATATGTTTTTTCGGTTGTCATCTTTATTTGGACAATAGGGAACTTGACGATTTTTCAAAACTATTTTTAAACTATACCTAAGTGATAGTGAAATACGAAAAACGCATTAAAAAAATTTTTTAGCTACTGTTACTGAGATATGAATTTTCTAATTTCAATTCCTGTAAAACATCCGGTTACGTCACTTATATGGATATCGAGTAGATGTGGCAACATTGTAAATTTATTTTTATATCTATGATTTTGAGATCCATTTATTTAATGGGACTGGCAGAATCCTTCTCGGTTCCCTTCCACAAAATGAAGAAGAAGAGCTGAACTTCTAACCTAAAAAGTTGTTTTCTGGTTATAACCTATAAACTCGGAAAAATACCTAAATTATTTGTTTTAACTCCCCCAGCCCAGGCCTTAGGTTTTTATTATAGTCTCCTTATTATTCATTATACTACCTGCTGGATTATAATTATAAACATATTGATTGTCAAAATATTTAGTTGTGTTGTCTTCTCAGTGTTGTGTACTTTTATAACTGGAGTTCTACTTGCCTAAAAGAGACTGCGAAATGTTTTATTATTGGTGGTAAAATCGTATGAGAATACGTCTTTAAATTCAAATTAAACATTTATACAAGTTCTACAGACTTGGCACAGAAGAACAAAATTGTTAGAAGCTATAAAACGTAAAAAATATTTTTCCACTAAAACTTATATTTGTATGTGAAGATCATTTTTATGTAAGTCATAGCCAGGTGATATTTATTGGTTTGCATTTATATAATGCTTTTTAGCTAAAAGAAGATATGGAAAACTATGTATATGATGGAAAGTTGTAAATGGTGCGTGCATCCCAGTTCTTACATAAATTATTTATTTGGAAAATTAGAGTGGTTTCTCTGAACATATTGATACGAATGATGTTTATGATTCAACTTTATAAGACTTCTTAAATAACTGTAGTGCTTTTAAATTTGAACGTAAAAGTCACGAATCATGTGTTGGCATTTTTGTTTCGTAATTACATATTGGATTTTATTCTAAGCACCGATATACACCTCGTGAAAGAGAGCAGAGAAAAGAAAAAACTGTCTAGGTAAATTATGTTAAAAATAAACATTGATTTCTAACAACTGCACTATTTACTATGCCTAGGTATGCCTTAAGTTCAAATTACTACAAAATACAGTAAAATCCATGAATTGGCCACCTTTATTTATAATTTGAGCACGTTTTGTTACCTATAATTATTATACAATTATTATCTTTACACTGCTTACGCCCGTAAATATCGCTCAAACGCTCGGCCTAGTTCTCCCACTCCTGGCCGTCAATAACATTTCATTTTCGTAGCCCGGCGACCACACAGTGGATAGTGGATACACTTGTCTTATTCACTTTGGCTATGTCTATGCAGCCACGTTAAAATGCCACGGAATGTTTGCAACCTCCTTGGGAAGCCGCGCAGTCTAGACATTCTGCTTGAATGATCTTCTCAGCCACTTCATCTATTTCACAAACTACTGCATAATTTTTGTAACGAACCTTGTGTTCTGGGCATATTTTGGTTTTTACAGTATACTTTCCTGAGTGTCTCTTTAAGTGCACATAACAAACGGCTGAATCATCATATCTCTTGCCGCACTGAAAGAAATGTTATATATTAGGTACTTAACTAATCAACAATATTGTTTTTTAGCTTACCTCTGTGTCTTAACTCCACGAATTTCTGCTGAGTTATAGAGCTTGCTATTTGTAAAATAATCTGACACAATGAAGACATCTAGCTTTGGCAAATTATTTGATTATAAGCTGTCACAAAATTTGCTTCCATTGTTGTATCACGTTCAAAATATGACAACAACACTTCCTAATGGGCATTAGTACATATTTGATTGAACACTGAATTTCCAAATGCAAATAATCATATATCAACATCAGCATTCACTAATAAGGTTATGATTTCAGTTTGAAGCCTGACACTGACAGCTGCTATTCCATAAAACACAAAATATTCCAGCCAAAACCCCATGTTGCCAAATTTACCATGTTTAGATATAAGTGACGTCAGAGCTTTGTTTAAGCGCGCATTCAAAAAGCCATTTTCAGAATCAGTTTGCCAAAAAGGAAACAATTATTTTGCAGTTTTTATTTGAGGAATGTTATTCTCCATACAAAAACTTTTCATTAAATATAAATTGAACAAAAAACAAAATTTGTGCAAGTACCCTATTTATTGGCATAAAATTGGTAAGTGTAACACCGGCTTGTCAAGTCAGTGAAGCAAAAAAAAAGTTAATTTAAAATGTTGTCATTGAAATATCAAAACAAGTAGAAATTATGGAATCAACAAATTTTATTTAAAAAACTAATACATAGTGATAACAATATTATTGGAGAACAGACTGAACAAACTAATAATAATTATGGTAATAAAACAAAAGGATACAATGACACGGTTTTTTACAGTAAGTGTTCAATATGTCCACCGTTCGCTTTCACACATTTATCCATACGATTTAAAAAATATTGCCTCGTATTAAATAATAACATTGGCTCAAAAAAGCCGACCACTGAAGTATTCTTTTGCCAAAGTTGGTCGCGATTATTTATACGGTCTTTGTAAACAAGTGCTTTTATTGTACCCCAGATACTGAAGTCTAGTGGGTTAAAGTCTGGCCTACGTGGAGGCTAAGGAAATGGACTACCGTGACCAATCCAGCATGCAGGAAATGTGCCGTTTAAATAAGTACGTACTCGACGGGTAAAATGTGGTGGGGCACCAGCTTGCATAAGCCACATGTTTTGTCTCAAATTTAGTGGTAAGTCTTCCATAGCCAATCAACTAAGTCATTTTCCAAAAAATGGAGGTAGCTATCACTATCACTATTTAATTTTGGCGGCAACTCAAATGGCCCTAATAAGTGATCCCCAATGACCCCTCACCAAACATTCAAACATTGATGTTGAAAATGTCGTTCCATCGTTACATGAGGATTATCAAAGTCCCAAACATGATTATTTCGCAAATTAAAGATGCCACGACGAGTAAAAGTGGCTTCATCCGTAAATAATATTCTGCTCGAAAAAGAAAGGTCAACATTTTATTTGTTCTGAATATCGTGTGCAAACTGATACCGAAAAAGAAGGTCAGTAGGTATACTTGAATTCAAATGGCTAGCGAAATAACGGTTTTGGGTGATTTTTGGTGATTTTTATTGCCAACCAAACCCCTAGAAAATAACATTCTTTATTGTGGGGTATTTCTACCCATTGACGGCCGTTGACAATAGATTTGGGTGTTTACTACCTGAAATAATTAAAATACTTATCAATATGTTTATATTTATAGCTGCAGGCGGAAATTAATTTCGGAATTGGTCATTTTTGTGTTGTGT